>CM055513.1:15000000-17500000 GCA_029298725.1 Gnatocerus cornutus
GTACTGTTTTATTTAGCGAGACTTTATCCTCATTACGTTCTTTGTCTGCAAAGTGGTCGGTTTGATCATCCAGACCGGATGTTTAACTCTGTCGCGGATGTGTATAAGAACTGCCAGACTAACATGTCTGATTTTAAAGAACTGATCCCGGAATTTTACGATGTTAAAGAAGAAGGAAAGTTCTTGGTGAATAACATGGGGATAAACTTCGGGTATCGCTATAATGGGCTTAAAGTTGGAGATGTAGAACTACCACCGTGGGCTGAAAGCCAAAGACATTTTATTACGAAGCTGAGAGATGCTCTAGAGAGCGACGTGGTTTCGAGGAGCCTCCATCAGTGGATTGATCTGATTTTCGGGTACAAGCAACAAGGCGAGGAGGCGATCAAAGCTAATAATTGTGGGTCTCTAATTTGTTTTCGCACTGTTTCATGGTTTCATTTCAGTATTCTACCACTTGTGCTATGAAGGAAACGTCGATTTAGACGCAATACAAGATCTGAACGAGCGACACGCTCTCGAAGTCCAAATCATGGAATTCGGACAAATTCCAAAACAAGTCTTCAAGGTACCTCATCCTCCAAGAAAAATCGGTCTTCCAGTACTAACTGAACCATATCAAATTAAATTGACAGAAGCTGAAGGTACTTTCAATTGTAAAGTACCACAGTATCAAACTTTTTTCTGCAGATCTTTGGAAAAACATAACAACGCTAGAAGTCGCCGCCACTTTTAACACGCATAAGAACACCGTGAGCCACCTTTTTATAAGTGAAGACTGCGCCAAAGTCACCTCTGTAGGACACGATTCCAAACTGAAGGTTTTTTCTTTGGAACAGAATCGGCAAACCCGAAGTGCCAACATTGGAAACATGCCTTTGAGCAGCTGCATTCAGATGCCTAACGTTAACGTTCTAGTTATAGGAAGTTGGGACAACCAAATGTAGTAACCACTCGTGTAGTACTCCAACTAAGTATTTTTTTTAGAGTTTTATACGATTTGGACTACGGTAAAGTCACGGAAAGTGTTTTGGCCCATGAAGACGCCATCACTTGCATGTGCTGGGGTAAAAAATCGAACGTTCTTGTCTCCGGCAGCGGCGATTGTACCGTTAAAATCTGGAAAGGTCTGAACAACAACGGGGTAATCAGACCCATTCAGTGTTTGCAAAAACAAATTGATCACAACTCTCATGTGAACTGTTTGGACTTTGACCAGTAAGTTCTCACGATTACATGAAAAACTCTTCAATTTTTTTTGTAGAGATAACGATTATCTCGCCGTTGGCACCGAAGACGGCGAAGTTTACATCTGGCAGACTACGGATTTTACGTTGAAAAAGAAATACCAAATCCATTCTTCCAGTATCACGACTATTAACTATAGTCCTGATGGAGTGAAATTAGCTTTAGGTAGCAAGAATAAGAGTTTATTGATTATCGATGTTGAAACTGGGTTGTCCGTTTTTACCAAGACCATGAAATCGCCCATTTCTTCGCTGAAATGGGATGGTTTGTTACTTATTTCGGGCTGTGATGATGGGACTTTATGCATTTGGGATATAGTCGAAGTTAAATTATTATATGAAGTTGGTGGGGCCCACTCTGGTACTTTCTATGATGATTTTAGATTTTTTTCTAAGGATTTGTTGCAGGAGCGATAAAAACGCTCGACATTTCTTCGGATAAAACGTTTATTGTTACCGGAAGTGAAGATCGGCTGATTAAAATGTGGAAACCGAAATAGGTGTTTCAAACAATAATTTTAAGTACTATTCAGAACTTGTATTGTGATATTTTAATAAAAGGTCCTTTTTATTTTTAAAAATTAATGAAATCAAATTCCCTCTCCATCTTCAGAGTTATGGTTAAGGTTTCTCGATCTTTATCCCACTTCGCGTCTCCTCTTTGAGGTTGCACGGGTTGAGGCAATGGAATCTTCACGCTGAAGTTTGGCGAGTGCACCACCAACTCCGTTGGTTGGACTTTTATATCGATATTTTGCATGTGCTCTCCTGGAAGATCGATGGTGACGATCATATCTTCGCAACTTGCAGTGGCTGGTGTCTTAGCCCCCATCTGAAAATCGATTTGAAGCACTGGCGATACTTTCAAATCGTACCTGTAGAAAGACATCGGAGGCGGTAACTTGTTGACGATAACTAATGTCCCATTTGGGAGTTTTTTTCCAATCAGAAGGTTCATTTTCTGACAAACTATCTTCGGTTTCACATGTGTGTTTTTCTTGCTTCACTGGCTCTACTTTTTCGTATGGGTTTACTTTGCGTTCCGCAAGTTTGTCTTCTGGGTGAGAGGCGTTTGGTGGTTGGTCACACTCATCGGAGTCAGAGTCGTTTTCTTTGGGAGGATTGAAGAGTTTGACGAGTTGCTCAATTTCGTACAAGTCGGTCATTGTAAAAACTGACGATGAAATGACAGTGACTATACTCAAGGTTCCCAAATTAAGCAGGTTTGCTCGTTACTATAAGGCTGAAACTCCACCCCCTTTTGGTTGCTAGGTTGCTAGGTACATGCGACAATAATGACGTCACAAGAAAGTTCTGTCAATTGTTCTGCGGTGTAAAAACATTGATGATCGCCATTATTGTTTAACAAAGTTATTGTAGAAACATCAAAGTGTAAAATATTGCTATTTTAAATAATATTAGCAATGAAAAAATTCAATCGCAATTTAAAAGAGCTTTCCGATGACGTATTCGCGCCAGTTCGAGAAGCCTGCTTCTATTGGCTCAAAACTTTGTAGCAAACCTGTTAATTTTAGTAACCTAGGACTATTGCCCTAACAAAAAAAAAAACGGAAAAAAGGCAAATTTTAACTTTTAACAAAGGAAAGATATGTTCTGAAGGGGTTTACTAGTAGAAAAGTCTTTAACACAGGGCAAAATTTTTAATTTTGAGTGTTTTTTAAAGGGAAATTCGCTTCGCTCATGAGGACTTTGTCCGTATTTGTTTGGACAAAACCGTATTCATATGTGTGCTGAAATGGCACAACAGAAAAACAGGGTTAAAAGACGAATTTTAAGTGTTTTTAAAAGGTAACTTTTCTTGGCCGAAACCGTATTCATTTTTGTTCTGAAGTAGCCTAACAGAAAAACAGGGTTAAAAGACGAATTTTAAGTGTTTTTAAAAGGGGAATTTGTTTGTACGAAACCGTATTCACGTTTGATAAAACAGGATATATTTCTTAAAATTTTGACTTTTTTTAAAAAAGGGTGACTTCGAAAACTCGGGCAATTTCTTTAAAACTTTTAACTTTTTAAAAGTTATTTTGAAAAACAGGCTAAAAGCATTAAACATGTGTTGTGTTCTGAAGGGGCCTACTAGTACAAAATTCAAAACAGGGTTAAATCTTTGAAAACATGGTAAAATTCCTAATTTTAAATGTTCTTAAAAGAGAAATTTGTTTGTACGAAACCGTATTCACGTTTGATAAAGCAGGATATATTTCTTAAAATTTTGACTTTTTAAAAAAGGGTGACTTCGAAAACTCGGGCAATTTCTTTAAAAATTTTAACTTTTCAAAAGTTATTTTGAAAAACAACCTAAAAGCATTAAAAATGTGTTGTGTTCTGACGGGGCCTTCCTAGTAGTACAGTGGAATCGATTTAATGATGGTATAGCCATGGAAACAGTTAAAAGTGACTTAGGAAGACAGTGGCCACCCGTGGTCAAGAAGTGCTACAGTTTCGATTGAATCTAATAATAAATAAACTAAAACTATCTGAATAAACAACTACAATTGCTTGTTTATTTCAACCGGAATATTGATGTTTTTTCTTGCCTTTTACGTAAAATTTCAGGAGGAATCTGTTAAACCAATTAAATAATGTCGCAAAAATGTAACAACACGTGTAAAAACAATTTTATTCACAATTTAAAATATGTACAAAAAATGCAGTGCAGTTTGTTTTCGTTTTATCATCCCACTTTAACTCGATGCCACTCCCGGCAAAATATGCAATAAACGATTTCCGCAAAGCAGAAGTTGCAGACGTACATTTCGGCATTGCTGGGCTCGGAATTCTTAAACAAGATCAGTTTCATGCAGCAGGGACACAACATGACTTTGATTTTGAATTCTCTTGAAATTGTGACCATTTTTGCTCTAAAAAAAACAGGAGAAAAAATTACCTAAAAAAGTAATAGAATTAAAAATAACTTACCGAATAAGTTGTTCAAAGCACTGTTGGCAAAATGAATATTTTAATTTTGTGTGGCCCTTTTCTTTTGACAAAAGCGGGTGGGGTTGTAAATACCTCCCCTCTAATGTTTTCAGAAAAGTCTCTAATGGGGATGATAATCGGTAATTATTTTTAACTTATATTTTAATCTTTTAGGGGTACACATTAACTTATCTCTTCTAAGATAAAGCCGTTGGTTTGGGGAATTATTACAGTCTAATTGAACCGATTTGCTTGAAAGCAAATGTTTTTTGTAAATATTTTATTTGGGCATGACACGAGGCTTTTTATGATAAAAACATAAAATGAGGAATAGAAAAAGCTTCCAGATAACTCTAAAAGAATAGTGATGAAAAATCTCTTCTCCTGATTGAGATGGAATCATTTCATACTTCATAATTAGTATTAGATAGAAAAAAAGTGAACTAGAGAAAGCTCTAAAAAAATATCTGGATTGTTAATAAATAAAATTATGATTTAACATGAGACTTTGTAATTTTTCCTGTATCGATGCAGATCCAAAAATAAATTCATTAATAGGTAGAATAGAGAAAAAAAAAACTTTAGTATCTTTTTGTGCCACCTGTTTAAATTATTATCAGTCAACACAGACACGCACTACAATGATTTTAATATTTTTGTAATTGAGATAAAACACCTGTTGCACACCTGAAAGTAAAATTATTTGTAAACAATCAAAAACACATTAATTTATAGAACTTTTTTTATTTCAGAAAACGTACACTGTACCTTAACTTTCGTTGACTCATGAAAAATGAAAATCTGTTCTTCTGATAAATACCATCGACCTTCATGTCTAGTTTTTATCATAAACAGATCAATCTCGTTTAAAATGTGACCGCGATTAGCAACAATTACGTATATAAAGTTCAGATATGATGACAATATAGCTTTTATTTCCAATATTCCAAAATGCGTGAATTAACAATCGCAGCTGTTTTATTAGTTGGTGCGTTTTGCTTCAACGAATCTGAAGTTCAAAGTAAGTTTTAAAATTGAAATACAATTTTTTCAATTTTTCTTAACAGGTGATCCCGAGATTAATCCCTACATTTTTGAGGACGTCATTAACACGACGCTTGAAGCTATAAGACCATACATTCCTGACCCTCTACTTATAGAGTCTTTTGATCTAAATCTCCCTGACGAAGAAGGCGCTGTCATTACGTAAATTTCACTCAAAAATAGATCAATTTATTATCAACCTATTACAGAGGCAGCCTCAGCATCGCTAATTTCAATTTAACCGGACTCCAAAGCTATCAATTTACAGCGTTGAATTTCGAGCTGATCGGAACTCAATTGAATTTCAGTATAAATTTCCCAGTCCTTGATTTATACACAGATTACGACATAAATGCTACTGTTACAGATTCTAGTTTGAACGTTTTCGGAGCTGGCAGTTTAAGGTATAATTAAAATTTTCAATATCTCTAAGTTTCAAACTTTCTGTTTAGTGTCCAACTTGATGATGTCACAATTAAAGCTAGTGGTCAAGCTAATCTCACTGGAGGAATATCATTGAACAATTTGTTGGTACAAGTTACTTTAGGAAATGCGGCTGTAAGTGAAATTGAATTTACGACAGTTTGTTAAACACTCGGTGTGTTTCAGTTTGATATTAAAGGATTATTTAACGACGACGAACTTAGTGCCGCCGTGACTGAAGCTCTGAACGAATCGGCGGTTCAACTTATTAATGAAAACCAAGAGCTTGTTACACAAATCGTTAGCCCGATTATTGAGGATCTTATTAATACTCTTCTGGCTTTTATTATTGGGAGTTTGACCACACCACCACCGCAAGTAACACAAGGATTTGTGTGATGGATCAATGTGACATTATAATTTTTATTTGTCCATAACTGTTGCGAAACAAAACCGTCAGTTACATAATTTTTAATTTTTTGTTGTAACAATGGTGTAATAAATAACTGGGTTAAATTATGATAGAAATCAGGATGTTATCAATGCTATCCAACTGCGTTTTGAAGTGGACACATTGAAACCTCAAACGAGTCCTTTTTGCGCGTCATGCGTTGAAGTCCGCTAGTTTTAATAACAATAAGGCTGACAACAAATCGGTTTGTTTGTTGATCAACCAAATTCAGCTGCCTTGTGCTTGAGATTTATCGCCTTTACAGGTGGGTACTCTTAAAGAACAATAAGATTAATGATTACACTGATGGTCATCATCATGATACTAATGTGTAACTATAAATCACAGTTTTTACAAAGCACAGATCAGACTATTAGCGTATCCGTTGGTAGCTTCACATTTCACAATGAAACAACTAATAATACCAGTTCTTTTGTTGGCTGCTACAGTTTGTTATGGGGTCAAACCAACAAACGGTAAGCGAAATTTAAGAAAATGCACGATTCTCATTTTCTCTTCTAGATGACTTGCATAATATAAATCCTTACATCTTCGAAGATATAATCAATGCTACCATTGAAGGTCTAAGAGCCGACTTACCGGATCCTCTGCTAGTTGATGGTCTTAATTTTACGCTTCCGGATGATGAAGGCGCGGTTGTAACGTAAGATGGCAATTTTTATTGCTTTTAAAATAACGTTGATTTGTAGAGGTAATGGAAGCATTGCGAATCTAAACGTCACTGGTTTAAAACAGTTCGAGCTTACGGCACTGCATTTTGAACTTATTGGGACACAAATAAATTTCACTCTAGTTTTGCCCATTCTCGATGTGTATACCGATTTCGATTTAGACCTAAATATTGCCAACGCTATTGGGATTTTTGGGAAAGGTAACATCAGGTAGGTGCCACGATTAGTTGTATTTTTTCTTAAATTGTAATTTTCAGTGTTAATCTTGATGAAGTGACTCTCATGGCAAGCGCACAAGCTAATCTTACTGGTGGTATATCAGTCGACAATGTTCGCATTGACTTGACTCTTGGTAACGCCACGGTAAATCACATTTTGTCTTCATTATTTATTTACAAGTTAATTCTATCTATTTTTAGTTTGATTTGCACGGTCTGTTTAATGACGAAGACGTAAGTGACTTATTGAGTTCAATTCTCAACGATTTGGCAGTCAAATTCATTGATGATAATCAAGAGCTTATTTCGGAAGTCGTAAGTCCCATTATTGAGGCAGTAATCAATGCTATTTTGGGTGCTATTTTGCAACCTACAACCACTCCTTCTCCGGAAGAGGTTCCAGTCGGATTCAACTGAACGAAATGTGATGTAAATTGTGTTTTGTAAATTTTACTTGATTATTAAAACTTCTACAAAGTAAAATATGTCTTTAAATACATGCACCATCTACCGAAATTAAATATTTTTTTGGGATAATGCAAACGAAGGTCTGTGGAAATATTGCATGGAAACAAACACAAATATGAATAATATTTAGATTATTTTTTTTTTGCCTACATTCAAAATTTTACGGCTTCTTAGAAGACACAACCCGGCGCATCCACCATTAATTGCCCTTAGAGACATCAAACCTTTAGCGATTAGATAAAAATCTTGTTTTTTATTTAGATAAGCAAGTTAAAAAAAGAACATATTTGTGGTGAAAATTAATATCAGACAACAAACCAATTGAAAAATAGACTCCAAGTTTTAAAGCAATCAGTTCAACATTTGACAGAAACAAACAATGCTTAAAAAATGTAATTTTAACAATGACAATTGTTGTAGCAGGTGTACATAAAGACACTTATTTCAATTAAATAAATCTCATTGTCGTTCAAGATAAAACTTCAAAACTTTTTTTCTACGCATCGACAAATAGGTACTTAATCTCATGAACCTTGTAGTTACTAAAAATTTGGTCAAGTAAGTCAGGGTGAGCTTTAACAACGTTATTGATACGTAAAAAAAATTATAAAAAATATACGAAAAATAATTGATTGAAGTAATAAACTAATAAATAAACAAGAAAGAATTACACACACACAAACGTAATTATAATTTGTATCAATTTATTTTTGGATATTAACCCACAGATTTTAATGTGATAATAAGTTGTTAACAATACAATCTTTTAATCAATCAAGAAAGGTACCAATTAAATTAATTAACAACGTCTTTATAAATATTTGGAGAAGTCGAATTTTTTTATTAGTATAGTTACACCATGCGCCAGTTAATTTGTTGTGTTCTTCTGCTAGTTGCAGCTTTTGCTGCCAGAGTGGAAATACAACCAGCTGGTAATTCTTTTATTTCATTTGTTTTGTGATAAGCAAGTAAAAATTTTCAGAAATAGAGCCGTACATCTTCGAAGATATAATCAATGGAATCATCGAAAATTTCAGGCCTAATATTTCAGATCCACTAGCAATTGACAATCTTACTATTACTATTCCTGAAGAATTAAAGGACTTTTTAGTGTACTAACTTTGAAATCTTCTTGCGGTTTTAACACAAATTATAATTTTAGGGGTGGTTTCTCCTTCACTGATTTTCAACTAACAGGGATTCAAGGTTTTGAAATGAGAAACCTCGGTTATGACTTAACTAATCTTAATTTCACTCTCGTTTTTCCTGTCATCAATCTAAACACCAATTACTGGAGTGATTTAACTGTACTTACCTTGATACCAATTTATGGATCAGGTGAAGCAAAGTATGTTAATAAAATTAAGATATTGGCCGTTTTCTAATTATTTTTGTTAAAGCGTCAACTTGGAGGAGATGGCAATAGATGGTACTGCAGTTGCTACTCTGGACAACTTCAAGATCTCCCTTAAAAATCTTCGCGTTAGACTGACTTTAGGATCTTCCACGGTATTTGTTCAAATATCTGTTTCCTAAACTTGAAATTTTTATTTGTAGTTTGATATTCATGGTGCTCTAAATGACGAAAATTACAGTGCCATACTAAATCAGTTGCTTAACGATATGGTGACTACTTTTATAGATGATCACCAAGAAGTCATTTCAAACATTATCAGTCCTATTTTAGAAGCGGCGCTTAACGCAATTTTGGGTGGAGGTACCATTTCAACACCAGCGCCGAATGCTACTTAAAATGTTGAAAATTTGAAAATAAAATTTGATAATAATAATTGCGACGTTTATTTTTATATCAATTATTTTTTTGTGTACAATGTAATCTTTTTATCATTCTCCGTTTTTGTAGATCAATGACGGTACTTATTATATTTAAAAGTCTCTCAAGGCATTCAGAACCACAAAGTTTTTGTTGGAAGAAACATTGTAATTACATCATGCGTCAACTATTCGTTTCTGGACTTTTTCTGGTAGCGGTTGTTTTTGCTACCGGAGTAGAACCGCCAAAAGGTAAAACTAACATTTAATACCTGTCTCTTTTTTAACTCTTTCATTAATTAGATATTGAGCCCTTTGGATACTTTGAAGATTTGATCAACAGCACCATTGAAAGCATAAGACCCGATCTTCCAGATCCACTAGTAATCGAAGACTTGAATATCACACTTCCGGATGACGCCGAAGAACTTCTACAGTATTATTAACGATAATTCTGAGGGTACTCACACATAACTTTCTCTGATTTTAGGGGTAGTGCAACTTTAACTGATCTGCAATTAACAGGAATTAAAGGCTTCCAAATAACGGCTCTCGCACTTCAAGGTCTGACTACACTTAACTTCACTGTTGTTCTTCCCGTTATTAATTTAAACACCAATTATTGGGGAGATCTCACTGTTCTTAGTTTGGTACCACTGTATGGATCAGGCCAAGCAAAGTATGTTATATTAACATAAATAATTATAATATATTCTACTTCTTTAAAGCATCCATCTGGTGGACGTTGAAATAGTGGGTACAGCAGGTATCGATTTGTCCGGTGGACTTTCAATTAAAAATCTTCGCATTCAGCTTGCTTTAGGATCATCTACGGTATTTATCAATTACAATTTGTGTACTATCGATAAAAATTCAAAACTTTTAGTTTGATATTCATGGCGCTCTCGATGACGAAAACTTCAGTGCTATCCTCAGTCAACTGCTCAACGATGTGGTTACCACTTTCGTAGACGATCATCAAGAAGTAATTTCAAACATTATCAGCCCAATTATTGAAGCTATACTTAACGCAATTTTGGCTGGAGCCCCTACAACTGTAGCCCCTACAAATTAAGAGACGACACTCTCACCATAAAAATAATAAATTTTCACACTTACAATAAAAAGACGTTTTATAAGAAAAAATGTACTTTTACTTAGAAATAGATGCCAGTATGATATAATATACTGCTTTTTCTTTCAAATTGTACGAAAAAACATAAATAATTCTTACTGATAACACGATTTCAATATTCATTCTTGTCGCGCAACTTTTGCAATCCTTTCAACGTAAATTTGGACCCAAGATCCAATTGTTCAAGTGTTTTATTTTTCTTCGTATTTATCATTTTATCTTTAATACATAGAACACTTGCATACTTACACCTGTTCATTACTTTTTATTTTTTACCAGATACGATTATCAGTTATCCGTGATAACAATAAAATCACGTTATACAGATACAATTGACTACAATAAATTACTGCAGTCGAATATTATTACGGTTCCTGAACAATCAGAATTTTTTTTGTTAAAGTAAAATGGAGAAGTTTTACGCCATTTCAATTTTTGTGCTATGCGGAGCCTTGGTGAATGTTTTTTCCATGCCCAGTGGGATCGACCAAAATAGTAAGAGTGTTTTAATAACAACCAATTTTTTACGTAATTTTCGCAGGTAATATCAAACCCTATGGGTCATTAGCCGACACAATAAATCAAACTATTGAAGGTCTTAGAAACGATCTTCCGGAAAATTTAACATTTCCGGGCCAAGTTGACATCACTATTCCTGATGATTTGGTGCAAATACTAAAGTAATTCAATGCAGTACCATGAAAAGTATTAAAATGTAATAATTTTAGCGGCAGTCTTAGTATATCAGATCTAACTATTGAAGGAATTAAAGGCTTCTTAGTGCCTTATCTTGACGTATCCACAAGTAGAGCCCGATTAACATTTGTATTGCCTAATATCGACGTTACTGCTGGCTACATAGCTGACCTTACTATTTTGGGTCAGATGCCAGTTTACGGAAACGGTTCTGTTTTGTAAGTAATTATTGCTGACTGTGTACTTATTATTCATTCTATTTTGCAGCATTGGTTTGTATGATTTGCAGATAAAAATAGATGCAGGTTTAACATTAATACCAATGCAAATAACAGATCTTAGTCTTGATATTGAACTGGAAAAAATACAAGTGAGTGTAATATTTTTATTGTTGAGTTAAGCACTTTTAGGGTGGAGGTAATTAAGATTTTTTTCACTTTCCTGACCAAGTTTTTGGTTATTGTATTCATATTTTGTAGTTTTCTAGATTTCCTTGAAGAATCTAAAAACTGAAATCCGAGAGATAAGCAAAATTTAAATGTTTAATCTGAGCTTGAGAACTGCAAAATTGATTTTCATTTTTCTCAGATTCTTAAAGTTTCATATTTGATTGCTCAGAATTTTGTTTTTGTCTTCAACAGACAGAGAAATATAAAAGTATATATTTTTTAAATATTTCTGACAGCTGAGAGCTCTAAACTCAAAAAAACTTAAATATTAAAAAAAACAGCTACACACTTTCTTTTTCTTTGATTTAGATTTAGAAACGAAAACTTTTCCGAATATGTATACACACAATTACAAAAATTATAAATTAATAAAAAATGGTGGATGCGCAAAATTTATTATTTCAAATACGTACATTTTTAAAATAAAATAATGAGTCACGTAAGGATTTCAACTAATTTAACAAAATTAAAAAAACTTTACATTTTCACTTATTTTTAGTTTGACATTGAAGGCATTGCATATGATGAAGAAACCAGCCAAGCAATTAGTGCACTAGTAACCAGCATAGCAAACGATGTAATTGTTCCTTACATTAATGACAATTCGAAGGAAATTGGTGAAACACTTAGTGGACCAATTAAGGATCTTATCAACGGACTATTAAATCCAACAACGACAGCTCCTCCTGCTTCTTCTCCATCAAACTGAAATTATTCTGTTAAATATTAAACTTACAAGTATGCCTATTTAAAATAAAGAATTTATGATGAATGGAAAAAATAGATTCATTTATTCTTCCATTGAATAAATAAAATATGGGTATATATAAGTGCACGACAAATATAAACCTTTTCCCGATAGAAAAACCCCGACTGATTAGTTGTTAATCAACGACAAATTTAAATAACTGAACGACAGAGCATGAACGATGAAAAAAGGTGAATGTCAGACATTAATAATAATTTTAGCGACAAAAAAATATGTGATCGACAATTATTATTGTTTTCAACAACTGTTAATGTTTTCTTTGACAGAATGGCTAAAATCGGCGACGAACAAACTTCACCTCGCAAGAAATAAATAAATTACCAGTCGTGCAATCTATTAAAAATGGCAAACTAATGTTTTCCAACTGTCGTGCAAGATATTTTGAAAACTTGTTTGTCTGATTTTGAGTTTTTTTCTATCTCCTACGTTCGGCCGTTTGCTGGTTTTATTTTGTTGTTCTACTATGCCTGTCGAAAAATTAAAATTTATGTCGTTAAAAAATTGTTTATTCTGCTATTGTTGCATTCTTTTTAAACAACCAGGTAGAATCAATTAATTGCCTAGAGAGTATCTTTATTGTCTTGATGAATATAACTTGCCGCCCGATTTTTTTATATTACTGGGAAATAAAATTTCACGTCGTTCAATCTTTTATTTTGTCGTTCTAAATAAATAGTGTCTTGCAACTGATAATTTGGTCGATTTTTCAATTGTTTCCATCGTTAATTTCATATTATCTGTCGTGCTGAAAAATGCCACCCAATAAAATATAGGACTTTAATGAGAATATTGGGTTGCATAATCTCAAAAGTAACAAATCGTAAATAAGAATTGTTTTGGAATAAAGACGTTTGGTTCATCGTAAAAAAAGTATATTTGCTACTTCCGCATGCCTCCGAAAATCGAAAGTAAACATTTCTATGTCGAAGGATGTAAGTTCAATGTTTAAATCACATAAAGCGTTTATTTTTCTTAGTTTAATGACTTAATTAAAAGATCGATAATAAACTTAACAGCAATCGAAGGTTAAAAAACTGTTTATTTACATCGTTATGACTCGTCAGTAGGTAACAATTTAGAAGCACTTAAAAGATGAAAATGGTTTTATAATGAGCATAAACACGAATCAAAGCTGCTTCATATTTTTCAAATAAGGAGCTAAAATATCAGTTTCCGGCCTAGTCCGAAAAACTAGTCCATACATGCTTCGGTCCCCTTCTTCCTCTATGTCCCGCTGTACCGCTTTTCCCCACTATTCTCTCGTCCGGAAACACGCGAACAAAGACAGGTGAAACTCGACAAGTAACGAACCATAAATTTCATTTTTAACTTCATTTCACGTGCGTTAGTGGCGAGACAAACAAGTGTTGCTGTTCTTGTACAGACAGTTTTCCACGTGAACGTGCAGAGTTCTTAGTGCTACCTGCCTACAATGACTGAATAAACAGACTTTAATCGTGTAATTAAATATGTAAATCATTACTTAAAAACAATAAAAAATTTATTTACTCGTGGTGACTCATTAGATAATAAGAATTACATTACTTGAGACATGGCAGTGTTAAAAATTAGTGCTTTATGCGTGTTTATTTTATGTTTTGTTTCGGTGTTGACAATCGAGGATTATTGTTCTTTGAACACTTTTACCACTAATGGGACTTACATGCAGTTTACGAAAGAAGCGAGTTTGGAAGAATTTGCAATTATTGGTAGATTCAAAGGACTGCATTGTTGTGCCAAAGGATACAGGAGCATAGAATGGTAAATTTTATATTTTTAATCATTATGTCATTAGTTTCACGAGAACTTGTTGAAACTCGTCTTTAAGTTCATATTTACGTCATATTGCGGGATTTTAGAAGTGACTATTTATTTACCAAATTAGAAAGCATAATTTGCCGGGAGTGTCCAGCAGGTGACTAATCAATGAGATATTCCTGAAAGCTGAGCTTGCGAGGATTTTTTGCCAAAGCTAAACAGGACAATTAACTTTCAATTAAGATTTTTTGTCTTCATATTAGCATTTCAATCTAATTTTCCCAAATGGATTCTGCTAATGACGCAATCAGAATATTGAAACGTTTTTTTTTTAGTTTCTAAGATTAGTTGAACCATTTGGGATTTCCTTCTTCTTGGAAATTTTTATGGGTAAGAAAGTTAAGCTTTGTAATAATCCTCAGATACAATGAAAAAGATATTTACAAGTGTTTGTTAAACCAGTGACATTGATTTGTTGTCAGCTTTGCACCTGGTATAATCACTTGGTAAGTTATGGATGGCTAAGGGTGGCAGCCTTCTGGTTTTTCTTCCACAGTTGGTAATTAAATTAAATGGGGCGAGAAACCCTTTGAGCTTTGGTGTCCAATTTTTCAGTTTGAAGTTTCTGCTCCGTTTTTTTGCAGTTGTCGCGGCTCGGAGGAAAATTTCGCAGAAACTTGTTTATGTCAAACTTGGCATACAATGCGAGGAGAAAAAATTGATTCAGAGCCAAAATAGCAATTTTTCAACTCAACGTTCCAGAAAGCTGAGATTTAGCGTAAAAGTTTTTTAACCTTTTGTCACACACACGTTTACATTTAGCGAAGAATTCCGTTCCAAAAAATTTTGCGCAGTTGAATGAAGAGACTTCATTGTTATTGCGCTTCAAAACTCTTAAAAAGAATGCAAATGTTTAATTCACATCATCGCGGCAGTTTCAGGAACAACGACGCAAAAATTTATTACACTCTGATTAAGTTTTACGACATTCAGATAAGTTCAAACTAGCTGGGAACTTGTTGAATGTAATTAAAAAGACTTAATAAGTATGCAGATATAAAAGCGAAATCTAAAGGTAATTAAATCGATCAAAAGTGTACGTTATTAGTAGACAGTAAAGCTGTATCCGGTCGTCACCCATCAATTTCGTTTCTAACAACAATGCTAATGAAAACGTGACTTTTGTCGTATTCACAATGTGCAGAATTAATGTGTCGCTGCAATAACTTGTTAATTATTGAGTTATTTGTTGCTGGGGGCGATAAAGAGAATTTTATGACATTTGGTAAACATTTATTTAAACAAAATGGAAATGAGCAGTACAGGTGTAAAGTGTAATATCGAACCAACTTTATTGTTCGCATTTCGTTAAACGAACCGCCAGCGAGAGCTTTTCTTGAAATTCCGGCGTCAGTCAAAGCTATTGAAATTTGTCCCATTCAAGCGCATTTCTCCTGTCTCCAACGTTTTTTTACCCGTGTAAATTTGGTTTGTCCGATTATCGTTTTGCAAGCCCGAAACTTGTACAGCCTCCAGGTAAGGGTCCGCGGTTTCCGTTCGTCGATGCAAAAAGACCACAACTGAAGAGAATCGTTGAGTCTGGTCAGACTGGACCTCCGAAACTCGCCAATTATTTTTTACCGCCAACAGCTTGTGTGTAAGTGGGGTCTAATAACATATGTGCCATCAGGGAAACAAAAGTATAAATCGACGATAATTATTAGGTGTCTATTGTTAGGGAGCTTTGCTAATTTTGGAAGAGTTGCGTCTGGCTGAAACCAAATTGTGATTGTTATCTGAAAAATTTTACTGGCTAGCTAACCCGTTATTACGTTTTAAACCACAGGTGGTTTAATTTTATCGCGGGGAATCTGCAGTTTAAAAATTATAAATGAGGATATTAGGTGGTGAATAGGTTTAATGAAGAGGAGATTGGAATTTATGAAGGATACGTTTCGCGTAATGGGAGATCGAGACAACGTTCATTGTGCTCTTTAGATGACTCAGCGAAACTGTTAAAAACTTTCGGTATCTACAGCTCACAATCCAAATTATTATGAAATTGTAACCGATGTTTTGTAAATTGTGTTGTAAATATAAATATAGTCTTCAGTCGGGAGTTGTTATCGTTGGATAATAATCATAACAGCTCAAGAGATCTGTTTGTAAACAAATGATGCGTAACAGGTACTTGTGATTTTTTATAGTTTGAAATAATTAAAATAACATTAGCGAAGAGCTTAAAATGGGAGGCTCTTTCTTGCTGTTATAACAAGATGAGTCATTGAGTTAAAAATTCTTGGACAATTTTACAACTCTTGTGGGATGTTTACGTAATTCGGAACAATTCCGGACGAAATATGCACGGAATCTGGGCTTTATTATTTTCCAAGATTTATTTTTACGGGAAATTTATTTTTAATACAAATAACTTGTCGAACTTTCGTCGAAGTATTTTATATTAGCATTTTTTAAGTTTCTTATTCCCACTGTAAGATTCGTTTTTTATTTAACTCATCGTTTTTTATTTTTGGGGATTTCCGAACCCTGGGTGGGTTTCAAAACCGAAAGTTAAGCCTTTCTAATCTTCGGATACAATGAAAAATGAGCAACTGACAACAGATATAATCGCTTTGTAATTTATGACTAGAGTGAGCCTCATCATTACGTCTTCGCGTTTAGCTGAGGGCTCCCTTTGAAAGTACAAATTCCAGGTTTTGCTCGATGTTCTCTGTAATTTTAAAAAATGATTTGCTCAAACATACTGCTCGTTATTTCATTACGCGTTTTCCAAACGTCTCATTTATTCTTGATGACTGGCTAAATTTGTAGCGAATATTGTGGTTCTCATAATCCATGAAATTAGCTTTATTTCGGTAACGCCGTTAAAAAGCCGTTGCTTCCATCAAAAGCGAGTTTTTAACTAACATAATAGAGCTATCCTGTAGCGCGCCCGTTTACCTGGGCGGTCAAACAACGTCTACAAGACATCGAATCGTCCGACAAAGCCGAATGTATCTCGTAAAAATGAAAAACAACAAACTCGGTCCAGATTTATGAACAGAGTTGAAACTTTTATTGCAAGGTGCAAGGAGTAGTAATCACTACTTGTTTGACTTGTAAAACCCCCTGTCTGCTGAATGAAACCGTTGATAAGATCTCTATTTTAACGCACCCCAGGAATCTCGGACAAGTTCCCACACGTTCTGACCTGAAGAGAGTGGTTTTTGTGGTCTGGAGATAAGCGACTACCTGATGAGAATTTAGCAAGTTTGATACCAATTGGTTTTTATATCAGACCTGTTATTAGATTTTCTTAGGCGAAAAAACCGTTGGATTGAGATCCTCAGCTGTCGATAAGGGTCCGGGCGTTTTGACGGTTTCTCATATTTCATGTTGTGTCATTCTTCGTTACGGCTTTTGACTGCGCCGCCTTTTTCGGAGAAGTCGCCCCTAGGACATGCCACCCATAGAACACACCCTTGAAGTTTTAACGCCAGCGGCGCCCACTTCTTGGGAATTTGATTAAGTTGGAAGGTGGGATTTGAGCAATTTGTCAAAAAGCCGGTATTTATAGAATAAAAAAGGGATGTTTTTTCCGGGAAAGCAAAATGATTTATGATGGGAAAAATTGTTAACACTGTTGCAAACTGTGTACAGATTGGACTGATTACATTCTTCGTATGTTCCATATCTAGATCGTCCCTTCCGGCGTCTCAACTCTTCATCGATAAACAATAAAAATCCAAGAATAACAATGACCGTCAAGAGCCATTGTTCTCCGGGGAATTATCAAAACACAGATCAGAGTCAGGTAACCTCGTGACGGTAACCAGCAACAGTTCAATATTCTGTTCCGAGAATCCTGATATGAATATTGTCATTAGCGTTCGAAATCAATCACTACAAATAGAGTGTTAATGCTCTTTGTGAAGATACAAGTGTTCGGAATACCTTTGCACTTGCTTCATACGTGTTTCTACAATGAATCATTTTCCTTGAAGCGATTTTCTAAAACTATGGACAATTTTACCAATAAAATCAATATCATAGTGTACGGAGAATCGGACTAAACCGCAGATCTGCGTTGTGTTTTTCGGAGCGTTATAAGGGAAATCCGCCTTTGGTTAGCCAACAGGAAAATTTTATTTCTACAATATTACTGCGTGAATTTATGCACAGCATTCTGGGAAGCTCTGACTCAATCTCTCGGTATAAATAAATACATGAGTAACGAGTTCGATTGACACCGTTAGATCAATTATTTAATTCCCACCCCTAAAGCGGTCTCAGTCTTCACAAAGAAGTGTTAATTCCAGCCTTACTGCTGTGTATACAAGTAATTAGATCAGGGAAGCAGACACGAAATGGTATGACATGACGTCTGTTAAGAAGAAAACAACGGCGGTTTTTCACTGAAATCCATGTTTATGGAAACTCTAGCGGAACCTTTGATGATAAATTAGTTTTGCAGTAAATGTCATCTAATAGGAACTCGGTGTTTTAATAATTCAACAAAAAGTGTCGTTAAATATTTGTGGGTGCGTGCTACGCGTCTCCATCAGATTACCAACGAGTTCTACCATGCCCAACGTGGTCTGTCTGCGATTTCCCGTGTTCTGAATACATTATTTCACTTGCGCTTTCGTCGCATCTTAATTACCATAAAAATGGCTATTCTTCTCTCTGAAACTGAAAAAGCACAATTTTACCACGACGCTTACATTAGATTGTTTATGTGAATTTTGCAAAGCAGACTTCTGAGAACGTACTTTTTCTATTCGTGCTCAATTTTCATAAATATTTATACTGAAACATTAACGATTTTCTAAGATGCGATTTATTTTGGGGATGAGCACCAACCGGTAGCAGATTTGAAAGTCGTGACATCACTACTGAAATCTAAGACCGGAAACAAAATGTGTTTTACACCTTAGGAGGCCATCGGGAAGTTTTCCTGTCACGAATGGTGTCAATGCACTACAAATTAATAATCGCAAGTGCGGTTACAAGAGATTTGGATATTTGGAGACGTGCTGGGAAAACTAAGTGAAAATCTAAACGGTTTGGAGGCTCCGGAATGTCTTTGGTATTATGTATTACATCCCCGGATTGTAGAGAAGTAAAAGAGAAGTTAACAGCGAAGAATGATAGAAATAAAGCAATCAAACTATTATTTAGCCACCGTGGCAGTTGGTAGTAAGAGAAATGTAGCGAAATGGATCAAATGATATAAGATAACGCCAATCAAATCAAAGCTAAAGAGTTAATTGAAAATAGCGATTCCACCACGATATCGAAAGAGGAAGAGTCTATAGAGAAAAATAAATCAATAAAAAATTGGAATACAGGTGTACAAAAAAGTACTTTGCGTTTTTTAAAGTTTTTGGGAGAACTGAAACTCAAATTTTAAACATCCCAACTATTACAATGAAAAATTTTAATTGTTTAAACGTTTCTGCTATATCTTCCTTCTGTTGTTTCCAGAATCTTAATATAAGACCGTAAAATTTTTCAAGATTTTGCAGCTTTGTATTTATAAACATTCTGCAAGCTGCTTAGAGCCTCAAACCATAAATTCATGTTTACTTGTCCGCGAATTTTTTAGATTACGTTGCGATTTGAAAAACATATTTTTCGCTTTGTTTTTCTGGGTCTGCAAATCCGCTTAACACGGTCAAATCGCTTTACAATAAACAATTCCGTTTTTAACGCCGACGACGAAAACTTATCTCCCGCAATGTAAATAACTAAATAGCAGCTGTTCACCCAATTAAAGCCATTTTTTCGGTGAATATTAACGCTGTTTGCGTAAATTGCGAATATTTAACTCTGATAACTCCTTGGGGTACTGAGAATTACACTATCAACTTTCGCTCGAAAAATTACTATTTAAACAACCTTTTTATAGCGATGTTTATCATATTTGCCGTACAAATTCCCACAGTAAAAGCTGAACTCGGGTAAAATAATCCAGTTATTTTTCCTGTTCTTCCTAAATTACGAGTTGGTAATACTTATCAAAAGCAAACATTGATATCGCGGAAGTTAAGTAACTAAAGTGGTGTAAGATTTAGCAGTATGGTACCAATATTACGAAATATAATAACAATGAAGCTGCAACAACGTGATCGAAATACTAATTGCTTTTCTCCGAAATCCATACGGAATTTTTATCAGATTGTTCGAACTGGCTCGTTATCTTTAATATGACGTGCTACCGCCTCTCTGCAAACACTTTTTAAGTATGGATATTAAAATTGTAAATGTTATCTCTCAGAACGGTTTATGCTTAAATTACCACGCAAAATTGTCACACCTGGTGCTGGTAGGCAGAAATTGTATTGATTAACGTTTAGATCTTGAAACGGAAGTGGGTGGAAAGATAAAAATGCAATCCAAAATGAATTATTTCAATGAAAGTGGTCTTATCAGAAATTTATCGATTTACGATGACGGGGAATTCTTCTCTCAACGGTGGCTCAATTGAAAATTACCCGGTTAAACTTTTAATTGAATTCTCCGCCGAAAAGCGGCTTTCTCTACTTTTGTAATACATCATGACAAATCGGCCTGTAATAAGGTTCCTTTAGCACACCTTATTAATTCCACTAAAGCTCCGCCTGTGCGGCTATTGTGCCTCGTCATTATATCCGTTCTTTATTTCTCCATCGAACCAGTTCGTCCAAGAATATCCTCTTCTACTCTTCTCAGAATAATTACACTTCTTAAAAAGTCTATGCATGCATAGAAAACGTCTTCGAGATCAATTCCATTCTTGTTTGTTTTGATCCCCCAGCAAATATTGACTCAGTTCTTTAATCTCGGTGGCAATTATTCTCTTATTGTGTGCATTCAGAAATTTTTACAGCTGTTGAAAGTTCCTCAAGCACAAAGAAAAACTACCTGGCACAAAACTGACATTTTTGAGGTGTAAATCACGATAGGCAGGTATGAATGACATCAGCAAAAGAAGTTGAGAGGGTCGAGGACTCGAGACAGTTTTATTACAGCTGTTTGATTTGTGGGTTTTTAGCGGAAGGACCAATTTTGGGTGGGACAAGGTGTGATTTTACTCAGAAGTCGGGAAATTGGACTGTTATGGATGTAAATTAATTAGGGATATTAGCATGGGATAATAATAGTGCAGTAATTGAGCGGCGAATAAACATTTAAATTTCTAAATCCGTCGGTTAGTGCTACGTTTCTTGTAAATTAATTATTTTAATAATAGCTTGGGGCTCTTGTAATTTAATAGTTTCCTTTTTTGAGTCGTACAAGGTGCATTTCGTTTTTCTCCCCATGTGTTTGGCGATTTTCCTAAAATCGATTCACCAGTTGTCGGTTTCAGGAGCTGTGCAAATGCGCAGACGGTGTAATTCACACCCTTTGTGTGCCCAATTGGCAATTATTTTTGTAAATTGAGTGCCACGCAGAATTTTAAAATATACACAGTTTTTTAGTTTTGGCGTAACATCAATTAATTCTTCACTGATTTTCCTTATCTATGAACAAGTTTATTTGTTGTTTCGTAATTGTGAAATAATGTTGGTTTGAATAAACACTGGAATTACAGGAAAAACGGATGTTTCAAGAGATAATGATTTTTTATTGTTTTACAACGAAATTGTAGAGACTCACTCTAAAGGTTTTTCTTATCAGTAGCAGCTGCACATAAAATATTCTAAATTCAGTGTTCGAAATTTGTTAAAATCGGCTATTTCAAGGAGAAAAATCAATTTCTGTTTGCCATGCAGCATGAAATATGAGATTTGAATATTTAAATTAACATTGATCTGAACAGATATTTTTAAATGAAAATTTAAACATGGAAACTGAACTCACCATTGGAACAAAATAAAAAATTTGAATTAAAAAGATAATCTATAAAATTACTGGTTTCTGTTTAAAATTTTAGGATTTTAGTGATAAATGTATTATGAATTTCAATCTGTTGTTTAGAAGTTGAACCAAAAATCTTATAAAATTACTAGTCTCATTAAGGCCCAATTTCAAGTCAGTGGCGCAAAATTGCGTTGGTAACATAGCATCAGTTTGATTGAGGTTGCTTAGGCGCAAATCGGCCCCTTAGGCTTTAAAATTCAATGAAGACCTACAAATTTTAGCCAAAACAAAGTCTCTGAAACTCAAACCTAAAACCTAAAAATTTTGCCGACGAAATCTCAATTCAGCGTTCAAATACCAAATCTGAAATCATAACAGAAGTTAGTTCTTTAATTCATCTTGAATTTTTAAAATTCAATTTAATTTGGTCTAAAGAATAACAAAATTTGAATCAAAAATCAATTTTAGATACTTATCTGTACGTTAGAATTCGCCAAAAGGAAACTTGAAATTCTAAACAGAAATTATAATTATATAAAGAAAAAAAAAAGTAAAACAAGATGTCTAATTTTAGAACAACTAAATATTAAATTTAAAATGTAATTTTAATAATAATATATAATATAATATATAATATACAATTTTAAGAAATTACAAAATCTCCTCTTTTTACTCCTAACAATATCCTGAATCAAAAAATTTGAAACCGTAACTAACGTCTGATTAATTCTACATGAAATTCAGAAGAGAAAAATTGAAATTTTATTCTGACATTTCTGAAAAGTTTACCTCAAGTTTATTTGTAACTCCGCAACTTGTCGGCATTAAATTGAAATCAGTTTTTTCCTTTCTTTTATACCACCAGTTTTCAAACTTCCCCCGACTTTTCTTTGTTATTCGCCAGCACAAACTTTTGTTTCAAGTTACAATTATCTACCGCCGTTGCATGTGTACCTATAATTGCATGAGGGCAAGAAATGACGGTCCCACTTGTCACTCCTACAATTTTAATTAGTCTCGAAGCGTCTCCAAGGAAGTGCGTGGAAAATGTTGCATTCATCATTCCAACTGCGAATTTCCAGGAATCATTATTGATGTCTTTTTTGTAAGGACAGAAACACGGTATTTATACGTACAACGGTGTTGTTGCGAATTCACAATTGGAGCTTGAGAAATCCTAATTTTTTATCAAAAGTGTTACATATTGGAAGCGAAACCACGTATTGATCTTGAAAATACATTAATATCATGTGGTCGTCGCTCTCGTACAAAAAGATGTCGGTGAACAGTCAAAGTAGATCGAAGAATGAAGAACTGCTTTTTCCACAAGAACCGTTTATACAGCCAGCTTGGGTTGGATGTGATATTACACAAGTCTTCAGCGAAGTGTATTGTTATCTCAATTATAATGAAGCTATTCGGTTTTGCAAGTTTTCAGAATCTGTGATTATTATTTTTAACGAGGATTATCTGGCAATTAGCCACTTCCGTCGTTACAATACCGAAAGTGCATTAGGTTTCGCCCTAATCTAAATTGCGCGTTCTGAGAATACTCAACCGCTCGATAAACAAAGAAACGGTTTAATTACACTGAAACCAGCAGTGGAGGTTGACAAAAAGAGGAAAATTTGTCGGTCTCCAACAATCAAACGGTGAGGACTATAATTTCCTAACAAGAATATTTACAAGAGTCAAACTTATTTGAGATGTGCATAGCGACAACCTTTACGACCTCTTTCTACATAAACTCAAACAATTAGGAAATGGAAAGCTAACAAAGCGATGAGATACATGGCTAAAATATTCCCACAGCCCTTTGCATATCATTGGTACATTGGCTATTGCTATTCTAATTTGGTTTCTGGAATAACCATTGGATACCTACGTGAAGACATCGGATCTATCCCGAGAATCGTAAAAATTCGCACATGTTGGCACGCTGATGATTAACGCGCGGTGTGCAAGGATTTAAATAGAATTATTAGAAATGTGAGTTGTTCCGTTTAATTTCCCTGGTGTTTATTTTTGACGTGTCGTAATAAAACAACAAAGAGAAAATTAATATGCGCGTCAGTTGGAGCTGATTTTTGGCTTTTGTGTTTGGCTGTTTGGGACAAACGTGGAATTTTAATTCAAACGAACATTAATTTTCAGGACCACAAATCGATCTGCATGAATATTACTCAAATGAAAGTCTAAAAATACGAGGGAAGGGAATCGCGGAGCTTTAAACAAGAAAATAGAAACTTTGGAATGTTTAAACACAATTTATTATCCGAAAATCTGGGCAAGTAAGAATCTGAAATTGAACTTTTCTAGAATTTCTTTTACGGCGCTTTTTACAGGTTAAAAGATCTTGGAGATACGAAATTGAACACATGAAAATGCAATCTAATTTTTCAGGTTTAATGCAAGAATAAGTAAAATGATGCGATGCTTCTTACTGCAGTCTAAACATCAACTTCTTGCGTTTATTTTTCTATGACTCTGCAAAATGGATAAAAACCGACTAATTGAAATTGATTAATTCTCCCGACGCTCTGTGTTGAGATTACAGGCCAACAGCTAAAGTTTTCATAAATTTATGTTTATTTAATGCAGACCCATTGCTGTTTCAATGTAATGAATGTTTAATTTCGCTAATCCTGCTTGTTTGTAAATAACTAGTCTTGCAAATACGGTAAAATGTTGAATATTGTGATAAATTAAAGCAGTTATATTTGGAAATTCAGTCTGGCCTACGTTTTAGTTAATCTTTAAATTACAAAGTTCCAAGAAACTAAAAAACAATGCACATAAATTACATAATTCGACGTTCAATTACAGTTTGGAAAATAATAAATAAATAATCAGCCACCAAATAACTCAAATTTTCGCGATTATTTCTACTTTAGTGGTAATCATTCTGCTCAATGATAAAATGGTTTGAAAATTGTAACTCTATAATGTGGGGGTGAGGAAAAACCTGAAACCTAAAATCTGAAGCTGCCAATCCTATTCATAACGCAATTAATTCTGCTGCTTGACAACTCTATGGATCAATATGAGCTAAATTTGATTTACTGATACTGAGTTGTGAAGAAACTGCGCTTTATAACATTGATTATTCATTCATTCACAACATTGATGTCAGAGTTAGTTTTTTGCCCACACTCCCTTATCTGGGAATTCCCAACAGGTGGTCATCAACAAAACTAGTTTGATTGCGTTATTGGTTTCATTGAAGAAATCCAATAGCTCTGGGTACCCCCAACCAAAGCCTCTTTTTTATATAAAAATAATGCAGGATTACGCAATATTTTCTTTGTAGATCAACGATTAAAGCTCTTACACAACATGTAACAAGAACCTGCCGTCTTCTCCTTTACCGTCTGATAAATACCGATCCTTAAACATGTGTTCTCTTTTAGGTTCAAAGATGGAAAGCCATATCCATGGTCATCACAGTTAATCCTCTATCCAGAAAGTGCCAATCAAACGGTATACGCTCAGTCCGTTACGGAAGCAGACGCTGGGAATTACACTTGTTTGTTGAGGAATGATTCCGTCGTCCATTCTCATACAATTCAACTAAAAGTCTTCGGTAAGTAAACAAAAATCAAGCAAATGCCACGCTATAAAATGTTCTACTACTTTTACCGGATGTGTGTAGGAAATATGTGTGCGCACACAAGACATGCGAGGTTATTGTCTGGCGATTTTATTACATGCTAAATAAACGCTCTCAGTTATGCTGTTGTAATAATGTAAAATAACACTAATTTTACTTAGGTGTAATATAACGGGTTGTTATAAATATTTAAGTTGTCTCGCTGCACCTGTTGGACGAACAAGTTTGAATTACCTTTAAACACACGTTTATTGTTGCGTAAGCGGTTTTATTAATGAAGATGGTAAATGCAAACTGGGGATATATTGGTTTTGTAGTATTTTTAAATTTAATTCTGCAAAGAGTGCTTGTGTTGAAATGTTTTTACAAGTATTAGCTATTACTGCCTCAAACCGAAGAGTTTCCAGAAAAGGAAATATTGCGTTATTTCATTTATTTTTCAACATGCAATTTCTCAAGCTTTGGAATTTGAAATGTATTGGTGGTTCTGCTCATTACATCTAAACGTTTTTTTGATAATTCAAGATTAATCATTAACCGATCGTAATTAAGTTTATGTTGAACTGTCATGTAAAAAAAAGTGCAGTTCCTAACAGACTTCGTTTTTTCTTAGATTTTATGATGCAATCACCTGAAATCTTTTTATCTTTTAATTGAAAACCTCTATCTTGTTCAGTAATTTCTTACACTTGATGGATTTTTTTTAATATTAATATCCGTTTTAAGCACTGAGTTGATTTTTTGGCCTCTTGAATTATAATTATAAAGCACACGTCGTCAATGCTAAAAAGTCAGATTACACTGGTCGCTTGGGCACGTTGAAAAGAAAAGCAACCGTTACCACAACAAAAATTGGGTTTGCACCAAAACGTATTTATTACATAAATTGTTTCGTTATTTTTCACCTTGAAAATTGAAATAAAAATTCAAATTTATTGGCGCCGCAATTTATTAGAAGATTCGAAAATTCCAATTGACGTTTTAGTCGGTTTATCGGCCAAAAAGCTTTTCACAAATCTCGCACTGTACGGATTTCACGTCTCTCCTGCAAATGGCGAACATTGCTGTCGAGCCGTTAAATCCTACTTACAGTTGCTCTAATGTAAATAATTATTTTAACTCGCAGGTTTTAGAAGAAGTCTTGCAAAATCAGCTTTTGAGAGAATTATAAAAGATTTAAATCTGAGTAGATTCTCCTCTTTCATGTCCAGAAATAGAATTTCTGTTGTAGCAACAATAAATGCATTCACAAATTGGCTAGCAGATGAAATCACTGACCCCAGACAGTATCGAATTTGCCTTTTTGAGCAAATCAATTGTACCCAGCAGCGATTCCCCACAGTGCACAGTACACTGCACTCAGCTCTAATTAATCACACAAAAAAGCGGCAGAATGTCTGTCACAATCTCCACCGTATCCGCGTTTTAAATTACAACCATATTTCCCATGATATTATATGCAACGGCCGTGTAATTTTGCACGCCTGTCGATTTTGAATGTCTCATGTGTAAAGAGTTCCAGGAACGCTCAAGCAGTGTTTCGGATCCGTCACACTTGCTGTATGAGCTTTGTTGTGATCCATGCATTGATGTTTAGTTACATACATACATACTATTACATACATTACCTATTATTTTTGCTCAAAATTGCCAATTACGTACTTGTGAAATGAATGCCGTTTGTATTGCGTGCTCAGTGTTATTGTTCAGGAGAGTTACTAAGAGAAGATCTACTGGATAAGTGCCAGTGACTTGTCGTTTATGATGAGTTGCATGTATGCTTTTAATGTTTTAAAAAATAGGATGAAGGAATGCCACAGTGTCGGACTGAGGTTATTGATATCAGTGGAAACATCCAAAGTGTGAAAGCTGAAATCAGTTAGAAGTTTGCTAAATCAATACGAAGAAACTATTCAGACATACCAGCACAAATTGATGACATAATGATCGATAATGTTGTGGTGCATCACATATAAGGACAAACTTGAAATTCTTCTTCTAAAGAAAATTCATACAAAAACGTGTTCCTTTTTTGAGCGACGTACTTAAATTACTAATGTACTTACAAATTTATTAATGGCATACACCGTCGATAACATCTAAATGATTTATCACTACACAAAAATCCCTCTTAACATACCATAATCGTTTATCACGACCATCTTATACATCATTTTTGTCTCTTTGCATTGTCAGTTTTTAATGAGCCAACTCTTATTAGCAATATTGTGTACTGCAGACTACAGATTATGAAAGCCCGTACTCCATATGTTCAAAACATGATTTTAATCAACTGACTTCTAGGAAAATGGCTCGTGTAACAGAATATACGAGGGATTAACTGGAAATAATTAAAATCGACAAAGTACATGCAAAAACTGATGTGAGGCTCAATTGTTACCAGCACTTGACCTGGAACCACTAGAACTAATTTTATTACAAAAAGTATACAATATCTGTTTCAAGAGGTTTTATTTGTTAGCGTCACGGTGTCTTATTTGATTTTAACCTTTTAGTAGCTGAGGTACGAGGTTTCAAGCGGTAAATTATAGTTGACGTAAAGAGGGAAACAATGAGGGGACTCGTAATTTCAATGAAAGTAGAACTGTTGGAACTTCCTGTTAATGACGTTAATGCTTATTACGATGATAGCATGGCTTTTTTATACAGTCTGTAGTTTGATAAAACATTTAGGAGAAATAATGAAATGCAGAATTTAATTTGCTGCGTTCTCGGGTTTGAGATGTTTATCTTGGATTCCCCACAGGGTGGGGGGAAATTAAAATTGTTTGAATTTCTACGGATTGTAGACAGAATTTTTAGAGTCGGGTTTTGATTATTATTACAGCTTTAGTGTCGAAATTACAAAATTGCGCTATAATTTTGGTACCAATAAATCTACGACTACCAAATTTGGTCAGTTTATTAAGTATAATATGATTACCAATGGGTTAAAATTAAATGTTTTATATCGAAAATTATACATCTAGCTTTGCTTGTTTTTATTGAAAAAAAAATCGCAATTACGTCAATCAGAGTGCCATAATTCTCGCATGTGGAAATCTACGACTATAAAATTTGAAACGCTTATTAAGTCTGACACGACTGATGAGTGTGTCCAATTTCAATGTGATATATTTGCAATTACAGATTTTGCAATGATTGATTTTCAGTAGGAAGAGGAAATTTTATTATGTTGGTAGGAACGCCATAATTCCTGAATAAAACGAAATGCAACGATAAAATTTGACAGTTTTACCAAATATGGCAATTTCATTCAACGTGCTTAAATTCAAAATTGTGGCATAATTTTGTTTTAAGGGGGAGATATTTTTTTCTATATTTTATAAGTGCTATGAAATTCAATAATCTATACATCGACAATAATCAAGATTTTTGCGGTGCCTGCTTTTAGGAGGACCAAAAAATCGTATTTTAAATATTCTAATTTTATGCGATTTCAACATAGTTTTTTACACCTTCCTGTTTAAAGTGTTCACACTTTGATATAATTTTGAATACCACAACTGACAGATTGATATTTTTTAAAGATCTCGGTTTTGTAAACGAAAAACAACTTTTAATGATGTTTGCTTTCAGTTGTAAAATTTTAACGAGGACCTAAAATTACGGTTATATTTCAAAAATGTTTTTATTATAAAAGGAAAACATTAAACAAATTTTGATATCTACCAATTATTTCAAAATTAATCTTTGGATGAGAAAGGATAAGAATCTCTTTTCCACGTTTTTTAGGTTGGTGATAGCAATCTAAATATTTCTAAAACGTAACATCAGCGTAAAAAGCTCTGTTTAAAGAAAATTGGAGTTTCATTCGTTTTGCAAATTGTCTCATAATTGCAAAACTCGCATTTTCCAGTCTCTTTGGAATAACCAACCAGCTAGACATTTAATTAGAACTTCATATCAAAAATCGATGTGAAAGCTTTCGTGCTTGTCGTTTTGCTTTGATATATGTAATACTGCAACGATGCGAGATAAAATTCAAAGCAAACAATAACTCTGACATATGTTTCCTTTAACATGCAGAAAATTGAAAACACAGCATCAGCGGTAGCTCCGAACTAAATGAAACCGCGTTATTGTTACAAAATCCGAGTTTGTAAAATGATATTCAGCACTGCAGCAGTTTTGATCTTTCATTTCATGTTTTATACATTTTCGTCCTCATGGCGTCATTCTTTCAGGAGGGCAATGAAAATAGCGGCAACATCTGCTAAATTAAAAAACTGTAGCAAGATCGTTTTGCAGGAAGTTCTTTTCGTCACGTTAATGGTTTTAACGTTGGCAACGGGGAGTTTCTGGAAAACTCATGTCACTGCGATATTTTCCCCTCTCGCCCACCTGTTCCCACCGCTTCCGGATAATTCCGGGGCGTCCCCGCCCAAAACGCGTTGGAGTTTCTTCTGCCATGTTTGAATTCTGCTGGTTATACTTTGCATGCGTTTGTCGACATGTGAAATGAGATAATAATTACAGTGAAGGCAAAGCATCGACAGATATGAAAAGTATGGTGCGCACCCAGTCCAGGTGGTCTCACAGTGGGGGCGACGCTTTCGCGGAATAAGCACGCGACTCAAATGGCAGGTGCCTACAAATTACAACTCGGTTGCTTGCAAGAAATGCAACAGTTTCCATATGGGTAACTTCGAAAAATTTCCATCTCGAGTAGCTCAAGTTTCAATTTAATCAATTTAGTAAGATTTCCAGGAAAAATCGGATGTTATTGATTCCGCTTGAGAAAGTTGGAGCGGCTTGGATAACCTTTGCGCGGATAATTTGCTACAAATTGGAGAGGTTCTGATCTACAAGTATTGAGAATATTTAGGTGCTCTATTTTAGTAATTGTTTTCGTGGAAATTGCAACAGGTTCGGCTAAACAACGGAAGTTTTTGGGAAATTCCGCCTCAAATTTAACAAAACAATGTCGAACAGTTTTGCGCGATTTGTGGTTTTTCATTTGGTGCGCTTTTTATTTGTAGTCGTAATATGGATAAAATGTCAGACTTGGCGTTGCTGTGGGGGTACATTACCCTAATGGAAACAGAACTTCAAAGCGACACTCGCTCTCTTATTACAAACAAATAATATAGTATTCTGAGAAATAAGCGTAATATGTATGCAAATAGCTGTATTTACGTGTTATTAATTATTTTCCAGATAAAAATCCAGACGACCCGAAAATCACCTACGTGTCCCCGAATGCCCAAGTCGTGCTCGGCCACAGCCTCAGACTTTTCTGCGAAGCTTTTGCTGGTAAGTAGACCGCAGATTTCAATAAACAATTAATAACACGACGAATTTATTTATACATTACCGGGAATTGATACCACCACCTAATCAATACCTCTAATTCATGAAATTCAATTGTAATAAAATCCATACAAATTCCATTTTCCATGGTTCTCTCGTTAATTAGTCAATGATAACTAACAAAACATATCTCGGAAATGCCAACAATGAGGCGCTTACCGATCAAAAATGACGTGGGATTCAATGAAACGTGGAAGGAAGCATTTTTATTCTGCTTACGTTTTCTAAAGGGATTCATTCCTTTTAATCGAAAATCCATTGTAACTATTGATGATTGAATTTTTTCCAGCACCAGTGGATCTGCCAGATGCGCACAATGAGGTGGTGTGGCGCAAGTCTGGACATAATGGTCTTCTTGATGATGAGCCTCGAGTACGACAGGAAAAAGTTTCCAGGTAATTTCGTCGTTTTGTATCATCAGAAAATGCAGATGATCCGTTACTACGGTTCTCAATATTGCGAGAAAATTAATTAACGTTCTTCGGAGAATGATTCGAGGTACAGCAGTAGCCGTTACTTCAAATCATTTTCATGCAAAAATATTTGATATCAAGTCCAGTTTTTTCACTGGCGAAGAAGTGATGTGTAACGTTCGCAATAAGCAGTGGGTTGTAACGTTAGATAAAACGAGTCCTGAAATAAATGTGGGGCTTTAGCTTTCTCAGAAGTATACAAGTGTTTTGCCCACGCTTTTTCAATCAGAAGCTTTTAAACTATTTATTTTGAGCTACGTTTTTCTGGTAATTAGAAGAATTTATCTTTGCTGCTTGCAAAGGAATTTCAAATCTTGTTTAATTCTTCGTCTTAAAAATTAAAATTTCTATGGCTGTGTGTTTCGCTTTACCAAATTACGAATTTTAATAAAGATGTTGGAATTGTTTGCTTTGTCGTTAAAAAAATTCTAAAATTTATGTCTTTTGCTCTACAATTCTGCAAATTGATTTTGTTAACACACGATCAAAAACTGTAACTTTTGCTTTTGTAACCTTGCTTTTGCATTAAAATTACCAAAATTGCGAATTTTAATTAAAGGTATTGGAAAATTTTGCTTCATCTTAAGAGCTTTAATTTGTAAAATTTGAGTCTTCCGTTCTACAATTTTGTAATTTAGCATAGTTAATACCAAGCTGAAAATTAGTAAGTTCCTTAAATTCCATTGCTGTAGCATTAAAATTACAAAAAAATAGGAACTTTGGTGAAGAATGCGGAAATTTTTGCTTCGTCTTAAAAATTGTCTTAAATTTGAGTTTTTCGCTCTACAATTTCGCAATTTGGTATAGTAAATATACGACACAAAATTCAGAACTTCCCAAAATTTCATTGCTTTAGCACTAAAATTATCAAAATTAGGAATTTTATTGCAGGATATCGGAAAATTTTGCTTGGTCTTAAAAATGGAAATTTCTAAAATTTAAGTTTTCCGCACTATAATTTTGCAATTTGACATAGTAAACATACGACCCAAAAATAAAAACTTTCCAAAATTGCTTTGCTTTAGCATTTATTTATAGGGTATCAGAAATTTTTGCATCGTCTTAACAACGAAAATTTCCAAAATATTTAAAATGTTTTTAAATTTCCATTAACTTAATTCCTATTAACTTTGAAATTGAAATATGTATTTTGAATCGTCTGAAATTCGGTTAAATCTGACACATTAAAAAAAAAACACCTTTTTGTTGAAAGCTGTAAAATTCGGGCCTGCTTTTTTTGGGAACTAAAATTAAAATTACGAAAATTTCACTCCTGTTGGCGTTTTTTTTTTTGGAATGATAACGTGCAGAAGTGCCGAACAGAATTTTCTGAGCGAAAATGTAAATCCCGACTTGGTCACGCAATCGGCGACACCAGCCCATAAAACAAAACCGAAAGTTACGATTTTTCTCTTAATTCAAATGAATCTAATGTCGGTTTCCGACCTCGTAAACGTCATGAGCTTTACGACGTTGTAACTTAGGTCGTCATAATTACTCTTGAAACCATAATATCAAACACAAAAGGATAAGATAAAGACAATGCACGACATCGTTGAGGGGCGAGGCAAGTGACTTTCTCACGGAGACGTTTTACAACCGGTCTACCAGTGTTTTATTTCCTCTGTCGTGTTTTTGCCACCGACAAGCCGCCATTATTGGTCTCATACCGGGATCGCTACCAATTACAAGTGATTAGCTGCTTTTTCTTTGAGATCGGTGTGTATGGACATCGGTGCTTTACTATTGTTACAGAGACGAAACGAAAAAAGTAGCAACATTCGTTTTTCTAGTAATTATTACTTAGATAACAGAACTTGAATACCTAAGAAGTCGTTTCAATTACACCCATTTTTCTCGCGTGACAAGAAAAATCTCGCATCATCTTCAACTATAATTTAGACTTAATCCACCATGAAGTAATAACTAATGAGACTCCCATGATGGTCGTTTTTATGATCTTTTTAATTCTGGGTGGACCCCACGGGGACAACCAGCACCTCACACGGTGCTATCATTTTTATTGTGTTCAGCTAATTAGTAATCGTAAAATAGTTTGAGAAAATAATCAGACTGTTTTTTGTCACATATAATTAATTACCTCGAATTTATGTTGAGCGGCCGGCTTATTGAAGTTTTACGGAATTCAAAAGAAATGATCGAACCACCTACCACAGGTTGGTGGAATTAACTACCGCGTGTCTGTCAAGAACATTATCATTTTTAATGGATCATAAATTACTTGTTGACGGACATGTATAAAATAATAATCTGATAATTAACGAGCTGTTGGGATCTCAATACGTTTCTTTTGGTGTTATTTATCATTTTATGCAGAGGTGGCAGAAGAGGTCACAATTACGAGCCCGTTGAGCTAACATCTAAAATAAAACGTATGCTAATGGTACTAATGAAGTTTGATGTTCACATTGAAACCACTGACACTGACTTTCACACTAATTACCTGTTTTACTAAGTACATAATGTGTACTTAACCATATTTAGATAAAATTAAGAAGCTAAATCAACTTTTTATCGCATTCATAATGATGAATGGAAATGCACATTGCACAATATAATTTGTTGAAAAAAAACTAATTGATTGATGATTTCCAGGGAGGAAGGTCAGACTTTCGGCACGTATTTAATCATTGACAACGTGAGACGAGAAGACTATGGTGAATATATTTGTAAGATTACACGTCCTGGGAAGAGCATCGAGCAAGGAATCACAGTGGAGGAAAAAAGTAATTTGAATCTTCTCAAAAGTTTTTTTTTCTTATTATTTTTTCCAGGTAACGTGGAATACTTGAATCCCAATCCAGTTCCGGTAGCAAAGCTGCTATTATTCATGTCTGCAATTATCTTCCTTTGCTTAGCAGCAGTGATTCTAAACCTCCAATACGGATTGCCATTACGCGTCTGCTTCAAGGATACTTTTGGTGCGATTGAAGAAAACGATGGCAAAACGAACGACGTGCTGATTTTGCATGCTTCAAAAGATAGCGAAATAACGTTGGGAGTTCTCATGCCGACTTTACAAAGATATAATTATAAATGCGTTTCAAAGGAATTCCCTCTTAGCCTTAATTACTGTAAGAAAGACGAATTTCTGCAAATTATACTTATTAACGTGGTTACAATTTTAGGGTTCGGAGAACTGCAAGATGAAGCTTTGAAAAGCCGCAGAATTGTCGCCGTGTTGTCACCGGCTGTGTTAAACGACACTTGGACTGCAGCTGGAATTTATCAAGCAATTAAACAATTACAAAGTTTAGGACCTAAGTTAATTTGTGTAGCGTTGAAAGAACTACCGAAATGCGAGAACGAAACGAAGAACTCACAAGGAGAAACTCTCAAGACTTTGACTAGAGCTGTCAATATTATTGTTTGGGAAAGAGCGAAGGATGATAGATTCTGGTTGGGGTTGCGATTGAGGTTGCCCGCTAAAAGGAGAAATGAACGACTGGTAGAAAGTAGAACTCACGTGCAGGGTATGACTTCTTCAAGACTGACCAATGACTCTGAAGAGAGTTTCGAAAATTTTGTGTAAATAATTTATTGATTAGATATTTAAAATTGTGTTGAATTATTGTATTTTTAGTATTATATTATTATTGTTCCGATAATATAACATTAATGTATGCTTGAAGAGTATTATTGTGATTTTTACAATACGTTGTTTTATTTTGTATTTTTTTATGTAAAATAAAAACGTGAAAATCAGTTTTATTTAAATAAACAGTTTATCGCACGCACGGAATTTCTTTTATGACGCAACACCTAATCGTTGCGACATTTCTTCCACACAGGATCCTTTCTCCTCAGAGTAAAACTTTATAAATTCTTCTCCAGTGCAAGAAATTGCATAGTGCGACTTCATTATATTAGTCTCTAAAATGTTTTCATTTCTGCATTTTTGTTTAAACGATTTTATCCATTCCCGAATATAATCCCTAGATATGTTCAAGTAGTTACTAAAAATAGTGCTAGACTCTTCTTGCTCTGAAGCATTTTTAGCTTTATCAATTTTTAGCCCATTAAAATCAAAGTCATGAACCCTCGGAATGTTTAAAGCGACAATACAATTCCATATTCGTCTTTTTTGAAAACACTTGTAAAAGTACATCGGAATGGTAATATCTTGCCCTTTTAATCGTCCAAGATCTCCTAGTGTTCCTTTGTAAATAATTGAACCAACTGCTACCTCCGGATCTTCACTAACGTGTTTTTCAATGAGTTTCCATTCTAACATATTCAGACTGGCATCCTGTGGGGCCGAATTTAAATATAAATAACTGAGTGATTTCGTTTCAAAATCGGCCGCCGGTGCCAAGTGTCCTCTTTGATATCCAGAGTATTGGTAAAATTCGTTAACATCGGAATGTTTAATACCGAAACCTTCATTTTTCCAATCGGTGGAATCAGTTGATTGTGTAATATCTTGTTTCCTGTATTCAGTATAATAAGTAAGAATTTTATTTTTATTATAGCATCCAGTTAAAACGATATTGTCATCTTCGGGTATTTGAAATAACTTTCCTTCATTGTTGCAGCAAGGTTGTTCTGTTATAAGACTTGTCCCTTAAAAAGTTAAATCAATAAAATTAATTACCTTAAAAATATTATTTTACCTTGCACTTGAACATGTGGACCTAAAATTAAAAAAAAGACTGTAATTTTTTAGCTTAATTTAAATTACAGGAATATTAAATTAGAATCTTACCAATAGTAGTAAAAAGAAATACAATCAAGCTAAGCAAGAGGAGCATCATACATCTACTTATAATGTTCTACACGTATCTAGCTGAATTTGCTATTTATACTCCAATAAATCCTCAAATTGTTTGAATACCTACACATTGAACAATTATTCACATTCAAAACTGATATAAATAATTCACGAGTTTTTACTAATCTATCAAGTGTTTTAAACTAATCTCAAAAATGCAATTAAAAAATACCTACAATAGTAAAACAATACACCTAATGACAAAAAAATGAGAAATGTGGCCATGGAGTTTTGTCATCTTACTTACTTTTTAGATGTCTTTTTAACTTTTATACATACAACTTTTTATACAAACAATATACAAAACCGAAACAGGGTGGCCAAGTTTCCGGGTCCGAAAAAAATATTTAAAAATATAAATCCTCGAGTGCCATTGAATTATTGAGGTAGTTTCATTGCCAATGTCAATCTAATGGTCCAAATCAGCTCTGGCAAAAGTGGTAAAAAATGTGCTTATTGGAGTAACAACAATCGTGGAGTAACTTTATGCCAAGTCGATTCTTCAAAAGTAAAGCTATAAAAAATCATTAATTGTTATTGTGAAACTGAATTTAACGTCTGATGACTGATGAAATTGTGTTGACTAATGAAAAGCTCCTAAACTAAGACAAACAGAAAAATTCGGTCTTCGCCATTGTTGCTCGCGCTTTTATTGCTTCGAATTCGCTCCCAGAAATCCAGAATTCGTTAGTCGGTTTTTTTTTGGAAAACAAACTATGAAAATGATGAATTTTTTTAATTTTTGTTTTTTTTGGCCGCCACTCGTAAACTATTTGCCTTGCAGATCTGAGATTTGGCCAGTTGACAAATTTCGAGCTGCTTTTTCGATTGATGTATTCATAAATTGTATTAAACGTCGTTTTCCCCCGAAAAAGCGCTTTGAATATCGCCCCAAAAAGACTTCCAGCAGGAAACCTGTTCCGATCAATATCTATTTTTCTATTGTACTCAATATTTTGTGTATTTGTGAGGCAAATTTGTGTCATTAGGGTCCAGTTAACGCTGAACTCCACAAGAATCCAAATTTTACGAATATTTCTCGTACCTCAACAAATAACTGAGTTATGGCCGAGATATGCGGTTTTTAGTTGGCCGTCTAAGCTGATCGCAGCACTCGCGCTTAAATTCAAATTCTCGGTTTGCACTTCTAACCCAACTTATTGTAAGTCACTGCTGTCAATAATTCTAACCTCGGAAAAGCCGCAAACTTTGTAGTGTTAGTTTTAGTTTAGCCCTTGATCATGACAGCAAAAAGCCCACTCGTTTTTACAATTCTTGCCGAATGTGGATCTTCCAAAGCGCGTACAAGCCGTATGCTTTTGCCACATGGCCCTGTTGACATGCCTGTCTTCATGCCCGTTGGTACCCAAGTACGAAGATTACACCCCAATAGAAGCATTTTCTTATCATATTTTGTAGGGAACACTTAAAGGAATGTTGCCTGAACAATTAGAAGCTTTAGGATTACAAATTATGCTAGCAAACACTTACCATTTAGGGACCAAACCAGTAAGAAAATTGTGTTTCTTTAGAATGAAGTTTTAATGAAATTAAAACAGGGAACTGAAATTTTGGAAAAAGCAGGAGGTTTACACAAGTTTATGAACTGGAATAAATGTCTCTTAACAGACTCTGGTGGATTCCAGATGGTGTCTTTGTTAAAACTAGCTGAAATAACAGAGGAGGGCGTCCGTTTCCAGTCTTTAAACGACCAGAAAGCTGAGGTGATGTTGACGCCTGAACATTCCATAGAAATCCAGAATGCAATAGGAGCTGATATAGTCATGCAGTTGGATGATGTTATCAAAACCACAAGTCCTGATAAGCAAAGAATAGAGGAATCTGTACACAGGTTTGTCATAATGTCGCATTTCTGTAAATTATTTGTTTTTTTGTAGGACAACACGGTGGCTAGACAGGTGTCTAAAAGCCCACCAGAAGCCAGAAGCCCAAAACATTTTCCCGATAGTTCAAGGAACCCTCTATGAAGACTTGCGCAAAATCAGCGCCCATGATCACATTAAAAGAGATGTTCGCGGATTCGCAATCGGTGGTCTTAGGTGCGTGTCCGGGAAATTACACGTAAATTAATACAATATTACAGTGGTGGCGAAAGCAAAGACGATTTCTGGAAAGTCGTTCATTTATGCACCGACATTTTACCTAAAGATAAGCCCCGATATTTAATGGGTGTTGGGTTTGCTGAAGACTTGGTCGTTTGTTCAGCACTTGGTGTCGACATGTTTGACTGTGTTTTTCCAACGAGGACGGCGGTACGACTTTCATTTCCTTATTTCTTTATGTAACAATTAATTTTAGAGGTTTGGCTGTGCGCTGACGAGAACGGGACAAATGAATTTAAAAAAGGAGAAATTTAAGAAAGACTTCAAACCAATTGATGAAAACTGTCCTTGTAATACTTGCAAGAATTACACGAGAGCGTATTTGAGTGGCATCGTAACGTTGTACCCAGTGGCGTGTCATTTAATTACAGAACATAACATTGTCTTTCAGATGAACCTGATGAAAGATATTAGAGACAGTATTATTAGAAATGAGTTTCCTCAGTTTGTGCGAAAATTTATGCAGGACTTGTATCCTAGTAAGGATTATCCTAGTTGGATTAGGGACTCTTTGGGTGCTGTCAACATCCAGTTACCATAAACCATTTTTTACAAATAAAAAAATTGTTTTATTTACACGTTTTTCTGTTCACATGAAATCATCAGAGTCATTACCGTCGTCATACTTTGACATGGTCTCTGTACTCATCAGTGAGTTGTAGCTCTTCAATTCAGCATCCTCCTTTTTCTTTTTTTCTTCGTCTTTTTCTTTTTCTTTTTGTTCTCTCAATAGTTTCTTTTTATCTTCTCTTTCCATTCTGTCTCTCTTCTCTCTTTCAGCCCGGAAATCTGCAAAACAGAATTAGAAGTGAGAATTTCTTCAGGAGGTTTCACCTGGATGCTCCTCTCTTTTGGTTTTGTTTAGCCTATTAATAATCTCATTGATTCGTTTCGCTACTTTAATCTTTCTCACTTCTTTTTCTTTATGGAAGCCCACTTGTCCTACTTCCATTGCTGGCGTTTTCTTCAAATTAGCCCACATTGTGTAGACAACTTCAATATCATTCATTTTATTTCCTGTAATACTGTTTGCTTTAACCAATTGGGCGGCGTCTTCCAAGACAGAGGAGGGAATGTCATCAAGGGTTTGGCCCTAAAACAACTACATCAGACTAATATTGTTAAAATTGAAGCAATTTTACTTGTCTCAGTCTCAAGTAGACATGAGCTGATGATACTTTATCAACGTGGAACCAAACGTCTTCCGGCCAACCCCATTTAATTAAATCTTCGTCTACAATACAACAGTAAAATGGTTTGTTTACAAAATAGTGATACTGACTTTCGTATTTATCGATTCCCATGAATAGAACAGCGGGTGGTGAAACTATAGTACTTTCGAAATAAAAAACCATGGTGTTATTTCACTTGGTATTGTACAGAAAACTAAAAATTAAGAAACAAGTTGATTACAAGACTTCATAACCTCACTAAGTCACATTCTTCTGAAATGTCACCTGTCAAACTTTGAACTGGGGTGTGTTCATAAAAAAGTGAAACGTCTATTGGAGCGTGTGACGTCAGAGTGATGTGATTAATAACACTCTGAGATTCGCCAAAGTGTTGTTGCGTTTATGAACGGTTTCCGTGGTTATTAAATGTTCGACAAATAGTTACATCACCTACATACAAAACGCAACTGAGTTATGGTCGTTTGAATTTTTGGGTTGTTGCCAGAGGGCCAAATTTTTGAAGGTTCGAAACAATTTGTGCTCGATATCTCGGAAATTATCCCAGATATTGAGATGCGGTTTGCGCCATCGTTTTTCTAGCGATTTTTTACATGAGAAATAGTTCTCTGATTTTTCTACAGTCGAAATTTGCAAAATTTTCGCAAAAATTCTGGACTAAAACTATGCCAAATTAATGATATCGATATCTCGCTTATTTTTTCGAGTAAACTTGAGTTATTGTTCATCAGTGTACGCAGAATTTTCCGCAGATTCCAAATCTGGAATTTAAATTTAGATCCGACAACAAATAACTGAGTTATGGTCGATCAAAGTTTCGGAAAGTTGATTTTCATTTTTCCTCATTTTTTCTAATTTTTAAAGGTAAATATCTCGGAAACTATTTAAGATATTGAGATGCGATTTGTGTCATTTTTTTTCTCGGCTTATTTTACGTTAGAAAATGTTATTAAAAGCCCAAAATTCGATAGTCGATTTTTTGCGAAAAAAAATTCCGACTCAATCGATAAAAATTTTTCATTTTTTTCAATTTTTGTCCATAGCTTGTAAACTATTTGTCCGATCGATCTCAAATTTAGTCAGTAGATAGATTTCGAGCTCCTCTTTCGACTGATGTATAATTCAAAGCTATTAAACGTCGTTTTCATTTCGAAAACATTGATTGAAAATCACCCTAAAATGACTTTTTTAAAACAGTTTTTGGCCAATGACTCGTTTATTTATTACGCAAACTCAACAGATCTGGGCTCATTTTACGCAGAATGTCACGCTGAATCCAAAAACATGAGAATTTTCAATTTTCGTCAACAAGTAACTGAGTTATGGTCGTTTGAATTTTTGGGTTGTTGCCAGTGGGCCAAATTTTTGAAGGTTCGAAACAATTTGTGCTCGATATCTCGAAAATTATTTCAGTTATTGAGATGCGGTTTGTACCATCGTTTTTCTCGCGATTTTTTACATAAGAAACAGTTCTTTAATTTTTCTACAATCGAAATTTGCAAATTTTCACAAAAATTCATGACTAAAACTATGCCAAATTTATGATATCGATATCTCGCTTATTTTTTCGAGTAAACTTGAGTTATTGTACATCAGTGTACGCAGAATTTTCCGCAGATTCCAAATCTGGAATTTAAATTTAGATCCGACAACAAATAACTGAGTTATGGTCGATCAAAGTTTCGGAAAGTTGATTTTCATTTTTCCTCATTTTTTCTAATTTTTAAAGTTAAATATCTCGGAAACTATTTGAGATATTGAGATGCGATTTGCGTCATTCTTTTTCTCGGCTTATTTTACGTTAGAAAATGTTATCAAAAGCCCAAAATTCGATAGTCGATTTTTTGCGAAAAAAAATTCCGTCTCAATCGATAAAAATTTTTCATTTTTTTCAATTTTTGGCCATAGCTTGTAAACTATTTGTCCGATCGATCTCAAATTTAGTAAGTAGATAGATTTCGAGCTCCTCTTTCGACTGATGTATAATTCAAAGCTATTAAACGTCGTTTTCATTTTGAAAACATTGATTGAAAATCACCCTAAAATGACTTTTTTAAAACAGTTTTTGGCCAATGACTCGTTTATTTATTACGCAAACTCAACAAATCTGGGCTCATTTTACGCAGAATGTCACGCTGAATCCAAAAACATGAGAATTTTCAATTTTCGTCAACAAGTAACTGAGTTATGGTCGTTTGAATTTTTGGGTTGTTGCCAGTGGGCCAAATTTTTGAAGGTTCGAAACAATTTGTGCTCGATATCTCGAAAATTATTTCAGTTATTGAGATGCGGTTTGCACCATCGTTTTTCTCGCGATTTTTTACATAAGAAACAGTTCTTTAATTTTTCTACAATCGAAATTTGCAAAATTTCACAAAAATTCATGACTAAAACTATGCCAAATTTATGATATCGATATCTCGCTTATTTTTTCGAGTAAACTTGAGTTATTGTACATCAGTGTACGCAGAATTTTCCGCAGATTCCAAATCTGGAATTTAAATTTAGATCCGACAACAAATAACTGAGTTATGGTCGATCAAAGTTTCGGAAAGTTGATTTTCATTTTTCCTCATTTTTTCTAATTTTTAAAGTTAAATATCTCGGAAACTATTTGAGATATTGAGATGCGATTTGCGTCATTCTTTTTCTCGGCTTATTTTACGTTAGAAAATGTTATCAAAAGCCCAAAATTCGATAGTCGATTTTTTGCGAAAAAAAATTCCGACTCAATCGATAAAAATTTTTCATTTTTTTCAATTTTTGGCCATAGCTTGTAAACTATTTGTCCGATCGATCTCAAATTTAGTAAGTAGATAGATTTCGAGCTCCTCTTTCGACTGATGTATAATTCAAAGCTATTAAACGTCGTTTTCATTTTGAAAACATTGATTGAAAATCACCCTAAAATGACTTTTTTAAAACAGTTTTTGGCCAATGACTCGTTTATTTATTACGCAAACTCAACAAATCTGGGCTCATTTTACGCAGAATGTCACGCTGAATCCAAAAACATGAGAATTTTCAATTTTCGTCAACAAGTAACTGAGTTATGGTCGTTTGAATTTTTGGGTTGTTGCCAGTGGGCCAAATTTTTGAAGGTTCGAAACAATTTGTGCTCGATATCTCGAAAATTATTTCAGTTATTGAGATGCGGTTTGCACCATCGTTTTTCTCGCGATTTTTTACATAAGAAACAGTTCTTTAATTTTTCTACAATCGAAATTTGCAAAATTTCACAAAAATTCATGACTAAAACTATGCCAAATTTATGATATCGATATCTCGCTTATTTTTTCGAGTAAACTTGAGTTATTGTACATCAGTGTACGCAGAATTTTCCGCAGATTCCAAATCTGGAATTTAAATTTAGATCCGACAACAAATAACTGAGTTATGGTCGATCAAAGTTTCGGAAAGTTGATTTTCATTTTTCCTCATTTTTTCTAATTTTTAAAGTTAAATATCTCGGAAACTATTTGAGATATTGAGATGCGATTTGCGTCATTCTTTTTCTCGGCTTATTTTACGTTAGAAAATGTTATCAAAAGCCCAAAATTCGATAGTCGATTTTTTGCGAAAAAAAATTCCGTCTCAATCGATAAAAATTTTTCATTTTTTTCAATTTTTGGCCATAGCTTGTAAACTATTTGTCCGATCGATCTCAAATTTAGTAAGTAGATAGATTTCGAGCTCCTCTTTCGACTGATGTATAATTCAAAGCTATTAAACGTCGTTTTCATTTTGAAAACATTGATTGAAAATCACCCTAAAATGACTTTTTTAAAACAGTTTTTGGCCAATGACTCGTTTATTTATTACGCAAACTCAACAAATCTGGGCTCATTTTACGCAGAATGTCACGCTGAATCCAAAAACATGAGAATTTTCAATTTTCGTCAACAAGTAACTGAGTTATGGTCGTTTGAATTTTTGGGTTGTTGCCAGTGGGCCAAATTTTTGAAGGTTCGAAACAATTTGTGCTCGATATCTCGAAAATTATTTCAGTTATTGAGATGCGGTTTGCACCATCGTTTTTCTCGCGATTTTTTACATAAGAAACAGTTCTTTAATTTTTCTACAATCGAAATTTGCAAATTTTCACAAAAATTCATGACTAAAACTATGCCAAATTTATGATATCGATATCTCGCTTATTTTTTCGAGTAAACTTGAGTTATTGTACATCAGTGTACGCAGAATTTTCCGCAGATTCCAAATCTGAAATTTAAATTTAGATCCGACAACAAATAACTGAGTTATGGTCGATCAAAATTTCGGAAAGTTGATTTTCATTTTTCCTCATTTTTTCTAATTTTTAAAGCTAAATATCTCGGAAACTATTTGAGATATTGAGATGCGATTTGCGTCATTCTTTTTCTCGGCTTATTTTACGTTAGAAAATGTTATTAAAAGCCCAAAATTCGATAGTCGATTTTTTGCGAAAAAAAATTCCGACTCAATCGATAAAAATTTTTCATTTTTTTCAATTTTTGGCCATAGCTTGTAAACTATTTGTCCGATCGATCTCAAATTTAGTAAGTAGATAGATTTCGAGCTCCTCTTTCGACTGATGTATAATTCAAAGCTATTAAACGTCGTTTTCATTTTGAAAACATTGATTGAAAATCACCCTAAAATGACTTTTTTAAAACAGTTTTTGGCCAATGACTCGTTTATTTATTACGCAAACTCAACAAATCTGGGCTCATTTTACGCAGAATGTCACGCTGAATCCAAAAACATGAGAATTTTCAATTTTCGTCAACAAGTAACTGAGTTATGGTCGTTTGAATTTTTGGGTTGTTGCCAGTGGGCCAAATTTTTGAAGGTTCGAAACAATTTGTGCTCGATATCTCGAAAATTATTTCAGTTATTGAGATGCGGTTTGTACCATCGTTTTTCTCGCGATTTTTTACATAAGAAACAGTTCTTTAATTTTTCTACAATCGAAATTTGCAAATTTTCACAAAAATTCATGACTAAAACTATGCCAAATTTATGATATCGATATCTCGCTTATTTTTTCGAGTAAACTTGAGTTATTGTACATCAGTGTACGCAGAATTTTCCGCAGATTCCAAATCTGGAATTTAAATTTAGATCCGACAACAAATAACTGAGTTATGGTCGATCAAAGTTTCGGAAAGTTGATTTTCATTTTTCCTCATTTTTTCTAATTTTTAAAGTTAAATATCTCGGAAACTATTTGAGATATTAAGATGCGATTTGCGCCATTCTTTTTCTCGGCTTATTTTACGTTAGAAAATGTTATCAAAAGCCCAAAATTCGATAGTCGATTTTTCGCGAAAAAAAATCCGACTCAAACGATGAAAATTTTTCATTTTTTTTATTTTTGGCCAGAGCTTGTAAACTATTTGTCCGATCGATCTCAAATTTAGCCAGTAGATAGATTTCGAGCTCCTCTTTCGACTGATGTATAATTTAAAGCTATTAAACGGCGTTCTCATTTTGAAAACATTGATTGAAAATCACCCTAAAATGAGGTTTTGGTGAACAAAAAACAAAACCAATGACCATGATAAAAATGGTGAATGCGCCGAGTTGAGTCACTAAAAGTTCTACATTTATTACCAAATATAGACAACCAAGAATACAACAGTGAATACGAAAACATTTTTTCTTCACACAATCCAACATTTCACAGAATATTGGAAAGAAAGCTACCAATACGCGTTTGTAGTCAAATTTTCTTAATACGATTGAATTTATTACGAATCCCACCTAGACGGTTACTCATGTAGGTAAACTTTCATTTGAGTTACAATGATACAACAATACAGTTACATTTCTCTGTGACCTTTTTTTTTCAAACCCATCCTATAATAAATATGTGTGAATCAGATATAAAAGTCATGACATAAGTATACCCAGCTCTTGTACATGATTAAAGATAATAATAATTCTTACATCACTTGTAACAATTCGTGGCAATCAGATATGATTTTTCCCTTCATTCTATAACATGGTTTCAGATTGTAATTTGCACATGTAGGACAATAGCTACAAATGCCTGTCTTTATAAATACCATGTTTTTCTATGTTACCTCATTTAGTGTTATTATAACACCTGCTGACTGTGACTATGTTTGCCAATTTAGATGATCTGTATCATCCAGCAAGAGGAACGAAGTAGTCGCACTATTTAATCAACGGTACTAAAAGAAACAATGCGATATACATATTTTTGAAAGGAATGCCACAATTAACTTAATGAAGTGGTAATTAAATTAAGATAATGTGGCCCAATACGGATCACCATTACAATTATTATAATTTCCTCCTTGATCTACCTAAACAGTATTTGTTCAAGTGAGACTCAATTAACGTATTCAAGGATCCCGAGAGAGAATCTTCCTTTTAAGCGTTTTAGTTATTGCTCTCATTTTCGCGTGATAGAACAAGGTCACTTAAACGAGTATTGTATGCATTAAAATTCAATTTTTTCTTATGATACAGGATGTCGATGATGACGCGAGACTGTATAAAATCTGCGTCACTCTCATAATTAAAACAATTAGAATTTCTCTCCTCTTTTTTTTAGAATTTGCAGTCAGGGTCAAGAATAAAATCCATTAATAGAAATGCAGAATAAACAATCGTGCGCTGGAATAAAGCAGTGTCTAACGAGGCAATTCGTATTTTTATTAGATTAACACCGGTAGCTGTAATAGCTGAAATTCATGTTGTTTTTCTCTAGTTGATTACATAAATTAATTAATGTACTCGGTGTTAAAAATAATTATATAATTATGGATAAATTATTCGTCACATTCCCTCTAAACTTTCTATTAGCATCACCACCGATCATCACAAGACTTGTAAGTAATGACTGATATTATGTCGTTTAATTAAACCTTGGCACAATTAAATATTTAAGCACCTCTTTAGGCTATTGGTGTAATGAAAAAAGATTATTTCTATTCACATAAAAACATAATCAATTATGTACAATTACATCCTTTGTGTTAGTTTTTATGTAATTCGTCGTGAGAAACCCGGTGATCTTAATACGGAACAGAATCCAACCTGTAATTCCTAAACAACAGGGCGAACGACCTTTTCCTTAAATTACTCTGTAATTTCTGTTACGTAAGTCCAGACTTTATATCAGAACGATTATAATCGAAAGTACTACAATGCCGCATCTGACAGCCACCTATTCAAATTAAGGAAAGTAATTAAACGGTGAGAATCTTTGTTATGAAACGAACGCGAACTTTTTCCAAAAAACACTTTTCCTGTGTTACTCAAGAGAAAAACAAAGAGTTTTCCATGAAGCAACGGCACTGTCGGAGCTTAAGTTTTAAGATAAATAAATTACAGAGCAGACAATGCGTTAACGATTAATTATATGTAAGAATGCGTTTGTGAAGAAATATTTGCGTCATTCTTTACTGGACGATTGCATGAAGATAGCGCACGTGACTGGGGTTTCGTAAAAATGGGAATAATTAAAGACGCATTTTAACACATTTTTATGTCAAACTTCAATCAATTTAAGTGCTCTTACTTAACATAATTAATCATTATTGTTGAAAAACAATCGACTTGACCGCTTCCCTATTAATTACGATTTTGAAACGGATTTTCTCAATAATAAATTATGCGCGTACATCTTGCTTATCACGTGCTGAACCTCTTCATAAATAGCAAAGTTACAAATATCGTCTGAACATTGCAAGTTTCGATTATGTTTCAAAACAAGTTTCCACGTACATTTTTAATAATTGCTTAATAAATATTAATGAGTAATTAACTATGCATTCTTCGTTTATCACCATCACATATTTCCAAAGAGAATCTTTTATGACTTTTAAAATATTTGATAGGTCAGTGTCCACAAGTCTTCGCTCTTCGGGTAAACAGTGAAATTAAGCCACACCTCGGAAGAGGAGAGGTTATTTACAATGACATAAATGCACCTCCACAATTTCCTGTCTATTTAACAAAAAGTATAACACTAATTGGACCGAAATACTATATTTTGAACTAAAAAAAATGTGGGCTAAAATCAATTCTGCCAGATATGCACACAGCGTTGTTGATACTTTCCAATAAGGTAAAGTAAAAGTTGCAATATTTAACGTGCGTACAGTTAAATTTATTTTGTGGGCATAAATTTAGGTGCAGAGCAAATTGATTTTGAGTCACGAGACGAGTATTTCAGTTTTCAATTTAAAAATAATCTCCAATCAATTAAAATAACGTTCCATAAAGTACCAATAGAAATTCCTCCACTAATTCGATTGTCGTGAACACTAATTTTATGGTAATTTCTCCTCTCTGTATTTAATTTCTAAGATAACCGCAATCAAATTATGAAAAATTGATTGAGTGGGAAATTCGCTCCTAGAAGCAAAACTGACGATTTACAGTTTTTCTAGATAAATGACCTACAGCGGGTTATCTTAAAAGGATTTGTCCAGCTTCTAGCGTTGCTTTGGAGAACGGAAGTAAAAAAATAAGTAAGCCGTAAGTCACTATAAAAGAAAACCATTTTTGGATAACTTTGCCTGGACGCTATTGCCGCGCTCGCACCGGTAAATTTAAATTAAGTTTCTTTTTATTCTGGTTATGTTGTTCCCATAAAAATAATTCTGCGTGAATCATTAGAATTGATGAAAGTAAGAAAAACCAAAAGCTTTCCCTAAGCGGATAAAGTAATTGCATTATAACGAGATAGCTATAACACTTTTCTCTTCAAAATCATTTCAGCGATGGGAAAAAAACTGTTGTAAATCATTACAGCAATAACTTAGCTAATTAAAACTAAAATTTCATCCCACATGTTGCATTTTCATAAAAACTGAAGTCACTATAACGTTCACAAAAATCTTTGATTCATGTTTATAGAAAGTATTATTTTTATGGTCCATTGTTAACACTCATTAACATTTTTCAAAAATGCGTTATATCATAGTTAACTCATAGTTCCTCCATGTGATAATAAAACAGTATTTCCAACTTTCATTCCTGAGAGTTATAAATGAGTCTTCTTATTGGATTTGATTTCTATTACTTAAAGGCTGGTGTTAAATAATTAGGATTATAAAAAAACAATGATGTGAGATCCACTTTCGGAGATTTTCTTCAGGCAACAATAAATTATATCAAACTTTGATAACACTGTTTAAAAGATTTATGACGTTACCTTCACCGAGTTAATAATCAAGTCCAAGGCTATGCCGAAGAAATGATCCTCGGGCTCATCATCGATTCAATTTTTGAGAGAGGCAAAAAGAAGTAAACGCATCTTTGAAAAAACTTTACTTTCATTCTGTTCGTTTCACAACACAGAAAGTAATGTAATGCTGTTTTACCACAACACAGTCATAAAATTTTGTTAAAGCACAAATCTAATTTAATTTATTTAATTCTGTATTCTTTCGTGTTTTGGTGTGTAAGTTGTTTAATTAAATTTAAATGTCACTTGTTATAGCATTTCTTGGTTGAAAACGGAATCTGACATTATAAGGAAGAAGGTGATTTTGTTATTACTGTTATTATCGAAATTAAATTATCTTGACCAATAGAACGGTTTGCCGGTAATTTAGTTAATTATTTACACTTAGTGGCTATTTTAGAATTAGTGCTTCATGTGATAATCAAGTCAGAAAATTATGATTCAATCATAAATTTTATTATTTTTTTCTACGCTTTCAATTATTGTAAATGTTAAGAAGATTAGATCTGTTGTAATAAACAATTTAAAAGGAAATAATTGAATAGCTCACATACAAGCTAAAAGCTGTAACTGAAAAGTTAGATGCTGGAACTATCGGATTCTCAGTTTCTCAGGTTTTCAGGTTTTTATCTCGAATTCTCAATTTTCAGGGCTCCGAGTTCGCAAGCGTACGATTTTTTTCGAGGATTTTCAGTGTATTGTCTTCATGTTATGAGTTTTTTAACGAGATCCTGTGATTCTTTTTAGGTTCTTGAGCTCTGGATTTCTCACGTTTGAACTAGATTGTCAAAGATGATCAATATCTCAGTTCTTAATTTTTCAGATTAGATTAAATGAAGTTCTATGATTGTTAGATATTTTTAGATGGATTATGTGATTCTGAGATTATTTTTAAGTTCTCAGACTTCTGATCGTTCAATCTTTCAAGTTCAAGGTTTTCCGGTCGTTGGTTTACATTTATTCTCTACTTTTTTGAATGCCTTATTTTGAATAAAGTAGAATTTTCAAGAAAAAAATTTATTTTATAAAGGTTTGAAATTTTTGACATGGTGCCACGGTTTGGAGGAATTGTATTCGGGAGAAAATAAGTTAACTTGGAAAAGAGGAATATTAACTGCAAAATAAATCAAGACGGATTCTTGGTTTCAAGAACTTTTTTTAGGGTAAAGACGATTTGTCTCTGGAAATTGATTTTATTCGGGGGCTGATTTGCATTTATGAAGCAGGAAAATCCACCTGACGACATGAAAGAGGCGAAAGGGAAACTTAAATCGCTCGTATTTTCTAAAATTTGCCTAATTAGAAACAAAAATCTTTGTTCAAAGAATCTGGTCTAAAATTGGGATAAAATTAGGCATAGTTTCAAATTTACTAAGTGTTTTAATTCTGTTAATCTTAACGCCAAATCAACCAAATTTGGAAAGGCTACCTAACATAGACTTGCTTACTAATTGTATCAAATTTCAAAATTATAGAGCAGAAAATGTTTTTTTGGTTTCACCAAAAAGTGCGGGAATTTGGGTAAGTTAATAATTAAAACTTAGCTATTCATTGTATTAAGTTTTAAAATTATAGAGCAAAATCGACGAATTTTAGATTTTTTTATTTTTTTTATGAACCAAAAACTGCAGATTTTTTTATTAATGTTTTGTTTAAGATGTAATTTGGGAAAATCTATCGTCAAAACAATTAAATTTAGGGAAATTACTAATTCAATTAACTGTAACAAGTTTGAAAATTATAGAACCGAATTCACTATTTATTAAAATTGTATTTGAAGGATAACAACATTTTTGGTTCCAAAAATTCCCTTATTTTACGACTATTAGAACTGAGAAATCCTCCAAATTTAATTAAAAATTAGGTTTTTAATAAATTCCCATTTTCCAGACACACAATAAGAATTTCTAAAAATTTGGCACAGTTATGCATGGCCTAGTAATTTCATTAATTTTCATCGCTATAGCATTAAAACCATCAGAATTACAAGTTTTAATTTGACATTAAACTGAGAGTTCTCTCGTTCTTAAATTGTAGGTTTTTGAATGCGGATCTATTAAATTTTAACTTAATATTTTCCCACATCCCAGATTTTTATTAGAGCTTTCAAAATTTCCAGAAATAACATACCTGTAAAACTCCATGGTTAAAGCAGAATTAAAATATTACTCAATCGCGTATGAAATTGGTGCCTAATTTGTAAAAACTTGAAGCACCTCAAGTAGTTTTTAGTGTATTTTACGTAATTTCCGTCTTACATTTTACTTTGTTTCAAACGAACTCCAACTGCAGTAACATCCTTGTGTAACATTCTAATCTACCTGCCCACTTCTCCTGGCGAAAGATTTTGCTGTGCTGTGAATCCTTTGCAGTCATAAAGTGAGAATTTCTTTGCGGTAATTTTTAAGACCTTACCTATGATTGACTCGGTCATAAATTGTGTAATAGGTAGCTCAACATATAAAATTATAGATTATCACTCACCTTTTACTTTCTACTAAAACGACAATGAGCCAATGTCTTTTTTGCAACATCAAAATCAATCTCAAAATTTAATTAAGTCGTTGAAGATCCTTTAGTTTTATTGTGACGCACAAAGACTTGCTGAGTATGTCGATATGTTTAACGTAATTAAGTTGTTTCTAAACAAAATTAAATAGCAGTCACACGTAAGGTGAACGTCCGGTGATGCAATTTTACAAATTTGTGTATTTTGGGTCATCATCAAAACGTGGACGATTTCCGCGAAGTTTCTTCAAATAATTTCAAACAAGTTAAATTACGCGGTAATAATGATAAAATGATATTTTACAGCGAATAGCTGGAAGCAATTCGCAGAAATAATAATAGAGGAGAAATAAAAGTAAATCTAATAAACGATGAAAGGCTTGACAAATTCGCATTATGTTGTTTTGAAGGAGTACGTAACGAGCTAATTAAATAATCCTTGATTTTCAAATGACAACTTTACCAAGAAAGTGGTACGAATGAATCCTCAATGGTCGTGTCACTTACGAATTTGTTGACTTAGATCTCCTTTCTATTTTCCAAGAAAAAATGTTAAATTTGGCGACCTCCATGATTCGAGCTTACCGAAGCATGAAGTTACAGTAACGCAACTTTTTTCCCACATTCGAGATAACAAAGTAATCGATACGGTCGATTAATTAAATTATTTGCTCGATTTTACACAATCATTGCAAAAGCTGCACACATTTTTAAATGCATTAGTGTAATTAGCGCTTTCGACATCCCTATTATCATCTTCGTAATAAAATCGTGATGCAGCGGAGGGTCAATGCCACACAATTACCGTCAAGGTTCTAGATTTAGGGCACCTTTTATCATCTTTTATGGTCAAATTAGTACCACACCAATGATTACGTTGATTCGGAAGACGATCAGATCGAAATAGAAAGTAGTAAGTATTTGAAGCGATGTTTCTTTGGTCTTATCAAATCACGCAAATTTTTTTACCTTCACTTCAGTCCAAATCTTTATTACTTTCTTTCTAACACTAGAAGGATTTTTACAGAAAACCTGTAGTCCCTGTCCCGGCAGAAGTAAAAATCAACAGAAGGTTAAAGTTGTGTGAACAACTCGCAAAATGACAATGCGATGTAAAATTATATCGTAAAAGGTCTCTTCATGTTCCGAAAACGAAAATTTCTAATTTTCTAATTTGGCATAGTTAACAAGCAAGTCGAGACCAGTAATTGCGATGCTAGAGCCGTAAAAAATAAAATTATAGGTTCTAAGGCAAAATTTTGAAAAATCTTGACTTTAAAATACATATATTTTAATAAAACTAATAACAGTAGTCAACAAATTTTGAACGAAATTTGTACTGGAGCTGTGGTCATTTTAAAAGTAGAATTGATTCTGAATACAAGGCCCGTTTTGCTCCATCAGGTCAAGAATAAGTTTTTTTTTTGAGTACTACTTTTGTTATTTTTAGTTTTGCTTAACAACTTGCAAAATCATGAAACTCCATAATGCATCATTGAAAAGGTAATTAAATAAGCTTTCCAATGAACTATAGAAGTCACCGAGAGAGTTAGTTTTTTCTATGATATACAGAGTGTCCCAAAACGCTCGCACATCTTTTTAATGGGAAATTCTTCATCAAAATCTGAATTGATTGCCGTATCGCACAATGTTTAGTCATTTATAGTATTCAAGTTGTAAGCATTAAAAGTTGACCATTCACAGCTCATCTTCGTGCAATTTAAGTAAAAAATTTCGCAGGTAACGTAGCAACAGAATGCTATCTAGCAATTTACGAACTGTGACTGGCCAACTTAAAGTGCTTGTATATCAAAAACTGGGCTTGAACATTGTGCGATACGACAATCAACTCAGATTTTAATTAAAATTCCTTATTAAAAGGAAGTGTTAGAGTTTTGGGACACCTGTATATTTAAAAAACTGATAAAAATTTTGAAAAACTTTTTGATACTTTTTTGCATGGAAATTCTAAATTGGCATTTCGATTTTTTAATGTAATTCTTCATAATAAAGATTGAGATCTTTGCTTTCTAACCAAGTGTTAAACACGTTTATCTCTTGTCATTTAGAATATACAGTTTGGGGAATTGGCACCCGATGCATGGAATAAAATTTAATAGAAAGTGGGGGACACCGAGCGAGAAAGAGATTCTTGCATTCTTTCGTTCTCACACACATCAAGAAACATGAATTTTTTGGTGAGTCCAAGACCGATTAATGGACAAATAGATGAGCGCAACAAAGAAAACAATAATTGCTATTGGAGCGAGGAAGATAAAAATAATTTATCCCCATCAGCGCGAATACATGCGTCGTGGCATTGTTTTATGATTTTTGGTAAGACGAGGTGTTAAACTGATTGCTCCTTTAGTAATTCTTCGCTGTTAGAGAGATTTGGTCGTTCGAATGCAAAATGCAACAATTTTATTTTTTTATGAGTAATGATATGCATTGTCTTTCTCAATGAATTTGAGTTACAATTTTCGAGAACTTTGTCGCTAAGATGCGTTGAGGGGAGTAATACCACCCACTGACACTACTCCTCTCCCACTTCTTATTAAAATTGTTCCCATTCATCGGGTATCAATTCCCCAAACTGTATATGACAGAATATGAAGTAATTTTTAGAAGAAAAAATTACATTCTGTTAACTTTCAAACATTTTGTAAACATTTTAATTTGGAGGCTCATAAAATTGTTGAAAAAAACGTTGCTGGTCGAATTTATTATCGTATTTTAAACAAATTTTAAATAAATCCCCCAGATGAAGTTTTCACAAAATTAATGATAATATTCATCGATTACTGCCACCAGACTGTCCGGAAAAAAGTTCAAGTCAAAATAAAAAAAAATTAGTCCTATATAAACAAACTGTGTTTAATAGTCACCCATTGTGTTTCCTAGAAAATTCAAAACAATTCTTTTCAATGATTTCCATCCTCTAATTTTGTTAAACGAAGAACTCTTTATGATCAATAAGTTTTCTAAAGTGTATTATTCTGGCCTGCGTTAGCATTAAAGTCATTTAAAAAAAAAACATAAGTTAAAATTTTTTGAAAAACTTCTTAATGATTTTTTTCGAAACCATAAGAGGTAGCAATCCTAGTCAGCTTGTCGAAAAGTCATGATCTGTTTTTTCAATGAAAAATCGATGTAATCATTCTTGAATTATATGGAAACTTGCATAATTTTTTTTTCAAAATTTAACTAGTGTAATATTTCTAAATTTCTTTGCTATAGCCTTAGAACAACCAGAATGCCAGATTTTTTATGAAAAACCTGAGACGCAATGTTTTTTGGATTGTCAGATCACGCGAATTTTTTACCTTCGCTAAAGTCGAATTCTTGGCCACTTTCTTTCTAACACCATCGGGATTTTTATAGAAAACCTGTAGTCCCTGTCCTATCAGATGTAAGATGATGGATTTAATTTATACCTCTCACAATTACTGAGAGAAGGTTAAAGTTTGGTGAAGACTACGCGAAATGACAATAAGACGTAACATTCCCGCAAGGTCTCTTCAGTTTTCCTTATCATCCTTATTCAGTGTCGGATTAGCATAAACAAATAAATATTGCGAGCTTTGATGTCTTTTATTATTAGAATGTAAGCAAATTCGGTCAATGTGAAATCGCATCACTGTTATTTACAAGAACTTCAAAATGACCTTTGTCTTTCAACCACCGGAAACGATCTTGTTCACACTCCATGAGCCCCAAAATTTAAAATTCTAATGTGGGTTTTTACAATGTTACTATTAATTTAGGATCTCCTTACAAGTCCTCCAAGGTCCTAACTCTTCTTGCAAAGGTATGCGATAGTGATAGTGGTCAAATGTCAGTGGTCATCGGATGACGCTACAGTGTACTCGAGGGGGGACCCCGGGGGGTTCCATCGAATGTAGGTTATGAAGTTGTGGGGATGTAGGACGGCTATATACACCGACTCTGCATCTGACAGACAGTTCATTCAAAGTGTTTCTTCACTGCTACTTGCTGGAATATTACTGGTAAGTTTGTGTTTTCTGTCCGCGTATTTCGATAACGGTTAACGGTTAGATTAAATGGGATTTTCGCGAGATTCGGTTCGGAACCAAAAAAAATTTTTTTGATGTGCAGTACGAAGTACGAAGTTGGTCAAAATTTTTGACACAGTGACAATAATTTCCACCGGAAAATCAGTTCGCTTTCGTAACAATCTTTTTGTGTTTTCCATTTTAAGTATTTCATGCTGGTACCTCCACTGCAATTGCGTAAACTTCGCCGCCAATTCTTGCAGTTCGTTGTTTCCGCGGTACTGCAACTGTCGTCACAATGACGAATTAACACAGATTTCTTAAGAGTTCTCATCTTGGCCATCTTACTTTTCACATTGTTCAGATTTTACGTAATCGGTGCAGTAACCGGTAGATTGTTAAACGGGATTGAAACGAGAACATGGTTCTTCCTGGTGACTGTTCACAATAACTATAAATGTTCATTATGGGCTAGTTGCATCAGAGAAGAGCACGATGTTATGTTTTGTTCGAAAATATATCTTCATTACGTTAAATGCGCACAATTTGATGTCGAAATGCAGTTAATGATAGGCAGGTAACAATTAGTTGCACAAGTTTGATTTATAAAGAACACCTACAGTTGTTCTTTGCGGTAGTAATCTCAAGATCATTAGGAACACTGAAAAAAGTGTGTCGTTAATCCACTCTTCGTAGCTTCGAGGTTGTCACAAAAACGTGCTAACTTCGGATCAATGGTGTTAATCATTTGACAATTTTCGTGTTAATTACATCACAAATTAATTGAATTCCAGACATAATGGGATGATCTCTTTAATTGGTTTTCACACCAAGAAAGCTAATTTATGTGAAAGCAGCAACCTTGACATTACCCTCAATTTAAAGGGATTGCATAACAAAGTTAAGTTAAATTGAATGTAGGATTCTGTACCTTGTGTTCTACGGCTTGTTTAATTGACATAACACGGGAGAAACTTCTTTGAAGTGTTTTATGACTTGTTAGTTGGGTCTATTTTCTCTCGTTAGCGTAGTGTTGAGTCTTTTTCCGAAGACCAGGAAACCGTCAAGGAAAAGCGTCGTCTTGTTCGTCCTTGCCACCGAAAAGTGAGATGACGCGTTTCAAAATCCACCAAAACACCTCCTCATGACCCAAAACCTCCATGAAGGTCAAGGTGACTGCGCTTTTCCTTTCCAGTTCGCCAAAAGTTCCAAAAATGAGCGTTTTATTGACTACCTACTAAACTTTCCGGTCGTGTCATCGACAAACTTTCAATAATAATGTCACGCTTATGAATGAGTGGAACTCGAAGTGAAATTCTTTGGGTCAATATCAGCTTACCGTGCCTTAAAATTTTTGAACTACTTTTCAACTGGTAAAAGTGATCGAATTAGCAAGTTTTCATCTAGAATAGCTAATGAATAGTGAGTAATACCCAGACGTGGCCATCTCCGGCTAGGTTGGTGACCGTGAAAGCAGCTGCAGGTCAACGGATGACCCAGATCGCCCGGAAACGATCCTTTATCCGGGACAATCGAATACCAGACCTACACTTGACACAGAATAATAAGCACCTGTTGTGTTCTTCGCTGAAATTTGTCGTGGGGTGTGGTGGCGAGGAGCTGACGCGCGCTTGGAAATCGGGACCGCGTGACCAACAGGGCTCATTAAAATTCGGGACAATATGGCCGGTGCTTACGTAAATTACTTGTATTTTAGCCCAAATAAAATTATTTGGATTTTTTATTCAAAATTTCGGGACCTTTTTGAATTGGATTCCGAGAAAAGTAAATTTTTTTTTCAAAACTTAAAGTAATTAGCATAGTTTACTCGGACAATAAACAGTGTTAAGTATGTGGTAAAGTCCTTAATTTGCCTGAACAAACATGAAGCAAGTAGAAGAATGTTGACATTTAGAGTAGAGAGCATCCCACATTTTTGGTCAAAAAATTGGTACGAACCACTTTAATATTAATGAGTGTAAATAAACAGAGCCACTGATAAAAACTTTCAATTTCCAATACGCCTATGAAATATTAATTACCCAAAATGATGGGCTATCGACCACTTATCTAAAACCTGCAGCGAGTTTAGCATAAATTTCGGTGAAAAACAGTCAGTATAAGTGTGTCTTGTGCGATCCCCTGACCTGCTTTCCTTCTTTATCAAATTTTAGACTAAAAAGTTCCATTCGATTACCTTTGGCTGAAAAAGAACGATGTCAGACAAAAACATACGAATCTTAGTCAGACAGCACTTTCTCACTCTGCTTGTTGAAAAGTAATAACTATTTTCTTCAGTAGGTTACGGAATTTCCCCGGAAAATCGTTTATCGCCTATGTGAAAAATCACATTATTATAAAAATAACAGGTGTCACGACGTGACTCGAATGGATCAATTTAGTAAGCAACTTTCTACATTGAATGCAAAACAAGCAAGACTAACTTCAGAATTTATAGCTGAAGATAATAGCAACTGAAACAGACTCTCACAGTTTTATTGCGACCGTATTCTCAGATCATTTTAAATGACAACAGGAGACATAAAAAGGCCGCTTAATCTTGTCACAGAATACAGTCTCGCATTTACGTAATTTCCATTAAAACATTGATGGAACCGTTCAAATACCTCGAAAGTCGGCGTAAATACGTAAAACCTTGTAACATTTATTACGGTAATGATCATTTCTGCATTGTTTCAGATCAAAATGTTTCGAGAACTCACGCTCCTTTTGGTGGGAGCCGCGATGGTAATGGCGCAAAGAAGATTAGCCCTTCCAGATCCCCGCAGTTGCGCCAGCAGTAAGTCAAGCATCATTAATTATCACAACCTTCGACCTTCGTAGTTTTTTGAGGGCAGGAGAAATCATGGAATTGTAGCAACAATTATCTGTATTTGTACTTTTACCGTTGAAGCTCCGATACAATGCTTTCATTTCTTTGTAAAAAACGCATTAACTCGAAAGCGATTTAAACTCACTTGTAGTTTATTTAAAATCACACCCAGTGGATAAGTAAAAGTTGATCGTGAAGAGCTCGTTTTTCTTTTTTGTTTTCCTGGGAACCTTTTCACTTTAGAAATACAATTCAGTAACTTTGAACTTTTCAACACGTAATGGAAAGTTCTTGTGAAATAATGCTTTCAGATTCACGCTAAATTCGCATGCATTAGTTGATTTAATTACAGTAGAAACTGAAAGTGCACGTTACGACTTGAAGTTTATTGAATTTGTTTTTTCTTGCTCTTCAGGAGTACGTCATGCGACCTACAGAGACGCCCGTGGTGTCACACATTCTTACTTCTTCAGTTGGGAACACGCCCCTACTAGAAACCTCGAAGTCGACTGGTTAGACGCCAGAAACATCTGCCGAAGACACTGTATGGACGCCGTTTCCCTTGAAACCCCCCAAGAAAACGAATTTATCAAGCAGAGATTAGTCAGAGGCAACGTTCGTTACATTTGGACTTCTGGAAGAAAATGTAACTTCGCAGGATGTGACAGACCCGATTTGCAACCACCAAACATCAACGGTTGGTTCTGGTCTGGTTCTGGTGCTAAAATTGGACCAACAACCCAAAGAAACTCTGGAGACTGGAGTCACACCGGTGGTTACGGACAAGCTCAACCTGACAACAGAGAAGCTGCACAGGTATTTTAATTAGTTGCTAAACTTGTTCTTCGGTTATTGACTTGGAGGGTTGATTGGTTTTTGTTTCAGGGTAACGACGAGTCTTGCTTGTCCATCTTGAATAACTTCTATAATGATGGCGTTAAATGGCACGATGTAGCCTGTCATCACGTCAAACCTTTCGTTTGCGAAGACAGTGAAGAATTATTGAACTTTGTTGCTTCCAGAAACCCCGGAATTCGTCTTTAAATTATTTTTTTAACTTTTGTACCTTATTACCAGTGGGCTGAAGAAAACAAGAGTGTTGGCAGAGAGAGAAAACGGTTTTGTTTTCTTCAGGTACTATTTCCCTTTCCGCATGTGAATATCTGCTTCGTGTCCTTAGTTTCTAGTAATGTATCTATTTTAAAAATTAAATTATATTTTAATATTAAAGATTTGTATTAAACCCTTCTGAATTATTTCTTTCAATCTTTTCAACGGCTTATCAATGGCCGCCCATGTTTTAATGGGGTTCACAAAATTCCGAAGCCGGCTCTGTTGTCTGCCTAAAAAATTATAATTCTTTGAATTGAAAATGAAATTGAAATAAAATTACGTATCGTAAATGGGCAAGCGAGTTAATAATGTAATTTAGAAATAATAAATCGAGTTTCAATTAATTCAATTTAATTTGATTGACATCTAACCTTCACGCCACAAACTGACAGCTGGAAGCGTCAAAATTCGAACTTAAACTCGCATTATCCATTTATTTCAGACCAAACTCCGCTAACTTAATCGAATTTAGCCTTTGGATTGATTTATGGTCTTAAATATCTTAGAATTCGAGCTTAAACGGTTTTTCTATCAAGATAATGAAAACAGGCGACATAACCTAAAATGTTCGCTTGCCAATTTTTGTGACGCTTGTATTTTTTAACATAGAAATTGTCATTACAAACTGTGGTCGCAGGAGTACTAAAAAAAGCGGCCTAAATATAATAGAGGACACCTTCGATCAAAAAACTCCTCATTTCAAGGCAAGTGGTACTGCTGGTTGCGTGGTTATAAATATGCCTCCAGGGCTCGCGGTTTTTGCAGTAACAACAATGAAAATGAGCTAATCCATCGCAGGAGGATTTCGACCTTGGCTTTGGTCTTGCTTGGTTCAAGGATGTAAACATTAAACCTGATTTAGTACAAATAGAAACGTGAAGCTGTTAACAAGTTACTGCAGTGAAGGTAAGTCTTTAAGCTTGTGAACAAAAATCAGGTTAAAATTGTAGATGAACTCAGATCTGAAGATGACCTCTGCAAAGGACTTGTCTCAGGATGAACTAACTGACTGTACTTTCATTTTTGAAGGAGAAGAAATTAAGGCTCACAAGCTTATTCTAACTTGCTGTAGTCCAGTTTTTGAGAAAATGTTCTTTGGAAAATTCGCTTCTAGTAGAATCGTCATCACTGACATCCCTTTGGAAGACTTTAGCCAAATGCTCAATTTTATTTACACCAGCAATGTGAGAATCAAGTCAGTATTACATGCCTGGTCATTATTTTACGTCGCTCATAAGTATTTATTAGATGATTTTGCCGAGACTTGCGTTAATTATATCCAAAAAAATCTCACTATTAATAATTTAGTTTTAAATTATGAATATGCCGAAATGTATGGAGTTGAACAACTTCAAAGTGTATGTTTGAGTGAAATCTCAGACTACATTAGAGGCTTGTTTTCAAAAACGTGTGATTATCACATGAAACCAACAAGTCTCGTTAAGATTTTAGAACAAAAAACGCTGAATATTAGTAGTAATGAGTTAATAATAGGAGTTGTAAGCTGGGCTGTTATTGAATGTGATATTAAAAATATTAGCTTATCGCCTGAAAACGTAGTAAATCTTTTAAAGTCGTTAAAAATTATCCACCATTTAATTGACTTGGAATTCGGATTAGGACTCGCTGATAATCTCACCACGAGAGTTTTTCAGTTATTAAAATCTCACAAAAATCTTAACACACCCTTTAAAAAGTACTTAAAGAAACATTGGTGCATATTTTGTAAGTGCCGACAGACTTACAAAATTGCTAGCAGAGTTGAAATGCACGAACGAGACGTTCTAATCTCCAATATTTCAGTCGACAGAAACGCGCTCTTGTACGGTTTAGTAGTAGCTAGCGAAAACGAACAAATTGGTAACGACAAAACTGAATACACTGGCGAAATACGTATCCAAATCAGCGAATTTAATAATCCTGAAACGACGACTGTCACGGTTTTCCGCCAAATTTTACCATACGAAACTTCAGTGTACGTTCCTTTATCTGATGTGGTTTATTTAGAATGTAGGAAATTGTACTCAATCAAAATTAGTTATAAGAACTTGGATTATGTAAATAATGTTCGAGTTACAAGAAGTTCTGTTTTATGTAAATATATGAGTAATAAGTTGGTCGATAAAAAAAAGAATCTTGTTTTTTCGTTCGATGAGCTGGACGGGAGTGTTATTCGGGGTATTTCTTATTATCCTGTTTGAAGAGTGTGAATAAATTATGTTTTTGTATTGTTGTTTTTTTGTTCCTGTTACATTATAGTTATATCTATCATTTTTAGTCTGTAATATTCAATGTGGGTCTTCTCAAGGATGATGACTGGATGTCTGAGTAATCAGAAATTTGCATTTACATGCATGAATTATAGCAATCAGTCATGGATTGATCAATGGAAAATTATGCACAGCTTTATTGTGTTCCCGCTTATTGTTTCTGATAAAAAAAAAACGTTCATTAATATTCAAAACGTTGTAATAATAAGTGTTTAAAAAATTTTTTAGTATGTTTAGAAGTAAATATAATGAAAAAATTTGAATATTTATAAACATTTTTAGGACACATAAATGTACAAAAACTAAAGTAATAAAAAAATACATGCACTGGAAAATTTCAGCAACTGTTAACTTGGTTGCCTATATCCAATTCTATCACGTGAAAATTTGAGCTCCTGACCCTCTTGCGTCATTGGTGCGAACTCTCTTTTCACCGGCAAGTGACATGAAATTGACAGCGGCTTTTCAAAGTGGCTAAAAATTTGAACTTTGCCATTCTAGCAACAATTTCTTCTTCATAATAATTATGTTATAATAAAAACTACGTAAAATTACAATGGAGCACATACTGAAAGGCAAATTCGGGTATGTTAAGTCGCCCCGAGATCGTAGGTTAGGTTATGTAAAAATTGATAAATTCTCTTATTCCAGCCGTGTTATTATAACTTCCTATTTAAACAATCGCTTAAAATATGGACCATACAAGACGTACCAACGGAGCTTTGGTAGCTTGTGGGTTGGACGTGCGGTGGAACGGTCCCGACCGCTGTTGTACCCCCAATATAGATACCAGCAAAGACATTATGGAATGCTCGTGGTTAGAGCCTTAAGGGGGGTGCTTAAGATCCGGTATTTGTTGCTCGGTGGGGCTGTGGCAGGCGGAGGCGCGTTGCAAAAGGTTGGGGTTAAAACAGCCATTCCTTTATTTAGGATCAATTTTTAGAAATACCAAGATTGGAAGGAAGGAATGCCTGATTTGAAATGGCTAGAGGAGGTGCTGCCAGACAATGAGAAGTGGCAAGAATGGCGTGGGAATTTAATTAATTTTAAAGATAGCATCAAAGATAACATTGCTATAGGTACTAAGAACAATCAGTTGGCACTAGTTTCATCCCTTTTGTTTAGATCCAAGAATAAAATCTCTAACGGAGTCAAAATTAGGCGAGTTCAAGTCATGGTTTGACCAGAGACTGGATGACGCAATAGCAGCAGCAGAGCAACAAAACGGAAAAAATGGACAATTGCCTCCTGCCATTGATGGTAATTCTTATTGCAGCTCACATCTGAGTACACTCTCTCTCATCCAATTTATTTTTCTGTTTCTTAGGTGTTTTCTCCAGCCTTTCCGAATTTGTAGACAGATTGTACTCAGGTATGATTCTCTTTTAGACAAGATTTCCACACCCTCCACATTGCAATCTTCTCTTCTAGATACTAAAGAAATGAACACAGTTTTTGCGAAGCCCTTCAGCGACTCCGACAGAGACGAGAGAAACCGGAGAGACGCACAAGCACGCATGAATAACTTACAAGATGAGATGATTCAAACCCAGATCAAGTACCAAAGAGAACTAGAAAGACTCGAAAAAGAAAACAAAGAACTAAGAAAACAAAACTTGTTACTAAAACAAGGCAAAAAAGCCCCCACACGTAAAATCAAGCGCAGTTTAATTGATATGTACAGCGAAGTTCTTGATGAATTGGCTGATTTTGATAGCGGGTACAACACCCAAGATCAATTACCTCGCGTTGTTGTCGTCGGGGACCAAAGCAGTGGGAAAACTTCCGTTTTGGAGATGATCGCTCAAGCTAGGATTTTTCCTAGAGGAGCGGGTGAAATGATGACGAGAGCGCCTGTTAAAGTTACTTTGTCTGAAGGTCCTTACCACGTTGCTCAGTTCCGGGACTCCACAAGAGAATTTGATTTGACCAAAGAATCGGATTTGGCGGATTTGCGGCGAGAGGTGGAGTTGAGGATGAGAAACAGTGTTAAGGGCGGAAAGACAGTCTCCAGTGAGGTCATTTCTATGACTGTAAAGGGACCAGGGCTGCAAAGGATGGTTTTGGTTGATCTGCCTGGAATTATTTCAGTGAGTATGCGGATTGAATTTCAATCCCCAAAATTCAACTTTACTTGACAATTTTTGCGGCCTAGGTCGTTAAAGATCCTTTTTTATTAGACGTGGCTGTGACGACAGAAAAAAAGCAATTGTAGTAGCGCGGAAGTATTGGCGGCAGTCATTGTTTTTACGAGTGTGCAAAAATCTTATCTTTTTTATATTGTCTATTCCGAATTAACACGTTCCCGATAAGGTTTATGAGTTAAATAAAGATGTTTACTGCACCCGCTAAACGGCAATAAATTAAAAAATTCCTGGAATAGCAGACTGCCTTTATTTCAGCTTTTGTAATGCTGGATTGGCAATCAATTCATTGATATCAGTCTTTTGAAGTTGTTCATTTTGAATTCATGAAGTTGTTTTTAAATGAGATTAGTCTTTGTTTTATGACTGATTTCTATCGCCATCAATAAAATTTTCAGACTGTCACCACGGACATGGCTTCAGACACCCGCGAATGCATAAAACAAATGACCCAAACTTATATGAATAACCCAAATGCCATAATCCTCTGCATCCAAGACGGCGCAGTTGACGCTGAAAGAAGTAACGTAACTGACTTGGTAGCCCAATGCGACCCCAGCGGCAAACGAACAATTTTCGTTCTCACCAAAGTCGATCTGGCGGAACAAAATTTAGCAGATCCGAACAGAGTAAGCCTCCGTTTCTGTTAAACACCCTGTATATTCTTGTTGGTTATAGATTCGTAAAATCCTCTCCGGGAAGCTGTTTCCGATGAAAGCAATCGGCTACTTCGCCGTTGTCACTGGTCGTGGCCGAAAGGACGACGCTATTCAAACCATAAAAGACTACGAGGAAAACTTCTTCAGAAACTCGAAACTTTTTAAAGACGGTGTCATACGTTCGACTCAGGTCACAACTCGCAATTTAAGTTTAGCCGTCGCGGACTGTTTCTGGAAAATGGTGCGTGAAACAGTCGAACAACAAGCTGATGCTTTCAAAGCTCGTCGATTCAATTTGGAGACGGAATGGAAGAATAATTTCCCGCGGATACGGGAACAGGATAGAGACGAATTGTTTGAGAGAGCTCGCGCTGAGATTCTCGATGAAGTTGTGAATCTGTCGCAAGTTAGTCCGAAACAATGGGAAGAGTGTCTGATGGCGAAGATTTGGGAGAAAGTTTCTAGTCATGTGTTTGAGAATATCTACCTACCGGCGGCTCAAACTGGAAGCTATGAAACATTCAACACTTCCGTTGATATTAAGTTGAGGCAATGGGCGGAACAGGCTCTTCCAGCTCAGTCTGTGGAGTCAGGATGGGAAACGTTACAGGAAGAATTCCAGAAGTTCATGAACAAAGCGAACCAAACCCCCGATCATGACGACGTTTTCGATCTTCTTAAAGCCGCGGTGGTCAATGAAGCCATGCAGAGACACTCCTGGGAGGACAAAGCGTCGGAAATGCTTAGAGTCATCCAATTGAACACGCTGGAAGATCGCACTGTTAGCGATAAACGCGATTGGGATTTGGCTGTGAAGTTTCTAGAAATTAGTGTTAAGAACAAGCTCAAACAAACTGAAGACTTGTTGAAGGACATTCTCGGACCGTCGACCAAAGAGCGGTGGCTGTACTGGCGGTACCAGAGCGAACTTCAGGCTAAACGTAGCGCGGTTAAAGGAGAATTGGATAAAGTTCTCTACTCTAATGAAGTAAGTCTTTGATTTTTCTTTGTATTTAGTTTAAATTCTCTTCTTTAGAAACACCCGCCTCTGTTGAGCTACGACGAACTCACAACCATAAGAAATAATCTTCTTCAGCGTAGCAGTATAGAAGTTGATAACGAGTTCATCCGGGAAGTTTGGTTCCCTGTCTATAGACGCCATTTTCTAAAACAAGCTTTAGCCAAAGCGTACGATTGTCGGAAGTCATTTTATTTGTACCATCAACAAGCAGATGTTGAATGTTCGGACATTGTTCTTTTTCATAGAATTCAACAGATGATGAAGGTCACATCTAATGCTCTTAGGCAACAAATTATAAATCGTGAAGGTTCGATTTATTGATTTTTTTGGGTGGATTAAAAGCATTTTTTGCAGCACGGAGATTAGATAAGGAAATCAAAGAAGTGTTAGAAGATTATAGTCAGGATGTAGAGAAAAAGGAGACACTTTTAACGGGTAGACGTGTTACCTTAGCTGAAGAATTGAGTAAGTCGATTTTTTATGTACACATTTCTTTCTTATATTGGGTTATCTAATCTTGATAAATTCATTAATAATAGATATTTTTAAAACGTTATTCATAAAAAATTCCCAAACAATTACGGAATCTTGGATTTTTTAAAAAATATTTTAATTAAAAGACAATTGTCGCGTGTCATAAAAAATGAAAGTAGTGCGCCTTAAAATATCAACATTTGCGTATTCATTATAATTCCGGGGCCTTGTCGACTACACTGCATTTTAATTTCTAGATAAAAATTATGAGCTTAAAGTCCGTTATTTCATTAGAGAGCTACTTACAATAGGCAATTCGAATTTTTTGCACTTTGAACAAAGATTCACCTTAAGTACTTTCCAAATAAGATTACATTTTAAGTGGCGATAAATTAAACAATTTCATCTCTCTTTTTGCAGAGCGAGTTCGTCAGATCCAAGAAAAATTAGAAGAATTCATCCAAGCTCTGAGTAAAGAAAAGTAACCGTTTCGTAATGAATTTCATAAGTTTCATCTAATATTGTAATTTTTTCGGTAGGTTCAAAAACAAGGCAAGTTTTGATGTTAGTTTTTTGAAGAGTTCTGCATTGTATGCGTGAGAAATGAACTGTTATGCTAAGCCATTAAATTCTGTTTTTATTTTTATTTATTTACAAGTGTATTTAAAAGGTCGATGCTGTTTTTATTTTGAATAAAGTGTTTCACAATTGTTTCTATAGTGTTTTAGTTCCTAAAGTGCTAATTATACATGACAACTATTTTTGCCGTTTAATACCACTTATCAGCAGGTCCTGATAAGATAAGAGCTATATAGAATTCCTATTAAAATGTTTATAATTTCAAACAATATTACTCTCAGTACGATCTCACGCAGATAACTGATGCTTTAATAAAGATAACAGTATGAGTGAAAAGCTCGGTTAGTTTGCTTAAAATGGGTGAACCGAATATAAAGTGCGTGGCTGTTGGCGACGGTTGCGTTGGTAAAACGTGCTTGCTGTTGAGGTAAACTCTCGTTATTTAACTGCATTTTATTAATTTTATTCCAACATTTTTAGTATATGTAAAAAAGATGCAGATGAAGACTACAAAGATGATGACTACACGCCGACAATTTTTGATAATCATCTTCACATAGTGTCGCACAATGGACAGACGTACAATATTTTATTCATCGATACTGCTGGTATTTAACACTGCCTTTTCTTTTTCAAAAATTCATACTATTTTTCAGGGCAAGAAGGATATAATAATATGAGGAAACAATTATATGAGAAAGTTGACGTGTTTTTAGTGTGTTTTGATGTGTCCAGTAGTGATTCTTTTACGAATGTAAGAGAACAGGTGAGTGAAAAAAAATGATGATAAACATAATGAAAAATGTTATCATTGATTGTGACAACGTTTTTCACTTTGGTCTTGCTCAACTTTCAGACAGTCAATGCAGGAAATTTGATAAACTTTTTTTATAGTCTAGTCGGTATGTAAACATTTGACGCATATACAGTGTAAGATGCGGTTAGATTCAGATTAACTACACTGAAATCTTTCATAAGCGGACACCTCTCCTGAATGAACAAAATTTTGGGCAAGAGAGATTTCATTGTAATCAAACATTCAGGATTAATAACTGTCTGATATCTTTGAAAATTTATTAAAACTCGGCGTCTAGAAACTGTTTTGTTATAGGATTAGTCTAGTATCCAGATAATTAAAAAGATTAAGATAATTTAAAAAATATATTAATCAAGATCTTCGATTGAGAAAAAAATTTATGAAATAATTTGTATTGAACTGTGTGATCTTTGCCGCTCCAAAATTGTTCCCACCGAAAAAACGAATTGAACGTTTTTTTTTGTTCTTTTTATTGGATCTTCAGACCATATAAATTTCTTTTTGCAATCATTTGAAGACTGCCGAGTCACTACCAACTATGTGAACTTTGTGCGAAGTTCCCGTTCATATTAGCCAAGCTTTTATTTGTTCGAGGACGTGGCAAAAATCTGGTACTGAAGTAGTTGAAGCACTATTCTCGTAAATGGAAGCTTTCGGAAACATTTTATTATCTTCCCTCTTATTTATTTTCCAATCAAGGTGTTATCGGTACTAATGTATAAACACGATTTCGGGAAAACGGGGAAAACTTGGAGGAAACCTAATAATTGGAACACAAACTGTATAAATAGTAAATCATTTTTCCACTAACAATAAAACAAAAAATAATTTCACTTTGAGCCTCCTTTCTAATTTGTCCCGAAAATGTCAACTTTTCGTCCTAATGAAACAACAATTTTGCTTCTAGTGGTTACCCGAAATAGAAGAAAGTCCGAATGTCGCTAAGATTCTAATAGGCACAAAAAATGATCTCCGAAACGACGTAGAAACTATCGATAAGTTAAACGCAAACAACAAGGTTTTTGTGAAAACGGAAGTAGCGAAAAACTTTGCAGAAAGTCGTAAAATGAAATACATGGAATGCTCATCAAAGAAAAAGGTAAATTCATGTGAAGGATTATTAATGGCGTCATTGTTTTATCGATCGCCTTAAAAAATTTGATAGATAACACGTCTAAAATATTTTACCAAATTGTATTTTCCAGGATAATATTGACGAGATTATAAAAATGATAATAGAAGCAGGTGGGAAATCTACTCCAGAAAACAAATCTAGTTCTTCGAATTCATGTTGCTGTGGAGCCCATCCAATTTTACGTCTCGCTAAGAGAGTTTTGTGTTGTAGAAATAATTATTAGGAATTGTTGTTTTCTTACTCAAAATATTTATTGGAATTGCTGTGACTTGTAAAATAATGTTGTGATATTACGAAAATAAATGTATTATTTTTACTTTACTTTTTTTGTGCTTTATTTACCAATTAGCAAAATCGGTGTCAGTCGTAAACATTTATTTCTTTATTTGTCACCTTTCTTAGGTCAGTATGCAAATTTCACTCTAAATCCTATTCTCAGAACCAATTTCATTGAACCGCAAAATCAAGCCTAAATTGCAAAGATGACACTGATCTAATTACCCATCTTCAGATCCTGCGACAACTCAATTATAATAATTGTACGTTCAATAACAGACCTTATAATTACAATTTAACACGCAATCAATATCGATTTAACAGTTTTTTTGCAGTAAATTAAGAGAACTCAGCATAAAAACATTTCCACCTTCGTTAGCCGCTGTTTTTGCTGCTGGCGTCTGTAATTTATTCCTTTTTTCCTCCTCAAACTGCTTAATTACCGGAATGTGGATATGATATTGACCTGTAACAGCTGTGAGCTTCGAATTAATTAACAAAAATATCTTTACTGTCCAACAATAACGGTCCAAAGACCTTGACCCTCGGTTGCAGTTCTTGGAGATGTAGCCGCAAGAATATCTTCTTGATCTCGGGACCGGTTAAAGAAACCAGCATTCCGCTCGTGTATAATATGGGAAAAAATTACGTATAAACAAGAACTAGATATAAAATCGAACCAAAGAGTTCATCAACTTCAGTCAAACGTTGAACACCATGTCGTTAAGGTGTTTGGTGATAGTTGGTCTGTTCTTCGCTGCAAAAGCTGCAGTCATCCAAAGCAGGAATATTCCTGTTGAAGTAGTATACGATAAAACTAATCCCATTTATTATGGTAATAGAAATTTAGATGCGAAGATACAATTATCGTCCGACGAGTTGCTCAAGTTAAAACTTAGTGATGAAATTATCCATGCGCCTGAAGAGAGCGTCAGTGCTCAAATTAGTGAAATGCTAGAAGCTGAGGGTGTGAAGAAAGAAGATGGGGTTAAAAATTTAGAAGAAAAAGTACAACTGTCGCCTGAAGAAACGGCTCAAGTTCAATTTGTACCCGCTGAAGAGATCGAACAATCAACAGCTGTCAAACAAGCACCATTGCAGAACAATAAGGTCTTACTCTCCTTATTGAAGAAAGCCGAAGAAACAGCATACTCTGGTATTAGTACCCTTAGAATCAACGCTGAACAGGCTTCGCAGGCTTTTGCTAACGTCTCCAACGGGGAGATGTGGGAAAAGCTCAACCAAACTTTAGACAACTTCTTCAAAGATCAATACAGACACGTCAGTCTCAAAGCTGATAACGAAAACAACAATCAGAACAACAATGAGAACAACCAAGTCAACCAGTTTTGGCAGAGCTTCGTCAACAACTTCCAAAACACTGTTAACAATTGGATGAATAACACCTTCCAGCAGAATAACGAGAAACCTGCCGGTTCTGAGGACGAGCAAGGAGGCGGCGGCAGCGGCAGCGATCAGAACCCTTTTCAGAATTTCTTCACCTCTTTTTCATCCGGTGAGTGAGAATCCCTCATGATATTAAACTGACTTACTCAGTGGATTGTTACAGGTTTCTCAAATATTGTCAACAACATCAACAACTTGAACAACCAGAATGCTCCCAACGGTACCAGTGGAGACACCGGAGAAGGCGGTGGTGCCAACGGAGGCAACATCTTCAACAACGTGGTCTCGTCAATCCAACAGTTCTTCTCTGGGGGTAGCAATCAAGGCAACAACCCCATTCAAGGAATCGGCGCTAATCAAAGTGACACCGGCGTGCAACCCCCGGCGAATCAAGGTTTTTTCCAAGGCGCCATCAATCAATTCCAAGGTGTCATCAACAATTTCCGTCCTTCGTCACAAGCAACTCAAGCTCCGGTTCAAGGCGATGAAGGAACTTCCACCACTCAAGCTTCCAACATTTTTGGCAATATCAATCAAGCCTTCCAGAACGTAAACTTTTCAGGAAACCCTCTTGGCCAACTTCCAGGTCAAGGCTCAGGTGGGCAAGGCGGTTTTCCCAACCCCCAACAGATCGGTAGTCAGATCAGCAACCAAATTGGGCAATTCGCTGGGGGACAAGGAGGACAAGGAGGATCAAATCCTATAGATCCTCAAGCTATTGGAAGTCAAATTGGCAACCAAATTGGACAATTTGGTCAGGGAGGTTCGGGAGGATCAAACCCATTGAATCCACAGTCTATCGGGAGTCAAATCGGGTCTCAAATTGGACAATTTGGTGGTGGTCAAGGGGGACAAGGAGGATCGAATCCCATCGATCCACAAGCTATTGGCAGCCAAATTGGGAATCAAATTGGGCAATTCGGACAAGGAGGAAATAACCCCATTCAGAGCATACAGAATGCGATAAGTGGGTCGTCGGGAGGCGCCTCAAGCACGGAAGCCAGTAAAACGAAGAATGAAATGGTAGAAGCTTTGCCTGGGGCAAGTTTGGAGGTCAAATTGGAGGAGAAGAAGCCTGCCGAAGTTGTGAAGAAGGAGTAACGGGAGGAATTGATTGGGATTCATCTTAGATTGTATTTTGTATTTATTTTAACTTATTTGTAGTGACACTTTTGAGGTATGTTTGCAGACAAATAAAATGTCTCTCTGAAATGTCTTTTTTATTGAAACCTTTTCCAATTTAGTTGGAGTAAAAAACGATAAAAAACGAAGAAACTGTTTTAAAATATCTTATACGAAGCTAATAAGGTAAGTAAAAACCCACAAAAAGTTCCAATTTTATCCCGCAAAGAACGCAGCCAATTAATTTCTTTTTTTTTACCAAAAATGCCCCAACTAGCATAAAACAAACCGCAAGATTCCTCGCAAGAATTAAAGAGGATATCGGGTTATAAATGAAGGTGAGGAAATCGTTGGCAGTCGAATGTTATTTGTTCTAAAAGTATTGATAGTAATGTGGCATTAAACCAGTCCTAAATTAACAATAGTATGATCTAGAAAGTGACGGTGTCGCGCCAGTGTCTTACTTATTGTGATGTGACATAAATCTCAATGTTCTCATCAAATGGATGTAGAAATAAATTTGGTAAAATCGGACAATGATGTTTGGGGATTCCGACTTACCGGAGGCGCAGAATACGACGTCCCCTTCATCGTCGTTCACGTACTCAAAATTGCTTGAAAATACAAAGTGAACATCGAGTTTTTCAGGTGTCTGAAGGTGGTGTGGCAGAAAAATGTGGACTACAATGTCATGACGTTATTGAAAGTGTTAATGGAACCTCAATTGTGGGACTTATTCACAATGAAGCGCACAAATTTTTGACTACTTCTGGAAATAATTTGGTTTTGGGAATCAAGAGGTAGACGCGTTTTTCGTGTAAGGTGATACTAATTTCTGTTTTCTAGAGGTGTGGATTTAGTTTCACCAGTGACGTGTGTAAGTGAAGTTGAATTTTTAAACGATTTTTTTAATAGTTGATAACAGGACGATGAGAGCAACGAAGAAGTCAGCAACATCATGGAGCCATACTTGAAGGACCAGGAATTTTTGGAGCATCAAAGACAAGTTCATTTTGAAATAATTGATCCTTCGAGTAACACCTCTATTCCAGAAAATGTTGCCGAAGAGGAAACTGCCGTGGAAAAGTAAGTCCGATCAGTTTGTAAATAAAAAGTATACGTTTAGTTAAAACAGGGAGATAACAAGTGAAAGTGTACAAAAACAACAAGAACGGAAGTGGTCAACATTTCTGCAAAAACCGAAGAATCCCAAGCCAGCTCCTAAAAATGAGGAAACGATTAAGGTATTTTTTTAATCTTTGAACTTATTACTGAATGACATTTCTAGAGCGAACCATATCGAGTTGTTATAATAAAGCAGCCTAAGAAATCGTCACAACCAAAGGCTCCTGAAGCAGAACCACAAAGCAAAGAGCCAAACGAAGACGCTCCCGACGAACAAGCTGATGTTGAAGAGGAACAAGTGGAGGAAGTACCCGAAGAAGAAACTCCGCAGGAAGAGGAACCAGATAAAAACACAGGCGACGGAGAAGGAGAAGACCACGAGGACCGCTCAGTAGCAGAAAGCGTCGAAGACCAAGGTAGAATAGTTTATTTCTTCTTTAGCTTCAAACGCTGTTTTTGCAGAGCCCCAGTCGAATTTAAGCGAGACTCAAAAAGAAGACGGTGGTTTGTTATCATTTTGATATTTTTTTGTTCTTATTAAAATCTTCCAGCTGTTGTGGACAAACTCATGGAAGAAAAGCTGGCCGAGATTCAGAAACAATTAGAGGCACTGTCTAAGTTACCCTCAAACTTTCAATCAACAATTGACGCTCTCAATAAACAACTAGCTCTTCTCGTTGGAGTTAGTTCCACCAAAGACGAAGATGAGAGATCTGAGCACCAGTCGGATACTGAAAACGATATGGCAGAGCAGACAATAACTGAAGGGAGCGTGAAATCTATGGAGAATGAAGAACAGAACGAAAATCCGGTCGAGGGGTTGGAAGATACTGATAATGTCGAACAAGAGAAACCAGCTGAAGAAGAAGCACCTGAAGATGTCAACACTGAGAAAGAGCCAACGGAGGAGGAAAAAGAGGCCCAGAGGATCGAACAGGAGCTGCTGGAAAAGCAAGAGAAGGTGAGTGGAGGAATGTGTTTCTTCATTTCACGATTGTTCATGAAGGATAAAACTTAATTTTGACTCGCGTTTAAACATCTTGATTTACTAGGAAAAGGAACAGCTCGAAGACTTCAAGCAGCGCCGTTTGAAACAAAAACCCACTTTACCTTTAAAAGCTGTCCAGCGCCCGATAATTTTACCAGGAGGTCGAAGATGGTCGCAGCCCGATGACGCGTGTCCTGTTGTGCGACATGCAAAAATGTCCGACGAAAAAATAGCAAACACAATAGAAACATTTTCAGAAGTAATCGTTGGGAAAACTAAAGGGTAGGCAGGAATGTCACACATGGTACTGAATGTGTGTTAATTTCAGGTTAACCATTGGAACCAAATATGGCCGTGGTCCGACAAAAAAAAGACCATTTACAGGTATTGTTCGGTCATAAAAAACAGTCACATTAACGTCGTCGATAAAATTCTAATTTGTGTTTTCGGGACAGAGATGTTAATGCCACTGTTTGTTATTAAGGCACGTTTGTATTTCACTGTTTTAATTTTCTTTTTTCCAAGTCGTTTTGTACAGCCAGAGAAAGGTAAGATGCGTAAACGTGTTACTTTGCTGATATTTTCAAGCCATAAAAAAATCTAAGTTTTAATACTCCATTTTATTGCAGCATCAATTTCATGAAATACCAACCTCCGCCTAAAAATTTGGACTATCTTCAGCGGTCAGATGTGTACAAGCTGGTTCACGACCTTGAACCTCCGCTAAGAGGTGCAATCAGTAGTCGAGCTTCGAAAATTTTGGCCGAGCAAGATTACTACCAGGTGAGTATCGGAGATTGTTTGCTCGTTTTACAAATGTTTGTTTCAGGCGGGATAAAGTCCAGTTCTTCGACTTGACATTGTAGTTTATAATTTTGTTTTAAAAATTGTAAAATTGAGCGATGATCGTTAATAAAGCTTTCTTCGTTATTTTTTGCGACGAAAATATAATTACCTACCTTTCATTAAGTAATTAAGCAACAGAAGTCTTTTTAATTGCTTTTCATCAGTTGAATCCTCTAAACTCCTTTAGACTGAATTTTCTCTCTCAGATGCTCAAGACGATTCGAACCGTCAGATCGTCTAAACAAAACCTAATTCTCAAAATTTTCTAAATTTATTTAAATTGTTATAGTTTTTTAATACGCGCTAAATTTGCACAATATTCATTTTATAGACAAAAGATTAATTCAAATTACGCAATTTATTTATTTGGGACCAAAATTGGGTGTGTGGCGACACACCTCCTCCGCCAACATATCAGAGCACAGTTCAATTTCTTGGACTCTTTACGTAGTTTATTATCACCAAAGTTCAATAATGTTTTGACTGATCCGTCAACAATATCTCATGTGATTCATTAAAACAGCCATAAATTAAAATGGGAATCCAAACACTCTGAGAACTTTGGACTTAAGACCGCGAGATAATTTTTAATTACAAGAATTGAGCTCTTATCGTCTTAGACTTGTTATGTCCTTCATGATTAGACAGAACTTTTTATCAAAGGATCCAATCAGATGCGGCTATTGGGCAATGTTTTGGTAAACTTGTTTTTCTATAAGGAAGACAAACATGCAATTAATTAGGAGTATTTGATTTGAAAATAGGATAATTGCCAAAATTTTGGTACTAAAATTTTTCCGTTATGAGGTTTTTTAGAATTTTATTTAATTTTGATAAAAAATTTTCATTTAGGGTTTGATTTATTTTCAAAATTCTCGTTCCTCTCACAATTTTTTATTCCCAAATTTATTTACAAGGTGTTCCTAAATTGACACAAATGACAAGGTGTAACAAAATGTGTAAATTTTCAATTAGAATTCCATTTTCTTGTCCTAATAAACGAAACAATTACCTATTAGAGAAAATTTTGCACCAACCTGGAAATAATCCTGCTATATGCTTTTTCTGCGTCAATTTTGGAACATCCTGTATAATAAACAAATAATTTAATTCCGTTAGATGTTACCCCTCCTCCTCCTCCTCCTTCGCAATTTGATCCACATCACATTGTTTTTAAATACATGGACTTTGCTCATTTTATTAGGAAATTGTGACGGCATGAAAAATAAGGATTCCCCTCAGACTATAAAAGAACATTCCACCGTAAACAATCATTATCAAAGTTCTAACCCTTTAACTATGAACGTGATACTAGAATTTTTCTCTGCTTTTGCAGTAATCGCAGTTTTAGCTTGGTGGTACGTTTTTTTGAAACAGTACAAAGTGAGCAAATTCTTCAAAAATATTCCCGGTCCTCCAGGTCTACCACTCCTCGGCAACGCTCTGGACTTTAAATCAAAAACTAAAGGTATAATTCCACAATTCGTATCTTTCTCTTAACTTTTTACCACAGGCGTATTGACGGCGTTTCTTAATTACACAAACAATTATGGAGGAATTGTGAGAATTCAAATCGGCCCGTTTCGAAAAATTCTCTTAATTTCTGATTACAAGTACATAGAATACGTGTTGAGTTCAACGAAGATTATTAATAAATCTCATACTTATAAAACTATGCTGCCATGGCTCGGAACAGGTTTATTAACCAGTGAAGGTATAAATTTAGTTTATTTTTGAAACTTTTTGTAAGATCTGGAATTGTAGGAATAAAGTGGAAAAAACATCGAAGAATTATTACACCGACATTTCACTTTAAAATTCTGGAGCAGTTTATCAATTCTTTTGACACTGCGGGCGACATTATGGTTGAAAAATTGGCCAAGCAGCTCGGTAATCCGAGTTTTGATATCTATCCGTTCGTGACACTGTGCGCTCTGGACATTATTTGTGGTAAGTGCTGCAGATTTTTTAGTTAAAATCTACTTCTTATAATAATTATAGAAACGGCAATGGGGACGACAATCAACGCCCAAAGCAACGAAGAATCGGACTACGTCAAAAGCGTGAAAGAAATGGGGAGGATCATAATAGAACGAGCGTTAGCACCTCATAAAAACAACGAATTCCTTTTCCGTTTCACCAAGGACTATCAACTTCAACGCGACGCCTTGCAAGTCTTACACTACCAAACTAACAATGTGATCAATAAAAGAAGAGAAGAACTCTTAAAAGAACACTCAACGAGACACGTTGAAAATTCCGTGGACATCGGAATTAAGAAGAAGATGGCATTTTTAGATTTACTTTTACAAGCAACGGTGGATGACAGACCGTTAACGAACGAAGAAATCCGCGAAGAAGTCGACACTTTCATGTTTGAAGTAAGTAAAAGTCGATAATAACATTGAGATAATGATTTTTTCAAGGGTCATGATACCACAGCTTCTGGAATAAGCTTTGCACTGTACTCTTTAGCGAACAATCCGGAAGTACAGGACAAAGCTTACGAAGAACAAAAACAAATTTTTGGTACCACCAAAAATCCGGTCGTCACTTACAATGATTTACAAGATATGAAGTATCTGGAGCTTGTGATAAAAGAGGCGTTGCGGTTGTACCCATCGGTACCATTTTACGCCAGAGAAACGAATCAAGAAGTGAATTTCAGTACGATTGCTAATTTTGTTGCGATTTTTTTCTACTCTTTTTTTTAGATGGTACTACAATACCAAAAGGTGTAAACATCACAGTTTTTGCTTACGGTATCCACAGAGATCCCAAATATTTCCCAGAACCCGACAAATTTAATCCTGACAGGTTTGAAACCATTGATGGAAAATTACCATATGCATACGTACCGTTCAGTGCGGGGCCAAGGAACTGTATAGGTAAAAGCATCTAAAAATCTGTATCGTAATTGATTTGTGTTTTTTAAGGTCAAAAGTTTGCCATGCTGGAAATGAAAAGTACTATTTCTAAAGTGATTCGAAACTACGAATTGTGTCCTGCCACTCCTCATCATACGCTTAAACTTGTAGCAGAAACGGTACTTAAGTCAGACAATGGAGTTCGGCTTTCGTTAAAGAAGAGATAAGTTATTGAGGAATTTTGTATTTTTATAATGTACCAAATAAACGGTTGAATTTTTTACGAGTTTTTTAATCGGATTTTATAGGATTAGAATAGTTTGTTGTTTCGACACCGTTAAACTATCTGATTTAGGTGTGGCCACTGACATCTACAATACATTTTCCGATATATGATAAGATAACGAGAGATTACTCAGCTACCTACAGTTTTACCATTTTTCTAAAAATGGATCCAGATAATGTACGTGTGATTTAACTTTACAATTTTTAACTCTCCCATTTTCAGGCCGTACCATTAAGTGGTTCTTCGTACCTCTGGAGTTACCCCGGAGGCCTTAATCTAGTAGAACTGGTATGTTAAACACGATTCACTAAATCAATATTTACAAATATTTACAGATTCTCGATGTCACCGTCGTTATTTTTATGATAGTCTCTGGGTTTTCTTTCAAAGCGTATATCTTTTCTGGAATCACCGTTTTAGCTGCCATTGAAAGCGCGACTTTCCTAATTTTGCACATGAAAAGTGTTATTACAAGATCGAAATTAAAGTGGCATTGGATTGAGTGTATATCTGTACTGTCTACTGCAATTTTGATGGCGATTTTTTCATCAGTAATTTTGTCTGTTTTTACTAAGGGATATATTTTTACGGGGGTAATTATGGAGATGTGAGAAAATTTCGATTTTAAATGTTTTTTAGGTCATGGGTTATCTTACTTCAATGGTATACTTCTTCGACACCTTCCATAAATATCAAGTTGCGGTCACACCAGTTCCCAAATATGCTTGGACGACTCCCAATATGCCAGAGTTGAATTGAAATTTGTGTGTTCCTTGTATTTAATTTTTATTAATATAATATTATATGTTTTTCTATTAAGTGTATTGTTCGAATTAGCATGTTTTAGTTATAATTAGTCTTATTTAGAATTTGTTTGATTATTTATAACCATTATTTGAGACAATGACAAAAAATGAGGGATTATAATCATAATAAATTTATTACTTAACATTTTGTTATTAGGAACTTACAAATTCACTCTTTCCATTTCCAGATTTTTCAGAATACTGAAGACTTCAAAATTCTAGAATCCTAGAAATTTACAGAAGGCATAGAAAGTTCTACAAAATCTTTAAAATTTCGAGAATTATTGGAGAATTTGTTCCCAATTTCTGAATACTTGCTTTCTAAATTTTTATATTTTAGATACAAAAGATTTTCAACTTGAAAATGTATTCAATTTAACAAGTAAATTAAACAAAACCTCGATACATCTAAAATATTGAAATACTAAAAGTAAAACTTATACATACTTCGAATAATCGAACTAAAACAATGACATCTGTATAATAAATTGGGTAACAGCAATGCAACAGAAATTAAACCGGTTGTATAAAATTTACCGTTTTCTTCGCACTAAACTAATAAATTAATTCAAAAAAAACGTATCGGAAAATTAAAAATTTAAAATAAGATTTTTTTTTTATAAATCTACCACATTCACAATGTTTTTATTTTTATTATTATTTTTTTATTATGTTTTTAATTTTATTATTTATAATTACATATTATGCATTTTCCAATCAATTTTCGCTTTTTTTTATCGCAGTTTTTGCCTTTGTTTTTTTGTTTTCACACTGATTACGTTCTTATTTATTCGGTGGTAAAGTAAGATTCATTTTCAATCATTTCATTTCTTCATTTTCTCTTTTGCGTTAAAAATGTTTGTTTCTTACTACTTCACTAGTTCTTTCTGATTTCCCTTACAATTTGTTTCTTTCTCAGTTTGTTTTTCACAAAATAAAACAAGCCCAGCAAAGTTTTAATAATTTGTGTTTCATATTTTTGATTTTCTACATATAAATTATACAAATAAAAAAGAACACGTTTATTGGGGCTTTTCATAAAAGTCATAAAAGTCACAACAGAGTTTTTAAATGCTTTAAAATTAATCTTTCATAAAATTGCAGTCTGTCTGACTACAAAACAAAATTATTGTATTTAAATAATGTAATCATAAAGATTCTAAAACGTTGATTTTAATTTCATTAATCCTCAAGAGTTTTTACGCAAAACAAAATAGAGGTGAAGGATCAGTCCTGTAACAGTCAAAAGCATCCACTAGATACAATGCGGCGGCGATGATACCGAAGGACTAAAAAGTAATTAATTAGGAAATTTGTATCGTTCAAATCACAAATTTACCCCTCCAGCCATGTATCTATTGCTGATATGTTTGGATAGCAATACTGCCGATACTATTAATAGATAAATAAATAAAAGTAGATGGAGGTAGAGCTGAAATGCTATAAATCCTTGTAAAGGTCTTCCTGCTTTTGTAATGTGGAGAATGAAGATTAGAAATGAGACTATTAATCCAACGGCTGTTCCAACGACGTATGCATTTGTTAAATCAGATGACCATCCGTCAATGGCCACGAGGATCAAACCGATGAAGCATATGACCTAAAAATAAAAAAGTATTAATAACTTTTTAGGAAAAATTGAACTGGACGAAAAATGTAGAATCCAAACTACAAATTAGTCCGATCTATCTAAATGTTTAGAAGTTTCGAACTAAAAATTCTGAAAACATAACCATTGCTTGACAAAATGTTTGAGTTTAATTTCAGAAGCTATCAGCGTGCAATTCCGTAATTCCAATCCAGATATTTCTTACATAACAAGATTTATTATTGGAACTTTTTTTCACCCACCTAAGAATAGTACCATAAATGGAATCCTACCGTTTCAATCAATTACAGAACAATCGCACTTGTAAGAAAACACTTGTCATTATTCTGATTCACCGGATATCTGTTATCTTTCACATATTTATAACGCATATGTTGTTTATAGCCGGCATTATTCCACATAATCTAAATTAAAATATTTTTGCAACTAAATTTAAGTGCAAATATTTTTGTTGACCGACTTAAAATTCTGATTCCTGAGTTCTAAAATATCAAATTTCGAATCAGATATGGTTACGCATCCATTCCCAATTTACTACGTTACTAAAAATAATTTCCTACTGTAAACTTACATCTACACCTTCAAATTATTACAGGAAAAAGAGAATGTTTGTTTGCATACCAAGGAAATATTCCACTTATTCGTTATCATACTTACACATTCGCAAAGTTTAATTATTCCTTGTGATGTTTTGATATGTCCAGTTCCATAAACAATAGTCTAAAAAATACCATTTATTTTTCTCACTTTTAAGAAATTAAAACGTTACCCCCATTTTTGTAATCAACACACCTCACTCAAAGTCTGTCTACTTATCAGCACATTTTAGTCACCTTGATAATCTTATCTAAACACGATATTTTGCCCTAAAATTATATACCGACCGGGTAATTCAAAATGTACACCTGACATAAAGTTTACCAACCTTGTAAGTTAAAATTCTGTCACAAACTTTACTTTTGTACTGACCACATGTGCTCTAAATGAACAACAATTTAATAGTGATGACGATATGTTTGCCTTACGCATTGGCTGAGCGCCAGGAAAATTAGGTTTATGGAGAATTTTCCGTTTTTCAAGTTTAACATGTGGTACGGTTGAATGATATAAATAGAGATAATAAAATGTAATTCATTTTAACTTGACTCTGATGGTTGAAGCATAATTTAATTATATTTATTTGTGAATTAAAACGTGGCGGAATAAGTAGGTCGCAAATGTCGTAAATTTATTTATTTGTAGTTGTTTATATTTTTTTAAATAGTGATTTTACATTAAGAGGCAAATTTGGTGGCAACGCTAAATATGCAAAAATATTGGAGATAATAATTTATACAAACTGTTTAAAAATGTTTCTAGCATCAAGGGTGGCTCTGGAATTGCTGCCATGCACTATTTTGCCGCTTTGTTTTTATAGTGAATAATATAATTATGTTTAACTACACTTAAAATGCCACTCACGTCAACGACGTTTTAGTTAGGATTTTGTGTCCAAGTCTTTAATTTTCAGGTTTTAAAGCATAAGTACAACAGTTTTTTTTGACAAAATTTACTTTGCTTTATAATTAAGGTTAACTGCAAATGTTAGTTGAAAAATTTAGGCCCACATTTGCAATGAGCGGCAAATTTCTTTGACATTTCATAGCCACCCATGATGCTAGAAACATTTATAAACACCTTGTAGTTGTTGCTATAAAATAGAGTAATTCCTATGTATTTTATTCTAATACGGAAATAAATTAAAAAAAAAATAATTTGACGTTTTTTATTTTTGGTGTTTGTCAAGATACCCAAACCACTTAACGTAGAATCACCCGAATACTTCTAATAAATTACTCCAAATATATTTTTTTGTCTTTTTTATTCTTTTCCAACCTTTCGTCTTCTTAATGACTTCAAGTCTTTTTTGAAACTGACGTATATTTTGGGTTCAATTAACTTTGATTTTGTTCCTTACATCGCTTCCTCTAAACTTGATAATGATGATAACATATCAGATCCACTTATGTAAGTTTGTTTGATCTATGTACAACTTAATAATAATGAGAAAATTCCTGACTAGTGGCATGTTCGAACGTTTCTTAAAAAAAATTAAGCCAAGGATGACAAATTGATAAAACATCTATGGCTTTTCTATATTATGAATTATGACTATTATCATTATCAGTTATGACATGATCATTTAATTTTTTTAAGTGGGTAAACTCCCCGGAAATCTGTTGCCACAGTGTAAGCAACAAGATTACTTTTAGATTTGGAATGTTTAAAAGGAAATGAGCCCATTTTGACCCCGGTGACTAACTTAGATTTTTGGTTAATCTCGTGAATAAAATGAACCGTAAAAAGCATTCAAATTCCGAACACGAGCTATATTTTTAGACTTAGGATTTTATAGAAATTTTACAGTCATTTTCAGTGTGCAAATCGTACACCCATCTATTCTCGAGAAGCTCTTACCCAGGATTATGATACATAACAAGATAATACCGATAAGCTAACACCTATAAAATAGACAAACTGATAGTACACATTTCGTTCTGTAGTCTTGACTAGTGAAATCCACAAACATGACGGAGCAAGTGAGTAATTGTAATGTAACTCTGTAATCTAACTCTGAAAATAAATAAAATAAAACATAAGCAACTATAACACTGCAAATATTTCAGTTGTTTGTTTTATTAATTCAATGTTTAAATGAGCAACCACATCAAATCAAATGCTGAATTTTTATCTCGGCTCCCAAAATCCCCCTTTATTGTTCAAATGTCATAAATTCCCGCATTAAAATGTCAATTTTGTTGCAAAAGCATTTACTGTAATCTCTTTCAGGTAATCGGCACTGCCTATCTAACCACGTTGCAAGGAATTTGCAAAATCGTGGAACTGGTGAGTTTTAAATCAAAACAGTATTCCTCTAAATATTCATGCCCATACAGATTGCCAGTTTCATTGCCGTTTTGTTGGTGGGAATCAAATTCGCTGGCTCTAAAATCGACTTTTTTGTGTCTGCATCTTGCTTTTCTATAATTTCGGCTGCACTTCTTCTGGCTCTGTACGTAAGTGCAGCAGTGGCAAAGATAACTTTGCCGTGGAACAGAATCCAGTTTTTCTTTCACGTAGTTTTGGCGATTTATTACATAATTGCTGCGGGGCTTATTTTGGATTATGCCGATCTTTTTGACAGACTACTTGCCGGAGGAGTAAGTTCTACAGAATTTTTAAAGTACTAATTACTAATTTATTTTATTTTTAGATTTTTGCTATTATCGCTGTTATCGCTCATTTAGTCGACGCGTTTGATAATTACAAGAAGAGTCCTCTGCATTAGAAAACAAGAAGCAATTTCTATTTATTTTCGAATTAATTTCCTTGTACTCATAGAGTTTTTTTGAAATTATTATAATTTTAAGTTTTTTATAAAATAAATTGTCGATTTCCTCTCTGTCGTTTCCCTCTCGTTAATAAAAGTTATTCATCAAGATAATTACTAGGAAACTGACAGTTTGCTGTTAGCGTGGTATTTGATTTACTAGGCGTTCGAAGAAACATTTTATCTTATCTTATCTCAACATATAAGTACAATCGGTACGACTCGCGTTTGCAAAAAACAATAATTGACGTTTTTCAATTGTCTACATGTGCATGTACATCTTTGAAATTTTTACTCTAAAGTTCAGATTCTCAGATTTTTAAGCTCTTTTTTAGTTGTGAAGTTTTTATTTTATCTCCGCATTTAATTCTTGTAAATTAGTATTTATCCTAAAACTATTACATTCTTGTAATCATACTGCTTTTTGATTTATTTTTTTCAATTTCCATAAATATTTTATTTTATTTATATTTTATATATAAAAAATTTCCAAGTGTTATTTAAAGAGATTTAATTTTTTAAATTCTTATATTCAGACCTTGAGACTCTTGAATCTCTAGTCAAGTTTTCAGATCTTCTTCTGATTCCCAGGATGTCGAGTAAATTCAGATTATGTTTTTTTTTGATTTGTTGAAATTGAGCTCTGACAGACGAGTTCAAATTAGCTTCATCGTCTTCGTAAACTTGCCGATCAGAGTCTAATAATAGAAAATGTTTTGTAAAACTAAAGATTAAAAAATGAAAGGAGGATCGTTTGGATAAAAATTAAGGTTTTGTATACAATAGATTTATTAATAATTTTATACAGACGTCAGATGGGCAATCATAATGAAACTCGTTATAAACAATGTTGATATAAAATATTAGAAAATCAATACAACGTAAAAACATTAACAAAATAATATATTCTCTTCAACGTTTTTACAAAAACCAATTCCAACCTCTTAGTATCTTGTTTATGAGCAATATTAAGTTAAAAAGATCATTTTGTACATTCTAATAAATTACAGAATTATATTAGACCGTTATAATTTTCTCACTTTTTATTAATAAATAAATATAATTTTTTATTATTAAAAGTAGTTTAGTAAACAATTTAATAAATATTTAATCAATACATTAAAGCTACATTACTTTCAAATACTTCAAAGCAACTTTGTCAATTTTGAATCACACATTATTGAGGTAAGTAAGTCTAACTAAAAACTGGACAAAGAGCCTTTTGAAAGCATGAGTTAAAATATATCAATTATTTGGTCAATAACACTTATCTAGGTACCTATAATACTTTGGTAATGGAATCTCATTTTTGGCAACAATGACTACTAATCTATACATTTGATATAACATTAAAAAAACATACAACTTCTATAATCTTTTTTATAACAACCGCGGTTGTGTCTAGCAATACTGAATTCATCTAAATGAAACATAACAAATCTAATTTTAAAAATTGTAGCAACATTTTGAAAAAATTCGTTACAATGATTTTCGAAATGCTTATCTATTATATTGGATAACATGAGAGTTACTTGCTACAATTATTACCTTAAAGATTCGTTACCGTGACATTTAAACAACGCCTACACATAAGTTGAAATACTGTAAATATTCTGCCTTTACGGTTATTATAACCTACATTTAAAGTCTTCTTGTCGATAATGCTTTCATTTAAAGCAGTTTTTCACCTTCTCGTAAAAGCTAGCTACGTTTCAACGTTCCGAACACTTCCGTTACTTAAAACAAATGTTAACTTTTACATGTACCTATTCATCTGGTCAAACATTCATCGCGTAGAAGAGTGGCTTTTGGTTGGTGTGAGGAGGATTCTGTGGAGATGTTGGAGAAGTCATGGTACTGCTAGAACTCTGCGAATTTGTTGTGTCTAAAGAAGGAACACTAGCGGCAGCACCTTCGGGGACACCTCTCTCCAGAAAACGAGGTTTCGTCGGGGAATTCGGGAGAGAATCTTTCTGGAAACTCACATCAACAGACTGTCTAAAACCGTTCGGTAACTGTCCGCTGTGTTGACTATCACTGTCTGTTAAAGAGATACTGTCGGCGGGAGGATACCGAGGAACCGCCGAAGGAAAACTATGCCTATTCATTTTCGCTACGTAATTACCATCCGGCCAAGCTGGACCAACGATTGGTCTATATCGGGAATTACCAGGGTAGTAGTTACAAGATGCTGTAGCTAGCGGGGTTTGTGTCGAGCGAGCTGTAGAAAATTGGCCTGGAACAGGAGATTCGCTTCGGGAAGTCATTAAATGAGGCTGTTGGGATAGGGGAATTCGAACGATGGGTTTCAAAGGCATAGGAGGCAACATATTAGAGGCATAATGATGCTCATCTACATGTGATGAATGGATCCTCTGTTGGTAAACAGGCTCAATATACCTTTTATTGATCTGATTTTGATTAGAAACTCTCACATAATCACTCGATTGGTAATACGGAGTCGGCTGATACCCCTCAATGTGATTATACGGAATATAAACCATCGTCTGGTGGTAATTTTTAGAAAGTTCTAACGGCGGCGGCGACTGCGGTCTCCCATTTCGTGTCCGCGGTAACGACTGGTAATATTCAGTGCAAGTACTTCCCACTTTCATAAAAGAATAAGTTTGATTACCATTAGCTCGATAAACTTCCCGTACACATCGCTGATTTGTACAGTTTTGATAGATATTCTCGTCTTGGAGTGACGTGGGTCGATACTGTGGAGGCAAATTTCTGCTTTTCAATTCTTCAGGTACATTAGGATACTGATAATTTGGCATGTTCTGGTTTATGTTTCGCGATTTCGAATTATCAACACCTGTCAATCCACTTTCCGAGTAATAAGGCCAAGCTACTCTGGCAGTAGGAGCTGGAGGTTGAAGTTGATTTTGTATTTGTTGCAAAATTTCAGTCGTTGAGCCAAAACGCGGTTTGATTCCCCGCACACTCGGCCGACGATTAAAACCATAATCGTCGTGCTCGTCGTCATCGTCGTCTTTTAATTGTTCCGGCTGATACCTGCAAAGTTTGAGGTTTAGCAAAACATTAATGAGAGCGCTTTGCAAAGTTTAATGGGGAAATAACGTCATGAATAACCGCAAAAACACGGTTACGTGCAAAACTTACTTTTTCTTGATTCGCTCGATCCTGCTGGCGTCCTGTTGAACAAACATGGCCAGTTCGTCCCCTGATTCCGACGCCGACGGGGTCCCCACTAAAACATCCGGTGCGATCTTCTTCGAATCTTCATCCAAGATCTTCAGTCCTTCATCGATGTCTTCTAGACTGTACTCAGTCCCTACAGAGCTCGCAACCGACGATCTTTCCGCAACATGGTTGTTCATCTGGTAGTAGTACTCATCCGCGTTTCCCATACTGCTGACACAAGCAGTGAGAGGCGCCAACGTTGAAAGAAACTGCTTCCGAGGCTCCGTGGAATTCGTTTTCGACACGATATTATGAGTGCCTTCCGCAACTTCATGTAAGTGTGATCCTCCATTTCCTAAATCCGGTAGCGATTGCATGAGTTTCGGTTCATTCGTGACGTTATTCTGAGCGTCTGCACTCTTTTCGCGTTTCCCGAAGAGATCAGTGATTTTTTTGTAAGTGGAAGACACTGAGGACGAGTTGGAGCTGGCCGTCGAGGATGAAGACGGCGAGAAGCTCTTGTCTGAGTTTTTGCAAGCTTGAATGACTTCTGGTGAATTTCTCGCTTCTTCTCCCGGCGGACTAGCTCTTTGTGGTATTTCTTCAGTCTGATTAACGTCGTCCACATCACAAGTTAATTGTTTGATCCTTTCTACAAGGGAGTTGTCAGTCTTTTGCACATTCTTCTTGCTTCTCGGTTCGTAACGTATAAGAGATCGCCGGAGGGTGTTGCGTTCAATAGCTCGTTTAATGGACTCATCAGTTTCCCCACTTTGAATGATTTGGGGAAGTTTGGAACGCTTCGCTTCTTCAAACGCTCGCAACGACTCCGCAGTAACCAAATACTGATGGATGGATTCATCTTCGACTTTACCATTGAGTTGTTTCGTGCATGGAAAAAGCTGGCGAACTGCCGAATTCGGTTTCAAGCTGTTGTTCGAAATCAACACGTGATTTCCGAGTTTGAAAGTTAACATCATTTCTGTCGATTCAGGAGAAACCGAGTTGCAATTCTCATTCTTAACTTGTCCGATATTCTCCGTCTTGGCATTTTCATCTGCCAAATTATCTGGGGCTCCGTCGCAGCTGTCACGTTTATTTTGTTCCGATTCTATGAAACGAACCGACCGACGACTGCTACCCTCTTCATCTGATGGTACGTTGTCAGTCATCTGGAAAACACAACATTAACTCGACTCGACCTTAAGTAAATCTTAAAAAATCTTTACCGGTTGGGGCTCAGGTGGTTTGCTGGCACTAGTCTCTACACTTTGTTGTTTCCAAAGTTTTCCACCTTTAAGTATGCCGTTAATAGGAGAACCCCCGGGAGCGACGTTGGAAATTGGAGTTTTCCGTTCTTCTTCAATCTCCCGGAGGATACGTTGTTCCGTAACTGTTGTCATTGTTATAGTTTCCAGAATGTAGCGTTGGCTATTTGGACTATCTGCAACCAATAAGCAGCCACGTTAATGAGGAAATTATTTTGAAATAGAATTTTCAACGACGGGAGAATGTGGTTGCGAGTAATTAACGGTTTTGTCTGCTGAGAAACTAACTAGATGTTAATTTGTGCAAGCGTCAAGACGCTGACGTTTAATTAATTCAAACTGAATTATTTTCGGTAATAAGTGGGTAATTCTTCAAATGGAAGCGATTTACAGGGGCTTAGTACACAGGCGGCAAATAAAAATGTGGTTTCAAATATATTTATTTAGTTCTTAACGATGCCGGCGGAAACATTTCTAAAGCAAAAATTTAATGACTACGTTTACGGACTTTCTTTTAATGGAAAGTAATCTGAAATCTTGTCTTTCTACCTCTAGTGGCACGTCCTGGAGACAAAGGAAGTTGCGAATTTAGAAAAATTGTGAAGTTAAAAAGTAAATATAGTTGACCCGGCGCATCCACCATTTTTCACAAATAGAAATAATTCTGTTTTCTAAGGTAAACTGTGCGGCAAAGACCTTTAAACAAAGAGATATTTTACTTTATATTACAACAATGGTTTTAATGTAGTTGAAATTCTAAAGTTACCTCGTTGATTACGAAATTGGACCCAAGCTTAAACATTAGCTAAAATCTCGAAAATTTACTAAATTTTACTATGAAATTTGACCCGGCGCACCCACCATTTTTATTAACATCTCCCTAAAAGTAAAAGATAAAAACCCTAGTATCGTTTAGTTAAATTTTTTTTGCTTTATTTTAGCCCAGTATTTCATGTGAAAAGAATTAGGTAAGTTGATACGTAAATTATACAACCAATAAAATCTAATTTCTATAATTTACTTCTCTTTTTGTAATTTGTAACTAAGCTAACGTCCTCAAATGTTATTATTTTAGCTTATTATTTTAGCCTTAAAACTGGCACAGTTCTGTAATTTAATTTAAAAATGAAAAAATAATTTTGACTTGTAAGAATTTTTTTTTAAAATACCTCTATCCTGCTCTGAAAGTTTGTAATTTGGCACAGTTAATAAACGTAGTAAAAGGAGTAATGTCTCCAAATTTCATTGTGTTACCTTTGAAACCAAGGAAGTTACGAAATTACTTTTACCACTTTTCTGCCGTATAACAATTTCTGTTTTTTCTCTCTGTACGATTTCGTACTTTGTGTATAGTTACGTCCCTAAATTTTATTATTAAGTCGTTTAAATGCCCAGAGTTCTGAAATTTAAAATGGAAAAAGTAGGAACTTTTGGTCAGTATTTGTATGTTCGAAGCATTAAGAAGATAATTTTAAAGAGCCAGGTGCAGCTCTAGAATATAAATTAACTGAATTGTCTTAACTAAAATCAATTATCTGTGTTCGGTTGAAAGTCTTAATGACGAATAATAGATCCGAAACAAAAAATAGCCATCAAAGAACTAATCTCCTTTCGTGAGTACACAACGCACGTCTCTTCTTTTAGCTCCCTCAGTTAATTTTAATTTAGCCCCTTTTTACCCCAGCCCGTATTTCATCAAAAAAAGTGAAACCTACCGGAATCATTGGGAGGAGTCGTGGGTGTTGTTTGTTGGCTTTGGTCAGTCTTTTCCTTCTCTTCAGGTTCTTCGTGGTCGGAATTGGCCTCGCCGCAAGCTTCGTTATCAGATTGCGAGCCGTCGCCTGAAAAATTAGAGTCATTTTTAGGTAAAAATTATCCTCGTTACGAGCGACATGATCATGCATATCACTAATGCATTAGAAAGGACGCCAGGATCAATAGCGAGAACGCGAGGACCACAAAATCCTTTAATTTATTACAGTTTTAACAACAATCGTTTTGTTTACACGACATGCTCATATTTTTACTTTAATGTGTTATTTCCATAAGCTCGCAAGAGACGGCGGAATTAAAATTACTCGGAGTGTTTCAATTTATTTAGCTTCCACGCGTTTGTAAAAAGTGTTGATAAACATTGTACATTTGCGCAAACAATGTAATTTTATTTCGCTTGAATCAAAGAGCTATGATAGAAAAATATGAAAGAGAAAGCGGCGTCCATGGATTATACGAAAAATCAATGCTGGTGCAGAGGCTTCGTCGCTACAGATTGAAGTGACCGCTGGGGATTTTGCCAAATCCTCTTATTATAATTATTCCGAGATCAATTCTGCAGTTCACTGCCCGTTTTAATGTCTAAACTTCAAATCTTATCTAATCAGTTACCTTCTGTTTTTAATTTGTATGAAATCGTCACCGAGGACCGATGAGACATGTTCAGGAAGACCAAATTTTCACAAGTTGCGACAAAAATTACACACTTTTATCACAACAAATATTTAATTTTCGCGATCGAAGGTGATTGTTGCGCGTATTACAAATTTCTCCTTGAACTAAGCATCTCTTATCTTATCTAAATTAAAAAAAAAAGATAGAAGGAATCTGAATGAATGGCTCGTTTGTGATCGTTCACATTACCACACAAGATGATAAAAGTTTCCAATGAATTCATTTAAAATTAAATTTGCGGTTTGCGCCTAAAGTAATTTATAATGCTGACACATACACGTTCATTTGGTGATCAAAAATCGATTAATTTTCGCCTGCAATGGAAGAAATAATGACGCTTCGTTTTAATTAATGATGGAAATTCAAAACGAGTTGCACCGTTTTACCAGTAAAACAACTCGACTTTCCAACAATAATAATGAAACCTGATGGAATGGAAAGTCGAAAATAAATTCTACAAATGTGGAGAGAAACGAAAGCAACATTGAGGCATCTAAAACTGGACTTGATCCTGTCGCAATTTTGTTAAAATTAATACAGAAGGGAGAAAAACTGTTCTCAAGGTAAATAATTCTCCCCATTTCATCTCATTGTGTGTAAAATTTATTACGTCTATTCTGTTCGCGACATCCATAAATTTAATTTAAAATTATGCAGTGCTAGTCTGACGCGTTAATCTCCAAGGTGTAAAAACATTTGTAGCATTTGCCTTTAAAAACACACAGACATTGTATATTTAACCCTTAAAGTAATCCAATTAATAGCCAATCGTTCTTGGTAAGAAGTCTCTCAAGTGTTGTAATCTCTGGTTATAATTTAGTTAGAGCTATTGACTCACCTCGCGGTTAAATTAATTAACAAAAATTCCCCGTTGTTAGAATTTGATAAATTAATTGCTAGCACCTTACAACATTATTTACACGCAACGAGGGAGTACAACTTTACTCCATTTGCCTAACATGTTAGCAAATAAATATTTAAACAACTCAGTTCCGAAAAGAGATTTCAACAATGTTAAAAGCTGACTAAATAATCCATTGTTTTCAAAACACGTCTGCTAAAATTAGCGGGATCGTGAAGTTAACTGTAAATACTTTCCATTAATAAAATTGGAGAAATAAGATCGATGCAACAATTGCATTCTGTGCCATTAGTTTGTGAAACAAAGAGTTGGGCGTCCTATTCATTTTTCCTTTAAATTATTTTTAATTATTCTAAAAATTATTCCCACGGAAAGTTTCTCACATCTAATGACGGCATAAAAAATTACCATCTAAAGAAATCTCCGAGTTAACAAAAGGTAGTCATTTCAATAAAAAAAAGTAATTAGAAGTAAGTAAATGAAGGTAGTTAATTAAAATTGTTATACCAAATTAACAAATTCTACCCTTAATAAATTTAATTTTGTGTTAGATAAATCAAAATCATATCAACAGAAAAAATGAGAACATTAAATGTGAAAGTAAATAGAGACTTGAAGTTGAAGAAAAAGTGTAAGTTTACTGGAAGTTGGGGTTTGAGAGTTATTAATTGCTCACAAGTTTTCGTGGCACATTTATTAAAAGAGTGAGACGGGAATTCCGAGACTGGAAAATTGTACAGAAACGTTGTAGTTGTTTGAATTCTTGTTAATTTAGAATAAATATTGTGATTAAAAAGAATGTCAATATTAAAAAGTAAATTGAAAAAATTAATAACGAGAATTTAAATATGTAAACGACCAAAACAATATTAAAAAAATGTCAATAAAACATTGAAAATTCAAATTAAGATACTTAATGGCTTTTTAGTGCTAGAATTTTTACGTTTAATTAATTCAATGCTTAAATGTTTAACCGCAAGTTAACACAATAATTTGAAATTTGAAGAAATAACATCAAAAACATTCAAATATTGTCTATTTTTATCTAGAGCAACTATTTTCGACAAAAATCCAGAAAATTCTATTTCTGCTTCTAAAATTTTGGAATTTGACAGAGATAACAAGCGCGTAAAAAGAATATAATAATTTAATGTCTATACATTTCACTCTTGAATTCCTAAAATTAGCAAAAATGCGAAAGTTAGCCTAGAATATTGGAAATTTTTAGTTCGTCCTAAAAAAAAAATTTGTTCTTTCTTTAGAAATTATGAAATCTGGCAAAATGAATAAGCATTTCAAAGGTAGTAATCCCTTAAAATTTTATTCTTGATATCCTAAAATTAGCAAAAATATAAATAGATATAAATTTTTTTAAAAATCTTATCATAAGTAATATGAGTGGGCTCGAAATTTCCCACAATTTCGAGCTCCCGAGTTATATTCGTCATGAGAATTCAACGAACTGACAAGCAACTGACAGCTCCCGTGGTATTTTCGCGTGGAATTGTCACTGAAAATTTCACTAGTGAACATTTCCAAGAAAAGTTTGCTGTGATTGGTTTATTTGAAAAAATAAATGTCTCTTATTGGTCGAATCTATGGTGAGTTGAATTCTCCAGTTAATCGAACATACCGAATTATCTATAATATCGAATTCTTAAAGATAAAATCTATATTATTCATTGTTTTTCTGTAATTATGTATTCGTCTTATTTATTCATTTTATCTCATTTTGCATCCTGAGGACAACGCAAATTGGCAGTTAAATTCGGTGTAAGATAGAACACAATTTACGATGCCTGAGCTTAACATAAAGTAATGATTTTAAAATTCAAGGTGGGCGGCACTTTTCATGAATAATTTAAGAGAATCCGATTAAATATAGAAAGTAAAATAAATCAGATTTTCAGATATAAAATACACTTGGCGCATCCACAATTTTTATAAGCAAATCGGTCAAATGGTCGCAAAATCTAAAAATCTACAATTTGAACACTCCCAAAAAAGAAATGAAATTTGAAGGTTTGAAACAAGAAATTACTCTTTCGAAGTTTTAAAACCAGAATTCGACAACAAATATGTATCTTAAATTAAATAGAAAACAACAAAATAAGTTTGCCGGAACAAAAAGAAAAACTGTCTGATAAAATCCTAAATTAAAATTTCTGAACGGTCGGGAATGCAAAAGCTTCATAATTACTTCAGAAGTATCCACTCTAGAATAAAAGCACATTTCCGAAGAATTCTTTGCCACAAAAATGCACAACAAACGATTCCACTGATTTATACACGCCAATCTATTACTGCTTGCACCCCATGGACATTTCTAGACCAAAAACAAGTAAATACATTATAAATTCCGTTCGGTCGGATAGTGAAATTTAACGTCTAACACGAGTTATCCATTACTCTCGGGAACAAGAAGAGATGTGAGAAAACGTGTTAGCATCAACCGATTTTTATGCACGAAAACTAACTAATTTTCACTTGTAATTTTACATGAGCTTCCAGACGAAAAATATTACCTTTTCAAAGGCGTATCGAGCTCACAGAATGTTATTAATTCATCTAAAGGAATCTCAAAGAACCTTTGAATATCTTTAAAAAATGAGCACAGTTTCTGTTTATAAATTCGGGTCTAGTAATACACGTCTCAATCGATCTCTCTCAAAACGCGATTTTCACAGAGCTAAAACGAATTTCAGTCTTTTAAAAACGCATGAGATTTAATTTATTTCGACCATTATCTGCACTGCAGGTGCAATAAAAATAGCAGCCCGTAAAACTCGTTCGGTTTTAAATTTCATCACGGGTAAGTGCGAAGTGATCACAATGTTTTTGTGATTCTGATGTCGAATTAATAAACATTCGGATAATCACAGAAGTTGATTTTATTGGTTTTAACTTGATGAAATTCAAATTTAATGTTAATATTCAACCTTACGAGTCACTGAAGCAAGAGATTCGCCATTTATTTAACATTTACTGGCATGGCAACGTAATAATCTGCCTACTGCAATGAAAGTAAATGACAGTAATTATACAAATGTTTAGTTGAAGAGGGTGAAAGTGCTTTTCAATGTACCTAGTCGCACTGAAAATTTTCACTGTACGAACAGACGGGACAATCAATGTAATTATGGAGTTGCTTTTTTATCGGAGTAACTTGTCGCCTCGGGATTTTGGTAGAGAATTCATCAAACTCCTAAACTACCTACAAAGCACCAGACACGACCTCTTGTAAAAAAATCTCCAAGGAGATGATATGCCTCCAAAAAACTGACTAATTACGATGTGGAGGACACACCATTTTACGAGAAATATGTCCTTGATTTTTTATTAATACTTCCCAGAGTTCATGCAAAAAACATGAAACTTGGAAATTCAGGCAAAGTTAGAACGTGACATTTGCACTTTTATTGTTTTTTAGGAAAACACAGTCACATCCATACATCAATCATCATAATGTTGAAAGTTTGAAATATTCGAAAGCTCGAATCTTGGATGAAAATAGTTGTAATAAAAAGAGGAAAGAGAGTAAAAAATCGTTGCGTTTAGACTGTTTATCTTTTATTGTTGATATAAAAGGAATGTTCAATAAGAGAAGAATGAAGGATTTTCTATAATAAGAATTATGTGAACTGGAGAATTGGATTTGTTAAAAATGGTATTTTTATCTCAAAATGTTGGGTATTGAAGTCCCTGAAGCATTTAGTTATGGACACCACAGTCGCTTCGACATCAAATTACTCACATATTAATTGTCATTGTCCACCTACACGGGACCATTAATTCCAGATCAAATTACCACAAAACGACAATCACAACATTGACATGCAACACGTAACTGCACCAATTAGTTATCACAGACTGTTACACGAACAAACTTGAATAAAAATAGCAACTCCTTACTTCTCAAGAATAAATAACATGAAATGCAACTTTCCTCCACGTTGGTAAATCTCCTGTGATGGAGGTTTACAAATCCTAATTAAAAAAGAACATTTGATCTCCTTTTTGATTGACACTTGTCGCTGCTTAGAGTGCTTTTAAAGCCTCCAGGTCGTAATCGTCTAAGTGAGGGTGAAATTTTAAATTATTCATCTGTTACGTGGTAATTGTCAAATTTTTGAGCTCATCATCGCGAGTTTGGACGTCCTGGTTTAATCAAGGCGATTAGGGGGATGTGAGGAAATTTGGCTGATTTCAGTTTAATGAGAACGTGGAAGCAGGAAAGAGGCAGAGCTGAGGCAACAAGTGCACTTTAAAATGATTAATGGTCAAGGCAAATTTCTGGTGGAGAAATAAACAATTCTTTTTCGATTGAGTTCGTGAGTTTTAGGAACTGGAATGATTCTTCATGCGCTTAGTGAGGTACATTTGTGTCAGTGTAGAAATTTTTAGTTCAGAATTTAGAAAGCATTCACAAGTAAAATTCTTGTATGTATTGCTAAAAATAGCGAAAATATGAAATTTAATTTAGAATTTAATAAGACATTTTTACTTCGTCCTCAAATAAAGAATTTCTAAAAAATCTGTTTCTGGTTCTAAAATTTTGAAATTTGGCGGAATTAATAAGCGTATTAAAAGTATTCCTAAAATTCGAGGAAATTTAATCCACAATATTGTCAATTTTTGGTTCGTTCTAAAATTCAATTCTACGACGTTTAATACATGTCTGGTGATTTTCCTTCTTTTTTTTCGCTCCTATCTCTTTCAGTTTCTTCCCGAAAAGAAATCTGTTTTCCTCCATTTTTTGCCATTTACATTTTTTACATTTTTTTTTATTTTAATCTCTTCTTTTATTCCTTTGTTTTACACAGTTTCTGCTTTTTATTGAAATTTCCTCCACCTCATAACGCTCTTCGTTTTGCCAATAAAAATTTTTTGTAAGTTATTACATTACTCAATCTCACTCTGGTCACCGAAAGAAGTTTTTTCATTTTCCACATTTTCTTAATAATTCTTTTCTAAATCACCCCAAATTTCTCTTTCCTCCCCAGTTAACAGATTCTATTTATTTTCTTAGAAGACCAACTTGTCAAGGAAAATGAAAATGTTTGTCCAAAATAACGATAAGAAAAGACCGCTGTAATGAATCCTTCTAAAAGAAAAATAAAGAAAATGTAATTTTGTCAATTTTATAGGTACAGTTGTTACTGTTAATAAAATTACGAGTTCATGAAACAATTTAATTTAAGGAATGAATTTTTGTTCTACTTTGAAGAAAAAGGAAAGAAATTAAATAATGAATCATAACATGCAGATTCTAAAAAAAATTGCTTTCACGACTGCTCCATTTAGAAATTCTCCCAGTCCACTTTTTTCACTTTAAACATTTTAAAATTATCACTTTCGTTTCTACGCCCCCAACTTTAGAAGTTTCCAAGACAATTTAAGATTGTAAACTTTTCAAATTCCAAGTTTTTACATGTTTAGATTTCTTGGTTCTTAGTTTTATGAAGGGATGTCCATTTCTTGTTCGATAACATTCTTTGTATAAAAAGGAAACAAAAATATATAGCCACAGCTTCTGATGGATCGGTCCTCGGTGGAGAATACGTCAGCTTCAGCCACTGCATTATTCCAAGAACATTCTGAGTGCAAAAGTTTCACTTTACCTTCAAACTTTATCTGTTGTCTCTTGACAGATAAATTATTCGAAGTTATGATCACTGATTCCTGTGTTTCCTGTTAAAAGTTTCACTTGTAATTTCATGGGACATCTACTTTGGGCACATTTCCCCTACATAATTTATTCACGTCCTAACCCGTATAATGTGTGCAACATTACATACAAGTTGACACGTCGCCTCTTGTGGCAAACAATGGCCATCGCCGATGTTCATTCACTTCAAAGGCTCATCCATACTTCCGGTTTTGAATGTCGGAATCCACACCACCTCGAATTTGTACACGCAGTTCATAAACCATGACATTCACACAATTTTCATGGTGTGATGGAGCTCGTTATAAATAATACTTTCGTTATCTTTTACTTACTTATAAGATGTATTCATATTTACAGCAGGTGTTTGTGTTATATTCATTCGATCGTAATAATGAGTCGAAAATTCTCAGGACGGAATCGAATTTTATGGTTCAAATGATACTATGCGATGCATAAATATTTCATAGATAAAGGTGCGTATCTACAGCAAAATTTTATAACACCCACATAGTTGGTATTTAAGCTTCGAGAGAGAATTAAGCTCTCTTTGAGCGTCTAGATTAGTTCCTGTGAATAATTTAAGTTGCTTTAATAAATAATAAGTTGGTAAATAAAACTAGGCAATCTCATTACGGTCGCAAAAAGCTCGCATTTACAACTTATCCAAAAGCTTTGTAAAGTCAATAATATCCTTTGTCGAAAAAAAGCAGATTTATGCACAGATATCCAGTGATTCAATTATCTGACTTTCCTTTCTCCCATAGCTAATCTCATTTCGTTTATTCAAATAAAAGAAAATACTTTTTATCCCGGCTCTAATTTCTTTAATCGTTTTTCTGTCGAGATTAAAAGTCGATAAATTAAAGTACTCGCAACAAGCAACAAAATCTAAATTTAACTAGAATTAGGTACTACTTTAATTATTCTGTTAGTGCTAACGTGACAATTTCCATTAATTTGAAAGATATAATTACCAATTTCCTGCTGATCACTTTGCTTATACACCAGTCACGTTGAATAAAGTTTACCACAAATTGAGTTCTGCTTCTGCTTGACTTTGAGGCAAACTACAGACTGTGCATAACAAGCAGAAACCCCAAAAGTTCCATTCGTGTTTATGTCAATAATAAAGAGATTACATGTTGTTGCATTTTAACAAAACTAGTACAAATGTTGTATACTTGCAGCACGTATTAATTAACAAAATAATGGTAAATCGGGTTCAGCTGTATTTACCTTCTCTAGGTATTTGTGTCATCGTACATCATTTTGTGCAATCGCAGTTTAATACGGTTTGGGAATACAGGCTGATGCTGAAGTTTTCCGAGAAAAAGAGAATTAGTTAGATATATTAGGGTGGTTCAGATTTATGGATGCATTATTGATTAAACGGAAATCTCAGCTGTCTTTTAAATGGGGTTTTGTTGCCTTGTTGTTTTTCTTAGTAGTCTTAGCGTTTTCGCGTTTGGAGTTTGATTCTTTTAATTTTTGTACTTCATTTCAAAAGTTGACAAAAATATTCATTATTTGATTTCATTTCATGAGGAATTTATATTTGCCCTCGCAATAATGCATGAATTAACCCCTAGAACTAGGACAGACGGCACGATTAACGTCGGCGTTTTTCAGGGGTGTTCGATGCTAAGAAACCGTCCCAAAAACGAGCAAAAATCATTAATTTCTCAAACTAAAAGGCCAACAAATCTTTAATTTTAAAATTTTACAATTTATACATTTTGAAATTTTCAATTTTTAGAAATTTTGGATTCTTTAAAAGATAAACGCGCATAACTTCTTAACACAATATGATAGGAACTTGTGGTTATAAAACGCCATATATAAAAATATGGACTGTCTGATGTCTTGCATCTAACGGAGCGTTTAGAGTACCAAATTCTTGTCACTCACATAATTGTCGTTGGACAAATAATGTTCTCGTCCTTTTGTTTCACATTTTCCATCTCCAGAACAGCACAAATTAACGTGAAAATCATAAATCTTAATTAACCGTTTCTGAGACATTACTTTCACAGTTATACTGTGCCAGACCCAAAGAAACGCTTTTTCAGATCAAAGAAAGTAGGAAATTATTTCCAAGAAACTCATCTAAAATATATCTTCCACGCCTTCATCAAAATATTGGCAATTTTTCTGCTAGTGAAAGCAAAGAGGATCAAAATTTTAATCTGCCACGTGAAAGTGTCACATGAGGGCTATAACCAACAATTAAATTAATATTCATTATGATTTTCCCAGCAACCACATGAAAGAGAAACCGCGGAATTGTTGACAATTTTCATAAACTGTGCTAATTGTATTAAAATATTCAACATTACGTTTACTTCAAGACTTACTTTTTTTGGTGTTAACACAGATATAAACACACACGTTCACTTCCGTAATGAGACTACCAAAAACGAGGTCTAACACCACAAGTTCACAAAGGTAACTGGATCTTTATTGTAAATAAATTTTAATGTTTCCTTTATATTCAAATCACAAGTAGCGTCAATTCGGAATCACGCAGAGACTAAACTGCAAGAACATAATCGTTCCCATCGTGCAATAACTCGAATCTAAGTACTTACATAAAAAGTCCCTTGCAACACATTCCGCGATAAGCATTAAGCAATTACTATAAACGCTTTCACCATTTTTCTTTTAATTGTACATTAAGAGATTTTATATTGAGCACCACGAAGTCATACTGCCTGTTGTCTACTAAAATAAAAGGATGCAAGTACACAGCATTCTATATTCTAAGCGGCACATGTTTTAAAATTCAAACGGTTAGTCAATCGTCGACTTGTAATTGTTGTTTTACATTATTTCTTGGCGGATGTTTCAGTACGAACCAACGCCACATACTTAATTAACAAGAAGGAAAAGTTAATCAGTGTAAACGCACGCTTACGCAAATTGGGATTAGTGAAAGTGGAGTATTATTAAAACTTTACCACTCCACCCTTCTTTAAGGGAAACAGGTAGTTCATTCTTTGACCCTGATTAATTTATAGCCTGATAAAATTAAAAGTATTGATTAACTTAATTGGATGATCACACTAATTCCGGTTATCTCAACACAATGAAATAATGTGAGTAGTTAACTCGGACTGTGGAAAAGACCAGGAGGAGCTTAATTGTATTTTTAATCTAAAAATTTTAATTACTAAAGTGCGAGATAAAATTTAGAGGTAGCCACAATAAAGATAAGAGGCTTTTAAATTTTTGAATGGAACAATTGCGGTGTTAATTAAAGTTGGTAAAAATGAGGAAGAAGCCCACAATCTGATGTGTAATTTGAAGACCATTAGCACATATGATGGAATTAGTTACAACTGCTGAGAAGCTAAGGGATCGAGGAATGCATCCTCAGGGAGCTTCACCTTGCAACCAACAAGATGAAATCAGAAAAATTTTGAGTCTGGAACTTTTGTATGATAAATTCTATTCTGAAACTCACTTTAAATCTTATTAGAGACCTCCCAAAGCACGGAAAATGAGAAATAAAACTTATTCTAACTTCTAATAACAAATTTGAAAAATTGCAAAACTCCATCAAGCCGTGTTTTTCGTGCTCTGTTGAGCGAGCCATACATTATATTTTCATATAATTAATATAAAATCCATACAGCGCATCGTGTCCACTACAGCGGCATGTTAACACCTACACCAGAAATGTAAACGTGAACTGGCAACAAATGTACCTATTTAAATTCCCCGTTGAAATGTGACAAGATTTTTTTTAGTAACTTACCATCATCTTCTTCGTCGTGAGCAACACTGCACTCTCTGCAAACAGCGGTCCTTTGTCCTCTCCTGGCGATTTGTTGCAAAGCCAACAGCTGTTGCTCTTCTAACTCCATATCTTTGTATCCTTCCGGAGGGCTCAAAGTCACCGCATCGACAAATTCCAAGGGAGGTGCAAATTTGGGACTTTGTGGAGTTTGCTCATAACCATCGTACACATTACAGTTACAATTGGGTTCACAGCACGTCAACCGCACCATCTCATGTTGGTTACAGGTGCAGACACCGTCATCATCTTCGTCGTCATAATCGCATTCTTCTCGAATTAGAATAATGTAATCGGCGTCAAAAAATTCGTTTTTGTTTTCGTTGAACACTACTCTGTTACTTCGCTTGTCTTTGGTTTTGCCTGGTCTTTTGAGCAAGGATTTTAGGTTGTCCCGGTCAGGGTTATGCTTGGCTCTTTCGCCGTCGATGCCCATGGTGTCTTTCTTTATCCTTGCTCTGGTGATTAGAGGTTCGTCGTCGTCGTCGTCTTCGAGTTCATCGTACACTTCCCAATAACCGTTGAGTCCTGAGAACGCGTCGACCTGGCGCACGTCAAACTCGCAGATAAAATCTACAGTATCTGTTCCTTCCGGAATTATTTCGTCGTTTTCGCTATCTTCACTTTTACCTTCGCTAATAGAGTCTTGGTTCTTTAAGATATTCTGATTAGCGTCGTAATCCTGTTTCTTGTCCTGGATTGTTGACGATTTATCGACCACCTGTTCTACGGTCTTACCGTTCTTATGATCGTCATGTTTGGTGGTGATCTCCTCCAGGGAGTCCTCATCAGTGATTCCAGCCTCCTTGAGTTTTTGCTCCAGGTACTTGAGCCGCGACCTACTGTCATCTATCCTCTTGTTGAGGTCTTTACTATACAAGACTTGGTTTACTTCGTCGGAGTGGTCGTCGCTGTCATCCTCAGCTGATTCACTTTTGTTTATGTTACTTTCAAAGACTAAGCGCCCGTTCTTGAACCTCCAACTAAGATTGGATGCGGGACTCACACCATTGCTCGCTTCAGTTTCACTTTCATTGACCACTAGTTTTTTGGGAGGAGATGTTTCGGGGTCCTTTGTTCTTACAATTTCACCACAGATGTAATTCTGTTGACCTGGATTGAGCGCGACGCAGACCTTGGCGGTCGAAACGCGACTGCACCCCGACGCCTGTGCGCATTTTGCGACGCCGATTTCGATCGATGGTCCCGTCGTCGTTTCAGACTGAGGCTGGTCCGCGCACGGATGTACACACACATCACTTTTCTCTGGTGAACCAGGCACTGCGTCTTCATCCGCGCACTTAACACTACCAATAGTCTTGGCCGAAGAGCTCCCGATGGATCCATTCATGTCGTCCGCGGGTGCGGCGCCCACGTGCCCACTGTCTTTTTTACAGCTACAGCGGTCATTGTTTGTGGTACCGTGACTTGCACTGCAATCACACGAACTTGGGGAGTTCGTACCTTCCATCGTTTGATTTTCAGCGCTCCCATGGTCGCCGTCGTCCTCTTCTACTGCTCGGCGGGTCGTATCACCGGTTTCCGTTGTACATGCATTATCGCAGTCACGGTAGGACGAGTCTGTGTGACGTTCTTCCGGTTCACCGATATCTACCTGCGAGCAGACTTCCTCACACCGAAATTCCTCAGGTGCTTCGAGGATCGGATCCAAATCGTCAGACGGTCTGGAAGCAAAACCACTATAGTTTTGTTGCGTTTTTTGACAGACGTGGAGAATAGTTCGGATCGAGTTTCTTGCTCTCGGCTCAAACCTTAATTAGTTTTGTTAATTTTCTTAATTAAATATGCAGCTGAATTTCGCGTTCTAAAACTCAACTCTTTATAACAGGATTTTTGTTGAATATTTTCCAATTTTTTACTGATAAACCACTTTTTACCAAGAGTCGATAAAATGTATCAGTTGTGCGGAAAGAATGATTGAGTGCCTTTAGAAAACTCCCACAAATCGCAATTTTTTACTTAAACTCATAACTTTTTGTACAAAAAACTGCAAACGCAACAACTTTGAACTTCCCATACTTCACATTGCTTTACTATCTTAAGTACCAAGAATCCTTTACTTACATTTAAAAAAATGTACAACATTTTTTGACAAGATTCTCTTGCATCTTTCGAACTATGTATTGGTTCGACCAAAATTAAACTTTTCATTCTTATAGAGCTCGAAGCGCTCATTCAAATAATACGAAAATTAACCGAATTCGAGCACATTTTTATCACAAAAAAAATCTAACAATGACACTTACAACAATTTCAACAACAATTAAATTCAAGTCCATTGTGACAAATTTAGCTTCATTTTACGCCCAATTTCACAAGGAATTCAGTGGTCTGCGCAAAATTTACCTACGGCCAGTAGTTCATAAGAAATTCTCGCCTACAACTGTGGACGGTTTTGAAAGAAAGAAAATTTCAATCTCCGGAACTGAAATAAATATTGCAATTCGTATTTTTTTTTCTGAATCGACTACAAATCTGATTTGTAATTTTTTTTTTATATTTTGAAAGATATTGACCCGACAAAAAATGATATTCTTATAAGAAATTTCAATGCGCTCTTTTGAATACTTCAAGATAATAACCAGATTCGACCACACTTTCAGTGCAAAAAAATATGAAAATATGTACAATGGCGCTAAATCGACTGCGTTACATGTGGCTTGTCGTTGGATAGAATTTCACGACGAATTCAGTGATGCGTGAATTCATTTTAATTGAATAAAAAATGAAATTTCTAGCACCTGCGTGACGTGAAAGCTGAAAATTTTGAAAATATCCAAGTTGTTATAATAAATGGATTTCACTAACAGCTGGAGTTTCACCACAAGTTTCATTGAGTTAAATAACTTGGTGTCAAAAATCCAACTGGGACTATATTTTGTTGGTTCCTTGGAGATAAAGTTATTGATTCCCAATTCCAAGGAAGTGCCCAAAAACTTTATTTATGCTCACTTTTGCCTCAGTGCATCCATGTCGCCGCTCCCGGCGTCCCCCAAATCTGCAGACTGCTCAATTAAACCCCCAGCCGAAACTCCTTGATTTAATCCTGTTTGTATTCCATTTGCGTTTTCGTTTGGTCGACTCAACGCGAAGCCCCCAAGTATCGGCAATCTATTGCATTCCGATACCGCCGCCACGACCTGACTCAAATGCCAGTCCGCATTATCCAAATTGTCCCCCGATTTTGTATTTCCATTTTTATCGTCAATACCACCTGACCCATCAGCTGTCGCTTCTTCATAACCCGCAAATTCGGCGCTGTCGGACGCCACCTGCGCCTTTGGCACAAACGGCAGTTTAACCTGCCGGACTGGGATTTTCGATATCCTTTTGTCTTTTAATTTCTTCACATCCCGACTGTCTGAGATATCCGTCTGAGTATCTTTAATGGCTTGGTAGCTATTACGAGTTTCATCAAACTCTGGATTTTCTCTTGATTCCGCTCCACTGTCACCGTCTCCGCTTTCTCTCGCCTCTTCGGAAATAAGGGAAAAATTGAATTCGTCACTCATCAAATTTACATCCGGAGTGATGCTCTCAGAATCGGTGCGAGGTACTTCCATGTTTTCTAGTTTCATTATTGAACTGTGAGGAAAGTGGACTTCTTAGCCATTATCGTTGATTTAGAGAGTTTTTTTTTCGAGATTCCAGCCATTCTGTCTATTTTATGACCCTGGAACAAAAACGCCACGTTAATTATCTCTAATTTATCTAAACGAGTCACATCAAAAATGCTATTTTGCAAAACCGAACTGCTAATGAAAATTTATTACCACAAATGCAACACACGGTTCGTAAATAACCAAATTTATACCAACATTTTAAATAAATTCAACGTTCAATTAATTTCGAACTCTACGCAGAAAGTACACCAATTTTAACGGTACAGTATAAAAATGGCCGCTAATCACTACATCAAACATATCCAAAACAAAGCTATTTCAGATTTGCTTACGCAAAAACTTTTCTTTGATGTCTTCACCTGCTTTCACAAATAAGCACTGCTTCTAACTCAACGTTCTCTTTCACTATTAAATGATTATTTTTCATACTATGTAAACATGTCACCGTGAAATTTCCTCTTCACTAATTTCAAAAGTTTAATTGTGTTGCTTCAAAGCACGAACATGACAATTGTTATTAGCAATTACTGTTGTAATACTCTGGAGACGTGGAACGATGATAAAGCAAATAACCGATAAACTGTTATTAGGGAATCGTCAGTTCCGGTAAAGTAGAAAACAATTACAACATGACTTCCGCTTCATAAAATTGATATTAACGCACTAGTTCATATTCGGTGGAATTACAGTATGTTTTGTTGGGTTAATTAGCTTTCAGTTTGGAACAAACAAATTTTTGTGATGATAAGTCGTATCGCATAGGCTTTTACAGGCGAGACGCTTTTGTGATGGCCTTCGTGTGTTTAAAATAAATTGTCAAGATTAGTTTTCCAGTCTTTGTTTTGATATTGATAGATATAAAATGGCAATAAATCCCCTTAAATCGGGATTATATTCAACTGGTACAGGTTGACAAATTGTTAACTCTTTCATAAGCTGTCACGAAATATGGTCACGAATCTACAATGTTGCACTTTTTGGGAATCAACAGATGTTGCTTTCTATTGATTTTTTAATGAATGTGTTGTAAAAGCGAATTAGTCCTCGGTCATCATCAATCTTGTAATAAAGAAAGATAAGCAAAAATTGACAATAAATCGGGTGATAAGAATCTGTTCCTGATCGTGATATTTCCGCTGGAACTTAAAATCAATGTCAGAATAAAAGTAAAAATGTAAGATTTATGGCACGAAAAATGCGATCAAAGAAGGAAGGTCACAAAGGCGTAGTTTCTAAATAAAAAGAACAACAGAAAAAAATTCGAATTAATAATGTATCAAAATAATTGTTAAAAATGTTTTTTCGAGTTTCAAACTTTGAACTAACTTCAGGTAATACTAAATTCTAATATCACGGCTACCATTTCCAGTTCCCCAGTCCCATTACCCTCTAATTTCGAAACAGCCAAATGTCCGATAGTTATTTACGTATTTATGTAGCATAATTTTAGCCTAGAACTGCCCAACTTTATGTTTCTCGCTATACAATTCGGTTCCTACATTTATATTTGTTTATCTTCTAAATTACACATCTATTGTAAATGAGACCAGGCAACGTCCGCTTAATTTGGCACACTTCCAAAATGTATTGATCCCATTGTTATTTTAAACCAGAATCAAGCATCATTAATTAGTTAATTAATAAAAAACAACGACAGCGTAGCCAAAAATAAACTCGTGTGTGAACGCAAAATATCCATTTTACTACAAAAGCCGGAGAATTAAATTAACCGAAATAAAGTGGCATAAACAACAACTAAGGAAATTAAGTTTTGTAATACTAGTGAACAGCTACCCACTGTGAATTTGTGGCGAGGGAAGTTCGCTAATTGGCTTGTGGATACAGGTCGAATTGTCTTCAGACTAAGTTTTATACAAAAAATTCTCAGTTGCGAAGAAAAAAGGCAATTGCTGTTTTGTATCGAGTTGAAACTTACAGCGCTTGTGTCCCATGTTTATGGTTAAACCCGACTTTAAAAGAACGAAATCCCTTTAGTGCAAACTGGAGTTTATAGGCCGAGAATGTAAGAAGGAAAATTTGTGGTTAACGGCGTTTACAAATGAACCTCAAAATAGCCCGCTCTAGTGAACTCAAACTCAGGTAATATTTAGCTAGAGCAAACAAACTCACGCCCACCTTTATCTAATTTATATTACAAAAATATGTTTGTTTTTAGGGTTGGTACGTACCGAAGAAGAGGAGCGTGGAGATTGCTAAAACACTCACGTTTCTGTTAATACGTCTGACCTCGGCAGACAAAATCGTCTGCTACTTTATCTGCTTATAAATCATTTTGATGCAGAGTATCAAAATCTATGTACATGGTTGGGTAATGGAAACACCATTTGTTCTGCTTCGTTGTCAGGAGATTTATGTCTTGTCAAATAACAGTGAAAAAAGGTAACACGAAGGAAAACCCATTCGAAAAAATCCACAACAAATTAGAATAACTAGAAAAAATGACACAGTTTCTTTATTTTCGCACTTTTACTCGCTGAGAAAGTCTTTTCTCTTACCACTCCGAAAATGAAATTTTCTTTCCAGATTCCATTTTATACTTAATTACGAGCTATTCTGATGGCTGTTCTAATATAGAATTGTGGAGCTCTCCGCACCAATTTTAATTAAAAAGAGCTCATTAAATACCAGTACATTCACGTTTGATCGTGACAACACAACCGAATTCTATTTCAGTAAAAAATACGTCGTCTAAAAGGAAATCTCGAAACAAATTTAAAACAAAGTTTAAATCTAAGAAACTTTTTAGACTTGAGGGGGTCGCGAGCCACTGATCTGCGACGATGTAACTGCCAGTTAAAAGACCAGGAGTGGTATAATTGAGTCTTCAAATAGCTTTTGAAGTAATGGTTGAAGAGCATTGTTTATAATCATTACGTAGGAGCAATAATCACGTTGCAGTCTAGTGGAAATTATGTCTTGTTTGTACAATGAGTGTAAATATTTTTTTAATTTTTCATTCTCCAACTGGTTAATATCACGTAAAATCATCATTGTAGTGTCTTTGGAAAAACAGAGTTGTCAAAATATTGATGTTACATTACTCGATGTATCGTACCGCAAAGAGAAGAATAACATTTGTTGGGTAATCTGTGAATTTTTTTATTAATTTCGTGGCTAGAAATAACTCAAGATCGATTTTCAGGGTCTTCGAAAGTTCAACACAATCGTGCTTCTTGTAGTAATATTTATGAATTTAAAATTAAGCTTTAGTGTAAACCAATAATTCTAATAATTTACTGGAGAAGTAGTACGGCCTTCTGATTTCAAACATAAAGTTTGTTTGGCTCCATCAGGTCCGCATTCGGAGATATTCTTGAAAAAAATGTTTTTTACGTTCTACCGTACAAAAATTTATTTTCTTCAGTTTTTCTTGAAAACTTGCAAAGTTATATAATTGCTCGACAGTATTTAGAAAAGCCAATTAAATAAGTTTTTCAATAAACTATAAAACTCATTGCTAAAGTTAGTGCTTCCCATAACATTTATAGAGTCCTGACCTGATGGAGCAAACGAAATAAAGTCTAAAGGCTAGAGAATTGTAAAAACAATTCGTTGCTTTCGTTGTTAGATTCTTTTATCTTCATTAAAACTTAAACTGTTGAGAGAACTCTTTAAAAACTGCATTCCTGCAAAAATATGATAATATTTAAAAACTGATAAATTAACCATCAGCTCCTTCATAATTCGTCAAAATACGGCCGTTTAGGCATAAAATTGAAATTTCCATTTTTAGAAACGCCGTTAAAACGCGATAATTCCACCTACCTTTTTACTATCAGTATAATTTACGGCGGCTGCTATTGATTTCCTCAGCATTTTTAAAGAAACACGATAAAACCTCCTTATGCCTTTAGAATGACTGCCTAATATCAGCCATAAACCACGGTACAAAAAATATTTATGTATGTCATCACATCATTTCCGAAAAGTGCGCCCCAATAAATTTCAGTAACGGGCCATTATTCTCTTATAACGTCTCTGAGGTCACGCTCTGAAGAAATCCAGACTTTTTAGAGACAATATCGAAAATTACCTCAGAAATTTAGTCTAATCTGGAGCGAAGTGCTAATTTTGAACTATTTGAAAAGCAGTGTTCAAACAATGTAACTCAGAAACTTGAAGGCTGTCATGGAGTGATTGGATTGACAAACTCGCTACGAAACTAGTGCCAATTAGGAGTGAATCCTAATAAAAACCGGATCTGCAAAAATTAGTTTGCCTACGCATAAGTAAACCTAACTCGTCTAACTTTAAAATTGAATAATGGTGGAGTATCGTTTTCCACAAACAACGAGAAGTGAAACTCGATCTAAATCAATTACTTAAAATTCACGTAGTTCTGCAAGAAGCGGTCTTTTATATTTCGTTAGTTCTAGAACATTTTTGTTTTACATTCTCGAGCTATCGACGTACAGAAACGATAAAAATAAAGCAGTCATCGGCATAACTCAATAAGAATTTTCCAAAGTGAAATATATTACGTACGCCTGGAATATTTTATTGATTTCATACTTCCATCCTGTCAGTTGTTATCTTAGTTTCTTGTAACGATCTCCACGCAAGGTATGATACAGACTACCAAATTTGCAAATCTGTCTGTCTCTTCTTTGTCACTGTTGAAAGCCCACACGTTGCCACTCCACGCATTTCACTGAATAAACTTGCATAAAATTGTTGGAGCCTTTTATAGTTAACAAACCAGAAACGTAGTTGTTGAAATTGTTAAACTTGAATTAGCCACAAACCTTTTATTGTCCTCAAGTGGGTGTAAAGTTAATATTTTTGTAAAAACCGCGCTCACTCTGCATAAGAATATCAGTCTCGGAGTTGTTATCAAGAGGACGTCTTTACAACCACTCTGTCGAAGCAAACACAAACAACTATTACCACACAAGTACACCTACTTTCTCAAGGTGCTCGCCACTCAACCAAGGAAAGTAATGAACTCTCCACAAGGGGTTGTGGTGGCCCCACGGTAATAATGACGGTCGTTTAGATCGATGAGAAAAGTTACTCATTCGCATTAAAAATGCATTGTTTCCCAGGAGACCATCGGGTCGATCAACGAAACCATTTCCTGCCCACGAACATTTTCAAAATCTCGTAGAGGGAGTTTGCAACTAAATAATAACTTTTGATTAATAATTCATGAGGCGGATTTTTACGCCCTGTACATAATTTTTTAATTAGCATAATTGGCTGTTTTGGTGGCACAAATCGCGAAAACAAATAGAATTGAATTATGGGAAAATTTTTGTTGGAAGGGGGCTTTCGAGCGAGGCGGGTTTAATTGCGACCTTCTGCACACATAAATTTTGAAATATTTATTTGTTCTGCTCTGCCTTGTACCTACATAAATATTTGAGTGATTCTACGACAAGAGAGGTTTTGGTTGCTCGACAAATTCCAAAAATAAAAAAACGTGGAATTGTTTTTTTTTAATTTATTGCCTGTTAGAATTTTTGATACATTAAAAACTCTTTAATCCAAACCTTTATATTCCAAACCTCATGGCCTTCATAATAATAGACGAGCCTATCAAAATCTTACCAAATGTGATCTAAAAAATATTTGTCTACAGCAAACGCCTTAAAAACGAACGAAATTGGTTGAAAAATGAAAAATTATTCAAAATTTCAATTTTTAAACCACCCCTAAATACACGTTTTTTAAAAAAACACGTCGACGTCAAAATGTTTCTGATCAGCAGTTTTCACACTACAATAGTGGAAATTTTCAAACAATTAAAAATATAAATTTACACTTTTGTGATTTTCTCGCCAAGGGAAATAACCAGAAGAAAAAAAATTTGAGACGTAAATTTTCAAATAACTAAATTCTTCTAATTCAATTTTTTTACACGTTGATTTCATCAATAATTACAATTAAATTATAAATGCATTTTTCACTATTTAGTGAACCGCAAGAAAATATGACCTGCCAGGGGAAGGAAATTTTGAACGGCCCAAATATGTCGGTCCAACACTCAATGCTCTAACTAACTGCTGAAAAATGTAAAACGAACCGTGTATTGTTTATTTCTAATTTTAAGTGATTCCTAATCACCTTTCGACTATACGCACGTTCCATATAAAATATTTTAATTTTTACTTGAGGGTATGTCAAGGAGAAGAAAACATGACAAAACCAAATGTGAGGGACAAAAATAACTTCGAAAATGATAAACTCATTGCAACTACAATTAAAAAATATATGTGTTTATACAGGGCTGTCCGGAAAGTGGCGCACCACCTTGAAAGGGGGTAATTGGGTAATCCCCCAGAGCACCAAAAAAATGTTAAAAAAAAATCCAAATTCGCAAAGAAGAGCACGAAATCTACAAAATCATCACTTTTTACCAAGATTGAACGGCTGAATTGCAAGAAAACAGCAGAATTCTGCACGAAATCATCAAAATTCTTACAGAAAACCGCATATTTCGATACAAAACGACGATTTCTCGCCGATTTTCGTTGTTTTCTGGCTTGAATTCGCAAAGAAGAGCACGAAATCTACAAAATCATCACTTTTTACCAAGATTCAACGGCTGAATTGCAAGAAAACAGCAGAATTCTGCACGAAATCATCAAAATTCTTAGAGAAAACCGCATATTTCGATGCAAAACGACGATTTCTCGCCGACTTTCGTTGATTTCTGGCTTGAACTCGCAAAGAAGAGCACGAAATCTACAAAATCATCACTTTTTACCAAGATTCAACGGCTGAATTGCAAGAAAACAGCAAAGTTTGTTAACAGTTTTCAACCATTTGTCACAACATTTTTCCGACTTTTTTTGCACCATTTCTTTGTGCAAAATGTCCTTTAGATCCCCAATTCATTTCAACAAAAAATTATTGCACTGAAATCGTTAATTCTGGCATCCAACTTTTACTCTTCAATTCATCATATCTCGAAAAATTGAAGACATGATTTTTTTTTAACATTTTTCCGGTAATCTATGGCATTGTCCGATAATACAGTATCACGGTGATGCGCGAGTTTCCGGACACCCTGTATATAATTTATCCAAAATGCACTAATAAAGTAGTACTTTATTCACTCATTTTAGACAAATAAAGTACTCTTTTATTTTCTGAACACTTTAAAGAAAACTATGCCACATTTCCATGACAACCATGCAAGCATGGCTTTCTTAACGCTAAAAATTTGTCACTGCTGTCACTTCTGTCAATTCTTTTAATGCTTTAATTGCAACCAACAGAGGCTTTGGATAAAATCTAGTATTATATTCGAGTGTAAAGACAAATTATTCACTCCAAAAATCGTATTTCCTCGATCTCGAGAATAACTGATTTTTGTCGTGAATAATTTGCATCTTTACACTCTTATATAATAAATATCTATTACCTAATTATTAATATTAATTCCAGAATACTAGGGATACGTCACGAGAGAGATATTTTATGCACTCAGGCTTCATTTTCAAAAATTTTATCAAACTGATTAGTATAACTTATAATGATTCTTCTAAAGTGTAAAATCTACTTAAATATACTCTTATTAAAATTATTATATTTTCAATATTTTTGCATTTTATGGCGTTGACACCTAAACGTTTTCAATACAGACTGTTAATTCATTTCTGATTAATCAAAATGCTTAAAAAGCTTATGAAACAGCAGATTATGTTCTAATGAACAAAATTCGAGCTATTTTAAATACTGAGACAGTCACCAGTGTGGACAAAAACGTCTTTTGTTCTCCATATCCTTGAATAGTAATTGGACAACAAAAAATGCAAAAGATGGGATTTAGCATATTCATAACCTTTAAAGCAGTTGGCAAAAAATCCGCACAAATCCTGAGAAAATAGTGCTAGCTAGTTTAGCCTGCGACGCTTTTCCATTTTAAACTTCGGTGTTCATTTCAAACTTGACAAGATCTAAAAAGAGTTTGTAACTAAATAACACCGCAAACTGCCTTAAATAAAACCAAAATTTAATAATTCATGATTAGTATTTACATCACACAAAACTTTCAATTTAATTACTCCGCTTACGTATGCACATAATATTTTTTGATTTACATAATTGTGTCTCGCAGTTTTGTTGACGTGGGAAGTTCCCAACTTTATCCCGAAATAATGAGAAAAAGTAAGACGCTAAGTTCCGAGTACAAATAATTTGGTTTTTATCGCACTGCAGTTCCCTTTTCAGCAAATAAAACCAGCCGAGCCTTGTAATTCGCAATAATGCTTGTGCTTTCTTTGAGCTTTCTGCAGTGCGATTATCGTAAGTCCGGATGGAAATTACTATTTTAAATAAGCAGAACGTGACGAAGCAGATAAACTGAAATGCGTGCGGTAATTACATTCATATGAAAAGTACAAGAATGCGTACGTTAATTTTTGGTTCTTCCTCTATACATTCTCCCTCGTGTCGTAAATTTTCAGTCTCTTACTGTCACACCATTATCTCTAGCTTTCGGTTGGTTTTCTGTTTGATCCGGTTATATTTTGATAAAGTATTGATTACACGTTTTCTCGGAGGTTAACAACAACCTTGTTCAGGTTGTCTGGATGACTTCGTACTGGTTATGTATGCATTACTTTCCCGGTATCGATCCTTTTATCTATTTCTGCATAATTTTGGTCTGTTCTGAATTCTGGTCTTGCGTTTAGTTTTGTATTCGCACACTTTTGCATATTTGAATAGGAAACCAACAATATGAGAATAATGTATTCAAGGCGTTTTTGAATAGCTAACCCGACTATGATTTATTTTTCAGAAGTTTTCATTCGTCAGACACTAAATTAAAATCCACGTTTGATGTAATAAGAGCAAAAGAGAGAAATTGTGTTTTCAGTGATAACAAGCTGAAATTAAGTTTTAGATTAATCATTTTAGTCACAGTAAAACTCACCTGAGGAAATTACAGTGAATCCACAAAGTCTCTTATTCAAATATCGACTAAAAATTCATGGAAAATATTTTATGTGCTCGAGCTTTCAAAAAGTTGAATTTAATTATGCAGGTGAATACAAAGAACGCAGAAATCTCACTATTTACAAAAACATTTACATACGTGTATGTAGTGCTACATATGTATTTCAATTCTTTCCAATTTATAATGTAAATGTTTTTCGCAATCGTTTTCTCTCACATTTCTAGCTAGATTTTCTAAATTTCAATATACTCAATATTTTTTTGGTGGAGGCGCCAACATTTTTTAAAACTCCTTATTTTTACGTTAAAATTTTGTTTAATTCATTTAAACTTCCTAAAATAGAAAAAAGTATGTTCGTTAGATTTAACATCATTATTTTACTTGGCCAAATCTATAAGAGGGAAGAACGAAAAGAACACAAAACGACAACACAAAGTGTGTCAAAAAACAGACAATGAGTGCCAACATAGGGTGTTCACCTTTCCACCCTTCCACAAATTATCTATCGCTAAAAACCTCCATTAAAAGTGCCCCAACTTTACCCCAATCGTACAATCCTGTTTCTCCTTGAAGCTGTCTGTAAAATGTTTAGTGGCGTGTTCGTAGGTAATTTTCCCGAAATTAGAGAAAAACACCACGAAACAGACATGTCTTCCCTAATCACAATTAGCTCGTGTGAAATTACATCCCTCGTGCGAGAACTCAACAAAAACATTTTCATAACATTATTAGAAAAGTAACTAAAATTGGATCTATAATCCTCAACTAGATAATTTGTCAAAGTAAAACAATTTAATACGTTCATCGACAATGATAAATTGATGTCGTTATATTCCGTTCTAAAGCTCAATTAGCGTTGATTTTGTGCGAAAAGAATGGACTAAACGTGCTCAAATACGAAATAAACTAATGAATGTAGGTAACCACTAGACATGTCTATTAGCATTTTCGTTAATTTTGCTTGTACAATGTGTGCGCATCATGTTTATTCATGGTATTTTGAAAGCATAAATTTCAGCTCGTGACTGATGCAATAATTTCATGTATTTTTCAAGTCCCAAGACATCAGTCATGCCGTTTATTATCCATGTTTCATTTGTGATCACACCTTTAAAATTCTCGGAAAAAATCGATCAAAGTATCCTAAGCGCGGTTTCAAATTATCCATTGAAGTTCAAAGCAAACTGTTCAAACGTAATTGGATCGAGTAGATTAAATTACAAAGATAAACGCTGGAAAATTGCCTGTACCATAAAAGTACCTTCAATCAGCTGTCGAAAATAAGTTGTCCCGAAAATTAAAGTTTCTTCCATTATAATCAAATTTTAGTTTAATTACAGTTGAGCAAAACAAACATTCTAAATTAAATTGCACAAAAAACCCGTAAGCTCCTCGTGCAAACACCAGCTAGTAAAAATGTTTTTCGAATAAAGTTTGCCTAGAAATTGGGAAAACCTCTCTTATAATATTTGTGCTCCGATCGTAGTTCTTTTGTGGTAATATATCATGTTTATAACTAATTTAGATGAAAAAAGCAATCTGTTGTGGTAACGACAGTTACATTCGTTTGAAAAGAAGCGAAAAGCTCCCGTTCTTAAAATAGAAGTCGTAATTGAAAATCGATTTGAAGTCATAAACAGGCGGTTAATTTTACCGAGTGATTTTTAAATCGAATTTCACTAATTTCGTTAACTTTATCGGGAGCAAATACAGAACAGGCGACAATAAAAAAAACACAGTGCTTTTTGCGTCAACGCAATTTATTTCCAATATAAGAAACCTTGACCCAACACGAGACGGGCGCGTCTGAAATTCCCTGAAGTTCTGTTCAAGGGTCCTAACTTAGTATTTCGTTTAAATTTAATTAAAGTGGGATTTATCAAATGCGATCATTAAATTGCACTAGAAACTAAAAGAGAAATTGAAAAGCTTAGTGTATTATGAATGGGGTGTCCTGGCGCATCCACCATTTTTATTATACGCATTAAACATGTTAAAATTAATATGATCAAAACTAACAAGTTTAAGCAGCGTGGTGAAGTATATTTAGCGACAGTCCAAAGTTTCCCATTTCGTTTAATTATCTCTGGAACGATATAGAGACGTATTTATGAGTTTTAGTGCCATCCAAATTGAAATAGACACCTAAGTCATAAGCATTATACATAATGCATAGAATCTCTCCATCAGCGTATCTCTCTCATACATGTTTACTAAATTAAAACAATAAACACTCTCAGGGAAGCGACGTTCTATATTGCAGAATAAATTATTAATGTTCGCCTCTGTGCGAACTGCCACCACCAGAATATTGCTAAATTTACCGAGCTGATAAAGACGTCGTTGCTGAATCCCGTGATATCATGTTCAGCATGTTTCTTTGTTAAAAAGGTACAAAGGTTGCCAAGTTTCGTAGACCAATCATGTTTAAAATTTTAGTCTCGGCATGAAAGTTTTATTAGAGAAAGGTCAAAGGTTTGGCTTTTAAAAGTCACCGCGTATTTTTAGGGCGAAATTCAACATTTAGCGGGAATTAAAACAATTTTAGTAACATGATGTTAACTGTTTCGAATCAAATGCTTTTGTCTAGACAGATACAAAAATACATTTTTCAATTATGAACAAAATTGAAAAAAGTTTTAGTGCTAAAAATGGTGGATGCGCCATTGTAATGTTTTCAGTTGTGTGCTTTTCATTCTATTCAATTTCATACACGAATCCAGAGTTTTTTAAATAAATATCAAACTTCATAAAATATTCATAATAGTTATTTTTAGTCAATTAATTAATAAATTATACATGTACAAATCGGAGTGTTTTAAATACATATTGTATAAAAATACTAAAAATCCATGACAGGTAAAACCTAAATAAGCAAAATAATAAAAAAGTATTTTAATTCAGTACAAAAAAGACATTGTACCTAGGTAAGTATTTTTAGTAGTGCTAACTCTCCAGAAATCCATTAGGTTTGTTTTTGCTTTAATGGGGAATAATACCAAACAAAAGCTTAAGCTTGGTGAAACATTCGCAAGTCTGTTTTCTCATAATGTCAAACGTTTGCCCAGAAGCTACATCAACATTGAGCGAAAGTTTTATTGATAGCCACAGTAAACTGAGAAAGCAACCAACAGATAATTCCTAGAAAATGAGAACAATTCTGCCTAAAAAAATGCAATTATCCTGGAAACCAATAGATGTAAAAGGATCGTAATGACACTGCTGAATTCCTTGGACAATAGTGCATGAGATAAGTGCAGTCTCTTGACAATAGAGCTTCAACTTCACTGGTTGCAATCAAATATAAATTAAATGTTCCATCTAAAGTTTTACACTTGTTCTCTGCATCAACCGAAATTAATCCCATCGTGTAAGGAATGTAATGACATCATGATTTCTTTAAGCAAAAGAGCATTTTCCTGGTTATGAGGCAATACTGTCATAAAAAACAGATAAAAGAAAGAGCGGCGCCGCTGTTACTTTTATGACAGATAGGCTTACGTTTTCCAATAACATTTCTCAATTTTCTGCGCTTTAAAATACAATTGATTTTTAACTTGAAGTGATATCATCTTTATTTATTACAATTATTTCGTTTTACGCCGCATCTTTGTTGAGGCCACAATGTGATGACTTGTAAGAACGTCATAAATTTTCTTTCATGGAAAAATATGTCTAGAGCGTCTAAACATCTTCACCTTGAGAGACCTTTAGGGAATCCTTTTTTACTACTTTCTCATTTATTTTTTGTGAAGATTCTCATTATTTTCCGAAGCGCAAAATTTAGTTGCTAACACTGCTAAACCTTTAAAATTGCTGAAATCAAATAAAAATTCCGAACAGCTTTTCAATTACATTTTTCAAATTGAAAATTCACCTTTTTAAGTCCATTTAAATCCGTCAATTGGCAATTCATCGTGGACTAGGTGAGCGACCGAGCTTCCCCAAATGCGGGGGTTGATAATATAATCAATTTGCTTGCTTACACAACATCCCTTTCCACTTCGTTTTCATATCTCATATTTTCGTTACTCTTCCAAATAAATTTACGGGTTTTTTTGAGGTGGATGTTAGACGCACCTGCCGTTAATCGTTTTTTGCTGAAATTATTCAGAGATTTAATTAACGTTGTACTATAGATAACGGCGCATCATTATTTAGGCACGTATCGATTTTGTCCATTAATCAAATACCAAAACGCTGGAGCCGTAATTAGGATACAAATATACAGCAATTGCATCATTAGAGACGTGTAGAAAGAAAATGCAATGAGAAAACAAGATATTTATACAGCGAGAGTTCCAGGCTTCCGTTATGTTATCGAACCTCCACGTATTTGTGACAATGGAATTCACGAACTTGAAGAACAATAGGACAAGATAAATGAATAATGATAGTTTCAACGTACAACAAAATATGCATTTCTCGTTCTATAAACTCTCATAACCACGTATAGTCCGTTGGATAATGAAAAATATTTACAGCGCTCTACAATGAAATCCGATAAAAGTTTCAGTTTTTTCATTAAATCGATGAGATGGAATAACTTTGTTTGTGCGGACAAAACAGTTTTTATTCGTTACAACAATACAAGTTTGAAACTGATCAAGCAAAAGGAAAAGTTCATGAGTTCTTCCAATTAAAATCTCGTCAATTTTGTTGGTTAACAGAATAATTTCATTCCACACTTCGAAACTTTTAAAACCGAGTTTCGCCCCAGGAAATATGCTCTTGAAGTTTTATTCAAGAATCGAAAATTTGCCTAATTTATTATCCGGATGAGAGGAATAACAATGAATTTTTATTAAACTTTTTATAGTTTTCCCGAAGCATTAAACCCCTGTGCTGCGAGACTTGGCGTGGAAAACATCCCCTTAATGAATAATCGATGGCGATGTCTAGTTGAGAGTAATTTAATCTTTGTAAATTCTAACAAATTTAATTTTGAGGGCAGGTTATCCATCTTGTGACTGCTAAAGGTGGAATATTTTGATACGAATACAATTAGAATTTTTGGGCTTGTTCAAGTAAATCAATAGCAACGAAACTGCCACAGTTGCTTCTACAAAAGGAAGTTTTCCGAAATTTTCTCGACATACAATAACCACCTAACAATGAAAATTTAAGACCCGTAGGGTGAATTTATTTCGTCCCAGTGAAATGACTTCGCAATTAAACCGAAATGAGCACGTTCCAGCAAGCTTTAATATTTAATATGGCGCCAACGTTCTCTTACTGCTATCACTTAAACCACTGTCATACATTGCAAATTACGTTTATAGCATATCCTCCATGTATGCACGGAGCAGGTACTCAAATTAATTCTCCCATTTACTTAGGTATTTCCAGAAATCCAGTAATCCCTTTTCGAAGTGTGCTTAATGACCCGGAGTATTGAAGCCGAAATTTTGCTGATGGTGACAGGTTCAACAAAACATGGCCTACATAAAATCACAATCAATAAGTAAATTGAACAAAACATCCAACTTTCCAACAAAATACCATAATTCTCGCATCTGTATTGTCTGTCGGAGCTAAATAAATTCGTTATTATCAAACAAGAATCTTCCAGTGGAAGATGAAACTTTCCGGAGCTCCCTGCTTCAACATATTGTAAGCAATCGATTCCACTGAAAAGACGACTGATATAATCGGCGCGCTATTATTGCAGTGCAAACTTTACAGTTTAACACATCTGAAAATCTTCCAATCTGTTTCCGGTTACAAATTTCCCCTTTCATATATCGAAATATTGTAAATCCTCTAAACTGCAAAGTCATTATGTGTATTTCCCAAAGTTATATTTGCCCTCTCCTTTATAGGCTATAAACCGCTTGCCACAATAAAGATAGAACTTTCTGTACTAAAAGAAAATAAAATTTCAATTCCAGCTTCATGAGCAGCAAATACCAACCTGATATTACACTTTGCGAGTTTTACGCGTTCCTAGTTTATTTTATTCGGTAACAGTTTAGTAGAAAACACTGTAGCACTTAATGTAGCGGATTTTTATATAAGGTGTTCATTAAATTAAAGCCAATTACTCTCAATTTATTATTCCAGTTTCAGAGAAAGCAATTTCACCCTGCATAAAATGCAAGTTCTTAAAAGCCCGATTGAAATCAAACGTTCTTTTGGTGCGTCAAGAGAAAACTGTCACTATTTTCCAACTTTCTGTAAAGAGAAAACGAATATTTCTGCCTAAAGCCGTAGCATAATTACTTTTTTTTTACCGAATCAAGTTCGCAGAAGATGATTGAGTTGTGTAGACGATACCACAATTATCCCTTCAGCTTTATTTATATCCAGTTTAATTAAATTTGTAATGGAAAATAAAAATAAATCACTTTGGCATCGGTATTACTACAATTGGGTCTACACGAGGAACATTGGCCTTCCATTATCGTTGTCGATTCCAAGCGAGTTGGAAGTCTGCACATAAATAATGTTATAAACCAAATCATGTTTTCTTCTACGAAGACCGACTAGTAGAGCGCGTAAAAGCTGTATTTTAATGTAATTGCAGTGACCAGAAAATAGATTCGTTTCTCGAGCATGTGCAGCTAAGAATCCAGCGTTAAATATCCCGGATTTAAAAATTTAGAAGAAATTTATTTTAGTCGATATCTGGCTTATTTGTGGAGCCAAGTTAAGTTATTGGTACTCATTTTACGCAAAATTTTGCGCAGAATCCAAACTAAGTGCTATTTTTAACATCAACAAATAACTCAATGAGAAGAGATTAAAGTTTCATCAGAGAGCGAATTTTCATAGCTCCATATTTTCGTAACTACGACATATAGAAAGATGCGGTTTTCGCTACTGTTTTTGTCGCGGTCTTATTGCTTAGAATCCGTTCTCAGATAACCAAAATTTTGGTCAATTTTTTTCGAAAAAAAAATTCTTATGTTTGGCCTACCGATCTGATAGATCTAAAATTGCGCTTTCCATTAATAGAAACTGAAAACTATTAAACGTCGTTTTCGCTCTAAAAATGTCCGGAAAGACATGAAAACATAATTAATGCTCTTTCAACGCAGAATTTCATACAGAATTCAAAACTGTTCTAATTTTTCATGTACGTCTAACAAATAATTGAATAAAAAGCGATTAAAGTTTTGAATTGTCGCCAGAGAAACAAAATTTTGAAGCTTCGGAATATTCGGTGCTCGATATCTCCGGAACTACCGACAGATAGAAAGGTGCGATTTACGCCATCGTTGTGTATTATTGTGTTGACAAGAATTCGGTCCTATTTATCCTGGAATCAATATTTCAATTTTAAACACAAATTTTTATTTGTGGGTTAATTTTGCCCACTATCTGCAGATATTAAATTTATTTAAGAATGTTGAGATGTATACAATAGAAAAATTAGTGCGTAAACTAATTCAAATCTGTTAATTTCCACGCCTCTTGATTTATACTTAACTAGCGAGAATTTATGTTAATTTATGAACAAATTTTCTCGTTGTGAATTCATAATGAGAAATTATTTAGAAGCACCAGTTTTAGTTCGCTTTTATCGTTTTCGTGTACGTTTATGCTTTTAGGTGAATACTGTCCTGACAGCGAAATATCCTAAGAATAGAAAGGATTCAATTCCAGCACATTCATATAATCCCATATTGTTGAAAATCCAGAGGATTCGCAAGACATATTAAGTAAAAATAAACATAAAAAAATTGAGAAATTGTGGAAATCCACCAAATACTGCCAAAATCAACACAAAGAATTAACTATAATAAAACACAAGAGCATCCAAGCAGCTTGAAAAAAATTACAAATACAGAGAATTCAAAATATTAAAAACAAATTAAGAAATGAAAATAATTTGAAAAACACGGAAAATTCAAACGTTGCAGAGAAGTTCGAAGAATCTAAAAACTTTGAAACCCCAAGAAATAATTCAAATCATTAATAAATCTAAATAACCTATAGAAAAGAAACTAGAACTTAAATTACAAAAATATGAGAATCAAACAGTCATACATTTTTTTATTTCCATGTTTTAAATCTAAAAGATTTATCAAAAAAATAAAAAAATTAAAATAACATCCAAAAGCCGAAGAGTTCAATTTCTAAGAAAGAAAAGAATCAAAGGATCTAAAATTAAAAAAAAAATTAAAGACTACAGAAATACTAATACAAGAATTCAAAAATGAAAAAGACATGAAAAATAAGTAGAAAACAAGCAAAAAAAAGGAAATACATTTCTAAAACCCAGCTAAAAGCTTTATTTATGGTGCGAAATGCCTGCAAACTAGTGCAACTCATCAAAATTTTACAACAGTTTTACAAATCGAAATGTCTCATCAACTTTAATTTCATTCATTGCATGTTTTACCCGAAACTCGAATCTAAAAATATAAAACAGTTAAAACGGACAGATTAAATAACCATTTAACTTTTTAGAGACGCTCGTAACTTGTCCATGTCCCGAACTAACCTCTCAAAAATACATAAAAGAATAATAAAATAAAATCGATGATATCAATCCGTGCAACTAAGTAAACTCACAATATAACGTGAGTTTTCGAAGCGTTTAATTCATTCAATCCACCTAATGAATTTGCAAAGCCTCTCGTTTTACCACAACAAATCTCAATTATTTTAGATGGAAATTATAATCAATTTGTCAATTAGTCTAAAGTTTGCAGCCCAGTATTATCGAATTAGCGTCGACATTATTGACCGCTTGTTTAAAAGCCAGCTTTAATCCTAATGACTCTGCTTTGATTAATTGAGTCTAATGACTGCAGACAATGTGCGAAATAAAATTTCTGTTTTCTTGCCTCTTTTGGGACACACCTTTTATTAGGAAAATAATAAACTGAATAAAATACCAAGGCAAGTGAAGCACGTAATTACCGGAAACGACCATAACAAATTCAGAGATAAGTAGATAAGTATTCCATTGTCGTCGTAGGAAGAAGCTAACCAGAAAAATTGAAGCAATTCAGCGAAATGAATATATTACCCGGAAACGCTCTATCGGACTTTTGAAATTTCGATTCATCTTTGAGTTAAAAATTCATATCTCAATAATAAACTCCGATGGAATTTTCTGCTTGATTTCTCCCTTGTTGTATTTTTTAATTAGCAATTAGCACAAAGCGTGACACGTTGGACACAAAAATCTTTGAAAAGGAACAAATGTCGGGTCAAAGTAATCAGGGAAAAGCATTCTGCGACAGTCGGGTGAAAACTGCACTCATAATCGTTTCTAAAGAACATAAAAACATAAATTTCTGAAAAGAAGCTTTCTATTGTATCATAACAAAGCTTCTCACGTTCCAGGGACGTGCTTTAGGTGTGCATCTTGTCACCGGGCGAAAGATATCAATGATGTACACTGAGAATCCTTTTAGAGTTGTCTTGTCCAATTTTACTGAAAGAAGGAGAGATCGGTGTACAATTCCGATTTTGTTTCGGAGCTAACCTTCGGGAAATGTCATCGGAATTGAATTAGGGGAGATACAAGCAGGGTGTGAGAATATTCCAAGAAAAAAATTAAAAGGATTTAAATATTTAATTTTCAACCTCAGATATTGGAGAAGAAATTTCGTATTCAATTGGATTTTGTGTTACACCAAATACTTTTTAATAAAAAAAAGTAGCAACAGAGGAACTATTTATTTCGTGATTTACACGCAATAAAACTGCACAGATTAGCCCATTGTCCCCCAAATTCAAGCCGTTTTTTGCTAATTAAATTAACATTACTTTTCCACCGAAACTTCGCGGTAGTTCTTCGTGCGTTGACCTGAATCGGCCGGATGAAGAACATAAGAGTTAACAGACAATAAAATAACCCCATATCATCCTCAATACAAGTCTTGAACGTAAAATTTTATTACACTCTGAGGGTGATATATTTGATCCAATCCCATCTAATCGTGAATCGGCTGTACAGTATTTTGTCCAATACCTCCAGAATGAACACAAAGTCGTCTCTCTTTCCATTGTGCAATTTATCCACAAAAGCACAAATATGTATAGTTAGCACTAACAAAAACGAACGGAATTTGTGAACCAGCAAACCGAAGCGAAATTTCGAAATTTTTTGTGGAAGTTATACATATTGTGACTTTTCGCATTGCTGCATTTATAAAAGCCGGTAAAATAGTCTTGATTTGACACAGATCGGAAGAAAAAAATTAAATAAAAACCTGTAACACGAGTCGAATTTAATAACTGTAAACTTGAAATAACCGAAACAGGTGAATGGGACTTTATTTCGCCCGAAGCTGTACAATACAAATACAGCCTCAAATAAGCTTTAAACCGTTAATTCTACGTTAGTGTACTCAACCTGTTATAGCGTCGTTTTCTCCGTTTGAAATTATTGGTAGAAAACATCCCTAGCACACCTTATCAAACAATTTTAAGCACTGTTTGTTTTTCAACTCATTTTTTCCTTTCTTGGCATGTGTACACCTGTTCCAATTAAACGTTGTTGAAACATTTTACCCTGAACAAATAAATATGAATCCCACTTTTTAGAATTCTTTCTTATCTCGGATTTCCAACAATTTGTAGCGTCTCTCGAGATCGATCGTCACTGTGCTGGGTTATCCACAATTTTTTGCACGAGGTGTCTGCAAGTTTAGTCCTTTTTGTTTGTCCCTTTTCGTTATTATCTTTACGAAAGTTTTACAAGGACGACTGAATGAACAAAAAGTTTTTATAAGAGTTTATTGTTGTCGCAGACGTCAAAATTAGTACTAGGACAGAAAAAAAAGTTTTAATGGTTGTAAGAAATAAATGGTGCCACAATTCAGGATTACAACAATCTTAAGTGTCTTTTGGTGCGACGAAATACGGATTTAAGGTCTACAGAGAGAATTAATAAGAAAGTTAATTCTGAGGGTATTATAGTTGGTAATCACAAGTTATGATCCTTTTTAAATATTTTCTCTTCTTCGTCTCCAATAGAAAGTAAAATCACTAACAATAAGAAATAAAAGGTATTACAATGCGTAAACTCTAAATTACATCATAAATTATTAATTTATGTTTTATTATTATTTATTATAATACTCAACAATAAACAATGAGCATTTTATGGCAGACAAACGAGTTTAATTTTTTTCTGACACAGAGGAGAGAGTGTTCACATATAAACTGATTGTTTGGTAGATCGTAAAATCATGGTAGGTGTATATTAACGAAGTCATTACTTAATAATGAAGGTAACAGAGTGAAATTTTTATCATTTTTAAAAGGATCGATTAGAAAAAGTTTCAGTTAGATTCTAGCGGAATTTCGGTTATGCTTACATATTCCGAATTAAAAAATTTTCATTATTCAATACAACTCTACATATTTCGGTGGATATTTTTTCCGGAATCTTGAACGTTTCATATCTCCGGAACTACGACATCTAGAAAGGTGCCGTTTCTCTCGGACTTAAATTGCTAAGAATGTGATCTTACATAATATCCCAAATTCCAAAAATTCAATTTTTTTAAATAAAAACGATCCGACTCAAACTATGTAAATAAATATTTCGATCTATATCTAGCTAATTTGTGGAACGAACTCGAAGTTATAGGTACTTATTTTACGCAGAATTTCACGCAGAATTCAAAATTGTGCAAAATACGGTTTTCGCCATCGTGTTTCTCGTGCTTGTAGAACTGAAATTTTATTTTTTTTTGGAAAAATAATTTCCGAATATATTTTAATCGATGTCTTGCTAGATCGACCAAAATTTGTGCTGTTTTCAAATTTACTGTTCTCTTTCCAACATAAATTGCTGCGCATTTTTGTCCTTTCTAATTGTAAAGAACAAAATATGCAACTTGATTACCACAAGAACAGCTTTAATTAATTAAGAAAATTTCATGGTCGACAGGTTTCAAAGCAGTGATGCATCCTCAGCATCACTGTTCTATGGATTTAATTTTTTTGTGAGTAAATGAACTACATAACCTGTCCCATTTTAAGATTCTTAGAATCTTTGGGTTTTTGATCGTTAGATCACCAAGTTCTTGGATCTTAATGACTCAGAATTAAAACTGTTGCTAGGTTTTGGGCTCATCAAATTCTTATAATTGCTTAGTTCTCACGTCTTAGAGTTATGGGTTCTGATCTGCTTAAACTCTCAGTTTTTCAAGATTTATATTTTCAGTGTAAGTTTTAATTAAGTGAATAAAATTAAAATCCCAGTCATGGTGCCGAATAAACTGAGAATAATTACTGCTAACATAAAAAGAAACTTGTCGCCTGTGTTACCCTCTACTATAATTTCTTCAATAATAACAATGAAAAATCTGAAAGTTGCTAACCTTCATCCAATAAATAACTATTTTAAGTGTACACATTGCATTGTTATTAATTCCACTACTCGTAACGGAGATTATTGCTAATCATTATGACTTACGACTCTGACATTTCATCATTTCAGCAATTCATAAGACATAACACAAGCCAATATTGGAAATTTCAATGTAAATTGTGTGCACACTTGGAAAGAAGTAGGCGAAAATATTGGTTCATATAACTCCATTTTTTTGCAGCGGAATTAACTGACGTGGGTTTACAAGCGAATTTATTGCTAAAAAATTAATTTCCGGCCTCGGAATCGATATTTCAGCTAGTTCAACAGCTAGATTTAAGTAGGATGAAAAAATGTTATAAAAGCTTTCGAAATTGAAATCTGCTACTCTACTTAGCCCTCTTAAAGCGTTTTTGCACTGAAAATTTGAAAATCTGCCAACATGTGAAAATTGCGTTTTCTTCGATCATTATCATTATCTCTTAAGCAATATGTAGTGCCAGTTATACAACTTTTATCCAATCACGGTTGCGCAATTAAGACAACTAAAAATTAAGAAACTAGAATTATCAGCATAAATCAAAGAACATGTGTTATACAGTGGAAGGCGTTTTCCTGATTGATTCTTCTAGAAAAGAGAATGCGTTTGTTGAAATTATTCACGTTACATCATTTTTTTTTATTTTCAAATTTTACTCGATCAAGTGCTCCAAACTGGAACACAATAATATTAGTCTTAAATTTATAGCCCGCCGTTTTCCAAATGTCTGCGTTTATCGTCTGGAAGAAAACAAAGTATTTCCAAGCAACATGTTTCGTCAAAAAACAAAAGCACCGCCTTGTCTTTAACGAGTTCCCAATAAATCGAAAATGTACAATTGGAAGTTGTATTGATAGGCTTTCGAGAGGAAGAAGTCGTAAAAAACAGTTTTATGTTCTTATACAATTCAAAGGTATTATAAACACATGAACGGATGTTATAGCACTTTCATTGCAGCAAAGTCGAGTTTTTCTAATCAACAAAACAAAGTGTGTAATGCATCTTAAAGCAGTGAAACCTGAGCATACAAAGAACACAAACATTGATAATGCTCGGTTGCGGCAATTAAATATTTTGAAAAGAATGAAATTCTTACAAAATTTAAACTTACTGCATTTCAAACTTCGCTAATTATGAAGTCTCTTCAGCATACCACCATATACGAAATTAATTAGTTGTTCAAAAATAATAATTAACATCAAAGACTTGGATCACGAGTTGGATTAAACTACACAACACTCACAAAAGCTGTAATCCCAACACATGCCTTCCCACACTTTCCACATAATGCGATACCACAATCAAGATTTATCACAACGATTTGCATTGTTTACATGCAGATAGCATTTGCATCCGCAAAAACGTTAATAAATAAATCACAGTAATAGCTGTTTGATCATACAAAACTTGGATGGACGCAACACGTTGTGGGTCATTTGGTTAGTACAATGTTTATAAATTGTCGGCCATATGGGCCAACACACGCACATTTAAATCAGACGGCGCCGACTACTTCTTTACCTTATGGTAGTGTTCAGGTGACTGCCCACTCTTCTCGATCTCGAGTTTCTATCTGGTTCACCAACGTGGTCGTGGTCGATGGAAAGACTTGTGGTAGGACGCTGAAGAAGTACCGGAACACTAGACTTGATTGTTTAATTGCTTGGTTTAAAGAGATGGGATGTCTTCAAGGCCATCAACACCAGACGATGATGGGTTCATTTTAAACTGACTTCTTCAGTTGGGAGGCAATTAGCATAACTGTACACCTTTATTTACTTCTGCTGCAGGATTCAAGAAAAATCACGCAAATATAAAATAAGTAAATACTGAAGATGCACTCATTAAATACGTCATATCCTTTAGAAGAAGTGAAACTTGCAATTTGCCATTTGCAACCGGTTCTCCGCGCTTTGATTAAAAAAGCCGCTTTGTGCGCTTTTCTAAGTTTAGTTTCAACTTTAAAATAAAACAGTGTAAGCGTGAGACCAAAGAGATAACGATGTAATAAACAAATAAAATAAAAATTACTTCAAAACTCCATTAACGTGTTTATGCAGCAAAGCGTTCATTAAAAATCGGACTTTTGAGACTGTTTAGTTTCCTAGACTGAATAACTTCAATAATCTCTTACCAGTTTCTCTTCTTTTTATCTTAACGAGCAAGACAAATGCATTCATGCTCTATGTTTGCGATTATTACAAGAACAGAAACATTTTATTTAGCAAAATATAGATAGAATTAAAAAAACTAGGATCATCATGTTTTTAGGTTTTTGAAATACTATAAGAACTAATTTCAAATAATTGTAAAATAAACAGCCAGTGTTTAAACCATTAGTTAAACAGAAGAATCCTGGATTCCCAAAATTCTTTTGTTTAACTTATGGTTTAAACAGCCAGAAATCTGAAAGTTGAAACACATATGTAGATTAAATTAGGAGACTAAAAATCCAAAAACCTATAAAAATCCAAAAATTATAAATTTTATGACAAATCACAAACGATGTGAAAGACTAACATTGTCAGAAACAATTTAGAAAAAGTGAAAACTTGAGAACCTGAAGAAACTAGAATCTAAAAATGGAAAACTGAATAACTCTAAAAAAGATTCCCGAATTTAAAAATTTGTTTTTTCATGACCACTGAAGGAAACGTGTAGATTAAATCAGAGCAATTTCAAGCAACTTTCTTGTAAATTTCTATTTCACTATTTTCTTCTGACAAAAAAGGAAATTTACTTTTCCCGAGAATCTTCTTGTATACAATATCCCACAGCTCCGAGGAGACACCTGAGATAAATGAATTTTCTAAATCCACATTCTGTTTAAAAGTGTGTTTACACGGTGATAGTGCAACATGATAACATCAACTATTGTGGTACTCTAATCATGTGAACTCCGGTAATAGCACTTTCCCCTATCACGACATTTAAATTACAGAAGATTAGTACACTTGCATTATCTGTTCCCATGTTCCCAAGTAAAATTACTTACATACATTTAAGAGTTCAAAAGTCAAAGAAAATTAAAACAACGAGTACAATTAATTAATTTCAATTAAATCTATACAAAATATGTTGAAAGTTGAAATAAAAAATAATTTAATTTGAAATTGCGCGCTAGTCATGTCCCTGAGCACGCGTAGTCATTAACCAATAGCAGCTTGACATGCAGGGCAAACAACTGCCACTTGTCATCTGTCAAAATAATAAGCAACTGTCAAAAAGTGATGTACGTGTCGAAGTTGTGATGTGCCGGTGAACCTTTTATTTATAATAAATCAGAAATGTATTTGAAAATTGTCTTGTGTAAGTTCTCCCCAAATTCCTGGTGAACCCCCAAACAATTTATCCCCCTCTTATTTTCAGTACTATCACTGGCGACTTTATACTCCACAACACATGCCAGCATTGGAGGTTACATTTGCCCTGCCAACCGAAGAAAGTTACTTAGTGTCTTAGTCAAGTCTTTAATCATTGAAGAGGGTGATTTCACATCAGCATATTATGGCGCTAAAGGTTTTAAGTTACTTAATGAACAAGTAGCGCCTCTTCTTGTTAAAGATAATTGTGCCCATCTTAAGGCTTTGTATAAGCCAACTTGTACTCCTGAAGAGAATTTCCAGGCTTTATCAGCGTGGAGTATATTGGGTTGCGGTGGAAATCTCCACACTGACGCAACAGTCACGGTAAGAAATACTAAAAACTTGTAGCCTTGTGAAGTAAAATCTTTTTTGTAGAACTTGCGAAGCGTCCTAGAAAGTGACAAATCAACAACAACGGACTTACGATACGCTGCGGAAGCACTAAAACTTCTATCTCTTCCAATTCCTAATGGACAGAAGATTGCACAGCTTCTTCAGGCTAAATTGAAAGAAGATGACAGTTTGCAAAGTTTAGGTCAAGCTCTACATGCAGCTACAATTCTAGGAACAGCAGGGAACTTCATTTCCGACCGCATTGAAGAAGTTGTTGTCCAAGCTGATGAAGTTGATGGCAAACTCTTACAATGGGAAGGTGGTCTCACCACTACAGCTCTATTAATAACAGGACTTTTACGCGTCCCAGGAGCTAAACCTCTAAATTCCTTACAGGCTGAGAAACTCGGCGCTTATTTACTAACGCGCAGAACTGTACAGACGCCAAAAGGGGCCCTAGCTCTGGTTGAAGCAGCTACCAATTTAGCTGTCAGTGATGTCTCGCCTGTTAGTATCACAATTGCAGGTCCAGCCCAAGTCACAGTGGACAAACCTGACTTGAAAATACACATTTCTGATATTCTGGGAAGGCCCTTGAAGACACCCCCAACGCCTGTAGTGGCTCAATCAGCCACTAGAATAACTGATGATGTCGTCGTTTTGTCTAAACAACCATTGATTCCTGGCAACAACCCTGTTGAGTTCGTCCTGCCTTTGAGACTTGAACCTGGGCAATACCGTATCGCTCTGTCTGCGGGTACCCATTCAACTATCTTGACAGCGAGGGTTTTAGGCCCAGTGACTGTTGACTGGGTTCAAGTTGGGTTGAGCGACGCCGATGGTAGCGCAGCTCCTAGACTTACCAAGCTCCAACACCCATCAAAATTACCGGCTCCACTACACGCCGACTCCAGTCAACATTTAACTCTGAAGATGTCCATTTCAAGAGTGATCCATCAAGCTTTCCTGAGACTCTACTCAGGGAAAAAGGAAATCATTTTTGTCGCCGAGCCTGACAGTAGCAAACTGTACAAAATCGACGTTAATTTAGCCTCTGAGCTAGCACACTCTGGGACTTTCGAAATGGAACTGATTCTTGGAGACTCAGTAATGAGCAATCCGTTGCGCTGGGTACTTGGATCAATAGAAGTTACCCTGAATACACCAGAACCACCGAAAAAGTCACTCCGGGGTCCCAAACCGGAAATTAAGCACTTGTTCAGACCTGCGGAAAAACGGCCTCCAGAAGCTGTCTCTTTACTTTTCACAGGATTGACTTTGGCGCCATTAGCACTTCTTCTGATTCTGTGGTTAAAGATTGGAGTGAATTTCGGAAATTTCACCCCTCTTTCGGTCCCATTCCATCTGGGCTTTGGGGGTATTCTCTACCTGTTTGGTCTTTTCTGGTGGAGACTCGACATGTTCACAACCTGCGCGTGGCTAATCCCAATTGGGAGCTTCACGTTCTTAGCGGGACAAAAGTTACTGAGTCATGTTGCAAAACAAAAGAAAGCATGAGGCTGATTGGTTGAAAAACTACTTTGTTGTTCATTTTGTTTAAATTTACGTCACGTATTTGGTTTGTTTTAGTGAATTTAAAGTGTCTGTCTGCTGACATGTTTGTAAAGACTTTTGTAATAAAAAAAAATCCATTAATATTATTCGATTTATTACGCTTATCAAAAGTAAATTAGATTGTAAAAACACAGTTAAATCAGTTGGAACTGGTTGCTTCATTTTGCTGTAGAAGAGGATTCTGTTTTAACTGAACTAAATATTCCTCCGCCATACAACACGCTTGTTCAATCTCATAGTTATGTGAAACTAGCGCCACCCATTTGGCTTCCAAATTCTTCAGTTCTTCACCACCTTTGGTCTGTAACGATTTTCTCTGCCAGTTAACCTCCTGCAACTGCTGCCTGAGATCTGCCAACTTCTTGGAAGCAATTTTCTCCAATTCTGTTAAAGTCTGCAGGTACCTTTGCCAAGCAGGACAACAATACTCCAACATCAACTGTAAATTCAATATTCTAACAGCTTGGTGCTCCAACTGAGCTTGAGAATTATCAACACATTCAAGCCAAGCCCCAACTTCATTTAACTTCCCGCTCGGGGGCGGCGGTAACTCGTATCTTTTCATTGAAAGTGTGTCCATAGGTAAACGATTTTGGAGGCGCTCAAATTCATTATGGATCATTGGCGTTTCAAAAGAAGAGACGTTGAGGGGTGGTAAATGTTCTAAGTAGTTTTTCGTGGGGCGGTAGCGGCGACATTCTTCCTCTACCATAGCAAACGCCTGGAATCAAAATTAGTTTCTTCTGTGTATAAATGGGAAAAAAAATCATACCGCCTCTCTCACGCCCGGTTCATCGTATCCTTGGTCAATGTAGGGCAAAGCATCTACTATTACTTCACCAGCCATTGTGTAAAATAAAATTTTCGAATTTTGGTGACAAACGTTTGACAACGGTTCCTAACCCAACTTGTTTGTAGGTTAGGATTGTGAAGGAAAACAGTTGCACCAACCATATGTTGGTAGTGCTAAAAGAACTGTATATATGAAAATAAGCTTGAAAATTTACGTAAACACAAAATTAAAAGTTGTTTTTTGAGTTTAGAACGGTATTATGTTAAAATTGTGATAATTATAGGCCTAAAAATTTAATTTCTTCCCCAGAGAGCTAACTTCACGCGATTAAATGACATTATTGACATTTGTCAAATTTGACAGTGCGAGGTCGTTCATCTCTTACCCTACATTTTTGAAATAATAAATAATTTGTTGCGTGTATTATATTAATATAATATTTAAACGTAATTCTAAGTAATAAACAAAGTTGCTTTGTATCGATAACGAAGAAACCATCATCGATAATTTCTATCAATGATGTCTTCAAGTGAAACTTCGGTGTCCCAAGAAGTGGAAGATTACAACGAATCAGACAATACAGACGATTTGGAGAAGACGTTGGTTTTAGCCGCTCAAGATGCCGATGCTAGAAATAATGAATTTCACAGTGACAGTGGTACTTATCGCGAAGAACAGGAAGAGGAAGAACCGCGTTATGAACAGGCACCAGATCGGGTGTCTTTAAAGAGAAAACGGGAACCTGAACCTGAAACAACACAATATGCAAGAAAAAATGATGGAGAAACACTCAAATCGCCTGAAGGTTATGCAAAAGTGGTAGCAACTCATTATAATTCTTTAGAAGAAAAGGGGTTAGATGAAAGATCAAAATCACGTATTGTGTACATGAGGAATTTCCACAATTGGATCAAAAGCATGTTGATTAACGAGTATTTGACTAAAATCAAGGATGGAAAGAAGCACAATGCTCCAATTCGCGTCTTGGACATGTGTTGTGGAAAAGGGGGCGACTTGCTGAAATGGAGAAAAGGCAACATTACACATCTTATATGCAGTGACATAGCATCTGTTTCGTTAGATCAGTGCAGATCCCGCTACACTGACATGAAAGAAAGAAACAGCAGAGACAGGAATTCAAGTAATATTTACACAATTGAGTACATTGCTGGTGACTGTTCAAGAGTGAGATTACGCGAGAAATACAGCGATCCTTCAATGAAACTAGACCTTGTAAGTTGCCAGTTTGCTTTTCACTACAGTTTTGAAAGTCTGCCACAAGCAGAATGCATGATCCGTAATGCATCAGAATGCCTTCAACCTGGGGGCTTTTTTATTGGTACAATTCCAGACGCCAATGATCTCATAGTTCGAGCACGCCGAGCAAACTCAAACAGTTTTGGGAACGATGTATACCAAGTAAATTTTGACTGTGATGTAAATAAACCACCACCTGTTTTTGGTGCTAAATATAACTTTCATTTAGATGGTGTTGTGGATTGTCCAGAGTTTTTGGTTCATTTTCCTACGTTAATTAAATTAGCTAGAAAATATGGTCTCAAGTTTGTGAAAAAAGAAAAGTTTTATGATTACTATGAACAGATGAAGAATGAAGGAAGACAGTTACTTAGTAATATGAAAAGTTTGGAGACTTATCCTCCCAACGACAATGTTACTCTTGTTGGAACATCATCTGATGATTACGAACACGCTGAGAAATTCTTAAGAAGAGAAAAACGAGACAATGTGAAGATAGGAACTCTGTCCAAGTCAGAATGGGAGGCTTCTTGTAAGATATAGAATCATTCTTATGAATTTAAAATAACTATTATTTTACAGCTTTATACATGCTCTTCGTTTTTGAAAAAGTGAAAAACACGTGGAACACCGATGGCACTCCTGTTTTTGAGATTTAGCAATGAGAGCACACACTGGTAGCACGACAAATCCGAGGGAACATCAACGGTTTTTATAGTACAAGAACTGTATTTTGTATGGTGGAATCTAAGAGGCAAGTTCACAATAAAATTGTAGTTTCCTGAACTGCTTTTATTGTACAAAAATTATAACACAAAACTTAATATCCTCAAATGCTTAATACTAATAAGCAGCCTCAGAGATTTGATATCAGTTGGTAGCCCTGCAGGTGAAAATCAAAACTTATTTTTGATAGCAATACTCAAACATACTGAGCTTCTACTGTTCAATCTGAACTTGAACTTGGAAGGCACTATACTGGATATTTTGTATGCAAATCTGTTAGATATGAGATGAGTTTCTTGAGTTAATGGATAAAGATAACTGACATACAGGCAACCAGGTCGAAATTTGCAAGTGTTTACAGTAAACTTGGAGATTATAAATTTATCGCCACTATGAACCTAATTGCTTCCTCTTGATATTTAAATGGCTTTATTTCACGTGAAATTCATACGTGCCTAAGTTTTTGTCTGTTCTTATCATATTCATAGAGGTTGTATTCTTCTTATGCAAAATAATGTAAAAGCAGTCGCTGAAACGTGCCATGATAATAAATTATAAGTAAAAACAATTGTGATGTAATAAATATTTGAGCTTTTTATTTTGAATTCAACAAAAAACTATTGCAGGAATTTAATCAAAAGATACGGAAAATTGTCTTGAGTGATAATTGTAATTGATCGTCAGAATTTTTTAAATGGTTGATTATGATTACACACACAGTAATCGATACTGAAGTTTTTAAATATTTAGATTGATTGTAGACGGCTGTAATTTTGCGGCAATGAAGAAGAAGTTTGACTTAAACTCTTCTTTTTTTAAAATATGAGGGATTAACTACACCCCTTTCTGAAATTTACCTGCAAACCGTCCCAAGTTGCAGTTTTTTGCTATTTGAATTATGTCTCCTTCAGGTGTCGCCTTCCAAGAAAATCTCTAACCAACCAGAGCGTTTATTAACCGGATTGTCCACAGAAACAAACAATAAGTGCTAAGTTGTGTTCTAACCACACAATGCGTACAATTAGCACTCATTAAAACTAAACTCGTACCTATTCAATGGATTTAAAAAAGTAAGCAAAATGTAATGACCACTTTACCGTCGCGTCGTCTTATCGCATGTTATGCGCCTGTATAAAAAAATTACTCAAATAAGAATTCGAGGAAAAGTGTTTAGATTTAACAAAGCACGTTCGTTCGTATAATGAGAAATTTACCTGAGTTTTGTAGTTTAGACTCGTAGTTTCTTAACCCTTACTAATTCTGGACTTTAAGCGGTGATAAAGTTTTATTAGCTAGGAGAAAAATAACGAGTTTAGAGATAGTGTATGTGGTTGCAGTAAATACTTGGAACGAGATACTTTCAAACAATGCTCCAGGGATCAATTTTGCATCCAGTTTAAATAATGTTGAGGGGTTCGCGGAACTATTAAAAGAGATGAAGTTGCTGAGGGGGATCTGCTATCAGGAGTAAAATGACGATCAAAGCTTCGTTTGATCCTTGAAAAGCTTAATATTTCGTTTTCTTTTCCTTATTTATGAAATTATAATAAGAGTACCAAAATTTGGTAGCAGAATCGAACGTCGCACGAAAGTATTCATATTAATTTATGTATTTATGCAGAATCAAACAGTTTGCTCATTACTTTTCCAAAAAAATGACATCATTATTTGTCTGTAGCTTCCTTACTTCGTTTATCTTTTAGCATAAACATTCGCATTCACATTGCTTGACGGTTCCGAGTGATCCTCCATCGTGAGAAAATCTTTTTTCTAGAAAATGTATTGATTGCAACAGTACCATTAAAGAACAGTAAGTAATCAACCCGTTAAAATAAAAATTACATGATCAAAATTGATGTAAGACTCAGTTAACTAATGATAGCCCCAGGCACATTTCCAAACAACTCAATCCGAATTCCTCGCATCTGTCGCTGATGTAAAACTAAAATCGCCGGCAATAAATTCCCTCAGCTGATTTTGACACCTGTGACACCCGTAAAAATTTCAAGTTCAAAGTTGAAGGAACGCTAGTTTTACTTTTGAATTTAGCGCCCTTCAGGTTATTGCCTTTGCGTGCCGCGCGTGCGTAGTATGCGAAATCGAGTACTTTGTCATAAAAGCGTTGCGTTCTCACCACTCACAATCGCTTCGTTGAGTATTCTAAGTGCTGGCTCGTGGAACCTGGGAAGATATGGACGTTGAAAATGGTGCAAATGAACATCTTTCGAGTCCTGTAAGTAGCTATTTCTGTTGTTAATTTTATTATTGAAATTTCTACCGTGGCACAATTTCCATATTCTTTCGGAAAACGCGGCTTTTCTCGTGTTCGAACAGCAGCCAAGCGAAATTTTTCTAAGTCCCAAAATGGCGTCAGAGACTAAGTCCCGTGTTTCCAACGGACGGCGTTCACTTTCTCGGTTTTACGTCGGAAGTTATCAGTTTTGGGATTCATGTTTCTGATCGGTTGATTGTAGGAGAATTTCCGGTTAATTCGTCATTTTGGGGGATTACTTTCATTTATAACACGTGTTTTTTCTGCTCTCCAGATTGAAAATGGGATAAACGGGTACTCCGATAAGCAAAAAAGTCACAAATCCGACCACAAAGATAAACACAGAGATAAAGATCGCGATCGAGATAAAGACAGGGATAAAAGTAAGAGCAAAGAACACAAGAGCTCGAGCAAGGATAAAGACCGGCATAGTTTGAAAGATAAAGACCGGCACAGTTCACACAAATCTTCGAGTCGCGACAAAGACCGCAGTGATCGGGACAAGGACAAGCATCGGGAAAAGGATAAACACAAGGATGAAAAGAAATCTTCTAGTTCTTCCTCTAAGGATAAAGAACGGGAACATAAAAGCTCGCATGATAAAGACCATAAATCCAGTAGGGATAAAGACCGAGATCGGGAGAAGGAGAAATCCAGACACAGCTCTTCAAAGGACAAGGACAGGCACGGCAGCTCCAAAGACAAGCACAGGGATAAACATCATTCCAGCTCTAAAGATAAAGATAGGAAAGATAGGGAGAAGAATTCTGACAGGGAAAAGGAGAAACTTTCCGGTAATTAGACTAAAATAAATGTTGGAAGCCAGACACCTGTCCGACGTTTATCGTCATTTCTAAAACAAAACAACTTCATTTTCATAAAGTCCTAATGAATATTTCATTTCAGACGAAGAAAAACGGAAAAGATACTTAAAGCAAGAAAATGACGTCAATCGCGAGGATTCAGCGAGAGAAGATTCCGTTGATGAAGATGACAACAAGCTCGTAATTAAAGAAGAACCTGAATCTCAAGACGACTATGAAGATAAGAACGCATCCGTGGCGAGCAGCTGTGATTACAATTTGTCTCAATTTAAATCTGACGAGTCCAGATTTGATGAACCAAGCATGAAAGAAGAACCAGAGGATAGTGATGAAGATATACCTCTTGTAAGTATTCTTACCATCCACTAAGATTTGAATCAACGTAGAAACTTGAGCGCGCTTGCATCTATCTCTAAGGGCATTAATTTTACATTGTATTTTCAGCGAAAACCTTTCGCTCACAGACACAAATTGGTAGGTTTTCACTTTCAATATGAATGTTGTTTGGTGGTTTTGTCTATTAACAAGTTGTTAGTATTTTGACTAGGATTTTATGCACCCTTTTATTGCATGAAAATTGCGTCCAATTTCTAGCTACAATTTCAATTTTTTAGGCTTCAAGAATGGAAAACACCTCAATGAAAAGAAAAATCGAATCGGACGAAGATGAAGACGACGATCTTCCTCTCATGGCGCGGAAAAAACCAAAAAAGGAAAAGAGGGACAAACCTGAAAAGAAAAAGAAAAAGCGAGGCGTTGAAGACGAGGAAGATTGGGACAGACCTATTAAGAAGGAAAAGAAGATCAAAAAAGAGAAAAACGCTGTGAAGACTGAGAACTCCAACACGGAAAGTTCCAAAAAGGGACGAAAGAAGAAGGAGGAAGAACAGCAGGAAGTATGGAAATGGTAAGTTTAAATGTCCCGCGCAAGTGTAGAGCGTTCTCAACTGTCAAACAATCAAAAATGGCGGCGCAAAACATGTGGACTTGAAAGTCCTTCAATGATTGTAATTATGCAAAAGTTTCGCGCGTTTACTAGAATTTTACAAGACGCAACTCTTTACAATTTACATCGATTGAAGATTACACGAGGTTTCTGTAATGGTTACAAAATTAAGGTTAGAACTGTCAGTCAAAAGCAAAAGTCTCAGTTGACTGCCAGTTCTAGGAAAAAGCCCAATTGTGTTGTAAAAATAGAATCGAGAGAATTAAACCAAATTATTGAAAATGAACTCAAAGAGGAATGTCTAAAAACCGTTAGAAGTAAAGACCCAATGAGGTACAAAGTGCAGACAGAAATAAAAAGTTATCCATTGCTAACTTTGTTTGTTTTTAAGGTGGGAAGAGGAGAAGAAAGATGACGGCAAGAAGTGGAAGTTTCTGGAACACAAGGGACCTGTTTTTGCCCCCCCATACGAACCAATACCAGATAACATTAAATTTTATTATGATGGTAAAGAAATGAAGCTATCTTCAGAAGCTGAAGAAGTAGCAGGATTTTATGCAAAAATGTTGGATCATGATTACACAACCAAAGACGTGTTCAATAACAATTTCTTTAAAGATTGGAGAAAAGTGATGACTGATAAAGAACAGGCTAAGATTGTGAAGTTAGAAAAGTGCAATTTTAAAAGTATGCATGCCTACTACATGGACCAGGCTGAAAAAAATAGAAATCGCACAAAAGAAGAAAAACAAGCGCTTAAAGAAAAGAACGAAGCTCTAATTAAAGAGTATGGGTTTTGCAATATAGATGGTCATAAAGAAAAAATCGGGAATTTTAAAATTGAACCACCAGGTCTATTCCGAGGACGTGGGGAACATCCAAAGATGGGAATGTTGAAAAGAAGAGTGGAAGCTGAAGACATCATCATAAATTGCAGCAGTGATTCAGTGATACCAAAAGCTCCACCAGGTCATCACTGGAAAGAAGTAAGACATGATGATTCGGTAACATGGCTGGCTTCATGGACTGAAAATGTTCAGAATCAAGTGAAATATATCATGTTGAACCCAAGTTCAAAACTAAAGGGAGAGAAAGATTGGCAGAAGTACGAAACAGCGAGGAGATTACACAAATGCATTGATAAAATACGAGAAGAATATAAAGAAGACTGGAAATCGAAAGAAATGAGAATACGACAACGCGCGGTAGCGTTGTATTTCATCGATAAGCTCGCTCTTAGGGCGGGTAATGAGAAAGACGAAGACCAAGCAGACACAGTAGGTTGTTGCTCACTACGTGTTGAACATATCTCTTTAGCAAGAGAAAAAGACGGCAAAGAGTACGTTGTTATATTCGATTTTCTCGGTAAAGATTCTATACGTTACTACAATGAGGTACCCGTTGAAAAACGCGTGTTTAAGAACCTCCAACTGTTCATGGAACACAAAGGAAAAAGTGACGATCTCTTCGATCGTTTGAACACAGCAATTATGAACAAACATCTAAACGAACTCATGGAAGGCCTCACCGCTAAAGTGTTCCGTACTTACAACGCATCTTGGACTTTACAACAACAGCTGGAAGAACTGACAGATCCAGACGATACATTGGCTGAAAAAATCTTGTCTTACAATCGCGCGAATCGGGCTGTCGCAATTCTGTGTAACCATCAACGTTCTGTGCCCAAAGGTCACGAGAAATCCATGGAAAAACTCAAAGAGAAAATCGAGGCTAAGAAAGAATCAATCCGAGACGCGGAAAGGCAAGTCAAAGATGCAGCAAAGGATGCGAAACACGGCAGCGTGAAGGAGAAAACGATCCACGATAAGAAAAAGAAAACGTTGGCGCGCTTAAAAGAACAATTAACGAAATTGGAGATCCAGGAAACTGATAGGGATGAGAATAAGACCATCGCGTTGGGTACCTCAAAACTTAATTATTTGGATCCTCGTATTAGTGTCGCTTGGTGTAAGAAACATGGTGTCCCCATTGAAAAAATTTATAATAAGACGCAAAGAGACAAGTTCCGTTGGGCTATAGACATGGCTGGTCCTGATTATGTATTTTAATTTAGTGAAATTTTCCAATAAACCCATAAATTCGACAGATTCAATTCATTCAACGCACCATTGTGCTATTCCGTGTGTAATTAAGTTTTAAGTTGTAATTATAGTGACTTTTTAAATATTAATTTATTTTACATAAAATCAGATCGTTCGTCGATGGAAATTGTGCATTTTTGTGTCAGTTGTAAATTTCATCCGTGTCTATCAATGTCGTGTAATGAACGACCGAAGGTTTTAGTTAATGTTACGATATATTTATATTTTGATCAATTATTTTAGTTACATTATTACTGTTATAATAACAGCAATTGTAGGGAGTCTGTATATTACAGATTTGATAAATAAAGAATATGGAAAATAACATTTTATTATTTATCTTATAAACATAGTGGGGCAAATTTAACCGAAAAAATCGGTGTCTTCCAGTTCTGGAGGCAAAAAGTACTTTTCTTCTCCGTTAAGTTTTCCGTAACCTAGGACCAAAATCTTATTTAATATTACACAAAGATAAAACAGTGATAGTATATTATGTAATAACAAGAACAATAAATCGCATCTTCGCGCCCGCAATCTGCGAAGCGCAGGCTTGTTCAGTACTCATACTCTTACATAAACACCTACTTTTGATCTTTTAAATAAGCGATAGAAAAAAAAACTTTACCCAGATCCTTCATTAACTTTGTTGGAGCATTTCTTAGATGCAGCGGTACGGAGGGTTGCAATCCTTGGCAATTTTTAATTACTCTCTTCGCATTCGCCAGAGCAATATCTGCTTCCCTGCTCTTTGGTGCTCTAGCGAGATAAATAGCACATTGCGCCAGTAAAACATCGCATTCTGGCATGCCCAATAATTGGCACCCTTGCATGGTATTCACAGCCAATGTTAAAGCTCTTGGATCGGCGTTACCTGGTTATAAAAATGAACTAAATTTCGATTTTGAGTATCAATTACCTATATCTTCACTAGCCGCTCGTACCATTCTTCGCGCTATATAGAGAGGGTCTTCACCACTAACAATCATTCTAGTGGTCCAATACAGAGCGGCGTTTACGTCTGAGCCTCTGATGGACTTGTGCATGGCGGAAATTATATTGTAGTGCTCTTCACCCTTGCGATCGTACAGTAAATGCGACTTCTGTAAAATTATTTAGGATTAAACAAAACAGTTCTCTATTTAATTACTTTAATTTTTTCTTTGACATCCTCAATGGTAACGACTTTGGTTTTGTCTTCATGGTACTGTAAAACAAGCTGGAAATTTCCTAAAGCGATTCTAGCATCGCCGTCACTAATGTCAGCCAACCATTTGAGAGCCTCAGCTTCAACTGCAATGCTAAACTTTGTGTTAAATATAAGACCTATTCTTTTTAGTTTTACCTATCAAAATCATCCGGTAACTCGTCTTCATCAATGATTTTAACATTGAAACTTCTTGTGGCTCTTTCTAAAATTGATAACAACGCCTCTGGTTCCAATTTCTCCATTACAATAACGCGGCAACGACTTAGCAGCGCCGAGTTTACCATAAAAGAAGGATTTTCGGTTGTTGCTCCAATTAAAATAATATCTCCTTTTTCAACATGTAACAAAAACACATCTTGTTGCTTCTTATTAAACCTGTGGATTTCATCCATGAAAAGAACAGTCTGACACCCAAACTTCTGTTTCAACTTTGCAGCAGAAATAACGTTTTGTACATCTTTGACTCCAGCAGATGCGGCACATAAAGCGACAAATTTTAGTTTAGAAGGGTTGTTTTTACAGATACCCTGAATCACTCCAGAGAGGGAGGTTTTACCGCACCCAGGAGGCCCCCACAGGATCATGTTTGGAATTTCACTTTTTTCTAGTAGTGCTCTTAGAACTGTATTTTCCCCAAGAACGTGATTTTGGCCGAGGAAGTCGTCGAGTGATTTAGGCTGTACCTGTTTAGCAAGGGGAACTTTAAAAGTGAACGAATTGTCTTGCGTTATTTCTGGTTCCAAGACTTTTGGTGGCGATTTGGCGCTCTTGGAACTTGTTGCTTCAGAAGAAGGTGGCCTCAAAGTTGTTTGAGTGCTAACTTTCAGTTTTTTGGATGGAGAAATCAAATCTTTGCTTTGGGAAGCTCTTGGTTTTCTGTTGAAATTTTGGAACACAGGAGAGGGCGAGCGTTTTCGTTTTGGTACTTCTTCAGTGGAATTTAAAAAGATGCATTTGTTAGCATGAATTTCTATCTCTGCCATTGGGAAAGTTTTCTCACAGATGGGACAGATTGATTCTTTGCTACCTTCTTTGTTCATTTTGGTAGTTTTTGCAACAATCGCGAAACGTTGATTAGACCTAACCTAAAAATGCTTCAATTTCAAACTTAGCGCGTTTGGTGGAGGATAATAGCCAATAGGAACAGAGCAGAAGGAGCGGGTAATTTGAATATTTTTATTCTAGAGTTGAAATAATCCGTTTTCTTGTAATAATATAAGCCCCTACAGAAGTTGATCAAACTTTTTTCATATTATTTTGCTATAGAGGCTCTAAAAAATTGTTTCGCCAGGTAGAAGCCCCTAAAACCGCAATAACATATTGACAGCCGTGCTTAACCCAACATTTAGCATAACTCTTTTTTTTATGAAAAATTATGTCTTATCAGTTCGCGATTCATAATAAAGATTACATTTATTCCATCTGATAACCCCTAAACGTAAACAATCACTGGTTTTCAAACAATCTCGGTTTTGTTTACATCCCGACCTAACCTAAACTCCGTGTTAATGACCTACGTGCTACGTGGATACTAGCAGGTGAAATTAGTCTCATTTAGAAAATGTGTGCCTTTCTAAACTAGCAAAATAAATGGAAAAGTTACGAAACAGAAAAACCAAGGAAAAGTTCATTGATCAGTGCAACGAAAATGAGAAAATCGAAGAAAAAAGTGCGCTTGAAAAACGTGAATTCCCGATGAAAAGCAACGGTGATGTGAATAAGGCAAAAGTTGCGAAAAATGATGACGAAAAACCGAAATTCTTTCGAATTAACTTTGAGATTGACCTGCTTTCAGTGGGGTTGTTTTTATGTGGTTTGTTGACGCGGATGTACAAACTTGAGGAGCCCCGAAATATTGTGTAAGAACCAGTTTTATGTAATGTAGAGAGAGATTTAAAGTGTTTGTTTCAGGTTTGATGAGCTGCACTATGGAAAATACGTGTCTCTGTACATGAAAAACACATTTTTCTTTGACTCTCATCCACCTCTTGGGAAGCAACTCATTGCAGCAGTGGCATACTTGGCAGGTTTTGACGGGCGATTCAAATTTGATAAAATAGGAAGCCCCTACCCTGACAGCATCCCCTTACTGGCTCTACGTTTTATTCCCGCGTTCTTTGGGAGTTTAATAATCCCCACAGCTTATCATTTAATGTTGGAGTTGGGGTTAACTCAGTGGACTTCTTTGCTAGCAGCTGTGCTTCTCCTTCTTGACAACGCGCTTCTTACTCAAAGTAGATTTATCCTCATGGAGTCAATGTTACTGTTTTTCGCCTTATTTGGAATTTTATGTATGATGAAGTTTCACCACTACTTCTCCAAGCCATATTGTATTTCATGGTTCCTCTGGTTAAGTTTAGGTTGCGTTTCTTTAACCTGCGCTCTCTCTGTGAAGTATGTCGGTTTTTACTCGTTTTGTTTAGGGGTTGCGATAATCGCACGAGATTTCTGGAAATTGCTGTCTTCACAGTCGCTCTCAGACAGCACGCTTTTGGTGCGGTTTGTCGTACAAAGCTTTGTTGGGGTTTTTGCGTCTAGTTTAATTTATTTGTGTATATTTTACGTCCACCTCAATGTGTTGTATAAAGCAGGACCCCACGATAGCATAATGACTAGTGCTTTTCAAGCTTCACTTGAAGGGGGTTTAGCGTCTATCACGAAGGGGCAACCATTACTCGTAGCGCATGGATCTCAAGTTACCCTAAGGTGAGTTTCCGAGTCTCACTTCACAGTACTAAAAACGTTTCTTCAGGCACACCCACGGAAGAACTTGCTGGCTCCATTCGCACAATCACGTTTACCCAATCAGATACCCCGATAAAAGAGGCTCTAGTCATCAACAACAAGTCACTTGTTACTCTTTCAAGGATGTAAATAACTGGTGGATTGTGAAGAGACCAAACAAAAATGACCTCGTTGTTGAACAACCCATAGATGTTATTAAACATGGAGATGTTATCCAATTAGTTCATGGTATGTCTGACGTAAAAAATATTCTTACTAAAAGATTTAATAGGTATAACAAGCCGTGCCTTAAACTCCCACGATGTAGCAGCCCCAGTTTCTCCCCAATGCCAAGAAGTATCCTGCTATATAGACTACAACGTGTCGATGACACCACAAAACCTCTGGCGCGTCGAAATACTCAACAGAGAACAAAACGGGGACTCGTGGCATACGATACAATCATTAATAAGACTGATTCACGTTGAAACCAACACCGCTCTTAAATTCACGGGGCGACAACTCCCAGATTGGGGCTTCCACCAACACGAAGTCGCCGCAGATAGAATCATTAATCAAGACGACACAGTGTGGAACGTCGAGGAGCACCGATACACAAAATGTAAGCTCGCCACTCATATCCACTGGTACTGATCTCCAAATTACAGCTGAAGATCAAAAGGAACGAGAGCGAGATTTAGTCACGGCAGAGATGATACCCACAGCGGCCACCTCGCTGAGTTTCTGGGAAAAGTTCTTTGAGCTCCACTACAAGATGATGTTTTCCGGTACTGAAAGCGTGCAAAATCACATGTATAGTTCGGAACCTTTTGAATGGCCTCTGATGTTGAGAGGGATCGCCTATTGGGTTTCTTCAACCAGCAATGTAAGAATGTGAACAACAACAACAACGTGAATTAACCATTTTTTTCAGGCCCAGGTTCATTTAATTGGGAACTTGTTGCTGTGGTACTCGGGAACGATTGGAATCTTTGTATATTCCTCGCTTCTGGTCTTCTACCTACTTCGGCGGCGAAGGTTGTGTTACGATCTGGATGCAAAAGCGTGGGAACAATTCCAACTCATTGGAGAGCTGTTTTTAAGTGGGTACTTATTCCATTACGTTCCTTACTTTTTCGTAGAGCGTACGTTGTTTCTTCACCACTACTTGCCTGCATTTACTTTCAAAACGTTGCTGTTGGCCGCTCTCATTGAACATATTTATTATTTAAGTAAGAATCTCTTTAAGACAAAGTTTTATAGTTACATGTTTATTAGTTTGGTGTCTCTGTGGCTTGTTGCAATTTTTTACGTTTTTATGAAGTTTGCTGTACTTTGCTATGGCACAACTCCTCTCACCACCAATGATATTATTAACTTAAGGTGGAAAGACACTTGGGATTTTATAGTACATAAAAACTAAGACTAGAATACTCTTTGTGACGATTTTATAACTGTTGAAATTTTAGATATTTTTTATATTTGTATTTTTATAGAAAAGTTTCCATATTTTATTATGAATAAATGTAATAAAAAGTTAAGCTGTATCCATACGTTCTGGCTCAATCTGCTGGACAACCTCATTAACAACTTCAAGATTAATGGTCTTGGTACTCAGCACTGCAGTGGTTCCTTTAGGATAACGATATGAAGATTGGCGAACACCCTTTTTGTTAGCTTCATCGTAAGTTCTGCGGTAATCAACAGAACCTTTTCTTATTACACAAACATCAACATTGGAACCAGATCCTAGATCATTGAAAATACCGGCGGCTATAGCGTCACGAACTATCTGGACGCCTTCTTCTTCTTCCAATTCCGGTTTCCAGCGCGACTCAAATACAGCCATTGCGGCAAGAGAACCAGACCCCATGGTCGTATAGGGTAACTTATCAGTAGAACCATGGGGGTAAATAGAGTAGAGATGTGGTCCTGTTGAGTCCACACCTCCAAGAACTAGAGCTGCCCCAATGTGTCCTTGATAACGGAACAAGTATTGCTTCAACATCTGATTCGCGGTGGCAACGCGCGCTACTCTATTAGTGAATAAACGGTGCAGTTCAAGCTGAGAAGATATCATCTGGGTGGTTTGCTCAGTGTCAGCTGCAGTTCCAGCTCCACAGCAACTATGGAAAAAACTCTAGTATACAATTGTGGGGGGCGGAGGTAAGATACGTACTACATGTTGGGGGCTAAGTAGTGGATTTTCTCGCAGTTTTTATCAGAGACTGTGGTGTCTTCAGTTGCGCGAGTATCGGCTCCAAGAATAACCCCATCCTTGTAGATAATCCCAACGATGGTTGTGCCAGTTTTGGTGGCTTTCGGCAGTGGGAAACCCTTGGTTTGAAGGAGGGCATTCCTGAAAGAGGTTATGTTGATGACAATGCAAAAACTAATGCAGAAGCTAAATTAAAATAAAAAACTTTCTTACCGCTTGCAATTAGCAAAAGAAAAGCCTGGAGTCGGCACTTCTGGGCACAAAACTGACATTTTTATTATAAAAGCTACTTTTTTAATCACGATCACAAAAACCGCAAGCAAATTTGTTTGACAATGACAACCGCTGTCACCAGTCACTCTCAAATCTAGGGATTTTATTTCTTACGACAGTGGTTTCTGAATTTCTAACCTCACTTGTCATTTCTTTGTCAACAATCTTTTGTGTACTTTTAAACCGTTTGTGAATGTTTCCAATATGTTTAAACGAAGTAATAGTATTCCTCAAAAAACGAAATACTCGATGACCCGCGAACAAATTGTCAGCGACATTGAAGCGGTGTATCAAAATGAGGAGCAACGAAGTAAATTATATGCGTGTCTGGATGAGGCCGCCCCGAAAGAGCACCGTTTTGTTAAAATCGAGGAATTTTTAAAAGGCACCCAGGACTTGGAACGGATGTCAAACGCACTAGAGAGTCTCAAATGCGAAATGGAGCACCTGCAGGAGGAGATAACTGAAAGGATATCAGCCATCAAGGCAACAAGTGAGAATTCGTTGAAAGAATAGGTATAATAAAATTATGTATTTTAAAATGTTTATAAAACTTTACAATAAACTTTCTAAGTATCTTTACAATATAAATCCACTCAATAAGTACCTAGGCTTCTCACTTAAAAAAACTATAAAACTGAGTAGAGAAATCACAGTGCTCTGACGACTATTGAGAGGGCTATTGCGTTGCTACCTGTATATTAAAATAACAATGTAATTTCTCGTATTAGAACTAATTGTGCACGCTTAAAATAATTAAACAGGATAATGTACAGTATTAACTTCAGACTGAACGTTACGATCTGACATGTAGAAACAAAACATGCATGGGTAGCCTGTAAAATAAAAACGTAAGACAATTGTAACACACAAATTATGTAAAGAAGTATAAAAGAATGGCGGCAGATTTGTTAGGTAAGCTCACAAGCAACACAAAAGTCCTTACCTTACCGTGTCGGTGTTAATGGAAAGTGTAATGAAAAAATGGAAGATTACACGACTTTTTTATTTTATAAAAATATTCTATGTACAAATATTCAGTGGACGGAATGTATTGCTATCACTTCTAAAGCTAAATAAGTACCTATGCTGTAACAATTTAAAGTTATTAGATAACAGTCTAAACTTTTCCTAGTTATGTAATGACCATAGTTTAACTATATCATAAAACAATACAAAATTTGAATGTCAAGTGTTTGTGCAAGAATATTTCGGGTAAGGAACGAAATCTTTCGTCGGTAACTTTAAATTATTCGATTTTGTTCCTTACCTCAACTAGATTTTAAATGGCAAAGCAGTGATCTTACCGCCAAAATAATTTAATTAACTTACACAGTGAACAAATTAAAACAATCACTTCCATGGCTACTCCCATTTATATTCAGTATTCTTGTCTAATCTTACTTAGCATGGCAATCCAATATATCGAGAATGTATCAATAACGTAAATAAATAAAGAAAGAACCACTGATCCGGTAATAATGTTAGTTAAAAATAGAAGTAATTCCTTCACCAAACATCAGCGTTTATAGAGATAATTAATTAAATAATTGTGAGTGCCCAACGAGAGGAAAACGATTCGAGTTAGAAAATTCATAGAAAATAGAAGAGATTAGTTATTCCTTTTTAAAATGAATGTATGTAAACCATTAGTGGGGTTTTTCTCTTAATGAGTATTGACTGTCCCACACGTGCATCGTTGTATAAATAGAAAAGTATTCAGAGCAATGTCATATTAAAACAAAATAAATTATCACCCCTACAAAGGTAAAAATTTATAAAAATATCATGGAATTTATAGAATACAGCACTTGCTGTCGTACGGCTGATCAGGAATGCTAAAAAATGACTTTACTGTTAACTTGCCTGGGGGTTTACATTGAAGATGCTCTTCTATAAACTGACAAGGGCATGTAAGTGCAGGACAATGTCGTCCTCCTGAGGCCGGTGGACTAACTAATAACCCACGTACTACACCACGACCCCAACGGGACGCGTACCGCAAATATAACAGTGAAGCCCTTTCCTGTAACGAAACAAAATTTTCTGTTATTAATCAAATACCTACACATTTCCAAGAACAAGCGTGATAAGTAATTAGTCACCTCCGACAAGCAATTGTATTAGTAAGCGTGCTATTGTTAAGCGTCATTATCAAGCAATAAAAAACCCAATTAAAAGTTTTATCATGCAGATGTGGTTGTTAAAATTACTACACCAACTTCAAACAAAAGTGCATAATTTTGAATTCGTTTTTTTTTTGGAGAAATTACTTAGTCTATGCCGCGTCTGGCCAAGAATCTTGACCAAACCGGACAGCAGTCTCTAACATCGGCTCTTGGTTGTTTGTTGGCTAATATCTCTTCGACGTATTGACACGGGCAAAGCGATGAGTTTACGTGTAGTGGGTTGGACGGATTGCCCAACATTTCATCCAAAGTCCAATCTAAACGTCTCCTTAGAAAATCTTTTCCCCACCTTTGCAAATAACGCAAGAACAACTGCTCCGCTCGGCCCTAAATTACAAAAAACTCTTTGTATTATAGGAAAATTGCGGAAGTTCTGTAGAGGCCAGACATGGTGCAGTGACGGAGGGATGTTTTTGCACTTTTGTCTTTCCGGTCACATTCATGCACTGTTAGGAAATTCCAAAAAGGACAAAAATCGAGAAAAAATTAAGTCATTATCAGAAGTACGCCACCCCAATCTGCACCTCTACTGATACAAAATACGTTGTTAGTACGAAAGGTGCAAGACAGATAGAGAAGAGCGGCGAAGATTTTCGTCACGAGTGATTCTAAAAGTTAATGGGGAAAAATTCCATAACGACCCTCGAAAATTGCGAGAGAAAGTGAAGTTAATTACCAGCTCCCCTAATTTAGCCCTTACCTGTTTTCTGGAAAGTCTGGTGGTCCGACTGCCTTGAATGACAATATCATTAGCCGTAATATCCATCCTCTGTTCCCATCCATTAGATGGTTCTCTCTCCTGTTGATCAATGCTCGTTTGCAATCGTGTTATACACGGTGCTGAATCCATATAGAGAAAGCACAAATTGACTTTATGACAAGATATTTTTCCTCGGTCATCGAGAGCTATCACAATTTTATGCCTGAGTAGTTGCTTATTTACATGTGCCAGACATCTTTCTAGATTACGAGATAATCTGAATTTCAACCACATGGAGAAGAAGATTGCACCAGCATTTAAAACTAACCAGGCGATACCTAATCCGAAGAGGGTAAGGCCTGATAAACCGGAGAATAATAGACCGAATAGGACGGAGAAGGCGAGAATTATCCATACTAAGAGCACTCGCTTGTAACAGACGTTGTATAGAGTAAATCGGTAGTCATTTACCAGGAGTTCCATCGCTTGGACGTATTCTTCAACAGTCAGCTGGAAAGAGGAGGATTTTAAGTACCATACTCGTATTGAGATCGATAAAGTCGGAAAATGCCTCGTTTTTTGCCAACTGATAATATCAACGTTATAAACGCAATTAAGTGATTTAAGTTGACTGCAATGCAGGAAATTGTAACGAGGGTTTGATTTAGAGTTAATTGGCGTTAATTGGATTTCGATAAAAAAGTGAAATTCGCATTAGTTTTTGTGTGGGTTTCAGATAAGCTCATGAATTCAATTACGAACTAAACTGCGCAAAAAGCAGTTTCTCGTTTAGTATTCATTTTAATTGGACTTTATCAGAACTTGTTCCAAAACAAAAGTAACAAAACATGTTTTTTTACACTGAAGTATTACGCCTTACTGAAATCCTGCAATATCTACAATAAGAAGTCTAAATTACCGCAATAAATCCGTGTTATATGCATTTGTATATGACCTTGCCTACTTTTGTTGTTACATTAGACCTGCGACGCTAACGAGTACCTCAAGCATAACGTTTTTATTGCAGTAAAACATCAGAGTGTAATTACTTAACAGTCTTGGTGATAAGAAAACCAAAAATGGTTGTTTGACAAACACTCGAACGATTACACGAATAAGGAAATACCGGTGTCGGTTTCAAGTGCTGAAGAATCGATAACAAACAACTCCACACAAGAAAAATATGTTTTTGTACTCATGAAAGAGTGCAACATTTTGATTGTATTTTGATGGAGAATAGTAGCAGTTTTGTCAATTAACACAATGACCACTTCTGACTATCTAAAATAAGATTAAATCAGTCTACTTGGCAATAATTTTGATAAAGTATTTGTTTTGGATTTTTCAAAATTAGACTTTGGTCGTATTCTATATGAGCAGAAAATGAAAAGTCTCATTTATACACGTCTTAGACTCCTCTCAGAATTTGTATTGTATGTATTATTGAAAAGTTTGGAAAAGCAATGAGACGACTTTGAAATAAAAAGTACTGAGTTGAATAACAATTGACTCCAGTTTTGGTCAGTGATTAGCGCCCTTTTTGGGCGACCCGTGCCAAATAAAATTGCAATAAAATTCCAATGCTAGCGTTTGAAACTTTCTTAATATACTTACTGTTAAGCCTTGGGCCATTAGCTCTTCAGGCACTAATTCAGGACGGAATTGGGCAGGAGTGATCCATGGAAAACGAGTATTCACAGGCAAAAGAGTAACAATAACATCACCATTAGCTAAAACCAACGAAATAAGCCTAAACCTAACTCTCAAACAAGAAACCTACAGAATCCCTGCCTAATAGGCTCAACTGTAGCAACTGGTAACTCAACATTTCTTAAAGGTTTGGGATCCAAAACAGCGACATTATTCTCAGGTTTGCTTATACTTCTTTCCAAATTAACTTGAACACTTTCAGTAGCTATCACAGCTGGGGCATCTTTGCTGTTGTTGGCGGTGTCTTCGTCAAATTGCACCCATGCTTTAACTGAAGTAGGTTGAGGTGTGGGGTTAACACTGTCCCCTTGGCCTATTTCGCTTTTGGACGGAATATTGTTTTCACTCATTGTGATTTCTGTTAGTTTCGCATTTAAAAAAATCTTAAGATTATTTTAACGGGAAATTTTGCCGCCACTACACATTGTAATCTAGCAGAGAACACTTGTGGAAATCGGTGCAGGTAATGTGACAAGTGTCAAAACAAAAGGGGGCGGGACCTGTGGAATTCGTACCGATTACAGGTGAGTGAAGTACCAACCAGGTGAGGTGGCATTCGAATTTACCTGGTCGGCGCGGGAAATTTGAACGCGATTTACAGGTGGGCCCAAACTTTTAAGATTTAAAACGAGCCTTTGTGAAGGCTTGTGAAGTCAACTTTAACTTTTTTGTTGATCCACTGTCTTTATGACTATGAGCTAAAAATTATATTCAATTTTTGTTGATTACGAGTATTTACTCGTTTTTTTTAATAAATGTTTAGACCAGAACGAATCATCACATTTTTATAATATGTATTCATACAAAGCGATGATGCCGAAATGAAATTTATTTTATTAATTTAAGTTGTGATACAGTGATACCATGCTATAATAAAAAATTACCACTCTAAGGTGTGTTAAAAACTTCCACAACATTAATATACAAAGCACAGAATCCTTGTAACGGGGCCTTCATCTCTCCTAAAAACAATCAATTTAATTCAGTATACTTGTCACACCAATTAACTGACTGAAAGCAACAATCGCTCAATTGCTGCAGAGACATCCCCAAATGTTGCAATGAGGGCTTGCAAATTCGCTTCACGATTTGTGAAACCCATAGCCATCAACTGTTCTAACTGAGCTTGGTATTGTTGTTCTGGAGGTGGATTTCCTCCTTGGGTATTCATTCCTGCTACCATTCGCGCCATGAACTCTGCAAATGCATCTGATGCTGGAGGGTTAGTTGGTGCTGTTGTTGTAGTAGTAGGTGTGGTATTAGTTGGAGTTTCAGCAGCAGTGTTTGCGGGATTCGTGGGATTAAGTAAATTCGGTGCGTTACTTCTTAAAGTTTCCATTCCTTGTTGAATTTGCATAATCGCGTTGAGAGCTTGAGGGTTTGTTAAAACATTTTGCATTTCCGGGTTTTGCAGTTGTTGTAAGAACTGGGGCATCATGTTACGGATTTGTTCTTGTAAAGCTGGATTGCCTGCTAAAAGAGGGTTTTCTGAGAGAACAGTGTTGGCCATGTTGGGGTCTGCACTTAGAGCTGACAATAGTGACTGCATGTAGGGCGCTGACAACATATTTTGCATCAAATCGGAGTTTTCAAGCATTTGTTGCATTACACTAGCCATGGATCGATTCTGGGATCCAGAGTTGGGCTGACCAGTCCATGGATTTGGTATAGAACTGTTGCTTTGTTGGTTTCCACCATTATCAGCAAGACCTGAGAAAGGATTCTGAGTAAACTGCTCAGTTAGACTTGTCAACATTGGCTCTTGTACATCTCTATACATTCTCTGTAAAGCACTGTACCCTCCTGGAATACTCTCAAGATTAGTCATGGCTCTATCATTACTTCTCATTAGCTCTTGATATACAGCAGGATTCCTGGCCAGTTCCATTGTCTGTGTCAGAATCTCAGGGTTATTGAGCATGTGAGCAATTTCTGGATTCCTTTCCAACAATTCTTGCATCTGTGGGTTACTAGTAATCAAAGTTCTCATCCTCTCAGGATCATTCATCAAACTCTGAGTCAAAGGATTATCTAAATACATTTGAAGCACCCCTGGATTACTTTGAATTTCCCTCTGTAAACGCTGTTGTATCTCAACTAAATTTCCAGAGTTCATGCCCATTGAAGTCAAACCAACTAAGCCTCCTAAGCTTGAATAAGGTGGCGGTGTTGCTTCAGCACCAGACGAACTCGGTGAACTTCCAGTTCCCGCCGCTTTAATCACCAAATGAACAGTTAACCCATCTCTGATATTATGCTGTCCCAAGGTATCTTGGTCTTTCAAAATCTTCCCAGCAAAAATTAAAGTTAGGCGATTCGCCTCAGCGTCAAATTTCTTAGCAATAAGATCCTTGAACGACTTTACATCCAGAGATTCTTCTACTTCGAAAATTTCCTTCTGCTTTTGAGACTTCACATTGATGCTGAACTTCTTCACAGTGGCTTCAGGAGATTTTGGAGATTCGATGGTTTCTGTCTTGTCTCCAGACACATCAGAGGTTGTGGTCTTTTCGTCAGACATCGCAGATGAACAGTTTTCACTAATTTCAAACTTTTGGAGGTGTTTTAGATTTTATTTTGACACATGTCGCAGCATTTAAACATGTTTGAAATTCCACTAGAGTTGGAACCGTTCTTCGTGCTAATTGGTTCAATTAAAGGTGTCATATTTCAAACGTTGGCGGCAACGAAGTTGCTTGTGCACTTGAAAAAAGTTAATTTGCGTTAAAAAGTAATGCTGTGGCTGACAAATCTTATTTTAAAGAGAAAAAACGGTTCAATTCATTTATTCGTGGTCACGATGGGTAAAAGAAAAGTAAATCTGACGTGTCCATAAGTGTTCACAAGTCAAGTGGAATGTAACCTGATGTAACCGGCATGACTCAATAAAATGTAGGGAATTTTTAATTGTCCCCATGTTCAATATTTTGAAGTTTAAATTTGAGGTTAGGTCAATGTTGTCAAAACAAGAACTGTCATGTCATAAGTGATAAAAAATTAAAGAAAACAAGATTCCAGCAAGATGAGCATCCAGACAAAAAATAGTCCGGAGTCCCAGCTTCAAAGTTTGTTAGAATTCATGTCGAGGCACTTTTAACAATGATTTTTCAGTGGCAATTGGCATGCTGCTAGAGTCCATCACTGATAAAAGTCAGATTGTGTTTGAGACCATCAATGGGTCGATACGCAAATTAGCTGAAAAACATCCAAACCAGATATTAAACTCGTGTTGCCAATTTTGTAGCCGCAACCCAAAGCCTTCAAATGAACACATTTCTTCAATTTTAACAATTATGGAAAAGATTTGTATTGAGCATATCATTGAAATTGATGGCGACACGATTCTTTCAACTGTAGATTTTTGCTTGAAGATTATGATAGAAAATGTTAGTTATGAACCAGCTGTGCAAATGCCAGCTTCTAATGTTTTAGTGGCTTTAGGGAGGAAACACCACATTCAGGTTGAACTTTGTTTCTTCTACTCTTGAGATTTAACAGTACTGTTTAGGTGATGGAAAGTCTTCTTGGAAAATTAGAGGCAGGTATATTGCCACATCATATGATTCCACATACATTGGGTGCTCTAGCCAGCAGTAATGCCCAAGGAGTGGTACCATATCTCAAGAATATCTTCTCAGTGATGGTACCACTTCTTGGGGGCGTCAAATACGATCCTTTGAAACAAGCTTTTGCTTATGGTAATGCTACAATTTTGTACATAACTCCAACCAATGTCTTTTAGCTTTAGGTAGTTTCTGTGAGGCATTGGTAGAGTACACCTCAAACCTTGATCAAGTGCCTGATAACACAATAACAGTGGAGAATTTTCAAATTGAAATTGGCATGTCTTTTGATATCTTGTTTGCCTCATGGTTGCAAATCCGCGAACCCAAAGGCATAGGAAGTGTCCTTAACGCTCTCTCCGCTATTTTTCTTCTGCTAAATGTTGAAAAAGTCAGTCAATACACCAACAGAATGATCCACATGTTATTAAACTTGTACAAAAAACAAGTGGATCCTTACAGCGTTACCAAGTGTCTAGGCTCAGTTATCCAGAAAGCTGCTAACGTTAATGGAACTCTACTAGAACCGTTGCTTACAAGCATTATGCAAGCGCTATCTGACTTGGTTTGTGTTTCTCCTGATTACGCTCAACCTGATTTACTGAGGAACCACTCAGAGGTTTTGAGATGCTATGAATGTTTTGCTCTTCATTTCACTGATCACACAATAGACCAACTGATTGGACAGTTAAAAAATAACAATGAGAAGGAGAGGATTAAAGCTATTCTAGTTATCACTCATCTTACTTCATACTCCACTGAGCATGCTATTCAGAGGAGGTTTAAAGACATTGTGAAACATTTGAGCGACTTACTCAATGATCCTAATATTCGAGTGAAGAAAGCTATCATGAAGATCATTGTCGCTTTCGCGTGTAAAGGAGTTTTACTGAACAAAGGTAGGCAGTTTTATAATCCTTGTCAAATTTTAACCAGCGATTCCAGAAATAAATCCCGACGGCCCCGATAAGTACATGGAATTCCTTTTAAAACTCTGTTGCAAACCACCTTTTTCAAAGAACACTGAAATCGACAACGGAGAACTGTTCGACATTCAAAAATCCGCAGATAATACTCTGTGCATGTTGAGTACCTCAGTACCGGAGCTAGAAGCGACACTTTGGCGCTTGCTCATGCAATGCTTCTTAGGACCTTTGTACGACGAGGCTATCGTCGTTTTACTGCGTTGTTTAACACACTTGGCTTCAAGAAAAGCAACGACTGAAGTCTGCGATGCGGCTTTCATACGCTGTCTTACTTTATTAGCAATGCCTTTGCCGGGTTTCAGGGGAACCTTCGTGTTAAATTTTCTTAAAAACATCAAACCTTGCGATGTTGATAGGTACAAGTCTGTTTGGGATTCGAAAATCCCTCAACTGGTCAAGTATTTAGAACAGAACTACGATAATTTCCACCAACTTGAATGGCAAGATCTTATTTTCGATTTCTTGGGGATTCTTCTGGAGGCTGTTAACGATCAGAAGTTTAACGAGTCGTTGATTTTGACCGCCAGGAAGCAACTTGAGATTTATAATAACAATAGGTGCCATTTAACCACTAGTATTTCACTTTTTTTACTTTATTTTATAGATACATGAACAGTAGTGACTCTTCAACCAAGCAGAGCGAGAAACACTTTCTTTTGAAATGTCTGGCAATGATCCTGTGCCACTCACAAGAAAAAGAAATCGTCCTACAAACCCTCGACGACATTCTTGTAAATGCAAAATTGACCGACTATTCTGAACTTCACGCTTGTGCTGAATCCATTGGTATTTGTTCGCGAGTACACTTACTGTACGTTTTGGACAAACTATCGATAATACGAAAAGACGTCTTGTTAAAAAAATCCTCGAAATTCTTTTCTTTCATCAAAGACCAGAAGCACGAACTGGAAATTGAAAGAGTCCGTTACGTAATCATCTCAAGTTACGCTGAAATCTGCAATGAAGCCTCGACCGACAAACTTTTAAAAGTGATCGAGTCTGAAATCCTCGACTTTGTCGTCAACGAACTTACAAATGCCAAAGATTTTGCTATAAGAAAAGCGTGTTTACGAGCCATCGGAAGTGTCGCGGATGCCATGCACCCAAACAGAAATACTCTTCATATTCGCATGCTCGACCGAGATAAAGTTCTTCAGTTGGTATCTTCAGAAATCCACCTCCACAACGGTCCGGAGTACATCGAACTGTTTCCGGTGATCCTCCCAGTTATCACGTCTCTCGTTCGTCTCCCGTTACCACTAGAATCAGATCAACGTTTAAAATTATTGAAGTTGTGTTTCGACAATGTGTACAACGCCTCGGCTATTTATTGCAAGATAACGATAGATAGCAACGAGAACAACTATTACGGCGACTTGAAATTGGTGCCGTTCGTAACTTCAAGTTTTACGAAGTTGAATCAGTTGGTACAAGAGTTGCTAATGCAGACGTTGTCTCCCGCGACTTTAGATGAGATTGTAACTTTGTTGGAGCCGTGGCTGGGACGACGAAAAGCCGAACAAAGACTTCCGGCGGCTGAGACTCTCAGGATGGTTCTGCAGACGTATTTGGATAACATGAAGTTTGCGTATGATTGTCCGACGACTTTTGGACAGACTGGTTTTTTGTTGGCGAAGATAGTTCCGCGCAGTACCGATCCCAATAAGAACATCAGAAAAGTTAGTTCATCTCATGCTCGTTAGAAATGTAAATAACTTTTTTTTTAGGTGGCGACAGAGTCTCTTTGTCTTGTTCTTTGTATAGCGTCACGCTACGAAGGCCACATGCGCGACCACGATAAGCAACTGAGTAACGCAATGCAACACATTCAACAACAGATTGAGTTAGATGAGCCAAAGCTGTTGTACAACTTAACAACAGACCTGGCTCATATAATCTGCATCAACCTTCCACCGTTTCAGTTGATGCACTTTGTTGACGGATTATCCGACGCTCTTTTGGATTGTGAGTCCTCAAGTTCCAGCGGGAGTAGTGTTGTCTTGAATATGACTCTAAAGAGCAAAGGTAGTGAATTACAAAGCCACGTTACCCCCATCATGGAAAAGTTAATAACACAGTTAAACAAAATTCAGTGTCCGCGTACAAAATCTTCTACTTTGAGAAGCATCTTGAATTTTGCAACCCACCACTCAAAGACTGTCTGCCATATTCTTCTCAACCAACCTTTACCGTTTGATGGCTCAATTTGTGACTGCTGGGCTGTTTTGTCAACTGATCCAACTTTGGTTCTCGACCTCTTTGATAACCTGAAGAAAGTTCTAAAGCAAACACCACTGTACGAAGAACAAGCTAATGGAGAGATACGGATAGCGATGTTGCAACCTCTCCAAGCAGTTTGTGCCCTGCATGAAATCCTAAAGAACTCGCAATTAAAAGAAATCTGCCGACAACACTTTCCGGAGATATTTTCGATACTGCTAGTCACGCTAGCATCGTATATTGGCACTGCAGCCCCTGCGACTAAATTCGTCAGCGATAAGAAAGAAAAGTATAGTTTCGTACTAAATCGCGATGCTTACAAATTAAAACCCGCTAAAGTAGCTCTAGAAACAATGAAATCATTTTTGCTTTGTTGCGAATATACTCAGACCGCAGGATGTTTGCTTAATCTAATCAATATAGAATCTGCAGATGACTTAAACGCTTTTTTGGACACTGTCTCGTGTCTTGTTGAAAATATTTGCGTAGAGAACGCGGAATCTTTGTCGTGGTTAGTTGCTTGTCTGGGACCGTACATTCGAGCCGAGTTGGAGCCACAGAGAGTGGCAGTAGTGGCATTTTTTTCGTACTTACTAAAACAGAAATCCAACAGTCAGACTGTGTTGGTCGAAAACTTGCTTGAGATGACGCTGGATGTGCAGATGGACCAGAGTTGTTTAGTACGAAAGTTAGCACTTCAAGGACTCGGTTTTGCGGCCGAGTATTTGAACTTGGATTTGGTGTCGCGGCATTGTCAGCCAATTTTAAGTGTTTTGATGAACAGTCTTGACTACAGTAATATTGGGTAAGTATTAACTTTAACAATCACCGGTTGTTAACATCTTCTTCTAGAAACGAGAGTGATGTGATTCTTGAAGGAATGTTAAGTTTTTCGAAGCTACTGACCACTCTAGAAGGTCGCAAATTTAGTACCTGTCAAGTAACAGCAGCTGTGAGAATCAAACCGTTGTTAGACCAAGAAGAGGTTTCTTTAAGAAGAGCTTCTTTCCGTCTCCTCGGTGATTTGGCAGCCTCGTTGAGCCCCGACGCGAATATCGAAGCTTTCAGAGAACAAGTGCAGGGAAATCTCATAACACTTATTTTACATCTTTGCGATCCGGACATGTATGTAATAAAAGCTTGCAAGTACACTTTACGCAAAGTGGCCATATATTTGGAGAGTCCTAAAGTGAATTCCATGATCCAAGAACATTTGATTGATGAAGCTAATCTCCATTACGTTGATTTTGTCAAAGACTTGATCAAAATCATGGTAAGAATAACTTGAGAGAGGTTTTATGGTAATGAGTTGTGGTTTCAGGCTGAGGAGATGCAAGATTTGTTTAATCTCTTTGTAATGACGAGTTTGTCGTATTTGAAGAGTCCGTGGGTGGAGATTAGAAGCAGTGCAGCGTTGTTGGTTGGACTGCTGTTTTCTCAGCTAAACCACGAGAGTAGGCATCGACTATCATTGGATACAGTTTGTGATAAGTTGATGAGATTGATCAATGATGAGCATGAAGAAGTGAGGATGAGGGCAGTACAAGCAATCGCGTACTTATTCTTAGACTAAACTCCAAATATTTTTATTAATTAGATCGCTAACATTCCTGGAAATTGTAGTATTAGAAAGAGATTAATTACTGTTTTATTATAAACATGACGTTATTTTGTGGTGTTTATGTTGTGTATTCCTATTGTTTTTTATTGTTGATCATGGTAACTTGAGGAAAGTTTTAGTACTGATTTTAATGAGGCCAATGATAATTTTAATGTTCCATGATTTGCCAAAATCATGCTATTTGTGATACGTTAAGATTCAAACTGAGCTTACTTAATAAATAAGGTCGAACAGAAATTAATTTATTTTGTTTTCTCGTACCGTTTGGTAATAGCCTGCGTTACAGACATGAGAGGGTGAACTACAGGCATGTCAACTTTAGCAAGTGAAACTCCCCCGGAAAACCTCGGTTTGTAGCCCGCGTAACCAGGAATTGGGGCATCATGAATAATTCTTAGTCTGTCTTCTTCCACAAGTTCGCGGATTTGTTCCTTTACCTCATCATCGACGAGTCCTTTAACAGGATTAAAACAGGCTCCACATCTGAAAAAGCGTGTAAACAGAGTCAAACCTTTGTCGCTCACTTAACAGGAGGATCTTTATATTCCCAAAACGTTTTTGTAGGATCTACAGTTACTTTAAGTTGCTTGTTTTCCCAATCTCTTCCTCTTCCAGAACTCATCTTAGGCAACGGTGGCATGATATCAGTCTTCAACTGCACCTACAAAAAAGAATGAGTATGTTTTTACCAATTCTCGGTATTTACAGAGTTTCCACCATTCGCTTCAATGACCGAATTAGGAATTTCTCTTTTCATGGAATGAACTCGCGACTCTTTAATAGCTCTTGTAGTCTCTGAAGTGTACATATTATCACATAATATCTTTCTGATCGAAGACTCGTCAATATCGTCCATGCTAATCGCTGGAGACATATAAATTCGTGGTCTTGTTTTCATCGCTTCTTCTTTGTCGGCACTTCTCTCGGGGACCACCTTAACACACATACCTGTTTCTAGTCAAACGAAACAAAGACTTACTGGAGTGGTAAAAGGCTCGTACGGATTAGTCTGGATAATGTCTTTAGGTCGCCAGAGCAAATTAAACGGGATGTACACGTTTGGGCGCCAGAATGCGTACGTTTCATTGTCGCGCAAACGGGAGTTCTTGGGCTGCTTTATTTTAGCATCGTCTTGAATAGATTTTTCTTTGTAGCACTCAGTCGCGGGAGTGCTCTTTTTCTCGAAAGCAAATTTTTTGTAATCGTTTTGATACGTCGTTTCGCATTTAAAGACGTCTAATCCGATTCTTTCGTCGTAATCTTTCATTGTTCTAAATTTTAATGACAGGGCCGTCAAAAAATAACTTGGAGCTGTAAATAAATAAAGAAATGGGACGGTTCTTTTAAAATAGTCTTATACAATCAATGAAAAACTTTATTACATCATTAAATTGCAAGGGCATCACTCTGGACTTCATGATTCAGCTGAGTTTGCAAGTTGGACAATTTGTCCTTCAGCATCGCGACGCCCATAATAACAATATTTTCTGGTTTTAGAGACCCTGCCGCTTCCACGTTAAAATAAAACTTATTAGGTTTCAATTCCCAGTTGAAATCCGCTTCATCTAAAATATTAAAAAGTTAAAAGGAATTCAAATCAGTTTGGAAATACCTACACTGATCATCATCAAGTTCACTGTATTCACTCTTGGGCCATTCATCAGGCTTAGGGAAAAGAGTGTGCCTCATGGCGTTGTCAGGATCATACTCAAAAGCCACTCCAGCAGTGGGGTTCCACTTTGCATGTTCTTTACCAAAACCTTTCTTAGCATAAGCTTTCACTTTCAATTCCTGTCCCTTTCTCAGTTTTATTATCAAGATTTCATCAGTGTCTCCATACTCTGAAGATTCATCATCTCTATGTTTAGAAGTGGCAGGAATTACACGGGGATCACTGGATTTTAAATCAGCTGTAGTAACATGACGCGTATGATCATCAGTGCACTTAACATCCAAAGTGAATTCTACACTGCATTCGTGACAAAAATCAGAACAAATGCAATCCTAAAAATGAGTTAGTAATGACCAAATTCACACGAAAACTACATACTCGTGGATATTGAAGCCGCTGAACCACATCATCTGAAATTAATGGAATGAGACCTATTCTGTGAGCCAAAAACTCATCGCTTAGAACCGTTGAATTAGCTTCTAGTTTCACCCAATCTATCGCTAGAGTTGGGGTTTCTGCTATTAGTACTCGACGAATACTGTTTGCTACGCTGTAACGAAACATGGGGGTACAGCGTTAAAGGTTATGGGAATGTTACCTCAAATCTGTATCTTCAACGTAAAATTTAACGTTGTCGTCGGTGAGATCGGTGATATGAACAGAGGGCTGATTAGCGTACGGCATTTTTCTATAGTCTATAAGTTCTTAATTACAAAGTTAAAAAAGTGCCGCTGTTTACAAACCGTCATCAAACTAACCTCACTTTTCTGACATCTGACATTTAGTTTCTAGCATTTCTAGTGATTTTCACTTTTTGCAACTAGTTTAACTGTCATTTGCCCCCTCGTGATATGTGTCAACTTTTGTCAACTCTAAAACTTGTATTTTTGTTTTATTGACTACACGCTAATTGCCTCAGGAATTATGGCGGAAAACATTTCAACGACTCCGTACATTATTCAGATCAACGAGGTAATAAACATCACGTTGTGTCATTCATTAATTTCCCTTCGCAGCCCTTTGAAACTATTCATTTATCTGAAGAACTCAATAATCTGGGCATACAAATCGATCCTAATTCTCAGGAGTTGACCACTTTGAGCTCAATCACAGATTCTCAAGTTCTGGTAGAATCCCAGGGGAATTCTATTCAGATTCTTCAGGATACAGAGGCCTTTCCTCAAAGGTATGAAGTACAAGAACAACCATGCATTGTGCAGATTGTTTATCCCCAGGATTTGTGTCTAAGTGTGAGTAAATAAAAACCAAGAACTACTTCACAATGATTGATTAGTCTGTTCAAAATATAGTGAAGAGGGGACGCCCTAAAAAGAAGAAACAAGAAGAACCTAAATTTGAACTGACGCCAAAGCCTGAGATTGTAGACTTACCAAAGACTGTAAAAACAAGAACAAGATCTGGGAGACTGGTAAAGCTACCAAAACACATAGAAAAGGTACTTTAGATATCCCACAACTTGCCAAACTAAATACTCTGTTTCAGGACTTTAAGAAAATTGAGATAGCTACTGAAGAACAAGAAGTCCAATTGTCAGATTTTAAACGATTTGAAGAAAAAGAGAACTCAAAGTTAGAGTTTGTAGAGTTACAAAAACGAAAAAGGTGTATTCCTGCCCAGTATAGGTGCCCAAAGTGCACCAAAGCCTACCTGGGTAAAAATAAAATGATCCAACATCTCAAAAAATACCCTGATCATGGGCCACTTCCTGAAGGCTACCAAGAGTACAATTTTGATGTTTGGAACTTCCTGTTTGATATAACTCAGAAATGTAAGCCAGGTCAACGTGGGATTAAATTCTGTGAAGAACTAAGTAATTTATTACACAACGTCCAGCTTTTAAAGAGCGCCCTTTTTAAGACAGTCACTGATAATAAAAATTGTGTTCAAATTGATAAAGTTTTGGGAAACGCCATTGGACTGCCGCCCGGTAAATACAAATTTGATGAAAATGAGCTATACAAAGATGTTACAGTGTTGAAATTGATCACAAACAGCGACTTTTTTAAACCAAATGTTAAACATAACGACAGTAACCCAGTTAAGAGCGAAAAAGATGACACTCACAAGGAATGTGAGAATAAAAAAATGAAACAAAGTGTTGAGCCCACAGGTAATTTTATTGAAGTCAACCAAGAGAATGGGCAGTCTGCTGAGGATACTCAACAAAAAGACAAAGAAATGTTTGCGTTCAATCCAAAGCCAGACTGTGATAGTACTAAAATACAAGAAAATACAATAACCGAATCATTTTCTAAGAAAATGGAAGTGGATAATCAAATCTTGTCGTCAGATCTGTTGTCCGAGAATTTATTATTACAGTCGTTGCCAAATCCTAGAAACTCCGAGGATGATCTAATTTTAACAAGTGTAGATAATGGTTCTAATTTATTAGATAATAGTACTAGTTCAGATGAAGTTATGAATGTGGATCAGTTTGTCAATGAAAGATTTAAGAAAATTATAGGACCCGACGTGGAACTCAGTAACACGTCTTTGAATCTTGATCTACCAAGTTTGGAGCTTTTTCAGTTTCACACAAGCTGATATTAGCTGAAGTAAAAAACGTCGTAGCTTCATTTAATTGATTAAAGCATAGCTACTTTATTAAAATGCATTTTAAATTGTTTTGTTTAAAATTTATTAGTCATCGTGTTCTGTAAAATGTAATCGTAGTAAGCAAATGAATAAACGAAATTAATTAAATTACGATCGTTTTGAAAATATTGCACGCTTTTGCCCGATATAAAAATAAATGCGAATTTAAATGTAATTATTATAATTTTCATTTTTGTAATTACGAAATCATCGCGCAATTTGAATTCTATTTTGCCGGCCGGTTTGTCATCGTGTGTTGCCGGCTTTTTTGTGTGACGTGTAATGTCCTGTTGGCTTAATTTTCCACATTTTCGGCAATGTACGAATTAATATAAATGAAAAAAGCTTCCATTATCCAAAAACCTTGAAAATTTCGTCTTATCAACTAAGTTTTGCCTGTAGTTGTAGCATCATCGATTGAAAACCTTCCTAACCTCAAACTCGGTGGTTTTCCCCATTTCAAGACTAAAGTTTTGTATATAAATTGAAACTCGCAATGTTGGGATTCGGGAAGAAATCAACAGTTGCTGCTAACGCAGAAAAACAAGAGACTTTGCTAACTTTATCGATTCTAACTCTGGCTGCAATTCTATGTAAGTCTTGCGATTTTAAGACGCTCAATTCACTTATCTGACTTTTTTTAGCATTTGCAACGCGCCTATTTTCTGTTCTTCGTTTTGAGAGTGTAATCCATGAGTTTGATCCTTATTTCAACTATAGAACCACCAAGTTTTTAGCTGAAGAAGGTTTTTATTCTTTTCACAATTGGTTTGATGATAGAGCATGGTATCCTTTGGGGAGAATCATTGGAGGTACGTTACTAACTATTCAGTACACCAACATCAGTGGAAATCTTCAGGTACCATCTACCCTGGGCTCATGGTAACCTCAGCTGCCATCTACCACTTATGCTGGCTCCTCAACATCACAATTGATATCCGCAACGTGTGTGTTTTCCTAGCACCTTTATTCTCGTCTTTTACTACTATAATAACGTATTTACTTACAAAAGAAGTGAAGAATGCCGGTGCTGGACTCGTTGCTGCCGCTATGGTGTCCATAGTCCCTGGCTACATTAGTAGATCAGTTGCTGGAAGCTATGACAATGAAGGCATAGCTATATTCTGCATGTTGCTAACGTATTACACGTGGATTAAAGCTGTGAAGACCGGAACTATTTTGTGGGGAACTTTGGCGGCACTTGCCTATTTCTACATGGTAAGAAAAGCGTTACTTAAGAAAGTACTGAGTTTTTTTATTAGGTGTCTTCATGGGGAGGATACGTATTTTTGATAAACTTGATCCCGCTACATGTCATTACGTTAATGGTCACCGGGAGGTTCTCGCACAGAATTTATGTAGCTTACAGTACCTTGTATTGCGTGGGCACCATCTTGTCCATGCAGATTTCTTTTGTTGGCTTCCAACCAGTGCAGAGCTCTGAACACATGCTGGTATGTATAACAAAATCACGCGAGACTAAAGGAAACGAAGCGAATCTCACGAAAGTCTTGAATCAACTGAAAACGTTGTCTTTACGCAACAACAGAAACGGCTATTAGGCTTTTTGTTGGCGCGCTCATTTTTTGCTGCTGAAAAGGTCGTAATTTAGGTGGGTGTGGGGATTATTCGTAGATTTTTATGGTGGTGAGATAAAATGTTTTATCATTCAGACAAAATTATTCGAAATTGTACTTGACCGCGATTGCTATACATATAAAAACCTTACTTAATGAAACTTCCAGGCATTGGGCGTGTTTGGCCTATGCCAAATTCACGCCTTCGTGGACTACATTCGAAGCAAACTCACAAAGAACGACTTCGACGTCCTTTTCTCCTTCCTCGTCTACACAGTCGGATTATTATTCGTTGCCGTTTTCGGCGTCTTAACCCTCTCCGGTAAAATCTCCCCATGGACCGGACGTTTCTACTCGCTTCTCGACCCATCTTACGCCAAAAATCACATTCCTATCATTGCCAGCGTATCCGAGCACCAACCGACTTCCTGGAGCTCCTTCTACTTTGATTTACAAATTTTAGTGTTCCTCTTTCCGGCGGGACTCTACTTCTGCTTCACTCAACTCACCGATGCGAACATATTCATGATTTTGTATGGCGTCACCAGTATCTACTTTGCTGTGAGTAGTCGAAAGAATGTCAAAGTTGCCTAACTGGGCAGTTTTAGGGAGTCATGGTCCGTCTCATGCTAGTTCTTGCCCCCGTGATGTGTATCCTAAGTGGAATTGCAGTTTCCCACTTGCTCACCAAGTTTATGAAAAGCACAGACTCGGCTAAACCCGATCACAAAAAGAGCAAAAAACTCGAATCGAATTACGTGATGAAAAACGAGATTTCTTTGGCTTTTGTCGGAATTATTTCGTTGTTACTGATTTCGTACACGTTCCATTGCACCTGGGTGACATCAGAAGCGTACAGCTCCCCTAGTATTGTGTTAAGCGCCCGCTCTCATGACGGTGGTAGGATCATCTTTGATGACTTCCGAGAAGCGTACTATTGGTTGAAAATGAACACACCTGAAGACGCCAGAATTATGTCATGGTGGGATTACGGCTACCAGATAACTGCAATGGCAAATCGGACGATCCTCGTGGACAACAACACTTGGAATAACACTCATATTAGCAGAGTTGGACAAGCCATGGCGAGTTCGGAGGAAAAAGCGTACGAAATCATGAAAGAATTAGACGTTGATTACGTTTTAGTAATTTTCGGGGGGCTTACGGGGTATTCCTCGGATGATATAAACAAGTTCTTGTGGATGGTCAGAATCGGTAGGTTCTGGAAATTCTGTAGAGAAAGAGGTAACTCGTTGAATTTTAGGCGGGAGCACCGACAGAGGAGCGCACATTAAAGAATGGGACTATTACTCGTCTAGTGGCGAGTTCCGCGTCGATAAAGAAGGCTCGCAGACGCTTCTAAACTGTCTCATGTACAAAATGTGTTATTATCGGTTTGGTCAGGTTTATACAGAAGGTGAGAGGGTTGAAAGTTGCGGTCAAACACTGAAGAGTTTCTTTTAGGTGGTAAACCTCCTGGATATGATCGCGTCCGTGGGGCTGAGATAGGAAATAAAGATTTTGAGTTGGACGTCCTAGAAGAGGCCTATACCACTGAACACTGGCTAGTGCGTATTTATAAGGTCAAAGATTTGCCCAACAGGGGCGTATAATTCTACGTTTTGTACCTTTTAACTTTGTCTACATTGTTTTTCAATTATTAATAAAAATATTGATAACGAATGCCTTTTTCATTTGGGAGCGGTTTAACGTTACGTAATTTTAACGGGAACGTCGACCATAGACAACCAATAATACTGTTAAAAAGAGGTGGTCTTAAAAATGTTAAACGACATGCGTGGAAAAATAGCAAAATCTTCGCAAATATATCGAGACGTTTACAAAGCCCCCACTGCATTTCGTTGGTTTACGTTTGCCGGTGTTGCTTTTGAAGTTCAGTGCGGGAAGACATACTAATTTAACACCACAAAAACAAATTGTAAACTGTGCCTTAGCAATTAAGACTATTTTGTAAGTATCACAGGTTTTAATTTAGAATGATAAATGAAAAATTGAATGAGTGGGAATTCCTATTTAAAATTTTTGTTTATATAACACCTGAATCAATAATTATGTGATGATCGTGCGGTTACAACATTGTTAGGTTAATTTAAATATTGATCCTTGGTACAACTGTTAAACGAACCGAATAAAAGCCAATAACGCGGATCAAAAACGCCGTTTATTAATTCATCGTCTGCGATAATAAAAAGCAAACAACAGGAACAATGCGCGCTTTTAATTAATTCAGAAAATGGTTTCAATTTTATGAGTTGTGATTTCTAGTAGTAAATTTTTTTTTGTACATTATATTTTATGGTTGTAATCGTGGTACTAAATTCCACGCAAGGAACTTAGGTTTAACCTTGAAACATCTGCCGGAAATAACGTCAAGATAATGAACAATTTGACCTAAACCTAGTCCCTGATCGTGAGGTAGTCGCTCGTGAGTTGTAGTTTGGCTGTAAGCCAAAGTTAAAATTTGCTAGGATTCCGTCGAGATGCAAAATCAATGAAATATCACGTAAAACTCATATAATTGGAAATAACAAGTTTTTATTGAAGTCGCCTTGTTTTTATGTTCTTCCTGTGACTTAATGGTAAAATAATTACGAAATGTAATTGTTACATAATTGTGTTTCAAGTGGTTAAGTTGGATCATGTGAAAATTTTTAGCCTTTGATTTAAAAAATAATGGCAGAATTTAAAAAATAATTATTTGTAACAGAAAAATCATTCATAAGAATTAGTTATGTACTGGCTGGTCCAAAACCATCGTTTGAATTGATGATTTTTATACTATTTTCTCCTGTCTCGCATGCCCAAATTGAATTTCATTCATTTTCGGGTATTCTGCACTATCGACATTTCATCTTAGGGCAAAATCAGAAACATTGGCATCAAGATTTAATATCCATATTTTGCGGCTAACATTGGTAGGGAAGTCAAATAAAATTGCACTAGATTAAAAGTCACCACCAGCTAAGGGATGAAATTTTGTACTTGAATATTTAACACTTTATATGGTGAAAGGGTAAAGATCTTCTAAAAAAACATATAAAATTTACCATGAAAAATGTTTGCGGTAGCTTAATTTTAGAATACCTATTTTAAATTTGACCTTTCGACTTTACTTTTGATGCAAAAACCTCGGAACTCAAGAAGCATAAATAAATATAATTTCCTACATGTGGAAAAATTTAAAGATATTTATACTGCGGATGGCGAGAATATGTCTTTAAGTCAACATTACATTCTAAAATTGGAGGATGTATTTGGAAAATATTTTTTGGGTAATAAAATCCAGCTTTTTCCGGTTAATTTTAATTAAATTTACTTACACATAATAGAACCTACAGAAATCGATATTAATTTGATCAGTTGGAGTCCATTACGACGAATTTTTTCTAATCAAAATCATTTTAAATTTTTGAATTGTGCTTTTCCGCGAGGTAAATTTCCATAACCATCGGTTTGAATCTGTTTATTTAACACAACAGTTTGCCTTGGAGGAAAGTACGTCTAATGTATGCTGATACTGTATTGTCTAGCAGTCGTAAATCGTCGTGTTAATGATAGAGAAAATTGAAAAAAAAAAGATAAACTCCTGGGTCACTTCATTGATTTTAATTACGAATTTGTGCGATGATAAAAAAACGATTAAACTGTTTTATAATACATAACTATAACAAATTACTGCCAAGCAGTAAAATTTTTACAACGAGTTTGAAAAATTCCTGTAATTCCACTGCAAAAATGCGTTGAATGAATTAGTGATTAAATGCGTGATCAAAGTCCAAGCGTAGCAATTTTTAAAACATTGACAAAATAAGGAATTGACGAACTTACGTATCAGTTTAAGCAGATGTTGGAGGTGTAATAAGATATTTTCAACACAAAGAGTGTGTTTTTTTTATTGCCCAATAGTTTACACAAAATGTGAAAATTAATCAACAATTGACATTGTAGTGTTCAATGTAATTTCTCAATTTGATTTTGGAACAATAAGTGTTTATTGTTTACCGTTAGAATTGGTCATTCAGTTCATATCTCAATTTTCAATTCCCTTGGAAATTATCGATCTAGAATCTGAAACCCAAATTTTTGTCGCTAGATGGCAAAGTCCCTAAAATCGTATTTATCTGTCGTAATTAAGTCAAGTATTCCCAGGCTTAAGTCGAGAAACTCCAGATTTTATGCTCCCTGGACCCGGTACATCTACAAATCGGAACTACTAGTTTATCTCCTGATTAGCTCAAGTGTAGAAATGTTGTTGATACTTTCACTTGGGACCCACTTGAGTTCTCGGAAGCAGTAGCTTGTTTTTTGCTACTGTTCGAAAACACTTTATTTTTTCAAGAATTTTCTGTACATATCCAAACAAATAAATATTTACGTATCGGCTCTTCTCTTAATTCTAGAACTCTTTGACGGTATTCTAAAAATATTCAAATCATGCAACCTGAAATAGCGCGGCTTTACCCAAGTTTGAGATTGTAATTAGCACCAGAGTAACTTTTAAGATTCCAGTTGTTTCCATCTGAATGACTTTCCTTTTATAGAATTCTAAGAAACTCCGGAAGCCTTCCCTAATTACCGGAATTAAATTGCTTGCATCAGCACCGATGATCGTGCCAATAACTGCAATAAATTTTCCACGATCCATTACACTTTTCTTGAAATCAATATAGCTTGAGCCAAGGTGAAATTTAATCCCCTTTGTATCAATTAATCTCTAAAGTGACCTAATACCCAAAGTATTGTTATCAATGGAAACAATTGTTGGTAAGGAGAATGAACCAATCATTTTTTAGAAAACACTAAAAATGTAATCTAGAATAACGTGTTTACCTGTTTATCTTATTTTTTTACCCTTCCGTTACTATAAATTTGATCGATACGCGGAGGTGTAACAGTATTGATTGAACTGTAAAGGTGTGTAGAAGTAAGCTTCAACTGCAACTTGTTGCAACATTTTACTTGGTTTCAGACGTTTCTGCATGAGGCAGGGGGGTTTTTCTGTATTCGCGTAATTGGGTTATGGACTCAGGTCTTAAACAAAGCAGGAAGCCAAATCCGAGAGAACATGCCTTCCCGCTATCAGCTGCTACTTTTTGGTAAGTTTGATATTAAATATTTACATAGTAAATAGCAACTAAGTGTATTTGTCGCCGCTGCACTTCAAACTCCCGCAAAAGTTTGGGATTATTCCAAAATGCTTGTTCGTCATGTTAAACGATGAGCAATTTGTTCATGATAGTTTATGAGCGACAAAATGATAAATTGTGTCATATATTCCGTATAGTAAACCGCAGTGATTGATAATCATGGAAATTACGTATAGACCGTGTTACTCGAAAAGACACTCGATTTTCTAGTGATCCTTCAAAAATAGGCCACTCTTGAAACTTTCCATAGATTGAGACGTGCAACCTTATCAGTAATTAGATGCAACTAGAGACAAGCTTGAGGACTGATTGTTTTAAATTTTTTTCACACCATAAACAGTTTATTGAAGATTCTTGAGCAATCGTTTCACAACAAGTCATTGCACTGTTGGTTTTTGTCGTAAACATTTTCTTATCGAGATCGATTGACTATTTTATTGACATTGGACGTGTTATTAAAAATCTGCGATTATACTTTGCATAAATTACTCTGAGTCACAATAAGTACTTTCATTTATCTATAATGATAGCGCTACAAACATAAATTGTTGTGGCACTACCGTTATAGAGTAACAGCATTTTTTGTTTATATTTTTGTATTCTATTGGTTTTAAATATCAGCACGAAATTAATTTATTTAAAGACATCTTTCAGTGGAGTCAAGCAAAACAATTCGCACGTGTTTTATTCATAAAAAATACGATTATTTAAATCGCATACGCCCAGTTATTTCAGTTTTAATTACGATGATCCTTTAGTCTTTTATTCGCTATTGTAAAGCGAGAGATAACTTTTTTATATCGACATAATGAGCGTAATCAATCTAAAACTGTTAATCCTTTTGTCTTGAAGCGATGGGATTAAACTACATATTTTTGTCGTCATTTTTAGATTTGATAAACTTCAGGCTTTATTTAAATGTCCAAATAATGACACCAGTATTAGATTGAACAATAAACTTTAGTTAAACGATTGAAATGTGCTCGTAAATTAGATAATTCGTTATCACTGCTTGTGTTAATACAACACGAGATTAATTAGAAAAATGTGTAGGTTTTATCAAGCGCATACTTCACGCTAATTAATCGGATGAGTAATTAATTTTCCCTTTTTCCTTTACAGGTATACTATTCCAACTTTCATTCAGGGCTTCAAGCGTGACTTAGAAGAGTCCGACTTGACAGAAACCCTGTCTGAGCATAAATCGAGCAAATTAGGAAATAAAATGGAAAAAGCTTGGAGAGCTGAAGAAGAAAAGGCCTTGAAGGCCAAACGTAAACCATCTTTGCAGAGAGTACTGTTTAAAGTTTTTGGTTTAGAATTTGTTTTTTATGGTATTGTTTTAGCACTGAGTGAAGCTATAAGGTGAGTTAAGATCCCAAACTCTTTTATATTCGTTAAATCTCTCACAAAGGATAATAAGAAATAATTGTATTTAGATTGAACCAGCCAATATGTTTGGGAAAACTACTTTCGTACTTTTCGGAGAAATCAGAGTTCGGTGGTGTACAAGAAAAATTCAAAGACCCCACGCAAAATCAAACGGAGTAAATATTCTTAGGGGTGTTGAATAGATGTAGTTCGTAGTTTTTTGAGTTTCTTGAGTTTCTTGTATATATAGCACCACTTTTTTAGTTTCTAGCACCCGCTTTTGCATGTTTTTTAGTTGATGTTTTCCCTTTACTACCTCCACGACATTGTTTCTACAATTTTTTATTTTTCAGAGTCGGACAACCTCTCGCTTTAGGACAATTGCTAGCTTTTTACCAACCTAGCAACACGGAAATTTCACAAACCGACGCGTACTGGTACGCCGCAGGGGTAGTTTTATGTTCCTTGATTAACATAGCCTTCACACACCCCTACATGATGGGTGTACAACACTTGGGGATGAAAATGAGAATCGGTTGTTGTTCCTTAATCTACCGAAAGTCGCTAAAATTGAGCAAGACTGCTCTTGGACACACCACTGCCGGTCAAGTTGTCAATTTACTATCCAACGATGTGAACAGATTCGACGTGGCCTTAATTTTTGCCCATCAGTTATGGGTGGGACCCGTTGAAACCATTATTTGTACTTACTTGATGTACTTACAAGTTGGATATTCAGCGGTCATCGGTGTTGCGTTCCTATTGATGTTCATACCATTGCAAAGTATGTGTTCAATTAGCTCTCCTTCTAGCTAATTGTTTTTTTTTAGTCTTTTTGGGGAAGAGGATCTCGGTGTTCCGTCTAAAAACTGCCCTAAGAACCGATGAAAGAGTCCGATTAATGAACGAGATCATCAGTGGGATTCAGGTCATCAAAATGTACGCTTGGGAGAAGCCGTTTGCTAAGCTCGTTTCGCTCGCGCGACGGTAATCTAACGTTATTACCTCATATTATGTTTAGTTCTTACTCTCTAATTCCAGGTTCGAAATTAAATCAATCCGGATCTCTTCATACATGCGTGGTATTACAATGTCTTTCATCATGTTCACGACCAGGCTGTCAATCTTTGCCAGCATCCTCGCATATGTACTTTTGGGTAATGGAATAACCGCCGAGAAAGTGTTTGTTTTGACGTCATTTTACAACATCTTGAGACAAACAATGACAGTGTTCTTCCCACAAGGCATCGCTCAAATTGCAGAGGCCCGCGTTTCCATCGGGAGACTCAACAGGTTCATGTTGTACGACGAGACCCAGATCGCGAAAGAACTGAGGAAGATTCAAGGAGAGAAATCGAAGGAAAACGGAGTCAGTGGCAATATTGGGGTCTTTATGAACGACGCCACGGCGAAGTGGAGCGAAGCCTCCACAGAGAACACTCTTAACAACATAAACGTGTCGGCGACTCCCGGAAAACTGCTGGCGGTAATTGGGCCTGTCGGGAGCGGCAAGAGCAGTCTCTTCCACGCTATCTTAAAAGAGCTGACTCTGTTGGAAGGGAGTCTCAATGTGAGCGGTGAGATTAGCTACGCGTCGCAAGAGCCGTGGCTGTTTGCCGGTACCGTCAGACAGAACATTCTTTTCGGACGTCCGATGGACAAGTTGAGATACAAGACAGTGGTTAAGAAATGTGCCTTAGAACGCGATTTCACTTTGTTGCCTTATGGAGATAAGACAATAGTGGGAGACCGAGGAGTTTCCTTAAGCGGAGGGCAAAGAGCGAGAATTAATCTCGCAAGAGCCGTTTACAAACAAGCAGATATTTACTTATTGGATGACCCATTATCCGCTGTTGACACCCACGTCGGTAAACAGTTATTCGACAATTGCATTGCAGGATACTTGAAAAGTAAAACCGTCATTTTAATCACTCACCAGCTCCAATATTTGAAAGAAGTCGACCACATTTTGTACCTAGACAACGGTAGTGTTAAAGCAGAAGGAAGTTTCAAAGAACTCCAGTCGTCAGGCTTGGATTTCACGAATTTACTTGGAAAGAACGTCGAAGAAGACGAAGAAGAGAAGAAACAAGAGGAGCTAATAAGACAAGGATCCATCAGAAGTATCGAATCGGTGGAAGAAGAGCCTAAGCAGGTGGAGGAACAGAAGAGTTCGGGCTCTGTAGGGGCCAAGGTCTACTTCGGATATTTCAAAGCCGGAGGTAACTGTTGCGTTATCTTTATTCTCTTCGCTTTGTTCCTTTTGGCGCAGCTCTTCATGAGTTTATCCGATTATTTTATTACTTATTGGGTGAACCTCGAACAAGAACACGACAAGAAGAATGAAGCTGAAACTTCCGTATTTGTGAATGATTACAACATTACGAAACGAGAGGTTGTCCCTAAAGCCAACGACACCGCGACTGATTTCTGGGATTTCGACCGCGAAACGTCCATCATTATCTACTCTGTTATTATCGGCGCTTTGATCATCATAACTCTATTGCGGTCTCTTACGTTCTTCTCGGTGTGTATGAGAGCATCGACTAGGCTTCATGACAACATGTTCGATAGTATTACTCGCGCTACCATGAGATTCTTTAATACTAACAGCGCTGGAAGAATCTTGAATCGTTTCTCGAAAGACATGGGATCCATCGATGAACTCTTGACGATCGCAATGATTGATTGCTTACAAATTGGTCTTGCACTTCTTGGGATCATCATCATGGTGGCGGTCGTAAGCCCGTGGCTAATGATCCCGACTGTGGGTGCTGCGATTATTTTCTACTTCTTGCGGATTTTCTACGTTCGCACCAGTAGAAATGTCAAACGACTGGAAGGAATTAGTGAGTCGAATTCGTTGGGTAATGACACTTTTGTAACTCTGATTTTATAGCTCGAAGTCCTGTTTTCTCTCATCTTAATGCGTCCCTGCAAGGTCTAACAACAATTAGAGCATTCGGTGCTCAAGAAATCTTGGAAAAGGAGTTTGATAACCATCAAGACTTGCATAGTTCCGCTTGGTATAGTTTTATCTCCACGTCCAGAGCGTTCGGGTACTCTCTGGATATAGTCTGCATGATCTACATCACGTTGGTAACCTTCAGCTTCTTGGTCATTGGAAATGGTAAATTTCCCTTTGTGTTAATTCTGTTCTGATGTTTAAATTGCAGAAAAATTCGGTGGTAATGTTGGTTTAGCCATCACCCAGGCTATAGGTTTAACGGGGATGTTCCAATGGGGCATGCGCCAGTCCACGGAGCTTGAAAATCAAATGACCTCCGTCGAAAGAGTCTTAGAATATAACAATATTGAACATGAGGCTAACTTGGAGTCACTCCCGGACAAGAAGCCTCCACCATCGTGGCCTGATCAAGGACAAATCGAATTCTACAACGTGTTCTTGCGCTACTTCCCTCAAGACCCTCCAGTTCTGAAAGACTTGAGCTTCACCATCAAACCCAGAGAAAAAATTGGAATTGTGGGTCGTACCGGTGCTGGAAAGTCGTCGTTGATTAACGCGATTTTCCAACTGACAGAAACCCAAGGAGCTGTGATAATCGATGGGGTTAACATAACAGAGATCGGATTGCACGACTTGAGATCCAAAATTTCAATCATCCCACAGGAACCAGTGCTTTTCTCCGGGACCATGAGGAAGAATTTAGATCCATTTGATGATTTCTCCGACAATGATTTGTGGCGCGCTTTGGAAGATGTCGAATTGAAGGACGTTGTCGCTGATTTAGCCGCAGGGTTGAATTCTAAGATGTCAGAAGGTGGTTCTAATTTCAGTGTGGGCCAAAGACAGCTTGTGTGTTTGGCTAGAGCGATTTTGCGGAACAACAGAATTCTTGTGTTGGATGAGGCTACCGCGAATATAGATCCTCAGACTGATGCGCTTATCCAGACTACCATTAGGAACAAATTCTCGGATTGCACGGTACTCACGATAGCTCACCGATTGCATACAGTCATGGATTCGGATAAAATACTTGTTATGGACGCTGGTTCCATGAGGGAGTTCGACCACGCTTATAATTTATTACAAGATACCAACAGTATACTATATGGGATGGTTCAACAGACCGGAAAAGCGATGGCCGAGACTTTATTCAACGTCTCTAAAGACAGCTTTGAGAAGTTGAAATCAGCTTAAGAATCAGTACTTACCATAAGAATCACTATTTTTGTAACAAATTTTGAAACAAATTTTACATTCTTGCTTGTATATTTATTTACATGAATAAAGCATTGTTGCACTAGCTGTGGAGGTTTTCTTCTATTTCCGACTTGACCCACACACCATCACCGGTAAAGTGGTGTTCTCTTTCAATGAAGTACAACGCTAAGTTTAGTATGTTTATTTGAGTTAAAGCGGAATTGGTTTCTTTCTCGTACTGTTTAGCTTGTGCTACGGCATTTTGTACTTTCTCTCTGAAAGGAACAAGTTAGGCTAGAATAAGTCGCTGGAGGTACTCACTTTGGATACAATAAAATGTAGATGACACCGAAAATCGCAGAAGTGGTGAACTTTTTCTCTTTAAGAAAAGAATACGTCTCTTGCATTGTCGTCAAAGGCACGAGGAGGTAGTAAGGGTGCTTCTTCAAGACGTCAAACTCATGGGCTTTTTTCTTGAAAGTAGCCTCCAAAAACGAATACGTGTCGGTGAAGCTGTTGATATCTTTTCCTTCTTTGATGTAGGTGTCGAACCTACCATCGTTTGTCCCTAATACCATGACGCTCGAGCACTTTAGTTGCAGGTTTTTTAAGAAAGCTAATCGTGATTTTGCCCGGTTTTGATGAACCACGAGTTTGAGGATGTTTGGATTATGTATTAAAACCTTGAAGTCTGAGATTCTTTTCAACTCCTGGAGCCGAAATTCTACGGTGTCTGGAGACAGGCAGAAGACGTTTAAGCGCCTAGATATTGCTTCTTCTGGAATGTTATGCTCCTAAAATGTACAAAATAATTGATTTAACAAAGTTCCGCGCTGGAGAAGTGAACAGTCTTCAAAACCCTTTTGATTTTTTCTGATTCTTTGAAAGTTGCTTAGCTCTTTCTTGGAGCAAAATGGGATCAGGAATAGGAGGCAATGACTGCTCACTTCTTCAGCACAATTTCTTTCCCAGCAGTACCTTCAGTGCATTGTATATCCGTTGAACACTATCAGGAGCCGCCGTCATAAGCTTTGGATACTGCCTGATCGCTTTTTTAATATCAACCCCAGCTAACTTCGGAAATTTCTCCAACAAGCCTTGGGTACCCTTTGGATATGCCTGTAGTATATACCCATATTTCAACATCTTTTCTTTTGGAAATCCCAACTCTTCCGCGCGTTTAATGTTTTCGCACAAATACCGAAAACTCTTTCTTTGAATCTGTTCATGAGTCTTTAGTAATTTTAGAATATCTTCTTTCGCTACGTCTAGACGCCAAGCTACAAAAAATGGTAAAAAAAAGCATTACTGCTTGAAGAATTTACATAAATACTCAATTAAGATTCTTTCATGGACACCATTCCAAGAGACTGAATCATCGCCTGTTTCAACGTAAAAACCTTCAGGACGCGGATCTAAATGTCGGATAAAACTGTCTACGACGTTTGTTTGTTGGGCTATCAGACCTATTTCTTTGAGCGTGTGGACGTCGCGGCGGCAAAAAGTGCGAAACCTTAAATATTCATGGAAATTAATAAAATAAAAAGTTGCTTCTTACTTTGATAACGTTTCTAGTGTTATCTCAGTGAATCCCCCTTCTGCCATCACAGTGTAATGTTGATCTAAAGTAATGGGGTGCGTGCGGAAAATTGGCGGATTTTTTAACATTTCATTTTTAGTAAAACCATGTTCTTCACAAAACTTTACCACTTTCTGGAGAATTACAGGATCTATTTTGTCCAACTTATGTCGTTGAATATAAGTCGTTGCTTTATAGTGGTGGAGTTCTAAAGAAATTCAGGCAGTTGGACTACATTTCAGGGGTAAAACTTACCGAAGGAGTATTTAAATAACTTATAATTGGCTTCATAATTAGAAATGAACCTTTTTATGTCAAGAGTGTGGCAATTAATTTGTCTGAGGATTTTATTTAATAAATTAATAGTCATTGGAGTTTTTCTTAAAAGTGGAGATTGCAGAGGTTATGTTTTGATTGGTTTTGATTGCTCTAACCTCCAAAATAGCGCACATGTCAACTTGACAAGAACTAAAGTTTGATTGGTTGCATATCTACAGGGGCATAGTTTTCAAAAAGCACAATCACAAGATTTTATTATTGACCAAAACTGGCTTATAATTTTTAATAAATAAACTTAACATATTTTATTACAAAAATACATTGCACCATTTGTAGATAGACTTTAGTACGTTTTTTCCGATTTTTTTCTGTATCTTGTAAGCCACTGGGGTTTGTTAATTGGACAACTTAAAAAGATTTGGTTTTTAAAAAGATTTCATGTTTGCATAAATTGGGAAAAATACGCATCTTATGCAAAAATAAAAAGCCACAATAAGACTTGTAACCGTGTATTACAAAAAACATATATCGATTCATACACTTTTCTACTCTGTTTTTCCACCCCAATTTCCTTTCCCAAACATTCCAATATTACAAAATATTCTCAGCGATAAATAATAAATAATTTCAATCAGTGACAGAGTTGAAAAACCGATAAACAAACCCAAAAGACCACCAATGTTGGCCAAGAAATCTGTAAACCCATACAGCTCGTTTCGTTCGGAGTTTATAAACTGGTTTCCTTTGAAAAATACTTGCAACATGGACATTTTCAGTCTGGAAACAAAAAGGTAATCGTAAATCCTTAACACGACGTCTTACTTCTTGTCTGTTAAGTTGATTGATGGGTGCCTGTTATGTTTATAAGTGGTCCTCCAGTCCCATTCGGCTTGGGTATTTTCAATATCGTATTGCATGGAAGTACAAATTGGAAGGCATTTACAGTCTGGAATGTCTTCGAATTCGTTTGATTCAATATTACTCATCTTGTTGATTTTTTTCTGGATGTCCCCTCGTTGCATTGTATCTATAAATTAATACTGTAGTACCAATTCTCTCTAAATTCTCAAAAACTAAATTTCTTGGTATTTACGGATAGCGTTGGTGAGACAGTGGTGACTCCCGGCGCCACAAATCAGGGTTCCTGTTTCTCCTGTAAAAAACACTGTGTATTCAACATTTTTGTACCCTCTGAAAACAAACTTGGAACATAAAATGGAACACATCCACACTGCTGTAAGGTATAGTTTGCCCGACACTCAATAACACAATTAGTTTGAGTATAAACACTGAAGAATTTCAAGGGCCGTTCTGAAGGAAATTGACAGTTTCTTCGCTGTGGACTATAATGTTGTACGTCGTGTGAGGTGGTCATTATAATTGGGGCTATTCCAGCCTTCGCTACTTTGTCCACAGGAACAACAAAGTGTTGGTGTTTCACTCTTGGAATTACTTCGGGATTCGCAATTTCGACCTTAAATCCTTTGACTGAAGTTCCACACGTGTAGTCAAGATCATCTTCATGGACTTTTAACTTAATTTCCAAGGCGTAAGGGATTCCCGCATAAAGAGCGCGTCGAGGGTAAGCTTGGATACTAGCTGTTTTCTTATAGCCCCATTCGATGTTCCAGTCATCAGTGACTGTCGTTTTGTGGTAGTGCTTATGGTGGGCACTAAAATCAGTCTAAAATTTTGATTTAGTTCGAAGCAAAAATCTTACACAACGTTTGATAGAATTAGAGTTCTGTCCATCATATTGAAAGTGTAGCAAATTCCGTCGTCCGTAATGATAGGAACGAAGAGCTCCGAGCAATTGTACTTCTCCGCCAAGAACCTACAGTCGAACGAGTTTTCGTAGAAGTTAGGTTGCACTTCTTCAAAGAAATCCAGCATTCTTTCGTCAGCAAACTTCCCACACTTGTAATCCACGTCCAAGTTCGTGTCACAGATGTACGATAAGTACCCAAACTTCCGCTCTCTGTCAAGACAGTAGTAGGTTCCCAAAAATTAAAAACGAAACTTACTCATCATCCGTCAAGCTTAAATTGTCTTGTTTCCGGTGTAAGTAGTAAGTGTAGTTAAAAACAGACGTTCTTGTTTTGGACTCCGGGCAAATCGTCACCGCCGGAAACGGAATCATCCAAACCGGAGTTTCTTTTGTTGCAAAGCTCACAATTACTGGAGATGTCTGCCATTTAATATACGTGTTTGACATCAAATACATACAGTAACTTAAAGATAACAAGATACTGATGGCCCACCACAACCTGAAAAACTTTGTAAGTATCTCCAGAAACTGCCACAATTTTCGTTACTTTTCTATCAGTGTTCGCCTTTCTCCGAAGTAGCGAATACCGTGGATGGTACCGGAAGAACAGTATTCTTCCGTGTAGTTAAGAAGATTTTCTCCATGGGAATAGTTTCGTTTTCCATCTTCTTTACTTGTATGCTTGTTGTCACCGAGTTGTAAATCACCTCTTTCGCTACCGACACAGATTCGGAACACTGTCATGTTGCACTCTGATGGTTGTACTAAGCTTTGCCGCGCAAAGATGAAGGAAGAATCTCCGAATTGGAGACGAGGATGTTTTTTTTGGAAACCTTGAACTTTCTTGGTTTTTGGCTAATTACATCACTAAATTCTTTATTGGACTCTTTAATGGGAATCGTGGTAGAAATTGTCCATAATTTACATCTTAATTGCATTGCGGAAAGACATAATAAGACATAGTTGGGGCTATTTTAGCATGACACACCGTTGTGTTGTAAAAAGTGTTTTTATATCTCCCTTAACTTAGGAGGCAAACATGTAAGTGATAAGCGGTCCGCCTTACCTTGAGATGATGTTAATTTATTCTTTGTTTACTACGAGAATTCCGGTCCTGGATTTCAAATATCTGTGGTCTCCTAGAGGCTATAAAAAAATTTCAGCACTCTAATTAGTTAGTGATGGTAATGAGATAACGAGGTATAGTTTATAAAAATTTCTTGTGAAATAAATTACCAGGAGAGCTCAAAAAGTGTACCAATTTTACAAATTTGGTGAAAATATTTAAAATGAATTTATGCAAATCTGATCATAAAAATTATTAAGATACAGGTTTTGCACTTAATAATTTTTTTGAAGACTCTACTAGTTTGGAATTTCTTGTGGCAATTTATAAACATTTTCTGTTAAGGCAAAATATGCTTTACCTGAAGCATCAGGTTTTATAAAATTAAATCCAAAAAAAAGTTTAAGATTACATATAATTGATTAACTTGTTAATGTAAAATGAAAAACCTCAACACGATTTGTAACTGTTTATTACAAAAAAATTATAGCTCGATTTACACGCTTTTTCTAGTCCGTTTTTCCACCCCAATTTCCTCTCCCGAACATTCCGATATTACAAAATATCCTCAGCGATAAATAATAAATAATCTCAACCATTGACAGAGCCGAGAAGCCTATAAACAAACCCAAAAGACCACCAACGTTGGCCAAAAAGTCTGTAAATCCATACAGCTCGTTCCGTTCAGAGTTTATAAACTGGTTTCCTTTGAAAAATACTTGCAACATGGACATTTTCATTCTGGAAACATAAATCTAACCGTACATTCTCAACACTACGGGTCTTACTTCTTGTCTGTTATGTTGACTGATGGGTGCTTGTTATATCTATAAGTGGTCCTCCAGTCAAAATTGGCTTGGGTATTTTCAATATTATAGTACATGGAAGTGCAAATTGGAAGGCATTTACAGTCTGGAATGTCATCGTGTTCGTTTGATTTAATTTTACGCATCTTATTGATTCTCTTCTGGATTCCCCCTCTTTGCATTTTATCTATGAATTAACATTGTTGTCCTAATTCTCTCTAATTTTTCAAAACTAACTTTCTTGATACTTACGGATCGCGTTGCTGAGACAGTGGTGACTTTCGGCGCCACAAATTGGAACTCCTGCTTCTCCTGCAAAAAACGGTATGTAGATTCAACGATTTTACACTCTTTGAAAACGAACTTGGGACATAAAAAGGAACACACCCACATTGAGACATGGTAAAGTTTGCCCGACACTCTATAGCACAGTTATTTTGAGTATAGACACTAAAGTACTTCAAGGGTCGTTCTGAAGGAAAGTGGCAATTTCTTCTCAGTGGACTGTATTGCTTTACATCGTGTGAGGTGGTCATCATATCGGGGGCTATCCCAGCCTTTGCCACTCTGTTCAATGGAATAACAAAGTGTTGGTGTTTCACTCTCGGGAGTCTTTGGGGGTGCGCAATTTGAACCTTAAAACCTTTGACTGAAGTTCCGCAAGTGTAGTCAATATCATCTTCATGCACTTTTAACTTGATTTGCAAGGAATAGGGGATTCCCGCAAAGAGGGCGCGGCGTGGGTAAGTTTCAATATCAGATGTTGTGTTGTAGCCCCATTCGATGCTCCAGTCATTAGAAACTGTCGTTTTATGGTAGTTTTTATGATGAGCACTAAAATTAGACTTTAGTTTTGACTTAGGTCGAAGCAAAAATCTTACACAATGTTTGATAGAATTTGAGTTCTGTCCATTATATTAAAAGTGTAGCAAATACCGTCGTCCGTAATGATAGGAACGAAGAGTTCCGAGCAATTGTACTTCTCCCCCAAGTACTTACAATCGAACGAGTTTTCGTAGAAGTTAGGTTGCACTTCTTCAAAGAAATCCAGCATTCTCTCGTCTGCAAATTTCCCGGACTTGTATTCCACGTCTAAGTTTGTGTCACAGATGTACGACAAGTACCCGAATTTCCGCTCTCTATCAAAATAGTAATTGGTACTCGAAAATTAAAACTGCAACTTACTCATCGTCCGTCAAGCTTAAGTTAGCTTGTTTCCGGTGCAAGTAGTAAGTGTAGTTAAAAAGAGACGTCCTCGTTTTTGACTCTGGGCAAATCGTCACCGCCGGAAACGGAATCATCCAAACCGGAGTTTCTCTCGTTGCAAAACTTACAATTACTGGAGATGTCTGCCACTTAATATACGTGTTTGTGATCAAATAAATACAGAAACACAAAGATAGCAAAATGCTGATGGCCCACCACAACCTGAAAAACTTTGTACGTACTTCTAGAAACTCCCATAATTTTGGTTACTTTTCTATGAGTGTTCGTCTTTCTCCGAAGTAGCGAATACCGTGGATTGTACCGGAGGAACAGTACTCTTCCGTGTAGTTACAGAGATTTTCTCCACAGGAATAGTTCCGTTTTCCGTCTTCTTTACTTGTATGTTTGGTGTCATCGAGTTGTAAATCACCTCTTTCGCTACCAACACACATTCGGAGCACTGTCATGTTGGATTTTAATGGTTATGACTAAGCTTTACCACGCAAAGATGCAGGATGACTCTCCGAACCGGTGAGCAGGATGGTTGTTTAGGAAACCTTGAACTTTCTTCGTTTCTGGCTAATTCCATCAGTAAATTATTTATTGGAGTTATCGTTGTTTAAATTGAAAATTGTGTTAAATTATCTCTTTAATGAGAATCGTGGTAGAAATTGTCTGTAATTTACACCTTAATTGTTTTGTGGTAAGAAATAATAAGGCATAGTTGGGGCTATTTTGGCATGACACAGCACTGTGTTTTAAAAAGTGTTTTTCTATCCCCCTTAAATTAGGAGGTGAACCTGTAAGTGATAAGCCGTCTGCCTTACCTTGAGATGATGTTAATATTTTCTTTGTTTACGACGAGAGTTCCGGTCGTAGATTTTAAATGTCTGTGGTCTCCCAGAGGCTATAAAACTAAGTAAGAGAATTTCAGCACATTAATTTGTTACTGATGGTAATGAGATAATGAGGTATAGTTTATAAAAAATCTCTTAACTCTTAATGTGAAATGAATTACCAGGAGAGCTCGAAAAGTAAACCAACCTTAAATTTTAGTGAAAATACTTAACATAAATTTATGAAAATTTTTGGTTGAAGCTGATTTAATGAAGCAAAATTTGCTTTATCTGAAGCATCAGTAGGTCTCTATCGAGAGTAGAGGTGACTTGGCACTGCAACCTAGCTTGGGGCAGTCAGTATTAATCTATTTTCATTGATGCAACATCTATGATTTAAAAGGAAAAAAAATAAAAAAAATGATATCTTGTTTTTCTGTTTAAACTATCGACATAGCACAAATTGTACATTTTGGAAACAAGAACGTGCTCGTTTTATGAAAGTGGTTTTTCAGGATTTTTTAACACATTTTAATATGTTGCGGAAAAATTCTTTTAAATCAGAAAAACTTAAACAATTGTCTTAAGTCACTTCCGCTGTCGGTACATTTTGGTTTGGTTATTACTTAATTCTTGAAGTTGAGACTGAAGTTGAAGTTTTCATTTAGTTCGACACTGGAGGAGAAAAACTGCTTAGGTAGAATTAAAATTTTTTATTAATGGGATTCATATCAATAATTGGGTATAACAATGAAAACGTTCGAGAATCGAATAATGGGTTTAGCTAAGGAGATAAAATCGTAATGTTTATTGTGCTATTTTGGCACCGTTAACAAAGACTCAAAAGAAGACCGTGATATGAAATTGGCAAACACTTGCTATCATAAGACTCGCATTTAGGATATAAATAAAAGTACATATAATAAACACGCTCCGAATTATAAATATACCTATATAACAATATAGCAACAAATATTTTCAGTAACATATCATATATTCGTAAAATTTGCTTCTATACCAAGTAAGTAATATTTTCAAATTTCTTGTATGGAAATTGATTTATCAACATAACTTGTACAAATTCTTAATTCGAATTCTAGTCGTAAGCAATATACAGGTAAAATATCTTAAAGTATTTGGTCTCACTGGTGGTGGGTTTTCTTTTTTTGAGTTCAGCATCCTACGGAAATGTCAACAGATGAAGCAAACTTGGAAAGGATCTACCGCATCTAAGAGACTGCTCTAAAAAAGTCTAAGTAGCTAAAACTATGGACTAGAATGAGATAAAAGGTGATAAGAATGATAAACATGGCAGTAATACTTTCACTTTTAGAGCGTCGCAAACGTCCTTGATGCTTTCGGAAAATATGTGTCAAGCTCTTTTAGCTTAAAATGCGTAGTACGGAACGAAAACTTAAAAAAAACTTTGAAATTGTGTACAAAATCGGAGTCGAGACACACGCGTCTTCTGTTAATCTCATATATTATGTTATTTCTCTATCTTTATACATCTAATTTTATTTAGGCACTTTAATAATTAGTGTATTTGTCATAGTTACGATTATCTATTTTTACATTCTAATTAATTCGAATGAGTTTATTATAGACAGTTTATTAAAAGGTGAGATTGGAAGGTAAAACAACATTTGGACTACTGCGAAGACGAATGTTGACCTGAAACTCTTCTGAAAAGTTTGTTTAACATTCAGTACTACGTCACATAAGCAATTTTATAAACTTAATTATGGATCAGAAAGAATCAAAGATTCAGATGCGCATCATAACTTAGGATAAGTTTGGTCCCTGCACTCGGGCCGCCCTTTTGAAATTGGCACACGAAAACTAAATCGTTATGCCATTTCGTTTTTTTTTTCTTTTACGCATGCATCCCGTTTAGATCTCATTCATCATAACTGAATTAATTCATTATAGTCTTTGTTATAATTATTATAATTAAAATTGATTAAGGTCATAGTACCATGTTTGTGTAAAGTACACAATGATTGTCAGAGGAGCACGTTATTTCGATTCTAATTTAACTTACATCAATCTAGACATTCATTACAACGCATTAACTGTCACATCACATTCGAGGGCGCGAACATTTTGGTGTATTTTTTTTAGAATATTCATTTTTAGATGTTCTGGTCTCCATTCAGTTTAATTTTGAGTTTTCAGGCTTTGGAGTTTTTAATAGGTTGTTAGCACTGTTGTCAATCGCGCTTGATATTATAACTGGTTATCAGATGAATTTAAAAATAAAGCGTCAACAATGACTTCTTTTCATGTCAAGTAAAGTTTAGCCTGAAAGTGTGACAGACAATGCTACCAACAGGTTTGAAATTCTAAGCCTTCTCAAACCCAATGAAAAAGTAAAAGTAATTTAGTACCGCGTTTTAATTTCTTGTGAAGAGGATGTTTCTATATTAGCGGTGATAAAGAAATTTGGGGTAAACTTGGAGGCTGAATGCGATTAGATTAAGTTCCTTGTCTAATGTCTTGCGATGGAAATGATTAATATCAGTTTAATTGGATTAAACATTATCCAGTCGGGGAGCGAATTATTATTAGAGTTCATAATGTTGGTAGAGACGTGATATTGGATTCGATGTGTTATAATATAATAAATGAACTCCTCAATTCAGTAGTAAAAAGTTTGGAAGTTTTAGCGCATAGCTCGCTTAAATTTTTGAAGAGTATTTTAAATAATTTTAGCGTATAAAGTTTGGAAATGGGCGGATTTGACGTCACTACTAAATAATTCGTTTTGGTTTTTGTGGGATGTAAAAAGGCAAGTTGATGTAATGCGATGTGAACTGATGTAATAACGTGTTCCTCTGAAAACTTTGACACCATTTAATTATGTATAGAACCGCCGTCGTCGACTGACGCATTTATCGAATATCGATCGAAGCACCATGACAAATATAACACATATGTTTCACTCACAGGGTGGTGTACACTAAACTTAGGGAAAATTTACATAAATTTTTGGCAGTTATTTCGTGAACGGTCCACCAGACAATTTGGCAACAGTAAAAATTTCACTAAAAATCGTTTTTAAATGTCAATTGGAATGCCGCCGTTACACAATATATTGAACGAACGCATACGTTGGCGTTCTCAGTATGTGGTAAGGCAGCGCATTTTGTTGTTAAATGATGCTCTCTCTGTTTCTTTCGTTGTCTTCCAAGCTGCTGGTCGATCTGGAACCGCATATTTGCATCTCTATTTCAGCAAGTCGGTTTTCCAACTCCCACTGTTGTTGGTTCAATTTCTCGCTCATTGCCGCATTTTCGGTTTCCACAGTGTGAAGTCTTTCACGCAATCGCTTGATTTCTGATTCTAGCGCTTCGTGAGAACCAAGAAGAGGAGACGCCGTCCCCGATACCAGCTGCGTCATACTGTCGCAGTGCAACGTTGTGCCTGTAATCATGAATAAATTGCTAAATCAGCATGGCTAAATATTAATTTCAGACATTCACAACTACATCACTTAATGATAACTTCGTTGATGTTACTTGAATACCTGATCAACCTAAACCTCAAAACACAATAATATGTGAAATAGCAACAGAATCTATTTCTGCGACGAAGATTAAAATTAAAATTTATGGTCACTTGGAAAAAAATGACACTTTTGATGTTTTACGAGGAAATAATGCAAATAATGCAAATAAAACGACTAGAAGAATTTGGGCGCTTCGTTCACGGTCACTTAAAAATCAAAGAAATGGATTTTAATTGTCTAGAAACTTTGTCTTCAGTAAAATAGAGCCCTCATTTTCTATATGTCAGAAGTAATGTCGCGCTGCGGGTTTGCGTCCGTCGTGGTCGTCGATATGTCCACATTCTTTCCTGGATGGTCAATAGACTCATTTGAAAAAGGATTTTGTCGCCAAGTTTGTGAAGAGAAAAATGGGCTTCTTGTGGTAATGTTCCGAAAAATTTGGTTTATTCTATCGTCGATTACTCATTGCAATGTTTGCCGTAATAAAAATAGGTTGATGTGTTTGCATTTTCTACCTGATCGTTGTTTTTATTACTTTTATTAATTTGCTGATGATCGCCCTGGAATCTTATAAAAGTTTCTAATATGAACAAACAGGGTCCGACAACACTTTAAATTGTCTTTAATTTTAAAAATACAAAATTGGAAATTTCCACATGTTTGTAGCTGACAAGCGCTAGAATCTCTTTCAAAAATGTGTTTTTATCACCTATACTTTGGCGTTACGCTACCTGTTTTTTTTTCAATATATCTATCTTACAAATATCGCAATTTTTATTTTAAATTTAGTGCAAATTTTGTTAAAAATTTTAGAAAAAAAACTGTTTCATCAAATTATGACGTTATAGTTTGTAACAACTTGTGTCAAAATGTCAGTTATCCTCTAATGTGCTTCAGATTAAAACAACAATTTTACCGCTGTCAGTTACATTGAAAATAATTAAAATTAGCAATTACTTTCACAAAAACTCAAAATTTGCTAAAAATTAGACGTCGCGACGCCACACTATCGGTAATAAAAACAATGTTTTTTGTTAGAGTCTAAAACTTGGCCAATTGTAGGTGTATACAAACTTCTAAATTTTTTTCTTTAACATTATAAACGATTATAGAAGTGGCCACAAGTTTTGTCCTAAGACAAAGAAAAAAATTGTAAATAAACGAGAGAATTTAAAATTTCAATTAGCAACCGGAGAAATAAGAAGCATAAATTTGAAAATCAAAAGTAGCAATCTCAAAGAGAACAATATTTTATCTACATATTTATATCAATAGAAGTGTAATATCAGCAGGCTGAAACTTCAAATAAACAGCTGTTTACTTAAGCCTGAAACTTGATATTGCTCAAATTATGCTATAAATTTTCGTTTTAAGTAACGTCGAGAAAACATAACAAAATTATATTAATAAAATTTCCTACTGTTAATTATCAAATTAAAAAGTATGTAATTAGCATAATTTTGAATAATGCGTGATGTTCGGGATGTTATTAACATTCCGATTGCAATAAAATCCATTACTAAAAAACCAATGTGTTTTGCTTTTTGTTAGTAATCAACAAACTACGTGTGAGATAATTTGAATAACAAATAATTTTCTTGTAAAACTCGAGGAATGTTTACCTCAAAACACGAAACGTAATTACGAGTGCATGTCGCTGTTAACAAAAACGTGAAGTGACAATCAGAAACCAATCCTGACGGAACGTCAATTGTACGCTTGTTTGTTTAAATGAAAGAATTTAATTAAACTGTATCTCCATCGGAAAAATCCATATCAGTGACAGTAAGTAAATATTTTGTAGCTTCCCTAAATCGTGACCTATAAACTGGTGTTCATTTTTTGGTCACTGGTTTGTAAACTTCCATAAAGATTCTATTTTAAACTTACTAAAACTGTGACAGACGTTGCAACAAGTTTATGAGTGTTTCGTTGCGAAAAATGACGGTTTCAAGTTTATCGAATTGGGACAATGTTGGACGTTATGGCTCCGGAGCGTCCATTGTAGGTCAATCGTCGAATAAAATTCATACTGAGTGCTAACATAAATAATCTACAGAAGTTCCAAGAAAATAGAGACAAGAACTGTTTCTTACGTAGCCCGGCGCATCCACCATTTCGACGTTCTACTTTATGCACTAGTCTGAGCTATCTACTTAAACTTGTCTACCATGTAGCAACTCTTTGTGAATAGCTCAAAGCTTAGTGTGAAATTTAAAATCGTAAAGTATTTCAATTTGTTGAGAGAGTTTCTGCTATGCCTTTAATTATATACAGTGTTTGCGTACTCGGATCGTGCACTATCAGCTTACACTGAAACATGATATCTGATGTGTACTCACACCTCACCTCACACTACCATTTCTCTAAAGCTCGGCTGGACTGAGCGGCTAACTGCTTGTTGGCTTTCTAATTTATGGGAGCAAGGCTACTAATTGCTCTTGTTGAAATGATTAACCTGTGTAGACACTTTGTTACATGAGATGACAAACTGTAATAAACATTGTAATATTGATCCGACTATAATAAAAACGCGCCTCTTTTTGTGATGCGGAATGGTGAGGGCGACACCAGCAATCTGATCTGTAATAGAGGACCCACACATGAGGGCTAATTTCACGAGACAATACAAGTACAAAACGGTTTCCATTTTAAACTTTCTTGGCCGACGTGCATCAGTGATTAGAATCTACTTTAGTACATGCATCAACTCGGTTGAATCAACTGATGGCGCCATGTCGCTTAACATGAATCTACCTAATTGAGGAGTCACTTTAAGTTAACGTAGCAGTTAATGAAATTATCCATGCATAATCAAGCTTGACGAAGACATTTTTAAAGATGCGCAACGAAAAAGTTTTAACACACTAACTAAAATTGGCTTGAAGCTGCCAATAACAAACTTACAGCCAAACTAATGCAAGCATTAACTAATCGAGTTGGGATTCAGCGGTTGATTTTCATGATAAAGTTAGTATTCCGAACACTGTATGAAAGTTGCTAAATTTTGCGCTTCTGTCACCTTTTCTAACAGGCTTAAGCAACAGGTGCCAGTACTTGGAGTCACATCTTTCAACAAATGTTCGAAGTGACGTCCATTGACTTAATAGCACGCTTCGGTTCTACAAACTAACACGCTTTGAAAACGTCAATAGCATTGAGCATTAGAGATGATTTCTCTGACGAAGCATCGTTTTATCTCCTTGGCTGTCTTTTAAAGGGTACGTTTTGTTAAATCGGGAAAATTCTAGGGAGGTAGCTTTAATTTTCCAGAAAATGGGGTGATTTAGTTACGACTTTAAGCGAACGATTCAATAAATGGAAAGGAAGTGGAATAAAAAATGAGAGTTTGACGTATGTGAGGTGATTCTAAACGAAAAGTATAAGATTATTTAATTGGAATTTCATTTCAAGTTTCTAGTTCTGTGGGTAACAAGTTTGGAGACATTTTTATATTCAAACGTTGTTACCCGACTTGCCTCCGACTTCTCTGACAATCTCAATGGCTTCTGGACTTGTAATACAACTGCTTGTCCGTAACATAAATTTCTCTAGCCGCATTTGTAAGAGCCACCAACAACCGCTCCGCCACAATTAAGTTCAGAGACATTGTTCTTAGTGTAAACCTGTAAACTCAATTTCTTATAAGAATTGTCCAAGTCTAAAATTAACAAGGAAAAGGCGGAAAACAATGTTTTGAATTCATTAGATTTTTTTCTATTCTGATTCTTGACACTCATTCTTCTTTAGATTTCTTCTTGAATTCTGTGAGATTCATTAATTCTTATAGGCCATTCTTTGGAGGAATGAGATTCGAATTCCGAGTCATTTTCTTTCAGAAAATTTTTATGACCAAATCTATTCATAAAAACTAGAGAATTTGTCGTCGTCGCATAAATCAAAATGACTAAATTTGTCTCTTTTGTAATTGGGTACATTTTTATCTTTTCCAGCCAATGAAAAAGTTACGTAGCAAATCCAGAACCCTATTTCTTATGTTTTGTCTCTTTTTATATTATCAGCAACCAATAAATTGATTCGTGTTTGTGCATGAATTAATTAGCCAAGAAATGTATCCAATAAACAACAGTTTTGTACATCTAGCCAATGGCAATCGAGTTAGTGTGTTTTTTGTCATAAAAACTCTTGAGATAAAGATAATAATGCGAGCTAATGAATACACTCTTTTTGTGGTTTTATTTCGACTTCAATTATCTTCACCATTTTGTTATTAAGAAAGGGAGGATCATTTCTAAAATTAGTTTATTTTGATCTGGAAGTTTGCAATAAGCCTAGAAATTGATCCAATAAACAACAATTTCGGACATCTAGCCAATGAATGAACGTTTATAATCAAGTTGGATCGTTTTTTGTCATAAAAACTATTTTGATAAAGATAATGCGAGCGAATGAAAGCATTCTTTTTTTGGGTTCATCATATTCACCATTTTGTTATGAAGAAAAGATGGATCTTCCAATGAAAATATTTAAAATTGTTTTTTTTTGCTCCAGTAGTTTGCCAATTTGGCATAATGAATACATAAACACTAGTAACTACTAAAATTTTTTTTTTCTAAATCTTGGTTTCTCCAAAATTCAAATTTCTTAAATTTCTGCTTTTTACTCTTGTAATTAAAGTTTTTTACGGATATCTAAAAATTTTGACGTGTTATAAGAAAACTGAGTGAAGATTTTAACAGTAAAAGATCTATTAGAAACGCCAGTCTTAATGGCTCACACAAAACTCGTGTAAATGAAACAAATAATTTTAAATTTCAAAAATTTGCCCTACAAATCAATAAATAAATTTCGCTCGTTGGCTCTCTATAAAAAACTTGATTTGGTGTAAAACCAGCAAAAATTTGCACCCGTGTTGATATGATTGTTTGCTTTTTACCACATGCAGTCAGATCCTGTAAGGTATTTAATTAAATTTTCTCTGCGGGCATAGTTAGTAGCACTTACTATCGAAATCGTTTCAATTATTGATCATTTGTGCAACACGAATTTGAAACGGTGGAAACCAGCCAACTGCGTCAAGTTTTGCTAAAATAAATAAACCCAGTTGCCCAAATGTAACAAAATTTTCGGTGAAGGCTGTTCTAATAACTTCTTGTTTGAACTTAAACTGTGGGAATAGAAACTGTCATCGGTAAATTGGATTAAAGTTCAAGAGTCACCGACAAAGAGAACAGATTGTTTTCTATGGAGCACGGTCTTGAACAAATATTGAGGAGACGCACAAAAGTCGTATTTCCTAATGATTCTAACTCAGAGTTTTAGGGTGGACACGAAATAAATTTTACTTTCTGGCGTCCAAATATAGAATATTATTTAATTGACTTGGTTGTTCAGAGCCCCTGTTGGCCGGTGTAATTGGAAAAGTTTTTGTAGGGCAAAATTACCTGATCTTGCATGTGACGCTGGAGTATGATGATGACTCCTTCCACTACTGGTGGATCCTAGAGGACTATCTGGAACAGGTCTTGGTGGAGATCCCATTAAAGACCTAGGATAAGCTGGAGTATATCCTACAACCGCCGGAGGTATCCACATGTCTTCTAAAGGAACTTTACCACGAGATTCTACAAGACCAGGAGTGGATTGACTACGTCCCATTGCCGCTGTAAAGCAAGCAGATAAAAGTTTAACCTCTTGAAAAATCGCAGCGAGGTAGATGTATAAACAGTTGTTATTAAACGCTCCACGTGACGAGCGAATCATTGAACAGGAAGCGGAAATTTCCTCGAAAATTCCAGCAATTTAGACTAGTTGCCATGATGAAATTGCCAATTATTTAAATGGTGCTGACGCGACTTTCAGCTGGTATTAAGTTCGCTATTTGAGTAAGTAAAGCGGTGCAGCTCGGCGGATGTATCTGAATTAATATAATTTGCATTATTTATTGTTTGATGCCAAGAAGTCGAGATCCAGCTTAGAGGAAGCTCAAGCACTAATTAAAGTTCACCGTCTGTTTAAATATCTGATGATAAATAATCAAATGTCTATTTATAAGACTATACTTCAAGTATGGACGCTCAGGCGTGATCAAGTTACGTAAACAATTATTTCTAGATTAATAATCAGTAAATTTAATATTGCGCTCCAGATTTGGTACCCTTACTAGCTGTTACAACATAATTAGTGCAATATTAATTTGGCGCATTAACAGCGGTAATAAATTTACTGGAAATGTGAAATTTCGCAGTGCGCTATTTTTGGCCTTTTATAAAAACGTACGCATAAAATTCGTGCAGGTCACTAAATTTCATTACTTTTACGCTAAAATTACAAACAAAAATCTAAATATCATAGCTAATTTAAGCTCGTCAAAGCTTTAAACTTCTACAAACACAGCATTAGTTTCTACAAACTAAATTACAACAAACTAATTTCATCATGCACATTTATTTGCATATACTTTTTAATGCATTTTTGTTTGCGTTCTATCCAGACTTGGTATTATAAATACACGTAATAAGAACCTGTTTGGTTAGCCAGAACTTTTCTAATTAATGGAGATGAGGAAATTTTACACATTTCGTTAAATTAACATTTAAGCAAAAACATTAGATTGGAATAAAAATGCGGCAATGGAAGTTTTTATGGATGTTTTTTAGGAAAAAATGAGGGAAGCAGAAAATGTGTCCACTGAGTAATACGGCGCTGAATAAAAAGTTGGAGGAGACGATAAAAAAACACATTGAGGAAAAAAGTGTCAATTTAGAAAATTATTGGCGATGATGTAGGACTGTGATCTCCGATTATTTTAAAAAGTAGATACAAATATTGAGAAGGAATTTTGCATGCAATAAATCTAACCGTTCATCGGCACCGCGTCGTGAAATTGAAGTTTTTTTACTTCGAATGAAATTTTAATTCAGTTCTGTCAGTTAATACGTTTCAGTTTATATCTTTGAAGTAAAAAAAATGCTCCGCATAGAGTTTGCTGTGCTCTTTTCAGTTTTACTAACTGAATGTACGAGTAAGAGTATAAAACGGATTTGGTGCATCTATCATTTTTACCTTAGGTATCATCATGTTGATGCGCAAATAAAATTGGATAATTGGATTATCGCACATGTCATGAAATGTAAAACCAGATTCCTCTTTTAGGTTTGGTTTTATTCGCTAATAACTGAAATGAAATGAAATTCTGAACACATGCACCTCTAACAAAGCATAATTATTTTATTTGGATATCGGCACAAATGCAAAAATATTTTTAGTTTATAAAGCTAATACCACTATAATATTCGATTTTATTAATTAAACTTTATTAAAACAATCTCAGTGAATTATGCATGAATAACATATTTTTTAATTTTTCTCATCTCTATTTCTGAACTTACCTAAGGACAAATAATTATGTTCAGATTCTAAGATTTTGAGAAGCGTTCATGAATAACGCAGGTAGCTATTTCACTTGCACCCACTACCAAATTCAATTTAGTAATATCAGTAATTACATTCTGTGTGTTCCAGCGCTCATTCATCGGTTCATGAACAATTCATTCTAAAGTAATAATGTTATGAAATGGTGTAACATTGGGGGAAATGAAGGTTAGTCTTTTGGGTGTAATTGAAAACACACTATTTTCGCATGATCAGGTGCTGCCTTTTTAAGTTTGTAACAATACAACGTGGTTGTTATTCTCTGGCGGCTTGTACGATAAATTCAGCATGAAATTGTTAAGAATGTAATTTGGCACGAAAAGCACTGAATTTAACTTATTGAAAGTAATAAAATGGACGTTCATTCTCAATTAATTTCCAAAGCTCAGACATTTTTGAGAGTTTTTTTCAGTATGTGGTAAACTGCGAGTCCGAGTCAGTGGTTGTAAGTAAATCCCTAGTCGGTATTAGGGATTTTATCTTGTAGATACCACGAATTTATAAACTCTGTTAAGTTAGAAAACAGAACGATCGGTTGGTTTAGGGCGATTATAAAAGCTTTAGAGAGACAGGAAAACCCTTGGGGAGTCTTTTTAGAAATAAGATAAATTGAGATTTCCTTGAAGTTTTTATCAATATTTTCTTGTGGCAATAAGACGAGTGCGGTGTGTGAAAATCTCGTAAAGATTTTATTTCAAAGGCTCTCTTTATTGTTTTATTGCAGGAAGCTTGTTTTGTGTAATTCTAGAAGTAAATTGTGGCATTAGCTTCGGGACATATTTTCTATTATTCATGAAGTCCAAATTGGAGAGGCCGAGCGACTTTTCCAACTTTTGTGGAATAATTTATCAATATGTAGCCGGAGAAATAGTAATTTTACTAGGTAATGGCGTTCGAAACATCTCAACACGTCGTTAAAGTGAGCTTAAAAACTTCCCAATCCACTTAAATCTAAACAGATAACACTCTTAAATACTTGTATTGATGATCGATGAGTTGAGGACTTTACACAATGAAAGTGCTTGAGCAATCTAGGATTGAGAGTTGGGGTCTAACACTTACCTTTCTCCAAAGGCGCCCTCTTATATTTCTCGAGTCTCTTGACGGCTATAGCTTCCAAACGAACTCTAGCTGCAGGATATTCTTTTAAAACGTCCCACATGTCCTTTTTACTCAATACAAATAAATCGCTGTACCCCACTGATCTCACACTCGCTGTTCTTCTATTTCCTACGGAATTATTTAAAAGCGTTTAAAACGGGATCGGGCCGTCTCAAGTTAAAAGACAAAGGTAGAAAAACATGCCAACATCAACTGTTTTCTCGAATTTACAGTGATTGTTGATTTCTAAAGAACAAAGAATTTTATTCTGAAACGTGCTTAGGTATTTCAAGAAATACATTTTTGTGCATATCGAGGCCAACGCAAAATAGTTGCCAAACTACGATGAAATATCTCGGGGAAATGTTTTGGCGAGAATTTCAAACATGTTGAAGCCACCTCGTTTTTTATTTTTTATGTGGTTATTAGTGGGTATAAATTGCAGAAAGGTGGTCGTAAAACTGCAAAATGTATTTCCCTTGAATAAATTACAAAACTGGAGAGATTTGGAAACGAGCAAAGCGTTAATGTAAGTATATGGAAATAGGTTTTACGTGTAAAATAGCACATAAATTTTACTAATGAATAAAGCTGGGATTATATGCGTTAAACAACAAATTTAAATATCGAAAAATGCGTCCATCGTTCGTTGTCATTTTGAATTCATTGCTGTGACGATAAAATCAAAAGAAAGCGACATTATTATTTACACATAAGTAAATTTTGCTCTGTAGCACTTTTAATAAAAAAAAATGATTACATAAATCCAGTAAGTCATCCAATTTTTTTTGGCTAATTTTAACAAAACGTTTGTGTCTTTGAGAACATGGAAAGGAAATATTTACGGAGTGCAGAAATTTTACATTTCTTGCCATGCATAGACTAGAAAATTTAATTCTAGAATTTCTTACGAGAGAATTGTAGAAAATGTATTAGTAAAATACAATAGCTAAAAAATATTGTTTTTGAAAAAACATACCCCAGTGATAATTAATATTAATTAATAAGTGTTGTAATAAAAATAAAGTTATAAAAAGTGTTATGTTTCGTGGTGAATCTGAATTTACTCGTTGTTCAATGGAGGGCGTTTGGTCACGGCGGGTTGCCCCATTCGAATTTTTATTTTTTTTTTGAGAAATATTATCTACATTGGTATCTAATATTGTGGTTATTCGGCCTATATATAAACATAGAAAAAGTACTCATTAAAAATTCAACGCACATAGTTCATTTTTTAGAACTAGAAATGAGGGTTAGAATTTATAAAATTTAATATTGTATACAATTTAATAGAGAAAGTATTTATTTGTTTATTCAAAGAATTTCGCTAACCATGAAAGCAAAGAACCAAAAACTGAACATGATAAATTTAATTCATTTGGATGGATTTTACTAGTTCAGAATTTATTTCTATTTGAAGAAATAACTTTACAATAATTTGTTTCCTGAAATAATTCGAAGAGTTCTGAGCGTTTTCATTTCAGTATTAAAGTATGAATAAAAATATGTTTCCATCGTGAAATTGTTTTTCCCATTTATAATTACAAATTACAAAACGTGGAAATATTGTTTTAAGTTTTCCCGTTGTGAGAAAATGTGCATATGACAAACTACGTACTTTGCATATAATCCGAGCTCCACTACTAACAATTAAGATAAAAAATTTAATTATGTCTTTAGAAGTTCGTCTCATTTTAGAACGTGCTTGTTGGCAGTTTACGTCACTTTTAATGTTATTTTGGATGAATACATTAATGTACGAAAGAATTCTTAAATGCATTTCTCCATCCTTATTTTGTACTCGACCGTCCATTCAATAAAGTGCTCCAGCGATCTTTTTATTTTCTGGATGTTATATTCTGCAAGCGGAAAAACCAGGCCAGACTGTCATAAAACCAGTGACGCGAAGCAACGTTTATTATATAACAGAAATCTCTTGGTGTATAAGAGTGATGCATTTATGAATTCTCCACAAGTTCGTTTTACTACTACTGCAAGGGTAGACAAATACAAGCCGGGCAGGATATCATTTTGTGACATGCAGAGGTTGAAGTACTGCACCCTCAAAAATTGTTGGGCCTGCCTGCTGATATTTACCAAGGTGTTTACCTGCCGTGCCCATATTTAGTATAGAAATTTCCCCAAAATAACTTCCTGCTTTTAATGTTGCTAACACTGTTCTCCCGTTGTCGGCAACCACTTGAAGGCGACCTCGGTTTACTATGTACATTTCTTTGCCGACTTCGCCTGGAAATAAAACATGCTCTCACGGAAACGTCATAAAAGCGCCACATGTGGGATAACACACTAATTTAGTGAAAGTAAAAGGAACCAACGCGGCGCATCCACCACTCTGATACAAAGATTGCCGCCTTCTGAAAGAAGTGTTAATTTCCAAATGCATTTTATCTTGATGAGAGCGGGAGCAAATTCCGTTACTTTAAATTAAAGTGGTGAGTTAAAGTCATTATCGTTTAAGACAGCATTTCAGTGGAAACCTGCTCTAAGTTTAGTTGTAGAAACCTCAAGTCATAAGCATAAAATGAAAATTATGTTAAAACTTTTGAGTATGCATGCACTATAAAATAAAACTTGGCAAATCTGGAAGTAACAAAGGATGATATGAAAAATATTTAGAAGTCGCGCAAACTCTCACCTTTTCTGCAGATATAATCTCCAGGGGAGAACAGAACCGGCCTCAGCCTCAAGACTAATTCGCAAAGGAATCCGGCTTCGGTGTTCTGAAAAATCTCCACCCGCTTAAGTGTATCTAGATGAACATTGATTGCTATTTCAGCTTTTAGCTTATCTGGAAGACACGATACGGCTCTTTCTTCATCTGAACACTTTTGGGTGAGCCATAGATAATCGAACCATTTAATCACTTTCACCTGTAAATGGTTTGGTACCCTGCGCATTCTCATGTACGTCTTGACGCCGTCCAGTTTTGCTGTAACAAAACGAGAAATAGTTAACAACAGGTCTGTGACAAGAACTCCATGCTGAGGACTTAAGCAAAGCGGGGGACTATCTCCAGAATTACTTGTTGTCTCAAGCTTAAGATCTAAAGAGGTAAAAAATGCAAACATTAGACAAAGCTGGATTGAATTCAAACGATACAAGTGAGCTGTAGTTGAGGGTTGGAAGACTTGTGTTAGTTTAGTAGATTAAAATTATATCGATTTCTGAACTTTTTGAATTGAACGTGAATTTGTTATCATATAAATTAGAAATTTCGGTATGAAAGAGCAGTTTTAAAATGATTAAACTCCTAATTGTATGCTGACAGATGCTGAAGAAACTTCCAAGAGCAGAATGCATCCCAAAGCTTTGTTGTTCTTATAAATCGGACGATCGATTTTCATTAGCTTGAATCCCATAAAGTACACATTCATCTCAAGGACCTTTCAAACAACAATGACAGTGGTATTACAGTGGCATTAACTTGTTAACTTGCGGGGCTCCGACATCAAAATTGGGACGACGAATCATTCAATCGATTTTAAAATAATTCCAAACTCTCTGTGTTTGAGACAGTGTGCATGCAAATCTATCCAAATAGTATAGAAATCACTTAAAACTACATCATCGGGAATGCAAACGACGTTTCAAGTTTGGAAACTTTACCAATCCATACACGAGACTAACTTAAGCTCTTTTGCCGCCCCAAGCAAACTGTTTTGTTGCCGCCGCCTTCTGTCACAACTAATTATTAATATTCGATGAAGTTTTCGAAGTGTCAATTTAAACTTAGCAGACAATGACTTGTTCAGACGCTTTCACTATTTTTTTTGTGCCACCAAGCAGATAAAACATTTTTTTCACGACGTGAGTTGAACCCCTGAGGTCTCGTAATGGCCGTAATATTTTTATACGGAGCCGTTGAGAAATTGCCCACAAGTTCTATATTTTCTGTGTGTTATTAACAAATTGTTAATTTTATTGCTCGGACAAACATTGTAGCTTCCGAGGAAGTTTGTTTGTTGACTAGTCCGGTCCTGCCCGTACATCCGATGTACAAACGTCATTACCAAGTGCTTGTGGCAAACTATGTAATTTCATAGAGTCAGTCAATAGTTTAGAACTGAATGTTAAAACAAATTACGGCAGTTTGTTGAGAGGTGAATTGGATGAGGAAAAAAGTACAATTAACGTTACTTTTCTGTGAAGTTCGCTGCATTAATATGGCTAATCTACTTCAAAACCAGGAGTATTACAATTCAGAGTTTACCCAATGGTAGAATAATGAAGGAGATTATTGCTAAACGTTGATGTTAGATAATATTATTAACAGCGTTTGTAATTTGCCACTGCTGCACCACAGTCATCGAGGTTTCAAGCGTTCAGCTGCAAATCTATACCTACACATTTAAATGTGTGCTGTTCTACTTTACAGATTGTTGAGCACTCATTAAAACTAAATAATTGAATGTATTTTCCAGAAGCATTTTTCCAATTAAAATAATATTTTGTTTTAACAAAAGTTATATTACATATTATACGAGTAATTCTCGTAGGAAATTTTGTTAATATTAAAATTTTTGGAAAAACTTTAACAATGGCAATGCTTCGGGCAAAAATATCGTGAATTTAAATGTTATGCTTTGCAGGAGCAGAGTTTAGACATCAGCAATGCCATAAAATTATAAAACGACTGCAATTTTAGAGAGAATCGTACGTAAGATTTCCGTTTTTCTTTCATATTTTTGCTGCAAAACGAAAATCGTTTCAAAAGCCCTGTGAAGATTCTCGATATATGTACAAACAATCTTTGCGAATGATTTTTCTTGGAATTGGAAACGATCAAATTACTTTGCACTTTTATTTAAACTCTACGTTTGATTTTTGCAGGTACGGTGGTGCACCGTTTCTCATATTCCTCTCTTCTAATAAAGCTCAGAAATTTCTAGTGTTTTCGCTGCTAAATTCAAAAGTGACATTTAAAATTCAAAATTATAAAAATTTACTGCAAAAAGGTTACAAATACTCTATAAAAATTACAAACGTCATTTATTCTGCAAAGAATTTTTGTAGACGCCAAATTCAAAATGTGGCTCTGTAATTGGTTAATCAGAGTTCTCCAATGCTAATTTTTAAAAACTTTCTTTTAAATTTCTACGGAATGTCACATTTGTCAAATTGTCACCAAATTGGTGGGAGTTTCAGTAAGAAATTTGTTTTTGTTATTGGTAGTTATTTTATTATAACTTTATGTTTTTCATAATAGCGATTGCGATTTTGCTCATTTATAAATTCTCTGTAAAAAAATGACAATATCTTCATACCTTCATAATAATGCAAAACAGCCATAAATCTAAAAATTTATAAAAAATGTCGAAAATGCACTCAAAATCAAACAGCATAGATGTATAAGGTAAATTCTAAATTACGAGAAAAGCCGGGTACGTCATTAATCAAAATGGTCTGATTCATAACGTTTGGACATACTTTTTTGAAATGTCCTCTTCCAGTTCAGAACGTCAAGATAACATCAAGACAATGACGTATGTATTTTCTTAATTCTTAATTTAATGACGTAGCCCTTTCTAGTAATTTAGAGTTTATTTAAAAGTCTACATAAAATATAAAAAAATATTAAACATTATACCAAAAAATTCAAAATTTCTACATACAACGTGTTTTTGAAATACACAACTAAACAAAACACGGTAATTGGTGAAGACAAGTAGAATCAATTGACAAAAAATGCTGTAAGTATATAAAAGTCTTTTTGTTTTCGAGATAAAATTAATCAAATATGTATATGGTCAAAACTTCCAGTTCGCCACTGAATTAAAGATTATAATTTTGACTGCTTCGCAACAATCCAAGGTTTGTTGTTTTAGGTGGATATTTTCATCAGTGGTGTTCCAAGTGGTAAAAGGTGTATTTTATCATTAGAAAAAAAATGTTAAAATAAGTAATTAGATTCTTTAAGTCTGCCAAAAACCTTGTGTAATTTTTGCTAGTGTATTTTAAAAACACCCTGTATACATATTTTCTAATTTAAACAATAAAAAATGATTTGAATATTCATAAAAGTTGCCTCCTAAATTTTACAAAAATGTCGAAATTGTCTGTGTCCTAAATAAACAGCTACATTTTGGGATTTTTGGGATGTTTTTAAAATGTACTGTCTTTAACATTTTCAAGGCTGTTTATGGTCGCGAAATTTTTTAGAATTCTTAAGACTGTGGAATCTCAGGGTTTTCTAATGTATAACCATTTATAAAATACAAATTGAAAAATTAACGGGTATATTTATATTTTTGTGTTCCGTTTTCCAATCACAAAAATTAATGAGAAAATGGTGGATGCGCCGGGTCCTTTTTCATCCTCAATTATGTTATAAAGTCTGACGACAGAAGAGTGTCACAGCTTTTTGGTACAGTCCAAATATTTATCTTCTGTGATCGAGAACGCCGACAAAAGCGATGCTATTTACACAATAATAATGCGTAGCCTTATACGAGCGCACTTGCTGAGTACAAACATTTTATTTTTAGCTTTTCATTTTGTACAAATAGTGCGCTAGATTTTCTGTTTGTCTTCCACATAATAAATTTTTAAATTTAAGGTTGTTTTAGTGAAGTTAGGGACTGTACCTAATGCTCATTTCAAATTTTAATTTACACAAGGGACGGGTAATAAAGCTTGTACTTCTTCAACATTAGCGCTTAAATCTTCAAACGCCTTAATTGAAAAATGAAATTAAGTATATTTCGAAACTTTGTAAACAAGAAGATAATTAGAATTTTTCGGTTTACATGGCAGTTTAATTCGTTACGGAGAGTTAAAATTAAAATGTGGAACACCCCGAACTTCCAAGTTGTTATCACTTAATTTAATTTCGTGTAAGTATTCGAGAAAACCGCATCGCTCTTTGGTATATCGAATACTTGCGCACCATTAGAAAAATACTCCAAGGGTTGTTTCTTTTGATCTCCTGTCAATATTTATGAAGTGGGGTGGATGTTTATACCGAGTTGGGCAAGAAGTCAATGTCATCGCGTAGCCCAGTTCCCGGAGTATGCGGTATGTGGGACGCGCGAAGCTATTTTTAGAACTCTGGAGCCATCGATCGTTGGGGGGGAGGGTTGCGACTATTTCAGGAACATCCCCACTTCTACCCTCTGATGCAACGTTACGTTGCACACATCCCTCATCACGTGTTCCACGTTTCCGTCGTTGCTCACCTGCAGCCGAGTTTGCGGTTTGCACACCAATAATAATCGCTTGGCTGCGAATGAAGCTTACGCTCCCGATTTTGTTCGCTTAATGGGGGCTGCGTTTTGTGTGATTTTGCCGCATTGCACAACATCCATTTGCGGAAAAAATCGCCTTCCGGTGCTGACGACGACTATTATCGGATGAAAGCTGAACGGGGATTTCGGTTTTATACCTTGCTGCTAATTGCTCTTTACTAGTTTCTGTATTAATTTAACTTTATGATTTACTGCGGATCTTGAGAGGTGCAGACTTAATGTGGTGATGCCGCCACGGAGTCGTTTTAACAGGCGCGAAAATTGCCTCAGATGCATTTTTTTTATTTTGTTGAAATACATTTTTGGAGTTTCCCTAATTAGGGTAATAGACAATTACATTGTGCGCCCCCGCTTCTTAATTATCTCGGAAATAAAAAAGTCGATAAATTCGAAAACGAGTATCCTCCGGGGATCTCGCGAGTTTGTCATTAATTAATTTTTATTTTCGCTTTCAAGAAACATTTCAAGTTACAGCAGCGTTAAATACCTTTATAGCCACAATCCTCCTCTTAAACCCAACGTTGTAATCTAAAGAAATCACCAAGTGTATAAAATTCTATTTAAAATCATTACAAAAGCGAGGGTCGGGATAAAAATGGAAGGTATTTGAGGTTGCTTTCAGAAATAATCGCGAAATTAAGCGGACTGCTAATGTTCTTCTCTGAAAAACGCTTTCATTAAAATGTCGATTTTCATCGTTTACGTGAATCGCTAGTACAATAATGCAATTATTAATTTAATTGGATCATTTATTTTGATTAATTTTAGAAACAGCGTGGAACGAGTTAATAAATTTTAAGTGAGCGCGGCTGTAAGGTGACATTTTTCACATTCAAGTTTTATTAATTGACCCGTCTTGCGGTTCCATGAGCTTCATTTTTACCACCCAACTGAAAATGGAGGAATGCCTTTGTTCCCGTTCATTTCATTTTTGTACCAAATAAATTATCTACTTAGATTTACTTAGAACTTAACTTAATTATTTTCTAACCTGAAACTTTCAAGTCTATAAATTTACGTTACTTTACTTCGCTTTTTAAATTTATCTTTATCGATGAGTTTACGTTTACTGCGGCAATGTGATATTGGTAATGTACCGTATAAAAGATAAAGCGTTCTAAAATTATGAAATCATCCACAAAGCCAGTCGAGCAGAAAAATAAAAAAATTATTGTTCGAGCTATGAGATGCAAGGGTTAATTATATTTCAGACATAAGAAATGACCCGGCGCATCCACCATTTTAACGATTGAGGCACGACGCCAATGAATTAATTATCTCAGGTTTTTTGTTTTTGCTATCGGTAACTTGGATAGATAAAGTGAGCAAGGAAATGGCCACATGTGGGGAAAATAGATCCTGTCATAAAAACTGAAATATGTAAGTGGAAAAAGCAGGGCGTCCTACGGTTTTAACGACCCATAAAAAGATTGTTAATTTTTTGTGCTCTTTTATAATTCTGCGCTATCTATTTTAAGTAGTTTAGGCGGGTTAATCAAGCTGAGTTTGAATTAAATATGCTCTTGGGGTATTGGGAGAATTCGAATTTTCTCTTGGGCAATAAAGTTGTGACTAAAGAGCGGAAGATGTGCAACAAAGTTTACGACACTAAAATCTATAAAATATTAAAATTTTATGCACTTTGTGCACTATTTTGGGCGTCTTGAATTATATAGAATTTTTAAATTTCTGTCTTTGAATATTCATTATTATTTCTCGACCCTTTTATTTTGAATTTTTGACCTACCGATCTAAAACGTATGAAATAGCGTTTTTGCACAAAAAAGTTTCTTAAAAATGACACTAAAACACTGAAAATCTACCTCGGTTAATATCTTGTTTATGTGTAAAACAAACTTTGGCTATTGGTATTCATTTAATGCAGAATTTCATGCAGAATCCAAAACTGTGCTAGTTTTTCTCGTTCGTAAACCAATAACTGAATTAGATAGAAATTTTGGATAATCGCCAAACTGCAAAAATTTTGAAACTTTGAAAAGTCGGTTCTCCATATTTCTGAAATTACGACAAATAGAAATATGGTTTACGTTATCGTTTTTTTGTGCTTTTTGTTACTAAGAATTCCGCCTTCATTTCACAAATTAAAAAATTTAATTTAAAAAAAACAACAGAATTCTCTTAATAAATATTTTGAAATTAAAACCATGTCCTTACATTTTTTTAGTTTGTCTGTATTATCCAGAGTTTTAATTTAATTAAAATCTGAATTTTTAGATAAAAAAAATCTCGTTTATTTGCAGAATTAAACAAATCTTAGCCCAAATAGACGTTGCGTGATTTGTTTATTTTTTTGGTTATTGATTAAAAATTGATTAAATTCTGAGATAGCAGAGCCAAAAACAATTTCAAGTAATAAGCAGATTTAACTTTCGTTAATTTTAATCGAGTTTGAGATGCCAAATTTTAAGTTAATTGCCCAATTTAAATTCATTAGTTTGATTCGCTTTCGTAAATTGAGTCCTAAAACATATAATTTAATTTTTAAATATGTAGTTGTTTTGCTTCAACTTTTATGTTCTCATTGAGATTAAAAGTTAAGTTGCATCTAACCGTTGTTAAGCTTAGTAATGAAATTATTTTTTTCTGAAAGCTCCAGACTCAAACTAAAATTAATTTAAATTCAAGCAGAATAACTACAAACAGACTCTAAGAAACTGTTTTCTCTACTTTTAAATCTCGTATAACAACAATGTTTAGCATGGGGTTTTATTTGAATGGCTATCGCTTCCACCAATAGTGTTCTATTAAAACTTTGTTTATCTACCGTACCCTAAAGGATACAAGATTTCTATTCTACACTGCATTGAAATTTCCCTTCTATTTACTTACGCATTCGTAAAGTTAGGTCAAGAGCGATGAAAAGAAATTCTTTTGTTATCTCCCAACTCAGCAAAACTTTTATTTCCCTCAAAAAAGACACTTTATCAATTACAATTTATTACACCATTTCAGACTAATAATTAGTGTTCTCTTCCAAAAAGATTCTGAGAGATCAAATTGATACGACCCGAGCAGAAAATGTGTAGGCAGACAGAGACTGACGAACAGCAAAACAATCAATCAATGTTTCGTAAACTTAATGAAATAACTGGACAATTGTTTGGTGTTTTTCCCAGCAAATGGAGCGTCTGAATTTAATGAATGGTCTGGCAAAAATTCGTGTATGTACTTTGATTTTATTAAAGGAACGTGGAATGTGTCTTCTTTGATTAATGGAAGAGATGATCAAAACAGTAATATTAAGGCAATGTTCGAAACAGACCCAGAAAGGATCAGAAAATTATATTTACGATATTTTAGGATTAACGTTTCGTGACTTGGATGAAAAAGAAAACGGGGGTTAGCCAACTTTGCTAAGTATAAAGTCATTTATTAAGCTTTGATAATATTAAAAGCCTAAGGCTTAATGAGCATTTTTGTGTTCGTGTTAATGAAGATAAGTCATAATTATTATCGAGTCTTTGGAGGGGTTTCTTAAGAAAAACAAATTTTATTTTCTTATTTAAAGCTGCGTCATTTCGACTTCTTTATTTTGATTTTACCAGCCCTACCAAGTCCCCCGACACAAAGAACGAAACAAACGAATTCAGATGATATATACAAAGAGAGCTTGATGCAATTTACTAGAAAATTTCCTCTCAAGTTTTCGTCATTATACTTTATTATTGTAGTTCGCTACCTGGGCATGTCACAGAGTTATTGATTATGATTTGCAACTCAAAAAATGGAGGTAACATATCGCATTTTATTACAGCTTTTTACGATGAAATCCGTTAATTTCACCCCTTTATTTAATATTCAACAACCCAAAAAGGCACCAACGAATTGTAATCTCTCCCCTACATAGCTTCAGCTTTTACGTGTTCAGAATTTCCTCACTTTTTTCGCTCATAGCTGGCTCTCCATTTCATTCCAATGCAGTGGTCCATACCAAGATTTCATTCAGATTTATTCGCAGAAGAGAGAAACTCGGAATACACTTTAATAAAATTTAGAACGTACGAAATGTCTTTGAAATCAGAATTTTGAATTATTTACTCATTGGTGTGTGGCAGGTGTATGAAATTGACCTTTAGAGGCAGGAGGAAATTTCGGAAAATCAGTCGCTTTTCATTATTCGGACTCACGACTTGTTTGGAAATTACACAGCGATTCTTTCCGGGTGATTAATTCCAATTCGTTTTTTTTTTGTTTCTGGACGTTTAAACCTTCGAATTACGAAAATAACGAGGTCTAATATGACACGTTAAAATGGTGGATGCGCCGAAATTTTAAATTGGCTCTTTACTGCAGTGTGCTCGCACAAAGGTACAATCATGTTTTGTTTAAACCTAGAATTAATTAATCTGCTTTCGTTTTCCGAATCTAGTAAATCTTTAAGATCGAAATATTTGTTCGTTATTCTTAAAATTTGATTAGTATTAGAACTAAAAGAACACTAATAATAATCTATTATTAAAAAAAGTAAAACTTAAAAGTGAATTTTGAAACGGTATCTCAAGATAAAAAACTTAACCGTTTTCGACATTTGAGTACGAAAAAATGGTGGATGCGCAAAAACACAAAAATTAACGACAATTTAAAAACAAACAAAAAAGTTAATTTTTTAATAAAATATTAAAACTACATTTCAATGTAAACCCAGTTTGGTATGGAAAAGCCGTCGCCTCCATTCCACTAGACCAACTAGGCTTCAATTATTAACAAATCAATAATTTATGTAAAGCAAAATAATTTATTTTAATAATTTTAACATTTAATTTTCTAATGCAAATTTTTCAATTTACTCGAAAACGATAGGCTGTGGTACGCCGAATAGTTAATCGTACAATAAATGAATTATCTATTTGAACAAACAATTCAATTGACCACAATACCCACTAAAACACGGGATTTTCAGCTTTTCATTTATTTATTGATTCGTAAAGTACCTTTCAGCCACATAGCAGGTTCTTTTAGTATGTCAGTCTGTTTTAGAAGCAATCTTTCTTGTTAGTTACGCTACGTTGATACACATTTCACAGTTTGCAAGTAAATTAATTAGCAAAAAATCTAAGATAATAATTGCTGCACACATAAAGATGAGCTTCAAACGTGTTCTTGCTTAGTTGAAAGTTTCAGGAAACTTTGTAGCAATACTCTTCGTGTTGGTACTTTGGTAAAGAGGCGCCAGCATCAACTAGAAGTGTTTAGTGTCGTAGTTTTTACAGTAACAACTTTGACGTAGTTTTATTTCAATTACAATCAACAGTTACCCTCGTGCCACCACAAATTCACCTCAGCAAGTCAATATATTAAATGCACACCCTAAAAACTTTGAGCAAAGTTCCGAACTATATATTATATTCGGGCATGTTTTATTCGCAAACTTTGGGGTTCCCAACTACACCAGTAGTTCATGCAATTATGACGTTGACTGCTGTTGACTTATTCAACATTTTTGCACTTTTTTATGACTGTTAGGATAAGAATAATAGAATTGCATTTTAATTTTAATTGCAAGATTAAATTCTGCAGCACGCGTTAATCTTTTAAGCTAGCTATAAATTGTTGTTTCTGTTAAAAATCAGCTACTTTAAGCTCTGACTCGGATGTTAAAGTGAGGATTTGCCACAGGTGGAGAGGTTCAAATTCATAAATTCAACATTTTACCAGCAACAAGTTGTCATCATCAATCTTTTCAATGAATGCTAGTATAAAAAATGTTTAAACAGTACTAGCGAGGAAAAACTGGGTTGTCGGAAACTGTCTTCTAATTACTTTACATTTCCTTTTTTAAGCAACAATATGTGATTTCTTCAACGACAATTTGTCGAGAACTTTGTCTCGTTCTCATGTTCCCAGCAAATGTAAATTAATTTATTTTTTGTGAACACGTCCGCAGCACAACAATAAACAAGAAAAACTTTTCCCTTCTTTGGTTATATTTAGTAAGTTTTATTGCTTTTTTTCGCGCGATCGTAAAATATCCACTTTCTCGTTTTATTAATGTGGTGAGTTATTTCTTCAATAAAACTACAGTTATAATACAAACGATCTCTTCGTCTCTTTTTCTAATGCCAGGTGTTGCCAATGTAATATTTTTATTACCACAAAAATAAAGTTGGTTTAGTAAGAAATAATTTCGGACGGGTCTGTATTATATAGACATAAAAATGGTGGATGCGCCGGGAATTTTTGTGTTGCTGTATTTTTATAATTAACTACTGAATGTGTTTTTGAATTATTATTCCGAGCGTTGCTTTGGATTTCCCCCATCTTTGCAACGAACAGCTTTATAAAGTGTGAACACTATTATTTTCAAAGGACCGTCCTGATGCGAGGTATTATGTGGGTATAAAAACGTCTCGTCGTGTGAGAAAGACATCAATCTATCCTTTCTATATGTCTATCGAGGGGCAGTTGGTCCCAAGGGCTGTAAAGTATCTTGAAAGGTGACTGTAAAGCTTAGCGAAACACTCAACATGAGAGAGCATCCTGAAATTCTCAAGACATTCATAATACACAATCCAGGGCTGAGAATAAAATTGCATAACACAATCCATTGTAAATTACTTTGAAAAGAAGAATTTTTGCACTGTTGCTGCCCCCATGTTTCGGTCCCAAACGCTCCAGTATTAGATTAAATATTGAAGTTGAAACAATATTCAAATGGTAGATCAACAAACCTAAACAAATCTTGCTCACTAAATCTTCTTGCACGGCTTTGTCTTTAGGTTTAGAAACGGAATATAAATAGACGTAAATATGCAGAGGAATGGTTTTCTGGAGCAATAATAACTACCAAAAATAGTAAATCAATACAGGTGTTGATGTGGTTGGATAACGTAGAAATAACCGACTAAATTCTAATTAGTCTAGATTCAAAACCCTTCACGCACTTTCTTTGTGTATTAACCATAAAATTTCCTTTTATCCTGGCGCGTGGATAAATAAGATACGAAGAAAATTATTGTGTTTCGTGTAATATTGACCGGACTGTAACCCCCATGGTCCAGAATTCGCTCTCTGGAACTACCCTGGGAATGCCTATATTGTGTTATCAAGTAAAAAGTACGGTTTTTGTTCTCCCACTGTTCTTTTGAGCGTGTATTATTTTCATTATTACAAGTTGATTGACGTTTAATCGAAGCTTCATCAGTTTTGTTATCACAAACTGACAATGATGAATTGTAATGCTCCATGAATAAATTTATTAATTTTTAAACCCTCGAAGTGTAGCCCGCTTTTATATTATAATCTACACTAATTTTTACAGTTTTACATTCAATTCCGACATGAGAACCTCCGTAAACATCGCTGGTATTTACTCTAATCAGCGTAAATCTTCCTATTTATGAAAATCTCGACTGGGAAATGACTAAGCAAACTTTCAGTCGTGTTTTAAGATAAATCTAAATAGCTGAAGTTGAATACGCTGCTAAATAAGCAACTTAAAAGAAGGAACTTCGAACTCCTGTTATATTTCCCACTCATTCACTGCTTTCCCTAGTTTACTCATTGGCGAGGGATATAGTGGCGCCGTCGTGCTTTTATACAATCAACTCCTTCTGCTTTTTAAAAGATCCTTGACATAGATCATCATACAATCGGTTTCAATGATTGAACAGATCCGACTTTGTAAAGTAAAAAAAGTTACTTCAGGTTCCAACCAATCTCGTATTACGTAGTAAATTTCTAAATTTTTTGTTCAATTTTTTTTTTGTCTGTATCTCAAGTACATAATGCTTCATTCGGTTTTCATTTCTTTTATTAAATAAACTTTCGATTTTTCTTGATTTTATTGATCATAAATTTGACATAATTTATATTATATAATATATTCAACGTAAAAAATAAGTAAAAGAAATTAGAAAATGAAAATAAAAAATGCGAGTATTATATTATAATGTTAAGGTTCCGATTTACGATGTATATTTGCATTACATTTTTGTTCCACAAAGAAAAAGTCTCAGTAAAAAGTCGTATTACTGGAAAATTCCTAACGAAACTACATGAAAGTATAACAGATGCAGAGGAAACAATGAAAAGCGCAGCAAAGCGAATAAAAGAAAAATGGAGCAATCCTTCGCTACATTAGAACAAGAATCAGCATTAACGAAGGACAAACAAAAAAGTAAAAAAGTTTCAGTGGTATAATTACAACATAATGTCTGTTAGAAAGTCATTTAACTGCGAAAACGTTTCACTGTAGTGGAAACTTTGAGAAATGTTTGTAATGTTATACTAGAAATTAACATAAACTGTAGTTGCACTTCCCGGTTGTTAGAAATTAGAAACTAATTCGCCACACTTCACTGCTTTCCGACTTTTCGTTTCAAATGTGCCTGTTTGCAAATGATGATCTAATAAGCTAAAAACTTTAATGATCCAATATTGAAGCCCTGAAACAATGTCCCACTTTTAAACAAATCCGTAATTAGATAGTTGATGTAGGTTTAAGGTTATAAATCTCCTCTCGGCGAAGATTAATTATCGTAAACCGCTGAATAATTATATAAAATCAATAGTTTAACAATAAAGTTTCCTGGCGTTTAACATGTCCATCTGATGTAATGACTGGCGTTATTGTCACTACATGTATCCAGACATCAATAGACATCAGTTTATGATATAAATACAACAGCGACGAGACTGCGCTCTCCTCAAAATCCCACACAGATCCTGCAGAATTGTGGAAAGATGTCTGTCACCGAAAGATGTTTTTGATTGACTTTTCATCCAACACAAACGAGGTTAAGTAGAATATTGGTGAAAGCGTGCGAATATGTGTTGATATGATAGCGGTCGCGTTTATATAAATTACAGACGTCGCATTTCAGAAATTGAGGAATCAGAATCTCGCGCACTTCCTTGTCAATCGTTTAAATTTCCTGGAAGCAAGAGGTCTGTTCATAAGCGGCGATGGGGCGGATTTCGTTTTTTGCCGCAATCGATCGAGATTCGATGGCGGTTGGGGGCGAAAGTGGAAGATAGTAATGTTGATTTTTTTTGAAATCCTGCTCACACTTGCAAGTACACAAAATAGACTCCGAAGTTTGACGCTCAGTTAATGTCGGCTAATAATCAGAACAAAGAAGTTTGAATTTTTGTTTGAAAATTTATAGGAAAATTTGCGTAGTAACTGCCAAGAGTTTATCCTAGACACATAAAAGTTTAAGTTGGTAAAGTTATTTGGGTGTTTTCATGAATATATCCGAAGTTATTTGAGCAATAAGACGAAGTCATCGGGCAAAGTTTTTGACCTCAGAGTGTAGAATAATGCAGACGGTGGTCGTGTGGGGGACTGACAAAAACAATTAAATCAACAAACTGGAACATGCCGTTGCTTAAAAAAGTCATTAGGATATGTTGCAACACAATTCTAAGAGTAATTAGTACGACACGCAACATGAGGCTGTGCTACAGTAATATGAAATATAAAAGCGACGTGTAGCTTCTATTAAAAAACTGACGTTTCACGTTCAAATTGCGGTTCAAATCCATTAGGGTTGTGGAGTGGAAAAACACGCATTTTGAACGAAATTCGTCGTTTGTAATAATACCAGGGGAAAGCTATTATCACACAACTATGTAAGTAAAATGTCATACAAACATAAAGGGAAAAGACAATAAATCGGGAAACGAATTTGGAAAACAAAGGCCTACTCACATATTGCCGAGTTATCTGCGAACATTACAGAAATATGATGGTGTAATTGTTAAAACTGTTGTTTTGGGTGCATTTTCATTATCCGCAAGATTAAAGAAACATAAAGAAATTCTAAAGAACATTGTTTTCAGAACATTGCCTGCAGCACGGTTTTAATGTCATGTTTAGTTACACTAAGCTCTTGCTAATTTAACATCTGTCATCAGTTTTCCGTTTCATTAAACTCGTTCAATATTACAGCATTCAATATTAGTGGATCATTTAATGCGGTTTGTTTACTGCAGTAAATATATTTTCAATTAAATTTACAAAATCTCACAAGCAAATTGCGATCTGTGATGTGCAAAGCGGGAAAAATGTGATCTGAGCTAGCTCAACGTGAAGTGCAAAACTAGAAAATAGGGCACTTTTAAAATTAGAGATTTTACTATTTACCTTTGAATCGCAAACAATAAAGCTCGAGAATAATAAAAACACTATGAACTGGCAAAGAGGTCTGTAAACTCGAACTGTTATTTCGAAACTCTTCCAGTCATTTCCTTTTTAAATACCGGATAAATTAGAAATTGTTCAGAATAATAACTGGACGAAGCCGTTCTGTTTGTTATTCTCATCCAAAGAAAATATTTTTGTTTTGGGGGAGTGAGGAGTGTTCTGTGGTATGACCTTTCGTGGAAACAAACAATTAATTAAGATGAATTACTCAAAATTAGGCGATATAAGAAAGAGAAAAATAACTTCATCAAAATGTTTTCGTGAGAAATGCGTGGTGAAAAAATTCAGGCAATAAATGGAGAAATTCTCAGAAAATATTTGTCAAGTTTTCGCATTATTAAATAACTAAATTGAACTGAAGTTAGGAGCCGTAAATTACGCTTAGTTCGGTTTTGATTCTATTTTAGAATCGATAAATAAACATTTAAAAATGTAACAAAAATATAATAAAAAGGTTTATTCTTAAATTATTATACTTATTCTGAATTCTTGATTCAAAATAGTTAAATCAGAATCGTAGCAAAATTCCTATAATTTCATGCTTTTACGTAATTAATGAATAATTATTGAAGATAAGGAAAAATTTTCAGGTCAAAAATTTCAAAAATTATTCCGTGTTTTTGTTCTTAAAGGACAATTTCAAAATCTGAACAAAAAAAAAGAGTAATAATTTCTGCTCAATTCAAAAATATGTAATACCCTTCCCAAATTACGTTGCTATAATATCTGACTTGCTCCAAAAATGTTCTTTATTTAAAAATTGCAAAAAAATATTTTCATAATTTTTTCCTAGTTAAACTTATTGTTTATACAATATTTTTATGTGTTTTTTAATTTATCTTGCACAAAATAAATAACCACTAAAAATATTTTTATTAATCAAATATTTGGCTTGCTAAATGCAAATGATGCAAATAAAGTTTCTAATGACTTTATGCTAGAATTTTCCAATAATATTTATGAAACTTTTTTCGGAAATGTTATCATTAAAATAATTCCATGATTACAGTGTGGGCAATTAATTGAGCTTCTGAATATGAATAATTTTGTGGTAAAAAATTAATGTATCAAAATAATTTATAACAAACAATGATGATGATAAAACGTAATAATAAATTGTATATAATTAAATATGTATAAACATAAATTTCAAACATAGAACGCGCGGTAAAACTGCTATCAAATAATTTAGTTTTCAGTTTTAAATGATGTCACTGGTCGTTGCTGCACTTGAAGATAAAGTCCCAATAAAGTAAAGATGATAGCGTTGTGGTCTCTATTCTTGTAGCACACTGATAAAGTATAAAATTGTCTGCACTTTTTGCTTTCAGTGTCAGTTTCCAATTTCAGGACAACTTTATTTTTTATTTTTATGTCTTTTCCATTATTTATAGATCATTATTTAGAAAGTTTGAGTTAATTCAGCAGTTTCTCCTTGAAAACAAGTGCAAAAATTGAAATAATGAAAATGCACCAAGCAAGTCGAAGTTTCAATGCAAACACATTACAGCGATGACACCACACACATTGACAAAAAATGTGCGTAGGCTGGAGTTTCGTATCCCGAAAACACCACAAACCCATAGAGTAGAAACATGACTGTAAAAATGTAGATCCGTTTGAAAGTTCCACTAGATAAAAAGTTTTTTCTACTTTTTGTGGGCTTGAGGAAACACCCAGCCGATAGATGACGATGCGATCGAGCGGATGCGGATACACACAAAGATGCTAATAATTTCACGGCTTTTTCTTATTCAAAATTATTCTTTTGTGCGCAAGCCAAAGATGCGACATTCTCGTTGTTCCAGATTGGTTTCCTTCATTTTTCAATATGTAGATTGCTAGTATAAAGGTTTGTCGAAGATATTGTTTCGTCGGAACAAGCAAAAAGACGAAGATTTTTAAAATAGAAAGCCAAACATGGTTTATTCCCGACAGCGGAACACTTGTAATGATATTACTCGAATTGAATCAAACTTCTTACTTCTTGGTTTATTCAAGCAACTCAACTGAAGTTATTTTATCGAAAACAATATTTCAGGGACCGGGGAAAAAATTAAAAGTTATACGTTGCACATCCACGTTTTTATTACCAACATAAATTCAAAAAGTGGCATCGCTTGTACACTTTCAAGGAAAATTAATTTATTATTTGTTAATCTAACTTGGTTTTATTACAGGACATGGAAATAAATTTCCCCGGACATATTCAATTTATTACAAAAGTAAGGAAATTTAATAAGCCCGGAAAAATTTCGTCACGCAGTTATTTAAATCACGTGTGTAGGACCATGACGATACGACTAATTTAATCCTCTGACACTAACCTAGCCTTTGGCCTCATAAACCTTCGAATCATTTCTCTTGAGGTGCCTAGCGTTGAAAGTTGAAACGTGCAGCTGTCTGCTCGGAATTCTGATGTGCTACATCGTAAATTAAAATGATTTCTGTTCACCCGCAGGGTAAGTTAAAAAATTCACAATGCAGGAACAGGCAGCAAATCTTACCAATCTCAAACTGTAATTTGGAGAGTGTCGTTGAAAGATTTAATTCATGAAAAATTAATAGATAGATAACAAAGGTAATCTAATAGCTGATCCTACTTTGAAATTTATGTTTGCTTCGAAATCAAACGGTTGAATGCGAGTTCTGTTCTCGTGCTTTGTTGTCTTGCGTGTCAAACTGCATTTGAGGAAAGCTTCAACGGTTTTTATTTCGTGATAGAGTACTTTTATTTCAGGACAAATTGTCTTAACTTTAGCAGTGGTTGACCGCTGTTGGACAAAGCAATTTAGATTGTTCTTTGGTTTTGTAAATTGCCGAGCTGAAATATCTACAAATGATCCGACTGTTATATGAGAAAGATTTTATATTCAAAGCATGAGCAACAATAGAATTGACTACAAAGTAGAATCTAGATCTTAGCAAATAAAAATAGTTGGCCCGGCGCCTCCACCATTTTCAACCAGCTAATTTGTTACGTGTAAATAAAATTTATAATTTTCGTTAAACCCAAAGAATTTTAAATACGTCTTTTCTTGTAAATCTCTTCTGTTTAAATATAGAAACGAGCAATTCTGTGGGCATTTAAAGGAAAAAGAAAACTGTGAATTTGTAGATCTATGGAAGTGACAATTTCGTTTTATTCGTGCTCGCAACGTCAAATAATTTCTATTTTTCTTTACTACAAAAGTTTACAATGTGGTGATACCACTGCAGCAATAAAGTTGTAATTATTTTCATTTATATTTTGATAAAATCGTTACGAATAAATAACGAATAAATAAATAAATAAAAAAAAGAATGATCTTAATCTCTTGATAATTTTGATTTGATGGGTCGAAAGTAAAAAGCGATAAACGCTCGGCACGCTTCGCTAGAAGGCCCTATTATCAGAAAAAAAGTGTAGCGTCCACTATTGAGGAGAATCGTTTCAGAGTATATTTTAGACCTTTTAAAGAACATTTCTGAATTTTTTTAAATGCAATTTCAATTTTATTGAAAGAAAAATCCGCGCTCTTTGGATGTACATAGATTAAATAACCGAATAAATGTTTTCTTCTATTTAAGTATTGAAACTACAAGTGAAAAGTGTTTGCAAATTTAATTATAAAATAAAAAATAATGCAAATTTTTGTTTCTTTCTGCGCAGTGCGCAATATGGCAATGTTTTATTTAACATGGTTACTCCAGTTAACGCTCCGCTTTGATCATTTTGTGCAATAAGAATTGATTTTATAGTCTAGTCTGGTGAAACGAATTGTTGGGTAGTGCAATACGTGTCGTGTGCTGTTTACCAAGAAGTAAAAAGTTCCAATCGTAAACCCAATGCAGCATTGCGCTGTCTATTTTCTGTAAATTGAAATCGGCTTTGGAAACTTATTAAATCTCTTGTTAGGATGCAATTGTAGCCGTGACGCTCGACCGCACGAGATATCTTTGTGGAAACGAGCAAGCACGTGACCTCAAGCAGGATCAAGAAAACAAACTTGTACTCACCCTGAAACTCCTTACGAGCAGCGGAAACTGAGGTTACAATGTTGGCGACGTGACCCAATACGGTGGCGAAGAGCAAGAGACCGAACAGCAGCTGGAAGATGACGAAGAGATACTCTCCTTTGTTCCTAGGCCTGGGCAAGTCCCCAATGGTCGTTAACGCTAACGTGCACCAATAATAACTTTGTAAATAAGCTTTCACGTAATCCGTACTTTCAGAGTCACTATACACCCAGTTTTTAGAGCCAAAGCCGTCGTTTTTTAATATGATATGGAACAGACATCCGTTCCAGTGGAATATAACTAAGAGGTAGTGGATGAGGCTCGTGGATCTAAACAAATTTGGATAGTTCGTGTGGCGTTCGGTGCGATCCATGAACGCCCAAAAACGGTAGATTTTGACCAAACGGAACGAACGTAAGATCGAATTGAAACCTACGGATAAGTAGAGAAAGTCTAGAGGCAACAGGCACAAACAGTCTATATAGAATGTGGTGGAGTTCATGTAATGATGCCGTAACTTGGTCGAGTCAGTTTGCAACACTCCGTCTTCCAAGTAGCCTGTTCGAAAGTGGAACATGATGTCCACCAGGTAGAGGAAGTCCGCGAAGTAGTCCAGGCAAAACCACACCAGGATAGTGTTCGCTGGAAGCAAAAATTGTTAAACGGCGGCCTCTTTGGGCCTCGGGGACTTACCATCAATTTCTCGAAAGGCAAAGCGGTAAATAATGACCCAAAAATTGTAAAGAAACGCTAAGGATACGACCATGGACCAGTAGTAACACAGTCTTCCCGCAGGATCAAAAACGAAAGACCAATTTGCTGACCCTGTACGTAACCTTGAGCTGTACGAGTCTCCTCTTCTAAATCCGTACCGACTGAAACAGATAAGCCATTCTCAATGCAAAATCCAAACTTTGGCAAACAGTGCAAATCCCACAGCCCTGGATGCTCGCTATAAATTTCGATTTAACATAAAAGCCCACGAAATCCCAGGTAGTTACTTACAATTTTATAGATATCATTAAAGTTATATCCCACTTACACTCATTTTAGAACAATATGAAAAAGATCGCGGAAAATTTATCGCCACAGTTTAACCGTAATTCCGATAAAAAACGAACTTAAAGAGTCAAGAAACAAAGAATAATTGCAGATAAAAGTTACCTTTCCGTTCCGTTACAGCTGCTTGTGGAATTGAGATGATTGGTGGAAGGTGGATTCGTTCCAGCAGTGGAACCTGGAGCTGTCCTCCATGCACCAAGAAGCGGCGCTTCGCCGGAACTGGCTAGAGTTACACTGGTAGGCAATTTCAATCGACCTCTCAAGTCTTTTCTTCGAGCTTTTCTTGACAGATCCAATTCACTGGCGGCCGAACTAACATTCGCTGCTCTATTGATGTACGACGTTGAGATGCTATCGTGAGACGATGAAAAGTAACGCTGTTGATGGTAGCTTTGAGGTTGACGGCTCTTTGACATTCCTAGTTTACAACCCACTAAGTCTGCAAATGAATAAAAAAGTGTTTTTCTTTGCCGGTGACGCTCACTGGCACAGCTATAAACGAGATAGACTTGTTGATAGGTACTTTAGAAAAACAATCTCCAGAAACAGTCGCTTTTCATTAATATTATTCGGGATCATCTTTTATTAAGTTTACAGTTAAAATACAATTGAGAACTTGCCCGTTATGAGAAATGTCAACAAAACCGGTCTTTAAATTCTTGATTTTTCTTTAAGGGAATTCCAGCTGTATTTCACTTATTACCCCAAAAATACCTCCTGAAAATTCAGTCCATATCTCGTTTATTTGTCACGCAAACTATAAGTTATTAGTGCTCATTTAACGCAGATTTTCACGTAGAATTTAAAACTGTGTGAATTTTTCACGTGTGTCGACAAATAACCGCATTAGAAGCGATTGAAGTTTAGGAATGTCGCCAGAGGGCAAAAATTTTGAAGCTCGGAACATTTCGTGCTCGATATCTCCAGAATCACGACAGATACAGAGACGTTGTGCCATCGTTTTTCTCGTGCTTTTGTTGTTAAAAATACCTATTAAAAAACTTAACACTGGAAATTTATTTCAAATATTTTTTATTTTTTATTTCTAAAATTTCTCTGTTCTTAAATTTTATAACTTAATAAACGTATCAAAAACATATTTGTGTTTTTTGTTTTAAAATTTCCTTATTTGCCGATAAATTCTTTAGTGAAATTTCTTCGGCAACTCCGATTTAGTCCAAACAAAGGATTTGGCTTATTTTAGTTAGACATTCTCTGTTGACCATGTAGAGTGTTAAATGTCCCTTCCATCTAGGTCGTTCCCTGAATTTTTAATGTTCCTCAAGGACCTAATCCTTGGGACAACGCAACCGAAGTAAATCTTGCTAATTAAACAACAGTAACATATTAACAACGCCTTAATCTCCTTACAATTAATTATAAATATCCATAGTCTTACCTAACAAGCTCTGCCTTGAGACAGATTTGAGGACTCGATGGACACTTTCTGAGCTTGATTTGTGGGGAGCACCAGCGGCTGTCGATTGTACAGGGGAACTCACATTCAGACAAGTTCCGCTGCTGCTCAATCGCTCTCCTACCATGCATCCTCCAGTTGTGATAATGCCTGAAATAAAAAAAATAAACTATTTTTCACACTCGTGAAAACCAATATAAAAAGCTTCCCACTAAAATAAATTTCAGTGGCTTAATAAATCAAAAATAAATCCAGCCTAAACTATGTTCCGTCAACATAATGTAACTTCGGGAAAAAGCAAATTACCTACATTTGATAAATCAGGGGCCATTTATTATTGTGCTGAAATTCTTAAGTTAAATTTTCTAACCCGTCTAGCGTTTAAAGACTGCGAAGCACGCGATGAAAGAAAGTAAAGATAAACGTCGGGGGAGGTATAACGTTACTACGAATAGCGACGAGATTAATTAAAAAGAAATTTAATAACTTTTTTATGCCGTCTTGTTATAGATTGAGACGTTGGTTTCGAGTTTATTCCAAGTTAACGTGTGAAACTGTCAGTAATTAAATCATCATTACAAAAGTTGGAAACTTTGAGGATGCTAAATGTTGTTCAATTATGAGAGTTCTCCGCCGACAAAACAGAATTATTGGGATGAGAAAATGGGGATTTTTCGGGCACTGCATACCTGGAGAAACTATGTCTAGCCCTGAGCAAATTGTCGACATTCTACGAGTGGGTCCTAATGATACGTGTTGGTTTAAAGGGACCCTAGAATGGTGGGTCCTAAACATGTTTTAAATAACTCTTAATGAAATCAATACACCCACTCTTATTTCGTACCACATCGAGTAAAATATGTAAATTTCATTAATTGCCACCTACGTCAAAAACAGGAGCAATTCGGCGATATTAATGCCATATAATTTTAAAGTGCTTTACATTCTAGCCATAATCTCCGGATTACACCTAAAAGTCTCTTTCAAACAAAACTGAGATTTTCCGAATTAAAACAACGTGTCTTCTTTCTGTTTGACCGCTACCTGTTGAGGCCACTCAAAGACTTTGATCTAAAACATTTTATTTGTTTAAGAATCCGTCGAAATGTGCAAAAACAGCGAGTAAAATAATAAAGTGAGATTTAAGAGACAGGATCACGTCTTTTCCTGATTTAAAAGGATTTCATTGATTTTCTATACACCAGAGTCCGGAATATGATCCAACAACTGTCAGAACGCTGAATAATCGTCGCTTTCGACGTTGACACAATACGTATTTTTATCCCGAATCAAAATATTTTATAATTAATTCCCACAAAGTTTCAAACATTACACGTTAAATGAATTTTCATCAACCGCAGCTCTTCAAGATATTCAAAGAACGTACAATTTTAGTAATTTGATAATTTAATAAGTGAGTCGGTATCAAAGTTATTCATGTAATGAAGAAAAACCCGTTTTTACAATTTTCTACTTGTGCAAAATCGACTTTAATCGCGGTGCACTCATTTAAATAACTTTGAAGTGATTTTAAACAGTCATTAGAGTTTCGTGAAATTATCCACATTCGGTTTTTGTCTACTTTTGGAGTCACGTCTAATTTTCACGAATCGAGTTTTCGTGTCATTAAAACCATTGTCTTGTAATCGCTGGTGCTCAGAGAAGTTTTGTATATCTAATTTCCTTCGGTTAATGTAAGCGTTCCATTTGACGCAATACCATCAACTGAGGTATCTGTAAAAATCACTAAGTAGAATTGGATATTTATCAAAGAGACTCCTTGAAAACGTGAAACCCATTATTGAGTGGAACCAATCAGAAAAGTGAGGATAAATGCGTTGTGTTTTCAGATACTAATTTGTCACATTGCCGAGAATATATCACTGGCGTGCGAACGATCGGGTTTTTTGGGAAATTTTATGGAATTTGACAAATAGTGGAGACACAATTTCTACAGTAAACGCGCTTTAAAGGTTTTTCATCAGATTGTAAAAATGGTGAATGCGCCGGGATTTTATTTATTTATTTATCGGAAAGAAACTCTGTCGTTTTAGCAAGGTGTAGAGTAGTGTTCACATGAAATTGATAACGTTTGCATTTATAGTGAGAGCGGGGATATGCAGAATTTCGGAATTCCCCTTCTACAAATATTTAACCAACAACAACAAATGTTGACAAAACGTGATAAATTCGTTCAATCCGGATGACAAAGATAAATTATTTAGAAATGTGTGAGAACTTAAAAAATCTAAATAATTTATGTGGGACCTATTAGAGACTAGAAAAATAACTATTATTGTAATTATTATATTGGATGTTATGCAATTTATTTCAACAAAACAATAAAGGTGAAACTAAAATATTTATAAAGAGGCGTCTATGTAATTTTCGATCACAATTTGTAACAAAACAGTTTCTTCTACAATCCGTATAAAATGTTTCTTTAATTTTAAAATGACATTCTTTCAACCTAAGTGCGTAAAAATGACATTCTGGCGCATAAACGTGAGCAAACGAATTTTTAAAAGTATGTCACTGAAAGAAATTGAATTTGTTAAATTTTACGCATATTTCTTAAATTTCAACCGTTGGATCTGCGTAAAAACTAAATTTTGAAATTGGTTAGACTGAAATAATTTTAAATTAAATCCAGCATTTAAAAAAACAATAATTTGAAGAATCCGCTTCAATAAACGTAGACTTTGAAACAAAAAGCAAAATCAACCTAAAAGAATCTAAAATTGAAGATTCAAGATCTGTGCCCAAAAACGCAGAATTTTCGGAATCTGTTGATCCAAAAACATCTATACTAGCAAAATTATAAAAACTAGAAATCTAGGATCTGGGAATTTAAAAAAAAAACTTGAAATATTAACATCAAAAACAGATAAAAGCTAAATATTCTGAAATTTTAAAATAATACAATCTAAAAATATAAAATTTTTAAGAATACAGCTTAGAAAATAAAAGTATGTAGTAAATTAAGAGTTTCTAAAATTCGACAATTTAAACTCCACTAATTTTATCATAGAAATTAAGAATCTAAAGAATGACGATGAGAAAATTAAGATTATAAAACCAAGAAAATGAAAACATACAGGAAGATCTTATTATTATCTTTTCTTTGAATTTTTGAATTTTCTGTCATTTGGACCTGTGAGCCGTAAAATTTGATTGTATTGAATTATTTATCTTCTTTATATCTGAAATATCTTTTGAGCGCGATTCTTTCTTTAATTTTGCCATATTATTTTACAGCTAATTTCAATTTACTAAATTGTATTTACCGCGATTATTGACGTACTCAGCAGATATGTTTAGATATTGAAATGCACTTTTCATCGTCCTGTAAGTTGATTGAAAAAGTGTTAAAGAAGAGATATTATTTAGGCTACTAAAAGACAAAGCTTGGACCACCGGAAACGGTGTTAAGCAATCTGCATCTCTTGCTCAGATTTGGGTTGACTCGTCCATTATGTTTCCTTTACGCATTGCTGAGTTTCACTTAATTTTGCTCAGAATTTCACTTCTTTTCCATCATAATGCTTATAAACTCAAGACAACAAACCGTCCGTCATAAATTTTAACTTCCTTTTGTTTCAGTTGAATGCTTGCTCCTTCTCCCTCTATTTTCTATAAACGAAACTTACTCGTAAAACTAACCAACGCATTGCTACAAAATAAAGAGCCGTTTTCCCGAGGATGTTGCAAACCAGACGTCTGTCTTGTTACGATTTATTGCAGTTCTCTGTCTACATTTCAGGAAACTGATATAATTGTAATGAAATTTACCAGTGGGCATTTTGAATGCCGGCTTTTCAATTATGCTGTATTCCCAAATCTGAACTTAAGATTTACTTGTGTCATTGTACAACTGGCGCCTTCACCATAATAGCCGTATCACAGAGAAACAGTTACTGGAGTGGGATGTTATATCCTTACTGTACAGTATAGCAGAAGGAAAACTTGTCAGAACTAAGAAGTGATATTAATCAAGACGCACTATACTTCCCACGCAGACAAAGTGGGTGGCTACAAGACAAACAAATAAATTTCTACAGGTTGAATAAAATTGTTTCTTTGAAGAAACTTATCTTCAAAATTAAATCATGCAAAGGAGAGTAAGTGATTAAGCAGAGCTATTTGTACTTGGGCACAGAGCTAAAGTGGGACCTCATTACATTATTCAAATTTACCATCTCCAATGTTAAACAGAAACTAATTTTTATTACGTATAGAGAGAAATACAAGGGACAGATATCAAGTACACAGACGGTTCATAATAGCAATCTACTTAAAGTCCACAAACCCTCGATTATCCATAGAGGAGTTTCTCAGTTGTAGAGTTGGGAGCACAGTTAGCTGCCCCATTAACCCTTCAGCCGTTGTTCCACTTCAATAATAAGTGGATTTAATAAGACGCAGCGTTCGGCATATCGTCACATATGTAATACCATTGTAATACCCACAACCCTAACAAATATCCATTAATTATCCATCTATTTGTCGAAGATACCGAAATTGAGCATGATCGCTTTCCCAAGATCGAATTTATGCGAATCATCCTCGGCCGCATTTGATTTATTATTATTAGCCGTAAACGGAGGGAACAAAACGTCGAATTTAAACGCCTCATCTCGTTCTTTAGACTAAATGTATTCACGTTGAAATGTCTCTACTATCAAGTTGAAAGTATAATCTAGTTTCAGAGCCACAATTAACATATCCTAGAGATGGTTACGCGAACGATGTATGTAAATTCAACTTTACTATTTACATGAATAAATTTGTAAGTTTAACATTGAATATTTCATATTTTATTCTCCCACGCGGTGCGACCTTTACTTCGTTAAGCAAAAATCAAATATTTTCTAATTTACGGACAGATTATTACGGAAGTTTTTGCGTTCTGCAGTCACAAACTTTTCCGCTACGGTGAATATCAAGATGTTTCATCAACAGCATATACTTTCTGGGAAGTTCACAGTTTAGTTGTGTTAAGTTTTTTCTGGAAATCCTCGGGCATCATGCTAAATTATGAAGTTTAGAGTGAAAAGTAAAAATGCGAGGAAGTTTCAAGGGAGTGATTTACCTAAGTAAATATGTAGAGTTCCAGACTAAAGAGCAAGCGGGAAAAAATTGAAATGAAGTAAAAATTCGTGAAAATAAGCTGCGCCACGGATATTTAAAAAAAAAGCAAAATAAGCATAATTATGGAAATAAAATTGAGTGGACAAAATTGCATTCAACTTTAATCCGAGAAGCGCGCTAACCATGAAAAAAATTGTAATCTGATATAGCACAAAATGGCGCCTCCAAGTTTCATTGTTTTGGTTGAACCAATGTTTCGGAATTTAATTCAAACTAATAGAAAATTTTATACTATACGTCATTTTTTCTGTAGAAAATTTACCAAAAAGAAAATTTAGAAAAGAGCTTGGTTTGGAAAGAATAAGTTAGATACCTGTAATGAATATATGTCAATTTTGATTAATAGATGGCTCTACAAGCAACTGATAGTAGTTTTTTTTTATAATTGCCAAAAATAGTTTTTGTTTATGTATTCGCCATTTTATTATGAATTTTTGTCCACTTTTTTTTTTGTATGCATCATGAGTTCTGGGACACCTGAATAATAAGGACTTAAAAAGAATATGATAAAAATAACAAAAAATTAGGCAAAAGTTTAAAAAAAATAGAGAAAGAATATAAGGTAATCGTAATTCTAGAAAATTAAAAAAATCTAGTTTCAAAGTGAATTAAAAAAAGTCATCTAAAAAAATCCAAAGAGCAAACTCCAATATAATTTAGAATATGAAGAAAAACAAAAAAGAATTAAAAAAACATGAAAAAGTCCAAAGAGAGTTTAAAAAATTTAAACAAATTTGAGAGTTTTTATAGAAAATCTAAGAGAAAATAAAACGAGATTTTAAAGAAGATCCAAAAAAAGTTAAGATGTTAAGAAAACAGAATATTTAGACAAGATTAAAAAGAATCAACAGAATTTAAGTTAATATGTATTAAAAAAATCTAATCAGAGACAGAATATAAAATGTACACAACCAGAATTAAACAAAAATAAATTAAAATTTTGCCTTCAATTTAAGTAGCAGTGCAGTGACTTACTTTTAATTTTTATTCTTCCAAATTCTAAAAATTAATCCAATATTAAAATTTGCCGATTTTTTGTTTAGAGATATTGAATTATTTTTTTCAGGTTTTAGATATAACTCTAAGACAAAAACATTCTGAAAAATAGTTTATTTTAATTTTCCCATGCATTCTTTACGCAAAGAACCTCTTAATTATTTTAGCTTCATTTCTTTATAGTTGCTGAAACCAGAACACGTTGCTTTATTTTTACCGTATTTAATCCAAATGTAATTAACCTTAATTGACCTGAAGCTCCCGATTAAATAGCAATCAACAAGGATGAATTAGATGGTAACCAAACGTGGCATAAATTTATTAAAACTATCATACTAAGAAAACTAACAGTATGAGGTGCACGCAACACAAACATGGCAACACAAACACTCAGATTGTACTAATTAATTAATATCAGAAACTTTGTTATGAGTGTTAATTGAGTTTACATTGCCCAGTATCAGTCTACAATGTGTTACTACTCTGTCATTTAATTTCCAGTTATGTGAACTTGTAACAATGTAGTACAATTGTACTTGAACTCAAGTTATTTAAAGATTAGAAAAGTCATTATTTTGTTTAACAAACTTTGGTACTGTTTCTTTAAATACATGGCGCGAAAATCAATAAAATAAATTAAATTGAATTTAACTTAATCCCGCAATAAAGAAGCTCGTGCCTAAATTGAAAGATTCTTTACGAGATAGAACAAACTTCTGTATTTTGTTATTGATGCTCTGATAACGAGACTAACAAGCAAACTGTGCGTTGAATCTTGAATTACTGAACCTTTGTAGGGAAAGAAAATTGTTGTCGCTGTGAGAAACTCTGAGTACTTTTTTCGTCATTAATTAAAACTTTTCTTTCTAAAAATATCGATTTTGGTTGAAATGGATACGTTTTAATTGCAAATTTCTATCAGGGGGTGTTTTAAATAGCCCACAATAGAAGGCAGAACAATACCTCGTGTGTTGAAACTATAAATAATACACCACATTTGTTCATTTCTGGAAAGTTTGGACATTAAAACTTCATGAAAGCCGAAAACTGGAATTAATCTGAATGTTTGATCAAAAACGCGGGTAAATAAATAAGCGCACTGTCATTTCAACACATTTCGGGGTAAAGTTCGTGCTTCCTTTCATAATTAATAGAAATTTAAGTGTGTTTTGGTAAGTGTATTCTGCTCGAAGACGTTTGAACTTATCGCTAATAAGGATAGCGTCGACGGGTAAGGAAATAGTAAGGATGAATATTAGGCAAGCACATCCTGTTAATAATTGATGGTTAATTCTCCAGACGGCTACGAACTTCTCCTGAATATTTCTAGCAATAGTGCTCCCAAAAGCCAGAAACAAGTAAAATCTGTCTATTCATTTTAACTCGTTCATACTCTTCAGTGGTTTTTCTGAATATATTCTCTTAAACTAATCAGTTCCACGACTTTGTTAAGAAACCCAATTTTCAAGTCTAGCAACAATTTAGCATCTCCAACTACATCTTGTATCCTCAGGGAATGTTTGTTGGTATCGTGGGTGAAATTGCTTGTGCAGGTCTCGTATACAACTATGTAAAGCACAAACTCTCTGTTTTGAACTGCAGCTTTAGATCGAGTGGCACCGTTTTGATTTCACGGATACAAAATAGAAAGGTTTGCCAAGGAAAATTCCTAGTAATTACCATAGTAGTGCTGCAGTGTTCAATCACGGTGCAATTTCAACGCGACTGCATCGCGTTAATTCTCAAAATTCATTTCAGTCGAACAGTTTCAATTGCTCAGGCCACCTCATTTCCAGCTAGTAAATCGTTAATAATGAAGACAAACGTGTCACAGATTGTGAAGGAAGCATTAAATAACTTTGACGATAATTATTAAAGAGGTAGACAAAGGAGAAGGAATGTTGATCCAACGTCAAACTGTACATTTAAGATTTATGTTCTTCGCACGAGTAATTTGATATTCTAACAAAGATCAGTTTTTCGTCTTTTCGTTATTACGCTGCTACTTTAATAAGATTGAAGATTATAATTATCTTTATCCATCATTGAAACACTGTTATTTAGTGGTACTTACAAGTTTCAATAAAATCCTTATCTCATATACCCAGCATCAATAAAACTGAAACATGTCGCCAGACATTTTTCTGTTATACTCGTATGATTCAATTGGAAATGTAACATCTGCGTTTCTAAACTACACCATCCAGAACATGTTACTGAAACGACAAAAGAAAAAAGATATTCTTCGAGCTTAATCCTTGCGGTTATTAAAGTTGTATTTGACCAGATTTGAAAGAATCGCTTACGATGCAAAATATTAATTTTGATTACAACCGAAGGAAACATAAAAAGTCAATAGCAAGCAAAATGCGATTGAGTAAATATTAGGTTTGTAATTTAAACACAATTTTGAAGATAAATAATAATGGAATAATTCATAAATTTGGATGAACAGAGTTTCCAAAAAAGGTTGAATAGATTAAAGTTTCATAAAATCATTAAAGGAAAATGTGGGTCGTGGAACAATGTTTTTTAAACGAGAATAAAATCTAAAACATGGAATTCTGCAAATGAGTAATTATAAGTAAAGTGCGCCACCCTAATTTTTTATTATTGAATTTTAACGAAAATTTTGGTACTTTCGAGAACGTATAATACTTTATAAATTTTCTTGCTAATTAATAATGCTTCAGTTTGTATTATACTGAGTATTAAAATTTTGTTTTTGAATGCATACACTAAAAAAAATGTTTAATATAAGTTGACGTCTGAAAATAAATCTCCAAAACACGTTTTACACAAAAGTCGTCATGATGTAATATTTGTATGTGTCTAAGATTTTCATAAGTAAACGTTGGAAATGATATATTACTAAGAAGAGCTGACAGTTCTCTTGAAAATGAGAAATTTTCCTTATGAGAGCGAATTTCTAGTCAAATTTTCATACAAAAATAAGGCAACGAAATGAGAATACCAAATAATTTGCTCTGTACTTTCGGTAAAATATATGCTTGAGAAGTAGAGTCATTAAATTTGAATCCAACAATGTGTTAGAGATATAAAATGCATTAATTGGTCCCAGTAGGTGTGAGCGAACTCTATTTTATTAGATTTTCACGACCGACAATGTTTCGCCTTTCAACCGCTTTTACGGCTTAGAATTGTATTTATTTGAACAGTTTATTACATTGTAAATCTCCACCTGATCAGACGTTTCAAAGCCATTTATTCTCATCCGAATTTTTTTACCATTTAAATTTTATTTTTTAATTAGACACCGCCTTTCAGATCCATTAACGTCTGTAGCTAATTTTACTGGTCCCCGACACATTGAAAAGAAAATTAGCTCCGCTAAAAATAAAACTGTCTCAATAGAAATAATAATAATTAAAAGCAAAATATTTTAGGAAGTGCGGCGTCACAAGGTTGTTCGTCGAAATATAAGGAAAGGAATTTCGATAGCTATAAAATGTCGATTTGAATGAGAAAATGTATTGTTATATTTTACGTCTAATGGCCGTAGATACCGAGTTTGAATGGAAGCAAGGAATAAAACAGTAATTGTTCATCCTCTGTCATAAAACAACAAGTAGTAAGGTCGGTGCTTAAACGCTAACTAGGTAAACATTGTCGACATGCTTTTATGGTCATTGAATATAAATGTAGAAGGTGTTACATAACCTTTTTAATTAAATTTCACGTCTGAACAAAGAAGTAGCGTTAAAGTTTATTGACGGTTCTGCGCGAATTTTTGTTATTGCCGACGCGTTACTCGATAAACTGACTTAAAAGTATTGAGATTGAACTGTGCAGCGGCATGAAATATAGAAAGTTATTTTACTCTTTGGATTTACCGAATTGACACTTTTCGGTATGATACAAATTCTGCGAGATTATGTACAGATAGATAAGCCAATATTGGAATTTATGTGAGCTATGAATATAAAATTGTAATAATACAAGCCCTAAGGGTTAGCAATATGTTTCTAACCAACACAATCTAGAGGTTTCCTTTTTTTATCCACGTAATTTGTCCTCTCTGATACATTTTCCGATGAAATCCAAGACGGAGATATTCTGTAATTGTATTTTCTAAATTTCACACTCGAATACACTCGTCACTCACATGAATGCTTTTATTTATTTTTAAAAATAAAATCATATTGAGTGAATTTCAATTTTGCTTTTTCCAGTTTTATTCCGAGAGCTTTTAGTGGAAAGTTACTATAACAAGGTTTGTATCAAACGCATCACTGATGCGGATCCTAATTACTTTCAAAATCGTACTACTTTTCAAACTTGACATCTGTTTCCTACAGCGACGGAATCAAGTTTTCCAGCAGAGTTATTAATAAACGAAAAAGGAGATTTCACACTAAATTTCAATTTCTTTTCAATCTTTTTAAATTATAGAGGAAAGGTTTCCGGGAAATATCCAATTTACGTAGTGGTAATAAAATTTAATTCCAGTTCTAGTTAAATTTAAAGTGATGCGTTTTCAAGGAACTTTTAATACATTTAAAATTAGGAGCAATTATCATATATTGGTCATAACCTGAGTTTTCTGGCCTGGCGCATCCACCGAAATCACACCCATAAGTTTATATAAAAATATAATAATCATAGACAAGGATTCCCGAAAATTAACAAGAAAAAATCACCTACTATTTCTTCTCCAAATATGAGTAAAAATACGTAAAAAAGAAAATTTATACATAAAGACAGAACTCCTTAAATTTAAACCAATTTTATTAACACAGTTTCTGAATTTCATTTATTGTAGATTATAGGAATATCTTCTGGTATTTTTATTGCAAAATTCGCAATTTTGAAAATCTGGAAGATCTAAAGATCATAATTAACGCAACTCGTAATTCATTCTAAGCAAATGTAAAAATTATAGTCATTTTTTTTTTTGTTTAAATTTTCAGGATGCGTAAAATTGTTATTAATTCGCAGAAGTCTTTATAGTCATTTTCCCCAAATTTATTAAATTTTCAAATTCTAATTTATTAAATTCTCAAAAAAAATTATACAGAATTAGACAAATCCCAAATTTTCGCGATGCTAGAAGAACAGCGAATGCACAAATCTCGAAATTAAATTTCGAGTTGCAATAATAAACAATTTATATTTCAAATATATCGCGTTGAAACTATTTCAAAAAGCTAAACTGAGCTCGCCTCTTCTAAATCCGTTTCGTTTCACAACAACTCTCAATAATATTAAAAATAGAAATGCCAGCCGTATTTCATCCCATTCGTTGTGGCATGTCACAATCATAATAATAGTTTTGACTATAATTCCCAAACACATGAACAAGTCGAAAGTGTTTACACGGCTCTAAAAACTAAATTAACCAAAAACAACACTAAATTTCCACATTCACGCTCTACACGTGTTATCATGAATCGTTTTGTTTCCAGGAAAATTTACTGCTGAATCCAAACACTGTCGCTCTGTATTTGTTTACTTTTTGATCTAATAAGGTGACGCAGAATACTGCAAACAAATGGAAATTACAAAAAGTTCCGACCTACTCCACATAAAAGCTACATTGTATATTTGATAACCACCGTTGCGTTTATGACAATTTCAGTGTTTAATTTTCTGTAAAAGCTCCTGACGCTTTTATATTTGCGTGGGTTGCATAAAGTGACAGCTCTCAAACATTGCATAAAATATGTCGACGATAAAATTGATTTATCAGAACATTTCGTTGCGTAACATGGTTGGATTTATCAAACATCGGACTAAATCATAAATAAACAAAACTTTTCTGATGTTATGTCAACGTTTGCTGCTGTTAAAACTGATAAAAGTTATGGTAATCGCCCAGGTTTTTACGAGTGGAGACAAAGTTCTTCTTGTTGAACGTAGCATTACAAGGTGACGCTTAAACATAATCCTTTTTACTTTCCTGGATTACTTAAGAGTGAATCTGGTCATATGTCATGCTTATTGCGGTAGCGACACCTTGCAGGAAATTGGTTCTATTATTCACTGGAAGAGAGCTTCAGTTGAGACAAATGACTGTACTGAAGGTATTTAGTTTGATTTATGTTGGTGGAACTAACAGCAACATGTCTTTTGCTTCGTGTGTTTCTATAATTGTGTTTTTCTCATCTGACCATTCTCAAAATGGTGCATGCGCCGGGGTAAAAACCAATTAATTATTTAATGAAAATCAATTATTTTACAATCCTTACATATTTCCACGAAACCTGAATTTAGCAAAAACTGTGCTACTTGCTCCAAGAAATACGACAATGTTGGAAAGTTTGTGTTCTTTTAGACTTAACTATCTTGTCGTCTAGTTTCCAACTCGCGCAACTTAATATAAAAGAACCAAAAACAAGATCATCAATTTGTAGTTACTGAAAAAGATTCTTTTAATTGTAAGAGTTCAAAGCTTTGCGATTACCATTTCGTGTAGCTACTTTCGTCTTTCATAGTTTCTAACAAGTTTGGTATCGGCACAATAAGGTAATTTATTTATTTGCACAAGAGGACCCATTAAGCCTTGGCGGTTCATACTGAAAAGCGTTAATTAAATTTGTTATGATGTAAAGCAATGTCTGGGGCAATGTTTTCATTTTAATTAATCACTTTGCAGTAGGTCGCAGTTTTACATTCATCCACTGCTGCTACAATATATCAAAAATAATTGATAATTCTATAGACGTCTAGGTAAGGGCAGTTGACCCCAAAAGTAGAAGCGACGATAAATTTAAAACTTGAAATCGCAGGTTTTCGGCCCCCGATTTAATTTTTTTTTAACTTTCTGGAGCAGAAAAGTCAAAAGTTAATTTCAATAAAAAACTGGATTCGTTCCAAAATAAAATTTTTAAACTTTGAAACTTGGCACACATCTTAAGCAAGTCAAAGGTGGTTACTTTGCCAAATTTCGTTGCCTTAAAACTGCCGGAATAGAAGATTTCTTGTTTTCATAATAGTTATATGTTTCACTAGGCTAGAAAATGTTTTTTTGAATAAGGGAAGATTTCAATTTTCGAGAAGATCCAAAGCATTTTCCAGGCGTGTTAAACACAAAGTCATGTTTTCTAAAATGTCTCTTCTGCTCAATAATTTTATGTTTTTGGCGAAGTAAATGACCAACCAGCCTAAAAATAAAATTATATTTGCCCCTCTCCCTAAAACCCTAACTTTTCGGCTGACACCGAAAAGGTCGGGTCAGATGCCCATAAAAGAAACTCGCCGAATTTTCACCATCGATTTCCTTTCAATATATTTTATTGTCTGTACTATGTTTAAATTAAAAAATCGTGAATTCGCCATAAATAGAAACGAGAGTTCGTTTGAATCAGTTGGAATCTTTTTAATTAGTAGTGAACATGGCTTCCAATCAGAGTTAAATTAGAGATGTTTTGAAACGGTAAGAATTTAGCAGTAAAAATCCAAAGTTAATTTAAGGATTTCAGCTTTGATTAGCTGGCTGTACTAAATTCCATCAGAAGTTAATTGATCGAAATTTGATGGCATTTTACAGCCCCATTTGTAAAAGCGCAAGTTTTTCTGAACTAATTGAATTTGAAGACTTCAATGGCCCCAGTTATATATAACACCAATAAGAAATATTAATAAATAGCCCTCAGATGATACCATCTCTGAATTATGACAAGGGTTCATTAATCAAGTTCTTTTGCTCTGCGATGTCACAATCGATGTGTCGTTTTAACACGAAAGTTATCGCAGCGGTTTTTCGCGATTTTGTCACAAGAAGTAATGGAGGAGGATTACCGGGTTCACGGCGGTTAAAACGTCTTGCTGGAGGATAAGAGTTTAAGCACGTAAGTCCACAACTAGATTTGGTAAACGTGGCATAGGGAACTGCTTAGTTAGTCTGAAAGTTAAATTGATTACAATCTAAAAAGAACAAGCTATTTATCTTTGTGAATTGTAGGATCTCCCTAAATGAGGTCTCATCTTAAAGGAATTTGCTAAATAAGTGCCAAAGCATAAAAAAGTAAAATCGTAATTCCACCTAACCATATTTCTTGCCAGTGGATTTGAAACTTTATACATAAAGCAAGAGATAAGAAGAGTTATCTTGGAACAGTTTGAATAATCACAGAAAGGTAATTTCACCTTGCAGTGAATATCAGATGCAGACATATAATTCTATCTTAGCAGTTACCTGACACCGGTGCTCTATCTTCAGATTATATTACTGGAGTTAATTCAAAATTGCAACATTGTCAGTTTTGAGAATTTTTTAAAACACGACTAAAAATTTATAGGAGTTTAAACTTAGATTAGGAGTTGTGGCACGATAATTAATAAAACTTCTTACATTTCGCAACCACTAGTGGCCTATTAAAATGCTTCCAGGCCCCACAAGATGAAATATGAAGTTTCCGTTCCATATTCTGCCTCGTGCACCCTCTTATTATGTACATTTGACTGCACCCAGCGTTTTATTTATATTTACAACCAAGAAGTTCTCATTTCTGTGATGAATTTCTTGATTTGAAAAGAAAACACTCTAAAAAATGTAACATGATATGTAAACAGGTCTCCACTTCATACGTAAAATAAGTTCACATGTACCAACTTTATTTACAGTTAGAAGTAAGTAAAATAAAATAACTCCAGTTCTTAATTAAATTGTCGTCTATACTTGTCCGTTAAAAACTGCTGGAGTGTAGTTCTTCGAAATGCTTTGTTGGAAAACCTAAATAGCTCATTGTGCAAGTAATTGCTTTTGGAAAAAACCTCTAGTTGTCAAGTATAAGAATTGTAACCAGCTTTTATTGCAAGCAGCAGTGTTCGTCTAGAGAAAATCTTGATGAACACAAAACCCACAAAAACTGGTAGTCGAGCTGAGCGAAAATAAGTAAGATAAAAAGACGAAGACCCTAAGAACAATGTGAAAAACACCGACGAGTATTTCGAACCGGAACCACAAAGCGGATATTACCGGTTTATCTGTGCCATGTCTCCGCTAGCGGTATGCCTTACTCAACAGGTATCTAGTTATAAAATATATACCTGGACAACTTCTACAGCTAAGCAATCTGCGTGGAAATTTCGCGGATATTGAGCCACTCAAGATGAAAGTCGGGTTATTGATTTTGGGGTTTTAGTGTGTGGAACGCTTGCAGAGTTTTTTGGTTTATTTTTGGAATCTTTTGAGGCTGTTGAAACTGATATACATAAATTACATAAATTTTGGACAAAATTTGTACCGGAGCACTGGAAAGTGATTTCTAAAGTAGAATTTTCTCTTGAACCTCAATAAAAAGCCAGTTTATCACTACGCAGCGTTAACTTTTTTTATCTTTAGTTTTGTGTAACAACTTACAAATTCATAATAATTTAATTAAACTAAATAATTCAATAATTTTTTAGTCATATAAGAAATTGCAGAGAAAAAAACATTAAAAATTAAGTCTTTTTAGACATGAGATCAGTTTTCAAAAATATCATAAAAAGTGCTAACACTAGCGACGTGTTTTATGGGTCGTTGCAAATCTTAATAAATTGGCTTTCCATAACAGTGTCGAGCAATTCCATAAATTTGCAAATTTTCAAGAAAAACTGAAGAACATACAGTAGAACCAAAAAAAATCATTTTCAAGAATATAACTGAATTCAAACCAGCAAACCGGAGTTCAGATTCAGATTCAGAAGGCCAAACTTTTGGATTTTACAGCCAGAATTTTTGGATGTACCTACAAAATTTACTAAAATTGAGCTTCGTAGTTATGCGACTTTTGTATTTTTAGGATAAAAAAAATTAAATTCATCGTGTTTTTAAAATTCTAAGTCGCTTCAATTTTGAATCTTGTGAATCTTCAAGCTTCTGATTGTCCAAATTTTTCAAAGTTTTGAGAATCATTGTATAAATTCCAATCACTGGCCAAATTTATTACCGCTCAATAAGCTTCATGCATCTCCAGTCAACATTATCGGTAAGCCACGCTGCATTTAATTTATAACTGTTTACAGCGTAGATTTTTCGATTAAATTATATCTACTTCAGAATTTTTAATCGTTCATATTACAGTTAATTTAGAGAGTTAATAATATTAAAAATTCATCTGTTAATTAGATCACAGTAAAATTTATTACCGCGTATCTCACTCTGCATTAATTTTAATTACTAATTTAATTATTTGCCCCGATTGTTTTTAGCTGGAATCTGAGTTTAACTGAATATCGAAAGCGTTGATATTCTCGTTTATTAACTAAAATTATCCGGTTTACATAATTTGAAATGTAACATTTTTCCCAAGCCAGTCGCGGTTAATTTAGTTACCAATACCAACCGACTGTGGTTTAATTACAGTCTTCTTTTATCTCACCACTAACTGGAACTTTCAGTATTAAACTAACTCGTACGTGCTCATACGTTTCTTTTATCTGATTTTTCTAAACATCTCTCTTAACAAAAGTTTACTTCTTTGTTCCACTCAAAGTTCTTCATGTTCTCTAGAGACAAGATGGAATATCTTATTATTTCTCTAGCTCGCGGCGACCACTGACGTCAGCAGCTATATTCTTGACTCTAGATTGCACCAGGGAAAACATTGAAATAAACTGTAAAACACACTATCCTACTGAAAGTACTAGTTACTCAGAGTAAGAAGATTAAACAAGAAAATTTAGTACATTAAAGCTGGGATAAATATAACCTGGCGAAATAGAACCGGCTGAATTACCATTAACCATATCACAACTTTATGACGTGTGTTTGCACAGCTTTAAAACATGACGTCGACACAAATGGAATCCCATTTGTAACGCAATAAAATCTGAGTGCCCAATGGATGGCTTTTATAGACTGATAGCAGTGCTGCGCTTCTAAAGTTCAAATGTGTCTCAACTTAACACAACCCGGCGCATCCACCACACTTTTAGTCCGTAATTCACCGAGTTTCGTTTTATCTCGCATTCACTATTGTCTTGTATCGCCCCCAAAGTGGCTGTAAATTCCCTATACATTTCCTTACCTTCCCAGAAACGTGTGAATTTTCCTGAAGAACTCATCAAGGAACCTATTTATAAGAGTAAGAGTGAAAAATAAGACTTAAATGATATTTTAAATGCTCTAAAAAAGTATTTTCCTCCGTTTCTCACGCCGACAATACCGTATATCATGCGACTCGGCGTCTTCGCTGTTCTACCTCTGATAACGTGCTATTTTACATAAGTAAATCCATAGTTTTCAATTCGCACCTTCATCAGGCTAAAATTACAGTCATCACCGTTTAAGAGACGGAATTCGCAACGGCCTAAACTGATTGTTTTATAATTAGTTGCCCTATAATCTATTAATCGGAATTGGAATAATCGCATTGTGGGAAGTTGGGTCAGGTGTTGATTAAGATCAATAATGTACAACCTTCGGTTTAAACGCTAGTAATTCACCGATATTTGTACAGTTACACAAATTTTGCCAAATTTGTTGAGTTAGCGTCGCAAAACAGAAGCACATTTTTTTAAGTGCCTGTTGAGCACAGCCTTGTTCACTTGACAGAAACTGCCCGAATTTTTAATAATGACTTCAACTTTTCCTATTTCCTTAAATTTTGCTGTAACTTAAAAAGTTCTTTACATGTTTCACCCTAAACGTCAATCTAAAAAGTTTCCAATAAAGCGCTGAATTTTGACAACCAAATCAATTCAGGAAATTTTGGGTGTAACAACTTCTAAATCAGAGCAAAAAGCTAACCCGGCGCCTCCACCAATTTTCTTTAAAAAAATTGTTTGTGGTTTTGTCAGTTTATGAAGCAAAATAAAATTGCACTAAATTAAATTATATTTTTAGTACCGTGGGTGAGCTATTTAACACTAAACTTGTTTTATCAACAGATGTTAAATGCTGGCATAATATTTTTACGCTCTTTAGGTTAAATAAAACAACTATGTTCATATTTTATGGTTTAATGAAATTGGATTCCTTGGTTTTACGCGCGCGATTATTTATATAAGCAACAAAAGGATAAAACTTTAGGCTTGTCTATAACTTTTTATTATTTTGTAATTTTCTATATGTGGTTCATCAAATCTAAACCACTTTTCCTCGTGTTTGTAGACTCAATAATGCACAAATTGGAATCAAATAAACACACGTTGCTTGTTTTCATGAATTTACCAGCTTTGTGTACCTGCAAAATTAGCTGGTATAAACAAATATTATCTCGTGAATTTGCTCACTTTGAAGAGGGAGACTAGAGTTTAATAAGTAGTTTATCAGATGTCGATAATTGTTGACACTCATTCAAAACTCTGGCGATACGGCGACATTGATTTATCTGTAGCAGTTATAAATAACCATTTATCGGGCGCTAATTCGTATCACGCTGTAAACTGCCTTCCTTCACATTCGATTATTGAATTACTCCCAAAAAATTTAAATCACTTACCCGGAACGAGCCTGGGTCCGTTGATGGTGGAGAGTGTCGTTCCACTGCCATACTTGACATGACAAGGATCTGCGTTGCTAGAAACGACAGCGATCTCATCAAGCTCGTGGTTGTCCCCGGGGCCCAGAGCACTACCTCCGCCATGTCCCACTAGCCGCCCGACCGAACTATCATGTGACTGCTTTCGGCCCCGCCAACTCAGCACCAGTCGTTTGGCAGTGGACATCACGCCATGTTCTAGCGTGCCCCAGGGTATGTTGCCCGCCACGTGGAAAACCTCCACCAAAGAAAATATTCTTTAATAACTAATAACGTTTGCTTGTCTGCGTCATCGGACATTGCGATGAAGACAGGCGATAACGACATTGTAATTTTCTTGTGGCGGACAATGGGGGAATTGTTACAATCTTTAGCATTTGAAGAGCGTGCGGCAGCTTTGTACGAACTGATGCTGGTGAACAGCGCGGCTCCACCTGGAAAAAAAATTACACTGCAATTTATCCAAATTAACCCAATAATTAACTATTAAAGCTCTCATCAATTTATAGTTTTGAAGCTTTCAGCCGAAGGTTCAAGTGTGTTGAACAATTGAATGAAGAGAATTATCAATAAATTATCGCTTTTGTACTTTTAGTTTAAATGTGGCTTAACATGAACAAAGTTAATGCGCGAAATATGTGAAACGCAGTTTACAGGAAAATAGTTCATTAAAGTTAAATTAATGCGTTAATACAACTCAATGCGGAATGATAATATCATTCGATTTAAATACCTGAGCAGCCTCAATTATATTTGTCCACAATTTTAGCAGGATTTTTAATTTTTATTCTACTATTTTTTTAGAAATTTCTTCAGGTTTCTTTAAAGGCTTTAATTTTTCCGTTTTCAGTTTTCTGCATCTTTTGTACATATACAGACTGTTCCAAGAGTAATTCTTTGACTAATTGTTTTTAAAATTAAACATTCTAAAAATTCACCAACGTGAAAAACTAGAAGTGATTTTTAAAATTAGAAATAGTGAACGCCCCGATGTATTTGTCTTGCATTACACATCCAAACGCTCGAAGTTTTTGCTCGAAATTTTTAATAACAGATTTCAGAATGTGTCTGTTATCGGATTGAATTCAGAAACTAACTTTATGTTCTATCTAACTAAATATGAGATCACGATCTGCTCGAGAAATTCTGTGCTTGTTCGTCTGCAAAAAGCAGCCTGGCATAATTTTATTTCGCGTGCTCCAGCTAACTAAAAGCAGAAAATTGAAACCCATAAAAAATGTTTACTAATTTTCCCTCCCCGAAAAATTAAATTAACTCTTGGTAAGATGGTGCGAATTAATTGCCACTGTTATGAAAGCACACTCCGAAAATTAACCTTGAGTCTCTTCTCTCTGCCTACACAGAATAAGTTGATAACTTGATATACCAAAAAACTTTTCTTCGTGTTTTACATTACATTGATAAGCCAGCATCTGTTTTCTGTCAAAACTTGCGAGAATGTATCAACAAAGTAAATACAATCAAAAGAAAAGGAAGGTAGGCATGTTTAATTAAATATGTAATTTCTTCGGTTTATCGAAGTTCCAGACTGAAACTCTCCCTATTATGAAAACACAAATGGTTTTAACTTTAATTAAAATTCGCTAATATTTTAAGAGACTAAGTGTTATTTGAAGCGTGCTCGCCATGCGGTTCTCATCCTATTATATGCGTATCGACAATGAATACGAGAGCATCGATCCTTTTCCTCTCAAGCTCTGCTAGCAACCAACATACGGAGTTCAAGGCTGTGGAAAAATCTAAACATCCCTCTGGACCCTAACCTTTTCGTACCCACTGCAATTATCGTTATCAAACAAGGAAACCAACCTTCAATAATTCTGAATATGCAAATGAAACTGTGTTGATTAACGATCCCGAGCACACAAAATAAGTTCCACGAAATCTAATTTAGCACAAACTATAAAAAAAAGATTGTGAAAGCTGCTCGGTAACCGTTTTCATAAATTGAAGGAATTTTCTTGTCAGCGGAAACAAAGTCTGCCCCAGATACCGCTAGTTTTTACAAACTTTGTAATTAATTAATAACGAGTTTATTAGACTCTGAACAATTTATTATTAAAATTGATCTCTTTTATGAATTTCAAATCTTAACATTACCCAGAGTGTCTTCAAGCGTATATTATCCCGCTAAGACGCGATGCTACTCCTGTAAATATTTTATTCGGAATGAAAACGCTCGAACTGCCAAGTTCAAATTTAATTTAATTTAGACGGTTTAACGAGGCATTTTTACAAAAATTAATGTTTGACTAACTTTAGAAGAGTTAAGTTTGTTTAATTCGGTTAAAGTATTTCTGTCCAGAGATAATTCACATTTCTGCGAGCGATGAAGTTGTGTTGTAAAAACACAATTAACTTTTTCTCATTTCAACTTCTTTATGCACATTATTCATGCGTGGCAGGTACAAAATCACCTTGCACTTTCTGAAAACCCCATTTACATTTCTATCAGAAAGAGGCTTTGGTAATATCCACACATTGCACAAGATAAATTACTGTCTATAGTTTGGTGTGGCTAAAAAGATAATTTCCATTTTCTATGCAGCCGAAATCGATATAACTTATAAATCTTATAATATAACGAGGGGATAAGGTGCATTATCTTTAGGCTGAACTCTTTGAGTTATTGCTGGCGCTGAGATTGGATGTGGCCGAAGGTTAAGATATTGGCGAGATTTTTCAGGCGATCAATGAACAAATAACGTGATAATTAATATGGGTAATATCTTATTTAACGAAAACTGATCAATGTTTATAAATGGTGAATGCGCCAGAAGATTACTTTTTTTAGTTTCAAACTTTTTCAAATTTGCTATCTATAAACATGGATAAAGGTAAGGGAAAATTTTGTGGAGATTTGAAAGTTCGTTTTAAGCTTTTCATCCCATAGTTAGATGAGATCCTGTAAAAAATGTGGAAAGTTTGTACTGTTATATTATTTCCGTATTTGGCAATGAGGAAGTTTAAGATAATAACTGTGATCATAAGCTCCTCGAATTTCAACAATAATAAAATGTTTAAAAGTAGGTAAAAGTGCGAAAAAATCAGAAACTTCAAATGCTTCAAAATTTTAGTTTAAATTTATGATAAATAAATTAATTCTGCCCATATTGCTTACGTTAGCAAACTAAAAAATTCAGAACGTAATAGTCCATTCCTCCCCAACAATTATCCTGAAATTCTGATAAACACGACACAGGCACATTCAAATTATCGGACAATTAGAATTCCCCAACGTGTGTAATAATCTCTTCCAATGTTGCCCAAATCTATACCCTTTAGACCATCACATTACATTAACTATAAATTTCATTTGAAAGCTCCAACTCTCAAAAGGGATCGAAAATCATCGCTGATACGGTGGGGTCCAGTGATTTTCCACGATGAAAATTCGAATTTTATTCATGAATTTTGCAGTGACGTAAACTTTAACTGTAAACTATTATTTAAAATTTTTACAGCTAGTTAACTTTGTGAGCCTGTTTGATAGCAGCAGCATAAATTTTAATTAAACTTGTAATGGAATACGTAACTAGATTAAAGATAAATATCAACACTATCTTTCACATAATAAAAACGTTATCCTTTTTGAGGATTATGTCCCCCAATTTCGAAGCCTCTAGATGTTTATCTGGACAGAAGACGATCTGCTTTACACAGACCTTCATAACTCTATAACTAACCTAATCTTGTAAGTCAGTTACGGAAAATCCGTGTGAGTTGTAAAAGTGTTAAAAAGCGTAACACCGTGAAAAGCATTTACCACAGCGTTCGCCGCCTCCGCCTATAGCTATCGTAATGTTTCCTACATCTTTTAATAGAAAAACCGGCGGCAGCACCTGTTATCTCGAAATCAGATTACGATCACCCTCACCTTCGTATTAATTCCCTTTCCGTATATTGCCACAAACCGAGTTCTCCCCAATCTTTTAATTATAAAATTTCGGAAAGAGCAATTTAAAAAAACAATGAGATACTTTCTCAGAATTTAACCGAGTTTTGGAATGAATAAAATAGGAAGCGACCGAAAGTGTTCTTTTGAAGTTTTTGCAATAAAATTAAACTTTCTCAGGATATTATAAATTATAAAAAAGAGTTAGGTAATACCAGCGTTGCGCTTTGATGAATTATGAAACCTACAAAATTGAGCTTCGTTTAGATGTTTGGAGGTAAGATGGAACCGCAAACTTATGGGGGCTTTAATTAAATTTACGAACAAACCTGCTATTCGTTATGGGGTAATGACCGCTATTAGATTAGTTTGCACTAGATTTAAAAGTGGGGCGAGCACGTGAGGTTGTAAAGGTTGGATTCGGTCAGCGTTTTACAAAATTTAAATTGTGAGAGCGAATTGTGCCTGGAGTACAAATTAAACTCTCAGATGCTGTGATTTTAAAACTAAACTCAGTCTATTATACTTTTCTTATACAGTCTAATACAGCAAGTTAGTATAGGCGGAATTGGCCCGGCGCATCCACCATTTGTCCACAAAAAATCTTATCTGTGAAAATTTCTATTAATCGCTTTAAATAATCGAATTAATACAACTGGATTATATTTTATAGTGGATATGAACATCATTTATCCGGTTGGAAATTCCTCTTCTTTTGAAGTTAGAGTCGAGTTTTGAACTTTTACAATTAAAGTCGTTGAAAATACCAATTAAACGAAATATTATTTGTGATTTCTGTCTTGACGTCCTTTATTTATGTAAAAGGTGAGCATTATAAATACTTAGTCGCGTTCCAAAAATAAAATGATTGTTGACACAAATAATAACATTTTTAGATTAAACTTTTGAGACGAAACTTCCTGTTCAGAGACAATTTAAGTGAATAAAAACTTTTGTCTTATTGAGTATTGAAAAAGTGCCACGGGTACAATCTCATAAAATAACGATTATTGTGCCAGAGCTTGGCTTAGCGTTTTTAATATTCAAAGTGCATTTTTGCGACTGCAAAGCCATGGTAATAAATAACAAAAACGCAATTTGCTCTGTTGAAATACCATCAACAATATTTTTAAAGGAAAACTGACCAGAATATAGAATCGAAATAAATGAGTAAAGAGTGAGTGTCTGGTTTTTTCCAGAACGAGCGAAAGAGAAGACAAAATTACGCAAAATGCGTGAGGCAATAAATTTAAAAATAATTCCCCCCCAAAACCAAAAAACGTATAGAAAGCTTTTACATTGATTAATATTCCAATTCTTGTAAAAGATTAAAGGTTAGAACGTAAACGTGATGAATCCATCACAAATAAAAAATGACGCAGACATCTGTTCGGCGACAAACAAAAACGCAGCGTCAAATGCCAATCGCTCAGCACTCATTTGTTTACGTTTCGCCGTGATTGGTTAAAAAACCTACCAAAACCATCCTCGACATTAACATAAATTACAATCACAGGTTCGCGTCATATCAGAGAAAATTTCTAACGAGACACTTTGAACCACATCTGTCAATAAATCAGTTAGTCTAAACACACGTTTGTCACAAATCAATCATTTCACCCGACTGACACTCACTAGCTGAAGATCTATCTTGCAGATCTCGCCGGTTGAACGCGACCCTGGCAGCAGCCGTGTATCCACTGCGGCGCCGGGCGTCGCGACGCGCACGCTCCAGCTTCCAGCTCTATCTGTATGCCCGGACTCGAGATAAAACCGGGGGGAAAGTCGACGACCAGCCCTTTACAGACGACTCTTATCTTACAGACAGAGTATTTACATTGCTTTCGCCACGCATTTGCCGATTAAATTCAGGCGAATTTTTCATACCCGTCTTAACGATCTTTGATCCGATCACAAGATTAATCGGATTCAAGCTCCGATTCTAATTTTAGCTTTTTTACTTTCATATTTATCACGTTTTATGCGGTTTCGGCTTGCGATTTATCAGTATTTCGAAGCGTGGTTGGACAATGCGACGGGAAGGTGCGAAATTCGCGATGAAAGAGAAATTGTTATCTGCTTTCGGCTACATCAGATCTATGACAGATTTTTGTGAGTTGACTGAATGTGATCCCCAATAGTTCATGTGGGTTGCTTGTATCGTGAAGATGATACAAAGACCATGATTTTGTGGCAAAAGGCACATGAAAATTCCTTTATAAAACGAGAAGCCGCAGCGTGCTTCGAAACAGATTTTTCTGTGCGTTCAGTGCGGTCTAAAATTGATCATCTTTTATTCTTATTAATCCATTAAAATTAATTAAAAAATATAGCCCAACGTTAGTTCTTTTAAATTCAATGTCAATTTTAAGACCAATACTAATCAGATTTTTAAATATTTTTGACCCGTCATTTCGAATTTCTCAGCTTTCAAAAGTTCCGCATTAAACTTTTATTAAAAGCTTCTTAAATTCTGAGAGTTTGTTTAGCAATGTGAGACAAGAATTTCGATAAATTTGAAACTTCTAAATTGTGAAGCCATATAAATTTCGTTTAAATTTCTTGTTTCAGGGAGGATAATGGTCAAATCTCTTAATTTTCCAGTAATTAGTCTTACAAAATAAGATCAATGCAACTAAAAAAGGTTTTGAGGTCCAATTAGTTTACTTTAAGTTTGTTGATCAGCACCCGACCAGAATAATTTTTTTAAATGGTTCTTAAATTTCGCGAATTTGTCAACAAGATACCAAATGAGAGCCCAAAAGAACTTATTTATAGCAGTAATTCGGTATTAATAACTGTTCTAAATGTCACAAATATCATCAAAATCAGTGATGAAATTATTTGCCTTCCAAATTTTCCAAAAAAAATGTTTAAGCTATTTGCGCAAACTTATATTTCTGAAAATACAGAACTGGAATACGCGATGTAAAAAACATCATCGATTGATAAAAAAGTGTTTGTTTCTAAAATTTCGTAGATTTATAGCTTTTGAGTCACTTCTTCTTGGTAAACAATGTTGTTTAATAAAACACACAAAAAATCGGTTAGTTAAGAGCAATTTTGATGAAAGTTAGAGTACGACCACAAAAAATAACGAAATGATTCGCATTTAAAATCTCGCATTTTTTTTTAACCGAAAGAATTTTTTTATAATAAAAATGACAGAAACTGGAACATCGCAAATCATTCCGCTTCGGTTGTAATTTAAGAAAATTAAAAAATTCCTGCCTCTTTTTGTTATTGTTTATCAGCTTAGGAGACAAAAACTCGTTCCAACAAATTTCAAATTAAACGTCTGTTTCCAGAATTATACGATACATCTCTTTCCCGATAAGATAAAAGTAATTATTTTACACCAAAAAGGTTAAGCTTTACATTCCGAACATTATAATCGGAGCCAGAGACTGTCAGCAGCCAGCACTTTACGAACGACTCTTATCTTCCGCGAACATTTACAATGTCTTCAGGTTGCGGTTATCAGCAAGTTATTACTTGAAATTCTTCGACAGAATTACAATAAGCTGTCAACCGATTTTTTGAATCATAAATGAATTTGTAAATTGAAATTTCAATATTGCTCGATAATAAAATTTATAACAATGCATCGGAATATGTCGCTTTAATTAAAACCAACAGCGAGTTTATTAAAGAATAACATCGCAACGGTATAAAATGCAATCAAATTATGACAAAAAATAACGCAAAGCAAAGTTTTCGGATTAAATAATTTAAGTCGGTCCAAACTTTACTACTTCTTTCACCGGAGGAAAATCGGCGACAATGCTCTTATCGCGCGAGCGCTCCCCTGCAAATTATCGCTGATTAAATTAATCCTAAAAATTGCGCTGTTAGCAATAGAATGTCTCGTTTCCTATTTAGAAAAACCCGTGGAAAGGATTTTTGAGCTAATACCCACAGAACTAGCAACTCGCTTCTCCCTAGACAAATCAAGGGCGCTTGTGCGAGAAATTAAATTTAGAGCTTCGTCTTCTAGGAGACTAAATCAAGAATTTTATTTGCACAATAAGCATCAAGGTTTAGGGTCTCTTGCGAGTAGTAAAACAGCCCAAGAGAATTATAACGAAATGTTATAACGTTTCAAAGATCTACTAGTTTTCCCGGCGCCTCCACCATTATGGAAAAATTGTAATTAAATTCAAAAGGCGCTTCGCTCGATTTGAAACTAAAACATTATTTCCATGCAAATTACTTGTGGCATGAAATAGTTTAAGATAAGAGAATATTAAGCCATAAATTACAAAATATTTTTAATGATTGATCACGAAATGTTGTGTACTCGTAAATACCCATTTTATCTAAAATATGATAGAAATAGCAACCATTAAAACACTAACTAGAGCAAAGGAAATAAAGTTTTAATAAGCAAGAAAACTTCATTATTGAGCAGTGAGCCATATTTTCGCCCGTGAAGTTATTACGGTATTTACAGCATTCTTGTAGCAAGCAAGCAAAGCACTTTTGGTACTTTCCGTATTTTCACCTTAAGAGATAATGATCGATTCACACTTGACTTCGCTGAATTTAAATACATTCTTTACGCGAGATGAAATTTATCTCATTGTGATATAATCTAAAATTAACTGGAAGTTTCGAGCGAGCTGCAAACTGAATTACATCCATTAATGTATTTTCTAAAAATAGAGTCTTGTCACAAAAATTGATCACGCTCTTAGGCGAATTCCGCGTAATATACCTATGTGCAAATATGCGAAATGTCCGGCAATATGCATTCTGACCAAAGCAACGGGCAATCTGCGAACTGAACTGAAGCATGTTGGGCAATCTGCACAATGTCTGATGCCATCCGAGCGCAATCGAATGTTGATAATTCCTGCGGCTGAAGTTGATTGGTTGAACAGGGACAATGATGTTGAAAAGTTCACACATTTCTTGGAGAAAAAAGATTCTTTCATGTAGGCGGTGCGACAACGTGTTAAAATTGTCACCAATAAGTTATTGATTCTTCATATGATGGCCGATTAATCAAATTCAAGGGCGACACTAAAGATAGACTGATAAAAAGTCACGTGGGTTAAGTGCAATCATATGAACTGTTAAATCTGATTTATTTATCTTATAACGATGCGGTACTCTGCAGGTAGCGCTATCAATCACTTTTAAAGAAGCCTAAGAAATCTCACGTCATGTTTTTTCACGTTTATAACTTTTCTCCGCATGACATTCTACAGATATGAAACATTGACCCGGCGCATCCACCATTTTTCAACGACGTTCTTAAAACTCGTGATTCTGTAAGAGATCTAAAACTTCGTAATTCATGACTATTGTCACCAGTCTTGAGTTTTAGCTTTCTTTGCTCTTTAAAATTAATTAGTTTGGTTAAGCATTAAGAAAGAATTGCTTGGAGTTGAAAGGATGAGTAAAAGAAAAAATCGAATGTAAGTGCATCTATTTAATTTACAATCTTTATGTACATTGTAAAAATGTACAGAGTGATATTTACTAACGCCTTAGGACTGTATTAACTTCTGAACTGCAATAAACATACAAAAATATACATGAAGTAGCCATCGCTTGCTACACTTCCGATTAAAACTGCGCAACTCTTTTACATAGATTCTGATATGCTCTGTAGCACCATAAGAAAGTACTAAAATTTGAGTAGAAGAGATGCACAACTACTTCATTACAAATAAAATGTACATAATAGGTGAAATTTGTAAAACAAGATTCCCTGCATCTTACAGTTTTGGACTTAAACTAAATTTAACACCTAATTTTAACGAAAGCATAATAGGGGAGAAAAAGCACAATCAAAAAGTGAAGCTCGATGGCTTTAAAAGAAGTGGAGTCTATAATAGTTCAAAGATTAAGTCAAATAGGGCATCAGTTAAGATCACCTGTATGTGATGTTTCTACAGAACTGATATTTAAGGCCTCTATTGGCTTTGGACATTTATATATAATATAAAAGATAACCTTAAAATAACTATTTACAGAAAGATTAACAATTAAAATTAAAAAATTATTGTACTGAATAAACAAGAACACCCACCAATTGCAAAACCAAATACTCAGTCAAACTTTACATACTGATCAAAATTATTAAGAGATTGCATCTGCAAAAGAAGACTAGTACGGACTTATTGCAACAACTGCATCATTTTACATAAAAAATAATTACAGCATGGGTATCCAGTTATGTGGGTGCAAACAATATTAACTAACAAAAAAGAAAAAAACAACAGCAGGTAAAATCTATATAATTTTCTCTTAAAACTTCTAGTTATGGAATTAAAACAGACAAAAATGCCCCATAAGCGTGTATAAATATATTTACAAGAGATTTTTCCAATGGCACCATTTGATTCCATTTCATATTAACAATCTGATAGTGTGATACGGTTTTGTTATGATTTTAAAATGAATAAATAATTTTGCGACATAAATAAGAATAAGACCAAACAAATAGGCACTTTGGTCCAGGTTCCTTACAAAATACTCGTAAAAAAACTAGGATTACTTTCAACCAATTAACTCAACAATAAATATTAAATGAATGAAATGACACAGTTACAGGCTCCTCTTTTGTTGCAAAATAGTGGAAAGCGGCGAATTGTACAATTGGAATGTGTGTTAACAATTTTGAGATTCTCGGATCTTTTGGCTATTACGGAAGTTGACTATTTTGCAAACTGAGAAACTGTCTTACAATCAATGTGATTATAAGTAAATAAAATTTGTACATGAGCAAATGATAAGTGATTTCCTTATAAGAAATCAACATCAAAGAGATCTCGCAACCCCTCATTTGGATCCAAACTGAAGTTATACTCAGATTGCATTGCCGGTGGCTCCAAATGTAGAAATGGCTCATTCGAGAACAATGAGTCAATTGAATACCCTGAAATAAAAACGAGAGATCAGTCTCGAGTATTAGCAAAGTTTTTATGTAGATTACGTGGTAGCAGGCAAGCAGTTAGCAGACGACCAAACGATGAGCTGAATCCCATGGTGCTACGCAAAACAGCAGCCCACATGAAATTCAGTACAACGTAAGGCATTTCGCAAAGCATCCCAATGTTTAGCAGAACACAGAATCTTGCAAAAGCATGAATTTTAGTGTTTAGTGAAGCAAGCTGTAAACGCATAGCTAGAACTCTGCCTGTGATGTGAATCGTACACACACAGGTCACAGTCAGAATCCCAGAATGCACTTACAAAAGCTGTTAATTTGCCGCACATTAAATGTTAGTTAGTTAAACACAGAAATAATGAAAAGTGAACACAATACCAACACCTGTAAAAAACTCGGAAATTAGTTTATATACAATCCGATTGAAACTAAATCCGTTAAACTCGCACAAACCTGTTTGTATATTTCCTGGATACGTGGTAAACGGTCCCATCATGGGGCCAAGCACCTCATTATCATTAATGAGGGGTACCGTCCCCAATTTTGAGTTTTGAGTGGTGTCCAAACAAGTGGGGTAACTGTCCAAGAGAGGATAAGGGGAAAGACGTAACGGGTCCATTTCTGCAGGCGTCGAGTCTTCAGATGACGTTACCACATTGCTATATGTAAATGAATTTTGTACTGATAAAGGGGTACGGGCACAGACGACAGGGTCCTTTGTAAACGACAAGTTTCTGCATATCTGAAACAATTTAAGCGGTCAAGCGGATTGTTCCTGGAAGAATCTTCCTAACAAAGATAAATGGAATGAAATTTTATAGGTTGTTACAGAGAAAACAGCTTCAGATTAGACAAATCATAAAAAAGTCACAAAAGACCAACGTACTTGTTCGCAATAATAATAATTTGATAATTAATTATTGATTACGTTGAATCTTAAATTATCTTGATGCTTTGCATAATGTAAACACGTTGGCAGCACTGTCATTAATAAATAATAATAGCTTGAGGTCATTGGCGTAACGTTTTCATTACAGTGCTACCAACATCTTTAAAAAACGTAAGACATCCTGCAAAAAAACAGTGCAAAAACAAAACAGTTATTACTTTGTGTGCTGCACGTAATTTTGTAACTCGAACAAATAGGACAACAATGGAAAATGCCAAAGTCCGCACGAACTCATTTAAATGCTTAATTTTTAATTCATACATTACGTAACGGACTTTAAAGCAATTACATCATCAAAAAATGTAATAATGAGTTCAATGTCACAGATTTTTTGAAAAATAGAATGAGGCCATAAATTCTCAACAGAGGATTACGATCAGTTCAATCAATGGATTAATCACTCGTGATGCTCATGATCTTGAAAATGGCAATGGAAACGTTGCAATGTCTATTTCTAGACCACATACTTATTATGAATATAAATCATAATTTAAATTAATAACCGCAGGTAGAGCACATGCGTACTTGACGTGAATACTGAAAGGAGCTTTAATTCCCTCCATTACACGTCGCACGATCTAACCTCAATCTAAGGAACGACACGAGAATAAATAATAAAATGTAGATAATGAAGGGGGGACTGAGGGGCTGCTAATAAATTAATGAGATTTGATTATTTCATTCCTTCCAATTAAAAAATGATTGTTTTGTTAGCCTACCTGTGACGAAATTTGTTTGTGCGTTCTAGGACTATCAAGCAGAGGCACAGGTGGAGTACTCAAATCGAAATTTGGACTGAATTTCAGATCCTTCAGAGGATCCACAAGTGGTTCAGTCTTAAGCTTGGCAGGTGGAACATACTCTGGACAGAGAAACACCTCAATTTCTCCTGTGTCGCTCTTTAGTTGAATACTGTATTTGTCGTCTTCCTTGGAAGCAGTTTTAACCGAGAGATGCGTGTTAGGGGGGGCTTTAACGACAATGACAGTATTCTGTTTCAACTTCTCTATGGACCTCAAGTCTTGGTAGGTAACAAATCCGTATTTGTCATTACTGAGATTCACGAGGTGTCTCTCAACAGTGTCGATCATTATGTTAAGTTGGTTTTCTTGGTTTTCTAAATCCTGAAGATCTTTCGTGAGCTTGAGGAATTTTTCGTTGTTTTTCTGGCTAGCCTTCCACTGGATATTGTTTTTGGACTTTTTCTCGATAATGCCGATGCCTTCGAGGACGTTGGTTATGTCATAAATTCGTCGTTTTTGGACTTTGAGTAGTTGTGAGGCTTGGTTGAGGTCCACGACGCCATTAGGCGAGTCCTCCAGAAGGGCCGAGAATTTCTGCGTAAGCAACCCCAAAGACGTATCATATCGCGTGTTCTTCTTCGTCGGCGTTGCACGTTTCGGTTTTTTGGGTTGTGGCGGCTTGAATTCTTGTTTGAGAGGAACTATTCGATTTCGCTCAAGTTCTAGGTTAAGTCTACGCTTAACTGGCGCGGTTGCATTAGGAGTCGCTGGGATTAGCTGGTTCTGTGGTGTAGCCCCATAACCGTGGTCAAGAAGATGTGGGCTCGTTATGTACTCGGACTTTACAATGTTCATGTCAGGGGTGGAGTCCCCGTGCAACCCCCTGGAGCCTTCCGAGCGACGAAAAGGACGAGGCATTTTTGTGTCTACTCACATTAAAATTAATCACAGATTTACAGTCTGAGCATTGATATTAAATCAATATTGCGTTTCGTTACCGGCGAAGTGGAGTCTGGGCGATCTGTTGAAAAATAACGCATTTAAAAACCGTTGGAATGCAAAAGGGGAGGGTCTAACGCATCCCGGAACGATGAAAATAACTAACGATTTTTTCTGCAACAAAACCAAAATGGACCCCGCTTTCGCATTCTTGGGTTCATTTACAGCCACCGGGAAGGGTAGAGCCCCTTGGGGGCGGCGGGAACAAGCAAATTCAGTGAGCATCCACGAAAAATCCACGCTACCCTTCCCAATGTCCAACCGCCATCATCGACATCAGCACACGAAAATACCGGGAATAAAAGCTGCTTTTCGCCTACCTTAGACCATGAGCTTGCTTCCTCGAGTTTCCTGCACTGTATTTAGTAATAAAAGCGAATAATTTTAGTTATTTCGTGTAAAAAACAACATGTTCCGGAATACTAAACAAAATGGTTTCCAAACCACTTTATACAAAGCAGCTGGATACACGGCGACAAACTCGTCCTCAACTAACATCGAGGCGACCATAATAACTGAAATTTTTCGACAAACATGTTCTTCAAAGTGCAAGCTTTCACACGGTATGCTCAGTTTTCGCCTAAATCTTATAGTTTTTTCACAAATAAATATCAAAAAACCTTGCACATTTGCTAAGCGTGTACAAGTACGCACTGGTTACAAAACATCTGCCATCTGTACCGGGCATTGGCGCCAAGTAACGCGCCTGCGCACCACTGCCCATGTCAGATGTTTTAAGAATATTTTCTTTTCTTACCTTTGCCTTTTAAATGGCCTTTTCTCACCTTTTCACACTGAAACAAGCTCACTTGATTGAGAACCCGCAAGTTTGTTGCGAATTACAAAGATAAGAGGCAAGTACTGTCCTTACATTTCTTAGGAAAACTCAGGATATTTGTAACCTATTTGACAGCGACAAGGATAGAGAATGTAAACAAATATGGCAGCTGGAAGGCGGGGGAATCGAAGCATAAATATCCAGATACGGTTCTTATGTCATCGTCTTCAAGGGGGTCGCCGACGTTTGATTGTTTGGCGCTTATTGTATGCTAAGATAATGATAGTAATTGGTTTTGCTTTTTTCTTTTATTCAGGGGTTGCCAGTGTCTCGGGACCGGCACTCAAGTTGAAAGCTTTCATTCAAAGCTCTAAAAGCTGCAAATGAAGAGAAAACAGGACTGAAACACATTTTTTTTATGGATTAGAAACGTGTCAATCTGGTCGTTTTTTTCCAAAGAGACAGTCTTCTAGTCTGTTTTTTTTTGAATTTTTTTCCAATGATCCACAGCTGCTACAATTTTCCTGAATAAATTGGCCTCACACATTGCTATTTTGATAAATGAAAATGTAAAAAAATTATAATGACTCAAATACTAAAGAAATTGATCACATTTTTTAAAAGTTTCAAATTATTGCCATTTTCGCGAAATTTGGATTTGTGAAGCACGCAATTTTGAAGTGTTTCAAGCTCAAAAGTCTCAAATATCAAGTTTCTCATCAGGTTCTTAGACCTTTAGATCTTTTTTTCTTAAATTTTAGATAATTTTTTTAGTTTTCAAATCTGTTTTCAATGCTTCATTCAGACTTTCGGGTTGCTGAGCTATCAGCTTAAACCGCATAGACTTAAATTCTCAGGTTTATTGTTTTTGATGATCAATACTTTCAGGTTTCCAGAGCTACAAAAATTCGTAAATTTTGATTTTTAAAATTTAAACAAAGTCCCATTTTCTTATTCAAATTTTGTTAATTAGAAACTCAGAACCTAAGAATCTACAGTCTTGAGAGATTTTTAGTTTTTTGGTTCTTCAGGAACGTCAGAGTTTTAACTGGTACGAATAAAGTCATAAAGCGTAAAAAATCTAAAGATTAAAAGTAATAAAATCCGAGAAATTGAAACTGAATTATAGGGACATTTTTAATTGGAAAAACAAAACCTGAGAAGTGCCCTAAACTGAATGAATAAAAAAAAACAAAGTATTTAAAACAAACAATCTGGGAATATAAAAAATCCGAGTCTGCATCAATTCCAGAAAATATAAAATTATTATTCTGAACAATTTGAAAACCTGTTACTTCGAAATATTTGGAACATGTAAAAATAGTCAGAATTAAAGGAATATTCAGAACTTAAAAGAACAGAATCTAGAAAAAAGGGAAACTGAAAACCTCATTTGACGAATCTTACAAACCTAATTCCACTTTAACTTTTCTGAATTCCTCATTAATTAAAAATTCTAAATTTATACTACTAAAATAGATGCAAGAACAAAAAGTTTGACTTGTTTTGATTAAACACAAAGAAGAGACGCCTAAACCATTAGAGAATGAAAACGCATCTTTTCCAACTACGCATTTCTGTTCGTACCTGACCCAGTGTGACAAATTCTGTTCCCACTTTTATAATCTCCCTTAAAAATTCCATGTGTGAACAGTAGGGGCGCATACAATTAGGAAAAGGAATAGGGAGCAATGAGAAGGGGAGGCCCACATAAATAAAATCAGTGAGAAACTGTTCTCAAGGCACTTTAATTCGGTTTAAAGTAAACAAAGAAGAATGATGTAAAAACGCAAAACATTTGATTCGTAATAACGAAAAAGCTAAAACGAAATCGAACTCCTCCAGAACTCCTCCGCTTTTCCTTTCCTTGAATTTAAGTAGTTTGAATAAATTATTGTTCAAGACTTATTGATTTTCTTACCTGCAGCTGCTGACGTAAAAAAATTGTTATGATTGTTAAATGAAAGGCTATTTACACTTTTACTGTTAAATAAAATGGATGAAATTGATTCAATAAAGTTTTATTATACTACTGTGGTAAAAAATAATAAAATCGAAATACATTATCGTACATATTAATATTCTAAGTAAACTAACATGCATTCAGTAAACTAAATTTACACATTCATAAAACAGATCGCATAATAAATATAATATACAGCCGTAGATCCACAGAGAGCCATATTTTTTTGTGAACATAAGTGATCCCCGTCCAGCTACTCTACAAGCAGGCATCAGTGCCGCAAAAGTACAATAAAACAACCAGATCGCTCCAATTTAGAATACATAGTTTACAATTTAATTACATAATTCCAAACGGCTCATTTTACAGAATATTTTTACACATGTATTATACAGTTTACAACGTGATAACCAAATGGAATTTACACTTTACACTTGTTTAGTATCTTTACATCAGTCTGAGGCCACATTGCCATTCCAAATTTAATTGGCCATCTAACCTTACTCCCCACCGCTCTATTTTATACTAATGACCACTAATTTCATTAATACTAAATTTAGTTTCCTGTAATGACAAAAACTCAAGCCGGGAAAGTAATACTGTCGACCATCCAAAAGTTAAAAATTTTGTATTAATGAAATCGGTGTGTAGAATGACTTTTATATGATAAAAATACAATACAAACAATTTCTAAGTACAAAATGGATTATTTTACATTATTACACTATGAGACACTTTACTATATAAATACATGTGACACAATTTAAAAATGATTAACATATATACATATCACTAGCGGGAGGGGAGAGATGGTACAGTAATCCTTAATAAGTGTACAAGTTACCGACATGGCGTTTGCGTGGCTGTTTGGAAATGTTATGAACGAAACTATATTACATATAATACAAAATGGGTATTCTATGTACACATACCAAAGATGACTGAAGTGTTTTTGTTCTAATACCATTCAAAATTACAAAAATTTTTATGTACTCTTACAATGAATAATTTTAACACAGATTAGCTCAAAAACACACAATTACACGTAAACAGTCATAAATGCAATAAAATTAATTTAATTATTATAATGGAATTTACGAAACTGTACAATTACTATAAATATATTTTATATTTGAATACTTGAAGAAAAGAAACGTGCTTTCAAATTCTATTTTATGTTTATTACTACATATTATGAACTGTTGAAACTAACACTACCATATGAGAGAAAATGTATTCGAAACTAGAGTTTTAGTTATTTAAATTAATGACGTCACATTTGAACTCCTCGAAAAAATTGATCGGTGCCAATCACCGATTCGTTTTCTTCAGAGAAAAATTATTGTGAAACCCTACATCAAAATATCTCTAGGCTACAATAAATGCAAGATTGTGTGTATTAAATGCTGTTAACAACAAAAGCCGTATTGGCTCAAAAATGTGACGTCATATTCGCGATCCTCCTCGATTTATCTAAACTACTAGATACTCTGAATCTCTTCAGAAAAGTTGAGTCAATACGGCCCTTCCTCAAATTTAGTACCAAAGCTTTAAATGTGTTCTTAGAAAGTGTGATCAAAGTGTATGTGCAATAATAGAAAATTTTGATTTGGATGAACTTGAATGATGTCACTATTTCCTGAGGACCTTATCACATTTTTAACATACTGTTGGGATAATTTGGGGGACACTTAATATTCCTTGATTTTAACGTTTACTTCAAGTTATGTACAGAGTGTCGGATTTAAAAGGGAAATTGTACAAGACATCCATTTTGCTTTTAACGAATTTAAAATAAAATTTGAGATTCGTTTCAGAACACCGTAATATTACAAATGTTATTACTTTAATAGACACAAATAAACATGCATTATATATGATGAAATTGGTTGCCTTTTGTTTTACAGGCTTACCCTGACGAACAAACTGCAAAATAAATTAAATATTTATAAGTAAACGAACTAAAATGGCTTTCTAAAATCAGCTCATAAAACAAAAGTCAAACAATAAAACGATGAACTTTATGCAAGACAAATTACATAAATTACAGCTATAATACAGATATTTGTATGTATTCACAAGAACTAACCTTACAATAAAAGTCATATTAAAAAAGATACGAAAGTAATATTCCTTCAATGGAAACAAAAACACAATACTGGAACCGCATTGGTGTGTCCAACTTAAAAGCAACACACACAATTGGTCAAAAAATAAAAAGTATATTTAAAACCGATTAACATTGTTCAAATTAAAGTACTCCATTGGTTGGGGGTCCAATAGGACCGAGCTCTCCTCCCATAGAGCCCATAGATCCAGGAGTCTTCATAAAATATTTCTCCAGCTTAGCAATTATATGCTTACCGTAAGTGTACTTTCTCAAAGAATTAAGATGAGGCCTGATTTTATGCATCAACACTTTTCGCTGTGTTGGTTCGCTCACGTCAATCATCTTTTGAACTACATAATTCGCGTACTGATCTTTCATCATAACATGGAGGGCACTGCAAAAACAAATCATTGTAATACTACCAACAATAAACAAAGAAACTTACTTGTCATTAAATCCACAGACTTCTTCAATCAACAATGCTCTTTCAGCTCTAGTTGCATGTGTCACACACTTTTCCACTACATTACTGGCGAATTTATGCTGACTTAACGCTAGAACTTTTCCTCTCACACTACTAATCAGTTGACCCTTATCCTCGGGTTTTCCATGTTCTGTAACTAATTTAGTTAAAAAAGTGCAACTTTGACTTCCAAATCAACTCACCAAGTACGTGTTGAATCACGTAGTTTCCAAACTGGTCCTGAATCAACTGATCGGTGTGTTGATGCAATTCCGCCAATATCGGCGCAGTCTGCTCCGGTGTGCAATGCTCTAAAATGCGTTGAATAACTCTGCAACCATACGGGTGTGTGGACAATGTGTACACTTGCCCTGAGAACGATTGAATGATGAACTGCAACAAGAACGTTAACCTCCCATTGCGTGTTGTCTAACCACAACTCTACCTGCAAAGCGTTCGGGTCGACACATTCAATGCACTTTTGAACAACATGATTTCCATTTTGGTCTTTCACACATTTCAATACGTGGCCATCCAGTTCTCGAACAATTTCTTGTTGTTGTTCGGGAGGTATAGATTCGAGAGCTTTCTGAATGACGCGGCAGCCGTACATTTGTAGGGCCAATGGAAGCACATGTCCTCGAACTTTCTGGGCCAAAGTTGTCTTCTGTTCTGGTGTGCCAAATTCAAAGAATTTCTGTATGACGTAATTACCGAAAACATCAGTCATAAGGTTGTACGCTGCCGACAAGATTTCATTGAAAACCATCTGCTTTTCGGTAGCAGACGCGCGCTCCAACTTCTGTTGAATGAAACGAGATCCATGTTGGTCTTGAGAGAATTCCACGATGTGGTTCGCCAAGTCTCTGTAAAAAACGATCAATTTGCGAACTCCACCTCTTTTTTTCTCACCTCAACTGTAAATTCGGGTATCTATTATTCCTGAAGTCTTCAAGCAGCCTTGACCTCCCTTGTTGCCCTTTATCCAAAGAACTTGGTACTGTAGAAAGCGACGAGTTGATCTTCGTGAAGAGAGAATTGGTCGATCCAAACATGGTGTTCGTTGTTAATCCAGCTGCTACGGAATTTCGGTACTTCGCTTCTGCCCCAGGCGCCGCCGACAGAACTCGAGATGTCATCAATCCACCGAGCTGCAACGGAGCCGATGGTGGTGGCGTCAAACTTCCAGCCAGAGGACTCGGACTGCTGCCGATGTTGTAAGAAGTCGTCCATTTCTGTCTGTAATCCAACGATGGCGAGAAGGCTGAAGTGTTGCGATCGAAGGAGTCGCGTCTTCCGGTCGATGTCGTATTCAGTCCCAGGCCTACAAAGTTGTCTACATAAAACATTTTAATTTTTATGATGCTCAGACTGGTCACATATAAATATTACAATGAGTTAGATGAATGAATTAATGAATGAAATTTACAATTAGTAGCTCCCTCCCGTGAACCCCCAAAACTTCGATTTTAAAAATTGACAGGACGACCTACCTGTATGTAGGGACGTGGTGGTTGCAGATGAACCGATATTTCCTAGAGAAGAACTACCAAATGGAGCAGAGGGTGGTGCTGCATGAAGAGGTGGGAATAAACCAGAACCAACACCTTGGGCCACACCTACCCACACCAACCACAGTTAGTAAAAACACGCCACAAAAACATTCCAAAGCTGTTGTAATGATAATTATTAATTAATGGTTGGGTCGATAAATGCTTGATGAGTCTAACCCAACATTACGTGATTTTAACGACTTGTTTAAAGTAAACAAATTAACACAATCTCATTTTTACAAAACGGAAATTATTCGTTTTTCATGTCTTCATATCGATTTCGTTTGAGCTAGTTCAACTGCAGTTCTTCGCGGTTTTCCTTGCAACTGTTTAATCAATGAAAGGTATTAAATTTCGGGCAAAAATCTGAAACGTCGCGGTTTCGTTACAAAAATACATTTTATGTCTCGATAAAAATATTTTAAACTTCGGAGCCATAAATCACCAGTTTTTTGAGAAACAAGCCAAAAGAACAATTTCAAAAATAACAAACTCTAAACACAAGTTGGATTCCTGACGTTGCCACATTGTTTCTTAACAATAAGCTCAAGAACACCGAAAGATGTTGAATTTCCACCGAAATCCGATGAAACATTCTCTTTGTAGCTACAACTTTCGATGTTCTCTGTAGATTAATAATGAAAATGTGGCACAACAACATTGCATGCAACCGAAGCATTTTTGTTTCCGCTCGTTTTGGCTATGAAGCCTCGATGGAATTAAACTTTTATATTTATTATTACGAGCACGAGACAATTTGAGTACTTCTCATCGTGGATGTTATGATTGAAGTGTTGTTTTAATTAAAATCGAGGCATAAAAAACAACCCGAATTGTAAAAAAGAACAAAAATGAAATCCGAAGAGTTATGATTAAGTTATTAGAATTTACATTAAGGAAATTGGTCCAAAAAAACAGAAGATGCTTCCAGCAGCCAATTTAATTTCTCGTTTGAAAGTAGAAAGTGACCAGCCCTGTCAATTCTCTGCAAAAACGCTTGTTTCGTCACTCATTATCAAAATGAGATTAACGATAACTTCAAGCTAAACCTTGAAAAACTGCGTGAAAATGTCATAAATAATTACAACATTCCCATGTGTATGTAACCACCGGTGTATTTAGAAGAGGTCAAGTGTTAGTAATGTCGATGACTTCCAGTTTGTTTTTTACAGGAGTATGTACATTGAGATTTACAGTTTATACAGTATGTTACCCACCTCCTAAAGTTCCTCCATTAACTGAAGTGTTGACATTAGCACCGTACAGACTTTGGGGTGTGCTTGAATACAAGGAAGCACCTGCTGGAGTTTGTCGGTTGGCTTGTGGTTGTACCAGAACTGGTGCAGGACTAACCAGGCGCATAGGTGTACCATTTCGCATTGCCGCACCTTGCGCCATAAGAATTGGGGTGTTTTGGTCATAATACGGAACAATGTAACCTCCAGGAACTTGTGGCTGTAAAGACGTAAGAAGTTAATATACAGGTCATAAATTAAAAATGACATAACACGCAAAGCGTGTCGCCTAACCTTTCGCTAACTTTTATTATTATTTAATTACTGTCAACATGAACGGAAGACTTTTATTAAATTAAAAATGATCTCACGAAGAACCGTTGATGCTCCACTAAAGAATGTCTCAATGAATTCTTTGAACTAGGCGACGATTTCTAATATTTTAGCACAAATCAGCAAAAACTAACCACTGTAACGGTTTCAAATGGTACTGACGTAACAGTTTTCTTCTGGTCATAATTGCGTAAACGTAATGAATGCGTCGAAAAACGACGTTTAATTTATTAAAGGAACTCGTTCAATGTGTTTTAATTTTTCTAAATTTCATTGACTTTTCAACGCTCCAATAACCTCCCTGCAACACGATACGAAACTTGTTTTTCCATAAACGAATGATTCCTGTTTGCACACAACACAATTACCAGAATTAAATCGGAAAACCTCAGCAATGCTTGCAATAAGTTAACGATTCACAGTGAGTCAGCGGAAATGACACCAACTATGCTTAAAAAACTGAACAATGGAGGAACATTAATTCGGTAAAATCTTAGCCGTGGGTTCACTCGATTTTCAAAGATGAAAAAACGTTTGCAGCAATTACGTTCCTTTAACCATTAAAACACGTCACACATAGGAAATGAATTTTAGCACAATTTCATGTATATCGAATAATTTTTGCGCTTTCACCATCGAACGCGATAATTTTCTTCCCTTTTATAGTAAGTGGGCTAGCTACTTACTGACCGACCAGGCATAAAATTTAATCAAACTCACAAAACCGTCGAGAGACATCACACAGTATTGCATAGGAGCTACTGAAGTTCAGATTTTTAGAATCCGAACAGCACACTTCTTTCCGTCATAAAACCTCAGCTGCTGAAAGTGATAAATTATACTAAATAAAAGAATTTTTTAAACAACGCTCAGAACACTCAACAGAAGGATTCTATGAATTTGGCTTCCAGAAAACGAAAATATTTTATCCCACAATAGTAAATATTTATTCATACAACGGCAGATCGGAAACAGTATCATACAGTGGAACAATGGAAATAAAATGAAAGAATAGTTTCGAGGAAAACGTCTTTTATGAAGATGAATGAAAATTCAATTCAGTTCAACGGTTAATTAATGGCTGAGATAGACAGTTTTTTAATCAGGACACCGCGGCAAGTAAAAACAGTTAGACAATGTCAAATGATTCGTGACATAACGTTATTGTTAAGGACATTAAAAAAATTAACAAAAGACCAACGATCTTTGACGATTTATTTTACAGGTTGATTTTAACTTCAATGCTAATCAAACTTGGTAATAAATAATAACGGAATTTTGCTACAAGAGACATTTGAAAATGAATGAAAATAATATTTACATGAAAATTACATTATTAATTCAAGTTCTTCTGTTGACAGCATAATCTCTATTAGTTAAGTACATAATGATGTCATTACTTTTTTTTTTGTAAGTTGCAATCAAATTTTATTTCATATTGTGATGGATGTTGAAGGAATTTAGATAAACATGAAAGTTTCTATTTATGAATTTTGATTTATTCCACTTATTTTAAAAGACATTTTATACAATGTAAAACAAAGAAATAAGGAAAAGAATTTATACCAGGATATTTTTTACTCTTGCACTCATCTTACATGCTATTTCTCAGCCATCTATTGTCTTTATGTTTAATCATCAACTTTTATTACTGTCTTTAACAATCTGGACGCTATATCGCCCATAAAAATAATGTTCCAATTGAGCACTTCTGAACATCTAGTGCGCAGTTTATTACCACCTGAAATTTACTCAGGGTGTTTTTGGGTCAGGGATGATAACGTATAAATGTAATAAACAATAATCGTCCCGGATTTATCTACGAGAGCCGGAAAACACTAAAATATGGCAAGTTTATTCAAAATCTTTCAGATTATGAATTAGAGGGAGCGGAACAAGAGCTAATTACAGATTTAATTAACATGAAACAACTAATGAGTTTCATTTTATTTCCGCGCGTTAAATTCAGTTGATAGCTTCTCAAATTTTAATTTCTGGAAATCAGAGGCGGACGTAGAATGACAGGTAACAAAAATTATGCAAATCGCCTAGCCTTCAGCAAAAACGGCGAAGAGCCAAAAACGCGGCGCCAAAGAAAAAAGCCATTGAAACATGTGTGACAAAAACGTTTCTATGAGATCATTATTTAAGGAAAGAACCAGCAAATAGCTCTTCTTCCGGGAAAATCGCCACATGTTGCAAGTACAGAACGAAAACCACCAAGTCAACGTGAGTCAGCTCGATATTGTGCGTTTGAAGCATTTTTTTCGTCTCCCGTTATAAAATAGTTTCATAAAACACCATTGTTACCGTATCTTTGAGTATGAGGAATACATGGCGCACGCCTCAACTTGATATAAAAACATCATTCATATTCCCATTGAAAAAACAAATATACAATAGAAGCTTTATATCTTGTGGAAGACGTAGCAACAATACCTCGCGATAAAGTGTGACGTCTCTATTCAGGAGCTTGACTACACCTTGATTCTTTGAACACGAAACAAGCAAAAATAATCAACGAGCTGTCCATCGATTCCCATGTCTGTATCGCGGACTATTCAAATTACTGATTCATCTCAGCATCGCTAATATAACGGTCTGTTCCAAAAACAAGAAATTCCACGCTGGGACCGTTATGCATGAAATACCGCTGCGATCAATATCAAAAAAATGCTTACTTGTACTTGTTGTTGTGCTTCAGCTGTGCCATTGGGAGTCAGAGGTCTTCTAGCCCCATTACTAGCTCCTTGTTGGATTAGATTCGCCGGTGCTGGGTACACCCACGGCCCTACACCGTAGTATTGCGGAACACCAGCGGTAATGAGGTAGGATGGTTCCTGTTGATGGTTTAACACGTAGGGTGGCTGAGGGAACGCTTGCTGTTGTTGCGCCAAATATTGTTGTTGTTGTTGCTGCAGAAGTTGGAGTTGTGCAGCACTAGGAGTAGCAGCCTGAGTTTGTTGAGATCTGAAGAGTTGCTGCAAAAAAACACGGTTTTATCTATCATTCTCATACTAATTTTTTTCTTGGCCTTACTAAACTCATAAAACGTCCAAGCTGCCAGGGACGTGCAAACATTGTTCTCTTGTGAACGTGTGTTCAAACATTTTACGCGTTTTATGGACAGAAAGCTCGAGATGAGAAAAATTATAAGTATGCACTTTCAACGTTAATTAACCAGAACACAATTCTAGTCAAAAACGGATAATTAATTGAGACGCCGATACAGCAATGTGAAATTTTCTTTACGAAGCATTTTACGCTCGAATTACAACAATGATCTTGTTTATCCCACATTTAATTGAATATGCTCGCGTTCAACAGAGATGCGTGTGTTGTTATCGCACAGGTTGATATAGTTCAGCCTCAACTTGTCCATTAAATTAGTCAAATTAGCTGCCACAAAGTTCATTCGCTTGACATATTTCTTCGCCAAGAGAAATGTGTAAGGTAAACAAGACTTACACAGACAATCCATACCTACAAGTGTATTAGTTCGTTATAACGGTATCGTGGCCGCAAAGAAATGCTTCCTCATCAACCGGCGCAGAGCAATGACTTCAGGGCCCAAATTACCATTCTAGAATGACCAAGTTAAAAGAGACTTGAAACCTAATCAGACGTTACGCAATAATTATATGCACACGACGGAGGTCCCAATTTCTACCAAATGAAAGAATTCTTTGAACAATGGAGCCTTAAAATGTTTGCTGTCTCAAATACTACACGTATTGTCCGATAACAGAAAACGCTAATGGATGTAAATACTAAAGACCATCATTATCACATTACATGCCTCGAGGACTTCTTTACAATTTCTGTTTTTGTAATCTTTAACATCGTAATTTCGTCGCAAACATCTGCAGTCTCTTATCGCTTCACCACTTTTGAAACGGAGCCGGAAATCCACAAATGACGCAAAACTCTTTTCAATCAAGTTTTTTTTGCATATTTCCCAACAAAGAGTTATGTCTACTCGTGTCCAATTCAGCCCAAAATCAATAAAACTTGAAGTGTTCGCGTCATGATCTACACCAGACAAATTTCAGTGCGCTGTTACACCTCTTCGACGGATAACTTATGCAAATACTAGACAATTTATGCACTGTTTTCTACTCTTTTTTGAATAATACAGGTATACATGTACATATATTATGTAGGTCTGGAAAAGGAAACACGTCGTATATTAATATCGATCGGTTACTGAAGGTACCTTTAAAAATGGATCCGAAACTTAATCGTTTCCATAGCTATTCAAACGAACTGTGGTGTTAAATGCTGTTACCGCACAAAGAATTTTCCCATCCTGCAATTTTTGCTTAGCATAAAAAAACGACATTTAATGTAACACGCCACGACCTTACAGAAAGTGTCGCTATTACACAAAAAGAAAAATTCAATATTAATAGCAGTGGCTCACATTATCGTGGATACAACACGTACACGTCGGTATAAATCTCAACAAAATTAGAAAGTTCCTAACTAGATCCATGATAATTAACATAACATATTCATGAGGTTAAAATGGTTGGAAATTAAGTTTTTTCAAACGGTTGTGGTGCATATTAGAATTAAACGTGTACCGATATTAACAAAAAATTAGATTTGCGGCCTCCATTAAAGTTTAAACAATTCATGACGTAAACAATAAAATATTGATTTTCGATGGCAGTCCATTAACCAATTGCTTGTGCAGTACATATTAAAATAAATTGACACTTGTCAAGCGGTTAAAAAGATTTATAATGAAAGCAATGACCTGCACGTGACATCTGAAATTAGACGACGTAATAAAATTGCAATGCTGTAAAATAGCACAAATCAAACTACTTTTTCATAGCTCGCAGCAGAACCCGCTGTTAATTCCAATGATTAAAAAGTCACTTTCTCACTATTAACTGTCATAAAATCGATCGAAAAACTATCTGGTTAAGATATAACCTTCGCGTAAATTGGTAAAGTTATTGTATAATGCAACCACGATTTAAACTTGACATTTAAAACCTTGAGAGTATTAAATAGCCTTTAGGATTCAAGTTCTTATTCCTTTCAATTATTGCGAATTTCGGCGGAAAATTTCCGGGTGACAAACACTGGTAATTAAATCTCGAGTAATTTTATTTAGGCCTCAAAGGTTGCTGAAAACAATTTCGCCCAAATTATGTCACCGTTGCACGATGAACTTGTTTGAACTTACGAAGAATGACCAAACAAAGAATACGATGGTAATGACCTGGGTCCGTTATGTCTTCGTGAGTTGCTCTACTTTGCGAGAAAACGGTCTTGGGTAGTTTCACGATTATGCTGCACGTATTAACCAGCAGGCATGCGTTTATTTGAAAGACCCGTCTATAAAACAACCGATTTATTAACAGCTTGGGGCAAATCCACCACCGCGAAAAGTAAAATTAAAAATGGGCAAGTAAGTACTCAAGTAGCGGAACGGTGAACAATGGAATAATTGTGGAAGAAGACCGAGGGGCGTTGACCTTTTTGGTTGAAGAAGATTTTTGATAAATACGTGGATTTAGAGAAGGTAATTTTCTTTGATGGGATAATTGGTAGGCGATTTAGATTCCGTTACAGATGGGTTAGCTGAGCTTAGGTTTTTTATAAGCGACTAGTAGGTTATCCAAGAAGTGTCTATTAGTTCTTGGTGATGATTAGACTACTACACCTGATTACAACGTGTGTTACTAGGTCAATTAAGTAGGTGAAATGACTGCATGATCACCAAAGTAATGTAACAAACGGACCAAGATCATAATCGCGATCTTAGCCTTAAAACAACAATTGAACCGTCAAAGGTATAATTTTATTGAAAATTCCTCTGAGAAGTACGGACTACCTTCTTCATTGTTGATGATGTTACGCAAACCGTTTTCATTATTTAAATGAGATTGCGAAGTTTCAGTTAACATACCACTAAATTATCCTTCACTGTAATACCTGACATAATAAGCAAACACCTCATGAGACCCTACGCACTACCTCATCTCCGGAAGACGAAGGAAAATTAAGAAAAATGTGGCGACATTGGTGCTCACCTTGGCACTGAAACTTGATCCACAGATTGACTGACATTTCATGTTTGACGCTATAAACAATTCAAGACAGCCTCAAGCAATTATTATGCAAGAGAAAGGTGTATGCATTTTCCACATCTGTTTTCCTTACAAATCAACGTCGTGTTCATAGTCCCTACCACTGTCCATTGTCGCAAAGTATGTTAGTGTGCTATAAAGGTGTTATTACCTTCAAACAATACCTACAGTACGATAATGTCTGTGGAATCTCTCCCAACCGCTTATTCATATTGCGAAGAAAATTGTTTTAATTTCATATCACCGCCGACAGTATCTCTGACCGGACTATAAAGCTAAAATTTTCATGAATACCAGTGCAACAAAATATCAAAATGTTGCATATTTGCTCGCCTGTATCGTATAAAAGACGGAAGCATCAACAGTAAACACTTGAATACGTTTTCATACCAATAAAACTCGAGAGATTTTTATTGGTTGATTAGAGTAGGCATCAGCTTTTATTATTTGCACAGAAACGTGTATCATCGGTTATCACCAATAACCCAACGCCATTGTAAACATTTACTTTTTGATTAAAAAGGAGTGAACACATGGCCGATGGTGCACGCCGTTAGGCACATGAAAATTCAATTTACACAACAATTCGATAAAAACGACGCTCAATGACACAACTGCGTCTTATAACCAGTGGAGAGTGAAAAAACGAACCAAAAATAATAACTTTATTAGCATAACACTTTGGATAGGTCCGCTGAAATAATAAATAACTAAAATTTACGGAACCGGGGCTTTGTAGTAAAAATAGCTTTTTTCTCTTGGACTTTCAAGTTTTTGAACGAACTTGGTTTAGACGACACGGGGAGTTCCCTTCGTTTGCAAATTTCGAGACTTTGCCTCTCAATAAACAAAGACTGAAATAGATCGGCCAATCACGTAAAGTGTCACTAGTCGTAGTCAATATTTACCTGACGATTGATGACATCACAGACATGTCAGTAATTTATTGATTTCTGAGCTCAACACAATAACACATGAATTGATGTTACCCTCCCTGTTCCCGGTTGTTTTCTCAAAGATTACACAACCTTGGTGATCTTTGTTCTCATTAAAAAGCGGTTTAACAATATTGAAAAAACCACAGGTGTCGTGACAACTGGAACACCTACAAACATTCTTTATGTGGATTAGGAAAACGTTGAATTTTCGTTTATTATTTGAGCTGGAATCGAAGGTCAACACATTACGAATGTTATTCTAGCCGCGAAACCGAATGCATGAATGATGAACAAAAACAAGCCAGCTCGTTTTCCAATCTCCGAGGAATTCGGAAAAAATGAATTTCTTGGAAAACCCGTGCCCAGACTGTTAATTAGAGTGTAAATATTTGTTGCTTTGAAAAAATTAGAGCGGGTCAATAAAAACTTAGGTGAAATCATTTAGTTGGGTCGCAAATAATGTTTACAAAAACCAATAACGAATTTTCCTCGTTTTCGACAAATATTTAACTAGCAGCGATAGCGTGTTATAACTTGGCTTCAGATATACCTAGGAGGGGCTGCAAGGCGCGTCCACAAAATATTAACGAGAGGCACACCCGAAGCCACGATACAGTTTGGGGAATTGACACCCGATGCATGGAATTAAATTTAATAGAAAGTGGGGGACACCGAGCGAGAAAGAGATTCTTGCATTCTTTCATTCTCACACACATCAAGAAACATGAATTTTCGGTGAGTCCAAGACCGATTAATGGACAAATAGATGAGCGCAACAAAGAAAACCATAATTGCCATTGGAGCGAGGAAGATAAAAATAATTTACCCCCATCAGCGCGAATGCATGCGTCGTGGCATTGTTTTATCATTTTTGGCAAGACGAGGTGTTAACATGATTGCTCCTTTAGTAATTCTTCGCTATTAGAGGGATTTGGCCCTTCGAATGCAAAATGCAACAATTTTATTTTTTTATGAGTAATGATAGGCATTGTATTTCTCAATGAATTTGAGTTACAATTTTCGAGAACTTTGTCGCTAGGATGCATTGAGGGGAGTAATGCCACCCACTGACACTACTCCTCTCCCACTTCTTATTAAAATTGTTCCCATTCATCGGGTATCAATTCCCCAAACTGTATAATGGATGAGACGTTAACAGCAAATAACTTTAATAACGCATTAACTGGTAATAGTTCACTGTATAATTTATTCCAGTTCACTTAAAATTTTAATGCACATTACTTAAGTAGTTACAAGTGGAATAAATAAGGTCGCAATCAGATTCCAAACCAAAAAGGTTATTTTCAGACTGTAAAATTTTATCTGTACTTCCTAATCTAAACTTGGGCTAGTTTAGCCAAACATTATATTCGGAGTTTCTGGAATTTTAGATGAGTAATAAGAGTTATACGCACTTAACTTTGTTTTAATTAGCATAAAATAAAAATAAATAAATATTGTTAATAAATTCCACGCAGCTTCTTGTCAACAAGAATGCGGAAAAATTTTACGGAAATCGCAAACAAAACACCCCCAATCAGTTTTGATTGCAGCCAGTTATACAGACTTTATGCACCACTTCAAAGAATGAAAATTGTTATTTCATCCATAGAACTCTTTGACAATTCACCGTTACTGTTAACACAGTTAAAATGCGCCCCTGAAGCATGTTGTGTCGCTGGTGAATCTGGGCCAGAATAAACATTCTACGGCATCATTTTGGTGTTTTTGTCAAAGAAAAACTACCATTAGAAAAAAAAACAAGTGATGGTAAAATGACTAAGAAAGTCGGTGAAACATCTGCACTAACAGTAAACTTTGAAGGAAAAGAAAGGTCGACAGTTTAGCCACAGGCGATATTGCTAGCCCCAATATAAGCAGAGTTCCGTTAGCTATCTCCACACATGGAAGAATACCGGTTCGAAGAGTGTGGATTTGTTGGACATCGGAATACTGTTACAAGTGATAACCAACCACAGTCGATTATCGTGGAAATAATTTAAGCAAGTTAACTATCCGTGCAAATCTGATGATCATAAATTAAGATTTCAAAACCGCATTTGATCTACATCCAAACACAAATTGCGGAAATCTTATTCGCCAGTGGTTTCTCTCATAAAATATGGTGGCAGCGCCGTATTATAAAATGCTATTAAATCATTTTCTAACGCATTTTGAGAGTTTACCTGCACAAATGACAAGACATATCGCAAGAAAGTGCGTCAAACTAAACCATTAACTGTGTGAGGAAGTACCCATTGCATCGTAAATGTGAATTTAATGATCCACTCTTGGCGACACCAAAAACTTATTAAGACTGATTTATTTCTCTTAAAGTAAGAAATTCAAATGGTCATACAACCTTGCAACATATTTCAAAAAAGATACTAAATTAACAGAGAGATCCGAATTTCATCGAATTCCGTTGATGTTTTATTCGAGGCCCCATTAAATTTATACATCAATAAATTGGGATAGTTATCAATTAACTGTTACTAACTGTTTCTAAATAAGGTAATTTACGAACGCGTATCGATATCGACCCCTATTGCCAAACATCGTTTAACTTTTATTAGAACAGTTAACCTTCTCCCTGGAACGTCGTGACGAATAAAGACTCTAATTAAATCCTAGATCCAACACAATTAACCGAGATTAACCCGAGCGAGTATTAAAAAAGACAATGTTCCGAGCTAATAACAAATGAAATTAGCAGGATAAAAATCCATGACAATGTACTTGACGTGTTTTTAATCGGTCTGTGTTTTAACATGTGTGCCAGCAACTCATGTAACAGCAGATGTGTTCCCAATGACATATTTTTCCGCTGTAAACCCAAGTGTCTGATAATGTAATCAAATTTGTAAAGCTTAACCTTGGTGGCAGATCATTGAAATTTTCGAAAATATCCTGGTATTAAACGCTTTAGCCACTTTAAAACCAGTTCCTACATCGCCATATAAAATGCATAATCGCAATATAAGCCACTCTTCCTGGATTATAGGATCGTTAAATATTAAGAATTTTTCGTTTGCGACCACATAAAACGTCCCCTCCCTTAATTTCTTTCAATAAAAGAGCTGCTGAGAATGCAGTACGAAATACTCCAAGAATAAGGAATCGTTACTCCTGATTAAACTAATAAAAATGAAATAGGTCAACAAGGGGCGCCATCAAATTTGCAACGGGAAAGTACGAGTATCCAATAATAATAACAGCTTAGTTTTCAACGTCTGCGCGTACATTTTAATAGAAGAAGCGAGACTGCAGTTGTTTGTTCATGGAGGGTTGAAATGTCGTCACTGTCGATATCCCGATTTATTAACCGTCAAATGTTAAGTTCGCCCGAATTGACCTTTACAATGAAAGGTCGAATATTACATTACTAGTTCTAAATACCTCGCGGCCAAAAAATGACCTAATGAAACATCATCGCAAAAATTCGCCGCAAAAAGCGGTTTGTTGTCATAATGCAAATTTGCAAGTTACTTCGTAACATTTCCTTGATCTTTGAGAAGATCCCACATGCATGCATTTACCAGATCCGTACTAATATCTTTTTTTTTTTACACTTACAAGTTGTGCTTTCAAATCCTTGGGGCAAACTGGTCCCAACCACTGATGTACATTAATGTATCTCTTGGGAAGCATCTTCAAACATGTTGGCGTTTGTCTATAATCCAGAGGATCTAGCAATGCAGCGGGCGCCTGTATCGGCGATCCGCTCTCTTGAAGCACCACCATTGCGTTAACCGACGTTGCGTACACAAAGTCTAGCACATATCACAAAATTATAAAATACCGTTGTAGAACGGGATTCGGCTTTGGTTTCCACAGATATGTATAAATAAATAAGGCTCACATTTGGTCCACTAGACTATACTATTATCACAAGGTTTGTAAAAGCTCTTTGGTTCCAACACTCGGCGAAGGCACTTCTATGGGGGGCACTTATGCACTTACTAGTAGTTTATAATTCAATTTGACGTCGTATCACATACCGGGAATTTACACAGTCTTTGGACACTAAAATCAAGAAAATTATAAGAAACTGTGCCGGATTTACGAGCACGTAGCACGTAGTCTCAAGTGTAAACCAAGCTTAGAAACTTCGACGTAAATCACGGTCAGCCCTGTAAGGAACGCGATATCTAAACTTTCACGAAAGATAATGAAACAAAAATCACAAGTTAGTTTCAAAGAAATTAACCACGTTCGGATTGTAACTAAAATTTTGACGTTATCGGTTCAAAGCACGACATGAGCACCGTGAAGCTAACTGATTCTTTGGAAATTTTATCAAAACAGGGTTTCCTTAAGAAACCTCAAAATGGTATTAAACGGATGTCCCGTGTGATAAGTAAACCAATTATTATTCACACTTAAATATTTATTCAAACTTGAGACGTAGCTAGTATTTACTAAACATGATTTGTAGAAGCAAATGTAAAATACACATCCCTTTTGGAAAGGTGGAAGTCTGCGTTTATCATTCTTCAAAGAATCCGTGTATTACTCTAGACGCGAACAGTACAAACTTTATGAACGGTCTTTTAATAAAGCTCGGCGAGTTTAACTTTGAAGGGCGACTTCAAACAATTAACCCCTTCATGAAAAAGGTTTTTATAGAATCCAGGAAAAACTACTACGTAAGAGAAAATTTTCTATTGTGTACACTGTTTAAACCAATTCATTATTCCAATGTAGCGCAGTTGTTTTTTGTTAAAACACTTCTGGAAGACGTGTATTTTAAGCATTTGCCAACTCCCAATCAATGTTATAATTGCAATAAAATCCAATATACCTGAATGAGATTAAAGTTCCCATTAGAAAACCAATTCAGCCGAACTCATAAAACAAATTTCGATAAACATTTTCTTCCGAAAAAAAAATGTAGGTGATTTACAAATATTTGAAGCCTCCACATGAAACCAGGATATTTTATGGTAGGCACCCACGAGGTGCCCGCAGCACAAACACACACGCACACTTCTTCAAATTAAAGCCGCGAAGTACGTAAACGCCACATGTTAAGACACTTCTTGCGTTTAAAAGAGAAGTGACCGCTTTTAGGAGTCATAAAGAAGTCTTATGGATCATTTTCATAATAACATGAGAGAAACAGTATGTTGTGTCATGTCTGTCTGCACTCGGTATGCAGAACACCGTCGCGACTACGCTGAGCTGCGTTCGCCTAACTGAAAACTGAAGCGGATCGCGAGTTGACGACGGCGGCGGTGGAGGTGGTGATGGTGGCGCATTTGCCGCCCCACCACATGATGAAGAAGACCACGACGAGAGCCGGTCAGCGCACTCTAGGGAAGTCAATCTACCTCTGCCGTGTCGTTTATAATGATAACATGCAGCAGAGTACGGTTAGTTCTCGCTGGCTTCGGTCAAAGCACTGAAAATTGGTACCAATTCCAACTTTGCGTAACGTAAGGAAATCGTGAATGGATAATGAAAAACTCGTGCGCTTTTCACGCATTTTTCATCAATGACCTGCAAATAGTACCACACCTTTCACTAAAGAACAAAGCTACACTCTGCTGCATTTTGCTGAATAAATGATAACAGATAAACCGTGACATCCAGACTAGAAGGTTATGAAACGACAAAAAAAAAGTTTGTAAAAGCCTGTTATTTTTTTATGATTTTTTCCCGGAGCTGATAGTTTGATTTCTCCAATTTAAATAAATTCGCAAATGGTTCGACGGTGACTTTCAAAACAGGTAAAAAAGATGAAAACCACAAAATGGTGGATTTAACGCCGGATAGAGTGGAAACTGTAAACCACAACAAGAAAAATAACGAGAACAAACACTGATAAAAGCTGTCATGATGAAATAAGCCAAACAATCCCTTGTAATAGAATATTTTATCGACTGTACATATAATACAAACAAAAAGAATTTGATTTCGAAAAAAAAAACGTCTTAATAAAAACAAGGTGAATTCAGATTTATAGGATATAAAAAAGCACTTCAAGTTAGAAGTAATTAATATTTACAACGCAGTAATAAAAACCGACTCCATGAATTGTTTCAATTCGACTCAAAATAGCAGTGCATAAAACGTTCTTAAGTCAATTAGATTTAATGTAGTTTAATTGGGTTGTTAAGATTATATAATTTATCTGATTGTACGATAAACTGTTTACCGATCTAAAACTCAAATTAGGAAAACAAAAATTGGGCTTAATTAGAAACTCTTCAAATAATAATTACCGTAATATAACAACTAGCTTCTTGTAACTTCCCTATGGATTTATTATCGATAATCTCATAAATCTATCCAGTAATACTAAATTCCAGCCAATACTGCCGTCGTACAAAATCCATAAATTTAATTCTCATCCGTTTGACTCTCACCGTATTAATATTTATCCCATTCAACCAAGATTCAGTATAAATAAATAATAGAAATGAAATACTATTGGAAGATCATTGGTTTTAATGATGGAAAATCAACAATTGTTCAATTTGAAACGAAAGTCCAAACGTTTGTGCCGTCTGAGTGTGGACATTTGCAATGTTTATGTTCACATTCTAATAAACTAATCCATAATTTATTACTTCCTAGCTTCGACAACCCACTCATATGAAGCCATCTGGCTCAACAGTTACCTGTCTTTTAAGGTCCTCCAACAAACAATTTTTCGGTATAAACTGGAAAAACTAGAACTATAAATCGTCCAAGATCAAGATCTGAATGGAACGATGAAACGAAATTTCGGCCCAAAATGCTAACAGAAGTACTTTTTTTATTTTGGTTAAAATCAACGACCAAACTGAATTTATCCATTTCATCTAAAATTTAGAATACGTGAGAGTATAAAACGCCGAAATTTGAAGGAAAAACATTTCGGAAGTAAAAACGTATAAAAATTTCTATACAATATATTCCAGTGATGTAATTACGAAAAAAAATGCTGAATCATTCCGTGCACTGTTAAAAGCAAAATATGCAAAATCGACAGCCAGACGAAGAAGAAATAACTACCTGAACATGTGTAAATAAATTCTGACATAACATTTCAAAAAATTCGTCTAAAAATGGTGAAATATTCACATTGATCCTATCTCGATTCTAACACTGCCAATTTCACAATGAACATGAATGAATTCAAACTGCGACTTTCTAGTTACTATTAACGGGTTTTTGTGAAAACAAAAATAAAATCCGGACATTCGAGTAATTTCTGAAACTAGAACCACAATAGGAAATCATTGAAGTGATCGTTTTTTTGCAAAAAAATCTGCAAAACGGCACACATAGCAACCACAAAAAATTATTTCCCGAATATTCGCAATACGTGGCGATGCTGCTTTCAAGACAACTGGCAAAGATGATCGATTGCCTTGCTCTGTTCCACCACTTGAACTTTTTTGTTGGAAATGCAGTTTGATGGCACTTTTCCTCAAATTGCGGTTTGAATGTTGAAAGTTTCGAAATTTCAGACATACAAAAGTGTCCAACTACGCATTGCGGGGGTTCAGACGTGAGTCGCCAATTTCTTGCACGCTATTATTATTATTACCTTCCGTCAAGTGATAAACACCTTTCCGGAACGGTCAGTACATGCGATTTAATCTCGGTCGGAAAAAGCTGTTTTATACAGATCGCTCGACTTAATATCAGTAATTAAACCACTTATATAATAGATCTCAATTCGAAATAAACGAAATTTCGTTGTTATATACATCCAATTTAGTAATTAGGGAGCGTGCATTTGCTTTTTTGCGGATTCGTTCTAGTGGTAGATCATATCTGCCTGCGGTGTTAAAGTGTTTAAGTAATACAATGTAATGATTAATTCATTTTAAAAGAAAGTGTAACTGTCAAAGAATTTCACTTGTTCTACATGAACCAAAGATAGTTTTAGTAAGTTACATCTTTGTACGGTAGACCGCCTGCTAACAATACAAAAAGAACACGGACAAATTCCTCTAATTTTACACAATCGACAAGAAATAAAAGAAGTATTTATACAACTTTATTTCTCATTGTCTATTCCGTGTTCACATCACCAGAGGCCGATGCGTAAGCGTAAATATCATCTGGTAAACGCATGTGTTACCAGTCTTAATTACATCGTGTAATAATCGTACAAGACCTTGGAAGAAATGAACGCAGACAATGCAGATCGCAGAGTTCGTTAACCGAAGAGTTTCGGTTCAGGAAACTCTTGAATATGAAGAAACAGTTCTAACGTCCCATCATGAAAACTCACGAAGGTCATGTAAAATTAAATACTCCGTGAACTAGAAAAATCCAAAATCCGTTTTAAGGTGGTGTGTATTTTTGTCTATAATAACAGACAGAAACGGAAGCTATATCTGGCGGAGATAAATGACGTCCGAACACGATGGGCAAAATCTATTCAAAAATTCCGTTATCTAGCTCGATCATTTACATTTTCCGACAGTTATGTTGGTATTGATTAGCGCGTAACAGTGCAAAATCTAGGTGACTTTCTACTGCCAATTATCGCGTCACATTCAAATAAGTTCGTTTCAAAAACGGTGATTCGAAACACCAAGCTGACAGTCAATTTTTCACGATGCGGCATTTGATTATGACATGACAAAGCTCAAACAGAACAAAAAAGCTCTCAAGCAAAGTTCACGGTGTCCGTATCAGGAAGGGTAAAACACACCCTCTTGCTCTAAAAAAGTATAGGTGCGGCTTCAACGAACAGGGTGCAGCCGATTCAACCTAATGCGAGCTTTGGGGTTTGACTGCAAACACGCGACATTGCGTGCGGATCTCTTCACTTCATTACTGAAGTCCCAATTAAAATATATCACCCTTTTCTGTCGCGTGGTATCACTGAAATATTCTTACCGCTCTATCGTGCAGAATGGCAAGGTGTAATATTTTGAATGTCGCTTAATTAATGGTATGGACCTCAATAAACGTTGTTATTATTAGAGTTGTTTTATTAATTTTATGTCTGGAGTTAAAATAACGAAGCAATGGTATTGCATAATACTACTTAAATGTGTTTTTGCACTTTGTAATGTATTCACACTTTCAATATCTCTAACCACTATCTAAAAAGGAAAAATCGAACAAACGATTCCAGACAGACATACTTTAGATGACATACAAGTAAAAATATTATAAATATTCGATGTGATTCATATTTCCTGCAACTTTACATTTTTGCGAATTTATGGCGGTGGATCATGCATTGGTAGCTTATTCCTTTAACTTAAATCTGTCCACATTGTCTTACATAATTCGATAACATAAACAACCAAAGGTTCAATCACGTAAACCAATTTATGCGTAGCTGTAAGTACGTGAACTTATGTGAAAGTTAAATTCTTGATACAGTTACGCTTTAAATCACACATAATGTACGAAATGACAATCGCATTTTTCTTTCCAGAAAACTATTTACGTTGCAAACCGAAAACAAATCAAATGTTAAGGTAATAAACGCGCAATATTTCAGTTTTTGTCCAATAATGACATAACCGCTAGGACGAGGACATTCGGGCACAATGAACATGTTAAATTGTGACAACTTAGAATTTATTGTACTACTAAATTGCAAAAAATTCGCATAATTCAATCATTTATAATAATCACACGTCCATCTCTGATCAGTCATTCGCAAATAATAGAACATTATTAATAAAAAAAAAACTTAAACTTATAACAACTCGAGAACCAAGCGGAATGTTTTGATACTTTTCTTTATTAAAGCTATAAGTATCTAGAGGCCCAATTTTCCAGATTTTGCTTAATTAGTTATTGATAATAATTTTAAGAACACTAAAGTAAAATCTCATTTTTGTATTTTAAAAATTCTCAATTATTCTCGGCATCGATTTTCTAGCACTTTTGTTGCCAAAAATCTGGTCCTACAACCATAATTTTACCAAATTCAAAAAATTCAATGTTTTCATTTTATCTGCATACTAATTTAGAATAGCTAAATCCTATCAACTATCGCTAACGCTCAGGACAATGACATAAGAGGAAAACTAAATCTTTTCTGCGCGTCTTCAAAAACATGGGAAAAACTGATCATCACTCTCATCATCTTAAAAGAGGTGTCTATTATTAGATCAAGCAATTACTTCAATACAAAAGACGTTTAATGACGGACGTTTTCTAAACCAAAAAAAAAGTTATCTTTCACGTTTCATCTACCGTCATTCACAATTCACATCTGCCATGTAAGTTCCATGTTTTATGCTTTCATGTAACTGGGAACTAATGTAATTAGAAAGACCTCAATTTAGAGCACTTTTTCCGAAGTCATAAAAACTGTTATAAAAAGTTATTTACATTTCCAATACATAAGAACATAAATCGAATGTAACTAAAAACGTAACAAGTTTTTTTTTTCTTATTTTGGTTATAATTGTTAGATAATAGCAATTACATATAAATTTACTTCGGCGAAAATCAACAAAAAAATGACTGGAAAACATTCAGTCAGAAAGTTTTAATATCCCCAAAAAAATTCTCATCTCGTCTTTCATTTAACCAACAATCGCAACAATCCACCCCAACATCCCCAAACAACAAAACCACTTACTTGTACATCAAAATTGTGTTGTTGCTGTTGCAGAACGGCACTATCGACTTGATGTTGCTGCGGCGGTGGCGGTGGGTACTGGTGGGGTTGTTGATCATACGGAGCCGGCGGTGGTTGTTCAAAATGATCGAATTGTTGATTAACCGATTCGGTTAATGTAACGCCTAAATGCGGTCCCAAATGAGGCGGTAAATGATGATGTTGCAAATGTGGTGGTAATTGTTCTTGAGGTTTCATTACCACCACGGTGGGATCTAACGAAATTCCATTTTTTGTCAGTTCTTCTTCTGCGGGAGACGGCTGTCGGCTACCGGGAGTTCGACTGCAACAAGGTAAGATTATGTAAAAAAAAGAAGTTTTTATTGGGTTTGGTGCAGCAGCATTGGTAGGATTTAAAAACATGAAACGTTAACCTCAGGATAACGGTTATTGGTGATTGGTAATTGGTTTTAGTGGCTGGTAAAGCAATTCAATTCATTTGAGCTTGTTTATTGTAAATGCAGCAGTTCACACGTGCTTGTATTGAGAAAACTCTCATGGGTTGGACTTAACTTAAGCTCTTCTAATGATGATCGTTGAGTTTTAACAACCCCAATAAAAAATTCGCAGATGCCTCAATTCATCATCCACCGACAGATTATAAATGTTGATCTTTTTTATCTTTGATTACCATTATTCCTGAAGCCCATAAATCATGTAGAACAAATCATTATTGCATTTATATACCTGGCCGCGATCAGAATGAAATAACATGACATAAATTATGATAATCACATGTCGAACAAGTAAGAAAAACTGCCCAAGACTTGCTCCCAGGATTTGAACCAAGCTCCCGCCGTCTCGAGTTCGTGATGGCGCCACCGTCCAACAGCAGGAACAAAATCCTGCAAAACCTGCACCAAGTCGCTGCTAGGTGGCGCCACAACACCTTTTGCAAAATTCACTTCAATCTGAGCAGAATCGAAAATACGAGTGGGGAGACCATCACCTTGACAACCGACGAACAAAACATGCACGTGTCATTGACTCGACCCAAGGTAGATTTCAGACCTTGAGCGAAGAATAACGAACTGACGGTCTGGCGAACTGATCAGATTCAAACTTTAGCGGAAAGACGTCGAACGGACTGTTTAGAATTAATTAAAACAGCATAAACGTGAATTAGAGATGCAGTTGAAATCTATAATAAGCGATCGAGATACTGTAAAATTGAAACGAGCCGGAATTTCCAGATCAACATATGCAATTTTTCTCAAATGTTAGATATTACGTAGATCGGCGGAGCGGTTATTTCGGTTTTATAGCATGTCTGTTTTGACAGGTGTCAGGAAACGTGATGCAACTATCGAGCAAGATACGACCCTGCGACAAAAAATATTATTGTCATTACAACTCTTTTTCAACGGTTGCTCAACGGTGATCTTTGTTATTTAATGCTGAATATTTTTTCACTTCCTTAATTATTTTCACCATTTTGTAGAAACAATGGATACCAGACAAATTTTGAGAAAACCTCGCCGATGAAACTTCTGGTTACAAAATACCTCTAAACCTTGGTGCAGTCTTCCGCTAATAGAAAAACCGTGAAATTTTTAATTTATATTGCATAGGCAGAAGGCCGGTGATGTTACCGTGGAAACTAATCCACATAACTTAGCAGAATTTGGGAAAAAGTGACCAGGAAGGTCAGCTCAACTTTTCCTCATTACATAAATCACTGCGTTTTTATGTGATGACGAGACGATTTTCTCTGCAATTTTTATGTAACGTCTGGCCCACTGAAGAGGAAAAACGAGAAGAATTATTAATAAATGTCACTTGAATATTCAAAAGGAAGTAAATCTTGGTCTTTAAAAAATAAATAATGACCGTTTTTTTCCTGAAAGTGTTCTGATATAGTAAGAATAAATTAAATTAAGAATGTTACTGGCATTTAGATATTACTTCGCAACCTATATTTCCATCTTTGTTATTATTTATTTATGCAGTATTAGTAATAATACGTTACGCGAACTACGATCATCGACTCACTGAACTAATTTTCTCCCATTATTCATCGTATGTGGACAATGATTTCCGTCAAGCATGACACACATGACTACCTAAGTGCATGTAACACCAGATTTTTGTTACGATTCAATACGCCCCATTGATACAGAAAACAATAGATATTGCGTTGCTACCAGCCATGTATCGCACAAAACTCACTTGAAGCCTTTTTCGTCTTCCGAAACTTGACCATTTTGAACAGCCTGTCCATTAACTTCCTCTTTCGGACTCTGCGGTTTGTCTTTATCTTTATCGTCGACCAAATGCAAGGCACGCATTCGGGGCTCCAAACCAATGTTGTCTTTGTTGGTTGGGGAACCACCCAGGACATATTCCACCATTTTGACGCCGAGACCTCCGTTGTCTGACCCCCGAGGAGAAAGTATGCTGCCTGTGTCGCCTCCGACGAAGCCTCCTCGGCGCCCCATTGCAAGACCGGAGACTGCGTGTTCTAAAAAAAAACAGTAATTAAAAAGAGTTGCAAGCACATTCAAGAAAAACACGTGCGTTAATCATTTTAATTCACGTGTTTCTTACCAACACGCGTTCGTTTTCATATTTATTCAATTAACAGCATTCATGATTTAACCATTACCATCACCTGACGCTCCCGCGAAAGCAATATTAAAACAAACGGAAGAAGCGTTAGTCTAGTTTTAAGATCCAATTTAAATACCTAAATAAACAACCAAGACAGCTAACGCCATATGGTCGGGCAATTAGAGATTCAGTGGCACAAGAAATCGAAGGAAATGCGCTTGGTCAAGGAAATATGGACTAAAAACAAAGGAAATTTTAATCTATTTATAGTATTCATGACCAGAATGTTCAAATATCGTCTTCAATTCTAGTAATTTTACCTTGAAACGAGACATTGAATGCCATTGAATACGGAAACACGAATAGTCCGCGATGACAAATAAAGTAAACAAAATTTGTAGACGACAGTCATGTGGGTGCCTTTGAACTACCAAATCTTGTCCTTTCGGAGACGACTTCTGTTTGCACAAAAACGCAGCGGCTTTTAGCAAGATCATCTCAATAAACAGACAAATTTGCAAATATAACAATCCATTTTCGCCCTCCATAAAAGGATCGAGCTACTACGCAAATCTATAATTTATCCTCTTTTTTTTTTAATAACGTCCAACTGAACAGCGAGTACGTGTATTCAAATCAATACATTTCTCCTAAGTTTACACTGTGTAAACAGAATAATTTTTTACTGTAAAACAAATTCGTTGGCGGAAAAGCGCCGCCACCGAGTATTCAATTTGCACTCGATGTTCAGTTTGTGATGGGCGTGTCGGGCGTCGGCAGCAGTCTCCATGGTCACGTCGGCGTCTGTTACCCTAGCAACTACCCTGGGCAATCCAAATTCAATCACTCATCGTCGCAAACTATCGCGACGGAAAATGTGTAAATAACTATGAAACAAAGACGAATTTTAACATGAAGTAAATTAAGAACATTTCTATTTTTGGTAATTTAAAGAAAAATATATTTGAGTTAAGCTAACGGTGAAGTTAGCGAGCCATAATTCATTCCCGACGCGTGTAAGGGGTGGCTTTGATTTATTTCTTCGGGATGGACAGAGTGGAGAAGTTTGGGCTTGTCACTTAGACGGGATATTTGGTGCGTTTTATTGACGTGATGTGTTCCGATTTTTGACCAGCGATTTGTAATTCAGTAATTTGTCCGGTGGAAAAGAGGACGTGTTACCATAATGGGATTTCGCTCTTTTTTACCGCCACTTTTATTTTCTAAATCTCTAGAGGTGAATGCCGAGTACGCGACAAAGCATAATTTCATTATTAAATCGCATAATAACAGGAAACTGCATGTTTTTTAAGCAAAAATGGTTTGGTCAATTTAACGAGCGCTGAATACTTTCATAATCTGTAGCCCAATTGGAAAATCGCGACTTTTCCTACTAGCGGCAAAAATCAAACTCCACAACACGCGATTTTAACGCCAACTTTGGAATAATTAAAATAGAAAAACATATTTTATGTACTGAATTGGAGCGGTCTGTATCTTTAATTTATCGTGTAGCAAATTATAAATTATCGAATATAACATTACACGTGTAACGCATAAAAGGTCGTTCAATGCATGGTATTGGCACTTCCTAAATCCCTCCAGCCACAAATTTGACAGTATAAACCCCAATCTGCCTACGCGCAAAATCCATAATTCATCAGTTCGTGGCACAAGCTACATACATACATGCAATCTTATAACCAAAAATTAAAATTTCCAATACAAATTAAAAGTCAAAATGATTGGCATAAACGACACTTCCTTCTTTCGTTCGACGTATAAATAATGAAATTAATTAGCATTCTTGTAAATCATGCCAAATCCATTTAAAAAAATGGAACCAGTTTTTAATAGAAACAGGAATTGACCACATGCAGCTGACAGAGTTGAAAAAATTTGAAAACGAGTAGAAGCGTTTTTTAAAATTTTCGTGTAGGTTTTTTTCTTACCTGGTGCTGCCCATGTTGGATCTCTCCATACTTGTTCGTGGTTCAGGTGGTTTAATGCCAATGATTTTGCGTCTTTTGCCTCTAGACCCCATAACTTTTTTGCTGCGGGAGCAATCTGAAAAAAATGGAAAAGGTCAGTGAGAAATTTCAGTTCCGAGATACTTTACAAAAAGTTCCAAACAACTCTTACAATTGGGTCAATTTTCATGCCGTTTGTAACAACCAAAACTACAAAGCAACGGGATTTTTCTTGAGAACGCTGACGCGGACAGCAGAGTTTCAATTTCATTCTTGATAACTTCCAACATTTTTGCTTTCAAAGAAAAACCGCCCAAGATTCAGCAACGATTTTCCAAGGTTTTGCCTCCCAGCACGAAGTTGTACGTTTTTTGTGATGTTTTAATAAAAAGTGTTTATTTTCGGCCCAAATTCAACTCGGATTACTCTTATATAACTAGTTTTCCTCCAACTATTAAATTGCGTGCAGCTTCATGTAACAATCAATAAATTCGTAACCGACTCCGGTTTTCGATTGCGTCGCAGGAAAAATCTCCCCGTTGCGTTCTGCCATTATTCATTCGGTCGCCAGTGAGGGCACTAAAGCTGATGTCACACGAAGCACTTCTTTAGCAAGGTCGCGGAAAATCCGACAGCGAGAACTTCATTTAACAAAAACCAACGAAAACCTCACGTTTTCGCCGACTGTTTTGTATAAAGCAAACAGCACGAATTTGTTCCAACATTCTTAAGAGAGATATAAATGGAGTGGTCGTTAGGAAAAGTCCTGAGAACTTACATGTGGATTTGGAATTTAAGACCAAAAGATTGATTTACGTGGCTCTGTTTTTAGGCGGAAATTCGCGTGTTTCTGTGCAGTTCGAGGAGCTAATGGTAAAGAACCAAGCGACTGTTATATTTACCGTATTTTGAAACAAATTAAAATTTTCAAATTCCCGTCAGGTTTGTTGATTACCGGAGCGCCCGTTGTATATTTTTAAAAATTCATTAAATACATCTTCCGGTCGTCCCCAAACTGAATCAAACATTTATGGAATCAATAAGACGGTTTGGAATGACCGACAAACTCTAGAAGACAAATTTCGTATAGCTGTCTCGGTATAAATTATTGGATCCTGCCTAAATCCTCGTCCACGTACTAATTTCTTTGTAAATGCACCTTTAGTGACGCCCAATCAAGAGATAAATTTCACCCCAAGTGACCTTATGAACAAGAATAGACTACAATCAAAGCGTGACGAATTTTGATTCCGCCGTAAATGTCTGTTTAGCGTGAATGCCATGTTTGGCAAATAGCAGTCGGTATCTCTTATTGAAAATGTCTTGAGTTAATTGTTAAGCAATTCAGAAAGTTTCATTTGGATTCGTAGCCAACTTTGAAGTGAAATTTATCATTTAAAAAGATATAACGCTGCTTCTCTTTTTTGAAAAAAAAAGTGGAACATGTAGTATTTTGTTTAATTGCTACAAGTCTAGCAATTCCGCGAATTCCGCTTGTCTCAAGACCGTCTTGGCAAAAAACGAATGAGACAATAGCGTAATAAAATAACCATGTAGACAACAAGAGACCAACTTTACGTGAATGTTTATTTTTTAACAATACGAGTTGTATTTAGCAATGGTTTATCTATTAAGCAACTAAATTGGAATTTGTTTTCCTCGATGTAGAGAAAAGCCACAAAAAATGCTTCCGTAATGTATTTTTTGCAGCATCGAATCCGCTTCGAAATTAAACTTATGATGAGAAAATAATGTCAATTCCAACATAAAACTTTCAGATTAAACGCTACGATATGAACCTGCTGATCTATAATTAGATAATTCGATAGCAGCTTCACGGAAATGAACAGCATTTTTTTCAAAAATTAAAATCTAGTTTAGCAATTCAAACAAAGGTTGATACTTTTATCTGTTAATTTGATGCTCAAACGACAAAATGTTTCGCCCGGGAAGTAAGGAACGAGTTTGGTAATTTAACTTTTTAAAAGAATTTTAAAAAATTCAGGCTGGTATCTCTGAATTCATAATAATATTGCACCAGTATTCAACCCGTGGCATGAATATTGATTATAATGACGTTAATGCCTGTCCATGAATACATTTAATAATTTAAAAAAGATGAAGATGGATATTACAGATTAGTACCGAACACTATTGCAGCCCCAACTGAAATCGAATAGACATTTTCAGCTGAGGCCACAATCCTCCTCGCAACTTGTGAACTTCTGAACACGACAAGTAAAAGTCCTGCAGTAAACTACCATATAGCCCAACCATGCTTCTAATAGTGCTAACGATACAATCTTTCAACCTATAATAACAGGCTTCTGAAAACATTAATTTGAACGTTTGCTAATGGTAATAACAACTTCTATCCACACTCGCAAGTTTAATATATTGCAGTGACTGTTCAATTACGTTTGGTAATTAAAAATGAACATAATGTCATCAGCAGAGGGTGGCGAGGTCGCGACCTAAGGGGTCTTTGGCCTAGACCTCGTCGGGCAGCCAGACTGCCGGTCGATACTCGGGCACCGCACCCGTCGCACTGCACCCGCACGTAATAATCGGGCGGCGCCAACCACCTGCACTACGGCACCATAGCTATGTACCCACCCTGTACGTAGTTCCTTGAAAACATGCAAATCTTTTCAATCACTCTTTACCCAAACCAATTTCATTTCCTTTTAATTATGGGGTGCATGTCGACAATTTATCAACGGCGGGGAAAGTAAATTCGTGATTAGCACGAAGGTAATGAACCTACTTAGGAGAAAAATCATGAGCCTTGGAGGTACTTCAATTAAATTTTTAGTGCAGGGGCAAAGTGCACTCGAGATATCGCAATTCTATGAAATTCGTGGTAATATTCAGGTGGATGTTGAGAACTTCCAAGCTGATATGTATTATAATAAAAAAAAAGAAAAAAAAAGGTAAAGGAAGACAAAGAGATATTGCTGGATCTTTTGGTACAGTTAGTTAACTTTCTGAATGCAAAGTCCGAAAAAGTTTTATGCGGTCCAACCCTGTAATTTCGCAAAAACTTTTAGTAGCCCCTACAAAATTAAATTATCCTTTTTCCTTTATTTCAGTTTCAGAAATGACTCCTATTGTCCTTGTTTAGACATAGAAACATGTAATTCGAATAGTTCTAAAAAACATTCGCTTGAAACCCACTTCAATCCATGTCTGTCTTATTTACATATTTTTTAAAAAGTGTGTTTCAGTCAAGTGTTCCCAAAATATTGATTTGTATTTAGAATGAATTTTTTAAACTAATATACATTTTATCACTTATGGAAAAATAATTCCAATAATATTTTGTTTATAAAAGCACAAACAAAAAAATTGAGTGGGTTTATTATATTTAGCTGTGAACAAATGGAGTGCTTTTAAGACACCATTAATTTTCCCACTTCATTCGTCATAAAACACTAACCCTTTCCTTCTCGAGTTAGCTATAAAAGCTCGCTTGTACTTTTTCGAAATTCCAACGACTAAAAACTAAAATATTCAATAGACACTTTAATATGCACAATCTTTAGAATGTGACCCTCCCTGAATAACTGACCTCTTGAAAATTGCAACATTTTATGACAATGAAAGTAATACTCTAATCCTAGCATTAGCGAAACCACCGCTACAGGAGTTCTCCAAGTAACTCAATATCGGTTTTCGAGCTTGGCTTTCACGTGTCTTCGGTACGATTTGTAAGCTCAGACAATGACAAATGCCGCCCCGTAGTCAGTCCTAGGCTGTGGTAAATCCGATGTAGTGGTGTTCGTACAAAGATCAAAAGTAAATTAAAAAACGAAAGAGAGTAGAATAGAGCTATTCGAGTGATTTCAGCTTTAAACGAAACGGGACGATTCATTTTAAATGGAGATTCAACTTTGGAAGTCTCTTTTGTTGAACTGGCTTTGCTGAACATGGTGGCTAAAACTAAAGTTCCGTTGTTAATTGTATTTTGTAACAAAGTAAATTGACACTTTTTCATTTAACGTTACTTTTCCTAATAGAATAAGTTAATTTATTCGTGAATTTTTTTTCAGGAGCGTTCTTACTCATGCTTGTTTTACACGGCTCTCAACAAATAAATTTCTTAAGAGGATACGACTGCTAGTATCACATAATTTACCATAATAACGTGTTTAATTCTTCAAATATTGTGAATTCCAACTCAAAACACCCGGATAATAAAACCGTTATCGCAGTAGGAACGACAACGTAATGTAATGCGCTGGTTTATTTAAATAAACACATACGGTGATTAACAAAAACACGGAGAAGTACTGAGAATGCTTACGAAACGAATGTAAAGACAACAAAAAACGAAAAAAATATTTTGCCTCCAATTTCATTAAATTGATACGAATTTAAAAAGGTGAGGCAGTCCCGAAACAAATTCGTTTTATAACACCCAATCTTATCCGATAATGTCTACTTCCGGGCACTTTTGGTCCAATAATCTCAGGTTGCAGTGTTTTAAGGTTTCCAGGAATGCAGCTGCTGTATTTTTTTTAAGCGTTTATAGTTTGGTTGTAAAGTTTTTATTTGAAATTCATGATATTAGTGGATTTTACAGCCTCCGAGAAAGTAGAAACGTAAAACTGGGATCACTTCAGATTTTGTTCGGTTTTTAATTGCGTTCTCCAAACGAAAACTGTTTTTTCATTTAATTGTGAAATTACAGTTTGTCGTCGTTTTATTATTTTTTTATCATAATGGTGTAGAAACAAGTTATAAAATTTAGATGTGGGGCATAAACAAGAAGTGAAGTGAATAAAAGTAACACTAAAATATTTGAGAGATTTCAAATTGTAAACATTTTATTTTTTTTCTAAAATTTTAAATTTTGACGTCAGAGTTTCTTCTATAAATTTCACAACAGATATGATTAAAATTTTGAAAATTTTTAAGGTAAGGAACTGAAACTCTTTATAAAAGTAAAGTTCAGTTCCCTCATTTTCAGTGACATCCGATCTAATGCTTGCAAAAATTACTTCCTTATAAAAACAAACATCGAATCTTCCTTGCCAATATTATAAAATCTCATATTATCGAAAGTTTCCAATTAATCATTAGAAAGTTATGGCGTTAATAAAAAAGCAAATTCGTCATTAACAGTGGTAGTAATTAACACGGATATTTCATAAATATACATGAAAAATGTCGGCATCTTTTATCCTCTATTTAATCTTCGTGTATTTTCACTTTTCAATGCAGCAACTGCAGGATCAGATCAAGTCAAGCTGTAGGTAAGTGCCAAAATGTTTGTCGCGCGGTTATTTCTAAACTGAAAAATTTTTAAGAGAAAATCATTGAACATGTTCCATTCTTTCTAAATTTGAAGACTACTGACATTCTCGACATGTGAAGCCTGCCAAAACAAAATTAAACTTAGAACAGCAATGCAAAACTGAACATAATTTTCTCACGTGCGTATAAAAGCAGAAACGCGACTAATTTTATGCAGAAAATTTTGTAACCAATTTCCGTCGTCTAAAAAGAAAATGCTTGGATAATAAGCAGAAGAAAATCCTCTTAGGGCTTTAACCGCTGGCAACAAAATAAAATCCTCTTAATCAGCTCTTGGGTGGTTAATAAGTAATCTTACTCCAATTTCTTTTTTTAAGTAAGAGGTAAAATTCACGCGTTATTACCCGTGATTCTATACTTCTTCACAAATGAAGCAATCTCGTAAGGATGCATGTCATTTTCCTAATTGATCCTAATCTCTCTCGTTATCCTTTAATAACATTTTTCATATAAAAACAGTCGTCATTAACAATGGGACTATATTCTATTTGGATGTTTATTAACAATAGAAATGTATGTTTTGTAGTTAATTCAATGACTATGAAACACGAAAGTTCTCATTAGTTTATTCTATATTTATATTTACAAAGACACGCATTTATGCAGTGTAATGCACATGCCACCAGAAGCAACTCATCTCTTAACGTAGATGTCGGAGGCTTACAACGTGCGAGGAAAGACCCTGGACAAACATAAACAATAGTGAGGCCATCGAACTGGCAACATGGCTCTCCCCACATTAGTTAGCACGGTACACAAAGGTCCTGGAGCGGCAACAAAAACACACCACTTGAATTCACAGCAAGGACCTCGAAAGAACCCGCTCCATCTACAATTCCACCAACTATTCACCCCTACCCACCTTGAAAATGGCTACCTGATCACAAACTGTTCTCTCAAAACCTGTTGCTTCCAATAAACTCATATCTCAACGATGACAGCGAAATAAACTAGACGTAAGTTGAAAATCTTGCCAAAATCCGATATGACAGTCGCATGTTAGTAAGGATAACACAACACACCCTCGCAGTTAAAAGTAAATAAGACCGAAACTACAGGACGCTTCAAGTTTAATAAAACTTTAATTACCATGTCGGGTCCCATATCTTTCATATCCGTATTAAATGGCACATAACGACATAACCATTGTTTGTACACAGCAAAACACGTTCACTGAGCCACTAAACACGGCGTCCGGCGTCCCGTACCACCGAATTCATAACACAAGGTGCGGCATTCGGAATTAAACTGAGCTAACAAAGAAGCAGAACCATGGGCGCGCTTGCGCCACACTGCAGCAAGTACCTAGACCCCCAAGTTACATACTCGTCGTGCAGGTCCATTGACTACACCATACCCATATTCACATTATGCGATCATATCGGGTAAATGGGATTTGGATTATACATCCCTTAACCCTTCCAACGACCTTTTTCTTTCTTACTCGTATTTATTATTAAAACACCGAAGCTACAACCTCATTGGCCGAAGACAACTCGAAGCTGCAGTGTCTTCTATTGACATCTAATTAACATAACATTAAACGTATGGAAATTTCAAACAGTGCTGTAAGAAAATCCTAGATTTTACGACCGACGTCTGTCGAGAAAAGTTACAAACATAGCGCGAGCATTCATAGAACATGTAACTGCGCCTAAATTGTATACCAGCAGACTGAAGGGGTGATAATAATGACACACCAGAGATAAAAATAACAAACCCCTATACCGCAACGGGGCCTGCTTTTTTCTAACATTGCGACACTTCCGAGGGCCCAATTATTTGTTTTCTGAATCATCAGAATTGGATAAAGATAACGGAGCTATGGTCTGTGGTTTTTATATCACGGTCCGTACATTCAAATTACTCAGTAATGAAAGTGCAGACGTCTGTCTTGAATCTGGAACTCTTTAATAAAGGATTTCTTAGATCATTTTACTGGCACTTCACTGGCCAAGTGTTAATGGTGACCTCTTTTATTCCAGAATGTTTGTAAATATGCAAGATCGGATTTAGGGACGCACAATAAATTTTAAGTTTGTTTTAAAAGTTGTATGTTTTAATAAGCATCGTAAGCACATTTATCAATTACTTTTGGTACTCAATTTCAGTTGTTAACATTACAACTTTATTTTATTACTGTTCGTTATATGTAAGATGGTTGACAAACAAACCATAAAGAATGGTTAACCTTCTAGTATTGACAATAGAATAAAACAACATTGAAATACAAACTAATTTCACTGAAGATAAAACAAAAAAACGTGAGTTTTGAGTAACACGTCTTTGAAAAAATCCAAGATAAAGAAATTTGACAACAGAATTAGTCCTAAACATTTCAAGGTGCAGAATAAATGATTTTTTTGGTGTTCGTATAACCACCATAACAATTCAATTTTTTTAGTTTCTAATTGGATTTTTTTTTTGTTTCTGCTACTGCAACAATTGTTCAAAAAAAAATTTGGCTCAAATATGTATTAGAGGAGATTTGATAAAAAATTTGACTGACGTTTCTCCACTTTTTCTAATTTGAAAATTCCTTATTATGGGTCACACAAATAAATAGAACGCCACTAATTCTCTGCCATGTCCACAGATTATTTGTAACGTCTCATGACAATAAACTCACCACAATGGTGAAAAATGTGTTCAAAACAATAAGCGTTGAGCACTTCAGCTCTCAAGCACTTTTTGCGTTTTAATTTTGCAAATACAAACAGCTTAGTGCTCTAAATAAATTCCGCGCAACCCACAAAATAAAACACTCAATTTCGTTGTATTTATTTAGCTCTTTTGAAGTTTTTATTCCATTCGGGTTTTTATAAAAAATATTTCCGTTTTTATATTGGCACGATCCACGACTACGTACACATTGGGCAATAAACCAAATCCCAATCAAACAAATCGAGATGAATAGTATCAGTTACGATTAAATTAATTCATTTACAAACAATTAGCACTGTATTACGTCAATAACCACCTAAATGAAAAACGTTTACAACTCTTTCAGAACTAAATACATAAAATAATAGTTTCGCCATGAAAATATGCAAAAAAGTTAATGTGCAACTCGAAGTTCGTTGTTGCCTAAATAAGCGTTGCAACATTAGCGATGCATACAGTTTCGAGTATAATTTTGACGATTTGTATCATAAAACAAAATCAAAGATATAGTAACCGTGACTTCCTTTGAGTTGCGTTATAAGATTATGTGCGTCCTGTATACTAATTATTCTGTCATTATAATTAATTTGCTATAAACCTAGTTGCATGTGATGTAAATGTATTTATACTACACCACATAAACTAAAATATTTAACTTCATTTTTAACAAATTGCCGCTCTGTAGATATAATAAAATCAATCGACAAATAAGTGTGTTTATCAAAGAATAAATAATCTAAAAAAACAAAAGTGATTTAGTGATATAATACTGAAATAGATGCAAATAACTGCCAATGGTAGTTTTATAAATAATTCTAATTTTATCACGATCTCCTTGAATTACACCCCTTTTTGTGTACAACAGCAATTTATGTAATGGTAGAACAAAATCAATATTTCCATGTGGACAAAAACTTTACTCTCATTAATGTTGGCACAAATCGTGCTTGCAACCTAAAGAAAAATGTAAACAAATCAATAAGTTTGTCTTACCAAAATACCCCGTCAAACTCAAAAATTCAATATAACCATCCTCATTACAAAATCAACACATTTGGCAAGCATTAAATAGACCAGTAAGTCAAGGCGCAAGGTTGGAATTACATCATTAAATTAATGAATTTTATTCAAAATCTACACACTAAATGTGAATAATGTATAATTTATAAAACTGTGGCTAAAAAAGTGCAACTTTTTGCACGCTGTTGTCTCAAAAAACAATGACTAATGTACACCAATTCCCGTGAGTCATGAAATTTCACAACTGCAAAAATAATCGATAAGGTCGCATGGTTGCTTCTGTGGAAACGAATGACAAATTTGAGGGTCGTGGAAATAAATTGGCTTCTAAATTATGGTCTACATCAGAGTAAAAAAGAAACGGCGTTGCTTTTTTGAAGAAAAATGCTTTTGTTCTCAGACAACGGTCTCCGTAGAAATACCACACGTTTATAAAAAGCAACGCCAACTTAATGACTTTCAATGGAACACCCGTTCCCGTTATCTATTAATATCGTCATCTCAAGGGCTGATTTCAAGATGACTTGCGTCAAGTTAAGTCATGGACGTTACTGAAATCGATCCTGAAATCAGCAACTCATTCTAAATTGCCACTCGTGCTCCATAAAAGACGTTCTTTTTTAAACTGCTTGACAATCAAAAACAGTATTACTATGTTTATGCCAGAATTCACCGACCTTATCGCTCTGCATTTTTTATAACGTTACAATACACCACAATCAACAAAGTCCACGTTTTACGCAGTGTTTACAAAACTTATCGTTTTACCGTAATTAATAATTCAAGTTCACTACTGAAACAATGCTTAAAAAAAGTCAATTTCCACTTGTCGTGGAGTCAAGAAATAATACTTACAGGTCCTTGTCGCATCTGCATTTGTGGTGTCAGTGGTTGTTGTAAATACTGTGGATGCATGTGCATTCCTCCTGGAATCTGATTGGACATGTATACCAAGTGATCAGAAGGAATTGACTGTTTTTGTCCTAGATCATACAGTCCTGGCATTGTGGAACTTGCTCCAATGTACGACATGCTGTTTGGGGGGGTGCTGACTTTGTTGTTGACTGAGTACTTCCATTTGTCATGATTCTAAAAAACGACAAAAATCAATAATACTGCAGACAAATAACGAGTGATTAATTGGTTTTGTTGCACCGCATTAGTGTCTACAGTCGCGACCACAAAATTTCGAATCTTAGATTTGGCCTTTTTTAATAATGACCTAATAACTTCATAAATTGTTAAAACAACGCGCGAAATTTTGTATCTGCGAGTGTATGTGGTTATAACATGAATTTACGTGTAGGCAACTGAGCATTCTGGAGCAGACTTAAGTCATTTAGCTATTTAAGTCTAATCCAAATTGGCGTCCAAGCAGGACTGGCAGCGTTGTGCTGTTTGCTCATAACACCTGCATTTTGTGTAAAATTGTGCAACAAAATTGCAGCAACGTTATCAAAGTAGTTCTATTGCAGCACTAACATCAATAATACTGTCGTCTCCAAGAGCCCAACGCAGCTGTTTTGGTCCAAATGATGGAAACTCTGGATCTGGGGGTCTCTGGAAAACGTAACCAACTGCAGCATCGTCCTGAGTGCGCTGAGGCCCCCTGTCCATTTCCGCCTTTACAACTGCATCTCCTTCACCGCTTCCCAACCACTTCATTGGTGTCACTGCAAAATTGAGTTTTAAGTAGATGAAACTTGGCCCCCCTAGTTGAAGTTACACCATTTAAGGAGTGTATTATTTAAAGACTGCGTCTGATTGTCAAAGTCAGTTACATGTTGAAATAATTTGTCTTAATTTGAGCAGAACTGTTAAATCATATCTGTGGGAGTCATTAATTAGGCTCATTTTAGGCAAGTCATTTTATCAGACTCCATGGGAGTGGAATGACAGTTGTTTACCAAATGACATTTCAGAATCCCCGGTAACAAACAAATGGCGTTGACATCAACAACACAAAGAAAATCAATTGAAACCAAGCAAAAAATAAATAAAACCTGCCGAATTTAGTCAATGAAAGTACCTATTGTTGGTTGATGAGTGCAGTATGCTTCAACAAAGTGTATTTTCTGAAATTTTTAACGTTCCAAGAGTCGGCGTCGGCTTCGTTAAAGATTTTCTTAGGAGACACAAACACAATTTTCAGTTGAGATTTATACACTATAATCGAACTCACAACACAAAATATTACCACTAACTATACAAGAAACTATTTACAATTTACAAAATGTACAATATTCGCTGATTACGCCATTTATACAGCCTGATTTTAGTAGATCTAAAAATGACAGCAAATTCTGAATAAATCGCTCGCCATTTTAGTTGTCGCTCGCGCACCTCGCAATGACTGATTTCGCGCGCCAAATTCAAATTTTCACTAATGGAGTGGCTCAAACGCAAAACCACACGAAAATTGCAACGGGATTTATTCAAATGAGCAAGGGGCTGCACGATGACTGGAAAAAAATCAAAAAACACACATCTAGCGCTTTGAAACGTTATGTTCCAAAAAAAAGACAAATTAGACGAAATTGCTCTTTTCAAATGAGATTTCTACCAATTAACAGTAATCGAAGCCTTTTTCGGTGATTTTTCAACATTAATTGCTAATTATTCATCATTAGCAAGTTATAATAAGTAAAAACTAGAAACGTTAATTACGTGTATTTTTGGTTGCCTATTTACACAGTTGTTTATTAATCGGTTAATTTATTACTTCGAAATAGTAAACAACACTCAATAACTGTAGAATATTGCTTTCAAAGAAGTTGTATTGCTACAATTAAACATTGCAAAAACTCTAAATACTAAATAAAATAAAACTGCTCAACTAATGATCATAATGAAATGATGATGCCATTAGCTTGATCTCTTATTTTGCGAAATGAGTAGTAATCACACTTTGTTTTATCTTAAATTATTAAATTTATATCATAACTTGTAAATTAATTTTCCAGAATTGGACACTCATTCCGTCATTAACCCTTTAAGCAACCTTGTCGTTAATTGTTTTATTTTACAACTTGTTTTATGATGTCGAGTACCGGAAAGTGGTTCCTGTCAAGACGTTCTGCTTCAAATGAATAGATAGCAAGTAATGATAATTTTATTATTCTCATACTTTAGTGTCAATGATATCATCAACTTTGATGAATTTTGGCAGAGTCTAAAACAAGTTTTTTATTTGTGTAATTTGTGTTGTACTAAAACAAACATTTTCAGTAACTATGCCTATAAATCTTGTTTGCATCTAATTTGCATGTATCAGAAATTTAGTCAAAAGTTTATTAGTTTATTTTAACATATTGTTAAAAAGTTATAATTTTTAGTCTTCGCTGCTATATATGTTCTGTATTGTTCTGATAAAAGAAAAAAATTATAATATTCTACAAATTTTACGAGTTGTTTAGATTGGTACAAAAATAAAATCGCATTTGACCACCTTTCCATCGAAAAAAACATTCTCGAGCTTATCAGAAAATTTTCAAAACGATAAATCGATTAAAACTCGGTAAATTTTATAAAGAATCAGTGGCGTACCTACGGCGGTTTTGATTTCGCTTGTTTAGGTAAGATTCCTAACGATAAAAGCGCGAGAAAAACAGTACGGAAAACCGCATCTTTCTTATCAAAAATACAATTTATTCCCAAACACCAAATTTCGTCAAAAAATGCTGACTCGCGTTTCGATAGCAATGCTACCATCATCAGAGCGATGATTAAACTCGTATCTTTGTATCTCTCGTAGTTTCAGAGATATGAAGCTCCGAAAATAAAGGAAAAAATGTCACCTAAATTGATTTAAAATAAAAAAAAAATTAAATTCAAGATATGTGGGATGGAAATCTTAGGAATAAAAGCGCGAGAAAATCGATGCCAAAAACCACATCCTTTCATCTGTTGTAGTTCCGGAAAAATAGAGCTTCAAAATTTTAGAAAAAAAGTCCATATAAATAAAAAAAGCACTTTAGGAGCCTTTTTAGGTTAGGCAAACCTATGGAACTCACGTCCAGACATAGTTTGTTACGCCACTGGCCCCAATTCCGTATTTAGATAGATTTCCACGCTCTTGTCGAATATTTAATTAGATTTAAATGAGTTTAGATCCTGAAATTTTTAAAATAGAAGATTCAAAAATGTTTTGTACTTTTATCCTCATTTTAAGAATTCTGTAGACGCTTGCTCCAATCATGGCTCCGCCACCATAATTCTCTCTATAATAATTTCTATGAACTTTTTAATCATAAACTGTTTTATAAAACGTTGATATTATCAAAAATAAAAATAACAACTTGCAAATTTATCGTTTAACAAAAATATGTCACTAGCACATACCCAATGTCATTTTCAATTATGTAGAATTACATGAATGCAAAAATGCAGAGAAACACATACTGATCCTCATTGATTGTTAAACATTTCAAGGTCTCCAGTGTTCATTATCCAAGTGATCATTACATCCCATCAAACCTTGTCAAAAAACATACTAATTTGAACCGATTTGTTACCAAAAACAAAAAAATGTTCCGCTTCTATCTACATTGAGTGTCGGGGAGGTCCCCAATTATAATTTTGCAACCTCCTGTTTGTATACCTGCTATTTTTTAAATTACGTTTGCACCAACGAAGCATCTCCGTAAAAGAACACCTGAAATTCAACTAACTATAGTCTCGCTCTCGGCAATTTTATTGTTTGTGTTGCAGTTGATTCTGAATCGCGACAGCGATAGGAACTACTCTTTAGAGCGGGAAATAATATGTTCCCGCAAGTGTTTTTGTTTTTATTAATAATAATTAAGTGCCATGGATATCAAAGCTCTTGTTGTTACGAACACAATAGGCACAGGATTCCTCAAGATGTCATGGTGGATGTGGTGAACAATTTAGCCCTCAAATTACTGGCGGCAAGTAGACATTATTAATCTACATCTCTTCTGTTAACTGCAATTCTGTCTTAATTTTTTTTGTTACAATTTTTTTTGTACTTTTATCCAACTAGAATTGTTTAGAGTACAATAAGAAAGTTCCATCTCAGTTTGAACCAGGTATTAAACAAGAAAATTGGTTCAATTGCCGAGGTTCAAGCCACACACGAAATGTAATTTTTTGTTGTTTCCGAGAAGCGCTTAGTCCACTCTTTTTCTTCTAGATATCTTCAGCGGAAATAATTCCATGCTACACTGATATCACTCATTTCCATGTAATATCTAAAACGACCATCTACCTTTGGTAGATACATTGCAGTTGTGTCAACTTCCCAAAATGCACCTACACAATTATTTTTTTACTATTGCAAAACCGCGTCCAAATTCAATGGTCGAGGTGTCAACATCCTCCACTTTTATTATTTTACTTTTGCCTTTATTGTTTCCTATTTTATTAGGCAATTTGTCCTGACCCGATCTGGTTTGTATTTGCCACGATCCTAAAAATCTTGTCGAACGGGTCTTTTGGAATCTAATAATTGGAAGCTAAAAACACGAAGACAGAAAACGACAATTATCTGTCCAAATCTGTTTTTTCGAGAAAAGACAAATATGCCATTGACCTTTAGATTAAGTATACCGTTCAGGTATTGTACGATGTTTATGATTAATTTCGATTTAAATAAATAATAATTTTGATGAGTCAGCAAATTGAGATTGCCTTCAAATCATCTTTGATCGTCACAATGGTTAACGGTAACTTTAAGTAAATAATATAATTTCGAAGCTTTCATGTTTGATGTTAATATGGTCGAGGGCGAGGTCGATACTTTAAATTGAATTTATGAATAAGAAATTTGTGAATATATTTCTAGACGTTGTGTACAATATTTTTTCCAGATTCACAACGAAGGCAATGACAACAACATCGCCATTTCCCCCTATGGAGCCCTGAGTGTCCTAGTTGCCTTAAAAGAAGGCGTCCGAGGATCTGCTGAAACCGAAATTTACAGAGCTTCTGGAATTCCTTCGGACCTCTCAGTTATCCGCATTGGTCTCCGCGACATTCATCGGCACCTCAAAGTAATGAAATTCTCTCGATAAATGCACCAATTACAATTAATTCTTGCAGAGTTATTTCATTCCAGACGAAGGTTTTCTTTCTGGTATGACCTTCAGTCATGACAACGTCACCCTAAATCGCGAATATGAAGACATTTTGAGATTTTACGGTTTTGATATCAACTCATTTAACAACGCTCTGTACCCTGATTTTACCACGACGGAAAGTATTAGTACGAGTACTGAAGTTCTTAGTACGAGTACAGAAGCTCTTAGTACGACTACTGAAGCTACTAGTATGACAACCGAAGCAGGAAGTACAACGGAGGAGATGTCAGAAAAAGAAGCAACAACTACTGAAAATGTGAGAGTAACGAGATCGGAGGCTCCTACCACTGCTGAACAAGTTTCTACCGTCGGTATGACAGAAACACAAGCCGCGCTGACCACGAAAACAGAAGCAGTCACAACAGAAGCTGCTTCTACCGTTGGTATGACTTCAACAGAAGCCGTGATAACGCACACTGCCCCTATAACTGCTGGTATGCCAGAAACAGAAGTAGTGACGGCAGAAGCGGCGCCTACCACTGCTGGTATGCCAGAAACAGAAGTAGTGACTAAAGAAGCTGCGATTACCACTGCTGGTATGACAGAAACAGAAATAGTGACTACAGAAGCTACGATCACAACTGATGGTATGACAGAAACAGAAGTAGTGACTACAGAAGTTGTGCCCGCCACTATTGGTATGACAGAAACAGCTCCAGAAGTGACTACATCAACGTCAGCTAAAGAAACGACAAGTGTGACTACTTCAAGTCCAAATGAATCTACCACTGAAGCTACTGAAACTAGCTCGGTCATGTTTTCTGAATTATCGACAGAAATGACTACTTTAGCAGAAATTACCAGTACAACGAATTTAATTGATGGTACAACAAACTCTATAGATGTAACCACAGATGAACCTGCAAATAATGATACCATACGCAGAAACACAAGGTCTGTGGTAGATTACATCATTGCGCGATATTATGATGACCACGTGGTAACACAAAGGCCTCCACCATATAATTCAGAAAGTGATTTGTATTTTCTGATTAACGGGAAATATAAAGAAACTAATATAAATTACATGACCTACGATACGGTACTGCCTTTCCATTATATTCCGCATTTGAATACTTTAGCTCTGCGATTTCCGCTGGATAGTTCAAAATACTATCTTCTGTTGCTACTGCCTGAGAATCCCCAACAGATTACCAAGTTAATTTGTGATTTAAGACTGAATAGTAATTTAAAGTACATAACTGATAATTTAAGATATACTCATGTTAAGGCGATAATTCCAAGCTTCATGTTGAAAGGATACGTGGTTTTGACACCAACTTTCCAAAAGGTAAGAGAATCGTATTTGTTATATTTTTCTAATTTTGTTGACTTGTTTTGCATTTTAATAGAAAAAAATGACCTCCAGCGCAAGGTTTAGATTCTGATGATTGATAGCGCTTACATTAGTTTTAGGTAATTTAATTATTGTAATTATTAAGCATGACATAATGAATCTTCCTGGAGCTACTTAGAAGTTAAATTTCCGTTTATTTTCTCAGATGGGGATTACGAGGGTGTTTGAGCCTCGCCAAGCAGACTTCACCCCTATGACCAACGACAGAGGAATCTACGTAACAAACATAGAACAAGCAATAACCGTAAACATAAAAAACTACGTAGATCCTTCCACAATGAACAACAATCGTAAGTAGACTCATTCATTGTCCATCTTAATTTTTTTCACGCAATCAACCTTACACAAAAACTATTTAAATGTTGCAACAAAACATTTAAATAGATGAGATGTTTCGGTGCTTTCACACAATAATTGTTTGATAATTACAGATATTGTTTAGTTTAAACACTAACTTAGCCCGTCGAATTACAAAATGTCAAAACTGTGTTAGGAAATTATGAGAGACAATGTTTTAATGTTAAAATAAGTGTCGGCCTCGTTATTAAGAGGAAGGAAATGTAAATAATGCAGTCATATAATAAGAAGTTGCTCTTGCGTTTCAGGATACTTGCATCAATCGAAACCTGTGCTTTTCAAAGCCGATCATCCGTTTCTTTATTTCGTCATCGATTCTGAAATAGATGTAACTCTCATGGCCGGGAAGGTCGTGAATCCTCTTAACACTAGGATTAAGTGATAATAAAAGGTGTACATTTCAATAAAGGATTTAATTTTGTAAATTTGTCTTTTTATTATCTTTACAAAAATAATGATGGTGTTAGGTGGGTGAGATTTAACACATGTCACAATAAAGAGTTGTTTTAAAAAATAAAAAGTGGTCTTCCAGGCCCCGGCGAGATTCGAACTCACGATCTCCTGTTTACTAGACAGGCGCTTTAACCAACTAAGCCACGGCGCCTTGTACTCAATTTCCATTCCTTCTATAAAATGGGACAAAACTTACCCCGGAAATTTATTACATAATAGTTTAATAATTTCGTATATTACTAATAATAATAAAAGTACATTCTATAATTATATTTTGTCACATTACTATGTTTTAACTAATAAAAGGTTGAAATTCGTATAACCTCATTTTTCATATTCCAAAATTCTGACATTTTCATAAAATTTGCAGATTTTATGATTTCTACAGTATTTTTGTAATGTTTCCAACTTTTTAAAATTTTTGGATACCTATTCTTATTTACATAGATAGTAAATAAAATTTCACTTGGTCGGACTAATTTTTCAAATTTTTACAACCATTTTAGTGCAACTGGAATGAAAATTGAAAATTTTACAACCAAATAGGGCTTTGACACAATTTTGTAGAAAGCTAAAAATCGTTTAAATTTTCACTTTTAATCGGAGTTTCTTCATAGTAGCAACAAATGAGATAATATTATTTTCTTTTATTGCTTTCGAATTTACACCTAAAACTACAATTTCGGAATTACCCTTTATTTACGCAGACTGCAACAAACAGGAACTACCTTTACTAAATCCATCAGACTTTACAATTCTTGTAGCGAGTGGATTGACAATTTGAAGGGCAGATTCCAGAGGTCCGTATTTCGACCGGAATTAAAAGTTTTCTAAAAATCTACAACAGCGCATTAAATTCTAGTTTCATTCAATAAAAATTACGCACGTAAATCCATGAAATACCACTATCTAAGAGAACTCCAGGCTCAAAATCTATAGGATCTCCAAGATCTTCAGGCGGTTTTTCTACACCGAAGAGATTGCCAATCGCTTCGTAAATGTAAGAAATCATTTCTTGAAAAGATTTTAAATTTTGCTCGACATGTTTAATGACAATTTCCAAAAAAATGAGATAAGCAGTCTTGATTTTGGACCGATTCGGTAGTAAAAAATTTGTAACCAAAAAATTTCAATTCCATAAAATTCAATTTTAAATCTAAAAAAATTAAAATGTAAAAAGTACGACTTAAAGGTCTTTTTTTTTTGGACTCACAAAAATCTGGGGTGCGTTCATAAAGTGAGACGTCTGTTGGAACGTGTGACGTCAGAGTGATATGATTAATACTCTGAAGCCGCGATTCCACTTGCTTGCTCTAGCCCAGACCAGACCAGACATCCAAGATTTGAGTGACGTTTTTATAATTTCTCAGCCCCTTTCTGCGGTTGGACCGTAATAAAACATTAAGATGCAATTGCACCCCAAGTTACTGGTGGTCTGTTCGGGCTACGCCAGGCAGACCAAGTTGGTTCAGTTCCGTGAAACAGCAAACATAAATATGATCCACTTGATTATGACTGATATTCTATTAATTACACAGAAATAATATAAATTTTGTAATGATAAACGCAAGGTGTATTAAATTTTTTGCTGGTTCTGAATTTCAACAGAACGCTCTCCGAACCAAACCAACCATGGTTGTCCGGGAATTCGCCAGACAGGGCAAGTTGGTTCGGTTCTGTGGAACAGGATGATGAATGCTATTCTATTAATTACACAAAAATCATCTAAATCAGCTGTGCCTCTGTAATAAATACCAGACAAAATTGTTGAAAAGAAGTAAATTATTTGTAGCAATTTGATAATTGAGATTTGATTTGAACTCAACGAGACGTTGATAAATCTGACAAATCCAAAATTTGCAAAGTAGTTGGTATTTTTGAGAAACTGGCATCTGTGGAGTAAATTAAATTTTATTTAATGAGGGCATGATGAAAGTTTATACATACATATGTTATTTCACAAAATAATGTCATTTACAAATCATACTTAAGAAACGCAGTCAACAAAATATGATTGTGAAAAAATTTGCATTGAAATGTGATTTTTGTCTAATTAATAAAATACCAGTCCTCATCACCGTTCTACAAAACTCAACCAACTTCCCATGTCTGGCGAGTTCCCGGACAACCCCGGTTGGTGCGGTTCGGCGGCCGATGTATTAAAATTCAAAACCAGCAAAAAATTAAATACACCCTTTTTTCCATTACAAAATTTACTGTGTAATTAATCGAATATCAGTCAATATCAGTTATCACCAAGTGCACCATATTTATGTCCGTCCTGTTCCATGAAACCGAACCAACTTGGCCTGTCTGGCGTAGCCCAGACAAGCCATCAGCAATCAGGGGTGCAATTGCATCTTAATGTTTTATTACGGTCCAACCGCAGAAAGGGGCTGAGAAATTATAAAAACGTCACTCAAATCTTGGATGTCTGGTCTGGTCTGGGCTAGAGCAAGCAAGTGGAATCGCGGCTTCAGAGATTCGCCAGAGTGTTGTTGCGTTTATAAACAAACGGATTCCGTGGTTATTTAAATGTTCGACAAATAGGTATACATCACCTACATACAAAACGCAATTTTCGCGAAAATTCATGACAAAAACAATGGCAAACTTCTGATATCGACATCTCTTATTTTTTAGAGCAAACTTAAGTTATTATACATCAGCGTACGCAAAATTTCACGCAGATTTCAAATCTGGGATTTAAATTCAGATCCGACAACAGATAACTGAGTTATGGCCGATCAAAGTTTCGGAAAGTTAATTTTCATTTTTTCTCATTTTTCCTAATTTTTAAAGTCAAATATCTCGGAAACTATTTCAGATATTAAGATGCGGTTTGCGCCGTTCTTTTTCTCGGCTCATTTTACGTTAGAAAATGTTTTCAAAAGCCCAAAATTCGATAGTCGTTTTTTCGCGAAAAAAAATTACGACTCAAAGGATGAAAATTTTTATTTTTTTTTATTTTTGGCCATAACTCGTAAGCTATTTGTCCTATAGATCTCAAATTTGGCCAGTAGGTAGATTTCGAGCTCCTCTTTCCATTGATGTGTAATTCAATGCCATTAAACGTCGTTTTTATTTTGAAAACATTGATTGAAAATCACCTTAAAATGATGTTTTCAAAACAGTTTTTGGCCAATACCTCGTTTATTTATTAAGCAAACTCAACGAATATGGGTCTCATTTTACGCAGAATTTTACGCTGAATTCGAAAACATGATAATTTTTTAATTTCTGTCAACAAATAACCGAGTTATGGCGGTTTGAAATTTTGGGTTTTTGCCAGAGGGCCAAATTTTCGAAGGTTTGAAACAATTCATGCTCGATATCTCAGAAACTATTTCAGATATTGAGATGCGGTTTGCGCCATCGTTTTTCTCGCAATTTTTTACATTAGAAACAGTTCTTTGATTTATCCTCAAACGAAAATTGCAAATTTTCGCAAAAATTCATAATTAAAACTATGGCCAAATTTTTGATATCGATATCTCGCTTATTTTTTTTAGAGTAAACTTAAGTTATTATACATCAGCGTACGCAGAATTTCACGCAGATTTCAAATCTGGGATTTAAATTCAGATCCGACAACAGATAACTGAGTTATGGCCGATCAAAATTTCGGAAAGTTGATTTTCATTTTTTCTCAGTTTTCCTAATTTTTAAAGCCAAATATCTCGGAAACTATTTCAGATATTGAGATACGGTTTGCGCCATTCTTTTTCTCGGCTCATTTTACGTTAGAAAATGTTCTCAAAAGCCCAAAATTCGATAGTCGTTTTTTCGGGAAAAAAAATTACGACTCAAACGATGAAAATTTTTATTTTTTTTTATTTTTGGCCATAACTCGTAAGCTATTTGTCCTATAGATCTCAAATTTGGCCAGTAGGTAGATTTCGAGCTCCTCTTTCCATTGATGTGTAATTCAATGCCATTAAACGTCGTTTTTATTTTGAAAACATTGATTGAAAATCACCTTAAAATGATGTTTTCAAAACAGTTTTTGGCCAATACCTCGTTTATTTATTAAGCAAACTCAACGAATATGGGTCTCATTTTACGCAGAATTTTACGCTGGATTCAAAAACATAATAATTTTTTAATTTCTGTCAACAAATAACCGAGTTATGGCCGTTTGAAATTTTGGGTTTTTGCCAGAGGGCCAAATTTTCGAAGGTTTGAAACAATTCATGCTCGATATCTCAGAAACTATTTCAGATATTGGGATGCGGTTTGCGCCATCGTTTTTCTCGCAATTTTTTACAACAGTTCTTTGATTTATCCTCAAACGAAATTTGCAAATTTTCGCAAAAATTCATAACTAAAACTATGGCCAAATTTTTGATATCGATATCTCGCTTATTTTTTTTAGAGTAAACTTAAGTTATTATACATCAGCGTACGCAGAATTTCACGCAGATTTCAAATCTAGGATTTAAATTCAGATCCGACAACAGATAACTGAGTTATGGCCGATCAAAGTTTCGGAAAGTTGATTTTCATTTTTTCTCATTTTTCCTAATTTTTAAAGTCAAATATCTCGGAAACTATTTCAGATATTAAGATGCGGTTTGCGCCATTCTTTTTCTCGGCTCATTTTACGTTAGAAAATGTTTTCAAAAGCCCAAAATTCGATAGTCGTTTTTTCGCGAAAAAAAATTACGACTCAAACGATGAAAATTTTTATTTTTTTTTATTTTTGGCCATAACTCGTAAGCTATTTGTCCTATAGATCTCAAATTTGGCCAGTAGGTAGATTTCGAGCTCCTCTTTCCATTGATGTGTAATTCAATGCCATTAAACGTCGTTTTTATTTTGAAAACATTGATTGAAAATCACCATAAAATGATGTTTTCAAAACAGTTTTTGGCCAATACCTCGTTTATTTATTAAGCAAACTCAACGAATATGGGTCTCATTTTACGCAGAATTTTACGCTGAATTCAAAAACATGATAATTTTTTAATTTCTGTCAACAAATAACCGAGTTATGGCGGTTTGAAATTTTGGGTTTTTGCCAGAGGGCCAAATTTTCGAAGGTTTGAAACAATTCATGCTCGATATCTCAGAAACTATTTCAGATATTGAGATGCGGTTTGCGCCATCGTTTTTCTCGCAATTTTTTACAACAGTTCTTTGATTTATCCTCAAACGAAATTTGCAAATTTTCGCAAAAATTCATAACTAAAACTATGGCCAAATTTTTGATATCGATATCTCGCTTATTTTTTTTAGAGTAAACTTAAGTTATTATACATCAGCGTACGCAGAATTTCACGCAGATTTCAAATCTAGGATTTAAATTCAGATCCGACAACAGATAACTGAGTTATGGCCGATCAAAGTTTCGGAAAGTTGATTTTCATTTTTTCTCATTTTTCCTAATTTTTAAAGTCAAATATCTCGGAAACTATTTCAGATATTAAGATGCGGTTTGCGCCATTCTTTTTCTCGGCTCATTTTACGTTAGAAAATGTTTTCAAAAGCCCAAAATTCGATAGTCGTTTTTTCGCGAAAAAAAATTACGACTCAAACGATGAAAATTTTTATTTTTTTTTATTTTTGGCCATAACTCGTAAGCTATTTGTCCTATAGATCTCAAATTTGGCCAGTAGGTAGATTTCGAGCTCCTCTTTCCATTGATGTGTAATTCAATGAAATTAAACGTCGTTTTTATTTTGAAAACATTGATTGAAAATCACCTTAAAATGATGTTTTCAAAACAGTTTTTGGCCAATACCTCGTTTATTTATTAAGCAAACTCAACGAATATGGGTCTCATTTTACGCAGAATTTTACGCTGAATTCAAAAACATGACAATTTTTTAATTTCTGTCAACAAATAACCGAGTTATGGCGGTTTGAAATTTTGGGTTTTTGCCAGAGGGCCAAATTTTCGAAGGTTTGAAACAATTCATGCTCGATATCTCAGAAACTATTTCAGATATTGAGATGCGGTTTGCGCCATCGTTTTTCTCGCAATTTTTTACATAAGAAACAGTTCTTTGATTTTGCCTCAAACGAAAGTTGCAAATTTTTGCAAAAATTTGTAACTAAAACTATAGCCAAATTTTTGATATCGATATCTCGCTTATTTTTTTTAGAGTAAACTTAAGTTATTATACATCAGCGTACGCAGAATTTCACGCAGATTTCAAATCTGGGATTTAAATTCAGATCCGACAACAGATAACTGAGTTATGGCCGATCAAAGTTTCGGAAAGTTGATTTTCATTTTTTCTCATTTTTCCTAATTTTTAAAGTCAAATATCTCGGAAACTATTTCAGATATTAAGATGCGGTTTGCGCCATTCTTTTTCTCGGCTCATTTTACGTTAGAAAATGTTCTCAAAAGCCCAAAATTCGATAGTTGTTTTTTCGCGAAAAAAAATTACGACTCAAAACGATGAAAATTTTTAATTTTTTTTATTTTTGGCCATAACTCGTAAGCTATTTGTCCTATAGATCTCAAATTTGACCAGTAGGTAGATTTCGAGCTCCTCTTTCCATTGATGTATAATTCAATGCCATTAAACGTCGTTTCCATTTTGAAAACATTGATTGAAAATCACCCTAAAATGATGTTTTCAAAACAGTTTTTGGCCAATACCTCGTTTATTTATTAAGCAAACTCAACGAATATGGGTCTCATTTTACGCAGAATTTTACGCTGGATTCAAAAACATGATAATTTTTTAATTTTTGTCAACAAATAACCGAGTTATGGCCGTTTGAAATTTTTGGTTTTTGCCAGAGGGCCAAATTTTCGAAGGTTTGAAACAATTCATGCTCGATATCTCAGAAACTATTTCAGATATTGAGATGCGGTTTGCGCCGTCGTTTTTCTCGCAATTTTTTACATTAGAAACAGTTCTTTGATTTATCCTCAAACGAAATTTGCAAATTTTCGCAAAAATTCATAACTAAAACTATAGCCAGATTTTTGATATCGATATCTCGCTTATTTTTTTTAGAGTAAACTTAAGTTATTATACATCAGCGTACGCAAAATTTCACGCAGATTTCAAATCTGGGATTTAAATTCAGATCCGACAACAAATAACTGAGTTATGGCCGATCAAAGTTTCGTAAAGTTGATTTTCATTTTTTCTCATTTTTCCTAATTTTTAAAGTCAAATATCTCGGAAACTATTTCAGATATTGAGATGCGGTTTGCGCCATTCTTTTTCTCGGCTCATTTTGCGTTAGAAAATGTTCTCAAAAGCCCAAAATTCGATAGTCGTTTTTTCGCGAAAAAAAATTACGACTCAAACGATGAAAATTTTTTTTTTTTATTTTTGGCCATAGCTCGTAAGCTATTGTCCTATAGATCTCAAATTTGGCCAGTAGGTAGATTTCGAGCTCCTCTTTCCATTGATGTGTAATTCAATGCCATTTCATTTTGAAAACATTGATTGAAAATCACCTTAAAATGATGTTTTCAAAACAGTTTTTGGCCAATACCTCGTTTATTTATTAAGCAAACTCAACGAATATTTGTCTCATTTTACGCAGAATTTTAGGCTGAATTCAAAAACATGATAATTTTTTAATTTCTGTCAACAAATAACCGAGTTATGGCCGTTTGAAATTTTGGGTTTTTGCCAGAGGGCCAAATTTTCGAAGGTTTGAAACAATTCATGCTCGATATCTCAGAAACTATTTCAGATATTGAGATGCGGTTTGCGCCATCGTTTTTCTCGCAATTTTTTACATAAGAAACAGTTCTTTGATTTTGCCTCAAACGAAAGTTGCAAATTTTTGCAAAAATTTGTAACTAAAACTATAGCCAAATTTTTGATATCGATATCTCGCTTATTTTTTTTAGAGTAAACTTAAGTTTTTATACATCAGCGAACGCAGAATTTCACGCAGATTTCAAATCTGGGATTTAAATTCAGATCCGACAACAGATAACTGAGTTATGGGCGATCAAAGTTTCGGAAAGTTGATTTTCATTTTTTCTCATTTTTCCTAATTTTTAAAGTCAAATATCTCGGAAACTATTTCAGATATTAAGATGCGGTTTGCGCCATTCTTTTTCTCGGCTCATTTTACGTTAGAAAATGTTCTCAAAAGCCCAAAATTCGATAGTCGTTTTTTCGCGAAAAAAAATTACGACTCAAACGATGAAAATTTTTATTTTTTTTTATTTTTGGCCATAACTCGTAAGCTATTTGTCCTATAAATCTCAAATTTGGCCAGTAGGTAGATTTCGAGCTCCTCTTTCCATTGATGTGTAATTCAATGCCATTAAACGTCGTTTCCATTTTGAAAACATTGATTGAAAATCACCTTAAAATGATGTTTTCAAAACAGTTTTTGGCCAATACCTCGTTTATTTATTAAGCAAACTCAACGAATATGGGTCTCATTTTGCGCAGAATTTTACGCTGGATTCAAAAACATAATAAATTTTTAATTTTTGTCAACAAATAACCGAGTTATGGCCGTTTGAAATTTTGGGTTTTTCCCAGAGGGCCAAATTTTCGAAGGTTTGAAACAATTCATGCTCGATATCTCAGAAACTATTTCAGATATTGAGATGCGGTTTGCGCCATCGTTTTTCTCGCAATTTTTTACATTAGAAACAGTTCTTTGATTTATCCTCAAACGAAATTTGTAAATTTTCGCAAAAATTCATAACTAAAACTATAGCCAGATTTTTGATAATATCTCGCTTATTTTTTTTAGAGTAAACTTAAGTTATTATACTTCAGCGTACGCAGAATTTCACGCAGATTTCAAATCTGGGATTTAAATTCAGATCCGACAACAGATAACTGAGTTATGGCCGATCAAAGTTTCGTAAAGTTGATTTTCATTTTTTCTCATTTTTCCTAATTTTTAAAGTCAAATATCTCGGAAACTATTTCAGATATTGAGATGCGGTTTGCGCCATTCTTTTTCTCGGCTCATTTTACGTTAGAAAATGTTCTCAAAAGCCCAAAATTCGATAGTCGTTTTTTCGCGAAAAAAAATTACGACTCAAACGATGAAAATTTTTAATTTTTTTTATTTTTGGCCATAACTCGTAAGCTATTTGTCCTATAGATCTCAAATTTGGCCAGTAGGTAGATTCCGAGCTCCTCTTTCCATTGATGTGTAATTCAATGCCATTAAACGTCGTTTTCATTTTGAAAACATTGATTGAAAATCACCTTAAAATGATGTTTTCAAAACAGTTTTTGGCCAATACCTCGTTTATTTATTAAGCAAACTCAACGAATATGGGTCTCATTTTACGCAGAATTTTACGCTGGATTCAAAAACATAATAAATTGTTAATTTTTGTCAACAAATAACCGAGTTATAGCTGTTTGAAATTTTGGGTTTTTGCCAGAGGGCCAAATTTTCGAAGGTTTGAAACAATTCATGCTCGATATCTCAGAAACTATTTCAGATATTGAGATGCGGTTTGCGCCATCGTTTTTCTCGCAATTTTTTACATTAGAAACAGTTCTTTGATTTATCCTCAAACGAAATTTGCAAATTTTCGCAAAAATTCATAACTAAAACTATAGCCAGATTTTTGATATCGATATCTCGCTTATTTTTTTTAGAGTAAACTTAAGTTATTATACATCAGCGTACGCAGAATTTCACGCAGATTTCAAATCTGGGATTTAAATTCAGATCCGACAACAGATAACTGAGTTATGGCCGATCAAAGTTTCGTAAAGTTGATTTTCATTTTTTCTCATTTTTCCTAATTTTTAAAGTCAAATATCTCGGAAACTATTTCAGATATTGAGATGCGGTTTGCGCCATTCTTTTTCTCGGCTCATTTTACGTTAAAAAATGTTCTCAAAAGCCCAAAATTCGATAGTCGTTTTTTCGCGAAAAAAAATTACGGCTCAAACGATGAAAATTTTTATTTTTTTTTATTTTTGGCCATAACTCGTAAGCTATTTGTCCTATAGATCTCAAATTTGGCCAGTAGGTAGATTTCGAGCTCCTCTTTCCATTGATGTGTAATTCAATGCCATTAAACGTCGTTTTCATTTTGAAAACATTGATTGAAAATCACCTTAAAATGATGTTTTCAAAACAGTTTTTGGCCAATACCTCGTTTATTTATTAAGCAAACTCAACGAATATGGGTCTCATTTTACGCAGAATTTTACGCTGAATTCAAAAACATGATAATTTTTTAATTTCTGTCAACAAATAACCGAGTTATGGCCGTTTGAAATTTTGGGTTTTTGCCATAGGGCCAAATTTTCGAAGGTTTGAAACAATTCATGCTCGATATCTCAGAAACTATTTCAGATATTGAGATGCGGTTTGCGCCATTCTTTCTCTCGGCTCATTTTACGTTAGAAAATCTTCTCAAAAGCCCAAAATTCGATAGTCGTTTTTTCGCGAAAAAAAATTACGACTCAAACGATGAAAATTTTTATTTTTTTTTATTTTTGGCCATAACTCGTAAGCTATTTGTCCTATAGATCTCAAATTTGACCAGTAGGTAGATTTCGAGCTCCTCTTTCCATTGATGTGTAATTCAATGCCATTAAACGTCGTTTTCATTTTGAAAACATTGATTGAAATTCACCTTAAAATGATGTTTTCAAAACAGTTTTTGGCCAATACCTCGTTTATTTATTAAGCAAACTCAACGTATATGGGTCTCATTTTACGCAGAATTTTACGCTGGATTCAAAAACATAATAATTTTTTAATTTTTGTCAACAAATAACCGAGTTATGGCCGTTTGAAATTTTGGGTTTTTGCCAGAGGGCCAAATTTTCGAAGGTTTGAAACAATTCATGCTCGATATCTCAGAAACTATTTCAGATATTGAGATGCGGTTTGCGCCATCGTTTTTCTCGCAATTTTTTACATTAGAAACAGTTCTTTGATTTATCCTCAAACGAAATTTGCAAATTTTCGCAAAAATTCATAACTAAAACTATAGCCAGATTTTTGATATCGATTTCTCGCTTATTTTTTTTTAGAGTAAACTTAAGTTATTATACATCAGCGTACGCAGAATTTCACGCAGATTTCAAATCTGGGATTTAAATTCAGATCCGACAACAGATAACTGAGTTATGGCCGATCAAAGTTTCGGAAAGTTGATTTTCATTTTTTCTCATTTTTCCTAATTTTTAAAGTCAAATATCTCGGAAACTATTTCAGATATTGAGATGCGGTTTGCGCCATTCTTTTTCTCGGCTCATTTTACGTTAGAAAATGTTCTCAAAAGCCCAAAATTCGATAGTCGTTTTTTCGCGAAAAAAAATTACGACTCAAACGATGAAAATTTTTAATTTTTTTTATTTTTGGCCATAACTCGTAAGCTATTTGTCCTATAGATCTCAAATTTGACCAGTAGGTAGATTTCGAGCTCCTCTTTCCATTGATGTGTAATTCAATGCCATTAAACATCGTTTTCATTTTGAAAACATTGATTGAAATTCACCTTAAAATGATGTTTTCAAAACAGTTTTTGGCCAATACCTCGTTTATTTATTAAGCAAACTCAACGAATATGGGTCTCATTTTACGCAGAATTTTACGCTGGATTCAAAAACATAATAATTTTTTAATTTTTGTCAACAAATAACCGAGTTATGGCCGTTTGAAATTTTGGGTTTTTGCCTGAGGGCCAAATTTTCGAAGGTTTGAAACAATTCATGCTCGATATCTCAGAAACTATTTCAGATATTGAGATGCGGTTTGCGCCATCGTTTTTCTCGCAACTTTTTACATTAGAAACAGTTCTTTGATTTATCCTCAAACGAAATTTGCAAATTTTCGCAAAAATTCATGACTAAAACTATAGCCAGATTTTTGATATCGATATCTCGCTTATTTTTTTTAGAGTAAACTTAAGTTATTATACATCAGCGTACGCAGAATTTTACGCAGATTCCAAATCTGGGATTTAAATTCAGATCCGACAACAGATGACTGAGTTATGGCCGATCAAAGTTTCGTAAAGTTGATTTTCATTTTTTCTCATTTTTCCTAATTTTTAAAGTCAAATATCTCGGAAACTATTTCAGATATTGAGATGCGGTTTGCGCCATTCTTTTTCTCGGCTCATTTTACGTTAGAAAATGTTCTCAAAAGCCCAAAATTCGATAGTCGTTTTTTCGCGAAAAAAAATTACGACTCAAACGTTGAAAATTTTTAATTTTTTTTATTTTTGGCCATAACTCGTAAGCTATTTGTCCTATAAATCTCAAATTTGGCCAGTAGGTAGATTTCGAGCTCCTCTTTCCATTGATATGTAATTCAATGTCATTAAACGTCGTTTTCATTTTGAAAACATTGATTGAAAATCACCTTAAAATGATGTTTTCAATACAGTTTTTGGCCAATACCTCGTTTATTTATTAAGCAAACTCAACGAATATGAGTCTCATTTTACGCACAATTTTACGCTGAATCCAAAACCATGATAATTTTTTAATTTCTGTCAACAAATAACAGAGTTATGGCCGTTTGAAATTCTGGGTTTTTGCTAGAGGGCCAAATTTTCGAAGGTTTGAAACAATTCATGCTCGATATCTCAGAAACTATTTCAGATATTGAGATGCGGTTTGCGCCATCGTTTTTCTCGCAATTTTTTACATAAGAAACAGTTCTTTGATTTTGCCTCAAACGAAAGTTGCAAATTTTTGCAAAAATTTGTAACTAAAACTATAGCCAAATTTTTGATATCGATATCTCGCTTATTTTTTTTAGAGTAAACTTAAGTTATTATACATCAGCGTACGCAGAATTTCACGCAGATTTCAAATCTGGGATTTAAATTCAGATCCGACAACAGATAACTGAGTTATGGCCGATCAAAGTTTCGGAAAGTTGATTTTCATTTTTTCTCATTTTTCCTAATTTTTAAAGTCAAATATCTCGGAAACTATTTCAGATATTAAGATGCGGTTTGCGCCATTCTTTTTCTCGGCTCATTTTACGTTAGAAAATGTTCTCAAAAGCCCAAAATTCGATAGTTGTTTTTTCGCGAAAAAAAATTACGACTCAAAACGATGAAGATTTTTAATTTTTTTTATTTTTGGCCATAACTCGTAAGCTATTTGTCCTATAGATCTCAAATTTGACCAGTAGGTAGATTTCGAGCTCCTCTTTCCATTGATGTATAATTCAATGCCATTAAACGTCGTTTCCATTTTGAAAACATTGATTGAAAATCACCCTAAAATGATGTTTTCAAAACAGTTTTTGGCCAATACCTCGTTTATTTATTAAGCAAACTCAACGAATATGGGTCTCATTTTACGCAGAATTTTACGCTGGATTCAAAAACATGATAATTTTTTAATTTTTGTCAACAAATAACCGAGTTATGGCCGTTTGAAATTTTTGGTTTTTGCCAGAGGGCCAAATTTTCGAAGGTTTGAAACAATTCATGCTCGATATCTCAGAAACTATTTCAGATATTGAGATGCGGTTTGCGCCGTCGTTTTTCTCGCAATTTTTTACATTAGAAACAGTTCTTTGATTTATCCTCAAACGAAATTTGCAAATTTTCGCAAAAATTCATAACTAAAACTATAGCCAGATTTTTGATAATATCTCGCTTATTTTTTTTAGAGTAAACTTAAGTTATTATACATCAGCGTACGCAAAATTTCACGCAGATTTCAAATCTGGGATTTAAATTCAGATCCGACAACAAATAACTGAGTTATGGCCGATCAAAGTTTCGTAAAGTTGATTTTCATTTTTTCTCATTTTTCCTAATTTTTAAAGTCAAATATCTCGGAAACTATTTCAGATATTGAGATGCGGTTTGCGCCATTCTTTTTCTCGGCTCATTTTACGTTAGAAAATGTTCTCAAAAGCCCAAAATTCGATAGTCGTTTTTTCGCGAAAAAAAATTACGACTCAAACGATGAAAATTTTTTTTTTTTATTTTTGGCCATAGCTCGTAAGCTATTGTCCTATAGATCTCAAATTTGGCCAGTAGGTAGATTTCGAGCTCCTCTTTCCATTGATGTGTAATTCAATGCCATTTCATTTTGAAAACATTGATTGAAAATCACCTTAAAATGATGTTTTCAAAACAGTTTTTGGCCAATACCTCGTTTATTTATTAAGCAAACTCAACGAATATTTGTCTCATTTTACGCAGAATTTTAGGCTGAATTCAAAAACATGATAATTTTTTAATTTCTGTCAACAAATAACCGAGTTATGGCCGTTTGAAATTTTGGGTTTTTGCCAGAGGGCCAAATTTTCGAAGGTTTGAAACAATTCATGCTCGATATCTCAGAAACTATTTCAGATATTGAGATGCGGTTTGCGCCATCGTTTTTCTCGCAATTTTTTACATAAGAAACAGTTCTTTGATTTTGCCTCAAACGAAAGTTGCAAATTTTTGCAAAAATTTGTAACTAAAACTATAGCCAAATTTTTGATATCGATATCTCGCTTATTTTTTTTAGAGTAAACTTAAGTTTTTATACATCAGCGAACGCAGAATTTCACGCAGATTTCAAATCTGGGATTTAAATTCAGATCCGACAACAGATAACTGAGTTATGGGCGATCAAAGTTTCGGAAAGTTGATTTTCATTTTTTCTCATTTTTCCTAATTTTTAAAGTCAAATATCTCGGAAACTATTTCAGATATTAAGATGCGGTTTGCGCCATTCTTTTTCTCGGCTCATTTTACGTTAGAAAATGTTCTCAAAAGCCCAAAATTCGATAGTCGTTTTTTCGCGAAAAAAAATTACGACTCAAACGATGAAAATTTTTATTTTTTTTTATTTTTGGCCATAACTCGTAAGCTATTTGTCCTATAAATCTCAAATTTGGCCAGTAGGTAGATTTCGAGCTCCTCTTTCCATTGATGTGTAACTCAATGCCATTAAACGTCGTTTCCATTTTGAAAACATTGATTGAAAATCACCTTAAAATGATGTTTTCAAAACAGTTTTTGGCCAATACCTCGTTTATTTATTAAGCAAACTCAACGAATATGGGTCTCATTTTGCGCAGAATTTTACGCTGGATTCAAAAACATAATAAATTTTTAATTTTTGTCAACAAATAACCGAGTTATGGCCGTTTGAAATTTTGGGTTTTTCCCAGAGGGCCAAATTTTCGAAGGTTTGAAACAATTCATGCTCGATATCTCAGAAACTATTTCAGATATTGAGATGCGGTTTGCGCCATCGTTTTTCTCGCAATTTTTTACATTAGAAACAGTTCTTTGATTTATCCTCAAACGAAATTTGCAAATTTTCGCAAAAATTCATAACTAAAACTATAGCCAGATTTTTGATAATATCTCGCTTATTTTTTTTAGAGTAAACTTAAGTTATTATACTTCAGCGTACGCAGAATTTCACGCAGATTTCAAATCTGGGATTTAAATTCAGATCCGACAACAGATAACTGAGTTATGGCCGATCAAAGTTTCGTAAAGTTGATTTTCATTTTTTCTCATTTTTCCTAATTTTTAAAGTCAAATATCTCGGAAACTATTTCAGATATTGAGATGCGGTTTGCGCCATTCTTTTTCTCGGCTCATTTTACGTTAGAAAATGTTCTCAAAAGCCCAAAATTCGATAGTCGTTTTTTCGCGAAAAAAAATTACGACTCAAACGATGAAAATTTTTAATTTTTTTTATTTTTGGCCATAACTCGTAAGCTATTTGTCCTATAGATCTCAAATTTGGCCAGTAGGTAGATTCCGAGCTCCTCTTTCCATTGATGTGTAATTCATTGCCATTAAACGTCGTTTTCATTTTGAAAACATTGATTGAAAATCACCTTAAAATGATGTTTTCAAATCAGTTTTTGGCCAATACCTCGTTTATTTATTAAGCAAACTCAACGAATATGGGTCTCATTTTACGCAGAATTTTACGCTGAAATCAAAAACATGATAATTTTTTAATTTCTGTCAACAAATAACAGAGTTATGGCCGTTTGAAATTCTGGGTTTTTGCTAGAGGGCCAAATTTTCGAAGGTTTGAAACAATTCATGCTCGATATCTCAGAAACTATTTCAGATATTGAGATGCGGTTTGCGCCATCGTTTTTCTCGCAATTTTTTACATAAGAAACAGTTCTTTGATTTTGCCTCAATCGAAAGTTGCAAATTTTTGCAAAAATTCATAACTAAAACTATGGCCAAATTTTTGATATCGATATCTCGCTTATTTTTTTTAGAGTAAACTTAAGTTATTATACATCAGCGTACGCAGAATTTCACGCAGATTTCAAATCTGGGATTTAAATTCAGATCCGACAACAGATAACTGAGTTATGGCCGATCAAAGTTTCGGATAGTTGATTTTCATTTTTTCTCATTTTTCCTAATTTTTAAAGTCAAATATCTCGGAAACTATTTCAGATATTGAGATGCGGTTTGCGCCATTCTTTTTCTCGGCTCATTTTACGTAAGAAAATGTTCTCAAAAGCCCAAAATTCGATAGTCGTTTTTTCGCGAAAAAAAATTACGACTCAAACGTTGAAAATTTTTAATTTTTTTTATTTTTGGCCATAACTCGTAAGCTATTTGTCCTATAAATCTCAAATTTGGCCAGTAGGTAGATTTCGAGCTCCTCTTTCCATTGATATGTAATTCAATGTCATTAAACGTCGTTTTCATTTTGAAAACATTGATTGAAAATCACCTTAAAATGATGTTTTCAATACAGTTTTTGGCCAATACCTCGTTTATTTATTAAGCAAACTCAACGAATATGAGTCTCATTTTACGCAGAATTTTACGCTGAATCCAAAACCATGATAATTTTTTAATTTCTGTCAACAAATAACAGAGTTATGGCCGTTTGAAATTCTGGGTTTTTGCTAGAGGGCCAAATTTTCGAAGGTTTGAAACAATTCTTGCTCGATATCTCAGAAACTATTTCAGATATTGAGATGCGGTTTGCGCCATCGTTTTTCTCGCAATTTTTCACATAAGAAACAGTTCTTTGATTTTGCCTCAAACGAAAGTTGCAAATTTTTGCAAAAATTCATAACTAAAACTATGGCCAAGTTTTTGATATCGATATCTCGCTTATTTTTTTTAGAGTAAACTTAAGTTATTATACATCAGCGTACGCAGAATTTCACGCAGATTTCAAATCTGGGATTTAAATTCAGATCCGACAACAGATAACTGAGTTATGGCCGATCAAAGTTTCGGAAAGTTGATTTTCATTTTTTCTCATTTTTCCTAATTTTTAAAGTCAAATATCTCGGAAACTATTTCAGATATTAAGATGCGGTTTGCGCCATTCTTTTTCTCGGCTCATTTTACGTTAGAAAATGTTCTCAAAAGCCCAAAATTCGATAGTTGTTTTTTCGCGAAAAAAAATTACGACTCAAAACGATGAAAATTTTTAATTTTTTTTATTTTTGGCCATAACTCGTAAGCTATTTGTCCTATAGATCTCAAATTTGACCAGTAGGTAGATTTCGAGCTCCTCTTTCCATTGATGTATAATTCAATGCCATTAAACGTCGTTTCCATTTTGAAAACATTGATTGAAAATCACCCTAAAATGATGTTTTCAAAACAGTTTTTGGCCAATACCTCGTTTATTTATTAAGCAAACTCAACGAATATGGGTCTCATTTTACGCAGAATTTTACGCTGGATTCAAAAACATGATAATTTTTTAATTTTTGTCAACAAATAACCGAGTTATGGCCGTTTGAAATTTTTGGTTTTTGCCAGAGGGCCAAATTTTCGAAGGTTTGAAACAATTCATGCTCGATATCTCAGAAACTATTTCAGATATTGAGATGCGGTTTGCGCCATCGTTTTTCTCGCAATTTTTTACATTAGAAACAGTTCTTTGATTTATCCTCAAACGAAATTTGCAAATTTTCGCAAAAATTCATAACTAAAACTATAGCCAGATTTTTGATATCGATATCTCGCTTATTTTTTTTAGAGTAAACTTAAGTTTACATCAGCGTACGCAAAATTTCACGCAGATTTCAAATCTGGGATTTAAATTCAGATCCGACAACAAATAACTGAGTTATGGCCGATCAAAGTTTCGTAAAGTTGATTTTCATTTTTTCTCATTTTTCCTAATTTTTAAAGTCAAATATCTCGGAAACTATTTCAGATATTGAGATGCGGTTTGCGCCATTCTTTTTCTCGGCTCATTTTACGTTAGAAAATGTTCTCAAAAGCCCAAAATTCGATAGTCGTTTTTTCGCGAAAAAAAATTACGACTCAAACGATGAAAATTTTTATTTTTTATTTTTGGCCATAGCTCGTAAGCTATTGTCCTATAGATCTCAAATTTGGCCAGTAGGTAGATTTCGAGCTCCTCTTTCCATTGATGTGTAATTCAATGCCATTTCATTTTGAAAACATTGATTGAAAATCACCTTAAAATGATGTTTTCAAATCAGTTTTTGGCCAATACCTCGTTTATTTATTAAGCAAACTCAAAGAATATGGGTCTCATTTTACGCAGAATTTTACGCTGAAATCAAAAACATGATAATTTTTTAATTTCTGTCAACAAATAACAGAGTTATGGCCGTTTGAAATTCTGGGTTTTTGCTAGAGGGCCAAATTTTCGAAGGTTTGAAACAATTCATGCTCGATATCTCAGAAACTATTTCAGATATTGAGATGCGGTTTGCGCCATCGTTTTTCTCGCAATTTTTTACATAAGAAACAGTTCTTTGATTTTGCCTCAAACGAAAGTTGCAAATTTTTGCAAAAATTCATAACTAAAACTATGGCCAAATTTTTGATATCGATATCTCGCTTATTTTTTAGAGTAAACTTAAGTTATTATACATCAGCGTACGCAGAATTTTACGCAGATTCCAAATCTGGGATTTAAATTCAGATCCGACAACAGATGACTGAGTTATGGCCGATCAAAGTTTCGGAAAGTTGATTTTCATTTTTTCTCATTTTTCCTAATTTTTAAAGTCAAATATCTCGGAAACTATTTCAGATATTGAGATGCGGTTTGCGCCATTCTTTTTCTCGGCTCATTTTACGTTAGAAAATGTTCTCAAAAGCCCAAAATTCGATAGTCGTTTTTTCGCGAAAAAAAATTACGACTCAAACGTTGAAAATTTTTAATTTTTTTTATTTTTGGCCATAACTCGTAAGCTATTTGTCCTATAAATCTCAAATTTGGCCAGTAGGTAGATTTCGAGCTCCTCTTTCCATTGATATGTAATTCAATGTCATTAAACGTCGTTTTCATTTTGAAAACATTGATTGAAAATCACCTTAAAATGATGTTTTCAATACAGTTTTTGGCCAATACCTCGTTTATTTATTAAGCAAACTCAACGAATATGGGTCTCATTTTACGCAGAATTTTACGCTGAATCCAAAACCATGATAATTTTTTAATTTCTGTCAACAAATAACAGAGTTATGGCCGTTTGAAATTCTGGGTTTTTGCTAGAGGGCCAAATTTTCGAAGGTTTGAAACAATTCTTGCTCGATATCTCAGAAACTATTTCAGATATTGAGATGCGGTTTGCGCCATCGTTTTTCTCGCAATTTTTCACATAAGAAACAGTTCTTTGATTTTGCCTCAAACGAAAGTTGCAAATTTTTGCAAAAATTCATAACTAAAACTATGGCCAAGTTTTTGATATCGATATCTCGCTTATTTTTTAGAGTAAACTTAAGTTATTATACATCAGCGTACGCAGAATTTTACGCAGATTCCAAATCTGGGATTTAAATTCAGATCCGACAACAGATGACTGAGTTATGGCCGATCAAAGTTTCGGAAAGTTGATTTTCATTTTTTCTCATTTTTCCTAATTTTTAAAGTCAAATATCTCGGAAACTATTTCAGATATTGAGATGCGGTTTGCGCCATTCTTTTTCTCGGCTCATTTTACGTTAGAAAATGTTCTCAAAAGCCCAAAATTCGATAGTCGTTTTTTCGCGAAAAAAAATTACGGCTCAAACGATGAAAATTTTTATTTTTTTTTATTTTTGGCCATAACTCGTAAGCTATTTGTCCTATAGATCTCAAATTTGGCCAGTAGGTAGATTTCGAGCTCCTCTTTCCATTGATGTGTAATTCAATGCCATTAAACGTCGTTTTCATTTTGAAAACATTGATTGAAAATCACCTTAAAATGATGTTTTCAAAACAGTTTTTGGCCAATACCTCGTTTATTTATTAAGCAAACTCAACGAATATGGGTCTCATTTTACGCAGAATTTTACGCTGAATTCAAAAACATGATAATTTTTTAATTTCTGTCAACAAATAACCGAGTTATGGCCGTTTGAAATTTTGGGTTTTTGCCATAGGGCCAAATTTTCGAAGGTTTGAAACAATTCATGCTCGATATCTCAGAAACTATTTCAGATATTGAGATGCGGTTTGCGCCATCGTTTTTCTCGCAATTTTTTACATTAGAAACAGTTCTTTGATTTATCCTCAAACGAAATTTGCAAATTTTCGCAAAAATTCATAACTAAAACTATAGCCAGATTTTTGATATCGATTTCTCGCTTATTTTTTTTAGAGTAAACTTAAGTTATTATACATCAGCGTACGCAGAATTTCACGCAGATTTCAAATCTGGGATTTAAATTCAGATCCGACAACAGATAACTGAGTTATGGCCGATCAAAGTTTCGGAAAGTTGATTTTCATTTTTTCTCATTTTTCCTAATTTTTAAAGTCAAATATCTCGGAAACTATTTCAGATATTGAGATGCGGTTTGCGCCATTCTTTTTCTCGGCTCATTTTACGTTAGAAAATGTTCTCAAAAGCCCAAAATTCGATAGTCGTTTTTTCGCGAAAAAAAATTACGACTCAAACGTTGAAAATTTTTAATTTTTTTTACTTTTGGCCATAACTCGTAAGCTATTTGTCCTATAAATCTCAAATTTGGCCAGTAGGTAGATTTCGAGCTCCTCTTTCCATTGATATGTAATTCAATGTCATTAAACGTCGTTTTCATTTTGAAAACATTGATTGAAAATCACCTTAAAATGATGTTTTCAATACAGTTTTTGGCCAATACCTCGTTTATTTATTAAGCAAACTCAACGAATATGAGTCTCATTTTACGCACAATTTTACGCTGAATCCAAAACCATGATAATTTTTTAATTTCTGTCAACAAATAACAGAGTTATGGCCGTTTGAAATTCTGGGTTTTTGCTAGAGGGCCAAATTTTCGAAGGTTTGAAACAATTCATGCTCGATATCTCAGAAACTATTTCAGATATTGAGATGCGGTTTGCGCCATCGTTTTTCTCGCAATTTTTTACATAAGAAACAGTTCTTTGATTTTGCCTCAAACGAAAGTTGCAAATTTTTGCAAAAATTTGTAACTAAAACTATAGCCAAATTTTTGATATCGATATCTCGCTTATTTTTTTTAGAGTAAACTTAAGTTATTATACATCAGCGTACGCAGAATTTCACGCAGATTTCAAATCTGGGATTTAAATTCAGATCCGACAACAGATAACTGAGTTATGGCCGATCAAAGTTTCGGAAAGTTGATTTTCATTTTTTCTCATTTTTCCTAATTTTTAAAGTCAAATATCTCGGAAACTATTTCAGATATTAAGATGCGGTTTGCGCCATTCTTTTTCTCGGCTCATTTTACGTTAGAAAATGTTCTCAAAAGCCCAAAATTCGATAGTTGTTTTTTCGCGAAAAAAAATTACGACTCAAAACGATGAAAATTTTTAATTTTTTTTATTTTTGGCCATAACTCGTAAGCTATTTGTCCTATAGATCTCAAATTTGACCAGTAGGTAGATTTCGAGCTCCTCTTTCCATTGATGTATAATTCAATGCCATTAAACGTCGTTTCCATTTTGAAAACATTGATTGAAAATCACCCTAAAATGATGTTTTCAAAACAGTTTTTGGCCAATACCTCGTTTATTTATTAAGCAAACTCAACGAATATGGGTCTCATTTTACGCAGAATTTTACGCTGGATTCAAAAACATGATAATTTTTTAATTTTTGTCAACAAATAACCGAGTTATGGCCGTTTGAAATTTTTGGTTTTTGCCAGAGGGCCAAATTTTCGAAGGTTTGAAACAATTCATGCTCGATATCTCAGAAACTATTTCAGATATTGAGATGCGGTTTGCGCCGTCGTTTTTCTCGCAATTTTTTACATTAGAAACAGTTCTTTGATTTATCCTCAAACGAAATTTGCAAATTTTCGCAAAAATTCATAACTAAAACTATAGCCAGATTTTTGATATCGATATCTCGCTTATTTTTTTTAGAGTAAACTTAAGTTATTATACATCAGCGTACGCAAAATTTCACGCAGATTTCAAATCTGGGATTTAAATTCAGATCCGACAACAAATAACTGAGTTATGGCCGATCAAAGTTTCGTAAAGTTGATTTTCATTTTTTCTCATTTTTCCTAATTTTTAAAGTCAAATATCTCGGAAACTATTTCAGATATTGAGATGCGGTTTGCGCCATTCTTTTTCTCGGCTCATTTTACGTTAGAAAATGTTCTCAAAAGCCCAAAATTCGATAGTCGTTTTTTCGCGAAAAAAAATTACGACTCAAACGATGAAAATTTTTTTTTTTTATTTTTGGCCATAGCTCGTAAGCTATTGTCCTATAGATCTCAAATTTGGCCAGTAGGTAGATTTCGAGCTCCTCTTTCCATTGATGTGTAATTCAATGCCATTTCATTTTGAAAACATTGATTGAAAATCACCTTAAAATGATGTTTTCAAAACAGTTTTTGGCCAATACCTCGTTTATTTATTAAGCAAACTCAACGAATATTTGTCTCATTTTACGCAGAATTTTAGGCTGAATTCAAAAACATGATAATTTTTTAATTTCTGTCAACAAATAACCGAGTTATGGCCGTTTGAAATTTTGGGTTTTTGCCAGAGGGCCAAATTTTCGAAGGTTTGAAACAATTCATGCTCGATATCTCAGAAACTATTTCAGATATTGAGATGCGGTTTGCGCCATCGTTTTTCTCGCAATTTTTTACATAAGAAACAGTTCTTTGATTTTGCCTCAAACGAAAGTTGCAAATTTTTGCAAAAATTTGTAACTAAAACTATAGCCAAATTTTTGATATCGATATCTCGCTTATTTTTTTTAGAGTAAACTTAAGTTTTTATACATCAGCGAACGCAGAATTTCACGCAGATTTCAAATCTGGGATTTAAATTCAGATCCGACAACAGATAACTGAGTTATGGGCGATCAAAGTTTCGGAAAGTTGATTTTCATTTTTTCTCATTTTTCCTAATTTTTAAAGTCAAATATCTCGGAAACTATTTCAGATATTAAGATGCGGTTTGCGCCATTCTTTTTCTCGGCTCATTTTACGTTAGAAAATGTTCTCAAAAGCCCAAAATTCGATAGTCGTTTTTTCGCGAAAAAAAATTACGACTCAAACGATGAAAATTTTTATTTTTTTTTATTTTTGGCCATAACTCGTAAGCTATTTGTCCTATAAATCTCAAATTTGGCCAGTAGGTAGATTTCGAGCTCCTCTTTCCATTGATGTGTAATTCAATGCCATTAAACGTCGTTTCCATTTTGAAAACATTGATTGAAAATCACCTTAAAATGATGTTTTCAAAACAGTTTTTGGCCAATACCTCGTTTATTTATTAAGCAAACTCAACGAATATGGGTCTCATTTTGCGCAGAATTTTACGCTGGATTCAAAAACATAATAAATTTTTAATTTTTGTCAACAAATAACCGAGTTATGGCCGTTTGAAATTTTGGGTTTTTCCCAGAGGGCCAAATTTTCGAAGGTTTGAAACAATTCATGCTCGATATCTCAGAAACTATTTCAGATATTGAGATGCGGTTTGCGCCATCGTTTTTCTCGCAATTTTTTACATTAGAAACAGTTCTTTGATTTATCCTCAAACGAAATTTGCAAATTTTCGCAAAAATTCATAACTAAAACTATAGCCAGATTTTTGATAATATCTCGCTTATTTTTTTTAGAGTAAACTTAAGTTATTATACTTCAGCGTACGCAGAATTTCACGCAGATTTCAAATCTGGGATTTAAATTCAGATCCGACAACAGATAACTGAGTTATGGCCGATCAAAGTTTCGTAAAGTTGATTTTCATTTTTTCTCATTTTTCCTAATTTTTAAAGTCAAATATCTCGGAAACTATTTCAGATATTGAGATGCGGTTTGCGCCATTCTTTTTCTCGGCTCATTTTACGTTAGAAAATGTTCTCAAAAGCCCAAAATTCGATAGTCGTTTTTTCGCGAAAAAAAATTACGACTCAAACGATGAAAATTTTTAATTTTTTTTATTTTTGGCCATAACTCGTAAGCTATTTGTCCTATAGATCTCAAATTTGGCCAGTAGGTAGATTCCGAGCTCCTCTTTCCATTGATGTGTAATTCAATGCCATTAAACGTCGTTTTCATTTTGAAAACATTGATTGAAAATCACCTTAAAATGATGTTTTCAAAACAGTTTTTGGCCAATACCTCGTTTATTTATTAAGCAAACTCAACGAATATGGGTCTCATTTTACGCAGAATTTTACGCTGGATTCAAAAACATAATAAATTGTTAATTTTTGTCAACAAATAACCGAGTTATAGCTGTTTGAAATTTTGGGTTTTTGCCAGAGGGCCAAATTTTCGAAGGTTTGAAACAATTCATGCTCGATATCTCAGAAACTATTTCAGATATTGAGATGCGGTTTGCGCCATCGTTTTTCTCGCAATTTTTTACATTAGAAACAGTTCTTTGATTTATCCTCAAACGAAATTTGCAAATTTTCGCAAAAATTCATAACTAAAACTATAGCCAGATTTTTGATATCGATATCTCGCTTATTTTTTTTAGAGTAAACTTAAGTTATTATACATCAGCGTACGCAGAATTTCACGCAGATTTCAAATCTGGGATTTAAATTCAGATCCGACAACAGATAACTGAGTTATGGCCGATCAAAGTTTCGTAAAGTTGATTTTCATTTTTTCTCATTTTTCCTAATTTTTAAAGTCAAATATCTCGGAAACTATTTCAGATATTGAGATGCGGTTTGCGCCATTCTTTTTCTCGGCTCATTTTACGTTAGAAAATGTTCTCAAAAGCCCAAAATTCGATAGTCGTTTTTTCGCGAAAAAAAATTACGGCTCAAACGATGAAAATTTTTATTTTTTTTTATTTTTGGCCATAACTCGTAAGCTATTTGTCCTATAGATCTCAAATTTGGCCAGTAGGTAGATTTCGAGCTCCTCTTTCCATTGATGTGTAATTCAATGCCATTAAACGTCGTTTTCATTTTGAAAACATTGATTGAAAATCACCTTAAAATGATGTTTTCAAAACAGTTTTTGGCCAATACCTCGTTTATTTATTAAGCAAACTCAACGAATATGGGTCTCATTTTACGCAGAATTTTACGCTGAATTCAAAAACATGATAATTTTTTAATTTCTGTCAACAAATAACCGAGTTATGGCCGTTTGAAATTTTGGGTTTTTGCCATAGGGCCAAATTTTCGAAGGTTTGAAACAATTCATGCTCGATATCTCAGAAACTATTTCAGATATTGAGATGCGGTTTGCGCCATCGTTTTTCTCGCAATTTTTTACATAAGAAACAGTTCTTTGATTTTGCCTCAAACGAAAGTTGCAAATTTTTGCAAAAATTTGTAACTAAAACTATAGCCAAATTTTTGATATCGATATCTCGCTTATTTTTTTTAGAGTAAACTTAAGTTATTATACATCAGCGTACGCAGAATTTCACGCAGATTTCAAATCTGGGATTTAAATTCAGATCCGACAACAGATAACTGAGTTATGGCCGATCAAAGTTTCGGAAAGTTGATTTTCATTTTTTCTCATTTTTCCTAATTTTTAAAGTCAAATATCTCGGAAACTATTTCAGATATTAAGATGCGGTTTGCGCCATTCTTTTTCTCGGCTCATTTTACGTTAGAAAATGTTCTCAAAAGCCCAAAATTCGATAGTTGTTTTTTCGCGAAAAAAAATTACGACTCAAAACGATGAAAATTTTTAATTTTTTTTATTTTTGGCCATAACTCGTAAGCTATTTGTCCTATAGATCTCAAATTTGACCAGTAGGTAGATTTCGAGCTCCTCTTTCCATTGATGTATAATTCAATGCCATTAAACGTCGTTTCCATTTTGAAAACATTGATTGAAAATCACCCTAAAATGATGTTTTCAAAACAGTTTTTGGCCAATACCTCGTTTATTTATTAAGCAAACTCAACGAATATGGGTCTCATTTTACGCAGAATTTTACGCTGGATTCAAAAACATGATAATTTTTTAATTTTTGTCAACAAATAACCGAGTTATGGCCGTTTGAAATTTTTGGTTTTTGCCAGAGGGCCAAATTTTCGAAGGTTTGAAACAATTCATGCTCGATATCTCAGAAACTATTTCAGATATTGAGATGCGGTTTGCGCCATCGTTTTTCTCGCAATTTTTTACATAAGAAACAGTTCTTTGATTTTGCCTCAAACGAAAGTTGCAAATTTTTGCAAAAATTTGTAACTAAAACTATAGCCAAATTTTTGATATCGATATCTCGCTTATTTTTTTTAGAGTAAACTTAAGTTTTTATACATCAGCGAACGCAGAATTTCACGCAGATTTCAAATCTGGGATTTAAATTCAGATCCGACAACAGATAACTGAGTTATGGGCGATCAAAGTTTCGGAAAGTTGATTTTCATTTTTTCTCATTTTTCCTAATTTTTAAAGTCAAATATCTCGGAAACTATTTCAGATATTAAGATGCGGTTTGCGCCATTCTTTTTCTCGGCTCATTTTACGTTAGAAAATGTTCTCAAAAGCCCAAAATTCGATAGTCGTTTTTTCGCGAAAAAAAATTACGACTCAAACGATGAAAATTTTTATTTTTTTTTATTTTTGGCCATAACTCGTAAGCTATTTGTCCTATAAATCTCAAATTTGGCCAGTAGGTAGATTTCGAGCTCCTCTTTCCATTGATGTGTAACTCAATGCCATTAAACGTCGTTTCCATTTTGAAAACATTGATTGAAAATCACCTTAAAATGATGTTTTCAAAACAGTTTTTGGCCAATACCTCGTTTATTTATTAAGCAAACTCAACGAATATGGGTCTCATTTTGCGCAGAATTTTACGCTGGATTCAAAAACATAATAAATTTTTAATTTTTGTCAACAAATAACCGAGTTATGGCCGTTTGAAATTTTGGGTTTTTCCCAGAGGGCCAAATTTTCGAAGGTTTGAAACAATTCATGCTCGATATCTCAGAAACTATTTCAGATATTGAGATGCGGTTTGCGCCATCGTTTTTCTCGCAATTTTTTACATTAGAAACAGTTCTTTGATTTATCCTCAAACGAAATTTGCAAATTTTCGCAAAAATTCATAACTAAAACTATAGCCAGATTTTTGATAATATCTCGCTTATTTTTTTTAGAGTAAACTTAAGTTATTATACTTCAGCGTACGCAGAATTTCACGCAGATTTCAAATCTGGGATTTAAATTCAGATCCGACAACAGATAACTGAGTTATGGCCGATCAAAGTTTCGTAAAGTTGATTTTCATTTTTTCTCATTTTTCCTAATTTTTAAAGTCAAATATCTCGGAAACTATTTCAGATATTGAGATGCGGTTTGCGCCATTCTTTTTCTCGGCTCATTTTACGTTAGAAAATGTTCTCAAAAGCCCAAAATTCGATAGTCGTTTTTTCGCGAAAAAAAATTACGACTCAAACGATGAAAATTTTTAATTTTTTTTATTTTTGGCCATAACTCGTAAGCTATTTGTCCTATAGATCTCAAATTTGGCCAGTAGGTAGATTCCGAGCTCCTCTTTCCATTGATGTGTAATTCATTGCCATTAAACGTCGTTTTCATTTTGAAAACATTGATTGAAAATCACCTTAAAATGATGTTTTCAAATCAGTTTTTGGCCAATACCTCGTTTATTTATTAAGCAAACTCAACGAATATGGGTCTCATTTTACGCAGAATTTTACGCTGAAATCAAAAACATGATAATTTTTTAATTTCTGTCAACAAATAACAGAGTTATGGCCGTTTGAAATTCTGGGTTTTTGCTAGAGGGCCAAATTTTCGAAGGTTTGAAACAATTCATGCTCGATATCTCAGAAACTATTTCAGATATTGAGATGCGGTTTGCGCCATCGTTTTTCTCGCAATTTTTTACATAAGAAACAGTTCTTTGATTTTGCCTCAATCGAAAGTTGCAAATTTTTGCAAAAATTCATAACTAAAACTATGGCCAAATTTTTGATATCGATATCTCGCTTATTTTTTTTAGAGTAAACTTAAGTTATTATACATCAGCGTACGCAGAATTTCACGCAGATTTCAAATCTGGGATTTAAATTCAGATCCGACAACAGATAACTGAGTTATGGCCGATCAAAGTTTCGGATAGTTGATTTTCATTTTTTCTCATTTTTCCTAATTTTTAAAGTCAAATATCTCGGAAACTATTTCAGATATTGAGATGCGGTTTGCGCCATTCTTTTTCTCGGCTCATTTTACGTAAGAAAATGTTCTCAAAAGCCCAAAATTCGATAGTCGTTTTTTCGCGAAAAAAAATTACGACTCAAACGTTGAAAATTTTTAATTTTTTTTATTTTTGGCCATAACTCGTAAGCTATTTGTCCTATAAATCTCAAATTTGGCCAGTAGGTAGATTCCGAGCTCCTCTTTCCATTGATATGTAATTCAATGTCATTAAACGTCGTTTTCATTTTGAAAACATTGATTGAAAATCACCTTAAAATGATGTTTTCAAATCAGTTTTTGGCCAATACCTCGTTTATTTATTAAGCAAACTCAACGAATATGAGTCTCATTTTACGCAGAATTTTACGCTGAATCCAAAACCATGATAATTTTTTAATTTCTGTCAACAAATAACAGAGTTATGGCCGTTTGAAATTCTGGGTTTTTGCTAGAGGGCCAAATTTTCGAAGGTTTGAAACAATTCTTGCTCGATATCTCAGAAACTATTTCAGATATTGAGATGCGGTTTGCGCCATCGTTTTTCTCGCAATTTTTTACATAAGAAACAGTTCTTTGATTTTGCCTCAAACGAAAGTTACTATGGCCAAGTTTTTGATATCGATATCTCGCTTATTTTTTAGAGTAAACTTAAGTTATTATACATCAGCGTACGCAGAATTTTACGCAGATTCCAAATCTGGGATTTAAATTCAGATCCGACAACAGATGACTGAGTTATGGCCGATCAAAGTTTCGGAAAGTTGATTTTCATTTTTTCTCATTTTTCCTAATTTTTAAAGTCAAATATCTCGGAAACTATTTCAGATATTGAGATGCGGTTTGCGCCATTCTTTTTCTCGGCTCATTTTACGTTAGAAAATGTTCTCAAAAGCCCAAAATTCGATAGTCGTTTTTTCGCGAAAAAAAATTACGACTCAAACGATGAAAATTTTTATTTTTTTTTATTTTTGGCCATAACTCGTAAGCTATTTGTCCTATAGATCTCAAATTTGGCCAGTAGGTAGATTTCGAGCTCCTCTTTCCATTGATGTGTAATTCAATGCCATTAAACGTCGTTTTCATTTTGAAAACATTGATTGAAAATCACCTTAAAATGATGTTTTCAAAACAGTTTTTGGCCAATACCTCGTTTATTTATTAAGCAAACTCAACGTATATGGGTCTCATTTTACGCAGAATTTTACGCTGGATTCAAAAACATAATAAATTTTTAATTTTTGTCAACAAATAACCGAGTTATGGCCGTTTGAAATTTTGGGTTTTTGCCAGAGGGCCAAATTTTCGAAGGTTTGAAACAATTCATGCTCGATATCTCAGAAACTATTTCAGATATTGAGATGCGGTTTGCGCCATCGTTTTTCTCGCAATTTTTTACATTAGAAACAGTTCTTTGATTTATCCTCAAACGAAATTTGCAAATTTTCGCAAAAATTCATAACTAAAACTATAGCCAGATTTTTGATATCGATATCTCGCTTATTTTTTTAGAGTAAACTTAAGTTATTATACATCAGCGTACGCAGAATTTCACGCAGATTTCAAATCTGGGATTTAAATTCAGATCCGACAACAGATAACTGAGTTATGGCCGATCAAAGTTTCGTAAAGTTGATTTTCATTTTTTCTCATTTTTCCTAATTTTTAAAGTCAAATATCTCGGAAACTATTTCAGATATTGAGATGCGGTTTGCGCCATTCTTTTTCTCGGCTCATTTTACGTTAGAAAATGTTCTCAAAAGCCCAAAATTCGATAGTCGTTTTTTCGCGAAAAAAAATTACGACTCAAACGATTAAAATTTTTAATTTTTTTTATTTTTGGCCATAACTCGTAAGCTATTTGTCCTATAGATCTCAAATTTGGCCAGTAGGTAGATTTCGAGCTCCTCTTTCCATTGATGTGTAATTCAATGCCATTAAACGTCGTTTTCATTTTGAAAACATTGATTGAAAATCACCTTAAAATGATGTTTTCAAAACAGTTTTTGGCCAATACCTCGTTTATTTATTAAGCAAACTCAACGAATATGGGTCTCATTTTACGCAGAATTTTACGCTGAATTCAAAAACATGATAATTTTTTAATTTCTGTCAACAAATAACCGAGTTATGGCCGTTTGAAATTTTGGGTTTTTGCCATAGGGCCAAATTTTCGAAGGTTTGAAACAATTCATGCTCGATATCTCAGAAACTATTTCAGATATTGAGATGCGGTTTGCGCCATCGTTTTTCTCGCAATTTTTTACATAAGAAACAGTTCTTTGATTTTGCCTCAAACGAAAGTTGCAAATTTTTGCAAAAATTTGTAACTAAAACTATAGCCAAATTTTTGATATCGATATCTCGCTTATTTTTTTTAGAGTAAACTTAAGTTATTATACATCAGCGTACGCAGAATTTCACGCAGATTTCAAATCTGGGATTTAAATTCAGATCCGACAACAGATAACTGAGTTATGGCCGATCAAAGTTTCGGAAAGTTGATTTTCATTTTTTCTCATTTTTCCTAATTTTTAAAGTCAAATATCTCGGAAACTATTTCAGATATTAAGATGCGGTTTGCGCCATTCTTTTTCTCGGCTCATTTTACGTTAGAAAATGTTCTCAAAAGCCCAAAATTCGATAGTTGTTTTTTCGCGAAAAAAAATTACGACTCAAAACGATGAAAATTTTTAATTTTTTTTATTTTTGGCCATAACTCGTAAGCTATTTGTCCTATAGATCTCAAATTTGACCAGTAGGTAGATTTCGAGCTCCTCTTTCCATTGATGTATAATTCAATGCCATTAAACGTCGTTTCCATTTTGAAAACATTGATTGAAAATCACCCTAAAATGATGTTTTCAAAACAGTTTTTGGCCAATACCTCGTTTATTTATTAAGCAAACTCAACGAATATGGGTCTCATTTTACGCAGAATTTTACGCTGGATTCAAAAACATGATAATTTTTTAATTTTTGTCAACAAATAACCGAGTTATGGCCGTTTGAAATTTTTGGTTTTTGCCAGAGGGCCAAATTTTCGAAGGTTTGAAACAATTCATGCTCGATATCTCAGAAACTATTTCAGATATTGAGATGCGGTTTGCGCCATCGTTTTTCTCGCAATTTTTTACATAAGAAACAGTTCTTTGATTTTGCCTCAAACGAAAGTTGCAAATTTTTGCAAAAATTTGTAACTAAAACTATAGCCAAATTTTTGATATCGATATCTCGCTTATTTTTTTTAGAGTAAACTTAAGTTTTTATACATCAGCGAACGCAGAATTTCACGCAGATTTCAAATCTGGGATTTAAATTCAGATCCGACAACAGATAACTGAGTTATGGGCGATCAAAGTTTCGGAAAGTTGATTTTCATTTTTTCTCATTTTTCCTAATTTTTAAAGTCAAATATCTCGGAAACTATTTCAGATATTAAGATGCGGTTTGCGCCATTCTTTTTCTCGGCTCATTTTACGTTAGAAAATGTTCTCAAAAGCCCAAAATTCGATAGTCGTTTTTTCGCGAAAAAAAATTACGACTCAAACGATGAAAATTTTTATTTTTTTTTATTTTTGGCCATAACTCGTAAGCTATTTGTCCTATAAATCTCAAATTTGGCCAGTAGGTAGATTTCGAGCTCCTCTTTCCATTGATGTGTAACTCAATGCCATTAAACGTCGTTTCCATTTTGAAAACATTGATTGAAAATCACCTTAAAATGATGTTTTCAAAACAGTTTTTGGCCAATACCTCGTTTATTTATTAAGCAAACTCAACGAATATGGGTCTCATTTTGCGCAGAATTTTACGCTGGATTCAAAAACATAATAAATTTTTAATTTTTGTCAACAAATAACCGAGTTATGGCCGTTTGAAATTTTGGGTTTTTCCCAGAGGGCCAAATTTTCGAAGGTTTGAAACAATTCATGCTCGATATCTCAGAAACTATTTCAGATATTGAGATGCGGTTTGCGCCATCGTTTTTCTCGCAATTTTTTACATTAGAAACAGTTCTTTGATTTATCCTCAAACGAAATTTGCAAATTTTCGCAAAAATTCATAACTAAAACTATAGCCAGATTTTTGATAATATCTCGCTTATTTTTTTTAGAGTAAACTTAAGTTATTATACTTCAGCGTACGCAGAATTTCACGCAGATTTCAAATCTGGGATTTAAATTCAGATCCGACAACAGATAACTGAGTTATGGCCGATCAAAGTTTCGTAAAGTTGATTTTCATTTTTTCTCATTTTTCCTAATTTTTAAAGTCAAATATCTCGGAAACTATTTCAGATATTGAGATGCGGTTTGCGCCATTCTTTTTCTCGGCTCATTTTACGTTAGAAAATGTTCTCAAAAGCCCAAAATTCGATAGTCGTTTTTTCGCGAAAAAAAATTACGACTCAAACGATGAAAATTTTTAATTTTTTTTATTTTTGGCCATAACTCGTAAGCTATTTGTCCTATAGATCTCAAATTTGGCCAGTAGGTAGATTCCGAGCTCCTCTTTCCATTGATGTGTAATTCATTGCCATTAAACGTCGTTTTCATTTTGAAAACATTGATTGAAAATCACCTTAAAATGATGTTTTCAAATCAGTTTTTGGCCAATACCTCGTTTATTTATTAAGCAAACTCAACGAATATGGGTCTCATTTTACGCAGAATTTTACGCTGAAATCAAAAACATGATAATTTTTTAATTTCTGTCAACAAATAACAGAGTTATGGCCGTTTGAAATTCTGGGTTTTTGCTAGAGGGCCAAATTTTCGAAGGTTTGAAACAATTCATGCTCGATATCTCAGAAACTATTTCAGATATTGAGATGCGGTTTGCGCCATCGTTTTTCTCGCAATTTTTTACATAAGAAACAGTTCTTTGATTTTGCCTCAATCGAAAGTTGCAAATTTTTGCAAAAATTCATAACTAAAACTATGGCCAAATTTTTGATATCGATATCTCGCTTATTTTTTTTAGAGTAAACTTAAGTTATTATACATCAGCGTACGCAGAATTTCACGCAGATTTCAAATCTGGGATTTAAATTCAGATCCGACAACAGATAACTGAGTTATGGCCGATCAAAGTTTCGGATAGTTGATTTTCATTTTTTCTCATTTTTCCTAATTTTTAAAGTCAAATATCTCGGAAACTATTTCAGATATTGAGATGCGGTTTGCGCCATTCTTTTTCTCGGCTCATTTTACGTAAGAAAATGTTCTCAAAAGCCCAAAATTCGATAGTCGTTTTTTCGCGAAAAAAAATTACGACTCAAACGTTGAAAATTTTTAATTTTTTTTATTTTTGGCCATAACTCGTAAGCTATTTGTCCTATAAATCTCAAATTTGGCCAGTAGGTAGATTCCGAGCTCCTCTTTCCATTGATATGTAATTCAATGTCATTAAACGTCGTTTTCATTTTGAAAACATTGATTGAAAATCACCTTAAAATGATGTTTTCAAATCAGTTTTTGGCCAATACCTCGTTTATTTATTAAGCAAACTCAACGAATATGAGTCTCATTTTACGCAGAATTTTACGCTGAATCCAAAACCATGATAATTTTTTAATTTCTGTCAACAAATAACAGAGTTATGGCCGTTTGAAATTCTGGGTTTTTGCTAGAGGGCCAAATTTTCGAAGGTTTGAAACAATTCTTGCTCGATATCTCAGAAACTATTTCAGATATTGAGATGCGGTTTGCGCCATCGTTTTTCTCGCAATTTTTTACATAAGAAACAGTTCTTTGATTTTGCCTCAAACGAAAGTTACTATGGCCAAGTTTTTGATATCGATATCTCGCTTATTTTTTAGAGTAAACTTAAGTTATTATACATCAGCGTACGCAGAATTTTACGCAGATTCCAAATCTGGGATTTAAATTCAGATCCGACAACAGATGACTGAGTTATGGCCGATCAAAGTTTCGGAAAGTTGATTTTCATTTTTTCTCATTTTTCCTAATTTTTAAAGTCAAATATCTCGGAAACTATTTCAGATATTGAGATGCGGTTTGCGCCATTCTTTTTCTCGGCTCATTTTACGTTAGAAAATGTTCTCAAAAGCCCAAAATTCGATAGTCGTTTTTTCGCGAAAAAAAATTACGACTCAAACGATGAAAATTTTTATTTTTTTTTATTTTTGGCCATAACTCGTAAGCTATTTGTCCTATAGATCTCAAATTTGGCCAGTAGGTAGATTTCGAGCTCCTCTTTCCATTGATGTGTAATTCAATGCCATTAAACGTCGTTTTCATTTTGAAAACATTGATTGAAAATCACCTTAAAATGATGTTTTCAAAACAGTTTTTGGCCAATACCTCGTTTATTTATTAAGCAAACTCAACGTATATGGGTCTCATTTTACGCAGAATTTTACGCTGGATTCAAAAACATAATAAATTTTTAATTTTTGTCAACAAATAACCGAGTTATGGCCGTTTGAAATTTTGGGTTTTTGCCAGAGGGCCAAATTTTCGAAGGTTTGAAACAATTCATGCTCGATATCTCAGAAACTATTTCAGATATTGAGATGCGGTTTGCGCCATCGTTTTTCTCGCAATTTTTTACATTAGAAACAGTTCTTTGATTTATCCTCAAACGAAATTTGCAAATTTTCGCAAAAATTCATAACTAAAACTATAGCCAGATTTTTGATATCGATATCTCGCTTATTTTTTTAGAGTAAACTTAAGTTATTATACATCAGCGTACGCAGAATTTCACGCAGATTTCAAATCTGGGATTTAAATTCAGATCCGACAACAGATAACTGAGTTATGGCCGATCAAAGTTTCGTAAAGTTGATTTTCATTTTTTCTCATTTTTCCTAATTTTTAAAGTCAAATATCTCGGAAACTATTTCAGATATTGAGATGCGGTTTGCGCCATTCTTTTTCTCGGCTCATTTTACGTTAGAAAATGTTCTCAAAAGCCCAAAATTCGATAGTCGTTTTTTCGCGAAAAAAAATTACGACTCAAACGATTAAAATTTTTAATTTTTTTTATTTTTGGCCATAACTCGTAAGCTATTTGTCCTATAGATCTCAAATTTGGCCAGTAGGTAGATTTCGAGCTCCTCTTTCCATTGATGTGTAATTCAATGCCATTAAACGTCGTTTTCATTTTGAAAACATTGATTGAAAATCACCTTAAAATGATGTTTTCAAAACAGTTTTTGGCCAATACCTCGTTTATTTATTAAGCAAACTCAACGAATATGGGTCTCATTTTACGCAGAATTTTACGCTGAATTCAAAAACATGATAATTTTTTAATTTCTGTCAACAAATAACCGAGTTATGGCCGTTTGAAATTTTGGGTTTTTGCCATAGGGCCAAATTTTCGAAGGTTTGAAACAATTCATGCTCGATATCTCAGAAACTATTTCAGATATTGAGATGCGGTTTGCGCCATCGTTTTTCTCGCAATTTTTTACATAAGAAACAGTTCTTTGATTTATCCTCAAACAAAATTTCCAAATTTTCGCAAAAATTCGTAACTAAAACTATGGCCAAACTTCTGATTTCGATATCTCGCTTATTTTTTAGAGTAAACTTAAGTTATTATACATCAGCGTACGCAGAATTTTACGCAGATTCCAAATCTGGGATTTAAATTCAGATCCGACAACAGATAACTGAGTTATGGCCGATCAAAATTTCGGAAAGTTAATTTTCATTTTTTCTCATTTTTCCTAATTTTTAAAGTCAAATATCTCGGAAACTATTTCAGATATTGAGATGCGGTTTGCGCCATTCTTTTTCTCGGCTCATTTTACGTTAGAAAATCTTCTCAAAAGCCCAAAATTCGATAGTCGTTTTTTCGCGAAAAAAAATTACGACTCAAACGATGAAAATTTTTATTTTTTTTTATTTTTGGCCATAACTCGTAAGCTATTTGTCCTATAGATCTCAAATTTGACCAGTAGGTAGATTTCGAGCTCCTCTTTCCATTGATGTGTAATTCAATGCCATTAAACGTCGTTTTCATTTTGAAAACATTGATTGAAATTCACCTTAAAATGATGTTTTCAAAACAGTTTTTGGCCAATACCTCGTTTATTTATTAAGCAAACTCAACGAATATGGGTCTCATTTTACGCAGAATTTTACGCTGGATTCAAAAACATAATAATTTTTTAATTTTTGTCAACAAATAACCGAGTTATGGCCGTTTGAAATTTTGGGTTTTTGCCAGAGGGCCAAATTTTCGAAGGTTTGAAACAATTCATGCTCGATATCTCAGAAACTATTTCAGATATTGAGATGCGGTTTGCGCCATCGTTTTTCTCGCAATTTTTTACATTAGAAACAGTTCTTTGATTTATCCTCAAACGAAATTTGCAAATTTTCGCAAAAATTCATAACTAAAACTATAGCCAGATTTTTGATATCGATATCTCGCTTATTTTTTTTAGAGTAAACTTAAGTTATTATACATCAGCGTACGCAGAATTTCACGCAGATTTCAAATCTGGGATTTAAATTCAGATCCGACAACAGATAACTGAGTTATGGCCGATCAAAGTTTCGTAAAGTTGATTTTCATTTTTTCTCATTTTTCCTAATTTTTAAAGTCAAATATCTCGGAAACTATTTCAGATATTGAGATGCGGTTTGCGCCATTCTTTTTCTCGGCTCATTTTACGTTAGAAAATGTTCTCAAAAGCCCAAAATTCGATAGTCGTTTTTTCGCGAAAAAAAATTACGACTCAAACGATGAAAATTTTTATTTTTTTTTATTTTTGGCCATAACTCGTAAGCTATTTGTCCTATAGATCTCAAATTTGGCCAGTAGGTAGATTTCGTGCTCCTCTTTCCATTGATGTGTAATTCAATGCCATTAAACGTCGTTTCCATTTTGAAAACATTGATTGAAAATCACCTTAAAATGATGTTTTCAAAACAGTTTTTGGCCAATACCTCGTTTATTTATTAAGCAAACTCAACGAATATGTCTCATTTTACGCAGAATTTTACGCTGAATTCAAAAACATTAGAATTTTCAATTTTCGTCAACAAATAACTGAGTTATGGTCGTTTGAATTTTTGGGTTGTCGCCAGAGGGCCAAATTTTTGAAGGTTCAAAACAATTCGTGCTCGATGTCTCGGAAACTATTTCAGATATTGAGATGCGGTTTGCGCCATCGTTTTTCTCGCGAATTTTTACATAACAAAAAGTTCTTTGATTTTTCTACAGTCGAAATTTGCAAATTTTCGCAGAAATTTACAACTAAAACTATGCCAAATTTCTGATATCAATATCTCGCAAATTTTTTAGAGTAAACTTAGGTTATTATACATCAATGCACGCAGAATTTTCCGCAGATTCAAAATCTGGGATTTAAATTCAGATCCGACAACAAGTAACTGAGGTATGGCCAATCAAAGTTTCGGATAGTTAATTTTGATTTTTCCTCATTTTTCCTAATTTGTCCGAACGATCTCAAATTTGGCCTGTAGATAGATCTCGAGCTTCTTTTTCGATTCAGGAATTTGACTAAAATCATTGATGCGGGAGAAGCTGGTTGATATTATAAAATGTTAATAAACAACAAAATTTTAAAAAATGTATTTTTCCAAATTAAAAAATTGAAGCACAATTTTCAACGGGGTGCTATTTTCAGGTTCAAAGGAGTGTGGCTTACTTGGAAAGTTAAGAAACAATGATTTATGGCAACAAACATCTGACGTGCATTTGAAATCCAAGACATTGCGCATGCGGAGCGTTTTTCATTGGGTTTTTGAGTCCGGCGATTTTCGAGCATTCTGTGCGTTCTTAGCGTGGTATTTATGAGCGCACAAAGTTGAGTAACAGAAAGCATTGCGCATCTTTATGAACGCTTTTGTGTCACATTTTACACAAACTTTACACAGACTAATTTTTATGAACGCGGTCCTGAATCTAACCCTGTTTGAAAAAATCGAGCATGCGCACGTTGTGAAACACATGACAGTCGGCCGAACTGTCAAATTTATGTAACCCAAAAAAGTAATTTTTTCTTCTGTGCAAAATTCGTAAATAATGTATTCCAGAAAAGTAAGAACTCCTTCATTTTTGTAGTCTTAAGCATGATCAGTAAGTTTCAGTTACTGAAAGCAGCATTACTGCCAGCTGCAGTGTTGGTTTCTCAAGAAAAGGGGCAAATCCCTGAGCCCCCACAGTTATGTCGAGCAAGTGAACTGCCAATTTACGTTCCCAACCCACCACCAATTCAAGATGAGCCTGAGAAACTGATACAGACACCGGCAGTAATAGAAGAGAGTTGTGGGACTATCAGAGAGCAAGTTACTAAAGTTTACTCTGAAATGCAAGCTTACAAGAAAGTTGGGACTGATTATATTGCACAGAGCAGAGAAAATGCTGACTGTAATTAAAGTTCTGCTATAAAAGATCAGTTTAAAACAACTGTTTTAGGGCTCATTACATATTTAAGGAAAGAAGACAACACCACACCAAAAGCTGGCGCTATAGCCATTGGTGGATTGACTGGACTAATCTTTGGATTGAGAGGAAGGTTCTTTAAGAGAGCCTTGTATGCAACTACTGGAGCCTTAGGCATGGCTGCTGTCTGTTATCCAAAAGAAGCTTCAGAGTATTCACAGATTGTTATAGCAGAATCGAAAAAGTATGCTACTATTGCATATAATTTCGCCTATGGAGGTATGTTTTTTTAGAGTTGAATCTCCTTGATGATATTCACATTCTTCTATGTTTAAGTCAAGAAGGATGATCCACCATTGGAACTTCCATCTTTACCAAAACTCCCATCAAGCTTATCTGAAGCTTGGGACTCTGTAACAAAATCAGCATCATCTCTTGTTTCAGGAGTACAACAGCAACAGCAGCAGCAACAGGAGCAGGTAATTACAGAGCAAGTGTTAGAGCTGACAGAACAGGATGCTTTATCTATTGTTACAAAAGCGCATGATGAATCTTCTAGATCTTGTCATTGTCCTGTTGGTGCTTGTCTTGGACATGATACTTAACATTTCAAAATTTGGTGCTGGTTGTGGTAAACGCACTCATTTTTGCTCAGGTGGTTTTGTAGACTGTCTATTAACATGATTTTTTTTTCCAGGTGCCACAACCTCTTAAGAAAGACAAGTAATACCATGTAAATACCCGACATTAAAATGTATATACTCTGAGAGCGTTATATGAAAACCCTTTTTTCTTTACTATAATTTTATTGAAAAATAAAACGGCTGCTATCACAGCAACATTACAAATGAAAATAAATCAATGCGTTTAACGTAATAAATGACTAAATTTACTTAATACTATTTTAACAATATCAAAAAATATTATGTAACATCACAAATGCAGTATCACCTAGCGAAATAAATTTAGCTGCGCTCCAATTTCAATTTAGGTACATTCTACGTTACGTAAAATGCGCAAAAACTGCACCAAAAAATTACAATGAAGACGTTTTTGGGACAGTGCAGTCCTTTCAGTAGTCTTGCATTTGATAAGATGTAATACAAACATGTACAAAAACTTAAACACATTCTGTGTACACCTCACTCTTGAAACAAATTGTTTATTTTGAAACATTACATGAGAAACGAACTTATTTTACTTTATATGGTGTCATAATTCCTTCCATTTTGACCTGATTTTTTGATGCCATTCTTTTGAGAACACTGCTCCTTGTGGAATATTTGGATGACTGATTGTAAGTTTGCTGTAATTTAGTGGCCAACTCAAAATCAGCTTGTTCTTGCAAAGCTCTTTTAATATTCTCGCTAATCAAGCTGGTTTCTTTGAAATTTGTTCTTTTCACGGTTGGGAGGGTAAATTCAGTTTTACATGAGCTTCCATCAGGGATTTTGCTGGATTTCAATTTTTTTGTACCTTTGTTGTCAGTTTTCTCTTGCTTTCGCTTCAATGTGATACCGCCCTGTGCGTCAATATTCTCCTTTTTACATGGCTCCGAACATAATCTGGCAAAAGCAGACTCTAAATGGTTCATGTTGATTTGATTTTGCCCACTTGGTGCGCTGAAACCAGAAAATTAACGAAAGGAGACTCAACTTGGGGTTATACTTACAGTATTTTCATCTGGGGACTAACATTTGGTTTTCTACTAGGAACTTTGATGGGGGTCAACCCCTTGGAAGGTGGATTGTGCCGGTAATCAATGGGCTTGAAATATAGACACTCTGATTCGATACTATTACTCCTATCATTTGATCTTTCAGACTCTGTTATCTCTTGTATTCTTTTATTCTTCTTCATAACGTGAGATTCTTTCATGATGTTCTTCTGAGTGTCTTTTGAGCTCACATTTTGGCATAAAATCCTACAAGTATATTCCTTTGTTGCAAAATTATTAAAGTTTGGACGTTTTAGGTTTTTATCTTGACTTTTAGGATCACTTTTTGATGTAGACGATACAGAAATCACTGGTTTTGTTGGTTTAATACTAATTTTGTCAGTTTTTTCTCCTAAATTCGAGATCTTCTCTCCGACGCGCTTACTTTCATTATTTGCTTTGTACTTGTCTAAAACATACAAAAAGTCGCGTTGAGAAACGCATGGTAGGTTATGTTTTGTCAAAGTGGTACCTTCATGGTTTTCTCCGCTACTATTGAGTTTATTTTTAACCTGAAGCGGGAATAGGTCCTGGATTGTTTGCCAGAGGGTCTCGTTGACTAATTTCTTGGATTTTGTGGCTGATCTAAGCCAAGAACCAACTCTTACCCTGCAAAGAGGACAAACAACATTCGCGTTTTGCGTCGTTGTTTCGAAGCACGACAAACAGAAACCGTGAGAGCATGGAAGCGTGATCGGTTTAATTAAAATGCTTCGACAAATGGGACAAATCACATCATTTCCACTTAATTTCTTATTATCGAACTTATTTACTTTTGCACGTCTAGGAGCCATGTTTTATTTACTACTCTGACATTTGACGGAAATGGAACTAGAAACAAACAACGGGATAAAAATATCCCTACATAATGTCAAAGGTAACTCCGCAACTGTCAGAATGGTAAACAAAAATGACGTTATTATTGGAGTTCAATACATGACCATGTAACATGTTTAATTCGGGCGTTGATGATATCTGTAAAAAGGTGAAAGGGTGAGAGGCTTCAACAGAGTTAATTCAGTGATTTACGTAACCATTTCAGATTGTTTTCTGACGAAATGGACCTAACTAAAGATGATTCTTTGTCGCCAATAAGTATTGATTTAATTGAACCAAATCTCTACCTCGGAGGTTTGTCAGCAGCCAAAGATGTGAATACGCTTGTGAGGTTTAAAATCACGCACATTCTAACCATTGACACCTGCCCCTTACCCAGAAAAATCCTAGAACTGAAAAATGTCACCACAAAGTTCATACAACTGTCTGATCAACCCAAAGAAGACCTCGTGAGCCACTTTGACGACACTGAAGCCTTCATTCTTGAAGGAACCTCAAATGGGGCTGTCTTAGTGCATTGTTATTTTGGTGTCTCCAGAAGTGCCACTGTGGTTATAGCATACATAATGAAAAAATATCAACTCTCTTACAGAGAAGCCTTTGAGAAAGTCAAGTCTAAAAGAAGTATAGTCTACCCCAATCAAGGCTTCGTCTCCCAATTACTTCTCTACAAAGAAATGGGGTACCAACTAGACCCCAACAACATGAAATACAAAATCTTCAGACTGAACATCGCCGCGGATCAAGTCAGAAAAGTGAAAATCCTCCCGCAGAACTTCATGGATTTAATAAAATTTGACCCAGGTTTGACTCAGACTGAACCTGAACCTAATGTATATCGCTGTAAAAAATGTCGCCGCGTTCTTGCTTGCGAATCTAATTTAATAACACATAAAATTGATGGAGAAGTCTGTACAAAAACTTACTTTATTGAGCCTCTAGCTTGGATGAATGTAACTCAAACCACTCAAGAGAAGTTGCATTGTCCTAAATGCAATGCCAAAATTGGCTCTTTTAGTTGGATCATGGGGTGTCAGTGTCCCTGTGGTGTCAAAGTAGCCCCTGCCTTTTACCTAACTCCCTCCAAAGTAGACTTCACTAATGTTGTTAAGAATGTTGAGATGACTTTCTAAGTACCTGATACTCTGCCAATTTGGGTGAATTATTCAGACTTTATGTTGACAATATTTACAAAGTGTTGAATATTTGTGAATGTCTTCCATTGTTGGCGTTGATTTGCCTCTTTGTTACCTGTTTGAGACGTTATTTTTGCTTAAATTGTGTATTTGAAAGACTAGAATTTACAAACTGTTTTGCTCCTTAAATGAACCAGATTTTCTCCAGAATTGTAATCAATACTTCTTGAAGTCCAGGTAGTACAAATTCGCTTCATCTCCTCTCTGGAGGAACATCTTAGCGGCCCCACTGATACATGAAACCCCAAAAAGTGATTATATGTGGATTCCAAGGTGCTCACTTATTTTGAATAAATAACTTAGTGTTGTGTACATTCTTCGGTGGTTTTATTACCCTAAATAAGATAACGCGTTTAAATTTCATTTTATTTGATTCCCGAACGAGTTTATCAAAATTTGTCGACTAAATGTAGAATATGTTGTTGCTCCTGGTCCCGCCACTCTTTATCGCCTTCATCTCCCAAATTCCCGGCGTATTCTCGCATAATGTGTCTGATGGTCTTCAGCGACGCTCCTCGCAGATTCAATATCTGCATGACCCGCTGTTTAATACTTGCAGGCCCCGCAGCGCAAACTTCCACGATTATGTAATCCACCAACTGCAAAGTGAACAGTCCTCCTTCTAAACGTTTCATGTAACTAACATCGTCATCTTCGGCTCCGTTTTCCTCGTCGTCATCAATCGCTTCAACTTTCTCCAGATACTTAAAATGTAATTCGAGTAACCTGTCCACTTTTTCGTGGTCATTTTCAGTGAATTTACTGATTAGTCTTTGTCGCTGCGACCCTCTACAATTTCGCAGCATCGAAGCAATAATTGAAGCAACGTGCTCTTCGTGTTCTTCTGTGGATAGAACTTTTTTTCGGTTCTTCTTAGGAGTTTTCATGAACAGCGGGAAAATTGTACGTAGACCTAAGATATCCACGAATTTGTTACAATTGTCTTTGCCATGGGGCCCTGACATGGCATAGTCTAAAACTTTCAGTGAGCCGTTCCGTGACGTTTTCTTCTCTCGCAGCATCAAGTTCATTAACTGGAGACCTTCACCTTTGAGGAATCGGTCGCGATTTGGCACTACCATAAGCGCGCTACATAAACAGTTGAAGAGATTCTCCATGAGCTCGTGTTCTTCGGCGCTGGAAGGATCGTGTCTTTTATAGAACGCCAATTGTTGTAAAAGTGTATCAATTCCGTCCATTTCGCCTAAAGTGGTTCTGTTTTTTTCGTTGTCTTGGAGCAAAATCGATAAAAGTTCGCTGACGTATAATTTGTTTGGATCAAAAGGAGCCTTCACTTTCAGTCGTTTTAGTAGCCACTGGAGCAAACCTTGTTTCATGGCTTCATTACAAACGTCGCTTCGCAATTCTGTTAGGTTTTCTATGATGGAAAGGGAGTTGTGGACGCCGTCTGCCTCTTCTTTCACGGATTCGTCTAAACGGTCTAAGTTTTGTACTAAGAGAGCGATTACTTGGTGCTCAAGGAGGGAGTCTATTAGAGCCTCTGCGCCTTCCTCTGACTCATGGAGGATGTTCACATCTGTGAGCTCTTGGAGAAGTTCCACGGTAGCCACGGCAACGTCTGTATTGTCATGAGCCAGCAATTCCAACAAACTGGGAATAATCTGCAATTTTACCAACAGAGGATAATAATCAGGTGCAGTGGCTAGCACTCTCATCTCCTGCAAAATTTCATGCAACTCCAATTCACTCTCCATGAACTTTTCAGGAGAATCAGGGAATTTAATGCGCATTTCCCTGTTCTTCAAGCTCCTTTTTTCAAAATTTAGAACAATTCTTTTGATTGCAGTCTCATCAATGACTTCCCCCTAAAATTACAAGATAAAAAAAATAAAGGTAAAGTTGAGAGAACAAACTTCAGTTTGCTGAGTTTCGACAAACTTCAGAATCTCCTGCCTTTCTTCTTCTGAAATCTGGTCGAGTGTCTGCAATGAAGGCGTGGGGGACGCAGCCCGAGACATTCTGTTCGCTTTGTCTCTGGCGATGCGGCGCATTTTTTTCTGTTTTTCGATTTCTTCATTTTCGGCTTCAGTTGGTCGTTTCACGCCTTGTGGGGGCTGAAATCATGAAGTATTACAACTAATTCACTTTTCGGCGTAAGTAAACAACTTGAAAATAGGTTAGAACACAAACTTGGAATATTATAACTTACTTTATAATCTAATAGTTCTCCAATATCCATTATTCACGGCGAACGGGACTTGGGAATAGAAACCACGCACTATAATTGAATAAATTTGTTTATTCTTGTATTTATTACAAATTATGACATTAACCAAAATGACAAATGACAGAAAAGTGACATCAAAATCCCTAAAAAAGCAAAAGTTACTGAAATCAGCTGTCAGGTTATGTCATTGTAAATTTGCCTCTTTTTTGTCAGTTTTGGATTTATAAGGTAAGAGGCTCCGTTTTTTACCAGTAAAAACTTAGATTTATTGTCGAGAATAGTTCCATAATGGCTGCAGCCCCCAGTCGTGGTCTGTTTGGGCTTCTTAAGAGAGGATGGCACGAGTTTCCCGATATCTTTGGAAGTGGGATAATGGGGCTCATTGGCATAGGTCTCCTCGTCGGTAGTGTCTCTTATTACTACAAAATAGATGGAGATAACAGACGGTATAAAATTGAGTATACAGTTATCCGTCACGACGATCCTAAGGCTCAAAAAGTAAGAAAAGACTATTTAGGAGACCAGTAAAAATCCAATAATTAATATACGTTTTATTGTAGTACCTCTGTTTTCGTTTAATAAATAATTTAATCACTTTGTAACTTTTTAAATTGACAAAATAAATTTCACAATAATTTGATTAAAAAATTTCCTAGTTAAAATAACAGTAGCAGTACTGTATTCATATGATAATGTATTAAAAACCTCTGGCCTATTTTATTATAGATATAAAACAATATGTTAACACCATGAAAAGAAGGGGCTTTTGTCCTGGAAGCGTTGTGTGAAATTGAAAAATCGCGATGTTTGTTGGCTTTGAGACCTGTAAAAGAGTGGTAAAAAGTCTGATTTTGTGACTTGTTTATTTACCTTTCCACAACAACCGCCGGCATCTGCACGAGTTGCACTGGTGACTTTCCATCCTTTAAAGCTTGGGTTAGATTAAGAATTTGGCCCCTAACTACTGACATTTGTCGTTCGTAAAGACTCCTGTCGAAACCTTTATCTTGCTTAAATAGTAAATATAAATCATCACATAAATCCTGTACAAAATTCATATCGGCTAGGAGTGGTAAAACAAGATCTTTCGTTTCTTTACTGAAGGGAACTTTGGCTTGTGGTAACCATGCCCAATGGTAGGGATACGCTCTCCAACTATCGGGATGCTTGTAAGGAAAAGCTAAACCATTATCTATCGCAGCGATGCTAATCTCCGGGAGGTGAACAAGATTCCAGTCCGTGATTTCCGTCAACTCCACTGGCCCATTTCCGTTTGAAATTGTCGGCTGTTCGTATTTTATAAGCCAATTATCGTTTCCTCGATCTGTGTTTCTTATAATATAATCTAAAACTACTAAACGTTCAAATTGAAGCTGAAATTTCTGAGCCATTCGTGTAGGCAAAGGTTCCACCTCGAATCGTCGCAACCAAAAATCGGCATCTTTGAAACCGTCGACAAACAACTGGAATGAACCACACTGAAAAACAGAATTATTTTGTTGTTCCAACAAATAACGAGAAATGAACCTTTGGTGGGAGACCTATCCTATTAAACCGTAACCCGACATTTGGAAATTGCTCCATTATAGCCCTCTTCATCCGTGCTTTTTGCCTGTCTATTCTAGGATAATTAAAAGTTTCTGATACTAATTTTACTACCTGGAATTGAGCGAGTTACGACACAGATTTAAAAAATTGAGTGCTTTTATACCCTCGTTTTCGGGACAATGTTGAGATTGAGTTTCGAATCGACCAAATATGCAGCTGCCTCGGACAAATACCCTTGATTAGGAATTAAACATGACCTTCCAAAACAACACGGACAACACAATTTATGCATCCACTTTGTCCATTTCGGGTTGAGACGACCGTAGGGCTCCTCGTCTTTGGGTTTGAAAACTGCGATAATTTTCTAAAAACGATTATTTCGTGTTATTAATCATGTATCTGCTGTTGAAACTTAATATTTCGCCCCACCGCGGAAAGCTGATACCGTCGTGATATTATTTTCAAAAAACAGAATCATGAGGATGTAAAAACTGAATTTTTTTCAGATTGTTCATTCAAGGATAATACGGAAATAAACGCCTTGATCACAGCAGTGCAAAATTTGTCGGTGCGAATTATTTAAACAAGTTAGATAAACATTACGATGTTATTGTGATTTTAAATAGTCCTCGATCTTTGCGATCATGTTATCAATAGTCCCAATTTAGCTGTAATAAAAATTTCAGCGGAACTTTTCAATGTAATTCTTTTAATAAGTATATCGATTTGTGAGGAATAATCCAAAGGTATGAATAGAGTCTCGCTCGTCACACCTCCCCGAAAATTCCACTTAATTTTTGCCCAGAGAACGGCCTAACATAATTAACTTATAATGCAAGCAACAAGTCACTGGGCTAGTTCAAATACAAAAAAGTCGCTCATGCTTGTTTTTCCCATATTCGTCATCCTGATTACGCTCAATATTGGTCATGGTACCAGCAAAACATCTAAATTATTGTTTTTTAATGCTAATGAGATTGCTTTTTAGTTCAATAAACGATAAAAATTATTAATATTGATAAGATATAAATACTGAAATATTAAATACATTGACGTAACTTATCAGAGCGAATTGATTGAAACAAAAGTGTCTCAGTAAAAAATTGAAACATTATGCTTGTTGGTAATTAAATGTTTTTTTTTCTCCCCAAAATCTGATTTGATTTACAGTTGACACGCATCACATGTTTCATGTAGATAAAACTGGGGCTTGTATAGATCTTACAATTAGATATCAAAATGAATACTAACTCCAGAGGGATTTTTGGCAAAGTAAGATCCACTGGAGCCCTGAGAAATGCGTTCAGGAAAGATGCCATTGTCAATAGCAACTTCTGCTTGCCACACCAAATCACTGAAGGCAGGATCATCTAGAATCAAAACTGGTTACTCCTAATTCATGTCTTTGATTGTGGTTACCTGGAAACTGATTGTAAGAGACATCCAGCCCTCCTAGGAGCGGCTGCGACTCTCTATTTAATCCTGGGGAATCCAATGCTGGTTCAAAGATAACTTCTGGGACTAGAGGAACGTCCTCAGCTGAACTATCACTACAAGCAACTGACAAGGCACTGTGCACTTCGTTTACTGTCACACTAGAGTTAGCTAGAATAGGAACAGTCTCACTGGCACTCATCACCCGATTTGGCAAATTTGGTTCTGTTTTTTAGCATTTACTTTAACTGATATGGTTTTTTGCTTTAACCTACTCTAAATTAAAACTGTACAAAAAGATTTATGTTTAAAATTAGAAGCGCATTATTAATTGACTAGAATTTAATCGGCATTGGTAATCAAGACTCACTACAAATCATGTACAACGTGACAATAGAAACATCGCATTAAAATCGAGAACTGTGAACACTGAAAGTCACATCATTTCATTGCAGATGACAGCAGATGACAAGACCTGCAACAAATTATGTCGTTTGGGTCTTTCGAGTGACGGTTGGCATTAGTTATTTACAGAATCTAAAAAAGTGCACGCTAATTTTACCTCCAATAATCATTGCAAACGACGAAAAACACTTGTTAACGTTAACAATAGTATAACGTAGGTGTTATCATGAATTATCTATCGTTTATCGCCACAAATGAATCACTTTGCGTTATCAGTTTTGGGGAATTTAGTCGGATTAGTTAGTCGGTTTCCAACGTTACAGGGAAATTTTTTGTTGATCAGTTGCTTTGGTGATCTGTCATCACATGTGTCACTAGTGTCAGCGCAAAAGAGCGGAACATGAAAAATATAAGAATAATAGTTTCTGCAATAATACTGACTTTGTGCTTCATTAATAACATAATTTCAGTCGATGGTAAGCTATAATAAATAACCGTGTACATTAATACAACAAAAATCAATACTGTATTTAAAAGTCGCATTTTATCTGTTCCTGTTGTGGCTAATTTTGATTGGCTCTCCTAAAATTATGAATATAAACCCTTACGTGGATTCTTGTAATAATTAATGTGTTACCATTGCTATTATAGGTAGTAAACAAAGGTTTGTAACATGCGGTTCTGTGGTAAAATTGCTAAACACAGATCATCGTGTCCGTTTGCATTCTCATGACGTCAAGTATGGAACAGGCAGTGGACAGCAGTCCGTCACTGCCACTGAAGTCCAAGAAGATATTAACAGTCATTGGGCAATAAAAGCAGAGTCAGGAAAAAATTGTGTCAGAGGTGAACCCATCAAATGTGGTGCTGTTGTAAGACTTGAACACTTGGAAACCAAGAAGAATTTACATTCTCATCATTTCTCAAGTCCTTTGAGTGGTTACCAGGAAATTAGCTGCTATGGGGACAATGGGGAAGGAGATTCAGGAGACCACTGGGTAGTAGTGTGTTCAGGTATTATAATTAAATGTTTAGACAATCATTATAGAGAGATTTTCTAGGCGATAACTGGCAGAGAGATGATAGTGTGATGCTAAAACATGTGGATACAGACATGTACTTATCAGCTTCAGGTAAAACCTTTGGAAGACCAATTAATGGACAAATGGAAGTAGTTGGAGTACGCTCTTCTACTGGTTCAGTCCACTGGCAGACTATGGAAGGAGTTTTCTTACATGCTCCTGATTTAGCAGCAAAGCACATGCATACAGTACATACAGAACTATGAAGGGGTAGTTAGATATTTTAATTTATTTTGTAATTTGTATAAATTTGTGATATAAGAAGACAAAATAAAGTTGACTAAATGTCGCCAAGTAATTTTATACCATATTTTTGTTAACTTTTTCGGCAAAATTTGGTTCCCAATACTGTATGGTTGGTGATATTACTTTCTTTGAAAAACATTTGCAAGCGATAAAAAATTGTAATTAACTTCGTATTAGTGGAACAGAGGATCACTTTTTCATGCGTTAACATTTTTTCGACATTTGTTCGCTAAAACGCGACACTACTCTCTTTCAGTGTTGTAATTAGCGCCTAAAGCTAAACTTATTTCATCTTTTAAACTGAATTCTTAAACACCAACTTATAAAACTGATCTATTTCTTAAAGCCGTTGTAAAAATGGTGGATGCGCCAGATGCGTTATTACAAATAATATTTTTTGTCCATTTCTTAAATTTAGGTGACACTCCTTTTGGAAACATACGTTTAACAAAAAATTAGAGGTATAGTATATTTATTACAAAACTTTTTCGGTAAATTTGTGTAAAATACATTATCACAGAAGCGTTTACGGCGCTGGAGAGCTGATAGGGGCTGCAGAACTGCTAGGGACTTCAGAGCTGCTAGGGGCTGCTGAACTGCTAGGGGCTTGAGAGCTGCTAAAGACTTCAGAGCTGCTAGTGGCTTCAGAACCGCTAGATGCTAGAGAACTGCTAGGCGCTGGGGAGCTGCTACTAACATCACTATCAACCGGACAACAGATTCCGGCAATCCTGCAACATTTAAGGTTCATCTCATCCTGCACCAAGAACTTCAAGAACTTACGTTTTTAAGGCACAGAAATATTGGTTGAAAACATTCACATCTGTTAAAAGTGAAAATACTTGAGGACACTTGGCCAAAGTAGTACATACTCCCGCTGTACCATTAATGGGTGTGGAGGGACACTCTGGTTTCATTAGCACATCTTCAGTAGCGGTCAAAAGCGTGTAATTTCCTAATAAAAACCAATTTTGAAGTTCGCTCATTTTTGTGGAATTCTCTTACCTGATGGGGTACTCAGAGTACCATTCTCTCCAAGAATGTCCTTAAGCCATGGAAGTTGATCTTTGATTTCTTGGTACGGATCTTCCGGTGTTATTGGTGTTCCGACTCTGTCAACTAGAGCTGACTCAAATTGAGGTGCTGAGTCTTCTTCATATTCTACGGCCGGTTCAGCCACCGGCATCGGTAGCGGTACTCGTGGATAAAAACTAACTGCATTTCTGTTGCTGGTGTAACTAAATGGTCCTGCTGCTGCTGCTGACATAATATTTTAAAAAATGAAATTAATTAGCTCAATGATTTTTTACCTTGGGCGAAAACTGGGCTTGGTGGTGGCAAAGAGAGCGTTGGTGCTAATAAAAAAATTAAATTAAAATCAGCAAATTTATACTTGACAGTCGTTAAAAAGAGCTAATTATTCCTTATTACCACCGATTACAACATCAATTACAATAGTTAGGCAGAGCTTTGTACGTATTATAACTTCCACATTTTTTTTTTACCTGAAGCAAAACCGCTTGCTCCTCCAAGTTGATAATCTAAAACCAATTGAAATGTATCACCACTAAAAAAAATTCGAAGGAAACTTACTTCTATTCACATATTGATCAAAGTCAGGGGCTGAAAACAAACGGATTATTAACTATTATAGCACAGTAAAGACTCGCAACTTACATTTCGAAGCGTCTTGAGTGTCAACAGCGCTGGTATCATTCGGTTTGACCACAACAAGAGAACTAACAGGAGTAACGAAAGAATATTTCAACGCGGTATCCAGCGCTTTTTTGGTATATTCGGTTTTATTTTCTGCAGCATCTCTCGCTTCAAGTACTTGTTTCACTGTTAAGTACGCCCAAAGTCTTTCCAAGTCCCCGACTGGATTTGTGATTTTCGGGGTCCACTCAATTGGTCCTCTGAAGCCGTTTCCATAAATTATAGGAGATTCAAATCCTTCATCTAAAATCGTTCGTTATTTTCGTTTACATAAATTTTGGGGTACAAACCTGCAAAGTAACCAGCCACCACTAGTTCACTGCCGCGGAAGAAAATCGGGAAGCGAGTTTTTGTCAGTTTAGTAGCATTAGAAACGTATTTAAAAGACACGTCGTTAAGTAGCGGCGAAGAGATTTGTTTGTAAAACTCTTGTAGTTGGAGACTTGCGTCGGCGGCTTCGTAAATATGTCGCGCAAAGCCTAAATTCTTCAGGGATATTTTTTGTAAGAAGTCTCTGTCGGCACCATCGCCGAAGGAAAGAGAGAAAATGGGCGAACGGAGGCGCCCGGTGTTAATTTCAGAGATCTACAATAAAAAATTAATTCGTGTTCAAAACTAATAAAATTCTTACGTCTGTTGTGATTTTTTCAGGGCTAGTTTCACCCACGGTGGGCTCTCCATCAGTTAAGAAAACAATAATGGGTTGGTGGGTGGTATTAGCATTTTCCGCGTCCTTCTTCACAAGTTTTAAACCTACTTCCAAGGCGGATTTGATGTCGGTTCCACCATAAGCGTTGAGTTTGTCGACGACTTGTTTGGCTTTCCTTACATTGTCTTCATTTGCTTCGTAAGGTGGTGGCAACTGTTGGTCTGTCTTGTTCTTTTTGGGTTGTTCTGGGTCTGCGTAGTATGACCATGGGTCGTCTCCAAGCTCGTAGTCAACTTCAACCTTGTCAACATTCCAAACTTTAACAGTGGAGCTAAACTCCACAATATTAAACAAATCTTCTTTCTTGAGCTCAGACAAAATACTGTTCATTGCCTCTTTTAGTTGTTTGATTCTGACACCATCCATGCTACCACTCGTGTCTAAAACGAAGATAACTTGCTTCGGAATAGGTGGGATATCACTTGGTGCAAAGAAGTGGACAAAGTATCCATCTTTCAACAACACTTCTCCTCCTTGAGGATCTCTCTCAACGTCATACTGCACCACGAACTGCCCGGCCAAACCATTTTCTTCTTTTGTCCCCAAACCAGTAGCATATTGCTTCTGGCGTTCAATATTCGGATTAAATTTGATGTTCGCTGTAGTTGCGTTCACTTGGTTAATTTCTGCGGACGAAGCAAGTTTGTCGTCGTCGCCTTTGGAGATCTCGTTTCCGGATCGCAAAGGAGGAGACTTAACGAATTTGAGAGGGCGACTTTCATTGATGTTCACTTCAACGTTCAAGTCTTTGACTGGTTGTCCTGGATGGATGTTGATAACGATTTCGTATTGTTCATTTTGGCGCTGAAGCAACTCTTCGTACATAAGAGTGAAAATCGCTTTTTTCTGCGGTTCGACATTCACCGACACTGTGAATCTGTTAGAATCTCTGGCGTTGGCTTCCACGTGAGCTGCGGCTTGACCGCGGTTTATAGCCTGAAGAGAAAACAATGTTTTAGCAGTGTTTGTTCTCACGATGCAATTTGTAGTAATCATGAACTTGACCTCGTCCCCAAGACCCCAAGGTGTGAAACCAGTGAGTATTTTTTCTTACCTCAGTGTAAATCTGTTTTGCTTCTTCCTTTTCTTTCACATACGCTTTGTAACTTTTTCCGTCGATTTCCATGACAAATCCGGAAATGTAGGCAGTTTCTGGAAGCACCACCGAAAATGTAGCTTCCTGTGCACTTTTGGCTAGATTTTTCACTTTGCTAACGACGGCAGTCGTAGCAAAGCGATTGGTAACGTTCGTGGTGACTTTCATATCATAAATTTTAGGTACTATTGGTACTGTGTCCTCCTATAAACACTGTTTTAGTCGTCAGAAATTTTGAGCATTTCTTTACCTTTGAGTTGGTTGTTTCACTGGAGGTTTCTTTTGATGCTTCAGTTGATGAAACGACTAAGCCGTCTCGACCAGTGGAAAATGCAGTCGTTGCAGCGATACATAGAGTTAAATAGAGCAAAAAATTTGGCCCCATGGTGGCTAGTCCTTGAAGAAAGTAAGTTTGTAAAAAAATTCCTTTCAATTGCAAGAAACTTTAAGTACTACTGACATTTACTTAGTTTTTAAATAATATAGTGACTAATTGGAATTTCCATGATTTGTTTACTTGTTAGAGGCGGGATTCCCCTTTTGCATTACTGAAAGTGCCCGTGACTGATTGATGTAAAGTTCGAGATGAAATTGGCATTAGCAATTAAGATCAAAAGTATTCTGGGAACTACTAATTTCTAGAATTACGCGGTTTTAAATATTTATGTTCATGTTTGTTTAATAAACAAGAAAACTTGTTTTGTTGTATAATCGACAACTTGTTATTCAAAATTGATAACTGTTCGAAAAATGTGGCGATTCTGAAGTAGCAACAAAGTAAAGACGAGTTTCGGTTCCTTTGAGATTTCGATGCGCACGATGTTTCTTGTTTTTCACGATTTCGTCCTCATCAGGGTCGATTACATAATATATGACCGCACCGCAGAAGAGAAGATTTAAAGACTTAATGGACAACGAGTAGAATAAGATATCTTTGTAGAAATACATCTATTAATTAAATGCTCAGAACAACTTACCTACTTTAAAAGTCCAGCAACTATTATAAACTACCACACAGCCTACAACTACTACAAAAGACACAAGGCTCACGTTGAGTGTTGATGGTTAAATTTCAAACCGGTATTATATCTCAGTCCTCAGTCTCCCACCAGTACTAATAAATTTACACTAATGACCTCGGGGGTCGGGTTATCCCAAGAAACTCAACATCACTGTTTGATGTAAATTATCACGAAGACATTGCTTGCAGAGGATATCTAATCTTTTTCTTTTGAATGGGTAATGATCGGGACTAGTTTTCTAGCTATCTAAGCAATTAGATATCGTTCAAACTAAGATTAGGTCAAAATTATCTGCAAGTTTTCAGTAAATGTTTATTTACTTGGTTTGAAATGTTGATGGAATTTAAAAAAAGTCATATCGCCTATACAGATTTTTGCGTCATTATTTTAATTAGAGGAAATTCAGTATTATTGTTGTTACGCTATTCAATTTAGTGGAACGGCGAAGTACTCAAAAGCTGTTTAGGTATTTTTGTACCCGGAAGTTTAAAACCAGTCAATTCAAAGAAATATTTTCATAAAAAAGACCTGCACTAAGAATTATTTAGTGTTAACTTCTTTAGAATGAAAGTAATCAGTGCGAAAGACGTCATAATTGGTTTGAAGAATTACATAAATAATTGCCTACTTCTAAGAATGCTTATATGGGCTGTAGTGTTGTTTGGGTATTTGTAAACTCATTTGCTGTCTCTGCGTGTGGTCTATTTAGATGCTAGGCTACAGCTCTAATAGAAAAATAGAAGTTGAATTAGTTGCAAATTTATTTCAAAAATCGGTGTTTCCAAGTCATCTATTTATATCATTATAGAACGGAAAATGTGCAATAAAATTTGCTGCATGCAAAATGAACAACAGCTATTGTGGCGAAATCCTGTTTCTATCTGTTGGGTAAGTGTTAAAAGCTACAAAAATAATATCAGGAAAGCATCACAGTCGTCCGTTCAATTTAATTTTATTCTTTGTTTTTTGATGATTTTTGATGATTCAAAATCTTGGGTACTTGTGCATTGGTTTGTAATAGCTCGTTATTTATGATAACATACTTCGTTCTTTAAAGAGCCACCCATTCTTGGCAGTAAAATGGCCAATGTGATTAAAATCGGATTACAGCTCAAAAAAAGAGTAAATTCATTGGCTTGTAATATCTTTATCAAATAGTTTTTGTAACAAAAAACGTACAAAACAACCAACTGGATCGCTTCTTATGACATGACTTATCTTATTGGTTTGCTTATTGGTTGCATACATTTGCATACCTATAAGATCGTTATTTATTAATTTCTAAGCCAATAACAATTTGTAATATAATAATTTTATTAATTCATCTATATGTAGAAAAAAATTATTATGTAATTCATTTGTTATTACTCCGTCTGTTCATAACTAAAAAAGCACATAAAATAAATAAAAAAAAATAAAAATTTGTAGCGAAACTTGCTCACTGCTTACTTTTTTAGTAAATGAAAAAGAGAAACATGTTCGATTTATATTTATTTATTTAGACAAAGTTTGTACATATTTAATTGAAAATTGTGGAAATCTTCTATCTCTTCTAGTATATTTTTATTTTTTTACAACGACATTAATAAAGCAATTCAAAGCAATTACAATCCACAAATGGGAAATCGATCTTTGAGTGTTTTAAGATCACCCAGAGCTTGATCTAAAGTTTTCTTTAACGTTTCATCTTCATTAAATGTACCCTTAAGGTCTTCCAGCTCATCCAATAAAAAACGTAAAAATTGACCAATTTGTTTATAATCAATTGTAATGGTACGACTTTGCGATCGCGAGCGGAATTTTTTTGGACATAATTTTGTTCAAACTGTACATTTTGTCACCACGACAAGTGTTGCAGTTTACACGTGTTTCCCATCTGGAGACGCTGTCCGAACCTTTTTGTTTTGGCCTGCATTCCTCTTGTCCCTTCCGGGAGCAGGTAGAACTGGAAGACGCTCTTTGCGTCCAGCCAGATGTGGTAACTTTCCATTCAATCGCGCTTCGATGACGCGTTAATTGAAATGAGCAAATTAAATGATTTAAGTTTTCAAAGACATGTAAAGCAATTGGAGTCGTAGAAGAACTACTTGCATGTAGAGCATAGCATGACCTTCTCTTTTTTCGGATTGGCGATTAATTAATTAAATTAATTATTTCATCGGTTATTCTAGTAGTTCTAATAGTGCTTGCATTGAAACCAGTAGGAACAGCATGGAAACAAAGAGTACTAAGCGTGACATAAATTGCATCAGCGTAGTGCGATTACTAATTAATTAATTAGTAATTAATTCTCGTCGAGTGCTTCGAAAGCTCCATTGCTGCAGGATGTATCTTTCTTACAGGTTCGCGACAAATTGTTTCGTCTGGTACAACTGTACCACCATTATTGTAACCAAATTAATTGTAATTAATTTAATTAGGTAAGCAGGGAGATCTGAGTTGAAATGTTAATTCAAAAACCACAGATTGATCGTGTTGCCATTGTGGTACTCGGAGAAGATCTAATTAAGTTTAAACCTTTTTTTTTTTTTGTAATTTTTGAGCATTGGTCGATCATCGTCAATCAATCAAAAATCAATCGAACAATTTGAAAGAGACACCAACAAAACATAAGTAAATTCGGGAGAACTTGAACAGCCAATAGGGAACAGCGTCCCCTTTGGAAGGGTAGTGCTGATTGGTCGAAAGATAGCGTCGGGTACGACCGAGCTTTTAAAAGGGCTGCAACTGCAAATTTGAGGGATTCGGTTTTTCTATTTCGGGTCATAGGATTCTGACTCGGGTTCCTTATTCGAGTCATTCGATTGGTAATTGTGAAGTGTTTGTGCAATTTGCCACGTAAGTTTGATCACACTTCCTTACTTTGATCTTTGTTTGTAAATGTATCGCGAGGATGAGATTTAACCTGTTTTGGGGTCTCCCATTTAAAGCGATGACGAAATGAAACAATCAGTTAGGGTGAAGCCAACGCGAATATAATTCGTTAGATAGGGTGAAGCCTTCGAAACAATAAGCCAATAGATTTGCTAAAACCTCGAAGCGATCATAAACCTTAGTTAGGGTGAAGCCTTCGGGAAAGTTGAATAACTTAGCTAGGGTGAAGCCTACGCGAAAGATTGAGTCAATTAGGGTGAAGCCTTCGGGAGATTCATTAGCTAGGAGAACCATGCATTATCTTACGAGTACCGCCAGCTCGAGATGATGACGCCACGAATATTCGGCGCCATTTTGTACTTGCAGTGTGATGTTCTAATTCTCGTTAATTAATTCATAGATTAATTAACACAATCATTTTAATTTCACAATTTTCGTGCAGTCGTCAGAACTATGAGTTCTTTTTTTTTTTTTGATTCAACAATCAAAATTTATTCTGAGACTAATTTTTCTTGTCTCATTTTCATTGATTCCCTCCATTTTATGCTCCGTCTGAGTGCGAGGCGATCAATAATAAATGATCAAATTCTATTCTAGCGTTCACAAGAATTTCGATTCTAGCTTTTCTCTAACAATGCATCTGACGCTATGAATATTTTGATTTGTCAAACAATCGTACGCTAAGGCGTTTGACTTGAGCTTGCTCGTCAGTTTACTCGATTTTATTGACTTCTGACCCACTACAATAGAGAGAATTAATCGATTACCATGTAATTCCAATCAAAGACAATTTTTTCCTAGAACTTGTCACCAAGGTGCAATTCTAGATGCATTAATTGAGACCGGATTAATCAGCGCTGCTTAGCAAGTCCGATAGTCTCCATGTTAAAACGCATTCATAGTCAAAATATTTGACTACAACTTTATTTTGTGCATTTTGATCCTGAATCAAACAACACCTAAACCTAATGGCACTAAAAGGTTCTGCACAGTTGTGAGCGTACAGGTCCGAGCCTCTGATTGCCGCCTTACGTATCTTCTGGCCAACCGTTTACTCTTTAGCCGCCTCTGATTGCCGCCACTGGCCGCCTCAGACTGCCGCTACTGGCCGCCGCTTATTGCCGCCGCCACACCGTGTCGCTTTGCCAGGCGAAAAACTGAACATCCCAATAATCAGTACCTTAATGTTACGCGAAAGCTGTAACTCCTTTGCACATCCACAAAATGCGAAACTTTCCAAAACTCTATTGTAGTACAATTTCAAATTTATTCAAATTTAATTCTAATTAATAATCAATTTCAAGTGTCTTTCTGACACGGCTATTTTCCACGACTGTACACGTGATTAATTCAATTTAATCTAATTTTGACTTTCGAAGTCCGATTCTGTTTGAGTCTCTTGCAAATCCATTTGCAGATTTAATTCCATTGGAGACCAAACCAAATTCTATTTTTTTTTCAAAGTTTTAATTCAACTTCATATACTTTGAGGATTGAACATTGCAAGTCACACGATGCTCTGATATTCCAAAGAAGGCGATTGCGAGTGAAAACACGCACAGAACGAGAAAAAAATGTTAAATGAACAATAACATAGAACTCTTAAGTTCCAAACCGTTTAATTTTCAAAGAATTGCGACAGAGTGGTGTCTCCGACAAAGCGTTCAATTTGAAACAGTTCAAAATAATTGACGGCCAAAACTCAAATCATTTTGATTTGATTTTGTTAATAAACAATAATTGAAAGAACTTCTTTGTGTTTCATTCGTCTTGTAAACTGCGGCCTCACTGAATTTGGGGTTACACAACATAAATGATTTAGAATTTGATTCTAAATATTTCTTTTCTTTCTTTCTGAGCAAAAACACAACGTACATTTGGGTCCATTTCAACCAACATTTAAATCATCATCATTTACCATCGTTTACCATAACCACCAACATCATCGTCCAAGGAGAGCATTTCAAAACACTTACATTGGTGCCGTGACCAGGATCTGAAAGGGTCACAATAGGGCATCAGGTGTCAAACCCACCAGTTTTTTGGAAATAAAAATAAAACTATAAGACGGCATATACGATACTTTTACATTTGGCGCCGCGTGACCAGGATAGTGGAGGAGACCACGCACTTACAAGACCTCCTCACCGAGGAGACAACACCAGGGAAATTGGATAAGACTACCCGTTGCAAAGTCTGGGGGGCGACGAGAAGAGACAACACCAGGAAAATTGGAGAAGACCACCCGTTGCAAAGTCTGGGGGGCGACGAAAAGAGAAAACATCAAGGAAAATCATGGAAATGGGGGCGGAAAATTTCACCGATCATGCACACACAAATTGCAAACTTCAGCACGAGAAAATCACATGCGAAGCAAACAAAGTCCGAGTTTCCAACACAGGACAAAAATTTCGTCAAAGAAACGAGAAAATCCAACCAGAAAAGAAGATTCGTTGATTGAAAAATTAGGGGGCGAAAATTCAGACACAGAAGAGTTTTCCGTCGAATCGAACGGCAACCTCGACGACGAAGGGGGCCACAGCTGTAACAGATGATCAGGGGGCAGCGCACTTTTCACATCAGGGGGCGAAAGGAATCAACCAGGATCACCATCATCAATTTCGAGCGAAACCGATCAAGGTGCAAGTTGAAGAAATTCACAAAGTTCCGAGAATTCGTTCGAGCTGACGAACAGCTGACAGCAAAAGTTCAATCAATCAAGCAGAAGTACGACTGGGTAGCTGCATACTTCGTACACAGAAGAATCAACGCAATTGGTTCTAAGTCCACAAGATCTGATGTTTGGGGGGGCGACAACAAACTCAACATGAACACCTGCGATGAAGCTTTCCAACCGGACCAAGAGCAGCATCACCTGAGAGGATCGACAAAGACGTCGCACCATCACAAGGTAGTTTGTTTTCCGCCTTTCACATAGCTCGACATAAAACAAAGGGGGCGGATGTAATGGTACGACTTTGCGATCGCGAGCGGAATTTTTTTGGACATAATTTTGTTCAAACTGTACATTTTGTCACCACGACAAGTGTTGCAGTTTACACGTGTTTCCCATCTGGAGACGCTGTCCGAACCTTTTTGTTTTGGCCTGCATTCCTCTTGTCCCTTCCGGGAGCAGGTAGAACTGGAAGACGCTCTTTGCGTCCAGCCAGATGTGGTAACTTTCCATTCAATCGCGCTTCGATGACGCGTTAATTGAAATGAGCAAATTAAATGATTTAAGTTTTCAAAGACATGTAAAGCAATTGGAGTCGTAGAAGAACTACTTGCATGTAGAGCATAGCATGACCTTCTCTTTTTTCGGATTGGCGATTAATTAATTAAATTAATTATTTCATCGGTTATTCTAGTAGTTCTAATAGTGCTTGCATTGAAACCAGTAGGAACAGCATGGAAACAAAGAGTACTAAGCGTGACATAAATTGCATCAGCGTAGTGCGATTACTAATTAATTAATTAGTAATTAATTCTCGTCGAGTGCTTCGAAAGCTCCATTGCTGCAGGATGTATCTTTCTTACAGGTTCGCGACAAATTGTTTCGTCTGGTACAACTGTACCACCATTATTGTAACCAAATTAATTGTAATTAATTTAATTAGGTAAGCAGGGAGATCTGAGTTGAAATGTTAATTCAAAAACCACAGATTGATCGTGTTGCCATTGTGGTACTCGGAGAAGATCTAATTAAGTTTAAACCTTTTTTTTTTTTTTGTAATTTTTGAGCATTGGTCGATCATCGTCAATCAATCAAAAATCAATCGAACAATTTGAAAGAGACACCAACAAAACATAAGTAAATTCGGGAGAACTTGAACAGCCAATAGGGAACAGCGTCCCCTTTGGAAGGGTAGTGCTGATTGGTCGAAAGATAGCGTCGGGTACGACCGAGCTTTTAAAAGGGCTGCAACTGCAAATTTGAGGGATTCGGTTTTTCTATTTCGGGTCATAGGATTCTGACTCGGGTTCCTTATTCGAGTCATTCGATTGGTAATTGTGAAGTGTTTGTGCAATTTGCCACGTAAGTTTGATCACACTTCCTTACTTTGATCTTTGTTTGTAAATGTATCGCGAGGATGAGATTTAACCTGTTTTGGGGTCTCCCATTTAAAGCGATGACGAAATGAAACAATCAGTTAGGGTGAAGCCAACGCGAATATAATTCGTTAGATAGGGTGAAGCCTTCGAAACAATAAGCCAATAGATTTGCTAAAACCTCGAAGCGATCATAAACCTTAGTTAGGGTGAAGCCTTCGGGAAAGTTGAATAACTTAGCTAGGGTGAAGCCTACGCGAAAGATTGAGTCAATTAGGGTGAAGCCTTCGGGAGATTCATTAGCTAGGAGAACCATGCATTATCTTACGAGTACCGCCAGCTCGAGATGATGACGCCACGAATATTCGGCGCCATTTTGTACTTGCAGTGTGATGTTCTAATTCTCGTTAATTAATTCATAGATTAATTAACACAATCATTTTAATTTCACAATTTTCGTGCAGTCGTCAGAACTATGAGTTCTTTTTTTTTTTTTGATTCAACAATCAAAATTTATTCTGAGACTAATTTTTCTTGTCTCATTTTCATTGATTCCCTCCATTTTATGCTCCGTCTGAGTGCGAGGCGATCAATAATAAATGATCAAATTCTATTCTAGCGTTCACAAGAATTTCGATTCTAGCTTTTCTCTAACAATGCATCTGACGCTATGAATATTTTGATTTGTCAAACAATCGTACGCTAAGGCGTTTGACTTGAGCTTGCTCGTCAGTTTACTCGATTTTATTGACTTCTGACCCACTACAATAGAGAGAATTAATCGATTACCATGTAATTCCAATCAAAGACAATTTTTTCCTAGAACTTGTCACCAAGGTGCAATTCTAGATGCATTAATTGAGACCGGATTAATCAGCGCTGCTTAGCAAGTCCGATAGTCTCCATGTTAAAACGCATTCATAGTCAAAATATTTGACTACAACTTTATTTTGTGCATTTTGATCCTGAATCAAACAACACCTAAACCTAATGGCACTAAAAGGTTCTGCACAGTTGTGAGCGTACAGGTCCGAGCCTCTGATTGCCGCCTTACGTATCTTCTGGCCAACCGTTTACTCTTTAGCCGCCTCTGATTGCCGCCACTGGCCGCCTCAGACTGCCGCTACTGGCCGCCGCTTATTGCCGCCGCCACACCGTGTCGCTTTGCCAGGCGAAAAACTGAACATCCCAATAATCAGTACCTTAATGTTACGCGAAAGCTGTAACTCCTTTGCACATCCACAAAATGCGAAACTTTCCAAAACTCTATTGTAGTACAATTTCAAATTTATTCAAATTTAATTCTAATTAATAATCAATTTCAAGTGTCTTTCTGACACGGCTATTTTCCACGACTGTACACGTGATTAATTCAATTTAATCTAATTTTGACTTTCGAAGTCCGATTCTGTTTGAGTCTCTTGCAAATCCATTTGCAGATTTAATTCCATTGGAGACCAAACCAAATTCTATTTTTTTTTCAAAGTTTTAATTCAACTTCATATACTTTGAGGATTGAACATTGCAAGTCACACGATGCTCTGATATTCCAAAGAAGGCGATTGCGAGTGAAAACACGCACAGAACGAGAAAAAAATGTTAAATGAACAATAACATAGAACTCTTAAGTTCCAAACCGTTTAATTTTCAAAGAATTGCGACAGAGTGGTGTCTCCGACAAAGCGTTCAATTTGAAACAGTTCAAAATAATTGACGGCCAAAACTCAAATCATTTTGATTTGATTTTGTTAATAAACAATAATTGAAAGAACTTCTTTGTGTTTCATTCGTCTTGTAAACTGCGGCCTCACTGAATTTGGGGTTACACAACATAAATGATTTAGAATTTGATTCTAAATATTTCTTTTCTTTCTTTCTGAGCAAAAACACAACGTACATTTGGGTCCATTTCAACCAACATTTAAATCATCATCATTTACCATCGTTTACCATAACCACCAACATCATCGTCCAAGGAGAGCATTTCAAAACACTTACATTGGTGCCGTGACCAGGATCTGAAAGGGTCACAATAGGGCATCAGGTGTCAAACCCACCAGTTTTTTGGAAATAAAAATAAAACTATAAGACGGCATATACGATACTTTTACACAATTGAATTCTTCGTCTCCAAAAACTGATGTCCATACTTTTCTACTTCTTCCACTGCTTTTACAAGCAAGTTAAATTTCTCTATCGATTTCTCATTGATTATCGAAACATTGTAATCATCCCAATAATTTTTCAATTCGTAATTTTTTTTTAACTTCATTCTACTAACAAGTTTCGTAGCATTCTCATCTAGAGCCTCTAAAACCGTGTACATGTTGTCAAGAATCGACTTCTGAAGCTCTGAATCTCCAACTTGTAGACTCTCAACTTTGTCTTTCAGTAACAACAATTGATTAAAATGTTGCTTGAAATCTACTTTCAAAGGTAACTTCAGCTGCTCAGCAATTTTATTAAAATGTTCAATATCAATAGTTTTTAGTTCCAGCTTGGACTTTTCTACAATAAGATATTTTTTAACTTCACTGATTTTCTCCAAGACGTCAAGTTCTTTAGAACAACCTTCAATAGAACAGAGAAGTTTATAGTACTGCTCAAGCAAAATAAAAGTTTCTTGTACCGGCGACTTTGAGACTAAAAGACTCGATATTTTCTTTTTTATTGTTTTTACATTTTGCAAACGGTCATCTTTATCTTTATTCCGACTAGCGGTAAAATATAAAATTTCAAGAATGTGTTGCAATGTTTCTTTAACAACAGGAAAGGCTTCGTTTTGAGGGTCTAATGTGTCAAGATTTTCAATTCGGTCTTTTAATTCTTTGTACGCATCACTGCTAAGGAATTCTTTGAATTCCAAAACAGTTCTTTCCTCTTTAATCAAACTATTTTTTAATTCTTGAATTTCTGGGGAGAGAGACTCTAAAATCATTTCTTCAACCTTATGGAGATGGGTGTACACGTCATGTTTTTTCTTTAAAATTGCAGGATCACACATTTGAATGCCATTAATCTTACTTCTAATTTTATTTAAGTCTTGCAACTTCATAATTGGAGGGTTTTCATTTTGATTAATAACAGTTATCAAACTTTTGAGCTCTTCTAATTGTTCTACAAGATGCAAATATTGCTGGTTTTCCTCTGCTCGTTTTTCCAAAATATTCAAAGCTTTATAAGCTTGACTTTCAGCATCGGCACACTGCTGCTCAAAATGTTCTTCAGATAAGAGATCCAACAATTTGTCTAAAAATAGTTGAATTTCTTGTTTGCGCATCTCGTACAGATTTACATTTTTTGTAAAGCAGAAAGTCTTCGCATAGTCTGTGAATCTCGCAATTTCTTCTTTAACATCTTTCAGAAAACTTGCAGAGAGTATACCGATAAAGACATGGATCTTCTTTATTAGGTTCCATTTTCGTGCCTGAAGCTCTTTGCTTCTCGTTATGTCTACTTTGTCAACTTCTTGTAGAATCTTCTGAAGTTGCGATTTCTTAGAGGAAAACTCTTCATCGGAATTAAACACGCTCAGAACTTTTGAGTTCAATTGATTTAACTTTGTCCAGTCCTTTTTGATTGCTTCGTTATTATCTTCTATGCGTCTCAGATTTTCTAAAATCGTCTTTGCTTTCTTGGAAAAACACTCTTTTTTGGTTGCAATTTCTTCGTTGTCTTCTGGTACATCAGAGAGTTGCTGCTCCAAATACAAAATTTTACTTTTAATTCTCTTGATAACGTCGCTTTTTGTTGGTGGTACCAGGTTCTTGGTTAGCATATGGCAGTCTTTTAAATCTTTGTGGATTTTTTTCAAAATGTTGGACGTCGAAATGTCGTTCAAAAAATCTAGAGGACAATGTTTGTATATAAAATTTAACTTTTTAGCATGCTTACTTTTGTTGATTAATGAAGTCAAATGTTCCATTTTTGCTTTCATTTCTAAAAACTTCTGGGAGATATTGCGTCTGTTGTAAACACTGATATTATTCAAATTAAGTTCTTCAAAATGTTTGCAGATGTTGTCTAAAGCCTCTAAATCCTCGTTAAAAATCTCAGAGAACTCTTTCAATGGGAGTTTGAGAAAACCTTCCGTGATAATCACTGAAAATCTGGCATTTTCTTCTACAGACATAGCATTCAACTGTTGGGAGTAAAAGTGGCAAAATTTGAAAAATTTTGCTTGGTCCATAGTCTCAATTCCATTAATTGTACCTTTGTTCTTAAAATTTGTAATGACATCTTCAAGTACTTTTAGGTCCTGCTGATCTGCAAGAATCTTGTTAAAATTGAACATTGACGTGTTCTTTTCTTACCTAAGCCTGCAATATCAAATTTGCTTTCATTAGTTATTAGGTCCGCCAAATCGGTGCTCGCTTTGTCAATTAAATTTTGTAGTTTAATCATTTTGTCATAGGAGATATGTCCTTTGTTGCGAAGCTCTTCGATTTGCTGTGAATTAAGTTGTAAAGCCTGCGGTATGTGGCGTTGTAGAACAGAATCAAAGTAACCCTCTTCTTCGTTCAATCTAAAGATGAGATCGACGACATTCTTTTCTATGACAAGTTCTATGTCTCCCGGTTTGGATAATGGTATGCCCATAGTGACTGCAATACGTTTTCGCAATTGTTATACGTCATAATTTATTTTTAAATCGTTATATATGTATATTTAAAAATAAAGATATTGATATCTCAAGTATTTATTAAATAAGTTTCAGTTAGTTCGGGGAAAAGCCAAATTTGTCTAAAATTTTGAAGTGCGCAGGTGTATTTGATAGTTGCTGTTACACTGAAATTTGACTTTTTATCTAACGTACGGCTGAACTGAGGCTTAATTTGAGTTTTAGAGAATACAGAACAAAACGTACCGAAAATTTAGAAAAAAAAATTAAAAAAAAACTTACAAGTTAGAGGCGGCACAATCTTAGCACGGTTAAGTAAAATAAAATAAGACGAGTGGTTCACCGAAATTTAAAGACTTTATCAGAAAGATAATTTTTATCAGATTTTGAAATTTTCTTTATCATTTGTTTGTATAAAACCAAAGATTGGGAATTACTCCATCAGGTCGGAAATCAAAGATATGAAAAATCATTGTTTTAGGTTCAACTGTACATTATTCATTTTCCTCAGTTTTTCTTGGAAACTCCCAAAGTAATAGAATTGATCGACAGTGTTTGGAAAGGCAATTTAATTAAGTTTTTCAACGACTCATAAAACTGATCGTTAGGATTGCTTCCCATGATATTTTTTGAAAATCTGCTCTCATGTCCCAAAAAAAACTTGGAATACTTCTTAATGATTTTTATATACAATTTCAATGTATAATTATTACATCAATTTTTCATTGTAATGCATCATTGAAAGACTTGTCGTTTTGATAAGTTGACAAATATGTGAATACGGTGTAATAAAAAAAAAACCTATTTTACAAATTATCTCTGACAAAACGGGTTTGGATTAAAAATTAGGAGGCAATTTTACATTAGAAATAATTTTCTATTGCTCTAGTATAAATTTCGGCCAAAATTTGTTGACTAGTTCTTGGACTTGAAACACAAAAATCGTAGATTTTGTTATACGGCAGAAAAGTGGTACTTTTTGTCGAGCAATTAAATTGCGAGACAGCAAAGCCACTTTTCGGCCAAATAACAAATACCTACTACTTTTTCTCCAAACGTTAAATTCAGTTCCACGACCGACACTGAGTGAACGCAAATTGATTTATAAATATGGATGGCTATGCATGTAGTTGTCATTGATGACATTTACTGTGAAAAATATTGGTTTCAAATAGTTTCAAAGTTAAGATCGTGCAAGTGCAAGTGCAAAATGTAAGTCTCAAATAGTACCCGTCACACAAAGTACTTTTTCTGCCTAGGCAGCAAAAGTGTTTCTATGTCAACAAGCGCTTTTCATTATTTATAACAAAATTGCCTACTTTACTGTCTAAAAACGAGTAAAAATAGTGACTTTTTGTGACGTTTGGATAAAAACATGTTTGGATCATTTTTAATTCTCAGAGAGCTATAATTTGAACTAAATATTTACAAAGAAAATTGCGTTGCAAATGTTATCAATTACGTAATTCCTAACTTACATTTCTCGGAAACTGTTCAATCAGTTTTGCTGTCAGTTTATCAGATTTCGTCTTGAGATAAAATATTAATAAATAGGAATAACTTTGACTTATCTAAGACTAAACTGTCGTTTATATATAAGATAATAAAATTGCAGCAGACGGCATAATTAAATTTAAATCACAGGTCTCTCAATTTTGGGAGCTCATTTCGGTATCTTCAATCGCCCGCTTCTTCGCAAATTCCTCAGCTTCCTCCACCGTATCCGGCAGTTTACAGTCCAAAGTTTCAGGTAATTTCAAACACAGTACAGCACCAATCAGCGGAATGAATCCAAAAATAACAGGTGGCAACCAGGGTTGGATTATTACAAGTCCTGCAATGAAAGGAGCAGCCATAGAGCCGACTCTGGCACACATTGATGATGTTCCAACTCCAATATTTCTAACAACTGTAGGAAACAATTCTCCTGAGTAAATATACACTGCGGCAAAAGACACAGATAAACCGCACATATCTATGCAACTCAGAGTAGTTCTAAGCCAATGCAAGTTTTCTGGTACGAAAGCAATAAGAAAACAGGAAATGCCAGCTGTGAGTTGACTGATGACTAAAGTTAGTCTGCGTCCCCAAGCTTTCAGTGCCCAAACGGAGAATAAAGTGCTCGGGATTTGGATCACGGCAGATAAAGCAACATTGATGAAAATGTTTCCTCCCAGTTGACCGATGTATTGGGCGCTTCCAAAGAAGCAGAGGCCGCAAACGAACCAGTTGAAACCAATGCAGAATGTGTAGATTCGCATCGTTGGAGTTCGTACAAGATCGATGATGTTGCCACCTTGTTTTTCTTCCTTGATTTCGTTTTTTTCCATGTAGTTGTGGACGTCCTCTTTGATGTTTGAAGTTGGAAGTTTGTTGTACCGAGCGGCTTTTTCTAACACTTCGACGGCTCTTTCTTTCTTGCCGACAGTCATGAGCCAGCGTGGGGATTCGGGTAAAATCCAATAATACGATATTAAGATAATTGCTGGTAAGGAGATGGTGAGTTGGAAGTACCTCCAGTCACGCAGGAAGTAGGAGAAAAGTGGTAGCAAGAGGTGACCGATGTTGAACGGAATCTGGTAGACAATTCCAAGAGTCGTTCGCCATTCTAAGCCTAAGAAAATCGTAAATATTGGGGAAGCGAAGAGTTTTTTACTACAGACCTACTATTTCCATGATTAGTACAAAACTAATGACCATAGTCCCTCCAGTTGCTAAAGCTGCAAGGAACCTCATCACCAAAAAAAGACTAAACCAAGGAGATAAAGCAGCGCCAGTTCCAGAGATAACTTGCAAGATCACCGCCGCGATGAGTGGAGACCTTCGACCAAATCTATCGGCAAAGTATCCGAAGAGGATACTTCCGAACAGAATGCCCAGCATCGTCACAGTTTGGGCCAAACTTGCAAGATGCGTCCTACCACACACTAGATCCCATTGGGTGATAATAGTTTCAGTGAAAATTGATCTTGAAATAAAAGGTTAGATATTTAAATTTTAATAAAATTAGTACCTGTCGAAGATGTGTTTTGTGCAATTCGATGAACAAGCTTCAGTTTCATTGTTGAGACATGAAAATTCCACGGGCGGGGCCAAGAAGACAATGCTGAGTTGGTGCCATGCTACTGGGAACTTTACGAGGAAGATGGCTAGGCAGACGGCTATGTGCCATTTTCCAAAGACTCCAATTGATTTTTGGATGATGTCCGCGTTGTTGTCAGATTTTTCCATAGTTGCTAAATTATAAAAATATAAAGGTGTACTTAAAAAAATGTGGGTGTGATTTTTAATTAAATTTAAACTGAAATTTTTAAAGAATTTGATTGTCATTGGTGATCAATTGTTTATGAAGTGAAATATTTACAGATGTTTTCCTGTGTGTTATTAGACCACAAAAATATTGTATTTTATAGTTCAAAAACAAATCAACATATTTATATCACATAATAAAAATAAAACTGATAAAACAGATAATCTCAACAATAAACTGGGCCATCAATAGGTAGTAAAATTAAAACACACAAACTCTATTGTTCTTCAACTTACATAATTGCACGTCGTGGTTTTATTAATTGCATGATTTCAAAGGCAAAGGTTAATGGCTACTGGAATTATCTTCAACTGATGAATTGTCGGACTTTAATTTATTACTTTTACTATTCCACTCAGTCAAGTACCTAGCTAATTGTAATAAAAGAACAAACTTTCCGGTAGAGCGCAGCGGAATTGAGTATAAATAAAAACAAATTGTATTTAGGTCAATGATAGTCGAGGTGAAGTAAAGTTTGTGTTTAACAAACTATAAAATATGCAATGCACTAATAAAATCTATACTCCAATTGATATCGAAAATTGAATAATTTTTAGATTAATGGAAGAAAATATCTTTGAGAACGAAGTCCAAGACATTTTGAGTTGATAATCATATCCAAAACGCGCATAATTTTTTATTTTAATAACTGTTGTGGCTACAATTTTATAAGACTTCAAGTTCAAGCAAAACAATTCGAGTTTATTATTCAAATTTATGGTAGATAAGACAGTGTTTATCGAAGTTGTATGTTCGCTTTATTTTATAAATGAACTATTAATTACTTACATATTTAATCGGATCCTTGTTTATCTCTTAAGGTAACATAAACTTTTAATATTTAACAAATTTTGCAACTCTGTATTCTCCAGATTTTTCCCTATTTGGACTAGTTAGCAAAAAATTTTCTGTAGCGAACTATAAAATATGTGTACTCATGCAATATAAACGTGTATGTACATTCTCTACATGGCGATTTATGATTCAAACAATCCGTAATTTTTAAATACCACACGTGTTTTATGTTAGTTTACTTTAATTGTTTAAACTTATTGCGAGAACAAAGCGGTACTAAACTAAAAGTGAAAACTCAAAAAATGGAAAGCAAGAGTATTTTTTCTTAATCTTACGGATTAAAAAATACAATACTGAATTACTTACTTTTTAATCTTCACTGACACATTACACACAATTATTAATAATTCATAACATGTTCCCGTATTTAGCACTCAAAGAGAAATGCGGTGTACAGTTCTAATCTGGTGAAAGAGTTGTGGCCCCATCTGCACAGTTCACTTTTGCTACACTCTACAATCGGTATCAAGCTACGATTATCAACTTGTTCCACTACTTCTTCTTGACGAGGTCAGAAATATTATAACAATTGGAAATTAAACATGATTATAGACCGAAATCTGCGGAAATGTATTATTTATCTATCACAACAAACACTGTGATTTAGACATTAGTAGACATTAGTCAGGTGAAAATAAATTATGTAAGCAACGGCACGTGGAAGACACATTTATTTATCAGTTTCTCGGTTCTTAAGAACACGATCAATTTATTTTGAGAGAGTTTACACGTCTGGAGGATTACATTTGACCACATTCAGGAAGAGATGTCGATGTTCGACGTTACATCAAAGAGAAAGTTGCTACGACACTGATCTTGATCCGAATAAACTACACACTTTTATTAACAAAAGTTAAACATTTACTTTAACAAAAGTTGAACATTTATTTAATATTTAGCAAATTCTAATTTGCTATAAAGTGGTGTGGAATTTGAAGGGCAGCAGCGTACATGAAATCAAAAAATTCGAGCAACGAACATTGTCTATAAAACTAACTTACTCAAAAATATTTCAAGCTCATATTACTTGAAGAGAGGAAACTTGTTACCAGTCGAAGAGTTTAAGCAGGAAATATTTACTTGTAAACTGAAGTCGTGATTGTACCTTGAAAGCCAAGGAGGCAAAACTAGAATGTTTTTATTTCCGGAAATTATTATTCAAGGAAGTACTTGCTATGGTGTGAATGTTCAATGGAATTTATTATTGTGGTTGGATAAAAAATATAAATTTCGATTAGACAATCGGCTTTTGGTGTCTGTTTTTCGTTCTCGTTACGTAAACTCTATTTCTTCTTTAATTTCCATCTTAAATTCTAGTAGGTATAAAGGTAAGTTGTTTCTTTAGCCTCGTTTTCCAAGTTTCGAACTTGGTAATGCTGACGTTGAAGGTTATTTGCATGGAATATATCGGAGAAGATATTTTACTTAAGGGTGCGAGTTACTTTGTGTGAGTTGTCGTTAGCACATTCTGTGGTTGAAATCGTCAAGTTTGAGATCAAAAACAGCACAAAAGAAATGTTTTGTTTAGTTCGAATTTTTATTTGTATTAATATTTTTTGTCTCTGGGAAAGGAAAGGAACTAAGCTTCGTGTCAAAGTTTATCACATAATAATGCAAGATCTTAAGAATACTTAAAGTTAAAAATAGAATGTTGATTATTGATTTCCGTCTGGTTTGTGGAGGAGAATGGACAAGTTCGGTAATTTTTAATTTGTTTTAAATCAAATACTGTTTTAGCTGTATGAAAAGCAAATAACAGCTAATCCAAACTTTTTCAGTTTTAAAAATTACAACTTGGCGCATCCACCATTTTTTAACATTAGAACAATTTTATCGGATTGTGTTTACAGAAGTAAATCTCGAACTTTTTTAAAGATCAGAAATTTTCTTTGCTATGAAAAAAAAAATCTCATGTGAACAGAAGTTTTCTGCATTTATATGAAATGTAGATTTCTCTTATCATTCCCGGCTTTTCCCACCAGATGGAGAAGTTGTTGATGCAAAAATCTGGAGTTCATATTTTCGGATAGTTAAGCTCTTTTTGTTGAAATTAATTGTGTCCGGCAGTATCAGAGTTTTTGTTCTACTTCTCAAATTTCGCCTGCTTCAAATGAACAACATTTTTTCCGATATTTATTATTGTTGATTTTTGTTGATGTTATCATTTATGTTGTGCTGACGTGCAAATTCGTGTTGATCCTAAACAATTATAATTATTTCGAACTCGAATAGAGGATTAGCAAAGTGTACAAAGTGGGTCTTGCTACAAGAGAACAGAGCCTGTGGTAACATTTACATTCAACCAACTATCGACTTCTCAAAGTATTAATCCGGGTCTGTAGACCCTTTCCTAATACGTCAACAACAAAACATAATCAAAGAGTCTGAATGGATTTACATGTTACGTTGGTATAGCTGGACAGATCATGTCAAGTCTTGGGAAAGCCTCCACAAAGTACCAAAGTAGTAGATGCGAATCTGTCCAAAACATTAAGCGAGTAGTCCGATGGATTAGCCAATAAAACTGTCAAGAAAGTCCTTAATGAAACGTCTCTCCTCCAGAATCACACGCTTTTTAAGATGTAAGAAATTTTTTCCGAGATACCTGACGTGGAGGGAAGAGTTGTCCGGTACTTTCTTAATAGTTTGGAATTTATGGGAGGGTGAAAAAATGTGTCCACTTTATCGAGTTGTTTTTTCGAGTTAACTCCTTCTGAGGGAAAGTGATTAAAGTGAGTGGGTATTGATCTAATTTTGAAAGTAGAGGAGTTTGTTACAAGGGGTATTAAATGGACAGATGTGGTCCGTTTAAGGTTCATTATTGAAAAATGTCTACTTTTATCACCTGGATTCCAATCGCCTTTGTGTCGCAAAAAAAATCCTTCAACTCGCACAGTTAATTTAATGAAAAACAAAGCACATGCTTTCCCGAATTTGCGAGAGCTGTTTTCAGTAGGTATGTAGAATTTAGAAACAATCTCTGAACTGCGATAAATTGATGGATATTGGAACAGCTCTTGCACTAAATTGCACGTGCTTAAAATCTGCCACGAGTTCCTCCCACTGTTTGCTAAGAAACTCCCCTTCGAAATTCCGAAGTCTTGCATTGATAGTATAGCATTTTAATGCGAAAAAGAAAGTTGTTGTTTCAACGGCGATACAATAAGTGTGTATTCTGATAGGTTTGCCAGTCTCTTTCAATTTAGTCTATTTAAATTTAACGCGGAATTTCAAGCAAAATCCAAAACTGAGAGTTTTTCACATACGTCTACAAATAACCGAATTTGAAGCGATTTAAACTTCGGATTTTGGCCAGAGGGCAAAAATTTCAAAATTGAAGTTTTTAAGTTTGAAATGTCTGAAACTGCGACAGATAGAAAGATGCTTTTTGCGTCATAGTTTTTCTGAATTCAGAAATTAGAAAAACGTTAGAACGAAAATTACTGAAAATTTTCATTCCATAAAGTTCCCAGACTTACCAGTTCTCGGATTGCTGTCTATTTACCAAACACCCTGTACTGCTGAACATTAATTAATTAGTCAAGATTCTCTATCGAAAATTTTTGTTGAAAAAGTCGGAACTTCGTAGGTACATTGATTGGAAACGACGCAAAGAAGCCAATTTCGTCTATTTTGGCATCATTTGTATTTCGGGTATTAAATCAAACGTCATTATGTAAAGTAAAAAAAAAAAATCCTCGCTTCGTTATTAATTACGCATAATTTTATTTCATTATTTTTAAACTGACGTCGCTTTAATCAGAATTATTCCAATTTGTTTGTGAATGCTAATTCTACTTAGTTAATTAATTAAAAATGTTTGAATTCAGTAAATTTGGGTAATGTATTTATTCTCTTAATTTAATTGAAACGTTTTTTGATGTAGAAGCCGATATGAAGTATTGGAAAAAAGTCTTTGGCTCTTTGAATAGTGGATGATGACCTTATTTTCTGCCACGCTTCGTAGCTGTTCTGTTAATAGTTAAATATTGTCTAATCTAACTTTTGATAAAGAAACCCTCCAGTTATCTCTCTTCCTCAATTTCCCAAAAACAAAGCATAAATAAGGCTTGTTCTGGTTGTCCGTAGCAATAACAGATAGCGCTCCAGTTCTTATCTCAAACTTTGTAGTTGATCAACTTCTCCATCCCTAACCTCAAAAAAATCTGCAAAGCCTCCAAAGCCCTCGACTGGTCTAACATGAAGAATAGTTTAACCGATTCGGTCAAGTGGGCAGTTGTCTTTAATATCCTTAAAAAAGAGGCAAAGTTGAACTGGCTGGATGCGGGATAGAGTATCGTATGCCATAGGCTCAGATAATATCGATTTCCAGTGAGCGCCTGCGTCAGGACTAAGGATGTTTGGTACACTCAGCATCCTGGTCCAGCCCGGGCGATGCGGCAGTCAGGATAGCAGCGTCCCGACGCGAACATAACGCGCGACATCTGCCGAAAAAGACGCAAACATCGCGACGGATTCTACGAACACATTTTCGGACCTTCCAGTGCCGGTTTTTACGATCTTGTCTGACTTGACGAGGGATGAGGGGTGGTGATTTTATTAACTGGACACTTGAGTTGGTGACTTGAGTGTTTATGGGATTTCCCTAATTTCAAGGTAGGAACCTTAATTATCTACAGGAATTTTGTGTTCGTTCGAGCGCCATATGCAAGGACGGAAGGGACCGATCGGGTTTTTATTTAATGAGATTACTTAAGGAAGCAGATTTTATTAACTTTTTTAAGTAGCGCGGATAAACGTTGTAAAGTTTAAAAGTATTTACTAATAAACAATTTATTATTTTGTTTATCCAATAAATAAAGTAAACGTGCAGATTTTTATTGCCACTATAATTTAACCATAGCGCATTCACCATTTAAAATATTAAAATCAATCTACTTTACATTTATATATTCTTGTGAACGTTAAATAGAATTTTATTAATAGAAAATCACTTTGTTCGTTTGATTGCATATTAAAATTAATTTTTAATCATAATCTAAAATTGAACAGGTTCATTTAATTGTACGGTTTATTCAAAAATGGAATGAACAAAATAATTTTTCAGAAATTCTACAATTGACTGAATTTTTTATGGTTTAGCCGTGCCTGCCGGGCGTTTCAGAAATTGCTGAAAATTGGACAATCGAATAGAAATCCCTCTCGGATGTGCAATTTAAATTCTTTTTACCCCAGAGGACATTCTTGACCGTGCGAGCAATTTAGTTTTAAATTTTAAAATGGAAATATCAGGATGAAGACGATACATTTTCTAATCCCTTTAAAAGCTCTAAATTTTTCGCCGAGTTGAGATTTGAAACTTTTAACGCATTTGCCGGACAAAACACGACTCAATTAGGAAAAGCCGTTTCAGCTGTTAAAAAAGCTCCGGGATTTCAAAGTTGTAGTAACATGATCAAAGCTTTGTTAGTTGTCTCCTTCCGCACCTTTGCTCCGGAACTTTTATATTACATGTCAATCAGAATTTCTTCGTACAAAGTTCTTTGAGTATGAGAGTTAATTTAGAATTCGTGACTTTGAGATGTTTCATTTAACCTGGAGAGGCTTCAGAATGAAATGGTAATAAGGACGAATTCCCTAGTGCGCTTAACTATTACCGCCTTTGAAAGAGATGTTTCCTATCTATGAACTTAACAAATTAACTGGATATCAAAGTTGTAACGAAGTTAGCATCGAGATCATGCGAGAATGGAGGATGCCGTTATTTTCGAATTAGCTAAAGCTCGTTTGTGATCAATTTTAATTTACACAATCAAATATATTACTCAGAAAATTGCCACTTTGGGTTAATTACCTTTTTGAGTGAACCTGGGATTTGTTATCTACTCCTGAAACTAGGAAAAATCCACTTTTTAAGAGATTTATCTGCATCCTTCGGATAAAGCTTCAATAAAACGATGCTTTTCATCGATATTGGATTAATTTTATGAGTAGCGATTATTATTCAGGGCTTTACTCGAACTAGTGCAACGTTTTAACGAAACTTTGTAAGGACTTACGATGCAAATTATTAGCGCTTTGCGTTAGCTTAAAACGTTATTAATTTCGGTTCATTTGAGTTTTACCACAGCAATTGCAACACGCAGCTTTAGATCGCGACAGATAATCCTATCATGGATTTTACAATAAAATGTGACGTAAATTTTATAAATTGATGGAATTGGGCTATTCATTTTGTTTATGATCCGTAAAGTTTGAAACGTTGCTGAGTGACAATATTAGAGCGAGTTTTAAGCAAATTGCACTTTTTATTGACTACTCTCCATTAAGTTCATTAACCAAATACTAAAACTAACTGAGTCATAAACTTACTAAAGTACGTTATGCACTGAGCCATTAGTTTTGTTGTTATTGCATGCACGCGGGCGGTTACTTGGAAAGAATGACAACTAGATGAGTTAATCTAAACTAAATTTCTATTTAAAAACTAAGCTTTTAATATTCATCGAATACTTAATACGAATTATGTAAGTCGGGATTATTTGGCGTCACATAACATTGCATGATGAGTCAAATATGCAAATTTTTGTAATTTTCCATGCACATTTAATCTATATAACTACCCAAAACAAAAAAATTCCCGCATTACTCTGGTATTAAGAAATAGACAATTTTAGATGAAAAATTACTTTGTAGATGGAACAATTAATTCAGATACTTTTAAATAATGTTTATAGGTACATACTTATTTAGCGCGTTTAATCTAAATTTCTTTATTATAATGTGTAAAAACTATAAATTTTGCAAGCGTTTGAAGAATTAAAAGAAAATTCAAACGAAAAATGTTTGAAATGGTTTTTTTAGGTGTTTACAGCAATAAGTTTTTTGATTTTAGTCAGACGTTTATAAAGTAAAATAATATGCGGTAAAGTAAGGAAAAGGACTATTCTGTTACTCAAAAATATAACAATTTTATCTTTGCTTTTACTTATTTCAGAATTATCAAAAATTTGGTATTTGACCAAGTTTAGAATTTCATCGCACTAAAATTATTAAAATTATGAGTTTTAGTGAAAAATAAAAAATAAAAATTTCTAAATTTTGTGTTTTTTACTCTTTATTTTTCAAATTTTGTTAAGTAAATACACAGACTCAAAGATAGTAACTTCTCCAAAATTCATAACTGTAGTACTAAAATTATTAAAATTTCGATTTTTGGTAATGGATATTGGAAATTTTTGTTTTCTTTTTCGGAGAATTCTGAAAAGTATTAAGTTTATGTGGCAAAGTAAGAAAATTCTGTTACTGAAAAATATAGCAATTTTATCTTTATTACTGCTTAATTCAGAATATTTAAAAATAAGCTTCTTTCAAAAATGGTGAATCCACCAAGTTTTTTTTTTAATTTTTCCTTTCATTTTAACGAAAGACAGCTTTTTCTATTTTAGAAATTTTTTTTGTTAATTCTGTAGAATTTTATCTATAGAATTAATTTAAAATAAAAGCTCAAACCGACAATTTTAAGATTATTAGTAAAGAAAAACATTGTCTAGCATTTTACTCAATTTTGTTCTCAGTTTTTTTTAAGTTTTAGTTTAAGAGACGAAAACTAACAGATTAGCTAAATTTTAAGTAAAACTCAATTCTACGGAAGTCATACTGGATGGTATGCTCCCTTTAATCTCCATCACAATTTCACGACTGAAAGCTTAGTGAAAAGTAGTACCAACTAAACGAATGTGCTAAATTCTGTACCAATTGGTACAGTATTTCATGTCGGAAAAAATCGGCATAAATAAAAACGTTTTAGTGTTCAATTTTTGTGTCAATGAACTGAAATGAAATTTCATGTGTTTATCGATTTTGTGCTGGTCTTTTGGTCGAGATTGGATCTGACTGAATCCGACCAAATTTTCGTGGTTAAAAAGTACTAATAAATACAGCACCTAACAATTTTGTTGTTTGTAAAACTTCATGAGGAATTCGTTTTTTTTTTATTTAAATTGGTACATTTCTTTAGTTCTTAATTAATGCTTGAAGCTTCTAGACTAGTTTTTAAGTTTTTTCAGAAAATATGAAGGACATTGAAACTTCAAAGTTGTTGTTCTGTGTGATGGTAGAAACCTGATACCTGAAAAGAATTTACAATGAAAAGTTAGTTTAAAGAAACCTGAACCTTATTAAAACATAAAGGTTTTAGTATTACCAATTTTACAGAACAATGAGGCTGCAGATTATCCTTAGATTTGGCAATCTTGTGGTAAAAACTGTATGTGAAAACATACTGTGAATAGGAAAATGGGTAATATAATATACCGGATAGACCCCAGCCGTTTCAGTAAGACAGTTTGACCTAAAAATAGTGTTTCTAATTTGTACTGACTGTTGTGGTGTTCTTCCAGTTATTGAAAATTGTTTACTAACCGATAACGCCTGCTAACTTCCTACTTGATTCAATTTTAAGCTTCTCGAGCTTTGGGTTACAATTTCGCTAGAAGCTTATGTCGTAATATGTATTTAATGGTGTAAAATGTAAGCGTGCACAGCACAGTGCATTTCGGTGGCCATTTCCTTCCTCCAACCTTGACTTATGTATGATTTAAGCCATCCGTGGGGACTCCTTCACACGCTTTATATTCCATACCACCTTATTGGATTGTTTTACAAATACTAGAAGCGCTACGGTTATAGTTACGGTTATACGTAAGCTATTTTGGAGCGCACGTAAATTTCCGGTGTTATTACAAAGAAGTGAGATTTGTGAAAATGACTTTCATCGGTTTGTTCCCAACTTAATATTTTCGTGAGTTCGGATAAATCACACTAATACTCGTTGAGCATCAATTGCAAATGCGAAAGAGAGGCTTCATTTGAAGTGGCGGCTTAAATTGAAATCCAGTTTAAAAGAAGATTTAGAGCTGAATGGTACATTTGGATTTTAAGAGGCAGTAAGTTGGGTATAAAGGCGCTGCTGTTTTATGATTTGCTTGAGGGAGGTTGTCTTGAGGGAATGCTTTGTTTGAGGTTTGCAAGATAACAAGAAAAAGCAGAATGTTCTACGTGGAGATATTCGCTAAAAGGTCCGTTTTCATTAATTACGAGATTATTTACTTTCTGGGATTCAAGGCTAATCGCTTTAGGAACAAAACCCTGACAGGGACTGATGTGTTGACATGATACATGATACTTTTTAGGGTATTGTATCAAGCTTTCAGTTTTCAGGGAAGCTAATGTAGATTGACGTCTTGTTAGCGCCGCATCTCCGGTTATCTGGTGATTGATTTTTGTGGAAACATTACCTGCGAAAATCAGAGAAAGGCAAAATTACGATATGAAATGCAGTTGACGTTTCTTCAAAGTTAGCTTGTTAAGTTTAGAGCAACACTTCCTTTAGACTACATTTCTTTTCCTTTGACACTTTCTGTTAGGCTTACCGGACCCGGAGTGAAATACTTGAGCAAACTTATCTAATTAAAGAAAGTAAAGTTTGCTTGTTTTAGTTTGTATGCTCGTACTATCATCTATCCCTCCGTCGAAAGTTCAATTGAATTTAACACTTACCAAATTACCGGAGCCCGGCGCTGTCACAATATCGATTCTCTTAAACATCTCAGACAATTTAACATTAAAATTCGAGGGCAGTCACCTACGAAATTTTGTTTACCCCCGTATCAACTGCAAGGGAAATTTTATTATGTGGGCGACCGCCTAGAGCGGCGCCAGTAACCGATCTGAAGATGCCTAGTCCAATTTTCAAACTAAAAGATAAATATATAGTTGCTTCCTTCACACTGTTTCACTTGCACAATTTCAATTTAATTCCGTGCCGTCGGGCTTCAAACCTACTGAATTTTTGATCGTATACTTCCGAGCTAACGTAAATAACGAATTTACTTTCCTTAAACGGATTTGCGGCTATCTGTTATTTTTTTTTTAAACCGTGCTCTCAAATCCAGATAAAAGAGATTCTGGCTGCACGAATTAAAGACACAAGACGAGAAAATCTCCACTGCCTGCACTTCATTTTCTGAGAGTTATCTCAAGCGGATGCAATTCTTAACGATATTAGGAAATAAAATGGGAACTGGGAATTTAGATTGGAAAGTCGTTTGTTTGTCTTTCGTTTAATCCACCTAGTTTTGCTTTCGGTTATTAGGTTGTGTGTGTCTACTGTTCCATATTAATAAGGCATCGAAATATTCAAAGAGGATTTGGGGGAAAGATGCTCGATTTCTAAGAGGAACAAATTCGGTTATTTAATGACGGGTGCTGGCAGCGAGAGGGAGAATTTCCTTGTAAGACGTTGATAATGATAAACCGAAGAGGTAAGTCATAATTAAAGGGCGGAAGATACGCAACAAAGTTTACGAAAATATCCTTTTATTCGTCAATATAGGTACTCAGAATTTAGCGCAATATGCATATTAGAATACAAACGATTTTTTAGATGCATACTATGAATGCTTTGTATAATTTGTGTTTTTTACTCTACAATTTTGCAATTTGGTAAAGTTAATACACGACTCAAAGATAGTTACTTCCCCCAATTTCGTAGCCTTGGCATTGAGATTATCAAAATTATGAATTTTAGTGAAAAATGTCGGAAATTTTTGCTTCGTCTTAAAAGTAAAAATTTCTAAAATTTGTATGGTTTGTTCTAAAATTTTGTGAAATCATTACACGATTCAAAAATAATAACTTTCTCAAATTTCATAGGTGCAGCAGTAAAATTATCAAAGTTACGAATTTTATTGGAAGACGTCGGAAAGTCTTGAAAATGAAAATTTCTTAAAGCCTTGTTTGGTGCCTCCACTACTCTTAAAATTAAAAAGAAACTATTTTCATCCGACAGCAACAGTTTAAATAAAATTTAAAATAAGCCTGTGACAACCCGAGCTTTTCCTTATCTCTCCCGGCTCAATTGTGTGCATTTTTATTCTGCACCACGTACACATCTAAACGCCAAAATCGACTCTTCATTTTTAGTCTTATCCCGAGTCGGACCGGAACGATAATACCGGCTTTGCCGACCGCGCGTGGACATCATTTCCGTTTTAGAATCTCCGAACGCAGCATTTCCGGTCTTCATATAACCCTAGCTATCTGTCAACCTCCCTGATATCAATCTAGTAATACTTTGTTTGCTGTTTGGGGCGAATTAGTTCCAAGAACTTACTTTTCTTCTTTTTCCTTTGTTTCATATTTTATTGTTTTAGTGGAGGGTGTTATGTTTGCATTTATTGTGTCTTTAGATGTTGGGGCGCTCATTTAATATGTAAATGGCCCTGTACAAACGACGTGATATATTATTTTCATCGCTCGTATAAAATGGTGGGAACAATTCTCTTTTTAATTCTTGCTTTCTGCAGATATTGAAATGATGGAATGCTTTTATGCGAGTCAAGGGCTTACCGGGATGCCAGAAGTTTTAGGTCATGTTGTCAGGGTAGTTTTCGAATTGTTCGTTCGATCATATTTTTAAAGACTTTTTACTTTAACTGGAGTCGTGGCGATAGCTCTTAGCTGATGACCCAGATTGAACTACAACAAAACAACACGACCGTTTAGAAAACTTCATTTTTTTGCTGTTTTGATAATCGCGGGTTCGAATATTTCCAATGTCTGATTTATGATCCAATTTCACAAATATCAGTATATTTACATTTGTGGTGCAAAAAGACGAAATAAATTAAACTCGGAGACCTGAGGATGATAGTAACTGCATACTTACCCTTAATCACCAGTCGGAAAATTTAATCGTGCTTATAATTTGTGCATTGACTTATTGATCGGGATGTTCAAGAGTCTGCGAACTATGAGTTGGAAGAGCACGACAAAATAGAATGGAGAAGAATTGCAGATAAGCTAAGATTCTACAGAAGGAAACGAATAAAATAAATTAAAGCCGCACAACAAACAAGAGGTCAGAGGGAACAGCCAGGATTGTGGGAGGAGGAATCATTTTTAGGTTAACATGCAAGGAAGAGTGAACCACTGAAACGATAACTTCCCTGGGCCGTGAAGACCAATAAAAAGTCTACCGACAATTACCCGCGTTGCTATTTGCTGTAATTAAAACCGTTAAATGCAACCACAATGTATGCAGCCTGCATTTAAATTTAAATTAACAGCTTAAATAATCCAAAGGTTGCTGAACTATTCCAGAAAATGAGGCTTCTTTAAATGCTTTCAACTCTGAGAAATTAAATCTTTGTTTCATGAATTTCACATTTTCCACTAGTTGTAATTAATTTTCTTCCATCAAGCCATCAAAGGAACAGACAGATTTGTAATTATCATAACGCTAAACTAGAAAACTTCCAAGCCTATAACAGCGTCAACGTAAATCTTGATTTTACTTTTTGGCCCAGAGAAAATGCTATTACATCGTGTTCCTTGTAAAGCACAGAAGCAATGTGCTACATGAAGTGGCCTTCAAGGCTCGAATAACAGATTGAGTTGATAATAGAGTTGTAGTGCACCATCAACTTCACCACAGTTTTATCAAATTTTCAATTACAGTTGTTTTCCTTTTACAACGTCCTTTAGCTTCAAAGCGGGCATTATAAACGTTTCCGCAGAAAAAGCAAGCACCTTTAAATAAAATTAAATTACAAGGCACATCTTGCAGCTAATTAAAACTCGCACGTCATTAACTTCTGTTTTTGTGGTGTTCGGTATTGAAAGGTGGGATAAATCGAGACGATCTCCAGGGAATTTTTGACTTCGGGTCTCAAAGTTAACTTCATGTTCTGGTAATTATATCAAACGTTTGTGTGGTTGCTTGGCTCTGCCGAACACACAACTTGATGGTAGATCCAAAATCTTCGACCAAACGTTGATTAAACATGAGTCTGCAACCAGACCGGGTGAAATTAAAAAAACCGTCATGTGCATAATGAGATGGCTGTAGTTAGGAGATGCAGCATAGTGGAAAATAGAATTTACTAGTGCAGATAGTGGAATCGTACATTGTTGTTTACCCGGCGCATCCACCATTTTTTGCCTCTGAAATTTGTGAATTTTCCTGTTGGTTATTATTTGGGAAATGCGGTTTGATTGTTATTATTTAAAGATGAATCGCTGCATAAACAAGCTACCCTTCATTACGAAAATGATTGCACGCTGATGTAAATTTAATTGCCTGATTTGGGCCAACATAAATATTGTGCGGTCGTAGATTATGCAGACAAAACAAATGTAACAAATAAAAGCGGCGGATATTTTGAGGGCGTTGTTTACATTTTCCATTCTGGTTTAATAAAACGAAATATCCTGCGAAGCTCGCGGAATGACGGCGAAACGAAATTTTAATCCTTTTCGGAGTTATGTCAACAGAAATTCGTATAATTTTTAATTTACAAAAATCATCTAGACGGTTGAGTAGTTTGCATACGAGACTATTGATCTCACTTCTAAAGAAACGAAAATTAATTAAGCGCTGAAACGGGAAAAATCTTGACTTGAGCAAACTTACTAAATATAGTTAATACAGGCTTGCTATTATACTTCCAACAACGGAATCTCGTTACAGCGCACAAACTTCGCTGTTTACACATGTTCCGTGCCTAAAACTTGTATTTAGAAGCTCGGAAAATTTCTAATTAACTAAAAAACAAGAAACCTGTTGCTAATTTCGTTAGGTTAAATAATCTCTTTCCATTAGTGACGATTGCATGAAAACAATAGTCCCTTAACAGAATAATTCAGTTACTAAAATGCTTCAATCTAATTCCTTTATCTAATTTCGGACAACATGAAGCGAGGAGAAATGCAGTTCACATTCAAATTGCAAAGCACTTATCAACACTGGAACCAGACTGTTGCAGTATGCAGGGTGATATTTGATTTACCGAAAACTGGACTCCCTAATTGAGCCTTTGATGACTACTAAATCAGACGGAAACGCACTCTAATAAACTATTTTTAACACAGCGGTTTACTTTAAGCAAATAGACGTGTTGAATTCTGTAGGCGAAGAAGAGAGTTGACATAATGCGATTTTTTCCATCGGAAATAACATGAATAAAAAATGCCGGCGGGATCCGTAATAGAACCTGAACGAGAAAGAATGACACTATGTACAAGAAATGCGATTATGAATTTTCTGTCATCGTTCTTCAAATGGTCTTTTAGTAATGTCTCATAATTTTTAAAGATAGGAATGGTGGATGCTCCCGACCACATGGAGCCAATTATTATTTTGTTTGTCTTGTATTAATTTGTAATTCTCAGGCCTTGCCACAATTTATGTGTAATTAGTTATAAATGCGGTTCAGGGTATAACTCGACAAGGACTAAAATTCCTTTCTTGCTATATTCCTTTTTTATTTTAAAAGTTTTTTGATCTCAACATGTTTAGTTCAAAGCTTTACGTAAATCACCAAAGACAAATACATTTCAAATCTCTCCTGATTTTATTATGTTGATTTGATTTTTGATACGGCTTATTTTTTTCTAATTATCCTAAAGTGAGTTTTGCTTTGTCTTAAGAATAAAAATTTTTAAAGTTTGAAATTTTTGTTTTATAATTTTGTAATTTGGTAGAGTAAATACATGACTCTAATATCGTAACTTCTCTAAATTTCGTAGCAGTAGCATTAAAGTTACCAAAATTTTAGTGATGCATGTCGAAATTTTGTATCGTCTTTAAAATAAAAATTTCTTAAATTTGTGTCTTTTGTTTTATAATTTTGGAATTTGGTAAAATGCATACACAAGTCAAAGGTAGTAACATCCCCAAATTTTATAGCTGTAGCACTAAAATTACTAAAATTACGAATTTTAGTGATGCATGTAGGAAATTTTTGCTTTGTCTAAAAAATAAAAATTCCTAAAACTTGTGTCTTTTGCTCAATATATCGCCTCAATTGGGTAGACTAAAAAATAACTTTTTTGACAAATTTTACAACTGCAGCACTAAAATTACGAAAATAAAAAGTTTAAATGAAGGATGTTAGAAATTTTTGCTTTGTCTTAAAAATAAAAATTTCTAAAATTTGAAAATGAATTTTCTTTCACCCTTTATCAAATCGTCTTCTTTGATGGAAGCGCTCCAACTACATGGAGCCAATTATTGGTTTGTTTCATTATCACTCAAGATTCTTGTAGTAATTTGTAGTCCTCAGGCTTTACAATTTATGTGTAATTAGTCTTAAATGCGGTTCCGCGCAGAACTCGACTAAAATTTCTTCCTGCTCGCTGTCTTCCTCTCCCCTTTTAAAAGTTTTTTGATCTCGACATGATTACTTCAAAGCTCTACGTAAATGACCAAAGACGAATACATTTCAGATAAAGCTCTCCGATCTCTCCTGATTTAATTTTCTTGATTTGATTTTTGAAATGGCTCATTTATTTCGAATTATCGCAAAGTGAGTTTGTTTTAAGTGCAGCTTTCATCAGTTCGGTTTTAATGAGTTAATAGGAGGACCAGGACCAATTCTGATATAATTTTGTCAAGAAATCGGCTCCATGATAGTGGCAAACATTGATTCAAGTGTCATCTCCCAGGAGTATGGCGGAGAAGTAATGAAATTACATCGGAGTTGAGTCGGGGATGGATAATTAATGACCGGATTCAGATATGCGTCTTATTCATTGGACCCACGCCCTTTCCTGTGTTCAGTTAGGATTTGGCTTAGTTTCGTAGTAATGCCGCTTAGTTAAACTCGTTACGGAACTGGTTAACACTAGCTACATGTTTAACTTTTATCTCGTGCGTGCTAATTAAAATTTCGCGCTGCCAACCGCTGCCGCTGTACACAAAAATTCAGAAAGTGAACATGGGGATACATTCAAAGGAGTGTAACACATTTAACTCTGACTTCTAAATTTAATTAAAATTTTGTTGTTGTAAGTTGTTTCAATTCCCGTTCGCACCACTTGCACTCTCATTAAAAGAACCCGCATTTATTTGCCCACTTTTGTGCGAAGGTGCCCCAAAATTCTAATTACGTTTTGATGTGGAAACGGGCTATCTCTTGATTGGAAAAGTTGCAGTTTTATTCCAATCGCCTCCAATTAACTGAAACACTTGCGCGATTTGTCCAATTTTTCTCTCTTAATTGAGTAATTAATGAGAACTGCAATTACCGACTGCGTCTTTATTGTTCTGATCGGAACAAGCTTAAGGCCGTATTTACAGAGAAACAGTTGCGAGGCATATTGTGCTGGCTAAGTTTTAATTTCAGTTCCGCCAAAACCGTCTCCTAGAATTTATAGCGTTTAATATCCTTTTAGTAAGCGTCGTGGTGGTACTTAAGAGTGAGAATCTATTGCTGTTTCACGACCAGAAAGGGAATTGGTACGAATCTACCTAATTAGCACGCGTTTATGTGGTTTGTACTTACTAATGATGTGTATTTACACTCAAATCTATAGGATGACAGGATTGCTACTGTTTAACTTACAACGGAAATGGGGGATATGAAATTTATAGAGGGTCTGTCATGCAGGGAATTGGAAGCAAAGAGCGAAGTGCACCGCTGTGTTAAAACCAACTTTATGGCCATCCCATCAAAGGGTGGATCTCGATGGGTCAGGCGAAACTAATATTGGAGTTACAAACTTTCGTATAGCTTCCACCTGTTTAATAGCTACCGAAACTAACAAAGAAAAAATGGTGGATGCGCCGGGTTCACATATCAGCGCCAAGTCTCCTAAAACCCAATTGTGGCCCCCATGATGAATTAAATAAGAATAAACTCCTCCGAAAATCCCCAATCTGCCACTTCCAAGACACTAAGGTTAAGTCAATAAGTAAAATTTAGGACAATTGGTCGTTTAACCCGACCGTAAGTATCAGAGCTTGAAATTGCCATGCAGCTAAAAGCTCGAAATTTCACTTCCAAAAAGGCAAAAACGGAATTTAAGTTGTTGGCTCTGCAATTAAGGGGGGGCAATTCAACGAAATTTGCAACTAAATGTGAGACAGTTCATTATTGATCTCTAAAAGACACGAATGGGAGTCTCAAATTACAGGCTGAGAAAATTTCTGCTTCTAATTTCGCTCGTTCTTAATCTTGGCGAGGAATGAAATAAAGTGACACCTTGAATCATGATAAGAAATGTTGATGTTTTCTCGGTTTTTATTGGCGAAATTAAATCGGGGGAAAATTATATAAATACGTACATTTACGATGGTTGCTGAAATGAGAGTTCTAGGAAGCTTGGTGCGCTCATAAACTTAATCCTTGGCAATTCGAGAATTTATGGAGTCTCGGTATTAAATGCGGACTCTGATAAAAACTGCGGCCGCTATTTTTGCGGTACTTCAAAAGACAGTTTTTCTGTTTATCTTACTTTTAATTTCAATTAAGGTTTAGTGGGGCAAAACAAGGGTTTTTACCGATTATAAAATATTTCTCTGTTTCGCTCAAACTTCGAACTTCTAATTCTACTAATTGTTGAGAAATGGAAATAAGACTCCAAAGCGCTTGGAAGTATCTCTAGTTTTCGAGCCAATAGCCGAAACTTTGTCTTGAAAAACGCCCGACTCTCGCTGATAAACGACCAGCTTGCAAACACACTGTGCAAGTGTATTATTACGTAAAGTGGATGTGTTTGTGTCATTCTTGCTCCATAAAAGGATGACATATTGAGGCGAAAGATGCATCTATCTCGGTGTCATTTTTCTCACAAACAGCTCACATCGAATGTGAAATTGTTTTATTGATTTGCTCTTAAAAGAACCAGTCCTTGTTTGAAGACCTGTTAAGACAAACCATGATGAAAGAATTCTATAAATAAGCCAACCGGAAAGAGAAAAATCAATAAAAACACCAATCGGATAACCCCTTCGTTGTTGGACAAGTTGTGTTTATTTTAAAGAACGAAACGATCCAGAGGGAGTATTCACAAACTTGGTAAGAGACGAGCAAAATATTAGCTTAAACAATGTTCCGCAACTGCTAAACGAAAGAGCCGAAATTATAATAAATTAAGATGTGAACGAAGTTTACTATTTACTTTGCTCAAAAGTCGGGAAGTCGCTTTGGAAATAGCAGTTGTCGATACTGAACAAAATGAAGTTTGTTCGGATTTTATATTCTGTGGCTGCAGTGTGATAAAACCGAAACAACGCGTGATTTGATTTCGAGTTTAATTGATTCATCAATAAAATATGTCCACTTGTATTGTCTTTATGAACACGGTTCGGGGCAAATATACTTGAAATCGGTTCACGATTTTTTTAGCTGAGCAAACAGAGCCGCTCGGAATAAACGACTGCGGTGGGAAAACATTTTTAAATCAATTTTCCAATTAACTTTTTGTTAAAACGAGAAAAGACTTGCTAACCGTTTTAATTAAATGTATAATATAACAGTTTCTCGGGTTTAAAACTTCAAATAGAGATTTTTGTAATTATTATTGAATAGAAATAACGATCGATCAAATAAAAGCTCATCCCCAGTCACCTTTGGAATTTCATGGCGTGTCCTTAATTGCCACTTTGACAGCTGCCAATTTTGAGGTTGACAACATCAAATTACTTGACCGAAACAAAAAAATGTTTCTTTAATCACAGACATGGCTCGAAATTTCAAATCCAACTGAGAATGAGTTTTTTTTTCGCATTACTGTTCTATAAATTGAGGAGGAAAACTTAGTTTTGAATCTATTCTAGATGAGGTCAGAATTTAAAGGTATTAAAAAATGGATGCACTCTATGCATATTAATTTTCTTAAGTTTGACGTACAAGATTACAAAGTTATGAACAGTCCAAACGATATTAGATTCGTAATTAAATAAGTTTTCCAAGGCGTTATTGCCACTAGTACCACTAATTGCTAAGATATTTGGGAAAAAACATTTTATTTTCGCCACTAATTAAATGTAGTTTTTTAAGAAAAATCTTTTAGGCTTAAATTATGTATTTTAAAATTATTTTGTGCCTATAAAAGTGTGTACTTTTAACCAAAAAATATAAATTTGCAAAAATTTTCATTAAAATTTTTGGTTCATTCTCTATCATAAACCTATTTTTAATTTATGGATATTTTATAAATATAAATTAAAGATATTCTAAACTCTATTGTTTATGAATTGTTTTTAGATTTTTCGAAAATGATCTGTATTTTTTGTATTCTCTAGATTCTCGTCATCTTCATTCCAATTGTCTTTATTTTTTTCTGATTTGTTAATACATTTTTTTTTATTTTTTCTAGATTGTTCTTAAATTTTACCGTGTATTTTTAGATTTATTTACGTTTCTGTTTTGTTTAAAATTTGTAGGCACTTTCAGAATTTTCTAGACATTCTTAGAAATTTTTCCTTGGATTTTATGTTTTTTTCTCAGATTCTGCCAAAATTTTCGTAGCTTTTCCATATTTTTTTTAGATTTCTAAATTCTCGTAAATTATGCTCGTACTATTTTATATTTATGAATATTTATGAATTATGATTCTTCGATTTTTTAAAATTTTTAGATTTTGAACTTTTTAATTTTGTCGTAGATTCTTTAAATTAAATCTATTCTTATTAGAGTTTGTAGACATATTTTATATTTTTCTGTTTTTTTTGCAGCTTCTCTCTGCATTTTTTTAGTGTGTCAAATTTCAATTAAATCTTTGGATTTTTCCTAAATTCAAGCTATTTTTATTTTCAAGATTCTATCAAATTCTTTTTTAAATTTATCTTAGATTATGTTGAGTTGTTGGGCATTTTAAGATTATTTTAAGATTGTTTCTATTTTTTGTATATCTTTTAGATTCTCTTTAGACTTTGTTTAATTAGATTATTTTACCCTTCCTTGAATGAGCATAAAGTCTGTCTGAATTCTATTTAGATCCTCGTGAGTTTTTAGCTTGTTTTTTTATTTTTTTTACGATTTTTTTGGTTTCTGTTTTCTATTGTTCTTAGTGTTTATTTTTTGGACTTTTTAGATTGTTTTTCTATGTTCTTTATGTATTTATTTTTGAGTTTCTAGATTAAAAAAATTTATAGATTCTCTCCACATAATCTCCCGATTCTGTTTTGATTTTCTAGATTAATTTTTTTTAGATCTCTTTTGTTCTCTTTAGATTTTTTTTTAGATTGGCCGTGAATTTTTCTTGGAGTTTTCTTTCAAAAAATTTTCCCAGTTCTAATTGGAAACATTAATATAAGACCACTGTCTTGTCATCGGATCTGTTGAATAGATTTCCTGTCAAACTTCGCTCCCATCAATATTTGCACTGTTGATTTAGCCGAGATTCGTCACCTCCGTTGATTGTGCCAAAACAAAGCGTTTTTTTTTCTTCAAATTCTCTGAGAAATTGCAATAGAACCAACTTGTGATTTTCCTTTACATTTCCATCTACCAATTCGTAACAGATAACGCAAGACATTCGGTGATGTCATTGACAGTGTAGTTTGGAGTTTCCCTAATCATTAAATGCAAATCCTCGATCCAGTCTGGTGGTTCCTAGATATTCGCTAATTACATGGAGCATTCGTGTTTATGATAATTTCTAAATAGCGGTCGCAATTACTCCTGACCGACTAATTTCCTCGGGGGTTAGGGTTAATTGATGCTCAATGATGAGAATCTGGAGGTATTTATCGGGGTAGTGACGTTGCGACGACGTTGTCGCATCAGTATACAGTGGTTGTGAGGTAACAAATCATCAGGTCTTCGTAATGCGGTTGCCACTCTCTATACATTAGCTCTATCCGGACGAGTGCTGCATAATTCATGATGGAACGATGGCCAGTGTTATAATGTGGCGCTCTAGTCTGTTTGTTGGTAAAGCTGCGTCGGATTCTAAAGCTTTACTAACCCTACAAACTATTCTTGGAGCAAAGCTGCACGCTCTAACGACTTTAAATAAATAATTGTGTGTTTAACATGTTGGCCGCTATTTTCCTTGATAAATGATTAAACTTGTCGTATTAGACAATGAGTGCGCCTTCCACTTGCCCGGTAAATGCCTGTCAGTTCTTCAATCAACAAATATTTTCGGACTTTTGACGAGCAAAATTCCATTATTCAAAATGATTAGTTGCTCTATTATTAGTCGAAACAATCGATGTTTGATAGTTCAAACTTGGGCTTGTTCTAATTTGTATCCCAAACATTGTCAAAGCACGGCCATAAATCAACAACAATTTGCCGTAATAACTGACCCGATGTAACTTTTCATCCCATAAAATTCCTCTTAGATCTTGAGCCTCTGAATTGTTTGAAACGAGAAAAATCTCTCGTATGAGCTCCACGTAAAGTGGATAAGATATTAAAATTATGGACGCGTATAAGTGTCAGGTCTTCTACAACTACGTGTGCTTGTTGAAATTCTTCCCAGATTGATGTTATTGAAGTACTAAACTTAAGAGAATTATTCACGTAAGTAGGCGTTATAAATCATTAAGCCTGTATGAACTTTAAGGTGCTAAGTGAATTTTCAACCGCAGGAAAATCTAATTAAAATTAACAACGTTGGATTCTGAAGATAGGTGTGCGTCTTCTCTGTCTTGATAATTTTCTTCCATGACTCGTTTATTAAATAAACACCATCTTGTTCCAATACAAATATTTGCTTCACATAACGAAATCAAAACAGGGAAAGTTTCCTCACGCTGAGATGTAAATGCAATTAGACGTCTCAGCTGCTTAAGATACAGTGGGAAAATGTTTGCGACATAGAGTGTTCCTTCCTGCATTTCCGGAGAAATACCACTATAGCTCTATTTCCCCCTTTCCGGCTGCAGATATACTTGGCGCGTAATTTTTCCTGCAGAGGAATTTTATGGCAAAACCATAAAATTTCTATAGTCGACAATCATTTTTCTAGCTCCTTTTAAAATTCTCTAAAAATTTTATTAACTGATTTAATAAAAATGGTAAAAACAGGTATTGAGTCGTCAAACCAATACCTGCTAAATTTTAATAGTCAAACCTTTCTGAGGCAAAGTCAGAAAAATGTAGCCTAGTTTTGTAGATACACGATTTCTTTGCCGCCGCGATTTATTGATTTTAACTTTAGAATCTCGATCTTAAAGTTTCAAGAAGATTGCATACATTCCAAAGATTTTGAGTTTCAAGAATTTGTCAAAGAGAATCGACAAACAATCTTTTAGGTACTTCAAAAATTCCAAATATTTTAAAGAACCCAATTTTTTTTTGGTTCTAAGAATTTTCAAAATTGCATTAATCGAATTCAAAAGAATTAAAAAAGTAGAAATTGAAACAATCCTAAACTTTCTGAAAAGTTCAAGAATTAAAATTGTTTAAAAAACTCATAAACTGTAAAAATTTCTAAGGTTGATAGATTAATTTTATTCCAAAAATTTTCAGAAATTTACAAATCGCAAGAGTTTAAAGATTGTTCCAACTTTATTTGATTTTCGCATTTTGATCGACAAAGAATCTAAAAATGCATTCTAAAAATAGAGACGGGTTTAAATAATCCACAAACTCTAAAAAGTTGTAAAGTTTTAAAGACTGTAAAGTGAAGGGCCTACATGGTCTGTAGAGACATGAAGGTTCTAAACATTTAATATATCCAATGTAAGAAGTAAAAAATTTTATAGATTTCGAAAATTGTTAAATAACTTTAGTAAGTGTTAATTAATTGTTTTCGAAGCATTTTGGGCAAATTCTTAAATAACTGGAATATGTTTGATATTTACACTTGTCATTATTTTAATTAAGACAGATTTTGAAACTCTCTAGAATTTATGAAAACTTGAAAAAAACTTGAAAAAACTATGAAACTGAAAAGTTATATAGGAATTTATATTCAAAGATGTTTTGAGTTCAAATTTGAACAAAACGCGACAAGATCATTTAGTATTTGGTGTCATTTCTGAGGGTGGTGGTAAGTATGTATTTATTCAGTGATTGTGTGCGGCGTAAAGTATTATTTACGGTTTTCCGTCGTCCTTAATCGAAAGAAACATCCTAAACCGTGTAAATTTTCGTTGCACATTTGGCGATAAAATACATTGCCGTATCTTCGTTCACATGAACATACCCAATGTCATCCTTTATCCACGCTAAAAACTGCTATAAATTGTGAACGAGGGCTCATTTCCTTTGTATATCTCATAGCAGTGATACCAACATTACCAGTGGCAGTTGAGGGATGACGTCCATTCACATGCGGATAAATTATCGGCATCGGCTGAAGAAACACAATAAAGAGCTTCCAAGATACTGTCTTCGGGCGTTTCAGCCTTAATTAGGAACCATTAACAATTTATTCATTAGATTTTCAGCCCCGCTTTCATTAGAAGCGGAGACGTCCCGAATCATAGGCTGAATGCGTATTTATTGCACACCCGGTATAATGATCCCTTAATTTAGTTATGAACCCGGCAGTAACGAGCCGAGTTGAGATAGGTGAATGGTAAGTTAGCCATGGATGATCCTCAGTGATCGCGTTACGATCCGGAATTTCATATCCGCCGCCTCCGGATTCTTCCGGTGATCCGGACGAAAGACTATTTAGTTTCCATGTTGGCAAATTCTATTCCTAGACAAACACCATCAAGGAGGGAATTTGGAGGTTGGCAAATTACCGCAGCTGATTTTATTGGCAAACTTTATGCTCAAGAGCGACAGATGCCGATGATGAAACTGCAATGACTAAACGTGGGATTGTCATGAAACATTCATGAAACATTTCGGAGGCGGGCGCTATTTAACAATCGTGGTCAATCCATTACATGGGAAAACAATGAGAACTAAGGGCTGCTTTTATTATGTATACAAACTCAACTCGGGTCCACCCGTTATTCAATCTTATCCTGATAGCCTGAAAGAAAGACAATGCTGACTTACTTCTACTAAACCAGTCTGACTTTATTTTATAGCAGCTACCTGACTCCACGAACGGACGAAATGTATAATTTACTTTCTGTAAAGAATTGCATTCTCACTGGTACATGCACTGTTATCGCCGAAAGCTCCCAGCTTTAATTTTACGCCGCCACGGTGGACCGAATGAAATTCGTTACAGCACTTTCAACTGATAACTCTGTCACTTCCAATTTCATTTTAAGTTGTTTCCACTAAAAACAAGAAACTGTTTCCCATGAATAGTTTCAAATATCTAACACACATCGTAGATTCAGAGAGTATCTACTCAGAAGAAATTTATAGCGCTTTGTAACAGTATCATGGGATTCTAATGTTTCTCTAAATACGAGGGAGTATCTAGTGCTTCTCCGCTTTACATTTTGAGGTGAATGACACTATTTGAATGTCACTTTTGTTCACAAAAAATTTCGCCATCATGTGGATTTCGGGCATGATTGATAAGCTCACTTTTTGTACGTGTCACCCTGAAAAATGCTGAAAGCACACACAGAATCCCCCAATAATTATAATTATTTATCGCACAGTTTTTCTTGAACATGTTTGTGAAGTTGCATGCATCACCAGCAGCCACAAATTTCGACCTGAATAATTTAAGAATGTTTACTCTGGAAATCTGCAAACAAGACGGGGCGGCATTTTCTTTTATAAAAACACAGAACCTGTGACTAAAATCGTAATTAAATTTCAGAAAGAAGAACTTTCAATACTTATTAAAATGTACGTGTATCATGTATCACGTGATTTGAAAGTTTTTTTTCGGCTCTCTAATCTTTAAAATAATATAAATCGTTGTTCGGCTTTCGTAGTTTCTCCAGTGGCCACAAATTAGACGAACCAAATCCTGTCATAAATCTCGTCTTAATAGTAACATCCAAGATTCTTACTTTTTCTACCACGCAGATTTATCAAGGCACGTTTCGTGCATTTATAAATTAAAACGTTGTTTATTTGCGATCCTTCCGGGAAAAATTCCAATTTCATGACGTGTACTTTTAATATAACTGCAACGAGACGACTGATTCTGTCTGGGTCGTTTGAAATAGAATCAGCACTGCTATCTGTGCAATAACAGCTTTTTGTATTTTATGTATGACACAGCAATATTTTAGATTGCTTTTCAGTATAATTTCGGAATAAATTCGAGAAGTTTGGGATTAATCTCAACAAATAGTGACCGCAAGCTCTGGAACGGTAAGTGGTATTTTTCCAGAACCCGAAGAAGTGCTTCTAAATTCTAATTACTTCAATTCGACTTGTCCGAGCTGTGATTTGTGGAACAACTCAAACTGCGGTAACAGAGTCGTTTTGAGCGAATTTACTCACATTGCAAAGGTTAGCTCATCAGTGGGATTAGTTTTACTCGCGTTTTACACGTTTTTATTACTCCCACTCAATTTGATAACGATTTTTTACGACGAAAGTTTAATTAAAATGGGAATAACTAGCTCTAGCTTTATGCATTGGCTGTGGTTAGTGTCCCCAAATCTGATTGTATACATTTTAATTAACTAATTAAATTACTGCAGCTATAGGAAAACTGTGATGAAAATGATGGAAAACATTAAGTTTGCTCGAACCCTGGAGAGTTGTGACCACATCCCATTTTAAATGTCCAACTGTCGGGAATTTAACTTTAGGGCAAAAAATCTTTGCAAAATTCTGCCAACCGTCAGGAGCGCCAGTCGATAAATCTCAGGAAATATATTCTTGCGGGTTTAGAATGATGATTTAATCTGAGTTTGCCCAAGTTCGCGGTTTTTGCCACAAACTGCACTGTCATGCAGTTTATTTTGGTCTGCAGAATTAATTAAGGGATTCTGTGAAAAATGGTGGTTTTTATGTTGTACAACAGTGCCAACTAAAATTGAAATCTCAACATCCCGTTATCTGTTCTGACGACTTCGCATGTATAATTCAGAATCGTCGATTCTAGAGAAAGATTTAACGCTTGAGAGATTTCGTGCTTGCTGAGACACATCCGATCCAACTTTTAAATTTATTTTCGTTTACTATTTCGATTAGTCATTGAAGCGTGAAGGGTTGAAGAGTGGCCATTCTTTGTGGGGCTATTTGTCGTGTTAGTTTATAATTTAGAGGCAACCCCGGTGATGGAGGTCGATGAATTAACAGTAATGTGGACAAAACCACGTTCGGGGCAACGTGGGCTATTACCGGACTTTCTGAAAGGGATGCGACACCGTAATTGGGAATATCATCTGCGGCATATTGCCTGATTTATGGGTTTAAATACCACCACGGCGCCCACATAAATTTAGAGCGTCCGGTCCTGGTGGGCGACATGCAAATTCGAGATTAGACAAAGCCACGTCCACTTATCAGGCGGGGCTCATTTTTAATATTCCGACGCTGGAGCTAAAACGAGAAAAATGAGTTAATTTAACGCCTAGAATTTGATGTGTAGGAGAAGTGACTCTGTAAACTTATCAGTTTATCAAGTTGAAGCGTAATCCCGGATTTAATTTAGTTCCGGTGAAAATATCACTAGCTCTCTAGTAAAAATTTAATTTACTTGGAATTATTTTACGCCCGCGTCTTCATTTTTTAATTCTCTCTTTGGAATCTGCCAGTTTTAATCACAGAACCCGTTTCGGTAAAAGAAATCGATTTGGATCAATCCAAATGAAATCCTCGAGCAACACAACAGAAATTGGTTTTTCTTGTTGTGTCTTCCGCCCACCTTGTCTTATTCCAGATTTCGTTTAAAAACTTTTAAATAATCATTTCAGCCCAAAGTCTCCGTAATTGCACAATTTGTTCTCTAGTCAAGCGAATAACTTTGGAATCGATTGACTTTGCCGGAGCTCGAACATATGTTACACTTCGACGTCCATAAACTACCAAACAGAAATAAACACGAACAAAACTGCATTAAAACTTTATTATTAGTAATCTTTCAGTGTCACTGTTTCATGCGACATTTTGCGAGTTTTATATTTCCAACCGATTGCGCCGAGATATTTCTTTTCCAACTGTGGTGAAATTTTCGGATGCTGCCTTCACTCAACCCATTCTCTTGTGATGATCGATTTTGTGTTGACCTCACATTCGTTCAGCTGAAGCAAATTAGCCTTCAGTAATAGGCGAAGATGAGAGGGCACAAAAATGACAGAAAGACTGATAATTTAGATTTTTACGCAAGCGATTTAGATAAATTACTGTTGTGATTGGATAAGTAAGCAGATTTGAAACTGAAAAATACCCGGCGCATTCACCAAAATTGAATCAAGTCGGTAATTAATTTATTTACTTATTTCTATCGAAGCGTTGGTGGATGCTGGTGACAAGATAAACAAGCGGAATTGCATTTGAGTTTGCTGCTAATAATTGTGAAATAATATTTAACATTAATCGGAAACTCATGTTATTTCAATTTGGGAATAAACTCATAATCGTTATTATTGTTATATTAGCTTGTTTGCTAATTTGCGAGTAAATCAGCACTGAAGTTATAATTAAAATCGACCTACGCATTGTTTAACATTCTACTTCTTTCTTTCAACTTCATTATTCTATCATGACTCAGCAGAACCTTGACACAAACAGAAAAATTTCTCATCATATTTATAAAAGTCGTGACATTCTGACAAACTCTTTCCAGTCATTCAGAACAAAAGTTGATGTCTCTAGAGTCTGGTGACCCTCGTTCATATCCTGCTGACATCTTATTTAATTTCGAGAATGTGATATGTGACTGTTCGAAGGAAATCAAGATTACCTTCGAAGGTGTTCGGTTTAATCACGCAAATGTAAAAGTTCTTCAGTCGCTTTTCAATTAAGCACAAAGTTTCCACATATCTTTCATTAAATTAATGAAAAGTTGGGTTCATGGATGCATTAATGTCGGGGCAATTATTGCTTGTATAAAGCAGGTTTTAGATGCACGTGTCGAGTTGTCAAAGGAGTGGCAATTTGGATGGATTGTGTTGCTTTCAAGTTACCTTAAGCTGAGTAGTAATTGGTTGAATATGTGAAGTTGTGAAGTCAATATGATGCAAGACATGAATTTTAACTGTACCGATAAAGTTTAGGGTAATTAATCTTCCGACGTAATTATATTGACTCTGCTACGCACTTGGCGCACAAAGCAAACACTGAATGTCTAAACTCGTTGCTCGTCGGCTGTTGTTGCACGTTTAAACTATTGTTAAATGTTATCTTAAATGTAAAAAGTCAACACGCGCTGTTTTGAGAGCTGATGGAGGCGAGTTTGATGACAATTGATTTATTTGCCCAAACTCTCTGAAATTGTATTATCATTCATCAAACGAAAATTCCCATTTAAATTTTCCATTACTCAACTCAACCCTAATTGATTTACAACCGAACAAAAATCAAAAGAGGCGAAAATCTGTTCTACAATTGATCTTTCCCGCAGATCTGGAATTACACGATACACTAAATCCCTGAAATTTGCTTGTTTGTGCTTAAACTCGTGGTTCTGGAAGATCACAATGTTATTGATATGGAAAATGCGTGGCAAAACTGAACCGGAGAGAAATTTATTTCGAATCAAGTGGAATTTAGAATCCTGTAGTCGTGTTTATTTTGCAAAGGGCTCGCGTGAAACTGAAAACTTTTTTCACAATTTCAGTTTGATCTGAACTTACAATTCAATTTGCGCGGCGGCGAAGTCTGCCGGAAAAATTTCAATTACCACGTAGTGGAACAGGTAGTGGCTGTAATCGCCGGAGTTGCATCGACTTTTATGCAATTTTCAGATATTAACTCTTTTTATTACAGGTCGCGCTGTGAAGAGCTTTATGAGCGTGTATGGAGTCGAGTAAGACATTAGCGACAAAGCGCTTATTTCCGGGATGACGTTTTTAAACTCCGGTTTAGGATGCCGGATTCTTATCCACTCGTGCGGAATTATTAACAGCAAAAAACTGACCTGGCGCATTACATTTAAAGCTAAATTTTCGCATTCAAAATAAATACCGTAAAGTGCATTCTACAATAAAATTTTGGTTAGTTAAACTTTCTGAGTGGGAGCATGTTCCACTTCGCTGCTTTGCGTAAATAGAAACCTCAAAAACCCTCAGCAGGAAGAGAAATGTTAGGAAAATGTGTTTATAATAAATATAAACACAGCTTTATTTGTATTGAGCGTTTTTGCTTGAACCGCAGCTTGGCGCTTTTAACTTTTCAATAAAACAACTTTAGCACCTCTCGCTAAATGTTATTGATAATTCCTGCGAAAGCTACATGCCACTCCGTCGCTCCTGCTTGAAGATCGTCGTTAAGTAACGACAGAGATGGATCCTGAAAGTGATAAAGTGGGATTTCGAGCAACTTCTGTATGCAAATGCATTTCTGCTAAATGAATTCAGCCACCCACATGCGAGCTTTCAGGTTAAGAATATCGCGACGGTCTCGGATTACAAGCTCCAGCGGCTATTTATCGTTTCCACCTTTTATTGCTTTGGGTCTCGCCTCTTAAGGTTTTATTTCATGGAGGAATAAAACAAGATAATGTAACTAGCGAGTTATGACGAAACTGGAAACTCCTCACCTCAAAAGAATGGCTAATAAAATTGCGCAATTTGTTTACCATTCGTGGATTAACGATCATTTGTTTCAATTATAAAGTTTCTGGATTAGCAAATTGTGCAGATGATTCCGGAAAGTTTTTTAGGAACGCCACGTGCATAATTCAGGTGCTAAAGACCTAATAGCTTAGGGACATTCAGATTACGTTTTGTTTATGCATGTAACAGCAGTAATTTGTGGTGTAAAGCGATTTATCACATCGTCATGTGCGTTTAAATTACGCCGTGCAAAATTATGAGCGCAATTTCGCTCTACTTGAAATATAACAGGTTTAATTACGTCAAAACTGATCAAAGAGTGGCGGAAATGAATCTCAACAATTTAAAACGTCGAAGTCATTTTGAAATAGCGAATGTGGAGCACAATGGAATGAGAATAGGACGTCATCTCTAATCCGAGGTATTACGGATTACTCCTACAGAGAGAGTTTAAATAATGCAAAAGGTTTTATTTGTTGGTAATCTAAATTAGTTTTTGTATAAATGAGATTGTCAGACCGGGAATTGCTTGCACGAACATGTTTAAAAATGTGGTTAATATTTAATGACGCGTCCTCAGTTTAGAGCAAGACTGCGGTCAGTAATGCGATTTTTCTTGTTTCGTTAGCTCGAAAATTAGCGCAGATTGTTATGGATTTTGGGGGTGTGGGAGTGAAACCCATTTCTTCCACAAAATAAAAGCATCGTGGAGACGAACTTCAAAGTGCTTCGTTTCATTACGTTATTAATAATAACGCGTGTAGCATCGTTATGAAACGTCCTTAATAAGATTTCATTTAAGAAAATAATTTAATGCTCTCAGCTCTTGAAGAATCTCGAAAAATGAAGTCTATTCACAAAGACGGAATTTTGCTCGTAAACTGTGTATTTTACCTACAGAGCATTAAAACGAAGTCTTTGTAGGAAATGGGGTAAAGTCATTTAATTGGAATTAAAGCAATTACCAAGTGAACTAGTATAGTTAAATAAGTTTACTTTGAGCTACTTCAGCTAGTTTAACGTGAATACGGAAATTTCTTATTGCATTTGATAGATTCGATGTGTGCTTGCGTGGCACAAATAAAACAAGAAGTAACTGTTGTTTCTTCGTGTTTTGTCTGATAATATTATTACTCTCAATAGACACATGCATGGATTTGCTTCAACAATATTCTCGGTAATCAAACATATAAAGCACGTCAAGTGCATTCAATCCCACGCCAATATCAAACGTAAATTTTTATCATCTTCCTATTTTACATAAATATTGTCTCCGGCATTGTTCGCACAGTAATTGACTTATTGAAGCAATTACAAGTTTCGTTACCTCTCGACTGTGGTTATTACAACACTGAATTCAAACTGGAACGTGGTTTTCATCTCGATTTGAAATTGGACGAGCTTTCAGTTTCATAAATCATCAGCTTTTGTCTTCCAACATAATGTAATCCAAAAATGAAACAGGAAAACTCTCAATCTCGATACAAAAAGACTTATTGTTCTGTTGGCGTTAATTACAACGGAACAGTGAATTTCCGGCAATTGTCCTTTTATTCAATTGATATTATTGTGGATGGAGTGATATCGAGTTGCAAGAGACTGTTATCACAAATGGAATATCCAATGATGGTTATTGTACGGTGTAATGTTACCATGTGTGGAAATGGACAAATTGGAAACGGCGGTAACGAAATACAACGCGGGAATTAATAGCATTCGGTCGGGAAAACGGGCAAAATTTTGGAACTGGTGCAAACGATTTTATTTACAAAAGTTCTTGAATTTGATTGATGGCAGAAAAATATTGAATTACTTAAGATAATTCACAATCAGAACGAACTGGAACGAACAAAATTGAATTACAGAAAAAGTGGTGGAGACGCCGGATTTTTTATTCTTTAAATAGTTGATAACGAATTTCTAAATCTATTCTGCAATTCAATTTGACTGAAAAAAATAACTGCGATTAAAGCCTCTGAAAACCAGACGAGAGATTGACTCATTTAATAGCAGCTTCATTTATTTTATAAAGCTTTAAGAGATTTTTAAACTTCTGTTTTAAAATAAAATTGACACAGAAATAACTTTATAAATTGAGCTCCAAAAAATTATAGAAAGCTCTACGAGTTCAAAGTCGATTTAAAGTGAAATTTTTTTATTCTTTTGATGTGTGCTTTTATCGGATTTTTTCACTTAGATCTTCGTATTCTTAAGAATCTTTGTTTTATAATTTTAGAGTTTTTAAGGTTGTTGTCGAAATACGGCAAATGTTCTACCTAAATTAACCCTATTTTTTCTACGGAGATTCTTTTTATAGGCGCCAAATTTAAAATGAGATTGTCGTTCAGCAGAGCTGACTTTTTTAAACTCCTGCAATTCCTGCGGAATGTTAAACAAGAATTGTCACATTTGTCAAATTGTCATCAAATTACAGGAGAGTCAGCAATAAACTTGTTTTTGTTATTTTCAGTACAGATTATCAGATAATTCATTATAACTTTATCTTTTTTATCATACACAGAAATAACTTTATAAATTGAGCTCCAAAAAATTATAGAAAGCTCTACGAGTTCAAAGTCGATTTAAAGTGAAATTTTTTTATTCTTTTGATGTGTGCTTTTATCGGATTTTTTCACTTAGATCTTCGTATTCTTAAGAATCTTTGTTTTATAATTTTAGAGTTTTTAAGGTTGTTGTCGAAATACGGCAAATGTTCTACCTAAATTAACCCTATTTTTTCTACGGAGATTCTTTTTATAGGCGCCAAATTTAAAATGAGATTGTCGTTCAGCAGAGCTGACTTTTTTAAACTCCTGCAATTCCTGCGGAATGTTAAACAAGAATTGTCACATTTGTCAAATTGTCATCAAATTACAGGAGAGTCAGCAATAAACTTGTTTTTGTTATTTTCAGTACAGATTATCAGATAATTCATTATAACTTTATCTTTTTTATCATTACGTTTTGGGACAACTAAAAAACTTGTCGGTTGCTTGGGAAGCCATCTATTACTCAAAATTGAAATGTATCCATTACAGATATCAAACTTATCTCTTTCAAATCCTGCTGATTTCTAAAATTGCTTTTTTGTGAATCGGTAAATTCTCCGCAGGAAAAATGACGTTTGAGGAGCTAAAGAGACTTCAATTTAATAACAAACTGATCTAATCTATCCTGAAATCCAATTTGAATAAAAATAATTGCAATTAAATGCTTTGCAAATCTCTCTCTCCGGGAAAATGATTGAATAATTAAATCTTAACTTCAGTTATTTTGAGCTCTAAATGACTCTGAATGCTTCGAAATTTCTATTGTAGGGGAAAATAACTTCACAACGCACTAATTACGGGGCAAATTGTAATGAATGTTCTTTGTGAAATCATTGCACATTTTGGCCGCACTTAAGCGCTAATGATGAAATATTCACATCTCGTAAACCATTATTTAATTATTTCTCGCATGTACTTCTCAGTATAAATAATTAAAGCTAATTTCGCTAGGAAAATTACTAAATTACTTGGTTAACCCTAACGTAAACGAAATCATAAAAATTTCAGTCGTAAACATAAAGTCTTAAAATTATTCACTGGAAGATAATGGGCTTCCACATTATTGTTTTGTAGAAAAAATTGTGTCTTGACAACTTCTTGTTATCTATCTTCTGGTTAATTATCTTTTATAATGCAGTTTTAAAGTTCCCGAACGGAAGTGCCAGGTTTTATGTCTAAAAGACCAAAGTTTCTACATAAGAAAGTAGCAACAATAAAATTTAAATTAGCAATGGTAATTGTTCTTTTAACTCGTGATCGCTTTAAAGTGTCACAAGAAGATGGGAGTAATAAATAGAAAGTTTCTTTGTATACCGCGCACGTCCCAGAATGATGGTGTAAAGTTATCGATGAGAGTTCTGTCATATTTTCGGTGGGAAGAATAATTTTGAGTTTGTGTTCCCAGGTTTACCAAATCAATCAATGCGGTCTATAAAGAACGCAGCGACTCTTTTTATGTCTGGTGTAGTTTTATGATTATTGGATTTTGTTAGGAGGTAGGTGCGTTTTTATCCGCCATAATTTATGAAATAGTTCACTTTTAATGGTCCGCAGTCGTAAATGTGCCATTCTCTTATTTACAGCCGAAACTTTGTTCTTTTCAGCTGTACAAAGTACAATCTCCTTCGAGTTTAAAAATATGATTGATGCCATAAAATATGTCTCCGGGCACTTCGGTGTAACGAACGGATTTGTTCTATGCATCTAGCCAATAAGCTAGCAAATCCACGTCCGGGTCGTAATAAATAGAATTTTTGAAAATAGGTCAAAATGCAAATGCACCACATACATCACGAATATTGAAGAGATTTTTCAGATCTTCAGATGGTGCAACTTTCAATTTGTACCGAAAAATATCTTTGTGTTAATTTCGAGACGAGAATGAAACTTTTTTTTCATCGTCTTGGATGAGCACAAAAGTGAATGATTGATTACGAGCTTGGTCCGTAGTGGGATTGTCGAAATTTAGTTGTCGTCATTTATAATGCCGTGATGAATGATGGAAAAGTAATGAATGAATGAATGGGACCGAGTATTAGCTTTGTTACGTGAAAACTTAATTACACAATATAATGGGCGATGTTTCAATCAATTATAGAGCAGGAACGGGAAAACGAATCTTGAATAACGTGCAAATTAGTATAACAAATGTTGGTAGTGTACAACTACAGAGAATTTCCCTCAGGCCAACCACGGATTTTCTCTAACAGCAATAACACGGAGAATATCATTTTAAACTTCTCATATTAAAAGTTTCGATGCAGCGTTGCACGTTACGCTTCTTTTCCCATTAATTGTGTTAGTTTGCTTATCTTTCAATTTGTAGAACAACCAGAATCTTGTGTTCTGACAACTCTCAGTTGGGGAATCTTGTTTGAAACAGAGAAAGTTTTCCTTGGCGTTCCGCAAACAGCGTGAATAATTTCAAGGGAAATTTGCGAAAGATTTTTGTTAAGGATATAACTCAATTCAAAATGAATTCAATTTGAATTAAAATTGTTCTTGCCGAAATAAGGGCGAGAGGAAGTTCGGACAGTGGACTATGCATGGAAGAGGAAATTGGTTTCTTTCGTGACGGGCGTTATTACAGAATAAAGGATGATTTTGAAGGTGGGGTAAATTGATACTGGAAGTAGTTAAGGCGGTTGTAAGAGGATCGTTTTCTCATACAATTAGGTTTACTTTAAATGAGGTGAACAATTATTACTTCTTCTTGATAGTTTTCCTCATCTAAAAAAATTAATGAATACAGAACATCTAAAGTTTTGAAGGTCCTGCGAAATCCTAGAAATTGAGAATTTTAATGCCTAAAAATTGCCAAAACTGTTTGGAATTTTTTGAAAATCTGGGAAAACTATTTATAATATATATAATTATAATAACTGTAAAAAATATAAGAAATTCAGAAAATTTAAAGGATGTATTATTTATCCAATCGAAGAAATACTAATTTAGAAAATCCTCGAAAAACTCCTCGAAAATCTACGTAATTTCAGTAAAAGAAATATAGATAATTTTGTAAACACATAAACAATTTAGAAATCATGAGAAATTGAAAAAACTTTAAATATGGATTTTTAAAGTAAGCCCAAAATGTAAGATTAGATATCTTGGCAGCCATCCAAAAATCGTTGCAAAATAAACGTTCTATATTTTTAAATCTAAACAATTTTTTATTTGAGAGTCCGTGAGAGAGGAATGTAATCAGTAGACAAGAGCCTAAAAATTTTCGAACCTGGAGCATTGAAACTTAAGAACGTCAAAAGAAACCGTGAAATTGAGAATCTGAAAACCTGGGAAACTCCGTATGAAATTTTGCATTTGGTTTCGCATTACGTATAAACTCGAGAATCGCAGCGCTGTACTTTATTTCAATTTAATATTAAAACTGAATATTTTAATAAAAGCTCGCCACAAGCATTAAATAAAGGTCTTTAAATTTAATATTTACAATGGAAACAGACCTTATTTTGCCACTTGGTAAACATAGTTTTTAAAATTAAATTCTCTAGCAGCTCCGCTAATAGATAATATTCCTAGCGCGTTTCGAAATCAAAGGAGAATTTCTGTGGTATATAAATTTTCGCCCGTCGTATCCACCATCCGCGAAATTATATTGTTACCGCTTTGAAATTGCAGAAAAATTACAACGTGCGCTTTGAACGATCTAAATTTTTCTGGCTGGTAATTTAAGCTCGAAAAAACTTGGTATGAAACGCTAAAACCGCTGTTTATTGATATTTTTTCCTAGGTCCCAGGAGAGTTTTATACATGGAATCATTTTGCTCGCAGTTCGTTAACAGAACTCTCTTTAATTTCCATTAGGTTAGCAGTTTTTCTACCGAATTTTGAAATAAAACGCTGTATGCGAACTCACGCAGGATAAATGTCATTTTGTACCTTTTTCGTTCATAAACATTTAACTGTCGGCTTTACAAAATTGATAACAAGCCACCAACGTTCATTGTTTATTACTCTTTTAACGAGATGAATGTGAAATTATTTTAATTTCCGGGTCCTCCAATTATCGCACATTTTCTTCATCAACAACCTTGTTAATTATTTCTATGATTTAATTACAGTGCAACAGAGTAACTATATTGGAGCTTTAAAACGTAAATAGAAAATAATTGAATTCTCTGCAAAGCAACTAATAATCAACAACCACAATAATTGTTGCGTTATGGGTTTTATATCTCAATTTTCAATTCACTGGGTACCTGCAAACGTTTTAATTTGAATAATTCGTTACATTTCGCTGCATGTTTCATAGCGTCATAACAATAAATAACAATAACCGCACTTGGATTGTTATTTATGATGGTTTAGGGAAGACGAAAGAAATTAAAATCTGAAGTTTCGAACATTTTAATTGGATTTTTGTTTCTTCCACTTTTACGTGATGTGACTGTGAATAAAGAATAGCTTCTACATAATTTATAGGAATCTCTACAAAACGTTTTCCGATATAATGTATAACATATGATTTATGCCTAAAGGGTCAGATGAGAGCCCACAAGCTCCATGTATGTTAAGGTGATGAATCGCTTTTCGGCAAGTACAAGAGAAAGCTCGGCCATAAAAATGATAAGGTACATAATAAAGCTTGCAACTGAACAAGACTTGCATTCCTCTTAAAATTCTTCGTTCCAATACGGCTACAACCATTACCGTCTTCATAAAAATTTAAATCCTACTTTTAACATTGCCAGCGCGCTTCTTTACAACCCGAAATAAAAACATTCCGAATTGATAGCACCCGTAATGCATTTGATTAAAAACGACGAAGACGAGTAAATTTAAACAATACATTCGTATGCATTAAATGAATACAAATTCGGGTGGAGGGGCCATATTTCTTCGCAAGCATCAAAAACAAAAAATCCTCATAAATTCAAACCGGGATTATTCATTTTTCCAAGTTCACGGACATTCCTTTGCGGTATTTTACGCTGTTTTTTATTAAGTGCGCCGTAACCTGTCGAGAACAGAGTTTCACTGAATTAAGGCTACACCATGCAAAAACTTATTACGCTGTAGCGCCGCGACGCAGGGCGTCCACATACGACGTGTCACATACAGAGACACATTAAAACAGAAAAATTTGAGAACGGTGAACTAACAAAACGGTGGAATCTCATATTTACATTTTACAATCAGAGCTAATCATAATCGGACCTCCGAAGTCCAACGTTATACATTATTAATTGCTTTGGAGAGTAGACAAGCAAATATTGCTTTTACAAACTCCGCACGAAGAAAGCTAAAATCGTTTGCATATTCATGTGTCATCTCATGTATGCAGAATTTTTCGCATCTAATTACGAACCCGCCGGGAATGAGGACTAAATAAATTATTTAGTCGTTTACGTCGGTTCAATTTTACCGACCAAAGTTAATGAAATGTTTTTATTTGGTCTCGTTCTCATAATTAAATCCTGATTGTGATAAATTTTAAATTCGCGTGCCCGTTTGTCCCGCTCTTTTATCTCATAATTCTGAAATTAACAATTCTGGGACAAACAATTATGTGGATGAGTGGACTCTTGTTGTTGAAGAAAACTTCTTTCAGAGTCAGATAATTAGTTTTTACTGTAGATGCGAGTTACGAGTTGTTTGTTTTGCGGAACACATGCTCTACTTGTTAGTTATTTTGAACATTGCGGGTTTTAGTAATAAATAGTCGGATACGATCTGTTTAGGTCGATGTCAGATTTAAACTTCCGGGATAATATGTGAGTTTCCGCAGATGTAATGGTTTGCTCCAGAGATATTTTCTTTGATAATGCTTCATTCTGGTCATGCTGGTTGTGGGGAGAATAAATATTGTTATTCCGTAATGGAGGTTCGTTTAAAAACTTGTTATGAATTCGTAATTGGCCATTTGCATATTCTTTCAAAATTCAGGATTATAATAATAGTTTGAGAAATAGCCGAGCGCGATTAGATGATGTAAGAGCAAACAAAGCGGAATTTTAAATTTTCATCTCCCATTCTCTATCTGAAATGATGTAGAATAAGTGGGCTTTTTCCATTTCGCGTTTTTGCTCCTTTAAAGACGACACATATGAAACTAAAATCAGCCGTTAATCCCCGCGCTATTGTTATTTCCGCTTGGAATGAAGGCCGTCCAATTTGTTTTCGTTATTGGCACCGGATTTTTCCCGGAGTATTTTATGTTCGAAATAAAGAAGGCGAAACAGACAATGCAAATAATTTCGGAATTTTTGTTGCAGGTGGTGCATTTGAAGCAAGATAAATGGCGTCGTGAAGCTGAAACCTTTCCAATTCCGCGCTGGAATGAAGAATGAATCGAAAATAAATTCGCGAATAAAGGCAGCACAACTTAAAGACTGATTATTCAATTTTCGAGTTTCCACTTAAATTGGGTTTGGAGGACAATGAAGGAATTGTTAGACTAAGTAGCCTGAAATCAAAAATGAAAGAAAATCTGACACCGGACGATGATAAACGTCACGTGAAATGAGAGACAGATGCGAACATGGACTTCTCTATAAAGTAGTAGAGGAGAGTTTGCAGCGGAAGTTTCGACATACGGTGCAGGAAATTCAGGAATGGACATGTTTCGGTAACAGATGGCCACAGCTTATAGTTCCTCGATATTTTAATGCGAGCGGAGTCTCAAAAGCTTCGATATAGATAGATGACCTTATTTCCTGCAGAAATTAAATTTGGTTTCTCGTCATAAGTTTCTTTACGAACGCGATTTACCTTTTGTTCGCTTAATTGAAACTTAATTATGTGATGAGAAAATGGAGTGCTGTAAGAAAGACCCCGAACAGCATGTTCCTCGTTAGAGGTGTCTTCAATGGAAAATCCAAAGCGCAAATTAACTCTCTTGAAGACCATCCTCAAGGTAAATGTTACAGTAACCCTCAGTTCTTAATGATATTTAATTTAGTGGGGTTTATCATGTACGGAACAGCATACTTCTTTTTCGTTTAAGCGGAAAATGCGGCTTTTCTCTCCAGATTTTCCCGCAGAGTCAATTAAGATACTCCGTGATAATTGTTCTCGTTGGCTATTCTTTTTACGGTATCTCTATTTTTTAGATGTGACTGAGATTTATAATTCTGCGTTTCGGAGCTTGGGGACTTTTTGTTGCGTCTGTTGCGAAAGTCAGTTTATTGTTCTTTTGTGAAAAGTTGGTTTTATATCAATCATTATCTCGCCCTTCTGGGGCGAGCAAAGAAGAGCAAAAAAAATTCTCTCAACTTCGCATTTAAACTCAATCCAACTACATTTACTTATACTTTTAATTAAGTTGTATGTACACACTAAATTCATTATTCATTTTCTGAGAAACATGAAAAGTATTTCATAGAAAACTTGCTTCGCCAAAGGAATAATTAACTAACATTTTGACTCAGAACGGTGATTTTAATTCAACACCAGACAGCTCAGTGTCGTATTTAATGAATCTCCCGGGAAAGATTCGTCGATTTTAGTGGAACTCTTCCAGTTTTTTAAAAGATTGAAACGTATGACAATAAAAACAGGCGGTTCTAACTTTTACTCGCATTGACAGCAATTAAAGTAATTGTGCGTTTGGGGTCTCCTCGGCACGTTTTTGCGGTTGTTTCGGTCATACTAGCAAAACTTTGATTGATAACAGGTCTATGAATAGGTGCAGAGTTTCAGGAATACAAATCATTCACAGAGTAAACAGACTGAGACGCTGGAATTAGCCAATAAATTACCCGAGTTAATCTCCTGGTATATTGCATTTATGCAAATTTGCGCTATCAGAATTTGAGTTTTTTGGGAGGATAAATAAGTTTCAGTTTTTATGTAAGAGCGGAAAGTAATTCCGTTGGCGAAAAATGGTGGATACGCCGGGCGATTTTTCGAGTTGTTGAAGTTCATTAATTTTGTATAATGAATCACAATTTAGATGCTTTACAAAATTGAAAGAATTCTGAGCTTCTTTAATCTGTGTGGCTAACCCGGCATTGAAAACTGTTTGACTTTTGTATTTATCCATCGAAATAAGTGGCGGAATAAAAGTCCATTCGCGTCGCCGCCAAACTCTGCACCTCCTTTACTTCAGCGATTCAAATCAGGCGTCTAATTAGTCTCTCCAATTTGGGGCGCGAAATTTTAATAGGAACTTTCTTTTGAAGTTTTTTCGTCCAAGTTCGAATGTCATCAGGAAGCCACATTAATTAGCGTCCAGTTCGCCCCGTTTTATGTCGTCCCTAATTTTAATTGTTTCCTTTTTCAGATCAAATCCTGCATTAATCCGGCAAGTTCCGAGGAAGGATAATGAGGCAGCAGCGTAAATGCCGTGAACGTCATCGTTGGTGACGTCATGCGTGTGTTAAGAACGCTTCTTCCGAGACAGTCAAGTTCCGTTTCCGCGTTTTTCTGTGCGATGTGGGTGATAGTGATAGTGATTCTTGTGGAGGATTCGGGCGCCGGTGCCTCCCTTTTGGTGCACAAATACAGCACTAGGGTGGTAAGGACTAAATATGGGCCCCTGAGGGGCGTCATGATTCACATCAATCCACCAGTTGAGGCGTTTCTTGGGGTTCCTTACGCGACGCCTCCGGTTGGCAGTCTTAGGTAGGTCACCGAAGTATAAATAGATGCTAACTTTGTGCACCGAAGTCTTTAAATCAGTGACTGCTTCATTATATCGAACCTTTGTCTCTGTGAAGTTAAATTACGCCGGAACAATGTTGTCCATAACCTCATAGTTCCCGGGGTAACCTGTTCAAACTGTATCTACCCCAAAGTCAATTTTGCCCTCAAATTTTCCGTTTTAATTAAAATGTAGAATAGTCCACTGTTTGCAAAACCTCCACTTGAGAAATCCTGAATAAATTCACCGAATTCTTACAAATTTAATCAATTCTTTTCGATTTGGCTTTTAAAGCGACGAGAACCTGTTATGTAAAGAAAGGTAAATTGTTATATCCTTTACCGCCGCTGTTATCTCCTATTCATACCTTGAAACTACGTCTCTTGTGAGTTCTGTTTCTGAAACATTCAAGCTACTGTCGATATTATTTGAGATTCTGTCTCAGTTGTTCCAACTGTAAAAACGAGAGCAATGTGTAAAAGCATTTGCGATGGTAAATCAAGTGAATCTCCGCAATCTTCGTGGGAAATTTAATTAATTACGGTAAAGACGCAATCTAAATTATTAACAAACTGTCTATTTATCGCGAAACTTATCGTCTGGTGACACCGGATGATAAAAATCGATTTTTGATTAAGTTCGAATGGAGGGCGTCATATCCAATCATATCAATACTCCATTAAACAAGCCGTTTCCCTATCCTGCCAGAAACAGCAACACGTTGCTTGAGACTCTCTCGAGTGTCTGGAGACACTTTCTTGGGATATATGAGATAGATACAAATCGGGAAATACTGCACTTTCGACTTTAATCAGTTTCTTTCAGTCTCAAGAGAACGAAATCCATCATTGTCGGCAGAGACCCTCTCGACTTTGTCTATCGAGCTAGTTTGTCAGATTTCTGCGAAAACTGTTAAAGAGACCCAAAGGACGATTGCTGTTACTTGTTGCAAAATGGGGCCTACAAAAATCCAACTCATCAGCTTTTTCAAGTGCCTTCAATTCAAGTATGGCTCGTTTAGCTGAAAACTTGCAAAATAAGGGAGAGCAATCCGTCTTGTAGCTTGCGCCAGCAAAGTCTGGTCTCTTGAGGCTCACTTTGCACTTCTTGTTTACTTAAGCTTTGATAATAACTCCTCGTACTTTCTTCAGGGTCGTTCTAATTGCGGTGGAATAAAACCGTTCCTGAATTAGGTAAATGGAAATGGAAGGAAAATGCAAAAGATCGTCTTATTCACCGTAATAAAACAAATGACAAGATTATGTTAAGTGTGTTAAATGGAACTAACTTAATCTTTTTCTATAGCGAGACGCTGACGAAATTAAATTTCATAATCCGACAGACCATCAGTGAAATGCGGTTTAATTATGATAATGCCGAGTTTAAAAATATTCAAATTTGTTAGTTCGAAAAATTTCTGGGATTGCTCTAGTTCTTATTAAAATTTATACGGAAAGGGTAAAACGGAATGTCGATGATAGTTGAGCCAAGAGCCTCATTTGCATTTATACTTGCTAAGACATTTCTATAGCCCAAAACTCGTACTGATATCTCGGCGCAAATTAATTGAGTCATTTTTAGATCTCGATATTCGACTGCCATTTTGATGGAAATCGCGATACAGGATTTTCCCACTGTAAAGACAAGTTAAATGCAAAGTTGTAAATTTCATTATAAAGTTTCTCCTCAGGTGAAGCGCAGCAGTTTTGAGTTAAACGAGACTTTACTAGATAAAGTTACGCAGACGTCTTAAAGTGAAAAACATTTAAGTGAAGAGTGAAGATAAACAAATTCCGGTTCGCGTAAAAAGTAAGAGTTTTTCCGTGTTGTGTCGGTTTACTCTCGTTTAATATTTCCACAGAAGTGGGGTAAAAAGGATGTCATATTATAAAAAATATTATGATCGGTTATAAGTTCAAAGGAAAGAAACCTAACAAGACCTCAAGAGTGCATCGTACAAAGCATACGCTGAGGAGTATTCAAAAGACATTTTACAAACGAGAATTTTCAGATCAAATTTTACCGTTTTGTGAATCCATTCAAAGCAGTGAAACGAATCGTAATTATTTAGATAAAGCTATTTCCATTTATTTATAATGAAGAATGGACAAATTTTGGTTTGAAAACTAGAACAACTAAAAGGATAATAATTTATCGTCGTCCAGGAGTGTCTCCTCCATTCAACCAGTCATCGTCAGATCCAGCCCCGTTGAGATCTCCATTAGAACAACTTTCATCGTATGTGTTAGCACACGCAGAGCGTTTTCCAGGGCCATGGTTTAGAAAGTCTTCATCGGCCCCAGCTCCACTTGTACCATCATTGATGCAACCTTCTTCAAGAACGTTGGCGCAGCGTTTGCTAGCCAAATGCAATCGGTGGAACATATCGCTGAGAGATCGGTAAAGTGGGGCGTTTCTGGTGTTCACTCTTGCTGGAATGGGGTGGTAATTTGGTGCCAAGTAGAAGCTGTAAGCCACGGGAATGGCGACGAGAAGGAAGAGGAATGCGGCCTTCATTTTCCTAAAAAAAAATCAGTAATTATGCAAGAGGGCTGCTGTGGTAACTTACACTGGTAGTTGGGAACTGGATGGGCAAAACGAGGCTTTGGGGTATTTGTATGTGGTGTTATCGAACGATTTATTATTTACTTGGAAAGTTATTGGTAATGAAGCATATGCGGGATTATCTATAAGTGGCCTTCTTTTATGTTTAAATTGGCATTACTAACGGATTGTTAATTTATTATTTGTTTTGTTATCTATTTTTACATATCCTGTTATTTAATGAACGGGGTTAATTAAAATCAGGCTGGATCAAAGCAAAATAGAAAGAATGATAATTGATAACACTGATTAACAAAAGTTTTTTTTTTCTCTAATCCACCACCTTTGATGAAGGTTATGAATCAACCATCTAGTTTTTAAAAAATCGTCAAGATAATTTTCAACAAACCCAAAAATATTCCAACTTGTTTTCAATTCTTACACAACTATTTAGTCTTCTTATCGCTAAATATTTTTCTGATTGGTGGTGAATACAGAGAAAAATATTATCAAAATTTTTCTATTATCAAAACATGTTACAACAATTGCAATTAAATCGCGATCTTGCAGATTGTTGTTGTCTTTAGGTATTCAAAAGTTTCATAGCTTATTACAAAAGATCCCTGAAGAAAAGACCATTAATTAAAACATATTAGTAATACAGTATCATTTACCTATTTCGAGATTATGCGAAATTTTTAAAATACCTTTTTAATTTTTTTTTTAATATTGTGACGCTCTGAAAGTCATTGGTTTTGATTATTGTACAACAATAAGCGAATAAAAAGTTATCATGCAAATTTAAAAAAAAAATAAAAGTAAATGTTCAATATTCCTTGTCCACTGTAATCAGATCAATTTCTTGAGTCCCCACTGTAAAGACAAGTTAAATACAAAGTTATGATTTCATTACAAAGTTTCTTCTCAGGTAAAGCGCAAATTTGAGCTAGACGAGACTTTACTACACAACGTTGCGCAAACGTCTTAAAGTGAAAAACATTTAACCAAAAAGTGAAGATAAGCAAATTCCGGTTCGCGTAAAAAGTAAGAGTTTCCCGGTGTCACTTTGATTCTCATTTAATCTTTCCACAGAGGTGTAGCAAAAAGAATTCCATATTATAAAAAATATTATGATCGGTTATAAGTTCAAAGGAACGAAACTTAAGATCTCAAGTGTGCATCGTACAAAGCGTACGCTGTGGAGTATTCTAGGGGACATTTTACAAACGATTTCCAGATTAAATTCTACCGCTCTTTGGATCCATTTTCAGCAGTAAAACGAATCATAATTATTTAGATAAAGCTATTTTCGTTTATTTACAAAGAAGGATGAACTAATTTTGGTTTAAAAACTGTTAAAAATTTAAAATAACTACAAGAAAAATTTATCGCCGTCTAGGAGTCATGTAGTTTGATCTCCATTGGAACAACTATCGTCGTACACATTAGCACAGCGTTTTCCAGGACCATGGTCCAGATAGTCTTCATCGGCCCCAGCTCCATTTGTACCATCATTGTAATAACTTTCGTCAAGAACATTGGCGCAGCGTTTACTAGCAAGATGCAATCGATGAAACAGATTGCTTAAAGATCGGTAAACTGGGGCGCTTCTGGTGTTCACTCTTGCTGGAATAGAGTGGTAATTTGGTACCAAATAGAAGCTGTAAGCCACGGGGATGGCGACAAGGATGAAAAGGAATGCGGCATTCATTTTCCTAAACAAAAATTTGTAATTATGGACGTGAGCTGTCGGGATAGCTTACGCTGGTAGTTAAGAACTGGGCTAAACTAGGCTTTGGGGTATTTAAAAGTGGTGTTATCTAACGATTTAATTTATTTACGCAGAGACTGATTGGTTTGTTATCTATTTTTTGCATACCAAGTTTTCAATGAAAGAAGTTAATTAAAATCGGGCTGGAGAAATCAGATCAATAACATTAAAAACAGTCAAGAAAAATAAATGTTTGCTTTGGATCTTAAAGGTTTTCTCAAGCAAATTGAGCATTTTGCTCCTTTCAGATATATGCCGCCAGTGACGCCTTCTCTCTGGAAGAACACACGTCTTGCGGATCGCTTTGGTGCTGTATGTCCTCAGCGACCTCCAGACATAGGAAACAGGTCGGAAGCCCTCCTGGAATTCCCCAGGGGAAGACTGCTCTATTTGGAGAAACTCCTGCCTCTACTTGCCAATGAAAGCGAAGACTGCCTCTATCTCAACCTCTACGTGCCCAGAACCGGTAAGTTAACAATAATTTTCCACTTTCAAACAACAAACCCGTGAGATTTACGTCGATAATCTCCCAATAACTCACGAGATCAATAACGATATTAATAATTCAGCGACAAACCGGAAATGATAACGAAACAAAACGATCAAGATGTGTGAATTTATGTGTCTTTTGGGAAGTGATAAGATGGAAAAATATAAATGTAATGTGATAAAAGAAACTTGCGCTGCCACTTGGCGGGTCCTATGTAAACTTCGGTGGCGATCCGAGTGGCAAAAAGTATTCGGGAAAATGGTAATTTTATTTGACATGATTGGAGAGCGGGTTTTTTGTAATCAAGCATTGGGCGGTTTTTTGGCACTTTTCGTCTACTACCGGAAGCTGCAACTACAAAACATTTCATGTTTCTGGACTAGACTGAAAAACTTTGTAAAACCCCGCTCCCAGCAATGTTGGTAAAATAAAATAAAAGTTTGAAAAGTCCTTCCCGGAATAGCTCCAGTTTTTTTCCATCTCGTTAGGTGGCGTTATTGCCAGGGCTGTGGGTTAAGGTCGGACAATGTGAGTGTGGTATGCATCTCGAATGATTCTGGTCTGTATTGTACCTCACGTACGATATTATCCCAGGATATTCTACATATTTATGAGTCCACTGCTTTTTACTTCATCTTCCAATTTATCCGCCTTGGAACTTATGTCTGGGATCGTCCACTGAAGAATTTAGTGATATACAAGGAAATATGTCCTCGTATATTCGTGGCATTTGTCTAACACGAGGGTTTTGCATTGTGTCCTGAATAAATCCACATGGATTCCGAAATATGGACGATGCATGCAGTGACGGGGCGGAAAAATTCAGACACATAACCACTCTCTTATTTTCTTATTTAACTCACAATAAAGACGGTTTTCTTTACTGGGGCTCTAAAATTCACCCCCGTTTTTTAGTATAATAATAACAGCTATTGTTATGGAGATTGAGAAGCTCCTGTTTTAAGAGATCCTTGTATTTGCATTTGTGTATTTCACAACAAAGCTCAAGGGATTAATCACTCCGAATTTTGATTATTGATGTTCCATTTGCAGTTCTGCCAACTGTTTGGGATTTCACCGCGATCAGTATTGTTGTAACATCCAATTAAAAACGACTATAACACCTCAAGTGGTGCTGATTATTACCCAAACATTGTATCGGGTGAAATAAAGCGCTATAAATTTACACTACTTACAGTACAGTGCAATAGCAGAATTTTTATGTTTCCACCCATTTCTCATTTCCCTCAATTTTCTTTTATGTATTCGTACATACCTCAGACGACAACAAATAAACCGAAAAGAACGAACAAGGACAATAACTCTTCGCTGGCAACTAACAGAATTTACAAGCAACATAAAACCACGAAAAGATAAGGAAAAGAGCGTTATACCGACATTAGAGCTCATTAACTGTAAAAACTCAACTTCATGGTGTAATTTCTAGTAATTTTCTCAATATTTCTGCGATCTCATGAAGGTACAGTTTAGCTTACTTGCACCTAAATGTTCATTTGTGCTGTTAAAAGCTACGCTCAGATTTTATAATGGCAAACAATTCACGAAGTTTACCTCATAAAAATTCAGTGCATTTTAACCTTACTCCGGGTCTATAGCCGAAGATTTGCATAGTCCAAATAAAACACCAAGTCGACAAGATTAAGAAGTTGCAAGTCAAATAATTAAATATTTTAACTCTCCGATGCCCGTTTATCCAACTCCAGCAAATGCAGCAATTCATCGTATCGATAATGATCATTTATTTCGTCGCATGCTAAATGTCTAGAGGTCTGGATGTAACCGATTCATAATTGCGCCCATTCCGGAGATAAATTGCGACGGACTTGCTCAAGTCATTAGAAGCCCAGCAGTGGCCGAGATTCTTTCATATCGAACGTGAAAACGCTGAGTCGTCGTTTTATTTCTGCTAACATTTACATCTTCAGGTAATGCATTTTTAACTCTATGTAGAAGGGAGTCTGAATACCGATAAAATTGGATTTTGCAAATTAAAAAATAACATGACGGGTAGACTCATCTTGCGTGCCGGGTCGAATTACAGAGACGTGTGTTTAATACAAAAAAGAGGTCTAGTAATGAGGTGTTAGACTTGGATAGTTTACTTGTAATACGAGCAGTAAAACTGATCTTTTATTAACAGTACCCCGGCGCATCCACCATTTTTAATCGATGAAAATTAGTGATTTCTGACCCATTTTTGCTGATTTGCTTGCACTGCGGAACAAACTTGGAAATTTGCCCTGAAAAACCATTTCGGACATAAGATAAGAGCATTGACAAAAGGGAAGTTTTCGAACGTTTAAAAGCAAATAAATGTCCTCCCACGGATCATTTCGTTTGTACGACAAAATTTATTTGGATATCAGCGTTGGAAATGGTGTTTTCACTTTTCAATGGCCAAATGTGGAAAAGCAAATAAATGAAACGATATTTTAAAACCCCGCTATGGATGGAAGTTTGTATTTGCAATGGCATTACCGGATTTTAATCTTTATTGGATCGTGATGACGGGGATAATTCCATAGTTTCGGGAAATTTAAAAACGGGATACGCAGCGCGGCGAAAACCGTGGAAAAGGGAATCGATAGTTGTTCAATGACCCGGAAAAGGAGCACAATAAATGTTTATTTATTTCATATTTCAGATTTAGTGGAGGTAGGAAACTTTAGCTGCCGGTTGAACAATCGGAATTATTTATGACATTTTTCAGGGAGTTTCAAACGTCTTCTCCATGTGTGAGGGGCACAAAGAGACTGTTGTATTTTACTGAAACGTCTCCGCAGACTATTCATTACTCAAAGTGACTTCTTAGGTACAAACCCAACGATTAATTTAGTTCCTCTCTCTTGTACCGCAGATACTGAAATGTTTTTTCTTCATATCAAACGTCATGATATTGAAATTATTAACTTTTCCCTACGAAAGTGAAATATACCAAAACACCACAAAGTTATCCTAACTTTCGCAGCTGGGGTCAAACTTCATAAATCTCAAAACTTTTAGCCATTTAAAAATTTTATTTACTCTGACTTGTTGTGTTTTCTTCCAACTTTGTCCGTTATCATAGACCGAGCTTGGAATTGCTGCTGGTACCTGCATCGCCTTTATCTCTGGACTGTTGGCAAGCCAATTAGTGCCATCACCAAATTTAATCGATTTGTAATTTATCTGGAGTTCATAGTGTGTGTTAACCAATTAGCGAACAATGCTGATTACCCGGAATGAAGCCGAGGATGCCCCGGAATTTTACAGCTGGAAGTGGATTTTTTGGGATTAAGATCGCACTGGAGGACTAAACCGTTAATTAAATTGGTTTGCAATTTTTCATAAATCGAGGTGGAGTTTCTGCGTCTTTTAATTATAAGAACCTTTGAGAGAATAATGAAGTTTGGGGATTAGAAAAAAAGTAATTACCGGATTTGAGGGAATCGGGATTGTGCTCTGGAGCCGCCTGGAATTTTACAAGGAACAACATTCCTCCGAAATTATAAAAAGTAGGCTGAAATTACAGAGTTTTATTTAAATTAAAATTAGTTTAAAAACGGTACTTTCGTTCCGGTTTTCCAACCAAAGCTGCAATGCGTCTGCACCGGAATAATAGCCAACAAAATGGTTAAATGGAATGTTGATACAATATAATCCCGGGACATAAAATATTATTGAAAATGCGTTATTAATGGCACATTTATTTTCCATCAATTGGATATCATATGTGGCTCATTTCAGTAAATTCCCGTTTGTTTATTGCGTCGCTGAACAGCGGGAAAAATAAAATCTAGTTCCGTTGGCGTAAATTTCCAGTTCAATGTTCGCTTAGCAAGATTTTTGCAATTTTTCCAGACGACACGAAATCGTGGAAATTCTTTATCTCTCCAATTTATGCAAATTCTTTGCTTGGAAAAAATTCAAACAAAAGCTTCTAGTTCCTTCAAAAAAACTGTCGAGAAAGTATTGATCACGAAAGTTCCGCCCTCGTCTTAAACATAAAATTCTGACAATGTGGTAAAGAGGAAAATGTTGTCGAACAAAGTTTAACCATGAAAAATCCTCAAAGTTTGTACGTCAGGTGTCGTTCCTTTGATTGTGTTTAAATTACGAAGAGAATCTCAAATTAATTAATTAACTTCTAGCTCCATCTTATCACTTATTTAGCACAATAAATTTGAGGAACGAAACTGAATCAACTCATTTTGAGCTCGATGAATTTTAGATGAATTCTGGCCAGTGATGAGTGAATGTTTCAGGTAGAATGAATACAAAGCGCATTTTCAAGGGTGAGCCCATTAAGAACAGTGGCCGTAAAATTAAACGGAAATTTAGTTTGGGCCGCATTTATAATGTTTATCGGTCTTTTATTAACCCATTACGGGGAAAAACATGCGAGGGCACCAATAATACCAATTATTTCAAGTAATTATCGATCACTGGAGCTCGGAAGAAGAATGCTTCAGTAAATGAGTATAATTGTGAATAAATAATTAATTAAAAAGAATGAGATAATTTGAATTCCGTTGGGGAGGTCAAGTGGTAATAACTGAGAAAAATGTAAATTTTATTGCTTGGTGATTATTTATTTCCACGTTTTTAACTTTCAAGACATTTTGTTATATCAGAGTTTTATTACGTTGTTTTTCGGCTTAAGGACTTTTAAACAAGAAGTGCTTCAGACTTTGTTTTATGAAGCAAAATTGTGTTTCGAGTCTTTATCCTGTTTATACAACAGCTCTTGGGTAATAATAAACAGAATTTTTGTACCTTCTCTCGTTATTGTTCAATTTAACAACTCCGCTAATAAGCCCAAAGTTTGATCTAGTTGTACAGTTTAGTATTTATTTTGTTAGAAATCAGTATGGTAAACATGGTAGCAACCCTCATCCTATACAAATACGCCAAAGTTTATATAAGTATTTGTATTCATTAATTATAATTATTATTGCAGGATAATAAACACCAACATCAAAGTTCGTAATTTACGATCCACATATTTCTAATGGAACGTTAATTTCCATTCTTGCGCCTTAATTTATATTTAAAGTAGACTTTTTATTAAATTTCCCACTTCGCAAGTTGAAATTAAATTACAATTTATTGAGAAAGATGGATTTATAAAAAAAGTTTCAAGCTAAGTGAGGAATAATTGCCGAGTCAGCAAATCGTAGTTAACTTCGCTGGAGCGAAAATTTCTCAAGGATATTAAAATCAATAATCACTCAAACAAAATTGCATTTCCTGAAGTTTGGAAAGTATTGGATACCGCCGTGAAGTTCGGATGAAAATTATTCTTCCAGTGCATCGCTTTGCATCCGAAGAAATATGGGATTCAGCGAGTTGACCCGGAAACATTTTTTGTGAATACTAATAAATTTTAATTGATTCTTTGCGCGAATTTGGGCCGCCACCGGCTTGGAATGTTAATTTCTGCAACAAAAACAGCTGTGGTATTTACCGTAAAAGAGACAAAAGTAAACAAAGTTTATTGTGCTAAACTTTACTACCCATCAGAGAATGTTTATCTCGAGGCCGCTCCATTTTTCTGCAATAGTGAAATTTGCATAACGTCGAAGAGGCTTTTCGCAAAATTTTAAAAGCTGATTTTCCGCCACATTGCGCAGGTTAAGAAGCAAGTTAAGGAAACGTACTTTGCTTAACAACACATTTAAATTAAATTAAGAGCGGCAGTCGGCATTTCTGGCGCCGCGGATATATCAGGGAGAATTTAAATTATTCCGTTGTCAAAACGAATTTTTGAGGCGGTGTTGGTGCATATTGATCGTTTTTATCATTTTCCGGCCACTTAACATGTCTTATTAAAGTTGCATGTAGAGGCGGGTTTGAATTTTTAGGGAGACGAGAATAGAATTAAATCGAGACGCACGTTTTCGTAGTTTGAAAAATGGGGAACAATGCAGAGCCTCTGGAAACACTTTGCCCGTCATTAAATCCAGAAGTGGAAAAAGAAACACTGCGAATGTCAGAATAACGCGGCAAAAGCAGCATTTTTATTGAAAGCTGATGCCTGTTTTGTACTGATATCGACTTATCTGTCCCGAAGTCCTACAACGTTATGACGTTTTACGAACTTCTCTTATTATGCTTTCTCAGCCAGCTAACGTCTCAGAGAGATACAAAAACACAATATCGACTCGAAGTTTATCAAAACTTTTCAATCACACGACAGCCCTCTACATTCTGATCATTAGCCACTTTGTAGTCGGGATAGTGGTTGTGATGTGAAGCTGTATTGATTTATTGACGAGCTCAATTGCTCTGTTTATTTTGTTTAAAAATGGTCGATGAGTCCCGGTTTTACGGCTTGAAATATTCCAGTCCCTCGGGAGTTGTATTTTAGCCCTTGGAAGCCCTAAGATCAGGCTGACCGCCTTACAAATGGTTCTGATCGTATATAAGAAAAGAGGTGTTTTCAGCTGCGTTCGTGTGGAAAGTAGCTATAAAAATAATAAAGAAAAAAAGGGTAGAAGTATCTCACACGATATTCAAATTCGACTGCCGTTCACTTACTAAACAAAGAGTGTGAATTATGTAGCCAAACACTATCCGCAAGAGCTTGGAGAATAATTGAAAAAGCTCCGAACATGTGTAAAGTTTTATTAACAAAAAAACGGTTGTAAATCACTTTCAGCAACGTAAATTGCGCGTTGCTCTACACCGTCATAATTTAAAATTGGTATAAATTGCAGGGAATGCGAGGTTGTGTGTCAATAATTCAAAGCGATTGAGTAGTAGTGGCCGATACATCACCGCCGGTGCGTTGCCAATAATATTAACAACAGTGGAAACGTAACAGAAAGAACCAATTAATATCGAAATTTCACGATGTCATCATAAAATACCGTTCTTTGTTCTTCGCCCCTCGGCGCTTTGTGACTCTTTTCCGTTATTGTTACATAAATCAATCAATTTGCTGCTCTGTCTACACTTTGGTTGTGATTCCGCATAGGTAATGCACCTTTGAATCCCAAAACGCTTCTTTCTGACGCTAATTTGACATTCATTCAATACGATTTTTCTCAAAACCGACTCTTGAAGTCTAATAAGTTCGTATATTTGCAGTTCCACTTTTTAATGCAGAACTTTTACGGTGCGCTTTGACTAGACAAATAAATCTACAGAAATGCTGCGTCAACAAAAATATCAAAGCAGAGGGAGCACTGACTTTTTATGCAAAATTCGCTGCTACTTTTCGGGCGCGCTACTTCAAATAGTTTTATTGTCCTGGAAGAAGCTTCCTCTGCTTTGAAATTCTGCAGGAAACGGCAACCAATTTTGCAGGAAAAGGAGATTAAAAAATTGTTTAACAAAAAGTCCATCAACCGGATAATATTAATAAAGCACAAATTAAAGTGCACTTTCGTTCCGTTTAAGAGTAGGAGATTAAGCTTGCTTTTAAGAAGTCTTCGGATATGTAATTGCCATTTAAATTTGATTTACACTGGAAACTGAGATGTTCCCTGCGTAAGCTTGTAAAGCTATTTCTGCACGAGCATCGTTGCGTAATTCTCTGAAACCTTCATGCATATTTAAATCGATTTGCCTGCGTTGACGCACTTAATGCAAAGCTGAGAACATCAAACTTGCTCTCATACTACAAACTATAACACTCCAAATACTTGCTAACAACTTAGTTGGTACTTATAATTCAGTTAATATTCAGTTTCTCCTTTTTCAGTTGTCAGTAACATTTCAGTCCAACTTTTCCCGAAACGAAGAACATCAATATTATTTTATAGACAGCTCTCGTAATCAGATTATATTGATGTATTGTAACCATCCCGGTTGTGTAACTTCAGGAAACGTTGATGAATGCGGAACTGATTGTGGCTAGCAAGAGTGAATAACAATTTTGTCTAAATGTTCGATCAAATTGACAAAAAACTTCACGTCACCAATAATTAATGATTGAATTAATTAAAAGCCTCTTTACACAGCGTCCATCATTCAACTCGTTAATGGATTCTCAACATTTTTTGCATGGACAGCAAGAATTTATAAAAACACATCCGGCCTTCATTACGTCTTGGTTACCGAAAAAATTTCCCCTGTTATTCCTGACACTTTTGTCAAAAGAAAATTGCATTTTAACGGAATCTTCTCATTATGAAACAGCCTTGTCTACGGTAGTTTAGAAGAATATTAATGAACTCATGGGTTTTCTAGCTCTTTTACTCTTTGACTTGCTCATCTTTGTTTAGTGTTAAGTTTGCTGATAATGCATTTCAGCGGAGTTATTTACATAATGTACGTCAAATTGAATTTAGAAAATACCAATTTCCAAGCAAAGGGAAGTTATTGTTTTAGTGGTGCCAGTGTTTGCTGGTAAATATTGCTTGAAATTAAATACTACATTTCCAAAGAATTTAATTACCAAAGCTCATTCAACTAAGTTCTAAATTAGACACTGAAATGTTTATCATGCAATAAAACTTAAAATATTTCATCTATTCTGCTGAGCGTGAAGGCGCTTTGTCATATTTTATTTTTGATAGCAAATTACAGTTGTAACATAAATCCTAAAAATGCACTTCTCAGTTTCAAAATTCCTTGGACGCTTGCGCTATTTTGATATTTCCTATTAAATTCCGGTGTGAATAAAATTTTCAATTCTTTCCGGTGCTTTGGGAGACATCTCAAACCACTGTTTTGTGAGTTGGTACTCCTGTCAATTGCTTGTCAAATCTATGAGATTGATCCAATAATAAACGTACTTTGTTGCCAACTTAACCGTTCTAGGAAAATATCTCTAAATATAAAGTTGGCACCCAAAACTCCTGTATTTAAGTGAGATTTCAAAGAAACATTACAGCCATTATAATACTTCTGTAAAAGATTACAACCCGTTAACGCTAAGCTCTATGGACTGGAAAGTTAATGATGGCAATTTTTTGTCCATGGTGATGATACGATTAAGCGATTGGTCTAAGTACGTTGTTTGTAAGTCGGCAGTTTTCAATTTTTCAAATGGAGTGTTCGTGACATGGAATTAAAAAAGTTACAAGTTGTCGCTTTTTTATAAGATATATTTACACTCATAAATTTTCGCAACTCCAATTTTAGCCATTGATTGGAGAGTGAGGGACGGTCAAAAACAGATGACCAGTAATCAGAAACTGTGAAGAAAAAAAGACTCGGTAATAGCTATGGAGAACAATTTTTTACTTGATGATGGTCGTTTATCAAATAACGACGAGGTTTTTTCATCCCTATACGACAAATCGTGTTAATTTTAATCGTTATAATTAGGGGATGTGCTATGATAAATTAGTATTAATTTTACCACAGGGTTTAGTAATGTACACGCGTGGGAATGAATTACAATGTGGCTTCTATTTGCTTTTAACAACACATTTGTTTATTTTACAGGAATGAAATAAGGTTTAATTTTAGCCCTGTTGTATACAAATGATTTTGATTATTGATTTTGAGGACACTATTCTCATTTTTGGTGGAACTAGGTCAATTTGTGGGAATAATGAGGCATTTTGTAACACCAGTCTTGCACTCAACCTGATTAGTATTTCACTAGACTGCAAGTCTAATCCTTCGTTCAAATACAGAATAAACAATTAATCAACGAAAAACACGTTTTTTTAACAGCCCGCAATTCTGCTAATTAGTTTATCCCTTCTAATTGGCTCCCAATTTAAATTCCGCTCACCAAAATAAACAATTCTTTGGAACTAGAGAGGAGTGCGTGTCTTCAATTCCGTAGTGCATTGCAGTGTTTGTAGTAGCAGTCTGCAAGCAGTGCGGAAGTGAGGATTCGTCTCGTACTAGCTGCTTCAAGCGTGTTCTTCCGCCGTCTGCACCACCATAAAGAACATCTCCGTTACATCCACTCTTGTATCGAGACCATTCTTCTTTTGCACTTATCGCTGCACTTAATAACAATTTGTGCGATACGAGAGTTCAAGGAGCGTCAGATGTGATTGAGAGCCAAATCGAAACCAATTCAGAGCTTTTGTTGTCCGCACCGACGCACACGTGGCTAATATTAGCACCTGGTGATTCATGGTCGATAATATTGGGATCAGAAACGAGCAAAAATGACGAAGATTGTATCTGCGTAGGATTAAAATACCAACATCCGAATGCTTGTGGAGCATGTTTGGGGTTCGAGGCAAATTCATACCTTTAGACAGGCACGAAACCTTCGCAGATTAAAATTACGTGTTGCCTTCGGCACTGAATGTTGAACAATAAGGGTTAATTTATAGATTGATGTGCCCCCAAGAACCTGTTGGGGTTTATCGATTTACTGCGAGCGGGGGTGAAAGTTAAAGAAAAATGTCGGGACTTGAGGCATGCCACGACGTAATTATGGAAATATAGGTACTAAACGTGTTTACAATACCTAAAATCATGTTGATTTATAACCAATAAAATTTCAACAAAATTTTTAGAGCCCTAACTGTTCAATAAATCTCCCATGAAACAAGACTTTTATTCATGTTCAAAGTTATGGGCACTATTTTTTGCCAAGTGAAGTCGTGTCCAATTTATCACAATTCTCTAAATGTCCAAGATTTTGAACAAATAAAATATCTTAATTTTTGACGTATACGTGTTTCCATCTCCACTAATAATGTAGCTTAATATAGGCAACCCAAAATACGCCTTTTATCGACTTGTAGGAGAGAAATTTAATCTCACAGAATGATCAGTGATCATTCAAATTTCCGTAGCAGCAACTTGTATCAAAGAAAAAATATTTCTTTTGTATAAATAAGCAATATTTCTTCTGGTGCAGCTATTAGGAGCTTTTTAGTATTTTTTTCGAAGGTGTCGTAAATAGCGCATTGTGAGTTTCATAGTTCAAAAGTTCCGCAATCTGCACTTCGTTGAACGTAAAGGCAACTGTACCCTCCAATAAAAATGTAGCAAAATGTGAACTGAGTGGTTTTTACGCAAATTGTTTGCTTTGACACGCTGATCCTTCTAGTAAATATACTATAGTAGTGAAAAGAATGTAGTCGCCATTTTTGACAGTATTGTAAATTTCATTACAGCCGTGTTCACATTAAGAGCACGTTATAAACAATCGGTTTTATTATTCCTACGATCTTTGAAATGAAACGAAATAAATTCTACTACTTCGCGTAGTGTTGCAGCATACAAATATGCACACAATGTTATTTTCTAGCTTTTAAAGTGTCGGGAACATTTAGTTCACCTATTCAGCTGTTAATTATGCAGACAGAGACGTGTTTAGCATTTTTCACGGCTCGAGTTAAAACTGTAGTGCAAATTTATTAACCGGGCGCATCTACCACAATTACCTCCAAGTCTTTCTTTACATTTCTTTAGGATCACTTTTCATTAACTTAAGTGGGCTTAATCCCTCCTATTTGGAGGAGTGCACAAATGCAGCCAATTAAATTTTATTGTTATAATCCACGTTTCATTTATCGTGGTCGTTTTTCGTCTGCGATATTACATTTCGCACATTAAGTCCTCTTATCACTTTTCAGACAATGGTGCCCTTTATGACATTAACAGCGTCGACCGCAACTATTAAGGCATTTTAATCCGAGAGCGATTTCGTGTTCATTGGTTTAAATTTCGAACATCCCGCTATAAATTTGTAACAGTGCGTGGTAAGCTAATCTAAAGAGCATCTGTTTGTTCTAACAATAATACGGTCATCGTGTTAACAGAACTAATTACCACAAGACTTGGAGTAATCCGGGTTGGAATCGATCTACTCCAAAGCGATCAAAAAATGTGTTGCAACAGGTATTGGTTGCATGTTTCAATAATGTGCAACCGCTGACTTGTTGGCAATCAAGGCGAGATCAGTTTACAATGAGCAATGAGCAAACATATCACGGACACAATTACAGAGTTTCACTTCCAGACAATTCAGTTTGGCTTAGGCAAACATGGAATAATTCCAATCGATAAGTGCAGGTCTCAAGAAGTAAATCTTCTTCAACAAATGAAAGGAGACGTCTTCTTTTCTAGTATTAATAGATGGCTTTTAGCTCGAAATCGCTGCTCTTATCTATCATCCATTTTTACTGTACTTCAAACAATAAGTTCTTTAGGGTAAAAATGGAGAGCTCCTTCAGATTATATTGATTTCGACGTGTTTACTTCTATATGTCATAGACATGGTGTTAACGACATTCTGGCTGAGTTCTCTTGAATTAAAATTTATTTCAAGCTGCGCAAAATGGAGGCACATCACCGCTAAATTCGATTACGATCATTTGATTGTTGACGTTTAAGAGCGCATTGCATTTGATAATTGGAAATATATGGCGTTTTTTGCAGCTTACGTCGCTTACGGAATTTCCGGTTTTGGAGAGCTGATGAGATTACTACGTGAAAGCGGAAATATGGAAGGCATTGTGGGCACAAACAGATTTTTCTTTGTTTTCCCTTTTGGGACAGATTTGCTGTTCAATTACAATAAAAAACAATTGAAAGAGTCTAAAGAATGTGAAGAAGAAGTATCAAATGAGTTTGAAAGAAACAAAATAGAACTTGAAATTTCTAAATTTCATAGAAGTTTGTTTTCAAATTTTCTTCGTACAAAAAGCGAGAAATTCAAATCACACAAATATGTGAGGCGTTGATTCATTCGTTTAGTCCAAAAAGCAACAAGCTTGGCATTATTATACGAATTTCACAAGGAATTCGAGAATGTACCCGTACTGCATCTGCACCCAGAAATAGCTAAATTATCGGCGATTGATTTTAGGGTAAAATTTGTAAATTTCGATAGTTTGATTCCTTGAATTTTCAAAAATCTGCTACATTTCTAAATGTTACGTTTAAAACTTCTTTTGTGGTAAAAATGGTGAATGCACCGGGTAAAAACAAATTAAAGCTGCTAGAGCTTAATAATAATATAAATCTGTTATTAGTTAGTATTCTTTCATTGTCTCTTTTTCATTTTTTTATACAAGATCGTTTTACTAAATTATTCGAATCGTAAAATGGCTAGAAATCGTTGTGTCAGACACAAAAATAAAAAGCACATAATTTAGTTTTGAGTATTTGAAATAAAAAATTTAATTTCCTCGAGCACTTTGAAGCAAAATTAAAAATATCGTTTTTGACGTGCGCGTCCAGAAACATCACATTTAGTAAAAAGGATTAAATTTCAAACTGAAAACAGAATCGTGGTTTTTCCTAAAGTTATTACATTCTGTAAAGCTGCTTAGAGGGAAATTGTTTATGTCATTTATCACTGTAGCCTGAATCAAAGGCACAAATGAAAGATAGAATCTCTCATTTTTCAATTGGAAACAAAAATTCGTAGAAACTTTTCATATGTTCTTCCCAAGCGAAATTAAGTAGCGGAAACAAGCACCGATGCAGACGTTGATTAATAGTTAGTTTGTATTTTTTCTTTATGTTTATGTCTGAAAAGCGCAAGTTAAAAGCTTTCATTCTACATTACGCCAATGCTGGAATTTATTGACGTTTTTATGAGAGCCATTAGTGTTAACGGCTATATCTAATAACCAGATCTTTGCTGTGTTTCGATATTTTATCTCAAACGCTCACAACAATTGAAAGCGAAGTTCTATCAAATTTAGCACCTGTAAAACTCAATGACAGTTAATTTAACGCTTCACTGACCGTTTTAACTTTATTTAGAATTTACTCAGAAATACGTTTGCTTTTAAAAGTAATAAAACTCGACTGCATATAAAAAGGAGTCTCGTTAGCTTCTCCACTGCACAAATGTCTCCAAACTAATGAGGTGAATACAGTGGATAGGAGCATGAAATTGCTGTTATGTCACCTTAGTTGCTCCACCAACTCACAAATAGTTAAGAAACTATGCCGCTCTTTACGGTGTCAATTATAATACGCCACTGATTTTAACGTTTTTCCCCATGAAAACGGACAAGGTTGAATTCCTGGAGTTATCAATGAGATCAGGAATGTGCACATCACTGGCGCTTAAGAAAGTGCAATTTGGAGAGGAGTTTCATGCATGAGTTTAGATAAAGAGTACACGTGGAGATAAGGAGTCGGAGTCTAAAACGAAAATTATTCCGAGTAGAAACCGTTTTATGGAATTTTAGTTGCGCCAAAAAATTCTGTCTATTTTCTCCCTCGCAAACGATGACTATTTCTTTTAGTTTTCTATACACTTGTATACAACCGCAACAAAGTCGTAAAACTCTGTGAAGTCAACACAACTTTCCTTCCTTAAGCAACAAGACATCTCATCCAGCTTTTTATGTTGCTTTGAACTTTAATTTGAATAACCTTGCATGAAACGGAGCTCGCCGAACCGTTGAAACGTCCAATAATCGCAATCGATACCGGGAAATATATAACCCACCCGAAATAAATGGGGAAAATAACTCTTTTTCCCGACTGATTAGAGAGAAAAATCTATTTATAAATAATGTAGAGGGAATAATCTTGCCGCTTTTGTATCGGAAAAAGGGCGAATTTTGACCGGTTTGGTCGGAACCAGGCTTAACGCTCGTTCGTGAATATAAATTATGATCTTTAATTTTTTCTCGAGGGTGAAAATGCTCACTTTACCGCAAGAAGTCCGCAGCTTGGAACTTTTAATGCGATATAGATGTTGGTTTGTTTTTGCTTTTATTACAGATCCGACAAAAGTAAGCGTCATTAAAAGTTTCGTGAACCGGAAGCCATGTCCATTTTTTATGTCATGGCGGAGGAACTTGATCTAGTCCTAATTTTATTAAAACCGGAGACGGATTGTTTGGAGGAACGACGAAATTCGGTTAGCATACAAAAGAAGGAAGTGCTAAATTTTGCCACGACAATAAAACAAATACGGAGGGCAATTCTAAGAAATTTTTGTTGAGCCCGTCTTTATAAGTGATTGAGGTGAGCGTACTAGAGTCTTAAATTACATGAAACTGACTGAGATCCACGAGAGACTTTCATAAAAGTGGAGAGAGACGGAATGAAATTGCAATTTTCTCAAATTCCATTACATACACGAGATCCCGGCTTTTAAGATGACTGCGTGTACAGTCAAAGCCAAATTTTAATAAAGGATTTTTTCTATGGTTTGCTGCCAAAGGAAATTGAATTTGCAGAAATATATACAGAGCCACAAGTATTATTACTAGCCGTCGTTGGATAAACAATATTTATAAACATTATGAAGTTTGAAATATGAATTTAACTAAATTATAAATTAACTCGTTCAAACTATTACGAAAATATGAAATTACAACGTTAATTTTCTAAAAGGGTTCGTCATGCTGGAAATTATAAAATGGAAAATCAACGAGCAAAACACTAACTGCGTTTAATGAGTCACTGAGTATTGTAACAAGGAAATTCTTATAAATTTTCATTTATTTTTATTTATTAAATTAGCGAGATATAAATGGAAAATTAACAAAGTAGAAACAGAGTAGAAAGTTTAGAAATTCAACAAATGAAATTATGATCTCTAAGACAATTTTAACGTTCTTAAAATTGAGAATCTTACTATTGACGTGTAGACATTGTACTGCAAAAGATTAAAATTTTAATATAATTATTTACAGTAGTCGGAGAGCTGCATGTGACGGAGCTTTCTACATATATGAGCTTTTCGCAAGAGTACTGTACATAATTTTTATATTGCTTTTCCATAATTATTAAGTTGTGTAACTTTGACACTAGAACTAAATGCCAAAACTATGATAAAATCCAAAAAGCAGTTGAACAGCCACAGATGAAACATTGTATTGTTGGAACAAAACGACTAAACGACTTTCTGTAAATTGTGTTATAAAAATCAAAACAGTACCGAAGACATTAGCACAGGAAAATTGTAGTTTTAATGAAACCGTAGAACAAAAATTTTCATTGTTACGAGCCCAAAAATCTACTATTTTTGCTACTTTGCAAGACTACTTGAAATCCTTCTGATTTTCCCCCACATTTTTTGTTTTCTTTCATCATTAACCACTTTGACTCCCATGAGGCAGGAACAGTAACATTACCCTCTTCTAATTGGGATAATCAAAATTTCACCTTAAGTGTTAAATCCAAATTAACGCAACTAATTAATTTTATTACAGCACTGTTGTGTAGGCTCAAATGTTCTTTACTCAAAGTCTGTATTAATTATTGCGGACGGATTCCATTTACACAGCATCCTTATCGTTTGTAATCAAAGTAATTACTGTGACATAAAAGCACGCATTGAGGCTCTAAAGGATCTTTCAAATATCTCAGAAATATTTATTAAGAACATATTCATGGCAGTTGAGAAGCTTAGCAATTACATCTGGAATACACAAGTAGGAAAGTTAGCTACTTATCATATGTTCCAGTTTCACACTTTGACTTCCTTTTCTAAGAGAGTTTGCTCGTGATGTGAAACTTTTAGGAATTTATGTTTCATTCAAAACGAATCGAGTTTATTTGAAACTAATTTTTAAACTATCGAGTTTCGATGGAACTCTCGACGTTGCCCATACATAATTGATTTATAGACAAGTGAGTTATTGCTTATGTAATTAAATCAGGAACTAATTTCGGTTTAGGTGTGAAAGAATGAAGTGCCTGCGGTTGAGGGATCTATTTGCTGTAATTTAGTTTAAACGATCTTGCATAAATGAGAGACTGTTAAGGGCGAGTTCTGTAAACTGCTTCCACTTAAACAAATACTCAACTGGCCCTTTAATCTACCGACCTTGACAAAGGGCGGAAGCTACGTGTTATTTTGTTAGCTAACGAAAACATCTTGAGGATGTTCCACATTTTCATTGCCTGAAGAGCTCGCTGACACCATTCCTCTTGATCATCTCAAATTGATATGCAAGTCACGAGCATCTATAATTACAAACTCATGGTCTAGTCGGAAGCAGAACCCTTGGAAATTTCTGGTACCAGATTAGGGGAGCAATAATTAAGAAATGCCACGTTTCATACATTACAGGTAAATTAATGGAAAGCCGTTGATGCGGTGTGTAATCTAATATAAACTCAATTAAATTATGTATGCTTGGTTATCAAGTAAAATTCAAGGACGAAACGGGGAAAATTCTGAACTGAACACCTTTGATGTATAACTAAAGTGCAATTCACGAGTAGCGCCATTTACATTTTCCTAAACCAACAAGACAAAATGTTTAATAAACGGAATGTACTGTTGCGAATTCAAGGATACGTGGCGTGGTTTGGGTTTTCAAAGGATTAAGGAACATTAGCAATTAACATTGGCATCATAAATTAACCACAGCAGCGGCTTGTCAGCCGAAATTTAGAAATTATGGATATTTCTGCGACAATTGTTTTCTCTCAAATCAACTTTTAGTGCATTTTTGTCCATCGCAACATGCTCTAATTAAAAAAACCAATTATTTTGCCATGCCCGCCCAAAAAACGGTTTAAATTAAAAGCCGAAATTACGCAACCGAATTTTTGTGTTGAACTAACGCAACTGCACCATTTCCGTGTTGAAGAGAAAAACGCAATATTTATGGTCCATTTGTTTTGCAGTAGAGCTGTATTAAATCAATTTTCAGTCGTGTTATTGTAGCAGCCTCACCTATTTCGAATTTTAACGAGGCATAGCAATCAACGCCGGAAATAAAATTAACGTAAATTTCTCCGGACAAGTAATTTATTTAAATGTTATCCTTTTCTGCTCATCCTTTGTGGAAGTGTTAAATATCCACCTTGGGTACTGGAAATCCGTCACTTAACTGTGTAAATTCCCCGATTCCGGACACATTTGTGTCCCAGGACGGCGACAGGATTTTCCGGTTGACAAATGAGACTTGATATGTTTTCGGTAATAAATTTCGGGATTCTTCCACTGTTGTGGATGCTCAAAAACAATAACTGTCACAGGTCGTTCTTCAAGATCACGTTTGAATAAATCGACGAAAACAGTAAATAAAGTTTATACCTGACTGACCCGGCGCCTCCACCATTTTATAACAAACATCCTGAATTATTTTAAAGATTAATTGCCATGGGAAGCCACCGACGATGTTGATTGCTTATTAAGATTTCTTTCTTTGTTAACACGCCTTCCCCCCTTCATATATTTCCGAAAAGTCGTTAATCAAGCTCAAAGAAGACTAACACCCGAACCTTCTTGTTAAATGTGGGGTATTGGTCCTGAGTTGTGACATCTGTGGTCTTATTTATACGGACGGTATCACCCCAAGTTTTACGTAAACAGCTACACCCTTATTTTCCGGAAATTCTCCTAAGAAAAATAAATTGCTCGCATTAATGCTTTTACTGGGGGAATGCAGATGTCGGCAGATATACGGAAGTTATTGATTTTAAAAGTTGTTTAATTACCTTTTTTGGTGTCATAAATCTCATCTTCCATCAAACGCCGCCGCCGTAAAACTTTCCCTTTCATATCTTCACCTAAATCGTCACGTCCATCACTTATCTGCCATCGGAAGATCTGCAATCTCGCTGTGATAATAATTACGAACGTGCCGTGCGTAGCCCGCGTTTGCGAAATACACACAAAAAAGAGCCAAATGGGAAAACTTTAATGCAGTTGACATATCCAAGTAAAGGCGGAATAAATGTGAGAACCGTGCCATGAATATTCACAAAGCTCGGTCAAAGTTTGTCGCCCTGGATGTTTTTGTTGCTAGAAGCACACTTGAAATAAAAGTTACTTCAGTAAATAATTTGATTGGTCGAAAAAAAAGCGGCGATTAATTCCCAAGTTTGTTGTTACAAATGTTTTGACCGAGTTTCCGGATAATTTGCGAAAACGCTCATGACGACCAGATAAAGACCGAGCCATGTGCAGCTGGTTTATGACTCAAGGATTTTAACTTTTGACACATCCTCCCCCATGTTCTAAATAAGTAATGTTTAGGGAACTCGTTTTTATGACATTGGGAGTTTTATTACCGACACAATAAAGTTAACAACGGGGTTTGCACCACCAAATATGTCCTCTGCATAATTTTCAAACCTTTAGTTTCCACTTGGAAAATACATTTTGACAGCTCTTAGAGATAATAAAATTTTACGACTTCCATGGGTAAGTACATAAAAATGGAACTATTCTGTTGTCTCCAGCAATAAATAATTTCTACTGTGTCCTTTGCTATAAATTTTTATTTTCCTAACAACGATCCTATTACGATGTGTTTACTCTTAATTACGTTGCTGAAACATGAACCTAATGCGACTTTGTCCTTCCAATTCCATAAAATAAGAATTAACAGAACGACGTGAAACATATTGGAGGACGAAAGGATACTTTAATAGGACGCGAACGTGTACTATTAGTGAAAGGAAGCAGAAAGGAATGGTAAATTTAACGATTTTATTGTGGTTCATTTCTTTTTTACTACAGTCAGTTAAGCGGCAATAAGTCAATTACCGACCATGCTTATATATTTCTCTATTCGACAAACTGTTGGCTTAGGCGTAATTAGAAAGAGCCTTGTGTAAAAACACATGTGTTAACTGTTCATGAGCTTTTCTGTTTGCTACAATCGCTATATAAAGTTGAGTTTTTAATTGTCAAACGGGACCGTAAAAGAATGTCACTTTGATAGAAATTTAAATTGTAAGTAATTTGTCAAATTGCAACCGTTGAATCTGCGTAAATTTTCGCGATTGAATCCGCACCCCAAACTTCTGTCATAAAGTGACAATTTAAAAATAATTATCCAAATTGTCATTTGACGTATTTATTGTTAAATTTTACATTTTGCTGCGATTCTAGAAAAAATGTTGTGCTTCGTTGGACAAACCACGTCTAGTTGGTAAAAATTACTATTTCTCAACGTTTTGCAAAAATAGCTATTCATCCTTCATATGATATAAATAAACTACACTAGAAAATTATACAAAATCTACAGTTTTCAGGGAAAGTAAAGCTCTAAAGATAATAATTAGAAGATTGAAAAAAGTGTAGGAAATAACTTGGAATTTATTTATCCTCCGCTCGTCTCTACGACCCCACAAACAGCGAATCCGCTTCAGAATAGACTTCACGAGCCTCTCATAATATTATAGACACTCAAGGTAATAATCCCTTTGGCAATATGGCCAATACCTTTAATAACCGAGCGTCTGTGAGCAATATTACAGCACTGAGCCCCAATCGATATCGAACTTTTTTCTTTTCACCTTTCCTTGAAGTGGCCGACAAATTGGTTAACTCCACGACATATAACAGTCCCTAATTAAATTGCAAAGCCTTAAATCAAATTTATTCCAGACGAGCAACTTCATGAGGACATGTGCAAGAAACTTCCTTGGAGAAAAATAGCGTTTTTTGTGATCCCTCGAATAATTTGAATCGAACGTCTAATACGCCTTGCATGACGTGAATATAGCTTATTTATTCAAGAGGTGGATACAACGGTTGAAGAAGCAGGATGCGAGGGAAAGTAGGGAGTGAAGATAGGTATTCAAGGACACTAAAGTTGATCAGCCTGTTGCTTTGGAGAAAGGTAGAGAAGTTTTTCGGAGAGGAAGTAAAGTAATTAAATCGACTCGAGGTATTTTGTCAAAACGTGGAAATTGGTAACTTCCGGATTTTTATTTCTAAGTTAAATAATAATAGAGAGTGAAGTTGGGATCCAAGTGTTGCCACACTTTGTAAAAGGATTACTGAGGGAACACAATGGAGTCTTCAGACTGCAACAGTAACAGGAAACGCAATTTACTGAGAGGATAAGCGGGAATTGCTTATATCTACCACAAAGCGTACTCTGGAGGTGATAAAGACAATCTTTTGACAAACTTAGTTTTGTAGTTTTTACTTAAAACAACTCGAAAGTTTCTAATTATCTACGTAACAAAAGAGACCGTGTCTCTACATTATTTACCAAACAAATTGAATAAGAGGAATACGTGAAGAGCCTCGCAAAACGACATTCATAACAACCTCCTCCGCAACAGTCGTAAACTAGAAATAAAATAAAAATGAATTACACCCTTGGAAAGGTGGGGTTACTTTCCTCGATGCGTTTTACAGTCTCACTTAATACCCGAAAAACGCCGAAATTCTTTAACTAATATTTAGGAGTCGGGTGAAAAGTTTAAAATGGAAAGAAAAATTGAACGAACAAAAGGAAAGTTGCAAAGTGATGTAGAAAAGTATGCAAATACTTGAGCTTTTTGTCACTGCGGAAATTTCCAATTCAAATCTTTCACAGAAGGTTTGCGCCATTGGATTCGACGAACACCTCTGTGTATAAAGATAAACTATCGGAAAATTCGACTGGTCCCAAAAGGCTTGCATCCATTTTTGTTACATCAACTTAAAGATGCAGAGGCTCAAAGTTGAATGTTTCATGTCACTTCCGACTCCACCTAATATAACAGATGATTCAAAAACGCGATGCAAATCTCTCAATTATTAAATTCACGGAATTTAATTTGTATTGTTCCTCGTTTCAACTTCGGCCAGTTTTTAATGTTTGAAGTTTGGATAAGAAGACAACAGACTTTACAAAACCCTCTTATGCATTGTCTGAGCGACATTTGCGTCAACAAATCCACTTTTTGTGAATGAAAGGAACGGAATTATTATCATAACAATTAATTTTCGTCAAGATTCAATTTTCGCATGTTAAGTGTACCTAAATTTCGGTTTTTATAATGGGAGATTAAATTTTAATTAATGTAACACTGGAAAGTCAAATGAGGGCGATTTAAAATTTTGTAGATCCTTAGAATTAATTACGCGGTGAATTTTCAATGGGAAAGTGAAACTTAAGGACGGCGCATCCATCATTTGAGTTGTAGTCGACTTCCATGGTGTGTCGCTCCCATTAAATAACCTTGAATTAACACAATTGTCACGGTGTGTAGTTTAGAACAGACAGAAGGTGCCTCCGAGTGCCACTGAATAGCACGACGATGCAGCTTCACAATCGCTTGGGACATTATATTAGCACATAAAAGGGTAGAATTTGGGACAGCGAGTGAAATTGGAAACATCCCTCTTCAATCATTACTCACAAAAGACAGATAATATGAATCTTTTTGACTTGTCTTTTCCGCACAAATAGAAATCGATGAGGGTTTGCATCGTAAGAATCGCTGCCTATTCAGATCCAGTGAATCGGTAAATTATTAGGACACTGCAGAGACGTAAATATTGCATAATAAAAGAGTCTTTTGTCCTCGTTTGTGTTTACGAGCGAACTAACGAAGAGTCGTTTCAGACGTACTTACAAAATGCCCATTTTATGGATTTCGTACTGAGCGATCATAAAGTAGGGATTCGAGATTTGACTGTAAACGCTAGATGTTGGCTCTTAAAAGATTTCTTTGTGGAGTTTTCGTAAGACAGCCCAATTAGGACTATTTCCGGTTTTATCAAAAATGAAGCTCTCAACTTTCAGTCCCTCGCGCAGACTCCATCAAATATTAAGTTATTACGAACTATAAATTATTCAAAGTAATCTCGAGAGTAAACTCCGCGAGATAAACCACTGACAAAACTTTTTAAATCTCTATAACCCGTTCCTAAGACTTTATCACACTTAAGTCCACGTTATGTTGAATGTGACCCTCGCACAATTATTTTCATACTCTAACAAAAGAGCTAGCTTGGGAAGACCATAAATTTAACACTTCGTGACTTCCAAGAGGCATAAAATAAATTGAATATATCACAGTTCTCTGTAAGCAATGTAGTGTCGGTTTCTTCAAATAATTTACGATAATTGAATGATTAAGTTGCTTTTAAGCAGAGCACAGTGTTTGACGCCACGATTTTCTCCAACAATTACCGCAATTTATTGCTACGAGGATTCTTAACGCTTTCGCAGCTCATTTCCGATAAAATTTAACTATAAAGCTGCGTGCACAAGTAAACTCACGCGAGTGTTCTGCGGGATTCCCGAGTTTGTCTTGTAAATATTGGCGCAACGAGTTAAGGTTTTACGGTGGAAAAACCAACCATAAATGCTAACTGAACTAATCTCTTTTTGTAACTACATATAACACTTTCATGTCAGTTGCGCATACATTTTCCGCTAGAACTATTTACGCGGAAATGTCAAATGATGTTATCGTCAAACGTTAGAGTGCTCGAATATTAGCGAAACTTGAGTAGGAAAGCGGAGCACACATGCAATATCTCTATATCATCTTGCTCGTAAAATACAAGTTGAGCTATTAGCTTTGAATGAAAGTTACACAAGTTTTCTGTAGAAAGTGTAAAGTTTAAGCTTGAGATTAACTAGATCTCTTTGTGTGCGAACTTTCCATGCATTTTCTATTTTGTTCAGTTAACTCAAACAACGCCTAGTTGCAAAAAAGAGACATCGTAATAGCATTAACTGAGCTTTTCCATCCACATATTCTTCAGTGAAACGGATGAAATTCATTTTTTTTTTACCACGAAGCTGCATACTCTCGAGTTTTAAGAAACGGCAGATCAAAGAATGACGCTCCAAGGATGTTGATTTTCAATCAGGAGCACTGGTAGAAGTTCCCGCTGCGTTCAAGCAAACTGAAATCTTTACAAAGAGAAGCGTGTTCTTATTGTCAATCGAGAACTCGACCTAAGCTGCATTAATGGGGTGATTAGTACTTAGCTAGTTTGTAATACTAATCGACTCTAGTTTAATAGTGCAGCAAACAGTGAGTGTGGCCTCGATAATTACAAGAACACGCTGCACGACGTTGCAATGGTGCATGAATTGGAGGAACATTTTGAGAGTTCTATAAATAAGTAAGAAGTGGGGTTTTGGCCCTTTTAGCATTATCTTGATTATCCGGCAGGTTAATGTATTTGTGGTGATCCGAGCTTTTGTGTCGGCTGGCCTTTTGTTTATAATTCAGGAAAATTTCGTGCCTCTAAAGGATCGGGCCGTGTTTGTGCTTTACATTCCACATGTAATAAAAATGGAGACGTTCCTTGAACGAGGATATTGTTCCTAATCCAACGACCCTCCTTTATTTGAATTCCCTGCGTGTTATGACAAACACTAACTTAAAAAATCCAACAAAACACAAGATATTGCTATCTGGAAGCCTGAAACAAATTAAAACTGGATGTAAAATATGGTACTTGCCTCCGGAATAGCAAAGATATACGAGATGTTTTATAGAGAGTTATGATCGGATTGCAGATTTTTAATTTCGTCGAGATCCGCCTTCAGATTTTATTTATTTCCGGATGTCAACCGAGTCTCAGCCACTTTCGGGAGTTTTCTCAAATTAATGGCCGTTTTTTACGGACGACACAAATAAATCTTGAATAATAAACGCCGCATCAAAAGTCGAAACATAAGGCGGCAGTTTTTCACTCAACTTTTTAAATTGAATTTTTCAAAGTGCAGCGCCAGCAAGACCGTCAATTAAAAACGAGTGCTATTGTCGCAGGAACTTCAAAGAAATTCTATCGATGCGTGCTGCACTCACAAAACTGACGCTTTAATCGATATTCATTAATTATATTTGCCGGCGGTTGGTTTATTTTGCGGAAGATGGAGTTAAAACACTTTGGACTTTTGGCAGTCGATCAAAGAAAAATTACGTCTTCCGTTAGAATTTATTAAATTACTTTTATTTCAGACCAAGGGAGACAAAAATAAATTATGAAAATATCGTGTCGAGCATCCAAGTTTTATCTAGAAGTTTCACTGTTGTTGGCGCCTAACTTGTATTTTTTTCAAATAACCAAGCTTTCAAATAAATTACTCAGTTTAGTCGTAAATTTAAAAGAAAAGAGAACAAACAAGAGGTGACTTTCACATTTCAATAAACAAATTTGTTCCAATAATTTCCCCGGCGCATCCACCATTTTCACCATATTTCAGTTTTTTTTACTCCGGAGCTCAAAGTCATAAAATTAATTCAATCAGAGCTTTTACATTGTTTTTCCAGTATCGGTGCTCAATTAAATCAGTTTATTTTATTTCGTCTACGTCAGATGTAAAGCTCTAGATTTATTGTTTCATCGGTGAATGTTTTTCAGGGTTTTACATTTTTGTATTTTATTTTAGGAAAGGAATATAACTCACACACAACTTTATTCTACTGTCGGTTATATAATCTTCTTATATGACCACATAAAAGTATTATATGGCTCTAGACACAAAAAGGATTTCAAATATCACCCTAAAAATTATATCATAATTAAAATTGGATAATAAATTCCGTTTGATACGTCCCAGCTGGTTTTCCGCTAATAACAACGCAATTATGATACAAAATAATTAATCATCCAATCATTAATAAAACTGATTGCTGCAAACATGTTTTAGTTTGTCCCAAAAATAGTCGTTACTTTTACTACTCGTTTTGCTCCGTTTCCGCAAATTTATCGCAGTCTCGGAAAGTCGAGCAATGAATCCAACTCTAAAGTTTTTTAATGGATTAAAACAGAACTCGCAGACATCAATAAATTAATTTAGAATTATTTAATTATAGCGAATTTGACTAATTTCGTAAAGTTTTTGATATATTCGCAGTACAGTCAGTCTCAACTTCGCGAATTTAATCATAAGACGTTCAAGGAAATTGCCATTTACATTTAAAGTTTGATCGAAACCGTGTGAGCTGACGAGGTTTTTTGTAGTTCGGGCATTACACCGCTGAAAAATCTCCGTTTTTGTATTCAGCCCCAATTCCTGTCGGCAAAAACGTGTCGTAGTTCACAAATGTACATTTGTCGGCAAATATTTGCAGTACACAAAAAGAGAGTCAGAGCCGGCGGAAGCGTTAGATTGGCGAAACTGGGACAATGTGTTCTTTTTCATGCTAATTCTTCCCTCTTTTAAAGAGCGTTAAATTTTTTAATAACGAACGATGTTGGAAATTAACTCCACTAGAAATCCGCCATCCTCAAGTTAATATAACTGGGTTATGAATCTTATAAGTCCGCTGCATCAGCCACTCGAGACTTGCTTAAAATTCCGCCAAGTTCAACATTTCCATTCATTTTACAGAAGAGTATTGATTGAGTGTAAGGGATATGAGGAAGAATAGCATAAATTTAAATACCCTCAGCATAAATGAATTTCTCTTGAAAAATTCCATCACGTAATGTGGCTTTGTAAGAGTAAAAAATGAATTTCAAAGTAATCACACGTGCGTCTCAACATTTTTTCGCTCAAAGTCTCTTGTTTTCCATTCCCAGAGTTCCAATTTATTGATCTCGTCCCTAACAAAGTGTTTGTTGTTTCACTTAAACTGTGGCAAGATTAGCATGAATTATGTAGCGGCAATTCCAGGGCCGTATTAGTTTATCGCTTGTTAATTGATGACGAATTGCCGACCACTTTAGATGCTAATTGCACGATATCTAACCTTGAAGCGGGCTAGAAAAACTTTAGCTCCCTTGTTTGTTCTATTGAAGGAACCGTCTATTTATCTAGAAAGTTTCGGGAGATTTAGGCTTGACCTGGAAAGAAGTGGAGCGATAACTTCAACTACATATTCTAAATTTTTTAGCTGCTTGACTGCGCTCATTCTTGTTTGCGGTCTCAAGTGACGCGTTATAATCATAATTTTTCGATATAATCATCGAATGGACACGAGAGCCGCTGGAGTGGTTCTTATCCCTTCTTGAAACTTTTAACAGAGTCCTGCATCAATTTTGAGCGAAATTGTTACGTGGCAATTCTCGAGATCATTAAACATAAATAATTTAGATTATCTTATAAATGTTTTACTCCAACCTGATGAATTTGTATTTGAATTCCCCCTGCAAATGGAGTTATCTGCTTCCTCTTAGGAACCATTAGAAAATTAAATCTCCAGCTACTAAAAGACTTGGTCAAAGAAATGACGTTCAACGAACTCATGCATCTGGGGCAGACTTGATTAAAGATTTTTTCGAGGAAGCGTTCTTATTTTTATTCTTCAAGAAAGGGAATTTATGTAACTTACGCCGGTGAATTACATAATTAAAATGCCTGGAATCCCCTCTTAAAAATGCGAGGGAAATGATCACCATAAAAATTTAATTTTTCTTCGCAAATCCTCGAAATTCCGTGTTAATTCGGAGACAAAATGAAAGCCGGCCTGTAATCCGTTTGTAAACAGTTATTGAAAACTTGCTAGTTTCAACTCTTGATCTGCGAATTTGCAGGTGCACGCATTCGGTTTTGGTTTCACCAAAATAAAATTAATGTATTTTGATAAACTTTATAAAACAGGCATATATTAAGCGTTAATTACATTTTAGTGGTATCCATTAAAATTGTATGTGGATATTTACGTGAATTATTTATCCCTAATTTGTTTTAATAAATTAATCTGTATTGTAGCTGAAAATGGCTCATTTTTCAGCCGCCTTTATCCTTCGAATTCTTCTCTTTCTCTGGTCTAATTTTGTTGGTATCGATTCATGACTTTTGCGAGGGATTAAATGGTATTTTTGAAAACACAAAAGGACGTTTCCAAATATGGGAATATAATTCTGATAGAACGACCCTCGGCGTTCCGTCAATTTCTCAAATCTCGAATAAATGGAAGTTCTAATACCCTGCGTGGTTGGAGTTTCTCGATTCTATAATGGAAGGACCGAAATCTGAAAAATTGTCGTGACTCAAGCGACTGAATGTAAATAGTCCGACAACTAGTGACCGAGGATACGGACATCAACTTGTTGAATGGGATATGCAGCGTATTGACCATCTGTCCGTAAATTTTTTTATAAATTCTCCAGGCCCTCGTATCAGTAAAACCGGAGTTTATCACATGAAGCTAGTGGCATTTAACACTCATGCTTTAATTAAATCGAGTCGGTGAAACACAAAGGGAATTTGTCCTGTTTGCTGGAAAACCTACATGATAATTATGTATTCAGGTGAGGTTCAGGTCAAAGGATACACATGCGGCAGCCGCAAGATGTTTACTTTAAGGAAGTCCTTGTATTTATACAGCCAGCAAACGGATTACAAAGCTTGCGAGATTTGTGGCGTCTTTTGAATGACAGAAAGTTACACAAATCTTTGCCTAAATTAATTTCGGGTAATGGCAGTGATTAATTAGAGCGGTTCTTGAGACGTTACTTCAAAATTTAGATAAAGATGAGGGAATTATCTTGGGCTCATTTAACATTACTCTCCCATGTCGTATGGCCACATTGTGATAATTTAGTCATGTAAACTGTTGAAAAATGGAAATATTTGCTCTCTCCACATCTGTGTCTTCAGGGAAACTATCTAAATTTTAATTGAGGGATGAAATCAAACTATTAATGTTAAACCACAATATTTTACGACTGACTGTTACTGTATGCTTAGTTAATGGCATTACGTTATGGTTATTTAATTACGTTGCATTACCTAGCTGCAGTGCCTGATTTAGAGCTTCCCATTAGATGTTGATAATACAAGTAACTTAATGAAAACGTGGCCATTTATCGTTGAATTAGCATACAAATAGTATTGGTAAATTTCCGTCCAAAATAGCGGACCAAGCTTCCATCACAGCTTAACGTCTCAAACAAGAACGAAACGTCGGGATAACATAAAATAGGATAATCTTCGATGAAACAGATGAAAAAGACACGTTCAATATTCCGACAGTGACATTTTCTATTTCAAGCTGCTTGTATTAAAAATAATGCGTTTCACTTGTTAGTTTGCATACAAAGGCGTCAACCCTGTATGCAGATTAATCACTGTAATGATGATGAAGACATTCAGTGTTGCACTAAACAAAAACCACGAGATGCCGCATTTCACACGATTTACAAGAAACCGGTGGTCTTTTACCGCTTATACTTTTTTATCAGAACCCGCAAACTTATGGGAGAAGCTTAATTTTAACGACATAGCAAATTGTGCCGAGCTTGTTAAATCCTTTTCTCTCTTTTCTTGCCGCTGAGACTTGTTTTTTGTTACAGCCACTGGCGAAGAGGAAACCAATCCGTTGCCTTGTGTAGTTTACGTGCATGGTGAAAGCTACGAGTGGAACTCGGGAAATCCCTACGATGGAACTGTTCTTGCATCGACAGGAAGAGTCATCGTGGTCACCATCAACTTCCGATTAGGAGTGTTAGGTAAGAAGAAGTGCATTTACGGTCAGATCCAGGCTTCTCTCTGGATTTTAACGAGGTCAAAGGTGCAAGAAATGCATCTTCGTGGAATTGGCACAGACAAGAATTTGAATCTCATCGGATTCTAAAGGACGGGTTATTTACATTTTGCGAAGTTCTGCTTCTTGTTGGATGTCGTTGCAACTTCTTGCATAACGAATGTAAACAACTGAAAATTTCTTTGAGACAGTTCATACTTTTATGATAGCTGGGAAATGTCCGCCTTTCATTTAAACTAAGTTTTATGTGCAACAAGTTAGAAGTTTCCGGAGACATTATATTTAGAAGAAAAGTTTTTTAATGAAATTTTAGTCTGAGTGCTAGAGACGATATTCGCAAATCTTGAATTTGGAGATTAAGTTTCTAAAATCCCAGATTAACAAGTTCTAAGTTCATTCATTCCTTGAAATCAAAAATCTTTCATTTTCGTACAAAGAAGCCTTTACGGCTTTGAAAATTTCACGTTTTCGCTGCATTGCTGAGCTTCAACATTTTTGAAATAAATTTCAAATCATGACTAAAAGCGTCAGACTTTTTGGATTTTCACCCGTCCATTCATTTCCTGCAAAATTCCATTTCAACAACATCATCCTTTTTCTTCGTGGACGCAACAAACAAGCAATTACACAAGCTGCACTTTGAACGTTCGCAGAGCCAATATGACATTTTCATCATCCGTCGCGAGCACCACATTTCACATCTATTCTGGCTTTTTCAATTTTCTATGTGCCACACCGTTGCTAGTTACAAAAATTTATTCCGCAGTCACAAATAAAACCGCTGAAAACGCAATTTTTTGCACCATTCAGAGTAATTGGTATGCACGGTGAATTATTGTCGCGATTTAAATTTATTCAAATGGATGCAGTCGCGACCAATTTTATCCCGCAAAATCATCTGTTGATGTTCTATCGAGGATATAATCTGTTGTAATTTTTGTCGAACCAGTTTTCATTTAGCCAGGCTCGTTAAAACAATTACAATTTCGGAGGGCGGTCGTGGTTGATGGCTATAACTTACGGTGGTGTAAAAGGAGGCATACACTGGAGGTGTATGACAGTAACAAGATTATTGCAGCAGGTGGGAATTGTTCCAAAGGACTTAATCAGACCTTGCCGTCATTTCGGAGATAATTGTCAAGTCGTTGCCAAATAGCTCAGCTTCTAATAAATGACACGTGTGAAATTGAGTCTTCTCCGCCACTAAATTGCATTAACATCTGCAAAATTCAGAATGCACGTGTTAACTGTGGACATGCAACATGTAAAAGACCAAAGTTGTCCCATTTACATGCATATAGTTCTGCCAGAGTCATTGAAACCCCTTCTCGGATGAAATTAAGGATATTTTGAGTTTATGGGACGACTGCGAAATGTGTTGTAACTGAAACTTAAAACTGATTAAACTATTTTGATGTACTGCGAGATTAGTACACAAACTTTTGATTCGAGACTTTAATTAGCAGGTTATGGAGGAAATTATAGCCGCTCGGGAGGTTTACGATGTACTCCTAAGCTTTAATATTGAATAAAACGATCACTAATTTTTAATGCGCTTGCCAGTGGAAAAAATCACAACGAATCTGAATGTTTACTTTTCCAGCTACGTATTTATTTTTGTTTAAACCTACTAACTGTTGCTGTTTTCCCACGAAATAATAAAAATTTAATTGAAAAAATAAACAAACAAAGCCACCGTAAAGCTTCGCACCAACTTCATCGTTCCTTCGCTGCTATAAATCAATTCTATTGTGCCGGTTTGAAGTCCATTCATTGCAGAATAACAATAATTGCTTAAATCCACTGCAAACACGAACTCTTTGTTACACAAACTTTGTTGAAAATGTTGAGTACAATTAAAAGTCAGCGTTTCGAGAAGAACTTTCGCATCAACGTCTTAATACATGATGCAGCGCCGTGTAACACATTTAGTGCCGTTGTTTACTCCATATTGGTAACATGTGGTGCGGAAGACCGATAAGTTAGAGGTATGCTTTGTCGACCCTAATAAAGGCGATACAATCTTCAACAGTCTAGAATATTAGGGTGTCTGCAAATACTTAAAGATTTCCTTTGTTTACAAAGCTCTCAGAAATCTCCGCACGTACCCCAAAAATCGTCGAGGTTAAACAATTAAAAATGGGATTTTCCCGGCTCAGCAAACCTGAAAAAAATCGAGTTATGTAATTTAGGAAAACGGAAATTTATTTTTTTGTGAAAAATGAATAATGTCTGCAGTGAAGATGACGTTAAGTTAGTTAAAACAACAAGGAAAAGCTGACTTAACGTCTGAATTATAGCCACGAGAAGCGGTTAAAAAGGGTTACTCACAACCCGGACGAAATTATGATAAATCTGCCAAAAGTTTCTAATTAGCAGCAGGGATGATTTAATTTTTCTCCAGACGAATCCAGAGTGGTAAAATGTCAACAATATCTTGTAAATTTTAGCCAAGGAATGGGCGAAGTAATTTTATTACGCTTTGAAGAATGGTGGATGCGCCTGGATAAAATATTGTCCGACTGATTCAGGTATTAAAAATCACGGTGTTGACAAAGATCGAGCTTTATCTCCAACTTTCAAAAGCTGAGTTAAATTTAGACCGATCAAGATAAATCCGGGTCGGAAAAACCACATGAAGCGAAATAGCGAAAAAGCACTTCGCGAGTACATTTTATAGATAAAGTTTAATTAAGATTGGCTCCGTACTTTGTTACGCTCGGCCACAAAAAAATTGAAGTTCTCAGGGTGTAAATTGGGTTTTCACGGCGCAATTAGTGAGCTCGAAATGTAACGAAAATATCTATTCTTTATTAAAGTGATCAATAGAATTTAGTTTTTCTTTTCATTTAATTAATTCCTCCGGCATTATGAAACACATAATCCTAATTTTTAAAGCAGAGCCACTCTTTGAAATTTTTCATATTAAATACAATTTATTGCAATTAATATTCTATTTATGTTAGCCACAAATCCAAATTAACATGACATGATCATTAATTATACATTAAATTATTTGGTAATTTGATAAATGTTTTTATATTATTGCACTTTTGAACGGTACAGCTCAAAGGCATAATTATTTTAATTTGTAAAATCTATTATTAAATTAATTACAGTTAATGAGAAACCTGGTCTAGCATGTAATTATTGCATGGGTATTGTTTGAACTTTTATGAACATTGAAATTATGTATTATTCTTGTTTACAGAAAACGGCCAAGCTTGTTTATCTAAACTGTCTTAACCGCTGATTCCCGTCGGTGAATGAATCGTAGTTTTGACTCTCAAATCTGAAACCCCCCTGCTTTATTTATTTTCCGTAATTTCTGAATTTAATTTAAAACAGAGTCGCTTCTGCCGCTCTTTGCTCGAATTCGTTAAAAATAAATGACGTAAGTCGATGGAAAACAACCGCTTTGTGAATAATGAAATCTGAAACAATTTTCTAAGCAAAGACTGAGACGCCACTGTCAAAACTGCGAGTTTTTCACCGGCTTTTGGCAGCTCGTCTGCCTCTCATTTCACAAATGGGATAATAAATTACTGATGAGATTTCCATTGATTCTGCTTGATTAAACTTGGAAGTTCAGAAGTTGGCAAGAATCAATAACAAGTTTTTACTATAAAATTAATACCTATTGGCGTCCATATTTACGCATTATTTGTCCGGAAAGCACTTTGGCTCCGGGTGAATTTTTATCGGGAGTTTTTTGCAATGTTCACGAAGCCGGTACCCACATGAAAAGCACTTTTTAACATGCTTTCAGTCACTTTGCCTTTCCTTTTAAATAAACAAGTTTCTGCTTGCTCTCTACATGCTACAAGGTCTTTGTGATTTTAAAATACCCAAATTAGATGAAGCGGCTTTCTGTGCTTTCTAGGATTCATGTGAAGTAGCAGCTGAATAAAAATCTGCTGCAGAAAGCTGAGCAATCGATATGGGCGTTTAATGAAAAGGGGTAATTTACACACCTCTACAGTCAAAAATTTCGAAACTGGAATTTCGAGGGCTCAAAAAGCGCTCGCTGCAAATCCGCATTTCCATCTACAAACATATTCCATTATTCCATTATCTTACCTGTCAACAATGCGAAGAAAACAAGAGGTATTTATGGCATTTCCAAAGTCTAAGAAGCACTATTCATTTCACGTAGCCTACGTTCGCAATGAAAGCAGCTGTATGATATGTCAGACTTCAAAATGCCGTTTGCTTATAAATCTACATTACCGAAAGAGACAACTGATATATTGAAGGTTTATAAAATGCGAGCAAGCACGAAGCCATGAATATCGTGGAAGACACACCAGATGGAATTTATACGCTTTGTTGGAGGTTAAAGATTTAAGACAACGTTGCGTCCTTAACTGAAATGAATTTGTTCTGCCAGCGAAATAAGATAACAACCGAATTCTCGATCGCAATTAAATTCTTTGTTTGCTTCATTATACGACGAAGCGCGGGCTGATCAGATCAGTCTTTCCAAAGAACAGTTATCGCGGGAATACTGCAATTAAATAAATAGTTGTAGACGTTGTCACCGCAGCCACTGAGCTGTCGTTACACACAACGTTGTTTAATTAGAATTAATTGCTGAAGGGAGCGTCTAGGTGGTTCCAACCTCATACATTTTGTATTAATTAAAATCTGTAAGGATGGCATAATAGAATTTTAGTCATGAGTAGGTTTCTTGGGTTTTCAATGAGGGGATGTTTATTTTATATTATGAATCGTTGAGGGAATTATTAAGGAAACGACAGCTTTGCTCCTTGCTTACTTAATTATTTTCGCGAAAATTCTATTAGCCGCTGTATTCAGTCGAGGGGCTTAGGTGTAATTAACGTGGTTGGATTATGGGGCACTGTTGCCAAAAATTCCGTTTGAAGCGCTTCCTGCAGAAAACTGTCACCACCACGTCCAGAAAAAATTATTTTAAATTTTTAAAAGTCAATCAACAAGTCCATCGAACACTTCAGAATTTACACTTTTTTTTCAAAAAATTTGAAGCAGAATTTTTAGGTTTTGTCTAGCAAAAACAATATGTACCATTCTTTCTATTATAATTGATGTTTCAACGCTTTAAAGTTGATTTTTCATAGGGAATAATAATAAGGTCATTTCACATTTGACATTGACGTTTATGGAGACTTTTGGATTCAATTTTTTTTCTACAATCGTGTATAAAGATGACATTTCGTTTGACATTTAAATTTTCAAAGAACATTATTTTAGACCCAGTGCGTAAAAGTGACATAAGAGTGCGTTAAAGTGATCAAACGAGTGCGTAAAAGTATGCCACTTTAACAGATATTGAAATTCTCCTGTTTGACCATGGATTCTAAATTTCACATTTTCAATGGTTAAATTCTTTCGATTTTGGAAACTTATCGATTGTCGGGATTGTCAAAAAAACTAAAAAAATCCAAGAATCTTTTACTTATGTCAATTCTTTGATTACTTGGATTTTTCGATTTTTGAATTTATTTTTTCTATTTCGCGTTCATAATGAAGATATTTCGATACGCGTTTGAGCTTATTTCGGTATCGTAATGGACCAATCCCGTGCCAATATTTCCAGGAACATATATTTTTCTTAGGTTTGCAGCAGACAAACCGTCAACCTGTCGTCAACGTTGACAATTTAGATTTTGGTTTTGATAAACCATGATAAATCGATCAATACACCATTATTTCTTGTTGTACTTGGCTTAATAATTCATCGGAAAAAAATTCTTTGGATGCAACCATCATGATCATGATCAACAACTTCGCTCTCTTGGCTCCCTTGCGCTCCGATAACCTCAAAACGTCACACCTATCAAACTGACTGAAATTGGATTTGGCTACTTCGAATTTTTTTCCCGATTTGCAAATGCCAACTACCCTAAAATTCCCTAGATTTCAAAATCAAGTTTTTTAGTTGAAAATGAGGCGAAATAGAAAAAATAGCGTATGATACTTGTTCATAATGCATTTTGCCGCACTTACTACTTTATGACACTCCTCGCTGCGCTCGTCGTGTCTTAAAAACGTGCGTGCGGCAAAATGTACATTATGAAACGCGTTTCATATTATACTATTATAGACTCTAGACCTCTTGGGATTTCTTTGATTTCTCGCGTTTTTAATAGATCTATAATGTTTTCATTTTTATGTAATTTTTTTAAATTCTTTGTAATTTAATAAACCATTGTATTCCTTGAATAATTAATTTTTTTAATTGTGACATTTAGGTAAGTTCGTTTAAAGCATTTAACCATGGGTCAGTGTTTCCAAAATTCTTCTCTATTTTACCCACTTCTCCGCAAAACTGTCAAGACCAGTTCCAATCGAATTTGGCGAGACACTCAGGGACAAATACGGAACGAACATCTTGATTGATGTCGGAAAAAAATGACTTTATTGTTTGAAAACGGCTTCTATTATCGATTCGCCGCTATTGTCCTGAAGCATTTCTCTCAGTTTATTTTGTTGGCAAAGATAGCATTACGTGCAGCATTGTGAGAAACTTTAAACAGCTTCGGATTAAAGTATTTCGGTAACAAACCGCAAGATTTGTGAAAGAAACTCCAAGCATAAGATTTTTTCAGCGTCGGCATGGGCGTGGTGGCTCCTTTGTTGTGGTCTTCTTCTGCGTGAGTTGTGTCCTGCTTTGATTTCAGGAACATGTTTTACGTCAAGATAATATTGAAAAGCCAACATTGCTACTGTTCTCACGTCTGAAGTCTATTGGCTGTATTCGCCTGAAATCTGATTTTTTTTTGTGAAATATTTCTATCAAATAAAGGACGCCGCAGATGCTTCAAACACGAAGAGTTAATTTTTAATGAAGTGGGAGCAAATCGTGCATTAGACAGATTGCAGTTTTTATTTTGAAATTAAGTTTTTCTGGATCTGACAGCTCGCGCCGCGGTTCTTCAAAGTAAAGTGGGTGGTAATAATTTGCCACAAGCGTCCGGTAAATTTTTTAATTAAACAAATATTGTAACCGAAGAAAATTTCATTAAAAGTTTCGCTCAACTTTGCCCATATTGCCACAAAGAACCGAAATCGATATTTAAAACGGGGAGCCACCAGTTTTGTAATAAAGCACACTTTGTCGATTATTAATCACAAGTCATAATTTGTATCTCTCTGCACGGAATTAGTTGCGGTGGAGGTTTTGTTGGAGGGGAGCGTTTATTGGAAAAATTTGATTTATTTATTACTTCCTAATAACAACCGGCAGCTTTGTGTGAAAAAGTTATTTACCATCCGTCGCAGTGGAAAGCTTTGAGTCAATTTTGTTTGATGTCGAGATGTGAAGAAAGCTTTCTCCAACACTTTCGTCGTATCAGTGTTAGAATCTCCCACGAAAATCGAACATTGCTGTGTCAACAATATTCCCTAAAAACTCCCACAGGCTGTGTAGGTTAATGTGGTAATGGCAAAGTTGGGTGATTGATTGCTATATGTCCATGAAGCCTACCATTGTTCCTGCGGGAACATCGCTTGTTCTGGAGATGATGCGCCAAGGCCTAGGTGATAATTGCCTTATCACAAAACGCTGTGAATTTAAGTGGCTGAGTCTGCACAATATAGCTATCAAACAAACTTAGTTCTACTGACAAATTAGCAAAATAAACTTGCACAAGTGCTCGAAACAAATGGACTAAAAACAATGGGTTTACGACGAACTATATGCATCTTATTAATTTAATTACAGTGTTGACACCACTAGTGCTTGGCTTAATTTATAAAAGCTTTTGTACACAGGTTGCACAATTTACGTTTACAACGTGAGGCGAGCGAACTTTTTGCTACAACATCGTTAATCACCGGACTTTTTACTGTTACATGTTGATTGTCTATACTGAAAAATGCGCGCATATTCCTTGCAATAATTCAAGACTCCTCGTCGACATTTCGCAGAATTTACGCTCTGCCCCAAGAACGAAATACCCTCTTCGCCCATTGTGTTAAAACAGCCCCGTTAATCACCCCGTTTTGCTCTCGACCCCCATAACAACGACTTCCAAACGATTTTTAATTTCATTTACACCTCGGAGCGGCTACAACGGTGCACCCTCATACGCAATAAAATAATAAATTTTGGGAAACTAGGGAGAGTCACAGCGACGCTTTGTCCACGAAGATTTTTATCTCGTTTGTAAATTATTGAACACCGCTTCCACCGTGAAATTTTAGAGCTCGATTGCAATAATCCAAGTTTGAATAAAAACGTGTTGCTTAGAATTGTGTCCTCATTAAAATCTCCTTTCATTAAACGAAAGTTGTGAAAGCGCCAGACGTTTCTTTGAGAAATGCATGCAATATGTAAGACCGTTTAAGGAATGAAAGCTGACGCTTATTTGAGTTTTTAAAACAAAACAACCATCGCTGCCTGGAAAAATGAGAGGGTTTTTTTAATGGAATATCTGAAGATGTGTAAATTCCAGGTTTTTCAACTTTAAGTAGCCATTACGAGAAGAAAGACACAATTTTTCTTCCTCCGTTCAGTGGGGATTCTTCATCGCACCACTAAAATTACGATCATCTCTGCTGGTTTCCGCAATCTTCTTTTTACCGGAGTTAATTATTTTCTTTTTGTTGCAGGTTTTCTTAAGACCGGTACTAAAGGTAGTGCCCAAGGGAATTTCGGTCTAATGGATCTGGTGGCGGGGTTGCACTGGCTTAGGGAAAATCTACCAGCCTTCGGAGGTGATCCCGAGAGGGTGACTCTGATGGGTCACAGCACCGGTGCCGCCCTTGTCAACTTTATAGCTGTGTCTCCTGTAGCAAAAGGTAACAAGCAAATATTATCAACGACCTCAGTGGCTCGGGTCTTCCTCTTTCGTGTTACAAATCAGTAACGACTTTTAACGGTCTCCCAGGACACGAGATTTATTGTTATCTTCTAAAATACGAAATTTGAGACTTTAGACACTTAATAACGCCACCGACACATCTAAATCTTTTTTATTGTCACAGGTGTGTGGGTTTAGGTCCAACTAAAGCTGCTTAAGATTACTTTTTGTGCAGTTAAATATTAATAGAACCCTTCTTGTGATAAGCCTCGTTGTGTATTTATCTACTCCCGGCTAAGAACAAGAGCGGGTCATAATCGTTTATTTTTATTTTGTTAGGTGCGCATTGGCTCGCTTTGGAGATCGTATTTGTTCGCACTTCCATGTCGATTCAGGAAATTGTAATCTCGAGTTGACTAAAGTTCGGGATAATATAATCCTATCGAACAAAAAATTTCGTCACATGGACGATCTCCAATTTTCGATACGAACTGCTCTTGTGTACACAATTTGTTTGTGTCAACAACAGATTGAAAAAACCCCACAGTCACCGTTTTACAAGAATATCGTCTTTAATGAAATTTTCGATATGTTGCTAGCGGCTGACAGCCAAAATCTGATCAAAACCAGTCGAATGGGAGGTCTGACTTTAATTAACAGTAAATTAAACGAATAACCTCAATTTGTTTAAATTTGTTCCGACTTACATAAAGTTTATTGTCGTTTAAAAGACCAATAGCTTCCAAATGGGAAGACTGCAATTTAACTTTGTTACTTTTATTGCAAACGAAAAACCTAATCTACGGTAATTCCGTCGCATCACGTAATTAGAATTATAAAAACATTGCAGCGGGAATCCCATCAATTGCTCTGAAAAATCCGTTGTAATACAAACGTAAATTCAAATCAAAGCCTCATCTGCATATCGAACTTATTGAGTCTGACAGGTTCAAAATGAATAATTTTCTTCTGATTTTTTAAGATATGAAATGCTTCAACGAAATTGCTTTTTTAAGGAATTAAACTGTTTGCGGGTAATTCATTAGCATCTGAAGCGCTTCATATCAAAGAGGATTGAAAACCGTTTTATTACATTTTCTCTCCACGATTTCTATCAAGACATACTCTCACATTATACATTTTTATTGGATATTGTGTTGTTCCCAATTCTTTTGTATTTTACTAAGCGGCAGCTAACAGGTGCTGAAAGCACTTTTAGAGCCACAAGAAAGTTTTTATCGTACGCTTAAATTGAATATTTTTGCCTGGTTAGCTCCTTTTATAGAAGTTTTGTAATCCGTCGGTTTACATGTTACTTAAGATACGACGAATGTGTGTCATTTAGACTCATTTTTATGTTGAACTTTTTGGCCGCCCAAGTAAACAAGGAGAATCCTTCGTGGTAAATAATTTATCCGTCCCCGAAAAGCTTTTTAATTCCGAGATAATTGGAAAAATAAAATGGCCAACACAAACAAATGCGTAGGTATGGCAAGCTGTAAAAAATTCATAAGGGTCTGCCAGAAAATCGCGTAAATAAACAACGCAAAGCGTCGCACAATAATTGATGAGTGCAAATATCAGTGACACGTTTCAACAAGCTTGAAACTTTTCCGTTTTTCTCTTCAAACGTCGTTCTAGATAAATTGCAGCAGGAAAATTTTTGCGCCTTTTTATACATGACTTCTCTAGATAAAGTGGAGAAATATGTCCTCGTGCGTTTCTGCATCATGTGAAGTATATTATAGGTTTTCCCCGAAAGCAAAAACTACATTTAATCATCCTGATGGCGACCGTCAGCCAAAACCGACAAAAACCGCACGATTTTTGCAGTAAAGTGCATTTACATGCTGAGTTGCCCGAACCGTAATCTACTTTATTAAATAAAATCGACGAGTTTGTTCGAAATTAAACCGTTTCGATAAAATAAACACAGCGATTGGCTCAATTCTCTCTTTGCTTTGTTTATGGTTTGACGATGGGCCAAGATTTTCAGGATCTGGTCAGATTGTCTCCGCTTTTAATAATATACGCTTACAAACTGATAAATATTGAGTATTTGGGTCAGGGCTTTCATGTTTATTTTATGCGAACGGAACATCGAAGGAGAAAAATCAGCCGTGAACGAGAATGCGAATACATTTAGATTGAGGATGGGCTGTGAATTTTTTAACACCACCTTGTTTTAATTTATTAAATGGGAGCTCAATTTAGCCGCAGAAAGTAACAGTGATGGAAAGAAAGCGAAAGCAAATTCAGCGTATTTATATCGAATCTGTCTTATTTTTGCACAGCTGGGGCTGAAAGTTAATAAACTGAAATAATTAATCATGATAAATAGTGCTAGATTAAAGACAAAAAATTAGATTGCGTTCGAAGAAACAGCTGTTTTCAACATAATAACAGATTAAAGTCTTACAAATCATCTGGAAATTAAAAGATTCTAAAAATAAAATGGGAAAAAGCTTTTTGAGCGCAAGTGGTGGATGCACCAATTGGTACATCCCAAAATAAAATGATATTGTTTGATATTGCACTTACAAGACATTTTAACACAGCCCAACAAATCAACTTAAGATAAAAAGAAAATCACAATCTTAGGGAAAGTGGTAAGCGATTGACGGTAAGATAAAATAAAAATTACAATCTAGAGTTCAAAGAGCTGTCTGAAATCTTATCTTATCTGAAATTGTGAGAAGTTTTACCTCAATATTTTTTGAGAATTCCAATGAATGAAAGAATACATTTAAACTATTTAGAATTTTTTTTTCACTTTTTTTAAACATTCTTCTAATTTTTAATGTCTCCGCTTTAATTTCCAGATTTTTTATAAATTCTTCTTACATTCTTCGTAATCTTTACGTTTTAGAAACATTAAATTCTGATTATCTTTTAATTTTACTTAGTGTGGCTTCTGACATTTTTTACATTTTTGATTAATTCTTTGTAAAAAAAGCCGGAGAGCCAATTGTTTGTTGCAAATCTGGAAAAACAATCTCACTTTTTCCTCTCAAATCCAGAATTCAATTCAATATTTAATCTGCAGAATAGAAGATTGTTTTTTTCTCGTGCTCATTCTCATATTTGCTCAGGACCACACATTCCAACGTAACCAAGGAACAATTACTCCGAATAAAAACTGGTGAAGGCACCCTTCTAAATTCTCGTAAAACATAAAAATCGCCGATCCAAATCACCAATTTACGCATCAATCTGTTGACTTTTCCTTTTGGTAGTCTCTACATTTCGATTTCCACCCTATCAGTGTCATTTTCCTGTCTCCTCTGGTATTTATTCCCGACCACATGCTTCTGGAATCATTCCGATTTAACCAGAAAAACTTTCGAATAAATTGGCCTCGTTGAATCACACACCACTGAAATCAATTTCCACGAGTGCGACTTTTAACGGATCTTGTTTCCGGGAGTTTGCCGCACTGTCACAGTGACCAAATTCTCCAGAACTTTTCGTGAAAAACTTTCACTAACACTAGCTAGAATTAGCAGATGTTAAATATAGATGAAGTAAAATAAAACTTTAATCAAAATCTATTTCCATGCTTGGTACGGTACAAATATTCAAACCTTCGCAATCATCGCCGTAAGGATCGGAATGGAATGGTTCCTTTGAGAGGTGTTAGTCCGAGGAGCTCTACATTAAAAAAGGCGAATGTTCGCGCTTTCCAACAAAAGCAATTTAGTTTTATTTCGTTGAGATGGAATAAATAAAAAACAGACTTCGATTGTCTGGGAATAGATTTGAAAAAAATTGCACAAAAACTCGATAATTCATATTATTATTCTAAGAGCGCTTGCAGAGAAATCCTGTCTCCCGGGATGCTGATATTAAATTGTGTTTACATTGATTACGTAACACCTTTGTGGGATTTACTCTCATACTGAACAAGATATTAGACGTTATACAAACAGCAAATACGTAATGCAATTACGGAGTTTTCTCGGGCAATCTTACAGCAAACTTAATTTGCTGCGAATTATTATATTGCAACGATTTCTCTTAATTTTCGCAGTTAACTTATTCTCCCGATGCCTTCCTGTCAATATATTAGAGTAATCTGTATTGTACGTGAGCTTTGAACCAATAAAAGAACTTCGATCTTCGCCATTTTATTTCTTTTCTAATTTTTACCTCGGGTCAAGTACGTCTCATTTATTTCCAGAAGCAATTATAAAGCCTATCATTCAACTTGATCTCTATAGCTTATTGTAGTAACCGCCGCCGATAGATAATGATTAATTTGGACAAGAGCCCTTGACCTTTGGACCGACTGTCCACCACAGAACCTACAATTCAGTTACATAATTATACTCGGACAGAAATTTGTTTGGATATGAAGACGCATTAACTTGGACGGATTAGTTGAGAGCCTCGAGTTTCGGACTATAAAATACCGAATTCAAGACAGTTCCTTGGAGCTATAGAAACTCAAAAGCGTCTTTTAAGTTGGGACACCAAAGCTCTACAGTTAGTTTCAGTACTTTGATATTTTAATAACCGACTGGGGTTTACCCAAGCGTGCTAGTGTAACCTTTTTTAAAAAATAATTCGCGCATAAGTTCCGCAATTTGCGAACTAGAATCGTATTTTGTCGACGTTGAAAGAAATAAGCGTTTTTACGTACTTGGGTACTCTCATTTACAAAAGCAGCTTAAAGGATTATGTGTGCAGGTGTATTAAGCACTTGTGTAAGAAAAGTAACGTTATTAAAATGAAACAAGCACGCTAAAAGCCTTTAATCTGTTTTTTCGCACACAAGTAAAAATATGACTGCATAAAAGGGAGTTTATTAACCAGACCCAGAGAAATATCATTTTGATACCTTAAAATGGTGGATGCGCCGAGCGAATTAAATTTGCACTCAAATAATTTCGGCTTTTATTACATTCCAATGCGAGGCCGATCACATAAACCACGTAATGTTGCATTGACAATTCAATAATCTATCCGAGCCACGCGCTTGTAATTGGTCACTCTATATATGTCAAAAGATTTATTGAAACTAAAATTAACCAGTTTCAGTCGTTCATATAAAATCGCTTCGTATAAATATCGGTAAAACAGGGAATTTTATGTTGATAGTTTTGACTACCTGCCTTGTGGTGCCGTAAAATTAGAACATTCATGTCGTAAACTCGACAGTGGTGTAGTAATAAGAGTTTTTTAAGTCTCACGTTTATGGTCAGTTTAGAAGTGGTCGTTGTACCCGACAGAAATCTGTTATTCAAAACTGGGAGTGTGGCGGTAATAAAATTGTTAATGTGACTAAAAAATGGAGGCTTATCTCCGAATCGGAGTATTTATTGTCTTGCCACAATTTGAGAACGCACTCCGGGGAAGCTTTCTGGAAACCGTAGAAGTCGTCATTTAAAATAATTAACTAAAAAGTGTACATTAAGTAGTATAGGGGGTACAAGCGTGGAAACAACCCCAAAGTAAGTCGCGATAATAATAAAACTCTTCTCATTTTCCGTTTTGCTAATAGCTTTTCTCTCTAAATTATTAAAGACGTAATAGAGAAAATTTATGGTTTTAATTTGCTGTCGGGCATTTTATTTAAATTTATAGTGGACTACTTACCTGGGGATTTTTCAGCGACATGAGCTTTTCGGAAAACAAACAAGTTAAATGATAGCTCGTCATCGCCATTGTTGGTGTAGCATTAATAATTGTGAATGGCGTTTTGTCCGACAGTGCAGATTGTTTCGTAACGAACGGGGTCGCCCGTTGACTTAATATCTCCCATTTAAAAAGCAATAAATGCCCATAAACTGTATCGATTTTAAGAAAGGGTACAATTTATGCAAGTTTTTGACGCCCACCCCTGTACAAAAGCCCAGGCCGCGATATAAAACGACCGGCTATTCTGTTAAACTCATATAAAAGCCCTATTACGAGCTCAACTTTTCTCTTTACCCTGACCGCTATTGCGAATAAATTTTTTAGGTTTGAAATACAAGCTTGTTCAATTTCGATGTTGGGAACCCAACAAATGATAATTTTAGAAAAGTCGTCGCTGTGTTTAATTAAAGGTTTGTTTCCGTTTGATCTCTGTGTGGTGACCGAAAATAATCAAAGGAATAAAAAGTGTAATCACTTCGACTGCTGCAAGCCCACTCGACAGAATTTTATCGCTTCTAAGTTCTGAAACCGCCTTTGTTGTCTATCCCGGGAGTCCCAACACTTGCTGAAAGCCAGTCAATTGACCAAGGAAATCGTGGAATTGTACCACTTAAAAGCAATCCTATAACGGTAAATCGAGACCGCTAGAATTGGGTGTGCCGGCCACAGATGTCAATGTCTTAAGACAAGAACTCGTTGTTAGTTACTTTGGTTATTTTATTATCGAAAATTTGCAATTTAAAGGTAGGAAACCAATGCAAAACCAAGTTTCAACAAAAGAGTCTAAAAACAGAGCATCTGAAAAATTTCGAAGATTAAAAATGGTGAGATTGTTGGGAGTCTTCGGCATTTTTTGGATTACCTAGATTCTTTGATCTTTTTGAATAATTTAGGATTATTAGGATTTTTTTAATTTAATTGTTTTTTTTGCAACCATTAGAGCCTTAGAAATTTTTAAGAATGTTAGACAATCTCAAAAATTCTCTAAATTTTCTGAAATTTTTACTTTACGATATTTATGGAATTTTAAACGCTTTAGGATCCGAAAGATCTTGAATTGAAGAAAAATTAAAAAGTTCAACATGACAATAAATCCAAAGGATCCAGCGAATTCAAAAACATTAGAAGAAATCGAGAAATTAAGAGATTTTAAGATATCTGGGGAGGTAAAAAACGTGGAAGAATTCAGTAAAAACCCAAAATACTCAAAAATTCAAAGCCTAATAATAAAGAAATAAAAAAGAGTACAAGAAACAACAAAAAAATTAGCACTTGAAAAAAATGATTCCACACAATCTGAACATTACTGACGATTCGCTGAATGTTTGCGAATCTGCAGAGCTTTAATGAAATTTCTTAAATTAATAAAAGCTCTAAATTGATGAAAAAGAAAACTAAAATGGGATTAACTCTACAAATTTTAGAAACATCGGGAAATTACAATTCTATAAAAATTCCACTTAAAACTTCTCATCTGTGAGCAAAGTGATCTCGCTATAAAATAAATGTATAAGAAAACTTAATCTTCCTCGTTATACTTCCGAACAAGATTTAGCTATCTTGTACATGCAATAACTTATTCTTTTATTATTATTATTCATTCTCAATTATTTAAGTAGCGCAGCTCGAGATGAACAAAAGAATGCTAGGTCACGAATTTCGTTGCAGGAATTCGATTTAAATTGCTTTCCCATTTCGAATACTTTACGTTTAGTTAATTTTATCTTTTTTCTAAAGACACTTCTGGTCTCAGTCTTCAGTAGTTAACGAGTTTTGTAAGGTAAAGCAATAAAAATTTAATTGCAGTGCAATAAAATTAATTTGCGGAGATGATTGATTTGATTGTGGTTTCAAAAACACGATTAAACTTAAACCAACCTCTTTGAAATGAAAAATCAGCTTAGTTGAAATACTGTTGCTGAGTTGGAGTTATAATTACGATTTAGCACATGACAACTAACTGAAAATTTATTATTCATCTCAATTTGTGGTCGTTTGTAGCAGTGGACTAACTTCTGTCAGCTGAAATTTCTCTGCATCAAAATTTGCTTTGCTGTTAGTGAACTAACAGTTATTGGCGTATTTAAGCCGCAATGATCCTCATTAGTTTAGAGTGATTGTCATAGCATCATAAAATTTAAGTTAAGTTGCCTTAAAATAAAATACCGAACGTACGTCCAAGAAACTTAAAAGATAAATAATACGAAGCAACTAGAGCGCAAATAGCTAAAGTGAATAGTTTCTAAGTCAGAAGTTATCAGGGCGACACAAGTGCCGCTATTTTCTCTCTGCTGTCAAAGAAGTAAACTTTCGAGGTTTCAATTTTTTAGCAATTTTTCTGTCCTAAATCGAATTTATGTGATCTTAGAAACACAGGACCGTGATTTGAGCCACGAGGATCTCACAGGTTCATTTCGTTGTGAAGCTAGATTTATTTTGGTTGTAAGTTGTTTCTCTGAATGGTAGTGTGCAGGGCCGACGCTTTCAATTCAGCTGTCCATATTGTTGGCTTAAAGATACGTCCTCATCCATCTTCGTTCCTAAGCCTAAGTGTCTGAAGCCTCTTTCCGAATGCGAGCTTTACTTGTTCATTTAAAAACAGTCTGCCAATGACTCTTACCGGAAGCAACTTTTTACGTACTCGTGTGGTTTATTTCGGAGAGGTCACGTATTCTTTATGGCTTGTAAAAACGATACACGTTTCGATACATCACAGTAATATAGTTTATTTGCCGTCGGAGGTATTTTTATAATTCGGCTCTGTCGTTATAAATGGCCGAGGGTGTCTTTATGATAGTTTATAGCCGTGGAACCGGACCAAAAAATAATGGCAGGCACCGAAAAGTTCCGGTTAAAAGCCGATTTCCGGCCACTGAAGGATTAGGCTTTCGGCGGAATAAAATTCGGGGAATTTGCTTCGACAAATGGAAAGCGAATTTCACATACAACACTGTTATAAATAACTAGTTTTTTTTTCGTTAATTTGATTTAACTGCTCCAAGATCTTAACAATATCTGAAATTGAAGAATTAAAAAAAAAGCATATTTTAAGGATCGAAAGGGTCTAAAATATTCAAGAGATCAAGAGGATCGTGCTGCATATTTCCGAAACTGTGACAGATAGAAATATGCGGCTTCGACATCGTTTGTGCAATTTTTTTGCTAAAAATCCGATCTTACATTTTCCGAATTCAAACATTGAATTTTTTTTAACAATAAGCGGATTCAAACATATTTTATTTAATATTTACATTATTTGAGAAGCAAACTTAAGTTATTGGTACTAATTTTTCGCAGAATTTCAGACAGAATCCAAAACTGTGTTAGTTTTTCCCGTTCGTTAGCAAATAACCGAATTAGAAACGATTAAAATTCCATATCTTAAATTCGATGGCCAATTTTTTCGAAAATAAAAATCGTCACAAACGATGAAAAAAATTGAATTTTTTTTTGACCGCCTTGTAAACTACTTGCTCTACCGATCTAAAATTTTCCCAGCTGATAGGCATCGATCTGCTCTTTCAACTGTTATACAACTTAAAGCTATTAAATGCCCTGAAGAAACTATGTACTTAAAAATGACCCCAAAAACAACCTCTTAAAATCTAATTCGGTCAATACCTAACTTATTTGTAGGGCAAGTTAAGATATTAATACTCATTTAAAGTAAAATTTTGCGCAAAATTAAAACTGTCATAATTCTTCCCGAACGTCAACAAATAAACGAACTAGAAGCGATAGAAATTTCGGATATTTGCCAAACGGCAAAAATTTTGAACTTTGAAATTCTTTTACGAGTATATTCGACAATTTATTACTTAAAATGATTTCCCCTAAAATTCGGTACACAAAACGTTTTATTAAATAAAACACGAAGGTGGCAATAAAGTCTGCAGGACTCTAAAGCAAAACGAAGCTTCATTTACTTTTAATGGTGCCAATTAAAGATGAAACTGGTTAATCGATATTTCGTGCAAGAGAACACAGTGAAACTAAATACGAAATAAAAACATCGTTCAACAGTTTACTTTTAGTTCTAGTTGATTTGAAATCATCCGAGTAAAAATGATTGTTATTTTATTAGATACTTGCAAGTCAATTGCAAGAGAAAATCACAAAAAGAGATTATGGACTTGAACTAGCCGGAAATAAACAGCGTGGAGCTAGAAATGCTTTACTCCATCTCGTTGTAGCGTTTTATTTTAAAATGTGACGACTTTTTCATTTCCGGCTGGGAAAAAATTAATTACGCTAAGCAGATTCTTGGGAGAAGTGTTTTGTTAGCACGTTTTTTCGCAGTGCTCGAGTTCGGATTGCAGACTCTGATTTAACAAGTGGGTCAACTAAAATTCTTTTTGAATTCTGAGTAGAGTAGAACAAACATCACTGGCATGTTGTGTTTCCCACAGAGTGCAAGTTCTTTTGATAAAAAGTGTGGGTTCGTGGTATTGAATTAACTAGAAAAATTTCCGTAATAAATCCGCAAGTTGAAGTCTTTGAAGTCCTTTGGCTGTCAACTCACAAACATTTACCTTTCTGCATCGTGTTACATGCAAAGTACACGTCTCGTGCAGGTCGCTTTAGTTTGTTATTAACTAAAACTTTGAAATAGAACAAATAACGAAGATATTAATTTGAAGGACTAAGCCGGGAACATTAACCGCAGAACATTTCGATTATTCTATTCAGGGGTATTAGGCCCGGCTTGTCGCATCTAATTCTATTTGAAGTAGGTCTACGGACTTCCTTTGTGACATCACGTACGACTTTTTGTCGTATTATAACTTTAACAGGATGAAACTGAGCACATATTTAAAAAGTTCTGGCACACTTCCCTACAAAAACCTTGTCGGGGGTCCTGAAAGGATGAAGCTAACCCAATTAACAATTTCAAGCGGTTTCAGTTTCTACTAATTAATCTTCAGGGGAACTATTACAATTTAAATTTCACCTAAACCATCTGACTAAATCCTCGTAATAATTCACTGGAAATACACCACCTGGCGACCGGACAAGAACAAAAGTCGATTTCATAACTTATTGGAAGTTGGGAGTTTTTCCTACTCGCTCGGAATTTACTATAAGTTTTAGTTTAACTTTATTTATTCTAAGTCAGTGCAGTCGAATACATCATCTGGGAAATAAAACCGAGAAATCTTGAGTTTTATGGCTGGGTTTCGTGACAGACTTGCGGTTTTTTATACCCGTTGAGAGTTGTTTCAAGTTCTAGAATTGGCACATTGTGATACATTAATACAACCACTGTCAACTTAAAAAACTGCTACATTTATACAGTTTCAAAAGTACCAAGGAGGCATTTAAGTAATAAGTATTTTTATACAAAATTTGACATTTTTTGCATGCATAGACTGAAAAAATAAGACTATTATAGAAATCATAATAGTAGGATATTGTAGCCAATACAACACATTTCCAAGGAAAAAATTTCTATAATTGTCTAATTGTCTTGTAAAAATTTCTTAAATGTTATTTTTCTGTTTTCAAAAATGACTAAGTTTTGTTGAAATCAGAAAAAAAAATCAAGATGGTTCTCTTTCCCTGGATCTACTCATTTATTAATTAAAACTTGGGTAATTTCATTAGAGCGTGATTGACAAATAGTGCACCTTCTTTAATTAAAATTTTCGAGACAAACTTTCCTGATTATAAGACCTTTAATCTTATTTATAAATGTGCTGCTGCAACTTTAAAGTGCTGTTAATATTTTCACAGGAAAAAAGGTCAATTAATTTCAATGTGTGGCAAACAAAAATTCTGTTTCGCCGCGGATGCAATACCATCATTTTTATCCAATTATTGCGAAAATGCAACAAAATCGATGTACCTATTCGTATTTACGCTACAATATATTACTTTGTTCTATGAACAGAACTCCAACCTCATCCAGTCATAAAATTAATGGTTTGGTGAAACTCTATATTTACAGTGTGTGTACATTGTTTCAGAGCTGGAGGGGCAGATGTCTGAAATATTTAAAAGTGGTAGATTTTCATTTAAAGCCACTTAGGTTTAAAAAGGGGAAAGAGCTATTTGCGGTTTAACGTGTTGTTGCAAAATGATTTTAATTGAATTTTACCAAGAATTTTTACAAATAAAGAGAGAAATGAAAAATGCATACAAGCCTTTGTTTGTTGTTTGTAGGTCAATTATTCTAATTAAAAATGTTTAAATCTAATTTAACAGTTTACGTGTACAATTTGAGGAATAGGAATAATGAAATGACGACAAAGAGCTGATAACTCAGGAAGAATAACAAATAGCAGCTGACTTCATTGATGTCACCAAAATTGCATTTGGCCAGAGGATTTAAAAGAAGAAAAGAAAACACAAAAGATTTGAGGTATCCAATAAAACCAAAAGCAAGAACAAAAATCCGAGTACTTTGACAATTTGAAAACACAAAGCAAAAGTAAAACAGCCAGCAAAAAACTAAGAAGCTGAAAATAAAGTAACAAAGCTGGAACTTCAAACTACGAATCAAAATTTGGAATCTGGAAAAATAAGAATGTGGGAAGATCGGATTTAATAATGTAGAATCTGGAATATTAAAAATCTTAAATCTGTCAACGTGCAAGTGTATGAAGATAAAATTTCTTTATAAGTCTTTATAAGTTCTAAAAAATAAGAATTTTTACAGAATCTGATTGACTGAGAATTTAGAATTTACGGGTCTAAAAATTGTGGTAAACTTAAAAGGTCCGAAAATCGAATTTTTAGAGATGGTAAACTCTGGAAAACTTAAAATTGAAGAATTTCAAAATTAAAACCAAAAAGGCTGACAAACTACAAACCTGTGAACTTGAGCGCAAAGAAAACCAAACAGTTTAAGAAATTAAAGAATTCTAATATGAGTAACTAACTAAAACCTAAAAATTTGAGAAGTTTGTATTCTAAGAAGCTGACCAATTTGACACAATAACATCATCAATTGTTGAAAAATGGAATTAAATTAAAATTAAAATAAATTGCCGATGCAATCCTAAAAACCGCAAAACAACCATCTGGGGCAGATTTCAATGCATTTTATAAATTATTGTCTATTGCAAATATTTATGTTCAATATTTTGAATAGAGACTCCAACAATAACAATTGCGCTCTATTAAATTTGCGATCAACAATAATTTTCTGCATTTTTCGTGTTATTGTTTGACAAATACATATCCGTTTCCGATAATAAAAATACCTCGTTATGTAACAACCGTTTTTCCCGATCCTCTCGTTACCAACGCAAAAGCACCTAAAATATCCAAATAAAAAGTGAACATAAACCCAAAAACATAAAGAGAAACATTTCAGTTATAATGTATGTAACGTTTCACGAACGAACCACGCTAACGGTTTTTACAAAAAACATCTCTTTTCCAACTCTACAGGAATATACAATTAGAAATAGGAAATGTTTTCTGCATTCCCTCCATTAATTTTTTTTGTATTTTTCGTGTGAACTAGTTTCCGAGTTGATAGCAAATAGTTGTCATTGTTTGGCCGGAGTATAATTGAGTGGACAAGTCTTTAAAGGACTCTACGCACCATTAATCTAAATGAATGATGAAGAGAGCGACACAATCCCAGAACGTAGTCTGAAAATTAACAATTGTCTGGATTTCTTTGCTCTATCATCGCACTTGCGACACGTAAAAATTGACATGAATTATAGCGCAAGTTTGTGTTGATAAATTCACGCCAGACAAGTTATAATTGTTTAAAATCACTGTGAATTTCGGTTGGTATCTCATGAGTGATCCCATCTGTGCCTCGCTGTAACCATAATTTATTAATACCCAGCAGTGGAAGACGTAAATACCTCACCATAACATAATTAGTGCAATATCTCCTCGTCTACAGGACACGAATATGCATCCTCGTCTATTACAATAACCATGATTACGTTCCTACAGGATTTGTTTTCCAATGTCCCGAATTCCCTAAGGAGATTGCAATTCCAGGTGCACTCTACGTCTAAATTAATCTCAGTTTGAAGGGAATAGCGCAGCCACTAATGAATAAAGTACTCGGTTTTTTTAGTGTTTGCCCCAGATGATAACAAAAGGTTAAAGTGCGGACTTTGCAAGTTATTCCACCGGTGCCATTGTTGTCTTATTTCTTTGATGTTTTGTTTTAGTTTGTGAAACGCTCAGTTCTTTGATTAATTTCAAGTGGTTTTAATTAAGTTTTGGAAATGCCGCGTCGACTATCATGGTTTTACTGATTACTCTCATTACTTAGGATTCAAAACTAAGCTTCGAGCGGTTATTTAGATGAATATTTTTTAAGAGAATATTTCGAATTTCTTTCTTTGTAAAAGGAGAAATTTAATTAAGGACTGGGACGTGAAATATGCCGGGAGTATCTAGAATGTTGAGGTTTTGAAGAAATTAACAATTTATATGCTAAAGTAATTAAGCTTCTAAAAGAATAAATCGGCAGAGTCGGTAGACACAACGATGCCGTTTCTCTTTCGCTCAAATTTTATTTTTATATCTCTTTTTTATCGGTAATGAATGAGCGGACAATATGGAAAAATTTAAACTGGAACTCTTTTGTTTCCTATATTCCCCTGTTTCTCCATGGATGCTAAATTTCACATTTTCCGTGATTATAAATTCTTCGGATTTTGGTAACTCGATTGTGTAGATTCTAAAAAAACTCAAAAATTTTATGAATTTTGTGGTTATGTCAACTCCTCGAATTATATGGAGTCCTCAAATTTTCAGTTTTTTTTATATTGTTCTTACTCCGTAAAAATTTTAAATTAGCTGTGTTCATTGAACACTTTCCACTCTCTGAACTCTTTATATTCCTTTAATTATATTTAAACTCTTTCAATTTACTTAAAACTGAATTTAAATTGTTTGTTACATTTTTTACAGATTTTTTAAAAATATCTTCTTCTCTCTTCGCATTTGTTTGTATATTTTTTTATTTTTTAAGTTAATTAAGTTTTTCAGGATTTTGAACCTACAGATTTTCTACCATTCTTGGGATTCTCGCGTTTTTTAATTGCTCCAATTCCTTATAGACTTTGTATTCTTTTTCTTACTTAAATTTTTGTAATTCTTTGTAATTCATGCAATCATTGAATTCCTTGTTTGAACATTTTCGGTTTGCATTATCTAATTTCTTGGAATTATCCATAATCTTTGGAAACTTTCAGAACACTTAAATTTCCTTGAACTCCTTGAATTTTTCATATTCTTATCAATTCTTCACATATGTACTTAAATAATGGCCAAAAATCTAGAATTCAATATCTGATGAAATTACGAATCTTAAAATTGAGATTTCGCAGTATTAAAGTGCAGAATTTAAGATATCGTTTTTGGTTTCTAACTTTTCCAGCTTTCAGTTTTGTAGGTAATTAGTTTCTGTTTTTTATTTTAGTTATTTTATAAAATTCTGCAAAAACATCAAAACTATTTTGCCAAAGTTAGACAAGTTAGTAGCTACAAAATAAACGAATATGCACGTCCAACAATATTTAATGGAATCATAATTTTGTAAACACCAAATTGTTTTGTGCAGGGAAATACGCTTTATTGTATTATTTAAAATAATATTCTACATTAATAAATATTATTTTAACCTAAACAAAAATGAACAAATTTCATTTTGCATATAATATTAATCCAAACGTGGCAACAAAAGTCCGAACTAATTGAAACTGCAAAGACGTTTCCCGGTTCTTTTCAATTTCCACTTTTCAAACGTGCAAAAGCCTTAAAGCTACAAACAGATCTTGCAATAATTTTCCTCGCAAATTACCTAGAACATCGTCGTAATGAAGAAGCGCATATTTCTTCCCCGCGCTACTTTAACATTTTCATTACGACCATAAAACGTTGTCAAGACTGCAATATCCGACCCCCAATCCCGTATAATTCTCTGCTCTATTTTGATTTGATCTAAAATCTTACATTAAAGCAGGCAAGCGTGGCCTTCACCATTACACATCATATCCCAAGCACACTTGATCAAGCATCGACTTTACATAATTTTGGAAGGGTCGCCATTTATTATTCGATATTGAAGTGAACTTAGAATGTAATTTATAATGCACGACTAAGACAGGATATCAATAAAGTACGACGTCGACAGCATGGATTAAATGATTCTGTCATAGTTTTTGCAACAAAAAATGTTTAACTTGGAATTTTCGTCGTGAAATATCACGTCACACCCGTGTTGGCTGAACACAAAATGGTCGTTGCGACAAGTGCAACTAATTAAACTCTCCTTTAATAGCTCTGGAAATAAAAATGCTCAAACGTGCATACACAAATTAACAATGCTAATTTTCTCCGAGATGATGCCTCCTTTGGGTAATCTTTCACTTTTCTGCATCCGAGACACTGAGAGAAATTCTGCTAACGAGACGTTATAAAAAGACAGTCTGGTAATAATTAAAAGGTATTCTCTTCGCACTCAGCTCGTCTCTTTTGATTTTCATTAATACAACTCCACCCTCAACGTATTTAATTAGTTCTACTTCATCTTCCTAATGGAACACAACTAACTTAACCGATTTAACTAAACTTTAGCTTTGTCTAAATCAAATTAAAGCAATGGATTCGTAATTCTACTAATCATGTTTTTAAGTTGATATTAAAACAAACTCGAGCTTTGTAAATATGGTAAAAATTTTAAAGAGGTACAGTTGTAAAATTTTATTGGGAACCAGAGACGTGATGCTTGTCTTTCGAGCAATTCTCGTTCGAGTTAAACAATAAGCATAAAATTTTACTGATGCGCCACGAGATAATAAAATTTTAACCTTTAAAGCCAAACTCGATGGAGATTTTACAGACGAGGTTGAGTGAAATGTATCGACGTCAAGGATATTCCAAAATCAAATGTGGTGGATGCGCCGGGAAAACTCGAGTTTTTGTTTTCTTGTGTTGTTTCATAATTTATTTACAGTTGTGAAACTTTTGCACAATTTGCATAAAGCACACACACGGCCGTGCAAAATCATGAATATTGCGTTGTAATTAAGAGCACAGTTTGCGCCATACTGTGTTACTTATGTGAAGGTAGAGACAAATTATTAAACTAAACAGTCATTGTTCGTACCCGTAATGCATACATGCTGGCAGATAACGGTTCTATCTGTAATTGCAGCGCGCCTAGTCTCGGTTCTACATGATGGCTTTGACGTGCCAACAGCCATTATCCCATCCTGCGCCAATTTTTCTACATTTCGTAGCGCAATTATTGTAGTTTTAGTTCCTGCTGACAGCTGTAATCCTTATTTACGCCCTGATATATCACTTATTAACTGTTAAGGCAACAAACGTGTCTGAAATGAATTCTGAAAAAATCGCGTTCTCGAGCTTTAATCTTGATTTGAACAAATAAAAGTCGTAAGAAGCGATTAAAGTCTCCTGGCGTCAGTTTACTTAAGCAGCCACTTACATCGGCCAATAAATACCAATTTGTTCAGCTGATCCATGATTGTTTCAGAGCTCTTACATCGAGTCATCTTGTTAAGTGGCTCGGGACTCAGTCCCTGGGCGCTCCAAAGAGATCCGCTTTCGGTCAAACGCAGTGTTGCTGAACATACCAACTGTCATGGCGACCTCTATGAAGACGATCTGGCGCCTTGTCTCAGGAAGAAGCCGTTAGATGAATTGCTCAAAATTAGGATAGACACACCGAGGTTTCTGCCTGGTAAGCGACACGAATTTAGCAAACTAAAAAGTAGGATGGAAAAAATTGCTACATTTTAGCAGACCAAACATTCACATATTTCCACGGTACAAAGGAGCAAGGAAATAGAGTTTCCTCACGTTTCCACAAGCAACGAATTCACTCACCTGTAAGTTGTTTTTCCGGAAAAATTTCCGCCACTTCACATTTTATCATTGTTGTGCTGAAATGTAGAAACAAGCTTCCTTCAGTTATAGAAATTTGAATTACTCCAGATCTAGGTTTATTGAACTAGCGAGTCATAAAGTTTACTCCAAAAGCCCGAACTTTGTCCCTGTTTTTGTCATATCCGCAACGTACAATTTAAAACGTTCGTATCTCAGCACTCTTCTTCAATATGCAATAAAACGGAATGTCTAAGCTGGTTATCGATCTTTGCAAACTCCAACTACTGTTAATTAAACAGAACGTAATGAACGCGTATATTATCTTTCACTATTTAGGTACCAACTTAAACAGCAACATACATAATGGAATCAAAGTTTGTAATACGCCGTTACCGAGTTTGCAACCAAACAGAGTCAATATCCCCATTTTGTGTTGTTACATTACCGGATGCAGTTGGAGTTCTTCACAAATTCAAGAGAAACTTTCATAAACGTGATAAAACAAATTTATTGCGCGTGTGGATATATCTATCTTGCACACAAAGCATGAAATGCAAATTAAGCGAAAACCCAAGTGGATAACTTATGATTATTTTGTTGGGCCCTGTGAAAGTTTGCTCTGTTTAAAATGCAGTTAAATGCTGTGTATCAACCAGTTCTTTTATTTGTGTCAGGTTTCGCCCCGTTCATCGACGGCACCATCCTCGTCAACCCCACCAGCGCTCCTCCAGCCGGAAGTACTTCAACTGTAGCTACATCTGCCGGCTACGAGCTGGCCGATTTTCCCGGACGCGACCTCTTGTTTGGTTTAACGACAACGGAATCGTACTTGGACTTGAACGCGCAAGATCTCGAGTTCGGGTTTAACGAAACGAGGCGTGACAGAATCTTAAGGACATACGTGAGGAATTCTTATTATTACCACTTGAATGAGATATTTTCCACTCTTAAAAACGAATACACCGATTGGGAAAGGCCGACTCAAAACCCTTTGAGTGTGAGAGATGCAACCCTCGACGTCCTCAGCGACGGACACACAGCGGCGCCGCTTATACGCGTAGGATACCTACATTCGATGAGGGGTGGAAAGACGTTTTTTCTGCATTTTCAACATCAGTCGGGCGACAGGGATTTTCCGATGGTATGTTAGTACTTAAGATAACGACATTGGGTTATGTCGTAAAGTGTCCGTGAAAATATGGCTGTTTATGATAGATAGACGCCGCGGCGGTTTGAATAAATATAAATTTTGAACGCTACGGTTATGTTTTATTATGCACGTAAATCATGGAAGGACTTCATCCTGGGAAGATGGCCATGTTTGTCGATATGTGATCATAATTTATCTTCAAGTTTTTCATTTATAGATGGACGAAAATTGGTAATGCTGCAGATGAAAGCGTTTCAATCATCGCATAACCAGAGGCGAATAATAATAAATTGATTACATAGGCGCTGCTCCAGGGGGGCGAAAATTCTAGCTACCCGGAGGGCGTTAGTTTGATGACTATTTTCGAGCGGGTTGACTGATAATAAATCTGCAGATTGAGGGAGGACGGATATTAACAAAAATTTCGAAAATTGTAGTCTAAATTTGACAACTGTGAATACAATTTGGAAACTCGAGCTTTACTATTGAACAAATTTCGTGCAACAATACCACCCAACTAGTGTTTGCATCTCACTTGATTCCATTTGTAGCTGCATATATTCAAATCTGCTAATGCATAATTTCACGCCATCAAATTTAATAACTCAAATTCGAACACCATTTCAGGTAGCTCTTCACAGGACTAATATTCTATGATGACTGACGAGCGGAAACTAGCCATAACCATATTTTCCAAAATATCCTGCCAGTAGAAAAAAAAAACTTTTCATGACTGCGAATGTATTTTCGAAATCCAACCTTTTCAGTGTTTTCTATTCTTTTTTTCATTACTTGAATTTAATAATTTTTTTGTTTTGCTACACATTTTTGTTAGTTTTTGGATCCAGTCTACAATTTTTTCATCACATTATAATGTTCAAATTCGGAAGCTTTATTCATCAGCTTCATCAAATTATTCAGATTCTTAAAACTTCTTCAGGTCTTTTTAGGTTCTTAATTTTTTTGATGCTTCTAGAGAAGGTCTTAGAATCGAATGCAATTTAATAGAAATAATAAACTAGCCTTCCATATCTATAGTTTTTCACTATATTACCTAATAAAGTGTTAAAATATGTAAATTGTAAAATTCATTAATTTCAAAGACAACTTTCTGATATTTTTATTAATTTCCAAGTATTTAAACAGCAGGTCTAAAGTTCTCAAATTTTCTTATAAATATTTAATAGATCTTATAAAGTTTACAATGATACAAGATTCCTTAGTAATTCCTAAGTTTTAATTAGATCTGTCTTTAAAAATCTAAGATTTTTTAACTCTGAAGTTCTGAGGTAATTCAAATATAAAAATTAATAATTTTAATAATCAGTGAAAATCAGTGAGATTTAAGAAGAAAATCTTGGATATTTTAGATATTTTACGTTCACGTTTAATCTTACAGTTTTTTAATTTCTCCAAAATTTTAATTGGTATTCTTTGATTTTAAAATTTAATTTTTAATGCCTTAGATGTGTATAAAATGTAATAAATTTATTCATCGGCGCAACATTTAGAACTTGACTAACAATTTAAAAAAAAACTACACAAAAGCGCTTCCTGTCATACAAACATAAAAGTCTCAATAAACTTTTCCAAAAGAACAGACCTTCGGGGCACATTTAATAGATGGCTGAAGATAAATAAAATATGTGCCGCGATACCTGCGAAGGAACGACGAAAATTCCAATTTTGTTGTAAAAGATGTTGAGCGATATGTATACAAAGGGCAACAGATAAAAGCAATAGAAGCTCCCCCGAAGTTTTATCTTATTTTCGAATGACTGTTGAAATTACCTGAATATTGCACCAATCTGTGAAATTATCGATTAAAATTTAATTTATGACCCGAACTAAATTCCAGCGTATATATTTACCCGGTCCTAATCAAAGCTTCGTAATCTTAAATGTATTCTGGCAGCAAGACAAAGTCCTTTGTTCAAGTTCTCTTCGAGTTGTGGTATTGTATTCGAAATGCGTGGTTTTTCGCTATTTACCTATTTGTGAGTTTTCCATTAAAAGTTTCTTCACATATTGTTCGTTTTTCGAAAGGGAAAGTTAGAGATAATGAAAGGAAAAATTGAGCTGAAAGTGATTAATCTGTTAAACAGTACATGTGCTTGGATTATCTAAATACTTCAGGACTTTGAGTTAACAAGCTTTCAGCTTCCAATAAGCAGGCTATTGAAGAGGAGGCGATAAATTGATTAAATATAGGAAATGTTGCGGCACTAAACGACACTTGGGCCAAATCCTAAAGAGATTAAATGTTCTGCGAATAGCTCATCATTTTTTACGACTAAATGAACTCAAAATCAATATGCAAATGCGACAAAAAAAGAGAAATTGTTCATTTTGCCGTAGTTCCGTAGTAGTCGAAACACGATTTGAACATGCGACTCGTATTGCATTTATTAAAAATAACAAAGCTGTCTTCCCAAATTCCACCGAAATTCAGCTTGGAAATAAAATAACAAAGCGGACCCTTCGCTGTGTGGTTGGTCGGAATTTATTCCGTATTATGTTTTCAGCATTACCTGTGCTAGAATGGTCCCCAGATTTAGTGGATTTAACGTGAACATTAATGTTGGTACAGCGGATTTTGCTGACATACTGACCAAGAATATTATTCGCTGAACTGAATACACAATAAACGGCGGAATGCAATTAACGAACATCAAACTCAAATTAACGCCAAATTAGAAATGATTGTTCCATCAAGTAAATAAATAAACAGCTCCAGTTCCTTTCATAACAATAAGACCGGGGACCAAGTGACGAGTATTGGATTCACGGATTAACTTGAAATATTTATCAATCTCGAGGTGTCATGCGCCGCGGAAAAACTTGGTAATGGCTTGTTTAAGAATTCGCTATAAAATGTTCAATCCGGTTAATTTATTGCACTCTTGGGTCGCTCAAAATGAATAATTTGCAAGTTTGGTTAATTTAGAAACTAGATCTGGAGGTTTCTTGGTTTTGTTGGAGAGATAACGAGTTCCAAGGTGCAGTTTTTTTAGTTTCTCTACTGAAAATTTAAGCTTTGGAAAAATGGTCGATACGCCGAATAAAAAATAAATTTGAGCTCTCCCTAACAACACATCCGCTTAAGTCAAGTTCTTTTCGGTTATCCCCGAACATTTCCTCCGTCATACCCAACATCTGTTGGCACTGTGCTCGAATTTCCGCATTCATGCTTTGTCTTTGCCCAGCTTTTTGGTGCAATAACAAAAGCCTCAGTCTGAATCACCAGTACAACTCCCAAGGTTGTTAAGTTACACGAACTCCACTATTCTCCCAAATAGTCTTTTCCCACAGGAAACATCCCCTAACTTATTTACTTATTTTTAATAATGCCGAAAGTGGGCAAAAAGCGTCTCTTCCAAAGTTAAAACTGTTCTGTGGCCGATCTTTTATCAACGTTAGACGAGAAAAACGTAAACATAAACTTGAATACTTATTTTTTTAAGATGACATTTTTCTCCCGAGACCACGTTCTCTGTCGGATCAGGTCAATCAATATGCGTGTAAAGGAGCTTCCCTCTACTTCTGATATCCCAACACATAAACATCAGCATAATATTAAAGCTCCCAAGCACGAAGAAATTGAGGAAATTTAAACTTTGAGAAGATGTATAGCCGGGTACGTTCACGTTTTTTAATTAAAAAGTGCCCACTTTTTTCTCCGCATGGTGAGACGTTGGTCAAATTTGTGTACAGTCGCGATTATCTTCGTTTCGATTATCTTTTTGTGCCATTTTGGCGCATTCGGAGGCGAACTTTATAAACAGCAATAAACGTCTTTAAATAAGATTAGTAGTGATAAAAGGCACCAAAAGTTCGAACGCTAATGGCAGTAATACGTGCAAAAAACTATGCCGCCAATAAACCAAATTACCTTCTCCAGCCATGCATGTTTTTCTCTTGCTAAAAATCGATCGAGCCTTTGATGTTGAACATCATCGGTAAATTACCGTCCGTATAAAAAAGGCATTCGTCGAGCAATTTATGTCTGTGGGAATTAATTTTTATCTAGGTCAAAGAGTGGAAAGATAGCGTCGGAGAAGTAAGCACAGATTGTGGGTGGCGTCGCCACATATTTCCTAATGGGTTAGAAGCTGCGCCACATTCAAGTATGCATATGTTACACCGATGACCGGAACGTGGTGTGCGCGACAAACTCTGCATACACACGCTTCTAAAAGACCATTAATGCAAACCCTCATCTACACAAATAAATATACAACAAGCTCACCTGTTTACATGACGTGGATTTTACCAAAAGCTTTAAAGCTCACGTGAAAAATGAAAAGGGTGCAGAGCTTTCACGATAAGAGAAGCCAATCATCCATGTGTAATAGGATGGAAAGGGTTGAAATGAAACTTTTGTCTCTGAAAATGTAAGCTTTCATATACTTAAAGAACGGCTTTCTTAAACTGAAATTGTGATGGTGCACTTTTTCTAAAGTATACTTACTGTGGGTGTAGATAACGGTCTCAGTTCTGCATTATCTGAACAAAGAGTAAGTCATAAAAGTGACAAGAGAACTGTAAATTGCTTTCTTTTAAAGTACGACGAAATGAATGTTGTGAACATTGTGGGTATTGCTAACGAGAATTAATAAAATACAACCTAAGAAACTTTCTGGAAACTTTAAAAGTAGACATATTGATAAGTAATCTAAAAAAACAGTTTTAAAAATAGTGGATGCGCCGCGCTGAGTCAAATTTATGTAAGGCGTTCCCAACTCTTAAACTAACATTTTTATGGGTTAATATGACGCTTTTACAACTTTAATATAATTCATAAAAATAGCAGAGCCTTGAAGATTTAAAACGTTAAAAAATACACAGAGAGGTGATCCAAACCAACTGACTGAAAAATTAATATCGTATTTTAGGCTTAATTAAACTTATTAAATTCTTCAGCTTCTTCTTCAAACACAAAAAATATTTCACATTTACAGGAGTTTTGATGATTACCGTGTTTTATTGTGTCGGTTGATCGCCAGCTTCGTTTTAAATTTTAAATATTTCAATTTTTCAAAGATTTTTAGACCACCATAGAATTCATGAAGTACTTAATCATGACCATATTAAGAAAAAATAGACAAAAAATCAGAAATTTAAGTGATCTTACATGTTTTTCAAAACTTTCTGTTTTATCACCTGTTAATTATTGCTTGGTCTGTTCCATATGTCTTCCGAACTAACTAATTAAATTACTTTCCAATACATTAAGAAATCCTCAAACTTAATTTATTAGGTAAAGCTCGTTATTGGAATCATCCAGAAAGAACTGGTAATTTTTGTATTTAGAAAAATGAAGAAAACACAAAAAATCTAAAAACTCCAAAACTTAAGATTTATTATTGTACTTAAACGGTGTACCCCACAATTATTATTGAAAGTGCATTTACGACTTTTCTAGACTACAGAATATATTATCTATTATCTGCGTCCAAAAATACAAAAATATCAGAACGGCGCATGCAAGATTTCAATTTTGCTTTGAGTTCCATTGTGGCTTATGTTTCATAACTTTCCGGTTTCAAAACATCACTTCCTGCATCTTTAAAACTACCTTTTAGTTCCGCAAGTTTTATAATCTTCCACTGAGAAGTTTTAGTGGTTTCAAGAATCTAATTACATATTATTTCCATGTTAAAGCTTGGACGTTTTCTTCAAGTTTCAGGACTCTACTTGCAGTTTTGAACTTTAGTCATTTAGACTTCAAGGTGTTAACTTCTTTATTTTTGATATCAATTTCCGAACGTTTTTCGAAATAACTACACACACAAGTTTGATGATCAATAAAGTGAGCAGAGTAGACAAAAAAAAATCATGAATAAATATTTCTCAATTTTCGATCATCTGAAATTTGATAAATGATAAGTAAAAACCCTTCACTAAAATTCGAATTTTAAAAATTTTAGAGCTACAGTAAAGAAATTTAGGGAAATTGCTATTTTTGTATTATCTCTACAAAATTGCAAAATTGTAGAGCAAACGCCACAAATTTTAGAATTTTATAATCTTCCCACATGGTGAAAAATAAAAACTTTGAAGAATTGAAAGCACCGAAATGAAGAACCAGATATGTAAAAAAATGTGTTATACAGGGTCCGGCAACACTTGTGTCCACCCCTAAAATCGTCTTTAATTTTAAAGATAAAATTTTGAAAATGTGCATACGCTTATAGTTGACAAAGCTCTAGAAGCTGACACAAAAATTTGTTTTGATATCACGGTTTGTTTGACGTCGCGACGCCTAAAAAGTATAATTTTTAGCGATTTTTGAGTTTTTGCGGTAATATTAGCGAATTCAATTTTTTTTCAACATAACTGTAATACAAATATTTGAGTATTTATTTTAAATCTACTGCAAATGGTGTTTAAAATTTGCGAAAAAAACGCTGTTTTATCAAGTTAGTTTTTAACATTTTGACGGTGCAGTGACAAACTACGTTTACACCAAAATTTCACAAGTCACTTCATTCACTCATATGAAGGTGAATTTTGATTAACTCGGGCATGTTGCAGTTTATGGACACCAGAAATCGTTAATTAACATCGACAAAGCGACAGTTTCACCAAGTAAGACTTTTGTTACCATCTAAAACGAACCAAAGGATAGATGTCATTTGTGACACAAGATGTTGACAGACCGGTGTAAACGTAGTTCCCAATTTTGACGTAATGAAATTGGAAACAAACGGATCGATTTCAAGTCACTGCGTTAACGCAAATTTGCAACCGTTGCCAAGGTATGAGCAATGTGATTGGAGTTGCTATGTTGCAAATGGGATTTGCAGTAACGCAAGTCACACTTGAAATCGACCCCTAACTTGATAAAACAGTATTTTTTCCTCACATTTTGAATACAATTCACATTAAATCTAAAATATCAACTGAGATATTTTTATCACACTTATATTAAAAAAAAATTAAATTAGGGGTTGATTTCACAAACCTTTACAATTAGCTAAAAAATACATTTTAAGGCGTCGCGACGCCAAAACTATAAGTGATAAAAAATAAATTTTTGGGTCGGCTTCTAGAGCTTTGTCACCTATGAGCGTATGCAAATTTTCAAAATTTTGTTTTTAAAATTAAAGACGATTTTGGGGGTGGACACAAGTGTTGCCGGACCCTGTATATTTATTTGTTTATTGAAATCCGAACCTATATGAAGATATTGTAAATGCGATTTCGTATTAGAAAATAATTTAATTTTTTGTCAGTAGTTTACATTAGTAAATAACGTTTTTTACCAAAGTGAAAATAAACAGCAGCCAATTACTGTGAAATTTCCAACAAAAGTATAATTTCGCTCTGAGAATTGATGAAAAGTCTCCTCCGAATATATCTCCTAGCAATGGAATTTTTTACTTTTCAGAGATCTGGCAGCGTTCGTGGCGAAGATCTTCCATATATTCTGGGGCTTCCCTTGATTGGCGGAGGATCATTCTTTCCACACAACTACAGTCACAGCGACGTAACCGTTTCAAAAACGCTCATCCATTACATCAGCAATTTCGCCAGGAAAGGGTGAGTGTAAAATATCGCAATATTCACCCCTAAAAATAATATCTCGTGTATCGGGAATTAAATCAGCAAACCTCCGTACCCACACGCAAGAATGATGCATGTATACATAATAAAAAATTGCTGAAATTGCCTTTCTGAAGGCTCGTTTATTTTTTGGCCGACTTTTGAATTATTCAGCAGTTTAATTTGATGTGTTGTTGAGAACATTTATTTGGTTAGTTGTCTAAATCGGGTCATTAGAAACTTAATTACAATACTTTGCTCATCTTGTTGGCCGCGACGGCTGATAAAGCTCGGTTAACCCCATAATTACTTTGGGCCGGATTTCGATAAGAAGGCCCTTTCTCCACAGCTAAGACAGACTTCTTATCCTGAACAAGGCCCGATACACCTAGCAAAGCTCCAACGAAAGAAATAAGCTCTTGGCTAATCTACACGAGATAATCCGCTTTTTGTTGGATTTGTCGTATTGTGGCGGGTTATTATTGATAAAGCGCACGTATTTCATTTTTCTTAATAAAGGCAGGAGCTTAATTCCTCATTTATTCGAGCAAAAAATCCAAAACTTGTTATTTTCCCCATCCGAGTGTTTGGTTTGAAATTTCGATATCATTTAACCCCGGAGCGGCTATCGACAGAAACACACACGTCGATTTTGGGTCAACATTCTTCCACTCTACTTTGGTGTGTTTGTAATCCGCAATGCAAACAAAGAGCTCGTTCTAAAATTTGATACCAAAAGTAGACAATTAGTGCAGTTTCCGCTTGCTTTGAATGACAGAATAATTGTTATAATCTACATAAAATAATTGGAGTCAATTCCGATTATTCCCGTGGCGTCATTTCCATAGTTCGAGCAAACATTTATCAGTGAAATGTCCTGACTGGTGCAAATATATTGCTAAAGGACCATGAGAATACGAACGTTATAATTAGAAGCTCATTTTAGGGGCCAAACTTAATAACAACGTTTAATTATTATCATTTGATGTTCCCATTTTGGATAATTTGGATGACCGGGAAAGCCTACTTGTAATTGGATACTCCCCATTTGGGGCTGTACATGCCATTTTATAACAATGAGTGTCAGAAGTTTTAAGCGAGCAACTGATGGATGTTTCCTTCGGTTTTAATAAGCGCATGTAAGGGGAAAAGTCAGCGACATTGCACCGATGAGTGATTGCTGACTATCTATCTTACGCACACATAATTATCTTGTACTAATTCATCTTCACGAACTAAGGGGTTCATAAATCGCTTCGACATTGTTGAGACAATGTCGTTTCCTGTTCGAGCCATAAATCTGGATTAAATTCACACGATAATAATTCATACCTATCCCAAGCAAAAACCGCGTATTTTTTCACACCTGCCACACTAAACCAGCCGCAGATTTAAAAGTCACTAAACCAAAAAATAAAAATAAACAACTCCTTTATGCGTCTCCAGCGCCCAAGATAAGAGACCACGAAATCCTGTAAGTCTTTAAAATTTTCGAGCTTCCTTTATGTCCACGACTATCGCTGTTGTTTTTGTTGAGTGCCAAAACAATAAACGACAGATAATGGACTTTGGCGGTAATATCTCGCCCATAAAGTGCAATCTATTTGCAAGTTCGTGATGAGTTAACGAGCGCATATCGAGCAATAAACTCGACTGAACCCAGTCGAAAAATTCGTTCATTCCCAGATAAGGTAACGCCACAGAACATAAATAATACAAGACTGTTGTCTCCATGCTGTAAGCACAGATGAAAACTTTACGACCCCATTTGTTACAGCTTACTGCATTTTTAAACGATTCGCGGAAATTTGATTTTTGCATCGAAAAAATCGAATCGATTGGAAAGCAATTTCGTGTTTCGCTCCAGATTAAGTCATTTCTTTGCGACGTAAAAATTTTATGCGTTTCCACCAATTTTCAAAGACCAGTTTTTTAATACCGTGTTAACGAAATTAGCCAAGATCTAGATTTTAGCGATTTAAGTTGCGATAAAAAACTAATTTAAATTCACTTTTAAGGGCAAAAACTTGCGCTGTTCGGTCTTATCCTTTCTGAAATACGAGCGGCTCATTACGGGTTAAATTAGAGCACGAAAAGTTTAGTAATCAACGTAAAATGGAGTACTCTATTATTTACCACTTACAAATACAATTTAATTGTTTTAAAGATTTGCAGCCAGCCGTGTCGCTAGTTACGATAAGTTAAAGTTAAATACAATTTATGCAAGCATTTGAAGCGCAATTTCACTCGTTGATTCAGACTTTGTCTGCCACATCACAACACAATTTTTTTTTTACTATTTTTTACACGCTTGTCACTTCTTGGAAAAAGACACTTAATAATTCAAATTAAGATAATTTAAAAAAAAATGTTTTTGGTAATTGTCGCCAAATGGCAAAACTTTTGAAGCTCTAAAATTTTCAAACTTTAGAATTACGACATATAAAAGGATTTTTATAACGCTTTTTTTGATAAGAATATGGTAGATTAAATTAAAAAAAATCCGGTTTAGTGTTTTTTTTTTAAATTGATAGTGCAATTATATTAATTTCTACGCTCATCAGTTTTCAGGAGCTTGCTCACATGTCACATCTCTTCAAAAGTCATTTTGATGACAACATAACAAAATTTAAATTGCCATTTGTACAGGATTTACGTGCGCTAAGCTGTACAAATTAAATCTTTTTCCATTGTACTGAAATTCGGTGACAAATTCGTAACTTATGAGTTTACACAAGTCAGATTTAAAAACGAATACTAACTCAATACACAATGTGAGCCTGAGTTGAATTACGATTTTTGTTCGAAAATAATTTGAGCGGCGCATTCACCATTTTAGCGCTTGAATTAATTTTAATTAAATTTTTTTATGTACATCGAACCTAAATCCTTTTTTCCTTGATATTAATTTGCAAATTTGATTGGTTATTCCTAAATCAAATTTCAAAGTCCGGCAAAATACCAATAAATTCGATGGCGGAAATTGATCAGAATTTTTTTATTCAGACAATCTGATCACAATGTTTGAGTTTGGGCTGGAAATTCAGACAAAAGCTTGTTACTCAACTTTCTTCACGTGGAGCTAAACTTGCGATATTCTAAATACTTGCTTCACCCGCCAAGTGTTGCGGAAAGAAAATATAAGTATACGTCGTCTACACTTAAAAGAAGTGTTGCAAACAAGCACTCCAGGAAAAATTTACGAGCTGCTTGACACATTCTACTCTATATTCCATCTGTGCAAGCGAGCGAAACTTTCAACTAGGAATATTGATAAACAGCATTAAATCGAAGTGTCAACAACTCGATTTTCCGCTAACTCTCCAAAATTACGAATTTCATATTGTTTGGGGGGAAAATCGCTGACTCCACTGCGGTGGAATCCAACACATTGTTTGCGTTGGTGTTATCCACTTTTGAAAAAATATTTTAGTTGAAATTGAGACGAATTTCAATATCTATTTTCTATTCAGCCCATTTACAATTTATCCGCTCCTTGCATCCGTCAATTGAGATAGATAACGACACGACATCTCAGCGATTTCTTCGGCGGAAAATAAAACACCTGAAATTGTTTTGAAGGTTCCGTTGATCGTTCTCTGTCATTTCAAATGTAGTTATTTCCGTTCGAACGAGTGTTGAAGTAAAAGTATGTGTTGGAAGTCTCTACATGATTGTTCGCCAATATCAAACCAATTTGGAGAGAACAGAAAACGATAACGTTAATATTTTCGAAACAATCAACATGGAGAGTTCAATATGGCACCGGTGCGCAAATTTATGACCAAACCGGTTGGATATCTGAAGATATGAAGTTCATAGATAATGACATGCCGGGAGCAAAACCGATGTGACACCGTAACTGCTTCCAGGGTTTCTCTCGTGCTTCATTACAGATTCAAGTGGCTGGTAAACGCATCGACCCACTAAAATTGGTCTCGTATCTGCCGCGGTGCTGCTATTAGTGAGGTTACTGTAATACCGACACTACTCAACAACTTACAGACACTGCAAAGCTCGGTGTTACATGGGTGGATAATTGGGGGAATGTGAAAAGTTTCTTCGAGAGAAAACGTGATTTGAAAGATGGGAATCTCCTCATTTTTTCGCTTCAATATTTACTGAAATCAAATATTAAAAAATATTACGAACCCCCGCAGGCGGTTCTTTTGCTGTACAATTTAAACAAACATTTTGATAGTTTATCAGCAAAAAAAACACTCAATTTCAATTCCATGTCGACTGAACAAATTTGTTTATGAATGATTCCAACCCAAACAAAGCTGGAAGTGCTCCTCCCTAAAGTGTTTACCAGTGCGTTAAACTAAGCGAAACTTATCAAACAGCTCCAGGTCAATTTAGGCGTTCCAATCGCGGTCGGATTTTACTAAATTTCACCAACTTTAAAATTAACAAACTTTTCTGATCGAACAAATTCCATGTGTTCAACCAACACGCGGTGGCCCACAAAGCAAACTCAAGTTTCACTCTCATCACAAGAGAGCATTATTTATTCAGCCATTCCGCAACAATTTCTTTTGTATCTTTAGAACTTTAACACGACTTTCCGTTTTATGGCGAGATTATGCAGCTAGAATAAGAGTGTCGACAAATATTAAATATTGAAGTCAACTTTCCGCGCTAATGCAAAGATTTCCACCGGATGACATTTCCTTCGCATGGAAAGGGGTGTAGTCTATAACCTCAACCAACGAACGAGGGCGGTTTCACATAATTTAACTGAGCGTCACCCGCAATTTAAGAGGTTTCACCCAATGTTTTCTGCGATGAATTGGTGTGGTTTCGGCCGAAGAACTCGACAAAAACGGCCTAAGCTTTCGAGCGGCGCAAACGATTTATTTTAGCGAAGGGTGGCAAAAGATGTACGTTTTTAATTTTTTGCCCGGGGTCTAAAGAGTCGAATATCTCAATTTGGGCTCATCGAATCCTCCGTAAACGGTCAAATTTTCTGAATTTTTCCGTTCTTCAATCTTGAAATCTCTTTCGCCAAAGCTTCTTTCTTTACGATCTAAATAATTTTAGGGAGACTAGAAAATCTGAGAAATATAAAGATGCAAAGCATGCAAAAAATCCTTGAAAATCCGAAACCAAAGAATGAAGCAGTAACAGGACCAGCGCATCCACCATTTTTCCGTTCCAGATGACACTTTTTCCAAAACTGTTTGGAACACATTACATTATTAAATTTGTACGGTTAAAGCAAAACCACCCCCAGCCGCGCATTAACATTCAAGAGACGAAAACAAAATTCGCTCGAAAATAAATCGTGTCTGAATTTATTTTGAAATATTACAAGACCGGTAGTCGTTACCCGAGTTTCATTGTACTCGCTTGTACAGCATGATATTTTCTTATTTTATGGGATGGTTAAAACGTAACAATGAAAGAGGTTTGTTTTTAAAGCAGATATAATCTGAACATTGGCGGTTTGGACGTAATAGTATTGAAACATTATTTTTACGATCTATAAAATAACGTCGGCTTGTGAAGGAAATATATCTATACAGCGGCAAAATATAAGTATAAGATACAATTTTATGACAAGCGAAAAAACGTAAGTACCGATTTGAGGTTATTGGGAATAAAAGTATCGATAAAATTCCATCGTCACCTGTTTAGCTATAATTACAACGTGGAAAAATGAGACAGTTTAAAACGATTTATTTTTCAGAGATCCAAATGGCGCCGTTCCAAATGCATCAGCATCGGAAGCCAAGAACTCGCAAAAAAAACAGGAAGAAATGACCACGCCTTATTGGGACACGTACGATACCATCAACCAGCTTTACTTGGAATTAGGTGAGCTTGTCTTGTAGTTAAAACATAATTAAAATCGTGCCCCTGCTAAAAAAAGCTTTTAGTCGAAAAAATCGAGTTTGTTTTTTAGCCAGCAAAGCGCAAATAAAGCTCGAGTCGGAATTGTTGCTAATTAGCAATGTACAAAGTAGAAGTTTTAATTAACTAATGTACACTGCGAAATTATTCAGAAAACGGTCCCAAAATAAGGGCGCGCCAACGCGTCACCCGAAAGAGGCTATTAATAATATGTGGCGATATTCTATCAACCGAAGTACAGTTTCAAGTTACGAAATTAAAGTGGAATTTCGTCGTAAATCATGTTAATTAAAAGTGATCCTAAAATATCGTGTCATTGAGATTAATGAATTTGTAAAATTATTTCCTAAGAATTTCGGCTGTTTTTCTCTAAATCCAGATCGCGCCGTAACTCATTCCTTACACGAATAGTTACAAACTTTTAATAATTAAGCCACTTTAGAAAAACGTGGACAATTTCAATAACGCTACGAAGATTAATAGCGACTTCAGCGCCTTGTTACCGTACGTTATTCAATTAAAATCCGACCCAGATGTCCCAGTTATATCAAGAGCCTGCTTTTTTACAAGGATAAATGTCGACCGCTTTATCTTAATTGTATGGTTTTGTCAGTTTTTTGATGCAGGCTTTTCCGCTTTATTGCAGCAGAGGTCAAGGTCGGGTTGTTACTTTTAACTGGGAAAACTACTTTGTATTCTTTACATCATGGCGCCATTTAAGGCGAAATTACCAGAACTGACAATAAAAATTTTAGTGTGAAGGCAGCGATTATCTTTTTACGAGAAAACTGACGAACTTGAGCCATTTTTCGAACTTAATTATTTCTAAACTAGGCACAGATTGCAACATGGCGGAATAGAATTTTCATTACAAAGAAGACGAACTTTTATTAAAAAATAATACAAGCGGATCATCCCGGTTTTAATTACGAGTCTTTGAAGGAGTTTCCCGGCGCATCCACCATTTTAACTATTAATTAAATGTAATTATTTCTTCCTACTTTCTGTGGTCATTTCCTGAGTCTTTTAGTCTCTGCAGTTCTTGACAATAATTCTCCCCAAAGTAGAATTATAGTTTACTACTCCCTGCCAGGAGCCCGTGGCAGCATTTCCAACTTTATAGTCAATAAACCGTATTTAGTGAGTAAAAAGTCTTGGAACTTTTCGTAAACAAATTGCCTTTTATTTATTCATCGTCAAACTATGCGTTGCATGAACACTGTTCCAACAAAATTTGCAATTTGTTCGATGCAGTTCAATTCATGAATAAAACCCGCGGCATATTTTGTAACTAATTGAATTGGATGTAAATAAATAAAAATCTGTTTTTTACAACTAGGCAACACAGGGTACAGTTGTGCGTTAATAAACAAACAATTGTTTCCAATTACCAGTCACCACAAAACGTTACATGAAGTCATAAAATTCGACGTCTCTATTAAAGTTTTCTTACGTTGCAGTAAGTTTTACCACTTGTACGTGTTGCAGGAAACCGTCCGGAGATGAGAAATCATTACAGGGGACATAAAATGTCACTCTGGTTGAATCTCATACCTCAACTCCACCGACCGGGAGAAGGAGACGATGTTTCAATGAGGCACCATCATTTTCAAGAGGAAGATGATCAGTACTATGACGGTAACATTTTAATTAGAATTCATTAGCTGTAGTCTTATCATCTCTACCTTCAGACAGTGACACCATTATTAGTTTCTAGGCGAACTTCTAAAGCTCAGAAACGTGGCCAAAGCGTAATCTTATTGTTACAAGCTGAAGAGCTTCCACAGCAAACAAGAGACTGTAATATAATGCAAATAACCGCATTCACGAGTGTTGAGCAAAGCTACATGCGATAAAACCAATTATTTCATTATCTGCGGACGGAAATAAAATGAAAAATGGAGACTTATTTAATCAGAAGTTTCCATTTTTCAATGATGCTACCTAGGGACACTCCCCGTGTAAAATAATTATTATTCTGAATGCAACAGCCAAAACAGAAATCATTTATCTTCATTCGTTGGGGAATTATAAAATTTTATTTCTGAATAACCGTCATGTTTTGACACTTTACTGAAACGAAGTAATTTATTTAAGTTAGAACCAATTTACAATTGTAATGTGGGCGCCAAATTTGAATGCATTTTATTACCCGCGCTTTTATAACAAAATTAAAAGTATGTTTGTGCAAATATCTACAATTTTTTTGACGGTTCGATGCAACAAGTCTTCAAACAAATCGATTTTAGCCGCTTCATTACGTGTTTTGTAAAGTGTCTGTCTTGATTAAACAGAAATCTTTGATCGAACCAATTATGATTCAGGTTCCGTCCGTCCCCAAACAAAGGAGAAGCCACCTCTGATCCACGTGATAGCTCCGCCGCCCCCGCCGACAACGGTTCGTGTTCCCCCGGCCACAACATCGCTTCCGCCGCCGCCCCCAAAATCGGACACCGCTCTGCAAGCAACCACCACAGAGTGTCCTCCTAATAACACCATTATCGTGCCAAGTATAAGCAAGAACAACAACAACTTGCTTAGGAAACTAGCGTCCAGTCACTACCAAAGTTACACAACAGCATTGACAGTAACAATAGCAGTGGGGTGCTTCCTCCTCTTATTAAATATAGTGATATTCGCCGGGATCTACCACCAGCGCGACCGCAGTAAAAGCAAAAAGAAGAAGAAAGAAGAACTAGCAGAAGCCGGGAGCTGCAGTAGTTCATCAGGAGAGAACTACGAGAAGGCGTTCGAATCGAGACAACTGGCCTACGACTGTGGAGCTAAAAGTCCTTACGACATCTCCAGAGGCGGCACGTTTAAAGCCATTCCTAACTACGTCGGAGAATATTCCTGCGACAAGAGACTCGCTGATGTGCAAATGACAGAGCTGCCATTGCAGGAATTCAAATCGTCGCCGCCTCCAGCGAAAAGACATGACAACCATCAAAGCTATCCCCCGGACGTGACGTCGACCAACTCGGAGAAGCCTCCAGTCACGAGTCCTAGCATCCCGGAGCCTCCGCCGCCTCCTAAGGGACAACCGCCGTCGGGAGCGGTCAACCAAGTGGGCATTTTACGGCCACATGGGGCCCCAACAACTCCAGGAACTATGAAAAAGCGCGTCCAAATACAGGAGATTTCTGTTTGAGTGTCAGTTTTCTGTTGTGGACTAATCAAAAGATTACAACTGAAATCAAAATCATATCTGACTGAACTTGATTTTAAAATAGTAATCGCACTGTGATTGTCATCAATTTATTGTCATAAGCTAAGTCTAGCCGATGACGGATTCTGAGTTTGGTTTATTTGGGGAATCGCCTTTTTGTTTGCCTTTCGAGTTTACTGTGATGGTTAGCATAGAGCCAAAGTCCATGTTATTGGATTTGTCGCTGAGTTCCGTGATGATCTGATTTTTGAATAAATAAGCGTGTTTAAGGTTGTTACAAGTTTGGACGAACAAACCGCCAATTTATGTCACCCATTCATTTACCATCAGAATGGAAAGTGGAAAAATTTGATTTAAAACACGAGCTCATCGTGATTTAAATAATTGGAATTTGTTCTTTCAGAACGGATTTCAACAAAGCGCGAAATTGCAAAATAGAATTTATTAATTTAATGATTGCTGAATAATTGGAGCAATGTTCAGATAAATAGATAGATAATACAAAATACACCGCAAAATGTTTAAGTAGCAATTAAAAGAGAATTTATCGCCAGTTTCATAATAAAATTAATGAGCATTTCAATTTGTAATTTCTCATCAAAGCCTGACTAAAGAAAAACAGTTTATAAAAAGTAAAATAACACGAAGAAATGGCGTATGTACAAAATCCATAATGAAAGCCCAATTGCCCCCTGAAACAAAGACCTTGATTCGTTCTCCATAAATATTTAAATTTCATTACAGTACCGCAGAAATTTGACCTGATACAGGCTTAAAGAGACTGCAATTTACCGCGAAATATTCTTATTGTACTTAAATTAGCCGGTAATCAGGCTGCGCGGCTAACAAACCGTGAAAATAGATAATATATTATTATTCAGGCTTTTTCATAATAAAGAGCCATCAGTGTTTCATTATTCAGTGGTGAAAATAACATTAGAGATGATGTCGACAGAGCGGCTCCCGAAGGATTTTTAAATTGTGTTACGTGCACAAAGTAAATACAATCTCGTTGGACCAACTAATTCGACATTTGGACTATGCTAGCTATATTTGGCGATTCTCCGCAAATCAAGTTTCTATTACCAATCTAGGAATTGAGTTGTGTACACTAAAATAATTTAGCTTGCATTACAAAACAATAAAAGCCAAATCAAATGTAACTATTTAAGGAATTTGTTTAATTTTATGACAGAATATTATAGCACGATGGTGCTACTGTAAATTTCTATAAAATAAACAAAGTGCTGAATCAAAATGTGTCAACGATTGAAAGTTATTTTAATTGGTACTTAGACAATCAGTTGCAACAGTTGGGTTTGGTTTGCAATTCGTTTCCTACATTATTGTAATTGTAAATATGCGATTTTGATACTGCCACAATTTAGATTATTTTTACGCCTGCAGAAGGAGAAAAACTAGTTATCGCATATTTATAATCGCTGGAATGGAACAGTCGGCAGAATTTTTTTGCGACTACACATTTTGACAAGACGAACGCAAGTCCATTAAATTTTATATCATTAAAGGATATGGTGTTTACTGTACAAGAATACATCCTTTATCGATGTGACATCTGAATTGTTTAAATAATAAATACGATTATGACGGTTGTATCATTTCATACTGTTTACCCTATTCATATTCACTGAAGAAAAGACGCTAATTGTTTCCCTTGACATTGACACGTTATTTAGACTAGTTTATCGCACCAAAGCCTGAGATACGATCAGTGCAAAGTGGACCGTGGGAGGAAGAATATTTCATTTAGTACAATAATGGATGCCACAATTGAAGTTGGAAGAAGTTATGACCGTTTATTTACTATTTAACGATAGATTTTAGCAGCAACAACTAAGCGACGTTAATCACTCAGACTTTGTCTAGCAGGTGACAGTGACAGACTTAAAAAGATAAGCCCACAAGCAAACCCAGCCACCCCAAGTTCCAAAGTTTTAGTAGACAGACGTCAAATGGGAATTAGAATCGGCTTTGGGATAATTCAGAGACAAAGGAAAAACAATAAGATTATAATAGAATCGCATGTTTCAATTTAAAAATTTGAGGAGTTCCAACACAAGAAAAAAAGAAAAGAAAAAAAAAGAATTATTTATTCCTACAAAATCTTGAGAACTCACATTTATTTATAAAAGTATCAAAGTACTTAAGCCATTTATCTTTATAAAATTGAAGAAATCAAACAGTGAAAAAGAAGACTTTATACCACAATAAGAGGTTAAGAACAAATAGTAATCCAAAAAATACTTTAAAAGCAAAAATTCTTCTCCAAGTTCAAGAATCTAAGTTCAAACAATGGCATTAAATAATGGAGCGTTTGTATGTTCAAATACGTAAAACATTGTAACATTTTTAACAAAACACATTCTCCATTATAGAAGAAAATATAACTACAGCTAAATATAATACCTTTAAAAAAGTAAAAAACAATTTAAAACATGTATCCAAAGAACTGAAAAAATAATCAAAAAATTAGTACTTGACGCACCTTTGTAGAAAAAAATTAAATTCCCAAATAAATGAGCTAGAATATAAAAAATAACGAATCCAATGAATTTAAATAATTTGCAGAAATCCTGAAAATTTAGTCAAATATGTATTGAATTTGAAAACTTCGAATCTCAAAAATTGACACATCAAAAACAAAAAAGATTCATAGGGTTCGTCTGTTGGCAACTTATAATGAAGAGTACGAAAATTTTTATTTTAAATTTATTTGAAAGAATATTAAAATTTTTATTTGAATGAATAATAGTTTCTATGATATAACTGATTAATTTATTTTTAAATAGATAAAATTTGTTTATTCGTGTGTATCATACAATATTTTTACTCCTTTTCGTAAACTAATTTCGATTTTGCTGTTAGTAAATTGGATACTTGCAAGTGTAGTTTCGTTCAGAACAACTTGTGAGATGCTTTCTTTGATTATTCATCATTTCAAACACACTTTTAGATTCTAAGGGGTCGATTTCAAGTGTGACTTGCGTTACTGCAAATCCCATTTGCAACATAGCAACGCCAATCACATTGCTCATACCTTGGCAACGGTTGCAAATTTGCGTTAACGCAGTGACTTGAAATCGACCCGGAAATCGACAATTGCAGTGTCACGTATTTTACAAACAGCCATCCGTAACAACGAAAATTTTAGTGGTAGTGCGAGTTTTAATTTTTTATTTCTTTATTCGCGTTGTCTATAGCAGTGTGAATATAGCGTTGCTGTAAACAACTTCAAATGACCACTTTCGAAACAACCAGAGGTCAAACAAACGACCATAAACAAAAAATTATTAATTTATGAACTTAAAAATTTAACACTAAAAAAATGTTTAATATTTTATAATTTTTCTTTCTGTATTTTCCATAACTTTAAACGGAATTTCGCGGAACCTAAAAATAAATGATGTAGATAAAAATTTATAAAAAAAAGCAATGACATTTCCTTCCAAATCATGCTTGCTTGTTTAAATTAATTGAGCGACAAACTTTTCAGTTTCAGGAAACTACATCAATACCGGCAAGTTTATAAAGTCTCGTCCAAGGTGGCGCGCAATTCCTTCAAGCTACGATTAATTAATAATTCTTTTGTAAATTAATTTTTATAAATTTTTATGATTTTAACCACAAAAAATAATTAAATTTAATGTTCTAGTGCAATAAGCATGTGAGATCACTTTTATTTCAAAAGACAATGAGATTTGAATAAAATCCAAGAATCTCATTTATTTTAACAGCATATCTATTAATCGTTGATTTATCACCTCTCTCAAGCTATTAAATTGGGTATCTGCGATTTCCATATAGAGAGATTCAGTAACTAAAAAAAATTCTGGAAAACTACTTGACGTGTCAATGCACCTGACAAATTAGCGACTCAATAAAAAATTACATTTTATATCCAAGATAATATTTGCGCAGCGACTTAAGTCATTCCTTTGAAAATCTGTCTTTAAGCTTTAAATCAATTTTGTCAATATTTTGCGAAAGGCACTATTTGAACTTGGTACTCTTAAACTGACATCATTACGCCAAAAAGACCACGTGTCTCGCTAATCGTCATAATGAACCCATTCAAACTCCTTTAGCACCTTCAGTCTAATTGTTTATTGATTTTAGAGTATCTTCCATCGATCAAGATTTTTAGCCCGAGACACCACTGTGACGTCTTTTTTCAACAACCGCCTTTGTTCTACAAATAAACGCGAATTTCCGACTTGAATAACATGGTTATAAACGACTCTTTTATTAATTGTCCACTACAAGTACATTAGGGTGTAGGATGTTGCAGTCGGCATTAATCTCCTATTGCGCAGCGGTCACTCGAAAAGATTTGAAATGCCAATTGTGATTTTAGTTTGAACGGTCAAAATGTCTGCGATTTTAATGAAGCCTCCACGAATTCGAATTTTTCAGTCATGTAAGTTTGTTTGTTCAACTCATAATTGAATTTTCCTTGTTACATTGTTTGCAAAACTATTATCTTCCCGCGATCGCTATGATAACTGAAGTGAACTGGTAATTTTCGTGCGTTAAAACATCATATGATGCAGGTTTATTGGAATAAATAGTAATTAGCATGTGTTAAAGTTATTATCGTTTGGTGCTAATACCTGTCATGCTAAGACATAATGCATGCTAATTTATGCAAAATTGGGAAAGCTTTGTATTTTTTCTTCCGTTGGAATCTTACTAATCCACCTCGTGCTGGTCGTGCCAGTTTGTTTACAATATTACTACCAATTCTGTGGTATTGACTTGGATATATAAAATGTTTATATATATATACTTAACCTTTTTAGTAATTTCGTTTAATTCTCAAAGGCACAGCATGTTATTCCAGTGATTTTTTTTTAAATTACGTTATGGAACCGGAAGTAAATAAATTCTTTACATTCCGGAAAAGCTGTGCCTATTTCTTCATTTCGGTTCATATTACAGGTTTTTAAATCTTAATTTAAATTTGAAACGCAAAAAGGTAAGTGAAACACCTCGCCAACAAATTAATCACTCATATTAAGTTACAAATTCTTCAGTTAATCTCATACTCATATTTTTGTTTTCGCATGCTCTGAGTATCAAAATAGGTACATTGCATTATCACATTTTTACATTCATGGATTCTAAATATTTATAGTGTCTCAGTTTGAAAATATCACTTTTAAAGGTCTTTCGATCATCTAAATATTAGATTAGTTAACAAATAATAATAATTAAATAAATTAGATTTTTTTGTGTAACGCATCTCGAAATCAAGAAGATTTATTGTCAAATGTTTCCGTCTGAGTTCTACACCACGGACCTAATCTGGATGAAATTCCGCATTATTTCGAATAATGATTAAGTAAATTGAATACAATTTTAATTAGGAAAAAAATGTTGAATACAAGTCTTCCAAAATCTAGAGAATATGAAAATTCGATAATTTAAATAACTTTCCTTTTCGCGCCATTTTCATGAAAAATTTTAACTCAGTCATTGCAACTGCTAAAAAATTGTGCGTCATTTCTACGTTTTAACTTTACAAGTTTTCATCATGTCCTTTAAAATATGTAGTACCTAATTACTTTTAATCCTGTTAGTTTTTAATTGTTTAAAAAATCGTCTCTGAATTCTAAAGTTTTTTTAGAATAGTCCTGAATAGGAAATGATCTTAATTTCAGGCATGAGATTAATCAAATGTCAAAATTCCAGAATCGACAGTACTGCCAACATCACGGAAAAAAGAAGTAGAGGGTTCGACAACACTTGTGGCCACCCCTAAAAGCGTCTTTAATTTAAAAATAAACTTACAGGTGACCAAGCTCTAGAATCTGTCAAGAAAATTGTTTTTTCACCAATAGTTTGTATTGTATTTTTTGGCAATTTTAAAGTTTTTGTGAAAACAATTGTTAATTAATTTTTTTTTCAATATAACTGCATAAAAAATCCCTCAGTTTTTTTTTCAAAATGTTCAAAACGATTTGCACAAAATTTAAAATAAAAGTTAAAATTTTTAAACATAGTTAGATAAGTTTAAGTTTAAGTTACATAAGTTTATATTTGCTTAACGTCGCGACGCCAAACTATCGGTGATAAAAACAAATTTTTGCATCAGATTCTAGAGCTTTGTCATCTATAAGGCTACGTAAATTTTCAATTTTTATTTTTAAAATTAACCACAATTTTTTGATGGCCACAAGTGTTTTACGAACGTACCCAATACAAATTTTCGTATTTCCTTTTTGAAATCTTTTCGCTGTACAATTTTAGTAACTACAGCAAATTTTATTTTCTGCGTCATTTACACGCTTTAACTCTGCAATTTTTCATCAAAAAAATTTTAGATTCCTTTTCGTGCTCCTGAATATGAAATGATATCATTACAAGCATGTGACTAATAAAACGTCAAAACTCCATAACCGACAGTGTTGCCAACATAATAAAAAATATATGTATTTTATTCTTTACAAAATTAGAAACGGAATTATAACTTATTATTGTATGAATCAATTCTAAATCAAGTTATTCGATGAGTTTACAAATAAAGATATTTAGACCAGTCACGGCAAATAACTAATTAAAACGAACTTAATAGACAAAGTTATTGCAGACATTGTAGATCAATTGATCGAAACACAGTTTGGGTGGACCCCAGATCAAAAAGCAATGAATGGAGAATCAATAAATCAAATCTTAATTATATTGGCAAAATTTCCTTTTCACCGGAAGGCACGAGGTGGACAAATATGGACTTATCAACATAACACAACGACTAAAAAGGTAATGAAAGTAACTGATAACCAGGTAATTAATGCAAAGGAAGGTTACAATTGAACGAAAAAATGGTTTTAAAGGAGCGCACAAAACGAAAAACCAAAAAAGGTGAGCTTTGCTACTTTTCAATGCGAATATTAAAGTCAGTTGGTAACCGAAGCGGTTTATGTCACTTTAAAAAGCAGTAAAAGCAGAATTTGCATACTAATAAAGGCTAAATAAAATATCTTAAATTGCAATAAAAACGCATAAATGCCCACGAAGATCGTCCCAGACCTGCTTTACAAATAAATAAAATCCGTCGTTATCACATGGTGGCGATTTCCGATTTTACGACTTTTTTCAAAGGTTGACCATTCTCGAAATGCCATCGCGATTAAAATCGATTTTCATGATTGGGATCGTTGATTTTGACACTCTAATTACGGATGATCTCTTTTAGCTCTGATTTCTTTTATTGTTTTCCAGTTTCGATAACATGTCATCTGGCACCAACGTCACAATTTTCTCAAAAATCTTTTGCTTGTGAAATGTTTACAATAAGCACACATGTCAATAACAATTAACGTTTTCAACTACTCTACAAAAGCCGTGACGTAACCGCTTCAGGTATAACTTGCAGGTGTAGGTTAATTCATCTAATTCGTTGTCAGTGCAAGTTAACGCAACCACCATAATATATAAGGTAGCGCATGCCATCAGACCATTCATTTGAACAATAAATGAAACTCTGAACCATGAGGTGCATCAGTTCGTGAAAAACATTTAAAAGCACAACAATAACCGCTTGTGTCATAGAATTCAATAAACATTTATTATTAACGATTGTGGGAAACGTTGCAGTGCCAGGATTATAACCTCGAAGTGCATGTGCCACATCGGACATGAAGATTTAATCCAGGTAATTTAAGATAATTAGTTAATGAATAAATTGGGAGCGTCCTGCAAAATTTCACGAGCTTTTTTAGTACGTCACTCTATTATTTCTTTTATTCGCATCTCCTCAGGTTACATTTTAATCAAAATCGAGTGGATTATAGTTTACGGGATGTTTTGTTGCGGTAATTGGAAATGTGTCCGGTTGCCATTGTCTTAAATTATCACAACTATCATAATCGAATTACGGGGCAATTTGGCGATATTTTGAATAGTAAAAGTGGTGCTAATTTTGGCCACAACTTATTCTAATCGGTGGGAGCTTCCTCTTTAACCCGAAGCAGTGGGCTATATTTCATTGTCATAACGCTTTAAATATTTAAATGAGTATTCATGGGGAATTATTCGATTTCCGATTACAAAATTTTCCTTGTCGGTTTTAAGCGCGATTAATTTCTCAAAAACATACGTGTGGTTCATTGGGCAAAAAATATTACCACCCTCATCTAAAAATAGCCACCCCATCACGAAAAAGCACAATCAATTTTCTATCAATTTTAATCTAAATTTACGCTGGTACACTTATAAATGTCAACCGCTAGCCCACACCGCGGATAAAACTTTTATTTCAGGCGGATTTGACATGCTATCGTGAGGCTGTATTCAAATTATGAAAGGCTATAATTTATAGCTTCTGGCCCATGCTCGCGTTCTTTATTAAAGAAGCTTTCTAACAACATTTTGCGTGTTTCACTATCAACAAACAGGTGGTCTATAATAACGAACTGCACGTAATGCAGTTTACATCACTTGATTCCCAATTAACTGCTTTATTTGCAAATCGTGGAATCTTCAAATTAGGAGCAATCAAAGTGTCAGGAGGATGTTATTATTTCATAAAAAGTGTTAAGGATGTTGTGATTGCATAATTATAGAGATCGATAGTTTTCACACATCACATGAAAACAGACATGGACATATATATTTTTACATTAAAATAGTTTAGCAAACAAACGGTTCGGCTAATTAATTTAGTTTTTAGAAGTTCCTAATCGAAATTATATTAGACATAAAACACAACCGTCAACTATAAAAAGCACATGTTTACATTGTTTATTAACTATTTAACTTACCCAAGAAATTTAATTTACTATTTAAATATTTGAGTCACGCTTTCAAGTTTTTTTGAAATATTGCCGCTAATGTTAATTCGTAAACTTTTTGTAAATGGTAAAGTAAAATTTGAAATGGGTCAGCAGCTCTGTCCATCATGATTGACATTGAAGATTATGTCTACAATGACATCTTTGCATACTAAATAATATTAACCTGAAATCATGAAAATGACTTTATCTAAAAATTGAATTTGAGGTAAAAAAGAACTTACGGAAAATACGTTTTCTTAAATTTTTCTTTCATTTTTTTTACCATGGAGTGATTTTCTGGATTCTTTTGAAGATGATATCAGAAGATTGATGAATCAATTAGGCTTCAACAGTTTTAATTCAAATTTTGTATTTTTTCCATCTTTTTATTTCTTCAAATATATTCTGTTTTTTCGAACAGTAAATCAAGCTTTTTAGACAGTTTAAAGTTTCTGAATTTTTATCAATTTTCAGTTTTTGTAGCTATTGTAATTTGTAACGCGCCTTGGCCTCAATTTTTTTTGCATTTTTATAAATTTATTTTCATTCAATTCAATTTTCTAGATTGACTCTTAAGTCAATTTTTTGTCAACATTTTTGTAGCCATTTTTAGAGTTTCCGGATTCCGCATTTTATTATTTTAGAGACCAAAATTATTGAAACTTTGACAGTTTTATTCCCAAATCATAAAATTTGAAAATTCTACTACTTTTGACTTGATTATCAGCTAAGCTAAATATTAAAATTTTAGGGCAAAGAACTTTCACAGTTTTACAATTAAATCAGTAAAATTTGGAGATTTTACTACTTTTCATTTATTTATCAACACGCAAATTTTTAAATTTAAAGAAAAGTTCAGTTTTGAATCCCAGAAAATCGAGGTTCGACTGTATTATTCTAAAGTGAAATAGTTCCACTCCTCCATTTTCATCCAATTTTGTAAAAAATAAACAAACAAAAACAAATTAATAAATCATTGATTCAAAATGAAAATATCTAAAATTTAAGTTTTAAAATAAAATATTGTATAAAACAAAACCAGCCGGATTCGAAATATCTATAAAACAAAATTGGATAAAAAACATTTTTTAAAAATCCGCAATAATTCTATTATTTCAAATTACAAATTACACCGTAAAATATTGCAATAACATTTACCTCGTTTTTCACCATCACTGACATTGAACAAAATATAAATATTGCAATTCATTTTTTGTTATCTCTCCGTGCATACAAAAATAAACAATAACTACATTTGGAAAAAATATTAATTAGGTTGCTGCAATTTATAAATTCAGTGTCACTAATGCGGTTTTATAAACGCCCAATAAATCTAAGATGTTTACAGCACAAACCGCATAAATTACTGTAAATGTCATCATGTCATTATTAATAAAATATTATTAGGTGTATGTAGTCATAAATTTTTCTTACAATTCATTTACATGGATAGAAGAAAGAAGCGACAAAATTAGCAACAAGCCGTGCTAATTTTTAATTTCACAGAGCATTGTGGGATTTATTATTAGTAAAATCAGTTATGTCACATCATTCTTACGTCAATAAAAGTGTTTGCAGGTTCGCATTTTAGCCGCAAATTCGTTCACAATAAAAAAAATTCTAATTACAACTAGTGCTTTGTTTATAAAAAAAACACAAAAAGATTCTCATTTATTAATCAAAAATCCCGATAGGTCAAATGATTCTTCCGTGCTCTTGAATAAATTACAAATATTAAACATAGACTTGTTAAATCTATAATAATAACTAAATTACGGTAACAACTTCCAATGCATGTCAGGAAATGATAAATTGGCTATATTTCCACTATTGTGCCGCAAAATAACAGATAACTTGTCATTATTTCTGTACGCCCGCCGGATTGATTTTTACAGCTCATCTCGTCATTTTTCCGGCGAATCAAAGTTTCCTTCAAGCGTTTAAAACGGAAATGAACGCACACCTACACGGGAAACGATCATTAGTTTCATTAGCATGGGAACAAATAGTGTACAAAATAGTACTTACAACAAATTATGAAATCCTTGAGATCATACCACGATTGACCTATTTAAAACGTACACTTGAAAACCGTTTTACAATTTATGATTCATATCACTTTCCGAGCCCATAAATGGTACTAACGGACATCCTTCCATGCTCTACGTGTCGTTCATCCATGAATCACGGCGTACATTATAATGAAACTTCCAAAGAATTAAAAAACGTTTTTTGCAGCGAAAATGTCAGTCGATCAAAACCCCATCGTTTCCTCGGAGCCATCGCCGACTTCCCATCTTGATGTTCCTCACAGCCACAAAGTCAGCATAAATGGCCACGACAATTTAGGCTTCGAGTCTCCCAGAAGCCGAAAAGTCTCAGCGAATTCAGATCATGCTGAAATTGGTCCGGTTCGGAAAAAAAGTATTCTTCACAACGCACACAATGTCGATAATTTAAGCTTACCGAGTTACAATGGTAAGGAATGAACATGATTGTAATCAATACCACATACTATTATTTCAAGTTCACATTATTGTGGTATTCTTAGTTCTCACCTGGTGGTGGCAAAAGCTAAATTTCGTTCCCAACAATTGCTTCGTTGTAAGCACAATTATGTTTTTACAAATTCCTTGACATGGCAAAAACGTCGATATGGTCAACTAGTGGCTTTTTTGCCTTCAGTCGTGGTAAACACGAGACATGAAGAACAATAGAATTTTGGTGTGAATTCTCAATGGTTTGGTTTGCAGAATCTGGTAAACAAATTAATGGGGACTTAAGGAGCAAGAAAAACTCAGTCACAGAGTCCGTGCATTCCAAAACGAGGTTTTCGGATATGGAAGATAATGATAACAACGACAGGTCAGTGTTATTTGCCCTTCAATTTGTTATTTACACCTCCATTTATGTCGTCATTTAATTAAGATCATATTTTCATTAATAATAATGTTAAACATTTGCTGCTTTATGCTGGTTCAAACCACTTTTATGGCAAAATTGATGAACGAAGAAGTTTAGATGGCCGCAGAAGAAATTTTTATTTTCACATTAGAATTGCATCAATTTGCAATACTATTGTTATTAATTGACAACAACAAATTAAAAAGTCAAACACAACAAAAATAATTCTTTATTGAATCTTCAAGTTCAGAAACATTGAAAATAAAATCCTCGCAAGTTAACACCACATGAAACTCTTCCGTTTATCCGTCAAATCTGATGGAACTAAAAAGATTCAATATGTTAAAGTAAAAATTTTAAGATGACTCATTATAATTAATTATAATTACTTACGGTCCACTTCTCACTTCACTTAACACAGATGTATAAAAATCGATGCGTATGTGGCAATGTCCACCAAATTACTGATATGTGATTATGTGAAGATTATTTTTTGAATTACGTAAAATGAATAAAAAAGAGAACTGATTACGTTTTAATCCGCTGATGGCTTGCAATTCATTCTTTTTTCACAGCTGTAGTTTACTATAAAAATTATTATATAATTTTAAATAATAAAATAAACCGACGATTTTTAACTTCTTAATTCACCCTACCGGGAAGTAGTGCTGATTTATTTAAAAATAGAAGAGATTCTAAACAAAAATTTAATAAACAAAATTATTGAAAGTTTCCAAAGCGTATTTTTTTTTATTTTTACGGGATCAGTTTTGTAGATTTCAAAAATAAATAATTTATTAAATTACTTATTTATTGAACTATTTATTCGAAAAATCCTTTCAACCTCTTTCTAGGTTTCTAAAATTACGAAATAGATTTTAAATATTCTATTTTTTACTTTTTTAAAAAACTTTAATCTATTCAGTTATTGATTGGCTTATAAATCGCAAAAATATTATACTTTAGAATTTTTTATCTTTCAGGTTTAGGTTGACGGTCCCGCTTGAAACATTGTTACTTAACACTCCCAGACAGCGCGCCAATATTTGCCTCTTTCATTACCAATCTCTTGATTATTGCGCTATATCACCATTAATAACTAACACGTATTTGTTTAAATTTCAGGTCATGGTGGTATTTATTCTGCCTAAGATGTCGACAAAAAGAGAGCCACCCATCCTGGGAACCTTCAATTTGGCCGAAAATCTGTCCATATCCGTTTTGTTTCACCTACAGACAGTTCTCCAGGATAATCGCCCTTTTCCTAATCGGCGCATTAGCCTGGTGCATTCTGTTTTCTATCGTTGGAGAAACGGCAGCTCCAGGAGGTCACCTATTCCAGTTAATTCTTTTGGTGATTTGTGCACATTTTGGAGGATGGTTGATGAGTTTAACAACTTTACCACGGTTAATTGGAATGTTGTTTACGGGTATTTTACTCCAAAATGTCGGTGTTGTTAACATCGACAAGTCTTTTGCACACATCACCAAGGAGCTAAGGTATGATTATGATGATTCAAGCTAAAGATAATGATGATATTTCAGAAATATTGCTCTAGTGATTATTTTGATTCGTGCTGGTCTAGACTTGGACCCCAGCGCCCTCAAACGCCTAAAATTCACTGTGATCAAATTAGGTTTAATTCCATGGTTCTTAGAAGCTGCGTTAGTGGCCGTTCTGTCTCATTTCATTTTTTATTTACCATGGGACTACGCGTTGTTACTTGGTAGCGTAGTCGCAGCAGTTTCTCCCGCTGTCGTGGTCCCATGTCTTTTCAGACTACGTTCCAAAGGCTACGGCGTAGCTAAAGGCATTCCTACTCTCATTATCGCGGTATCAGGTATCGACGACGCCGCCTCCGTCGCTGTCTTTGGTATCATCAAAAGCATAATGTTCTCAAACGACTCCATCACACTCCAAATTCTCCAAGGCCCGATTTCCATTATTGGCGGATTGGGCTTCGGACTACTATGGGGAATCCTATGCAACTTCGCCCCTGAACGCCACGATCCTTTTATGGTCCCATTACGTATCCTACTCCTGTTATTAGGAGGCATGGTTTCAGTCTTCGGAAGCGAACTGATCGGCTACGGAGGCGCAGGTCCTCTAGGATGTGTCGCCGCAGCGTTCGTCTCTTTATACTTCTGGACAAACCAGGGATGGGAGATCGATGACAACCCGGCAGCAACAGCTTTTGAAATTTTCTGGATGATATTCGAACCGATACTCTTCAGTATCACCGGTGCCCAAATCAAACTCAACGAACTTGACGGACAATTTGTCTCGATAGGTTTGGGGATACTTATCGCCGCAACAGTTGCAAGAATTGCTGCAACTATACTGTTAGGAATTGGCTGCAAGTTGAACTTGAAAGAGAAGATTTTTGTGTCATTTTCGTGGATGGCGAAGGCCACAGTGCAGGTAATAACGGAAGTTTGAGGATTTTAAGAGTTTAATTGTTTGTTTAAGGCTGCTTTGGGTCCGGTTACTTTAGGGGTGGTCAAAGCGGGCACCCCGGAATACGACTATGCTGAGAAAATCTTGATGATCTGTATACTGTCCATCATCCTAACCGCCCCAACGGGGGCTATTTTAATAACGCTGAGTGGTCCTCGTCTGCTTACTAAAACAAAGTTTCCTGAAGTACCTGAAGGATGGCGAAGAAGTCATCGACCGTCTATTAGAGATATCAGTATTATTGATGAGGAGGAAGAAAGAGACGATAATATAGAAGAGTCCATGTCCACAAACCTCAGTCAGAAAGATTCTCCCAAAATAGAAATGTAGAATTAGAAAATTGTATTCAATAACTGAATATTACTGTATTTTATGAAAAAGTGTAAATACCCTTTTAACAACATTTGTGTACATATAGAATAGGTAGAAGAAACTATTTTAATACGAATTTAATGTGAGCGGTCTGATATTTTTAACGAACATTTATTGAAAGTGTAGAACTGGTTCCACAACCTGAAATAAAGTTATTACTTTTTGTTTTAATATGAATACGTATTCTTGCATTTTATATTATCTGTATTTCAAGTTATTGTGAGTCTACAGCGATCAAATTTTTAGAAGTTGATAGCTTTGATTTAACCTCTCTAATATACCAAATTACAAAATTATAAAACAGCAAACATATTTTCAAAATCATAAAATCGGTTTAAGAAATGAAGTGGCAATTTTTAAAGATGACTTATTGTAATTATGATTACTTACAGTTCACTTCACATTTCACTCGAACATAGATGCACAAAAATCTTAATTTAAAATTGCTGATGCGAAACTTGTTTCAATTACGTATAATAAAAAAAAAGAGAACTGAATACGTTTGAATCCACTGATATTCGTTCTTTTTTCATGGCGATAGTATACTATTAAAATTACTAATTATACTATTGTAAATTATTATTATTAATTGGACTATTAGGTAATTATATAATTTCTAGAGGTTACTACATTTAAATATGCAAAATTACACAATTTTTGAGTAAGCAAAACAGATTTTAATTTTTTTTGTCACATGTAGTATATGTAAAGGATTTCTTGCAATAATTTCAACTTTCTGGTAATTGTAAGTCTACAGCAATGAAATTTTAAAAGTTGTACCAAAGTACAAAGTTATCAAACAGCAACAAATTTTAAAAATTTCCTGACTAAAGTCGTTTAAAGAAATAAAGTGGCAAAGTTTCGTTTTATATATGTATTTTATTTAGAAAAAATGCACATCAATAGTGCCTTTCACCATATTCTTACATTCATATGATTTGAATTGATACTTATATAAAAGAAATCATAAGTAACAGCAAGGCATTTAGATGAACGTATTAAACTAAGATTATATACAAAATCGATATACATAAATAACGAAATTGGATTAACATATCGTCTAGCTATCGATATAAATCCAAAACAATAGTTATCATAGCATAGATCTTTCAATATTTAATAGCTATTTACAATGTATCAAATTTTAGTTCTTTATTTAAATATTAATTACTTGTATTTTGAAATATCAATAGACTCATTCAATATCAACAGCATATGAAACCTTGTTATAAGTTTAACTCTAATTACAATAAAATATGTAAAGAAAACCGGGTCTAGATTCTAGCGAAAAGAAATCGCGGCTAACAAAGTCTCAAATTGGACGTTGAACGCACTAACTAAACGTTTGTGACTTTGTTAGGAGCAGTGCAGAACCGAAAAGGATTTCACAGATCTACTACTATACAAATATTTTGTTGTGTAGTGAAATTGGTCAGTGATATTTACCACTATAGTGGCACATGCAGTTTCGAAATGTACAATTTGTAAAGCCTATTTTTATTTTCAGTTATATCATCACCTACCTATCAAATGAAATTTTGTACATTTTCTGAGGTCGCTACCAACTAATACCAGATCAAACTAAGGAGGAGGTTTTAGAATATGTCTTGTGGTGTCAAAATTTGTCTAAACTAACGCTAAATGAACAAATCGTTTGATTGTCTTCGACATTATTTGTAATGAAAAAACTAACACGCGTAGGTGATAACACTGAAAATAGCCTAGTAATTTATTTAAAAAATATTACGATATTTTATACGGTTTATCATTGAATCATAACTATTCTTCAAAAGCCTCGATGCCTCATGCATGATTTTACTACTTCTCATAACATTTCTAACAGCAGTGCACAAACTTCAACTTGACTAGATTTCCTAGATTCAGTCAAATACTTGACGTTAATATCACGTAGGTATCTTGAAACTATGAAATAAAAAGCAACGAAATGATATAACCACTCAGTACAGAGTACACTTTCCGTTAAAGTATAATATCTCAGTTCTTTTTTAAGCTATTTTACAATATATAAAATACATAAATTTATACGGCTTTCAACAATATACCATTCCTTATAAATAAATTTAAAAACCCTAAGTATAGCTACAGTTTAAAGCTTGAATATTCTATTTCAATAATAGATTGATTAAAAATTGAGCTATTACTCAAATATGGCACCAAACTGGTCAAAATTTTTAATGTTTATTTTAAGAATAATCACATTTACGAAACATCCCATTGAAGATGCATCAAAGATACTCCGAATGCGCTTTGTACAAATTTCAGTAATTTAGGCCAAATCTTGTATTATTATCTGAAAGATTTATTCGTAGTACCTTTGATGTGTTCGGAAGTCATGATGCTCATCAAAATCCATATCGGCAAACCTCTCCAACAACTCCTTTCGGTAGTTCCTCCCTTCCTGTTTGCTCTTATCGAGGGTTTTCCTGTCGTCCGGATACCGGCGATCCTCCAGTCGGTGGTCTTCAGGATATCGGCTCCTCTCACCATACCGTTCTTCCGTTCTTCTCCTGTCGTCCACCCGAGGATCATCCCTGTACTCTTTAGGAATCTGAGGTTTGTAATATGTTTCGGCTCTCGGAGAAAGGTCATCATGAACTTCCTCTTCAATTGGCTGCTCCGTAGAAAGCCTCCACTATATGGCGTTAAGCGCTCGTCGAGAAGATCCCCTGTGCGTCGGGTACTCCTCTTCTCGCGCCGCTCTATGATCTCTCGGAGGTATCCTGTCCATGGTCCGATCCCGGTAGTCGTCGCCTCCATGATGGGGAACCCCATGGGTGTTGGCATGGGTATAACTCTCTCGCTCAGGGTAATCTTCATACTCACGATCTCTTTCTAACCTCGGTCTACTTCTCGCGTGCGCCGTATGAAATGTGGGAACTGCCACACAAGAACCAACATCAGTAAATCAAAAGCAGAACACAAAGTCGCAGGCAAAACATACAAACTTGCAAACTTTGTCACAATGTTCTCGTTTCATTAAACAAAACCAACTCGGTGAATCTAAGAACTACTCAACCTCAAACTTACTTACAAAAACTCAGCTCTAAGCAAATAAGTCAGTGGAGCCAGCGCGCCAAATTTTACCAGGACTCGGTGTAACTTCGCCTGTTGTTTTAGTGCAATAGCAAAAGCGTAGCGTTAAGTAGAATGTAGCGAAGCGATCGAAAAGAAAAAGAAAAGAAAAATTAAAACCGTGCAATATAACTGAACCTGCTTGAAAGATATGCATTTCTACATTAGTCTACAATATGATTAGTCGGAATCGGTGTCATTGACCCGGAAAAATCTGAAAAATAGTTAAATAAAAGTAAAGAAACTCTGATTCAACAACAGATTTATTCATCACATTTCTCATATTGGACCCACGAGTTACACATATTATTATAGTTAGTTTGTTAGCAAATTAAATGTGTAATAACATGGTTCTCTCAGCTTGACAATGTATCATAATATTGGAAGTTTGAAATGCAACTAAGCTAAATTATGCGAGATACAATAATAACAACAACTGATGCATTTTCAAGACAATCATGCAGTGGTTTATAAGAAAGAAAGTGATTCTAGAGAGTCTACTGAGTCCCAACTTTGCAACCCTATATATCTAACACCTGCGTGACTACCTCTAGAATCATGAGAGTATCCGTATACTTCATGGTGTGCTGCAAGAAAGTTGTTAGCGATTAGTGAGGTCATTTGCCAACTGTTGATTAGAAGTTAGAAGTAGTCAGGATTTAGAGTTTAGTACATGTGAAGAATCGGATGAAATCCGTACCTGGTAGCGTGGGTCTTCCTTGGTCCCCACTTGGAGAGGCTTGCGGTGATGCACCCATGGGACGAGGTACGTTGGAAACATTTATTTCAGGATGGGTCGCTCTCCAATAAGCCTATAACACTCTCTTCAACACCGAGAAAATCACTCCATAAACTCACTTCTAAATATTCGGCTATGTGTTCACAGGCGTCTTCCAGCTGGTTCTCGTCCAGAATCACGTCGAACATTTCTGGAGGACATTGAGCTAATTTTTCTGACGCAACCATTTGTACATTTAGATGTCTCGCTTGACTTTTACCTCTAGATTTGATTAACCTTTGCAAAACCTGCAAAAGAACAATACTAACGTAAAAAACGAACAATTAAATAATTAAAAAACACAGTCGTTTTTGTGATTTTGATGCTATAACAATGAATTTCGAAAAAGTTTCACTTTAAGACATGTTTATTAATCACAAAAGTGCCATAATCATCATCACAAAAGTATAAGGCAAAAAAATAATTTTCACCAGTATTTTATAAAAATCTTTGATTCTGATAGTTTTAACGTTATAACTATGACATTTTAATAACTTTCTGATTTATTGTTAGACTTACGTATTAACTGTGACAAGTTACAAATTTATCGAGAAAAAAATCACTTTAAAAAGAACTTTTCGAGACGGCCAAAATTTCCACCATTTTTATAAAAAGCTGCAATTCTAATTATTTTAGCGCGCGAATAATGCATTTTGGGCAGTAATGTATTTTTGAGGTTTGCTTGTTAATTGTGCAAAATCACAAAATTATAAAGCAAAAAAAACAAATTTTAAAAAAGTTTCATCTTTCGAAAATCAAAATTTTTTACCAATTTTCTTTTAATTACATATTTAATTCTGGTAGTTTTTTATGTCATAAATATAAAATTTTGATAAGTTTCTGTTTTAACCTTTCTTATTGACTGTGGCACATTACAAATTGATAGAACAAGAAAAACAAATTTTAAAAATTTTCACTTTTCGAGACTAAAAATTTCCACACATTTTTATAAAATCTATAATTCTTATAGTTTTAACACTAGAGTAATGCATTTTAGATAGGTTGCTATTTGGGATTCAGCTTATCAAGTGTGCTAAATTATAACAATGTAGAACTAAAAAAACAAAATTTTAAAATTTTAATTTTTCAAGGAGTAAACATGCACGTCATTTTTTTATAAAAATATTTAATTCTGGTGGTTTTAATGCTATAAATATGAAATTTTGATAATTTTCTGCTTTAGCCTTGATTATTACCTATGACAAATTACGAATTTATAGACCAAAAAAAAAACAAACTAATTTTTGAAATTTTTACTTTTTGAGACAACAAACATTTCCAAATTACATTTTTTTTTAAATCTGTAGTTCTGATGGTTTTGATAATATAGTAATGCAGTTTGTTCAGGTTTTGTATCTAGAATTTGTTTATTTAATTGTGCTAAATCACAAAATTATAGAGTAAAAAAAAATTATTTTGACTTGTTTGCAAATATGTACTAAAAATTGCTAGAATTTTTTATTAAACTGTCTGATTCTCGCATTTTTAGTGCTACAGCAAAAAAATTGAAGACGTTTAGGTTTTTAATTTGCTCGGAAAATTACAAAATAATAAAATAGATTCAAGAGCAAGAAAAAATTTCAAGGTTTAATTCAGCTTTTAAAATTTGAGACTAAAATTATAAAAATGAAAAAGAGAAACCAAAACAAAAAAAAAGTATTTTCTCTATTTTTAAAACTAAAGAAATTATAAAAAAAACTTGAAATGCTTACCTTAGGACTAGTTATTTTAAGATAAACAATGCATGGAGCTAATGAAGTTTTGGCAAGTTGCGAAGGATGGTTTATAGTATCACAATCCAGCACCACGAGTTGTAAAGTTGTAGCTAGCTCGAATATTCTTTCGATTTCTGCTTGGACCTCTGACAAACATGTTGAGCGAGTCGTGGACCGTTCCATAATCGCCCGTTTCGAAGGATTATTTAAAAGTGAACGTTTTGCCAAAGATATATCCGCCATTACTCTCGTGATTATAATTCTACAAGCAGTAGATTAAGTCTCTGAATCACAGCAACAGAGAGAAACCCACCTTCCTTCAAATCTATGTTTTAAAAAATCAAATAAGGCTTTTTGCATCATGTCTGTAACTTCATATCCTTTCAACGAAGGACCTACTAGAACTACTGGCCTCATGGAGGGAACTACGTCGTAAGGAGCAGTTGCTTCCTGCTTCTTAAAAAACGGTTTTTTCTTCTCCTTAGCGGGAGGAGTGGTGAGAGACTTTCCTGATCGAGCGTTTGTGACTGAATCAGAATCGTCTCCTAGAACACAGGAATTAGTTTCCTTCTATTTAGATTTTCAATTCTAATCTAACATCTATATTCTCTACACTACTGCTACTTTCTATCTGACAGGTGTTGGGATAAGACAGGAGGCTTTGGCAGGTTTTGGAGGAGGCAGAAAGTAAGACAGTAGTTACAGAGTGTTGCAACAAAATCAACCAACACTTATTCTGGGACGTGCCACAAAAAACCAACCCAATAAAACCTGTAATTGTAAATTCGTCAGTGGTGTCGTGTGAAAAAAACGGTGACAACATAAAAACAACTGATGAAATTAAAACACCGAAAACACTAAAACATCAAAAAACCCGCTGCAGTGAGTGTGGATAGGACATACCAGGCGTGGGAGGAGTGCTACCTCTGGAAACATCGTTACCAGCGGCCCCTATATTAGAGCTGGAACTTGTTTTACTTGAGTAGAGTTTTGTAGTCCTCGACTGCGCTTGTTGCAATCTCAGATTTTCGAGCTTTACCGGAGAAGGAATGAACCCGATGTCGCAACCTTCCTTCACCAAACGACCGATCCACCAACTGTTGTCGTATTTCTCCTACAAAACCATCGAAAGTAGAACCACGTTGGAGGGAACCAAGGCGTACCTTAATGTGTAAAAAATCCCTAACTTCGAACGAAATGGCGTATCCATGGACTGGTGAGTCGTCGTCCAAGGAACCGTCGTACGCTACGTTGGTTCTAACAGCAAATGCTACCGGTTTCGTCTAAAAGAAAAATGAAAATTATGGACGTTGTTTTGTTTATTCGACTTTTGTTCACTTCCACAAATAGATCAAAGCTTTGATCAGTGGCATGCTAAAATATTTATTAACTAGGCCAATAGTTCATTTTCAAAGCTACACTTTTCAATATAAAAACTCATTCATTAGTCGCCAATGCCTTCATTTATTTTTTAACACATTACTAATTTCCGGAGTTCATGGAAATCTATAATGAAAGTAGCCGAGTGGGTTTGGTTACACTCAATGCGAAAATATTTATGTTTTTCATACATCCAAAGTAATCACTTCCTAATTGAAGTGTTTAAACAGTTCAGATGGACTACTTTTCTGTTTACAAAAATATATAAATAACCAATGTTTGCACCGCACAAGGTTAATGTCAAATTTTGCAAGAACACCTACGAGCATTTTAAAAATTTCAGCATCGATCACCTTCCTGCAAAGCTCTCATGTTTCGCAGTATTGTATAAACAGAACAGACTGGCGGACAGCCAGAATTTTTAAAATCGCGCCAATTCCTGCATACATGTATGTAGAATTTGCTGTATTATCAGCTCAGTTCCGGCCTGTGTTTACAGAACTGAGTTAATAATTTCCAAAATAACTTGAACTAAACAAGTCGAAATGTTTAGCTTCCAGTCAAATCAATTAGTTAAATATAGACAAACTAATTTTATTTTGGATCTTCTGCTACGAGCTTCTTTCGATTGTCAAAGAACTCATTAGAACGACAATAGGTACTTTTATTAGAAGTGATTCATTGTACAAAGCTTTGGGCCGAAGGAATTATGGTTCCTTTATTTATAGTTTAATTTTAAGGACCATAAACCGGAAAGAATATTCCATAAAATGTTAGCGAAACGTCGACCGGCCGTGCCATAAAAATTATAATGGAAGAAGTTTAAAATTTAATTAGTGATTCCATGAACTACTTTTTTCGGTTTCAGCAAATCGCCTTGAATACGTGAAATTTTTGCTAAAATTGTCATTTTTCTCCGGTTTTATTCGGGATCAAATAATATGTTTCATGAATGTTTTTCCAACATTTTTTAATCTCTAATTCTGTCGGTTTTAACGATACCGCAATAAAATTTAAGATTTTTGGTTCGAACGTACTTATTAATTCGCCAAAATCACGTTTTTTTTGTGTTTCCTTTAGCAGGTGACAAGCTGGAAGAAATTAAAAAACAAATTTTGTATCAAAGTTACCTAAACCTAAACCTAAACTTAAAGTTACGTGTTTAACGTCAAATTGATATTTATTTTGTTTGTGAAAATAAACCCATTTCCCGCACAATAAGGCCTTCGCAATTACGGCGCTTAAATGTTTGTATTGATCAAAATTATGGCGATTTTGAACTTTTATTCAAAATTTGTTTTCTTCTTTTTTCAAACTAAATTGCACTACTGTTTCTTTCTCTAACTGACACTACTAATTTTTTTCTTTTGCTTGAAAATCTACTTGAATTACTGTAAAATTCAAAATGGAATTGAATAAATCTAATTATAGAATTTTTAAGAGATAGTTTACCTCAAATTTTCTTGATAATTTTTTTGAACTAAAAATTTCGACTTTTTCATTAAAATTTGTAATGATCAGTTTTATTGGTACAACATTAAAATAGTTGCTATCTTGCTTATTAACAGTATCAAAAGATAGAAATCATCGTTCTCAATATAAAACATGGAAGAAAAATCAATGTCGTGCTCCAAAAACGTTTTAATCTTTTTCGAATACGTTTTTGAATAAGTGTAACTCGCGAATTAAAGTATTGATTTTACACTGCGTGCATCGTTATAAAGGCCAAGATCTCACCTTTCGAACGCGCTTCTAAACTCTTCTGTCGATTTCAGAAACATTACATTTTTGTTTAAAATACAACACCAGCTTTTTTTAAAATTGACAAAAAAAATTACCCTTGCTTTTTCCAACTGGCTAAGCGCTTGGCGTTCCTTCTCCCGTCGCAGCGTCTCTTTCTCCTCGTCCAGCGACAGATCCGAAGAAGGCTGAGAGTAGTTAGAATCAGCTGAGCCCTGTAAAACACACCCCTTTTACTAGAAATAATAAAAATGAAAAAAATCATGAACTAGTCTAACCATCCTAAGTGGCATCTAATGAATATGATGATGAATGATAACGATATCGATGGTAAATATGAAGTCCATATTATTAAAACGTGAGTAGATAAAACTACAATGATGAGAATATAAATCTAATTTCGTCAAGTGTGGAGTGTCGGAAAAAACAACTCTAATTTTGGAAATGAGTGTGATAGTGTTTAACTAAGCTGACCTGAGTTAGCTAAGCTGTCTATAACTACTTTTGAAAAATCGTCAAAGCGGACAGAGAGCAAAGCACATGAGAGAAGAGTGCAACTAGATTCATAACAGTGGTCCTTAAATCTGAATGTCTTACCAGAGATGTGTACTTGGACATAGGTTAGTTGCGGTGCCACTGGCAAGCATGCGACAATATTACAAGGCTTCAGCCGACCAGTGACCCTCAAAATGTTACTTACTGATGCCTCTACAAGGTAACCAAAAGTTAGAAATTATTAGTTTTGATTACCCGGCATAACAGGTAACATTTAAGGGACACATTCCATTAAGTACAACAAAACACAAATTGACACAAACTTTGCATTTAAATGCGTGGAAGTTTTCCCACAATAATCGTTAAGCAACTTATAATTCACATTGCAGGTTCCACTAATTACGCTTTCCGACATAGAAAAGTGAGAAGTTGCGGAAACTAATTTTAAATCATGGACTTTTTAGACGTGTTAGTAAGCACGAAGGGTAGTTTTTATAGTAGGAACAAACCAAATATGTATTTAACGGCACGGGGGAAATCCAAACGGGTCACGATTCGGAACAGTTGCCAAAAATTATGAATTATTAATTGAGCGTTTTGAAAACCTACAGTGCTGGGCATGACACTTTGGATTTTTTCCACGATTGAAGAAAATGTACTCATTTCGGCGACAGCACTTTGTCAACTACTCTAATAAGGACTACAATAAAAAGTTATTACTTGGCATTCATAATAATGGCGCCAAGAAATATTCCATCGTGAGCATGCGCAAAACAAGTTATTAAAAATTAATATAAAACAATCCTGAAAAGTTACAGCTTCACACGTAGGTGGCCGAGGAAGTCGTTGCTTATTTATAAGAAATTTGCCGATAAGTGTAAGTGAAGCGGATTTAATTGGATCATAAAAGTCGCTTTTTTGCTAGATCGATAGACTAAATCAGATTAACTGTCAATTACGACATTGCGGAAATATTATGGCAGCTTATGAAACATGCACAAAACATGTTCCTGCGTTATTTCCTCCAGGGAAATCAGGTTACCTGTTTCCGGTATCAACTGGTTTCCGCTAAATTCAAAAACTACCCACATAAAATCTGCCAGTGAAATTTTAAACTGAAGCAACCCGATAACCTTTATGTGGCTCGCAGGATTCTCTCTGAAAATGTGAAAAAAAGTCGTTACTTGTCGGTTTCTTTCCTAATTAATGTAATCGGGTACACATTGCAATGTTTACCAACAAAACCAATGGTTAACCATCGTGACGTCACAATGACGTAGAATATCGTGCGTTCAGAATTTAAAGCGATTATTGCCATTATCGCTGCGGAATTTCAAGAATTGGCCACTTTTGGTCTAATTATGCAGGTATTCATAACAAACGATGGAAATAGCAGGTGCTTACCTGAGTAAACAGTTTATTGTATCCCTGATTGTTGAAATTGTTGTATCCTATCATATTGCGACATTTCAATGCCACATCTGTGTGCACCATCCAACAACGTCCGAAATTCGCAGGAAAAGCGAGTCAGGTGTAATGAGTGCTCGCAGGAACTAATGGAGTTTTGTGATTATGTCCGAAAGCTCCCCGATTAGATAAAGCTCTGATATCACTTAACCACCAAATCTTCCCGAAACGAAACGTCACAAATCACCGGCGAGAGCCACATTAACCATATTTATGGCACGAACAACTTTTCTGAATGGAAAAGTAATGTTTTGCTCAAGAATATACGTAGTGTAATGCGGGTGAACGCCGCTAGGTTGAGTATAGTCGGTGCGGCATTTTAAGCTCAACGTTTCATATAGGGTAGAGCTTTAAGCTTTTGACTGTACACGCTTCACGAGGTGGGGTTGTTAGAAGGGACGCAAGCGCAAGTATCGATTCGAACAACTGACACTGGGGGTGTGTCGTATTTGACTTTACGTCTTCCTGTCGACTTGTTTGTTTTCCTGCAGACAGCAGGAATTCTTCGGGACGAAGTGTGAGACATGACGCGATGAATGAAAGAAAACTATCGCTGCTATCGATCTCGTCTTTTAATTCCATTGATGATGGCATGTTTTCGCAAAGACAAAACAACATAAAACTAAAATGGGGTTTGTGTATATAAAACGAGCGAAAACAGGTGTGCACCTGCGAGGTTTACATTTCGCGCCGATCACGTGCTGATCAAACACTCTGTCAAGACAGAGGCTATTTTCGGCTTATTTGAAAGTGGGTTATAAATATTTGCAGCTAGAGGAAGGAATTCTTCGAGTTAGACAAACTGACGGCTCCACTCATTTCTAAAGTATTTACCCGCCGATTTCTCCCAAACGGGATATAATGGTGGCGTCGCTCATGGTGATGATGGTGGTGATGCTTTTTACGAGACATCATCCTTCAAATATCACAGCACTTTGTACACTAAAACAACGACAATCACAGCGATTTTTGCCTTTTTATTGTCTTAGAATGTTGGAGAATCACAGGCGTTGGGGTTTTTAGCTGTATTAAAAGGGAACATTGGTTAGCCGCGCCAGACTATTCATGCCAGAAGTGGAGCTAAAAATAAATAACTTAACATGGCTCGTATGGCATCGTCAATTTTTATCATTCCATGAATTTACTATTCTGTGGCGAGAATTCCACATCCTGCTTCCATTCTTGCAACCGAATCGTTAGATCTGTGTAAATTGTTAGTACGTAGGTAGCTCACAAAATATTTAGAGCCGTGAAATTTATTGAGTCGGCAGCGGGGGCTGGGCGAGAAAAACGACGACTTTTTCCCTCCACGCCACTGCAATTGCTGTTAATTCCACAAAAATAGCATTCTAATCAGAGAATTTTCCGCTCGCTCCTCTTACAATAAAAACAAACCCGTCCCAAACGGCACCTTCCAGAATGTAAATATTGCCTCGACAAGACTATTAATCACTCTTTTAACACCAAAGAACGGCAAAAGCAAACAGTCGGACAAAATAAGCAAATTAGCAAAATTAATTGGGCGATCAAGCGTGACCGTTTCCGCGATGTTCAAAAAACCCTCCAAAGTCGATGACCCCACTCCAAATCGACTGTTTAAATTTCCATTATGAAAAACATCAAACTAAATTGGTTTAAGAGATAATGTTGGCTTTATAATCGACGGAATGCATAATGCATGAAATTTAATTCGGTTTTGTTTCCAAACGGTTTAATAGCGAGCGGAATTTGTGTCATTATTCCTGCAAAAATTGGATCGGAATTCCTGCTGAAAGCGCCCGGAGATGGACGCCGCCATCTCCCGAAGCGTGTTCGAACTAGATAAAATCATGTCTGTTTTCTCCGGTTGATGTCTTGCGTTGCAAACAGACAACACCAGAGGACGTCTTCGTGGTTTTCCGGGTCTTCACCAGAGTCCGCTCCTTGCACGCTTTCAAAATTGAAAATGTTATGGTTGAATCGACGGATTATCTTTTGTTGCTTTCATGGGCGATTTATCAAATCCGTGGTATTTGGTATGTCACCACGCTCTCCACGCAAATGTTAGATTATAATAAAAATAAAATTTATTGTCTTGTGCCGAGATAAATACGAAAATATGCAAATTTTAATTGAAACGGTCAAACCGAGCCTGTTGAAGGAGGTGTCCGGGGACCCCACCAAGTACCACCCACAAGACTTGGACGGCTAATAACAAACTTCTGTGCCTCACTCCAACTCGCCACAATGTGTTAGTGTGCAACTTCAAGCTCGTATATCATTATAATACCATTCTTATTGTGATGTTCGTGCACAAAACCGTGTACAGCAATTTGGACAACGGTTAGATTTTTTTATGCCTTCACCTTTGGACAAGACTGTCACGCCCACGTCTTCTTGGGCTCAGATTCTGGCGGAGCCAAAAGTTGCGACCGCAAAGATTTCCCCATTTTCGGCTTTTCTCAATTCCGGACATCTCGGCTCTTGCGAGGGAGTCCCGGAAATCCAGTGACTTTGTAATTTCCTGGGAATTATGCAGACTTGTCCTTTTGTAAAGAGCATGCAACGGCTGGTGGGCAAAATTACAGGATTACCATAGAAATGAAGAAACCCGTGTCCACACGTTCACACGTTCCCCTATTCAATTTATATAAGTTCGACTTCCAGGAATTGAAAATGGGGATAAAATACGATATTGAAATATAATTGGAATTTATTAGACAGTTCGCCGTTGTCTCTTTCATCGTGTTTGTCGATTTTTAATTCCGCCTTTTTATGGCTACAAACGACATTAAGAAAATGCGGGGTTATGAAAAATCTTAATTTTTACGAGAGTCCGTAAAAATATTTCCGTGATCCGGACTTCGATGAATTGGCTTGTATTTATTGCGGGCACTAAAATTTTGTGACTACCATGTCAGCAATCATAATTCTTATTTCTCTTTTTTATTTGTTTGAATATGATACAGCGGTTAATGTTCTGTGATGAAGACAGTGAAAAGGTAATTTATTAAGTTCACGTTTGGTAATTACAACAATAATAAATATGGATATGATAGACAATAAAATAAATAACACAGGTAATAAAAAACTTTTTCTAATATCACGTTGCTAAATTATCACAAGACCGTTTGTTATACCCATAAAATTAGAATCTGTGGATTTTAGTAACATTTGGGTACATTTCATAAAATCATAAATTCGATCGATGAAGATAAAAATGTCTGAATTGTGAAAATAAAAATCATAATATTTGCTATTTATGTGACATACTTCGTTGGGTTCCAGTTAAAGCAGAGTCGCCAAATGTAGAACGGAGAGAGACGGCTCTAAATACAAGACATAATGGTAATGGAAGTGAGATACAGAGATGAATGATTATGGGAGATGTAGTTTCAGATATCTGAATAAGTGAAAATATAAAAACACGGTGAAATATTGGCTAGATTTCCTTGCTAAGATATTCGACTGCTTGTTTATTGTCTTGGTTCCACAACAGTCGGTTTAATTATTTTTTACGAACACTTTTCAAGTTTACAAAGTGGCAGCTTTTTCAAAAGTTTCCGCTCACGCCACAAAGAAACCGCCTCGAGATCGATACATTTTATTGTCATTAATTCTAATCGTGGCGTTGATTTGTTTGGAAATTTACTTTCCCCCAAATTCCAACAATGTCAATAAAAATTAAATGAATAATGTTCCGATATTAATATTTCCATAATTGACTACCACGCTGCAGCTTTATAAAGCTTTCAGCGTTCTGTCAATAGCGATTCCAGTCATGCAAAACATGCGTGCCAGTCAATAAAAAGCACAATCCTATTATTGGTAGTGATAGGTACGTATCTTAAAGCACGACCATAAAAGCGAAAAAAAAAACAATTTTACTAAACGATGCCTATAAAAATAAAAATAAAAGGCTTTCATAGAACGGCGTTGCAACTCTCATTAAAATAAACACCAGGATATCCTAAAAACACAAAACGTGCTATACTGCGAGGGAGTTTAGGTAAGAGGAATTACAACGGGGTTGAAAGGCGGTTGGTAATTCGATACAGAAAAAGACATTAGGCTCCGCAATGCGTTTACCAGCCCATGCCATATGTCGCAATCGCATTTTAGTTTCTCTGCACTACCCTGACTTTAGTTTCCTTCTTACTTGCGTTTTTGTGCACGCACCCAACCCTCTACACTGGAAAATCGTCAAGGACACCTCAAGAACTCCCCCTCAAGAACGAAACCATCCAGACTGAAACTCTTCATTTTTCTCAACAGTGTGCCTAGAAGTCAAATGGCCAACACTGCATATTGCAGCACATGTCCCACTAATCCCACTAAAGTAGTCGGACCGGAAGTTCAATGTGTTTCTCATAATCACTGCATCTGGCCCTAATATTTTGGCACTTAACATTTCTAAGAATATTTTCTCTTATTATGTATTCGGCAAAAAGAGAACACCGAGCACGTAGTAGTCATTAATACCAGTCAAATGCAGATAGCGAAATGAATGCGTTTTGAGATAACACGTTTTGGAATATAATGGATTCAACCGAATTTTGTCACAATTAACATTTATAGGCATTGGAACAGGTTTTTTTGGTACTTAGATTATAACATGTGGAAAAGGGGGAAGTAAGAGTTGTTTTAATTGTCAAATGAATGGTTTCGTTTCCAGTTTCTAATTTTCGTTTATCTGAGCTTGTAACCAATCCATTTATCTGTCCTTTCGGTTTTGAGTTTATTTATTTAGGTACGTACATATTTTTTTGATATTTCATATTAGGAAAGGAAGACCTAGAGATAGATTTAAGGATCAGTATCAAAGCCAAATTTGGAAATGTAAGATGTGAGAATACAGAAAATTCTAGGTGTTAATAATAAAATCGTGGAATCTTGAATGAGAAAACATAATTGAAATTTATGAAACTAAAATATGAAATTTTAAATGAAAATGGAAGCCTCGGCTCCTTGAATGACTCATTTTGTCCATTAAAAAAAAAGCATGTCCCGTTTAACAAAGTCGTTTAACAAAGTGGAAATAATTAAAACAGCCCTACATAAAAATGTCATTAAGCGGCATGTTTCGCCACAACTATGTGGACTATTTAATTAATTAATTTCAGTTATTTTGGGAATAATTGCTATAATTTTCTCATACATTCTAGTGAGCCTAATTAAATAAAATAGACAGAGAGCGGCGCATATTTGTGTTTATTAAAGTACATTTGAATCTGGTTTTGTTTAATCAACTTTTTTTATTCTAAAATGCTAAAACATACAATTCACATAAAAATACTGTAAAGTTCACAACAGGTCAGTCGCCTTCTAATGGACAAGTTCCCCATTAGACAATTCCAATGATTCGATAATTGCCGATTCATGAAAAGTAGTTTTTTATTATGATCAGACTTATCTTTAGAAATTGTCAGGTGAATGAAACTATTACAATATTTTACACGGCAAATGTTGTCACAAAAAACGGTAAGCTTTTCACAATGTGATTTTCTAACAGGTCAGAGCTGTAATTAAAAGTTTTGCTAATTTCCATCAAATACTAATTTAAGCGGTGGTCAGAACTAAATGTCAGAAAGTCGATTCTTAACACGAATAATTTATAGAAAGAACGAGAAGGATATAAACACAGTTCGTTACACTGATTAAGCTGTTATGTAGTACATTTAATAATTTCGAGAGTTTACTTGTAATTGTTGGGAACCGGATGTAATTTTTGCCTAAAGAGTACTAAAATGTGTTAATGAAAATTTTAATTATATCGTCAGATTTACTTGAACTTACACAAAACTAATTAAGGAGTTAAAACAGAGATAGTTTTAAAAATCAGAGCTTCGTTATAAATTAATAAGCAACGTCTGCATTGGTGATAAAGAATTTTCTGCTAATTAAACCATCTGTCGGAGGTTCAAAGTATTGAACGAAATTTGCTCGAAATGACATGAATAGTGGCTGATAAATTAATTGAGCACTCTTTCGGTGTCTTCAGAAGGAAATTGTTCGAACAAATCCGGGATTTTGTTGGGGCTATTTATACTTATTACTACTAATTAACCCGCCTTGATGAACATTAGCCTGAAAACTTGTTTTGGTAGAGCGACACAAAACATTCATTTCCCTGAACTTCTAAGACAACGTTAATTAAACTTGTTCAAAAACGTAGCAGTGTAAATGTATTCAAAATAAAAAACGACATTTAAATAATCCTCGTAATAACAACAATTGTAGGCGTTGATTTATGCCATATCTAGTCTATTTGTCAAGAAAACTTAAGTTATTGATACTCATTTTACGCAGAATTTCTTACAGAATCCAAAACTGTGCTGAACATTTCCACACGGCAACAAATGACTTAGAAACGATTGATATTTCGGGTAAACACCAAAGGGCAAATTATGTTTGCCATTTTACATAAAATATCCTCAATTTTAAAATTTATTCATATCGCCAAGAAATATTGTTTAAATTTTCTGGAAGCCTTTTACGGTGGTAAGAATTATACTTCTGCAACGCTTAAAAGTAAATTTACAAACGAGATCAAAAGTATAATATATCAAGAAGTCATTTTATAAAGTGGCAGATTATTCATGATATCCTCGGCACTTTTAGTAATGACACCATTATTCACATTTCCCGACTTTTCACAATTTGTGTAATACCGGTATTACCCTCATAATTTACCCTATAAAATGTGCTTCGTAAGTCTTTCCCGGTTAAAAAAAACTTGGCTTTTCGCGAGGAAATCCAATATGTGGGTTGCTGTCAAATTATCAATCTTTCCGCGTTTTTGCTTTTACTACGGTTCTATAACGAACATCATCTCGGTTCAGGAAAAATATCTACAGTATATTTGGCGGCATACGTGGAGGTTATAAAGATGTCAATCCTCCATTAAAAAGTTTACGCAGGGTTTATGTCAAATAACATTTTGGCCTTGATGTTCTACACACTTCACCTTATAAATTATTACAAGTGACGTGTTGTATCGCTCCTGCCGGGAATAAAAAAATTAATGCACACAGCTTTTACAATAATAAAAAAATGACAGCCAGTTTGTCAGTTATCAATAATCATTTTCTAGTTTATAATTTGAAATGAGTACACGCAACTGAAAATGCTTATCAACTTAATTTTAGTGCTTTCCCGTTGCGTGCATCCTTACCCAATACCCCAATTATAATTTTTTTGGAGTAGTAACAAGTCTATCGTTACAAGTAGCTAAGTGTAAGAATGTATAAAAAAATCAAGAATCTTTTTTACTGCCGTACATTATTCACATACTTTTCTGATATAGTGCTCAATAAATCTTTTTAGGTTTTAATTGGGAACATTCAGACTTGTAAATTTCAAAATTTATTATGTTATTTTTGGGTCATAAAGTATGTCGTAAAAATGAGATTTTCTAGTTCAATATTTCCAAATTTCTTGTTTACTATTCGTTGATTTTTGGGGTGGAGAGGTGTAATTTAGGAAAATCGCTAGTTGCAGAATTAGGCATTTAAAAATTTGGAAAGAAAAAAATTGTTCGTGTTAGACCCTCATTTTAAACTCTTTAAGGAATGGCTATCTCGCAAAATAAACAAACATTCCATTCGTTTCAATTACTTTCAGAAACTAGGTTACGCACTGATTTACACATCTCTTCAAAATTCTTCCCTTTTAAAAAACAAATAGACACTGAAAATAGGCAGTTTGCGTAAATCAAAGACAATCTACCTAAGCTTCATTCCGCACCTCCAAATCAGTCCATTTCAATTTAGACCCCACCTCTGATTGACGTCTGTAGGTGACTACACCTCTAACAATAAAAATCTTTCTCTTAAGAAAATATTTTCGAATGGCTGTCAAACTTGCGTCTCCACATTAACATCACAACACATCGTTGTAATTGAAATGTCCAAATGACTGAGACCTGCAGATACATCCATGACTGACAGGTAAGTTTTCCTACACATGTATCTCCTGTCTTCTGAGACACCAGGGGGTCATTCCTCAGCAAAATTTCATGTACATGTAAGTCGACATGCTTTGAACAAAATAGTGTAGCCACGTGTGGAGCCACGTGGTTATTTCTGGAATATGTATCTACAATTGGCATCGTGGCAACGGTGGATAATGAGCAAGAAGAGTGTTGTGTTCCAGTGACTCTTTTGGTGCAGTTTATATTTAAATTTAAGCAGTAAACAAGTTCATTATGGGTAACGATTGCGTTTGAATATAAATATTCCCGGGATTACACCATTGGCTCAATGGTGCCAGTAGTGTATGTACAGAAATAAAAATGTTTCATAAGGGTCTCTTTGGAATTAGGTTGCTGATTAATATTTGTTAGCGCTCATTAAAAATAGACCGCTGCTATTCTACCGTAATTTATCCAACATATCACCGAGTCAAATTTTCGAGGTTTTAAAAAGAAATCCATCTTGTTAAACCTGTGTGAGTAGTTGAAAATAATAAATCGGACGGGAATTAATATTCCCATTAAGTGTTTAAGGGTTTTGCATTTATCTCCGTTTTCTCGCAATATTTCATTCCGTTGCTCTTGACTCCCTGAATTTATATTGTGACGTTATCAAAGACTAACTGTTGAAAATTATTCATGAGAAAGTGAACAATTTAAAATTACCATAAAATCAACTTCTCAACATTTTCGTAATTCAATCTAAAATCATCGAGTAATTGGTGAAAGTTCCAGAGGAACAATTACTAATAAATCTTGGATATGTTTACATTGTTACTCATCATCTGTTTATTTAATTCTTCATAACAAGCGTCAACGATCTCCAAGATGAATAATCAATTTGAAACGGAGCCACGAGGGGAATTTGACTAATTTCAAGAACCAAAACGGATTATTCCATCGCATTAATAAGTCCTAGAGAAAATGGAGCACAATGCCATTCATAAAGCTTTGTTTACTCCGTCAATAAGACAATTCCACTAAAACCACAAAGAAAAGAAAATCCTCCATTAAAATCAATAGGAGAAAAACATGGGACCAGAGTTTAATAATAATAATTGGAACGGACTCAAACTTCTCTACAATAAAATGTGTGGGATGTAACATTGCGTTGCGTAAATAACGTACGCACACACACGCATTATACGAAAATACTCTCCAGGCTTCTTAGATAAATTACGTACAGGAGATTCTTACAAATGCGTTGCGAAACATATTTTTGTTCTCATTCTTGAGGCGATGGAACTGGGAGCAGCAGGACGGGAAATTGAGAAACTGTATTGTTGGGCAGCAGGAGCGTTTATTTTTGAACTCATTACTTGCATCTTTGGACAGTATTACTGTTAATGAGTTCAAAATATGTACCAATTTTACAAAATTTGGATACTGGTACATGTATTTCTAAACTTCAGGTTCTGAATTCTCTGATTTGAGGTACCCAGCTTCAAAATTTTCTTAATTGTTTGAATGGCCGATCCGAGCTTGATAGAAACTTCACGAACTGCGAAATAAAAAAAGTTCAACAATTTTCCTCTTTCGCCGCAGCCATCCGCTTGTATCAACATTTTAATCCCTCAAGCCGCATTTCCCTAATAAAGTCGTAGCATTATATTTTACGCGTTAGTCGCTTGTAATTTTTCTAAAAGATAACACTTCCCTATATAATTTGGTGTTTGGACCGATATATCTTCGGCAGTGGCGGGTCGTGACTCGTGACTCGGTAAACGTGTGAGGCGATATGTGCTTAAATTTGAGTACCCTGTTATTATTTTAGCGCCACCAACAGAGTGTTTGAAATTCGGGGTTAAGCATGTCATCAAGATTTTGGTAAGTAGTGGACCGTTACATTCAAACGTATGATCGACATATCAGCGTTATTTATCAAATCGCAAAGTGCGACAAAAATGTTCTCACGTATGGCTCAAACTCAACAAATCTGGGCTCATTTTACGCAGAATGTCACGCTAGATCCAAAAACATGAGAATTTTCAATTTTCGTCAACAAATAACTGAGTTATGGTCGTTTGAATTTTTGGGTTGTCGCCAGAGGGCCAAATTTTTGAAAGTTCGAAACAATTCGTGCTCGATATCTCGAAAACTATTTTAGATATTGAGATGCGGAGTACGCCATCGTTTTTCTTGCGTTTTTTTTACATAAGAAATAGTTCTTTGATTTTTCTACAGTCGAAATTTGCAAATTTTTGCAAATATTCATGACTAAAACTATGCCAAACTTCTGATATCGATATCTCGCTTATTTTTTAGAGTAAACTTAAGTTATTATACATCAGTGTACGCAGAATTTTCCGTAGATTCCAAATCTGGGATTTAAATTCAGATCCGACAACAGATAACTGAGTTATGGCCGATCAAAGTTTCGGATAGTTGATTTTCATTTTTTCTCATTTTTCGTAATTTTCAAAGTTAAATATTTCGGAAACTATTTGAGATATTGAGATGCGGTTTGCGCCATTCTTTTTCTCGGCTCATTTTACGTTAGAAAATGTTCTCAAAAGCCCAAAATTCGATAGTCGATTTTTCGCGAAAAAAAATTGCGACTCAAACGATGAAAATTTTTAATTTTTTTTATTTTTGGCCATAACTCGTAAACTATTTGTCCGATAGATCTCAAATTTGGCCAGTAGATAGATTTCGAGCTCCTCTTTTGACTGATGTATAATTCAATGCTATTAAACGTCGTTTTTATTTTGAAAACATTGATTGAAAATCACCCTAAAATGATGTTTCCAAAACAGTTTTTGGCCGATACCTCGTTTATTTATTAAAAAAACTCAACAAATTTGGGTCTCATTTTACGCAGAATTTCACGCTGAATTCAAAAACATGATAATTTTTGAATTTTTGTCAACAAATAAGCGAGTTATGGCCGTTTGAAATTTCGGGTTGTCGCCAGAGGGCCAAATTTTTGACGGTTCAAAACAATTCGTGCTCGATATCTCGGAAACTATTTCAGATATTGAGATGCGGTTTGCGCCATCGTTTTTCTCACAATTTTTCACCTAAGAAACAGTTCTTTGATTTTTCTACAGTCGAAATTTGCAAATTTTTGCAAATATTCATGACTAAAACTATGCCAAAATTCTGATATCAACATCTCGCTTATTTTTTCGAGTAAACTTGAGTTATTATACATCAGTGTATACGGAATTTTCCGTAGATTTCAAATCTGGGATTTAAATTCAGATACGACTGCAAATAACCGAGTTATGACCGATCAAAGTTTCGGATAGTTGATTTTCATTTTTTCTCATTTTTCCCAATTTTCAAAGTTAAATATCTCGGAAACTATTAGAGATATTGAGATGCGGTTTGCGCCATCGTTTTTCTCGGCTCATTTTACGTTAGAAAAAGTGCTTAAAAGCTTAAAATTCGATAGTCGATTTTTCGCGAAAAAAAATTGCTACTCAAACGATGAAAATTTTTCATTTTTTTTAATTTTTGGCCATAACTCGCAAACTATTTGTCCTACAGATCTCAAATTTGGCCAGTAGATAGATTTTAACCTCCTCTTTCGACTGATGTATAATTCAATGCTATTAAACGTCGTTTTTATTTTTAAAACATAGATTGAAAATCACCCTAAAATGATGTTTCCAATACAGTTTTCGGCCGATACCTCGTTTATTTATTAAGAAAACTCAACAAATTTGGGTCACATTTTACGCAGAATTTCACGCTGAATTCAAAAACATGATAATTTTTGAATTTTTGTCAACAAATAACCGAGTTATGGCCGTTTGAAATTTTGGGTTGTCACCAGAGGGCCAAATTTTTGACGGTTCAAAACAATTCGTGCTCGATATCTCGGAAACTATTTCAGATATTGAGATGCGGTTTGCGCCATCGTTTTTCTCACAATTTTTCACCTAAGAAACAGTTCTTTGATTTTTCTACAGTCGAAATTTGCAAATTTTTGCAAATATTCATGACTAAAACTATGCCAAAATTCTGATATCAACATCTCGCATATTTTTTCGAGTAAACTTGAGTTATTATACATGAGTGTATACAGAATTTTCCGTAGATTCCAAATCTGGGATTTAAATTCATTTGAATTTTGAATTTGAATTTGTGAATTTTTTGTAATTTAAAAATGCACAAATCCAGCTGTCACTTTGAACACCGGCTTATTCCATCTCTGAACCTGGCTTAGTTTAACACCATGCAAACTTGTATTTGAACCGCTCAAAAATGTTTGTGCAACGCAAAAATCATTTAAGCCTGAATTAAGACAGATTTGAACCGGTTCAAATTTTGAACCGTGTTTATGCAACCGGCCCAAAGTGTTAATTTTTGAGTTTCTCGTGTCCCTTTTCCGATTTATTCCGTCGCACCCACGCTACGATTGTTTCTCGATGTTGCAAGCGCTAAAGGCGATGGATACACTTTTCTCATATCTTTGTCCAAAATGTGTAAGACATTCATTGGGTAATAAAACAATTTGGAAAGTTAATTTACGGAAGATGGTCATCATAGATTACCATACAAATGTGATCCTTTCATGGTAACTTTACCAAAGTATGACGCTCCGAGAAATTTAATTATAACAGCTCTAATAGTGCTTCCTTTGGATGTTTTGAGACGAAAAAAACATAATTAATTTATGTAATTATTTGTGTCGGTACATAAAAATGTAGAAACCAGTTTCTAATCAAGATTCGGGTAATAACGTTCAATCCGACCAGAGTACATTTAACAGTGGGCAGATAATATGTGAAATTGCGTCACCGCGGTGTTCTTTGTCTTCTAAAATGTCCAAGTCGATCAGTAATATCTCGTATCCTTGTCGAGCAATTAGAAAATATACGGTTAATACGAGACGAAAGTATAAGGTTACATTGTTTGCCCGTCTTTGTCCGTGTGAGAATTTTTAACAGGACATTCCAAATCCAACGTGTTTTAAATTTGATCTTAACTGTGTAGTTGAAGAATTCTCCATTAAAATTTCTTATTGTATTTAGTTTCGAAACCTCCAATAATCTCTAAGCTGCTATAAATTTCGGGTACTGGACGTACTCTCTCTTTGTCTTTTAATAAATTAGTCGAAATTGTCCAACAAAGGCGCCAGAGACTGTCCTGTCTTGCCAAAGCAATAAAATATCCGCATGTCCACGTCCATATTTGCCCGTTGGTACTTACAATAATAAATTCTTCTACCTATTCAATGCAATGTTCAAGTGTCACTTAAATAGTACGTCATTTATTATTTTCGCCTTCTTGTAGGCGGTCTTAAACGCAGATAACAGAGAAAGAGAATGGGCGCTTTCAAAGACTGGAGGAGCAATTATTTACATACTGAATTTGACAAAAAAATCTGGCAAAATTTTCCCAAAAATAACCAGACAAGCATCGCGTGACACGGATATTCTAAAAATCGCTAAAATACCAAAAAATTTCTTGTTACAAAAAAGGATATACCTGGAAGGTATCATGATAAACAGTTTAGTATGTAAATCATTGTGTTTTTATAGTTCCATTATTTTTATGACAGTTAAAGACCACAAAAAAATAATGAAAAATTCACAAAAGTGGTAACAATTCTTACCGAATTGGTCGCATTTCTTCCCAATTCCACATTCAATAAACAAACCCAACACATTTTTAACCCAGCAGGACGGCAACGCTTTAATTTGTCAAATGAAAAGCTTGCTTTACATTTTAATAATAATAGAAACATGATCTTGAATATCAAAGATTTATTGCTGGAGTCCCAGAAAAGCGCTAATCGATTTATCTTACACGTGTTTACTGAACTCTTAACGGTGTTAAGATATAAATTCATATCATCCAAGCTCGAAAGTCTTCAGAGTATTAAATTCAATTAATCCCTGTTAAAAGTGTCGCATGATTTATTTCACACAGTGCACAATTTAGTAACATGGAGATTCGGGAAGAGAATTGCAAGATTTGTTCGGTAATCTCCAAGCCTCCGGTTATGTAAATGAACGATTTCCGTTTCAGGAATGATTTGACACGCAATGGTTGAAAAGTCGAGGAAATCGTAATAAGATAACGAAGATCCAGAAATTACAATTGTAAATTATCCTGGGCGCGATTAGGTGTTTTACAGCCAAGTAGAGACAGCGTTAATAAAAATTTTATTATCGAAAACACATGGCTTCTAATTATGTAAACTTTTTATTCACATTACTAGTCAAAGTCGTTCTAATGTAAAATTTACATACAAATTGGCCGTTACCAAATCTGTTTACTTCAGTATTTACCTCATAAAAGTTTTGACTTTTAAAACTAATAAAACACCTGAGAGCATTCTTTCTGAAAAGGTTTCTTTTTGCAGTGTGACCAACAAACAAGTTGCAATTAATATAACGACAAAAAATCCAATTTGTGGAACAGAGTCATATTTCAATATTTTATAACATTTCGAATATCCTTGTCGGCATTTTTTTACTGAGCATATGTCTCACATTATTTCATTTCTGATAATAATTAAATGTTGTATTATTTTTAACAGGGAGCTGCATTGAGATCGGACCTCTTTAGAAGCACATCTCAAAAGTAAAATTCTAATAATAACGATGGAAAAATAAAAATTAAATATTGACAAAAACAGAAAGGTTTTTATCAACTTAAAAGAGGGTAAAATGTAACTTATATCTATTCACCAAACCCTAAAGTTACAAAGGTTGGCAAAAACAAAACATTCTAAAAGTAACAATTGGTGAAACTGGTAATAACTAAACGGGGAGTTGACGTTTTTAAAGTTAAAATTAAAAAATCCAAGTTTCAAAATCGACTAGAATTTTAGTTTCTACGAGAAAAAGTAAGAAATTTCTGCATTGAAAGGTAGTTATCAACTGCATCGTCAACACTTTTCTGAGGTAATCTAAAGTAAAACAAGTTGGTGCAGATTCCAAGTATCTACTATAATTATCAATAAATCAATAAAATAACTTGATTTTTATATCGTGAACTAATCTACATTAAACAACTTATGGATAAAAAGTCACATCATGAGGTCTTGATTGATATTCCTAACCTACAATCCACTCAGTCAATGCGAAAAATCCAACTGCTGAAGCTGGTTCATGACAGAAATCAGTGAAAAAACAAACTTTGTAAACTACAAACACAAATGTTAACTTCTTTAAATCTTAAAACAAGCACTCACTGAAAGACTCCACTCAAAATTAACAGAAAAAACTTGAGCAAAGTCGAGTTGCAGGGTCTTTTGCACACTCATCAAAAAGATCAGATATATCTTTTTATTTTCGATGTTCCAGTTGTACCAATTAACTTGACTTAACACATCAAACAATTCGTTTGACTAAAAACATCATCATCAATCCATCATAAAAAATCACAAGAAATGATAAACTGCATGACTAGAATCCATACTATACCATCATTTAAATACATACCGTATTTTCTAGCATTTGTCCTGCTGCGATAATTTGAATAAAACCATGTCCTACTAACAGCATTAAAGTGCACTTGCTCAAAAATCGACCCTTTAAAGTCTCCTGAAGCTATTAGAAAAAGTTAATGATTCTAATCTAGAAGGAAACTTACAGTAAAAAAAAGAACCAGCAGGCTGATGAACTGAATTGTACCGGTTAATAGAAACATGATGATGAAGGGGCGCAGTTTTAGTTTTACACTCCCAATAATTCTAAAATCAAAGTAAGTACATGAAAATCTACAATAAATTTGAACTTGGAGCAGAAAAATTTCCACGTACGAACTTAGATACTCGTAACGTTGTATACAAATCTTCAACTTCTTACGAACAAGCGCCTGGTCTTCCTCACTTGTTTGGATGTTGCAGTCCTCGATAGAGCTTTTCAGAAAGTCGACCAATAAGTATAACTCAAAACGCACCAGACTTGTGGCAAAAACTGTCATCCATAAAGGAGCTGCAGCAAGAAGATTACAAGGTATTAAAGAGGTCCTAAAGAACCATGACAAAGCAATCTCCCATCGAGGAAAATTCTTAAAAAGAGCCAAAGGAAAATAAAAATAGTCATCATCTTCTTTTGGTATAAGATAAGTAGCTCCATTTGTAACACACAGAAGTATATGAAGTATATGACAATAAAAACGATGAAACAACTAGTTTCTATTCGAATTCGATTCTTAGTGGACAAATTGGTTGCGTTTATATTCCAAAAATGCATTACTTTAAATATGTTTTGGTAAGTCGTTGCCATTCTCGAAATAATAACAAGGCTTCCCAAAATCTACAAGAGTTAGTTTGTGTTTGTATGAGATTTAATACTCACAAAAATTAAAGATCCATAATACACGAAGAATTTGATAAAGTACACACTGTCAAATTTTTGCAAAAACAGAAAGGTTTGCACCAGCATCAAAGAACCTAAAAAAATTACGATGCATTTTGAAATAAATGTAACCAATTTGGCATAAAAAAGGTCGAAGTAAAGAAAACGGAATAAGAGGAGAAGGTATGGTGATTCATTGTGGTTTGTTGTCAAAAACGATTGCATCTTACTCGATGCCAGTTCTGAATAAGATCTGACGTAGTTTTCAAGTTAACTGGACACTAAATAAAGTACATAAATATAAATGAGTAATGACAGTAATGAGGAGGCATTATGATTATTGAAGAAGAATTACGAATATAGCCATGATAAAAATAATTATGCCTAGAAATACGAGAAACAATAAGATAGGGAACATCCACGTACTCTGAACTTCTATATAATTAAATTGTTTGATTAGATGTATTAACCTAAATCTGTCTATTTATAATAATTTTCTTCCATTTCGAAAAACATATTGCCGGCGTTATGTAAAAACATAGCATTTATTGACATCATTTGTGCTAATACTGAATTGCAACGTCTTTCATATTTCTTCTAATTCCAATCAATATTTAATTTATCAGTCTAATAAAGATATGAGTGAAAGTGGCAAAAAAGACAAAACGCTTGACCCCTCATAATTTCTTCGAGTGAACGAAACCAGATATTGCTAACCAATTTATGCATAATTTTAGGTTTGGTTCATATTTCATGTGTGTCAATGCATGATTTGTGAGAAAGTCCTAACTCGATTTATTTCTTGTTTAACCTCGAGAAAACGATAGACAAAGATAGCCCAAAGAGGATGCAGCCAAATTTAAAATGTTATTTCCTGCACATTTATTTATGATATAAAGGAACCGTTAGAAACATTTCCTTTCAATTTTAGACATAATTTTCGCGGTGAAGAAATATAGTATGGAGAAGCAATAGACCGTTAAAAATTGCTACAATTTCGCGATTCTATTATACCAAAGTTTGAGGTTGGGTTTAATTCGCAATTAATTAATTGTCGTTAGATAAAAATGTGACTTGAGAAACCCACCGCATTACGAAATTAAACCCATCTATCTTTAACAAGCGTTTGATTTATGTACTGTATAATTAGTAACCCACAAAAATTCCGAAATTTGAAACTTGACACTGCTACTGCTCAAAATTTAATATCATTATCTTTTGACGTTGCTCCTTCAAGCTGTAATTTTTTGATCTCACAATTAGCATTCTGTATAAGGCGAAGCTTATTGTTGTTTTCTCAGAGTATGTATTTGGGCAAAGCATACACAATAATTGTGTATGATTGATCTCGTAGAAAAGGAAGTGCTCACATCTTTGTCAGATAAATTACGTAACCGTAACGAAATTTCATTGCGCCTTGTAATAAAAAGACCAGTCCATACTTAAATCAGATAAGACGTTTAATAATTGGTCTAACAGTACAATATTAGCGTCATACTCACATACAGGTTTTAAAAATACATTGCTTCGGGTCGATCTAAATTAATGCACCATTTGAAACTGCCGGACCACTTTTCTAAGGTGTGTAATTTTAAAATATACATCAAGAAAGTAATGCTGTTGGATAATTTAATGCGTGGATATCTTATTATTACTGTTATAATGGCAGACTACCAAAGTAAATTGTAGTTTTGGTAAACAACAATAAGGTTTATGTTTCCTGTGCAAGACCTACGCTTATCGATTTGATTTTTGACAGATTTCCCACGCAAAAAAATCAGGAAAACTCAGCCGGTAAATTCCAGAGACTATGATTTCATCTTAAAAAATCGTCCCGACTATAATTTTAAAATTGCTGTGCGAATTTGGGTTGTTTACTAATTTTGTGTTAGTGTTACCTAGAAAACTATATCGTGATCACGGATTCCGAAATTAGAACAAAGCGATACAATTTAAAAAATATGCAAATACACGACAAAATAATACGTTATAAAATTTTGATTGACTGTCTAATGGTTCAAACACAATACTGGTGTTTTTGATTCGTCTAGGAAATTTTATAACATCCTTGATGTGCAGACATTACAATTACGCAGTTGCTAAATTGCACGGTTGCTGCTTAATTTGCATAAGGAACAATTCGCCGGCAATTATCCCGGATAATTTTGTTACTTGTTTGTCTACAAGATCACTTAAATTGTCATCGATAAATTCAACAACAAAGCTATATATTCTCATTATTCCTCTTAATATTATTACAATAATTTAAAAGTCGATTGTAAATTAATAAATCATTCTGTTTGTGCCGCGACTTTTTTCGGCTACCAGCTTGTCAACACCGTAAATTATGACAAACCTTTAGTTGGTATAGTTTTTCAAGAAAAACTGGACATAGTTTCGGTGTTATTTATCTGATGATTATTGTAGATACGTGAGTTTTAGTTGTAATCGATTCGTAGGCCAAACTTCTATTGTATTCGTACAAAAAAAGAATTCTGGGCTGGATGCAAGACAGTGTCAGAACAATGCACGGTTCTAAGTAGAGGATTCTGCTTTGTTCTTTACCAAATTGCATATACAGCCTTGAATTAAACATGTTAAGCTCATATTTTTATATTGCCATATATGTTAAACGGCCATTATCTGCCTTGTTCTAAAAAATCTATAAGATTCAGAATCTTCAGAATAAAATGAAGGAACTTAAAGATCTCAAAGAATCTTAAATTTTAGATCTTGAGCTTATTGGAATTCAGATTACAAGATTTTGATTCATCGCATAAAATAATCAGAAAAAAGACATAGCCGAGAATTTAAATTAGTAGGTGGAATCTAAAAACTGCAGAATTGCAGAACTGAATTTTTGTTGCAGTTATACGCATAAATATGATCATATTTTCGTAAATGTTTGGAGAAAAAGTGCTCACCGGTTCAAACCATCAGAATCGTAAATATTTGCTCTCGTTTAGTCCAAAATTGATTGCGCGACTTAAAGCAATCTTCGTTGTCAATTTCAATTCCGAGAGTTCCTCTGTAACGCGACTATCAATAAATGATCGCCATCAGAAGGCCGAAAATGGCACATCAAACTGAAATGTCAACTCGTGTTATTTGGGGTGACAATACAGAATTTTGGGCCGTTTTCCCCTCATCGCCATCGGACAGCATAATACATAATTCCAGAGATGCGGGGGTGATTTAGATGGATTCTGCCAATAAAAGGGATCATTTAATTCGAACATTTTTGTTAAAACGATTTGTCTTCATCCAATTAAAGAGTTTTTACGTTGATAAATATTACCGTTAAACGATTAGAATGTTATAACTAGTTCATTTTAATTAATTTTAAATGTAATAATTTGAGGCGGTCGAGCCAATTTACGCTGTTTCAGTGTAACCTCAAGGCGAGTCGTTAATCTTGTTTTACATGAAATTCGCAAGCCAAGTAACGAAAGTATTGCGTCGGGAAAACGTGTCATTTGGCTTTGGCGTTCTTTACTCCACAGGGGGTTCCCCTCAAAATTCCGCTCTTTGGTACCTTTCACGCTTTTCGAGCAAAAAATGCCGTCTATAGCAAATCAGTATGATTATAATGTCCCGTCAGGTGCATTATTATTGAGAAATCCTAATGGCGAATTAATTCGCGAACGTTTTTGCCGGGGGGTTGCGATGTCTGCAGGTCGGTAAAGCAGGTAGCGAAGATGTGCGAGGCCAACCAGTCTTTGCAAACTACCGAAATCGAGATTTATGGGCACCTCTCCGAGCATACCAAGTATGCAACCCTTCCTGAGCCCGATCCTGTCATGTTAGCTTTGACCCAATTAATGAAGTAATTACATAATTAGGTTAAGTTAGGCCTCGTCTTGTTTTGATGCTGTATAGGCGTTGCGGCGCTCAACCCTCGTTCTTCACATGGTTATTGTGCTGGATGTGCACGACACCCAATGTACAAGTTTAATTTCGTTGGCGGACTAATCACGTTATGATAAGGGTGCGATGTCGAACCGCCATCGATGGAACAACCTAGAGAACCCTAACGATATTTCGGGCCCTGGTGAAATATGTATACCGATGCCGAAAGGGTATTTCGGGAAAGCGCGTTAACCAATTTAGAGGTGAGTTTAAAAATTCAAAAGGGGTGGCATCTCGCCTCTGCCTAAAATTAAAACATTAACGCGACGATTATTTGATTAGACCCTCAGAGACGAAAAATCAGCGGAACTTTTCTTTGTGTCATCTCGCGTGGTGTGTAATTCCATCTGGCGCCAGCACCGCTCCTAACCTTATTTTTCATGTGACACCTCTTCACTTTCCCGAAATGTCCCCCATCGCCGCTTATTTATTCCCTTGGCACGAGAAACGCATTGCGATGCATTTTGTATTTCCGTCATTGCGCCGTGCAAATGTAGGGTACTCGGAGGTGTTTGCTCTTTGCGACACGTGCGTGTGTTGCGTGGGTGCGCGTCTTCCACGTCTTCCTACAGCGCATCGATCACAACCCTCTGATCCAGACGCGAGAGCAGTCTAGCGTCGCGACGCCCAACTCTGATAGTCGCCTCCGTTGGGAGACGCTGCTACGAATTAGCGATTGCAGATATATGTATGATAGGGTGGAGATTTACTGCCGCACCGTTGAGGGAGGAACACTTATCTGTGATTTGAGATACGACAGAAACGTGCTCTAATCATTGATTGTCAGGCGAAAGGTTAGATTCGCTGACCAATCATAATTAGCTAATGACATTTTACCCACACGTGGATAATGAAATTAGGTGAAGAGGGTAAGTGTGTATGGATATAAATTCACCTTTTAGTGGAGTTGACAGTGTCCGAAAGAATTTTGCTAGATTTAGAAAAGTGACACTTGGGATGATTTATTTACTTGGCTGACTTATGGAGGGAGTTACGTTTTCATTGTTTTCTTATATTAAAGAAGGGAGTAGAGATTTTTAGGGTAAGAAAACAACGCGCTTTTAGACAAACAAACAATTCAATGATAGATAAAATGCTTGGAATTACCCCCAACCCTCAATTTATAGGATTAAAGGGTATCAAACTTCGAGCATGAGCTGTAACAAAGTTTTGGATCTGGTTTCCAAGCTGGTGGGAACTGTTATTGGCTAAATAAAGCTGGTAAGCTTGTTTGAGAATTGCAGCCTTTCATTGATTGTGAATATTTTTCTCTCCACAACCATGATTTAAAGTAGATATTTTTTAATTTTTTTTAGAATCAGAACTTTATATAAAACCAAAAACCTAAGAATCCTCGAGACTTATTCATATAAAAATTAAAGAAAAATGAAAGAATACACTGAAAATAAAGAATGGCAGTTTGATCATTGAAAATTTCAAACGAATAAATCATCAACAAACAAACCACAAAGAAATAAAAACAAGTAAATCAGCAACAATTATTTTGCACTTTACCGACAGGTAGACAAAAATAAAACAATTCTTTAATGAGAAGCCGACATAAAACATTTTTCAAATTAAGACATTTTTACTAGACTATTTGCGTGTTTACCAAAACTCATTTATATGCGCGCCTTAAATAATACCCATAAATGTTGATCATTTAAAATGTATTAAAACGGCTGACACGAACCGTGATTATGTAGTTTAATAAAAACAGGTCAAAGATGGTGTCGTAATTAGAATTTTGCGCTAATTGTGAATAAGCAGTTTCAAGAAAAAAATGTCCGCCTGATTTATCATGTCAGTTTTAGACATTTCGTCGTGTAATTAAAACATTAGATCCAGAGAAACTATAAATTTATTAAAAATGTTACAACGCATGGCTATATTAATTAATACAAGGTGACAGTTTGCAAATTTTAATATTTAATTTCGTATCGTTGTCAAATTTAATTTACGATTTTCTACTGCATTGATGATGAAATCTGTTTTTTCTGCCTCCTTCAAGTTTATGAAAACAGACACTTCATTAATTAGAATTTATTCTTCTTAATTTATATTACCGGTTTGTACGTAGTTCATGAAAACAACCAGAAATGTGGAATTTCTATTAGTTTTTTCGCCCATGGTTGCGTAATTACAGTAATTACTAAAAAATTAACAATTCCGTGATTACTCATTCCGGAGATAATTTCCGTGACGCTCCTAATCCTGATGAACCGTTAGAAAAACTTCCCAAAAGCGCGATCCTGAAGCGTCCTTCATTCATCCTGTCAACTCGAAGTGTTAAAGTGCAGGTCTGGTTTTAGCCCAAATGAGCCTCTCCCAGTTTCCAAGATATCTTACAGTCGATCTAGTTACGGTCGTAGCAGGATGGATCGTTTATGTGACTAAAGTGGGACGTTAAGCGTTCGTAAAATGTGTTATTTTCATTTTGGAAAACCCCGAAGCCGTTTTTAAGCTTTATGGCGAACATAGTAGGCAAAGTTGCTACATAAATCGTGTAAAATTGTTAAACTACACTTGAAGAATTGCGAGTGGCAATGCGAATGACATATAAAAACGGGACATGATAACAAAGACGAAAAAAAGGTTAAAAGCGCAGAGTGAAGTTGGAAAAGTTGCGAGCTACGTTCACGTAAAAAGAACGTACTGAGAGAAAAAACTTTTACTGAATGCTGAAATGGTTTTCAGCGACATGCTGCTTGGGCAAGTTTTTTTATGTTCCTGTTTACTCGAAACTTCAGGATTTATATATTTAAATAGATATTTGGACGCTTCGGTAATGTATAATGTATGCCTTCAACGATCCCGGGGGCGGCGATGACTGCTGAAATATCCGAGGTAAACGTTGCGCAAAGAAACTGGCAGGTGGTACGTTGTAAATAAACAACATTTAGCCAAAAATGCGCATTAACGTTAATTAAGCACATCGAATTTAATAATGAAGACATTCAATTTGACATTTAGCCCTGCCCTGATTTTATCACCACATTTGCATCGTCGTTACTCACAAAATTGCGAAAGAAGATTCCCCAGTGATAATTTGCTTGGAAATATGAATAAAGACGTTTCATTCAAGAGTGAGTCACGAGCTTCAGACGTGATTGAATCTAAAATTTGTCAGCTATTAATTAATTAATTGATATTCCCAAATAGTATTAAAGATGTCCAAGTGAGGTAGCCAGTTGCAAAACTGCTTTCCAGAGGTTACCCTTGTGTATATACCTTTAATTAACATCTCGTCCGAACAAGTGAAGTTGGGTCGTCCTTCTGCCTACTTGATGGACAGTCTAATTGCGGTGTATGGGGCCGTATCTAATGCCGCCGCCTCGTACGTTATAGTTTGATGTGTGCCCGCGAGGGGATCTGTCAGTCCAAGAGCTTTTATTAAACATCATTTTAGTACACATACAAACAACACAGCTCGAACCACAAATACCTGTGCACGAAATCATCATTCTTGTAAATGAAATTATTGTTATGTTGCTTACTCAACTTCACTTAAACGCTTTGGAATTTTAATTAAGGGACTTCAGATGTTAATTAAAACTCAACTGAATTGATTTATAATTAAATTTTGAGGAGAAAAGTTTTTATCTAATTGAAAGTCTCCTCGACGGTGAAGAGGTCCACATCAAAAGCGGTGGACACTCCAGGGATTTCCAAAAGGAATTATAAAAAGGCAAGAACCACCGCTGTAGATTATCTCACGTCAATTTTAGAAGCATCGCCAGAAATAAAATACAATCTAGAAGTACTCTTATTTTTGTATAAAAAAAACTAGGCAATGCTCCAGGTTAGAATTTTTTTGAACCTGTAGTGATCTATTCGATGTATTTCGTGCATAGTTTAGTTTGAGGCTTAATGTTTTCAAAATTGCCTAGTTTTGAATTGTTTGTTAAGCACACAAAATTACAAAATTATAGCTACAGTAGAGCACATTTTAGAACTTTGTATTGAAAAACTATGAAAAATTAACAATGTTGCCTAAAATTATTATTTATTTTGGAAGTTAAGTATAAACTTCAAATTTTCAATATTTCCTAGTTTTGGACTATACCTATTAATGACACAAAATCAGCTACGAGGAAGATTTTAGAAAATTTAACCGGCAACTTGATCAGAGCGTTATAATTCTGAAAAATTTTTAGATACGTATTTTAAGATGTATAGATAGACTTCAGTTTCTCAGATTTTACTAATTTTGGAATGTTTATTAAGTAGACAAAATTGCAAAATGGCAGCTGCAATGGGAAGTATTTCAAAACTGGGTTGAGAAACCAACTGAAAATTCGCAATTTTAAGAGACGGTCTTATATTAACTCTCGTCAATTCTTTTTTTTAAGGGTTATAGTTTTGAAATTTGTAGAATTTCCAGATTCCCTTTCTTGAGCAATAAACGATAAAGCACAAAGCTCCCTAAAAACTAAATTCGTTCAATAAAGCAATTATTTCAGAGCCTTCAAAGCATAGTTACATTTTATTTCTTTCTGATGAGATCTTATATTGTTATGTAATGAGACAGGGACAATCTGAAAATGTGTAATTTATGACAGTTTGAACAGCTTTAAAGACGCTATTAATCAAAAGGTGCGTGTGCCATACTATGATATATGAATAATATCGAGAGTTTATTGCCCACTTTGAATCTGACGTCGCATCATTACTTTTACCGTAATGTATAATAAGAAAAAATCGTTTTCAATATCAACATCGTTGATCAAACTTCGATTATGACTTATTCCGAAATTGTTTCTTTCCTTGAGAGAATTTGCATAAAAATGATCAAGAAGTTTGACAAACCCTGTATAATGGAAAATCGCCGCCCCATCCCTTATTATTACAAAGCCCTTAATAAATAAGGTTAGTGCAGGAAAGTTGTAATAAATTCAGCTTTTCCACGTAATTTTGCGTCACGCCCCTTCTTTTTTTGAGTCCATTATCGGTGTTGTGTTTGTGCAATTAAGTAGAAAAATGGATGGAAGAATTTTAATGCGTGACTGATAAAGGGCAATTGAGTAACGTGAAAGGTTTTAATTTTTCAGCATTTCATTAATTGCTGAAAAAGCGCTGGCGGCGCGGAATCCGCTCATATGTAGCGTAAGAACGATATGGTCTTTTTTGCTAACGAAAATATGCAAACTCGCACGAAATCAAAATTTTATTGCGATTTTTTAGTAGCGATAAAAGGATATGGCTCTCCGGGTTTCCGCATCAAGAATCGGTTATAAATTTTAGGTATCGAAACGTCATGATTAAAGCTAATTAGAGCCCAGTCATGTTGGGGCAATTTACTCAAGTTCGATGCATTAAAACGTAACTGGATACCACCGTACTAATGATAAAAATGAACAATATAAATGACATCAATTTTCCACTACGGACGAGACGCAGTTTATTCCGAGAATAATATCAGATCTTTCTCAACCGACCAGTCGAAATCTTCTACCTATCGGGTTTTGGGAGTGGTAGGACCAGTACATGCTACATTATTTTCAATGCCTAATTATTGTTTACATCTCAAGGTGACCGCATATGTATGTGTGGTCATAAATACTGCTATATGTCTTCGGCCAGGTAACTTTTGGGGTACCTGCTCGTTCATTCGATACTCAGGCCAGAGATGGCCAAAATTTATCAAGCAAACAAAGCATTCTTTTCAATTACGCGATTTTATTACGGGACCACCCATTCGAACAAATTCCTAGAAGAAAAACTCAAAAGACGAATTGTCCGTTAATTAAAAAAATTCTCGGTGCTCGCCACGAAGCAGGTGTGCTGGAGTTTCACAATAATTTTGGTACCGCTGATCGCTGATAGTAACAACGTGTGTAATGAATATTTTATAGGAGATGTAATTCTATGCTCTGAGATATACTCATTAAATTCTTTGGAATGTGGTAACAACTTTCGGAGTATATTGACCAGCTTAGGCGTTTTTATGTTATTAAACACGCTTACATGGTTTCATTGTCCATATTTCTTTGATTAATATAATGTTGTTAAGGCATTCTTTCGGATTCTTCGGCTTATATTGTTGCCTTCGACAAGAGGCCGGGTCAACTACACTCGTATTTTCATCACATCCTTTGATTTGAAACGTGAAACCGTGTAAAGCAGTGCCCTTGGAAAATAGTCTTCTGGAAGACAATCAAAGTTTTTTACAGCAGTTTTTCTATTTATCATTCGTGTATTTTTGTATAAATGACAATAAAAATCCATCCGCTCGTTTACGTTCAATACTTCTGTAAAGTTTTTCCACTTTCCATCTTAGTCCTTCAGATCCCGCCAACAAAAACAAACTTGCGCCGAAATGGTTAATAAAAATGTTTTGACATAACATCCCGCACAAGACAGGAAAGCTTTTTTCCGTCGAAACTTTCTTGCCATCAAACAGTAAGCGTCCGGAAGTGTGCTTCTTGTTTGCCAAAGAGAAAATGATCCTGAAAAATGATCATCTCATAAATCCAGCTCTGAAAATATTCTTCGACTTGTCCACACCTTAAGTTAATTACACAATTTATAGAGTAAGTTTCAAATAAATACTTCTAAGTGTAATAAAAACGCAATAAAAGCGAGCATGTATTTCTGGCCTTAACTTCAAAGAACGGAAGATTTTTATGTGGGTTTTATTTACTTGCTTTTTGTAGGAGTAGTTGGGTTTACTGACATATTGGTAAGTGTTATCATTTGTCGTTGATTATGTGAAGCCGCAAAGGTTTTTATTGTGCTTTGGGGATCGGGTAAATTTAGAGCGGTTTTGAAGTTTGGCAACTTTTGGCGCCAGCCCAGAAAAGATGGAGAGTACAGCTGTAATGGCGCAGTGAAATATGGATTTAGGATTTTAAATTACGATTTGTCGGGGAAATATTTGGCTCCGACTAATGAAATAATAATACTTAGAAAAACAGGTCTTTTGCCTTGTATCGGCACATCGAACTTGATTATCAATTCTGGCCATTTCCGTATTTTTGTCTTTTTTGTATAAAATAATAATCCAAGTTTTTGTCTCTGGTATTTCCGATCTGAACTCAATCCAATTTTTTGCGGCCTCATAACTGTATTAGAAGAGCTATCAAATATGGTAAGATTTTCAGTGTCAGCAGCAATTACGCTGTAGCTTTTATTGATATGCTTCTGTCGCTGAAGTGGTATATCACATCAGATTTCTTCACCACGGTCGTGCCAAGTCAAAAGTTCGTCTACCTGCTTTTAATTAGTCATTAATTCCATACAGGATTATCTACTACGTGATCCAATTAAAGAAAAAAATCAACGGCAGCCTTAATTATCCATTAACATTTCAAATATATCGGGTTCAATTGCCTTGACGCGAAAAACAATTTCGCGAGTTAGAAAGAAACAAACCAATAAATCGAAATGCAGATAACAATAAATTACGATCGTTATCGACGTTTAGAATCCAGCAAACAGTCTGTACCTACCTGGGCATGCAAGTGATGTATTGACGGTAGGTATTAACGGCGTAAAGAACCAACCGACTATTTTAGAAGAGTCGCAGCCAAGGTGAGCCAGTATGGCATACTGAGTTAGGCCCAATTTATGATCGTCTACAGTGGGTACAACATACAAGAGATGTGTTCCCCAGGTACCGCCGAATTCATGCGCTCTGCAAAAACTACACCAAATTGCGCGCAGGATTGGGGGGCCGCGACCGGAGAATAGATTATCCGGTATTGACCATGTGACCTTCAAGAGTGCTGCAGTTCGGGTACAATAAACGTGCCAATTGCCAAGTTCAATTACTATTGGTAATGACCTTTAGCTTCGGGTTTTTTGCGGAGATTTTGACAACAAAGGAACGCAATTTGTTTGCGAACATGACAAAGAACTACAAGTACCACTAAAGATTTATGTCTTTCATATATCACGCGAGGGTACCATTCTCAAGTTCGCTTGGAACCGTCGCCGCATTCGGTGCCTTTCTAATTAAATTTTGTTTGGGGCTGGTTGACAAAAAACCCAATTGTTTAAAACATTTTCACAAATCTAAAATTTTGAAATATTGTGACGTATCATCTGAAAAGCAACTTTGAAGTACGCATTATCTAATAGGAAAAAAATGAAATCAGACAACAGAAAACGAGAATTTAGGAATTTGTAACATTGGGGACCTGGAAATGTAGCCCAACTTTACTTCGCGCCCCCTCACTACGGTCCTGCTACAAACTTTCATGTTTCCCCATCTGATAAAGTTTGCGTTCGAAGATAAGTGGAAATGGCAATACTAAATGTTCCATACGTGATTTCAACTAACCTCTAAAACTTAAAATTTCGATATCCGCCAGTTTTTTCAACTTCAAATTGCGATATTAAGCCCTAATTTAAATTTTTATCGTCTGCTATGAATTTTATCTCACATGAACCCGTTTTCACTAAAAATTAATTAATTCTCGTTTTTGCTATTTTGTCTACTTCCAAATCTTTCATTTATGCAAATATGGTTTTTATGTTTTTTTCGTAGTTTTTACACACATAATCCGGGCTAGTTATTTTTTAGCATGTTTTTAATCTATATCATAATTGCTTCAGGAAAAATAGGTACGCATTTATAGTCACGAGAACTATGTTCGAGCGACATTTCTTAATAAATTGCTGCGTCTACCTTTGAAAATGCCTGGGTTGAATATGGTCAATTGAATCAATAACAGACATTATCGAAGAATTTCGATGGTCAAGGTTACTTTACAATATGCTCCTGAGGGGAATAAGTCCCAATAATTTGAAAGACAGAATTATAAAATGAATAGGCGAGTTTGTATAAAATTATTAAGCATGATGATTGCTAGATGGTAGGTTATTAATATAAAACAGCATGAAACACGTATCAATGCTGTAAGTGATGTTTTCAATAATCTCCGCCTGACAGAACAATTTTTAATTATTGTTAAAAGCGCGTAATCGTAAAAACCGCCTTAAATCATCTGAATAAGTTATCAGAACCTGCTGCTCTTGACAGTTTATTAAAATTTCCATGAAAGCCGATTATTATAGGGAAACTTCTCAATATGTTTATTTACAAAAACCGAAACAAATTATTCCGAAAATGCTGTTTGCGCCCTTAATTGAATTAATCTGCTCACGTTTTCCATATAGAAATACAAGAAGCGGCCCAACAGAGTGGAACTAAACAGTTTAATAAAAAGCTTAACACTTGATTTGACAATGATGTCTTATTTTTCTTACGTCTGTCGCAACCGAGCAAAAACCAGAAGAGATCAATCTTTGGGTATGATCGATCAAGTCATGCTTAACTTGCTGGGTAATTTATCCTTGAACTTCACCATCTGGTACGTGAAATTCGGCCGTGGGTGGAAACATGCGAGTGTTTAATTAACATTGTCCGAAAAGAAAGAAATTATTTTCCTGGAAAATTTATGAGGGATTTAATTAGCCGCAATTTGGGCGAATGCTCAGACTGAACAGCGTTAATTCGGAGATTTGGCAGTTTTGTTTTTAATGCATTTCAATATAATACACTGCGCGTCAGAAGTTAGGAATGTTTAATCAATTTTTTACCAAAAGTGTCATCTCTCCGCACTGAATGTGGTGCAGTTTCTCGTTGAATTTTGGATGAAAGTGAAATCGAAAGTTTGGTTTGTGTATGACAATTATCCATAACTTGAGTCGAGCAGCTTATTAAAATTCTGTTGGCGGCCTGTACTTATTGTGCTCATACACAGCAGGAGATCTATTGTGGAGCCGCCACAGCCAATACCAATAGAGTTTAGTGAAACATTGACAGGACAACTCAATCAAAAATGTTTCCAAACATGACACAAATTTGTCTATTAACTTTATAATTAATTAAGTCATTGAAAGGCGTCGAAGCGCTACTGCTTCTCCGTTCCGAGCTCGGAAGAAAAACTCTGCCAACTACTCAACACAAAGCTTATCCACTAAATTTCCTTCTTATCTTGCAGCCAAAGTAGAAGTAGGACCTTTAATCGTTGAAGTATGCACTAATTTCGTGTTCACGTGCAATGTTGTGTGCGAGAGATATTCAAAGTGCTTAAATACACACACACCCATAATGCATGTACACGCATTGAGCACATAACCAAAGAGTCTTTGGGGAGCGACAGTTGTTGTGTTTTGTGTTTAGTGAGATAAAAGTAATAAAAGCACACTGTTACACACACCTTGATTGGACAACGTTGCGGTCGCATGGCCTGCTTACCTTTGACGATATGAGCGTCAAAGTTGGGGACGATTCCTGAAACAATTCAAACTGTCATTAAATCAGAAGTTTGCTTATGAACAAACTACTAAACAAAAGAACCATTATTTGGAAAGTTCAGCTTGACGAGGATAATGAAGGCGTAATCTGGGGAGCACGACGAAAAGGGTTGTGCTCTTCAGAATTAACGACAAGGTATCTAATGATTTTGTCTCGAGCTTTAACAACCCTCTCGGCCGTAAAAAGTGACCGATTAAACGGGATATTTGTCTTCCCGGAAGCAACCTAAAATACATGTTTACCGGGGAAACTCGCTCGCTTCGCTCGCACGTCTTTTAACCACAGCAACCTAAGCGGTTTTACGTTCTTAACGAAGCTCTTATTTGAAAAATAATTACTGGGCATTTCAGCCGTATTCAGACGCACAGGATTAAGCGATTTTATCTTTTCTGTGTTGGTTTAGGTCAGGGTCGTGACGAGCTTGACACAGCACTTTATGTGGCGGTTAATAAATTTGAAATTTTCTACGCCAATGGAAGCAATATTGTAAACCATAAATTTGTAAGATGCCAACACTCGCCAGAAAAAATCCATTATTCCCAGTGAAACATGCACTAAATGAGGCAACAAAAAAGTCAGTATTGTAGATAAATGAATACAGTCAAAGACTCAGTTTTCTTACTTATGGGAATTGAGGAACGCGGCGAATATTTTACGGGGGCATAAAAAATACTCTGGAGATATGACGGCACTTTGGCGAGAGTATAAAATAAAACGAAATTATTTTTAAAGGATCCATCGCAAAGGGAGACTAAACTAAAGCCAAAAAAGAGAAAATTAGAAGCCGCAAATACGTTTCTAATAAACCATTCCGAGTAAACAGGAGCGAGTCCTGAAAATCGCGCTTTCAGCGGTAAACAATTCAAATTCTCTCGCTCATTCGATAATTCATGTCACGACATGTTTGTGAGCTTTCCCATGCTAAATATTTTTCCACCCTTAATAATTCTCGTTATCTTTCAACCACAAAAAATAAATTTGTAATTCAAATAGTGGCCTAATCTGGCCTTACTATATTAAACCGATTGCGGATTAAGCATCGACAATAAATTTAAAGCAAAGCGATACGATTAATTTACAGCAACGTACGAAAGCTGTTGTTGGTGCTGACCTTGGCTAAAGCTGGCTCGTAAAATTTGCGCCCAAAAAGAGCAAAAGCAAAAAAGCCAAGACGGCCGCATTGCTGGGCGTCTGGACCATATATAGGTCGGCTGGTTATATAAGCTCGCTTCGCTTTTGGATTTTTTATTCTTTTAGCCACATGTCTGGCGCTGCTGCAAAATGGCATCTGCTACCAACCAGCACGTGCTTCGAAATATAGGTGAGCAACTTCAGACCTCTTTCGTGACTGCCCTACAGAAAATATTTAATTATATGGCTCCGCACTCACCCCTTCATCTAGCCACGGGCTAAACCTCCATATGTTAATCCTTGTAATTTATTTTAACGATATGTCTGAAGTTATCTATGATTTTCTACGAAATCCACGATGGTAATTTTGATTCCGCATGAAATGCGGATTAGGTTCTATACAGGCTTCAGCTGCCGCTTCACAATTTAGATTAATTACGACCGAAAGCTGCACATGGCATATGGAACAAAACCGAAAAATAAAGTTTAAAAAAAGAAGAGTCTAATGCTTTTTACGGCGCTTTTACGTCCCCAAATGTATGTAATTAAGTCTTTTATTTCTGCGAGGATACTATGTAAGTGCAGATCCTTTCTTAACATTTTTTGCAATTCTAAAATTTACACACCTCGCGTCAAAACATCACTCAGCACTTTAATTCGTTGTCAGATGTCTTCCTATCATAAAGATTAGGTACATTTTACATAATTTTTTCTTTAAAATTCGTCTTGTAAATCACCCACGCACCGCCATATTTAAGTGTAAAAGCAATTGCTTTTAATAGCGGGAAGAGCTCGCCGGATTTAATTACTAGATAGACAACAGTAATGAATTTATAATTTATATAGTGCCTAATGATAAAAACCCAAATCGTGTTTACGTGTTTTAAATTATTAATAATTACATCTGAAACCACCTACTTCTTTTTTTTCTTGAGAGTATTTGATGCCATTAACCAGAATGGATAAAATGGTGTGGGATTCTGAGAATTATTATGGCTGAAAGTCGCTAAATAAAAGGCCGAATAATAAATTCCTACAGTGCAGTTGGCTGCAGAAAGGTAGGGAACAAAAAAATATACTGCATTGCTATTTAATGAACGCTAACTCCTACAGCTCAGATGGGATCAGGTAGACCACGAGGGTAAGTGGTCACAGACTTGGAAAGAAGTAGATAGCCGAGTTAATTGAATGAGCAAGATTCCATAATTCGGCTCCAACTTGGAAATCCACAATTAATTTTAATTAGCCAAATTTAGAACTCGGTTAGCGATAAAGTTAAGTTTAAGTGTGTTTATTACATCTTAAGTAATTGAGTACGAAGTGGAGTTCGCTATAAACATTCGGCATTAACTTAGATTAAACGGAACAACTCCAAGTTGTTATTACTCTTTTACTACTCCACTATCTCTTTCGAGCAAAAAGCTTTGATTGTATAAACATTATTATAATGGAGGTATGTGTTGGATCAGCGATTTCGGATTGTGATTGTGTCTCTCAAGGGGAAAAGAGAGATGCGGACCTCATGTGAATTTGGCGTTATTTATTTTTAGTCTTGCCATTGTGCACCCTTGTTTGGAGAACCTGACCAGTAAAGCAGACGACTTTTTATCGCCCTTGCTGTGCTCGGTACGGGTAAACAACACTACACAGGTACAACTACAGCATCACCCTGCATAACTCTCATCTTATTGATACAGCGCGACTACAGCATCAACAATTTTGACCACAATCATTTTTTTTCCAATTTCTCTAATTGCAAGCCTAATAAATGTGCAAATAAAATGTACAAGATCTAAGCACTTGAAGAATTAAAATCAAGGATCTGTCTTGGGATTCTCACTCTTTAACTAAGCCGGTTGCTCAGAGCAAGCTTAAGCTAAGCTTAAATATTACGCTAAACGTTGACTAGTTGATTTTGAGTTTTAGTAAAGTTATATAAGACAGTTTATTCTTCAATGTATTTTTTTCTTCATACGATAAAACACATTTTGCTAATTTTTAACCGGTAGTCGACCGTTGGCGGCGTCCTTGTAAGGTCATTCCATATCTAATTTAATCCAACCATCGCATCGTTTTATTGGTACAAAAAATGCAAAATATTTCCCCATGATTTAGACTCCAACAAATAAGCGAAGAATGTGAGACAATAATTAAAAAACGCCGATAGCTTATAAATTACACCCAGGTATGTATGGATAATAAATGATACGGGTCTGTTTTTCTGAGAATATCGTTTCGGACGGTTTTGTGGTTAATGTAAGAGGACTGTAAAGTGTACGTCCACATTATGATGGCAGGTCCCGATCCTGAACAAAAGGCATTTCCCTCGACCCATATCAGAGATATGCCACTTTGAAATTGCGTTAAAAGTCATCCAGCCAGGTATTCACTCTGGTACCATGGATATAATTACATGGCTGCCATTCCCAGAACATATCCAAAATAAGCAGACGAAGACCACAACTACCGATGCGACCTTGCATAAATCACAATCAACAAAGAAATTTGCATCTATGTAAGACGAAAAAAGGCGGCTAATTAACAAGAGCTTGCGCAAGTTTATTACCACGAAAATGAACATTAATTAAAAGAACGACAGTTGAAATATTACGATTTTATGAGCATATTCTTCGGGTTAATAAGGCTCATTGTTGTTAGTTAAGATATTTTACTGATCAATTATCATCTTCTAAGACCACCGGGTTTGCAGCGTTCCATACCTGCTCTGTTCTGATGAGAGACTTCAATGCTGCGTCAAGATTTGAAAACTCAAAACACCACTTCTCATCTTCAGCTTTTATTGATTGATGACCGAGTCTAATTACTACGTCTAATTAACATTAAAATCTCAGGAATAAAGACTCGGATGTAATTAAATAAAGTGTTTGTACAACAGAAGCAGAGAAAAAAACACCAACGCAATAAAACGGGAGACGGCTTTATTAATTTCGCTGGCGTGAATGGAATCTGCGGGTAAGGCACTTGTTGGTGTCAAACTGAAAGAGCGTTTTCAAAGCTCCCATCATTGAACGTGACGACTTCGATTTCTAAACTTCAAAAATAAAAAAATCCATGATTTACATAATCCCTTATACCTGCGTCCAAGAAAGGGACATAACACTCGTTCGTGGCAAATCTAGTACAGCCAAAACAAAAAGTCTCAAGGGCAAATTTAGGTAGGTACCCTCGGTTTTTTGTGGGTCAGTACGCTTCTAATTCGAAACAGCAGGTGGGTTTGATTTTAAGAATTTGCGCTCAAATTGACGTTCAGACTGAAATTTTATTTGCCGACAAGACATTTATTATCGGCGAGATCTCCTTAATTTTAGTGCAGACCTTTTTGTCTGAAGGTATAAAAGAGGAAATACTAATGGCACCGGTAAGTTATGTTCGAATATATGTGGGTACAAAGTAATTGCCGGTGGGTCTCGTTTCTGGGAAAGTTGGTAAATATAATAAATGGTTGTTGGACGAAATATCACGGTAATGTGTTTATGAATAATCGCTCCGTAATTATTCGAGCGCATATCGGAGGAAATACCCATTACGGATTACATTACTCAGAAATCGGAGGGATTCGGATATTTGCTGAGTTAGGTAGTATATTTTGTAGGTCATTAGTCATTACAGAGAATTATTCATACAAAATCGCACATTTAGCTGTAGGTGGTTAATTAAATAATTTAAATACTGTTTAAATCTTAATTTTATGCGTCTTCTTGTTAAATTAAAAATAAATAAATCTAAGCGACTGTTAATAAGTAACTGGTAGGACTTAATTTATCTGCTAACAAGTCACAGTAGGGTTCATAAAATACCCCACAATTATAAACGTGGTATGGACACTCAGCAGCCGATAAATATTTTGTAAACACTGAGGAATAAATCAAGATCTGAAAGCAATACTAAATCAATATGACGCAAAATTATTTTTGTTAAAGCACCTGAAAAAGCAACATTAAAATCCAAGACCTCACAACTTAATTCAAAGAAATCTGGAATGTAAAATTCAGCTAAACTATGAACTAAAATTTTCGGCTCAGAAAGTGGTAAGTAACAAAATCGCTCCCTATTTGAGTCGATATCTCGCTTAGTTTTGGGGCAAACTTAAGTCCTAGAATATTTTTTTCACGCAGAATTTTACGCAGATTCCAAATCCGCAGGCAAAATCCACGTACGACAACAAATAGCTGTGTTATGGCTTATTAAAATTTCGGATAGTGGTTTTATTTTGGAAACTTTCTATGCTCAATATCTCCGCAAGTAAGACAAATCTTTCGTTGCTGTCTTCGCATTGTTTTTATCGCACCTCTTCTGATAAGGATCCGGTGTTACATATCTCCAATTAGAACACTGCGTAAAGCTGGCTTTTTGGATTTTTTTGGATTTCAAAACCTCATATCTCCGAAACTACGACACAGAGAAAAATGCGGTTTGCGCCATTGTTCTTCTCGTGCATGTTTTGATAATCCGGTGTTAATTTACAAGGTATTTTGCAATTTTCCGGAAATTTCGGTGCTCCGTATCTTCGCCATGGTTTTTCCGCGCTTTCTGTGTAAAATACAAACCTTGAAGAAATGCAAGTTGGGTGTTTATTTTCACGTTTTTGTGCTGTTGTTATACTCAAAAATGGCCCGAGAGGTTGTTATAATTTTGATGCTGCGGTCGACCATGCTACGCCGACCCAAATTTATGCTGTTTTCAATTTTACTTTCGAACAGAATCCCCTAAACTTGGAACTCAATAACTAATTATCATAACCTATTCACAAACTAACCCGAAACTGGCAACGTGAAAATTTCCTCCAAACTCTCATTTTCGATTCCCTCCCTATTCATAAACAAACCTCGCCTCCAAAATATCCCTCTCTCGGTTCTCCTTTTTGATCTGTTTTTCCAACTCCGACCGTGGAAACGTTGATAATTTTCATGCAAGTTCTCCATTTCCAACGGTCGTAAAGACAGCATCACATTTTACCACTTCCCATGAGTGAGGCATTTACATTATCTATTATTGCTGTTGTTTATACTCGAAGACAATGCGTAGACAATCGATTTAGTACACGTAATGTAAATTAGGTGTAGAAAATGAGTGACAGCTAAGGCCGTGCTTTTTGCTACGAAGTGTGACAGAATAATCACTACTTCTCTACTTACTGAAAAGTTAGCGCTGCTTCCTCTTTGTTGATGAGACTTTGGGAAATAATAAAATCACAGAAACATGGGATTCTTATCATGTCTGTTCGAGGAGTCAGGATTCTCATGGCAGCAAGAAGTAAACAATAGGAACTTTCGAACGATAAGGACAAGGAAAGCGAAGCTGTGGCAAATTAGGACACACGTTAAGAAAATTTCCGTAAAACTTCAATCATGATAAAGCGAATGTTTGACAATAGCACGTGTGATTGATGGTAATACAATTATTAGCATTACCTTATTTATTTCCGTTGTTGCACAGGCGAAAGAAACCTCATTACCGTTTACAACGACATAAAAGGCAATATTTCACGATAAAGTTGAAGGTTAAATTTAGATATTTTCCCATTCCCGTCTGCAAAAAATCCGTCAATAGATCAATCGAAATTACAAGAACTACATGACAGATCCCCTTACTACATTCAATTCGCAATACACATTGATTAATGTTACAAAAAATTGGGCAACTTTTACAAACGCCTCTTACTTGAAAAACCGATTTACCACGAACTGTATCGTTAATTTGATCTTAACAATAACGTTAATAATTATAATGACATGTTTGTTAATAACGTAATGATAATGGTCAACTAAGTGCTATTTTGTCATTGAAAATTAAACCGCGATGCAAGCTTCCCAATCTTGTTTACTTGCATAATTATGTTGTTGCCCAATTTATTGTCTACAATTACGATTTATTGTTTGACGTCATTGTCTGCATGTGGGTTTCGTAATTACATTTTAATTATGTTTTTACCAATCGCTTCTAAGTAAACTGATGATACATTTTTTACTTTTTAAATCGAATATTTCTAGATTTATTAATTCGAGATTCGAGATTCGAGATGGAATAATTGTCGTAAAGCACGCAATTCCAGTTTTTATTTTATGAATAAGTTATTACAGTGTGGTTTTGATAAGTTTCAGCAACTGAAAGTACGGTTATTAGAATTAGATTTATGGATTAAGAAGTGAACACACCTTCGCAATTATATATTATTGGCTAATTTGTTATTATGTCGAACTTCTAAATGATAATAATTTAACTGCCGTAGAAGGCGGCAGCAGAGCGATATTTTGTATTTAAAGTACGTTTCATTTGATCTCAAAAATGATAAATTATTATTATAAAACAAGTAGTTCATATAACTGAAAAAAAACAGTTTTCTCCTTTCTTCTGCCTCTTCTGTTATCATATCTTTTATAAAGTCTTCTGGAGACCCTTTTTTCTCAAATAAATAGAAAAATGGTTTAAAAAAAATAGACGTTTATAAAAGCGCAAAAATATCGAAAAATTACAAGCAATACCACTTAAGAAAATATAACATATTAATATAAACAAATAATTTGATAAATTTACAAACCTCAGAAAGTACCTATAACTAGTCAAAAGTAATCAAAAAATCCAAAAGATAAAAAAAAATACAGAATACATAAGATCCAAAAATCCGAAAAAGCTATAGAATCAAATACAATTAAAAAATCCAAATAACTCAAAAAAATTAAACAAAAAAAAACCCCTTAAGTTTAGAATCACTGATTACAAGAAATGAAAACAATCTGCAAAGTCTACGCAGCTTTTCGCGTTTCTTGGGAATATTAGCCACCCCAAACGCTTTTGTTCCAAAAAAAGGTCATTATTGTATTCCATTCGTGAGATAAGTGTTCATTTTTAATTTTTTTCGATGCTAATAAAATCTAAACCATAAAACTTTTTCATGCTGATTAAACTTGAACTTTTTTACCCTAACTACAACTCTTTAACGTTATCAGTGTTATACTGAAAAAGTTTCAGGTTTAAGCCCACATTTTTTTCTAAGATAAAACTGAGCATTCATTTTCGCTCTACTTCCAGTTCTTATTATTTTACCACACAACTGAAATCATTGAAATAATAAATTCTGGTAACTAAGGAAAAATTATAAATGTGAGTCGTGACTGGAGGTAAAAAGAGAGGCTGATATTAGAACATTATTTACTTGAAGTGTTGAAGAAAATGTCGTGGGAAATAATAGAAATTACCAGTGAGTGCAACATAATTTCTCGGAAAGTTCAATGGTTGAGACCTCGTTAAAACGAATAGATTCTAGTTTACCCCAAGTGTAATTTCAAAAACAACCAACAGTTAATCTAATCACTTTAACGACTTGAGTTTTGATATGGAGCACCGTCTTGCGAATTTTATTGTGCTATAAAATCTAATGTGAACTGTTCTATCAAAATGCTGCCTCGGTATCATGTCGTTATTCATTAATGTTTTTTCAGGTGGCTGTCGTTGCGCCATATTTCAATTACAATACCACATTTATACGTTGAAACCACGTATGTATGTGGTATGTAACAATAGAATAATAACGTGGCAGGGACCCTCTCCACCGATCAGTTAAATCTTTTATCAATTGAAAAGGCGAGAGAAAAATTACCCGCACGAAAGTTTGTCGTTGGTAAAAACCACCAACTGGCCTCACGATTTCAATTCGAACATATTGATAAACGCAAAAAGATTGGATTAGCGATAAGCCATCATTATCATATTAAATAAAAGAAGACATACATCAAAGCTTCTGAAATCTGACGTTTATCTGCATTTGAGACCCAGTGGAACGTGAAGCGAGCATGACTTTTCATAAAAATTCAAAAATCATATATCAGGTAAAATGTGCAGTTGGAACGGAAAGACCGTTTAAAAAAAATACAACAAATCCAAATTTTTCCATTGTTGCTTTAAAGCAGGTATTTGTGTGTGAATAATCTCATTGTGATGTTTTCAGACGGAATAACTTCGCTTCAACTTATCTCACTCCCACGTCTTCAGCGTCAGTAATTTTATCTTGCTCTTACACCCTAATGCACAATGCCTTCTTCAGTCGAAGTGGAGGAGCATTATTTTCGTTACTGATGCATGCTCTATGTACGTGCGTTTGGCAGAAGCGTTTATTTATGTAAAGTATCAAACAACAGCTGCAGAGACGAATTTCGACGATTCCGATTGGGACATGCCCGATAATTATGGAGATTAATCAGTCGTGTGGAACCTGTGCAATAAAATGCAGCCATAAACGGGCGCCACGTGGGGGGCTGGAAAGAGGCTCTCATTACTCCCAAGTCCTCCGGATTAAGTTGTGCAAATGATTATGAACACGTTACCTTCTTTTTACAAGACACGATATCTCGAATATATGCTTCAATAACCTTTGCACCGTTCCGCTTTATCGATGCTTATAGCGAGTAAGCACACACAATGACTTGGTAATTCCTCACCAAGTGCCTTTGCTCATGCAAATTACTCCATTGAGCTTTGTAGCACGACGTCACGGAACCGATGTATTTGCTTTATATTCCAAATCCTTCTCTCTCCGTAAGTGACATTGTTTGGCGACATTCGAAATAAAAATCTTAACGGAAGCTCTAAATCATACTTAATTAGTACTAAGACCGAGCTAAGTGTAAAGGTGTGTTCGCAGGCTTAATCCATAAATCTGTACCAATAACTGTTCTTTCGCTGCTACAGACTCCAACAGATAATGTAACAATACTCTCTAATAATATCCGCAATAATGAAAAATATCCATCCTGTTGGACCTAAACGATTAACAAAATCCCGTTTTGGCAATGCGACATTTCTGAAATTCCAACTATTAGTCGGCTGATCAAACAAGTTTACTTCCTAAACATTTGACACCCTTGCGTCACCAGCTTTCTTAATTTTATTCTCGGTCAGAAGAATGCCGTCTAAGTAAATTATTCGGAATGTTAAATCCAATTGTGGCAAAAGAATGGACAGTGAATAAAGAACGATATCAAAGACAGTGAATAACTCGAGAAAGATGGCAAAACATAATGGACAATAATTGAAATTTTAAAGGAGGGAAATCGCAGCGTCTTTCAAACGCTAAATCCGAAGTTGTTTTATTAAATCCGAATTAAACGAAGTGTTTCATTAGCGAGAATGTGGTTACTGGAACTAGATGTAAAACGTCAAAATTTCCATAAAAAATCTAACGTCTTATTAAGTGGTTGTTGAAACAACAGTTCTGCACCCACATCGTGACATTTATACTCTGATTTTTCTTGAGTTGTTACGATTTGAGATCTTAGACACTATCAATCACAATTGATAAATATCAACCGCCACATACTTAATCAAGCCGATATGTTTTGAACGTACTTACAAATTCCTCGAGATCTTTAAGGAGCTGGAGACAATTTATTATTTTGACATAATTTACTGTTAAGTAAGATTTATATTTACAATCGTTCAAAAGTAAATTACCAGAAGTCGCAATCGTAAAAAGTTTCATTCCAGAATAAATGAACGCTGTCGTAATTATTATTAGATTCCAGAATAGATTAAAATCAGAAAAATGAGACGAGAGGAAGAGGAAAAAATTCAGTTTTTGTCAGGGAACTGGCTTGAATATCACTCGCTCTCAAGCTGTAATCTCGTATTATATCGACGGTTATTACAAATTGATTATCAGGGAAGGGACTTGACGGATTACTAAATGATTGAGCTGTCACTTTTATGTACGTTTTATACTGCGTGTCACTACTACAACTCCAAGTTTTGCGGAAGCAACTGATATTGTTGAAAGTAATTTTTCCTAATTTGTATCTTAAACATTCCCAAGTTGCTATGGAAACAATGCTATTCTAACATTCCGTATCGAAATGGATATTCTAGCACTGAAAACGAATCGGAAAATAGCGAAAATAGCTGTGTTACAAGAACAAATTAGGAAAAATAATATAAAAACCTCGTTCATAAGGCCATTTAGGCACTCATCCATTATAAAACTCGCGGCTTTGCCGCTCGTTTTATAAACTTGGATTCGTGCCTAAAAAATTGCCTTATGAAACTCGGTGTTTTAATATACTATATCAAAATTCGTCCCAGCTGAAACGAGGTGAATCTGAATATTTCATCCCTGCACCTCTTAATTATAGTTTCACGTTAATTAACGTGAACAATTTTCATAAACTTATATTTTACTCTAAATTAAATTACGCAAGCAGATCCACAATGAACATTTCTATTTATTTCGAAATAATGAAATGAAATTAATAATTAAATCCCATTCTCAAGCAGTCGGTTATAATTAACCAATTTGGCTTCATGAATTTACCATTTATTCAAAAACATGTAAATAGTTGGCAGGATATTATAATACAATCCAGTATCAAGACATAAAGCTGACATTTCTTCCTAATAGAATCATATTTCGCCCTTTTTATGCCGACGTAAATTGCAGGAGATTTTATCAGTAATTGTTATTTCTTCATGTTATTAATGAACTGTAGGTCACATCTCTAAAGTCAATGTGACTTAACCTTTAAGCATAAAAATCGAAATGTCTAAGTCATAAATACATAAAAAAATTAATGTCTATCAGTACCGACATTTTTTATTGTGAAAACACGATATTTAATTTCCGCTAAATGTTAAGCGAAGGTATAATTACATGGAAAGCGTTCATTTCGTAACATCCGTCGATGAATTTGTGCTGTGTAAACTCGCCTTCCTCCCTTAATTTTATGTGCAAGCCGAAATGGACATTTGTTTCTCGTGAAAAAAGAGAGAAGGAGATATTGACATTTGAAAAATTGCCTGAGCATTTGGCCGCCCCGAACTTCACCCAACATGTTGTGTTGCCTCCTAATTCAGCAATCTTGGAACTTTTTATGGGCAAAAAATATTCCCATTTGTTCCGATAATTATCAACCGAACAACGCCACGTAATTACCGCCGCCGACTTTTACTTTTCAAAGGCCTAAAACGGGACACAATGACAAAATCGAAAGTAATTTCATCACGGTAATAGACGCGGAATTTGAAAGATGGGCTACAAATGTTTGGGTAATTAAATGGTACCATTTCCCAGAAGGTTTTAACACCGCTCATAAAGTTTTGGGCATAAAATCATACCCGTCTCGTTAGAAAATTACGCAGCTGTTTGTGTGCAAGCCCGAAACTTTTTCTAATTCTATTATGGCAAGCACAAAAAGTTCCGAAAAGTGAATTTGAAGATGACGCCTCCTCAGCTCTGAGAACGAGTTTTGTAATAAGTATATCGACCTCAAATTATTCGGCAACAATGCAGTTTAGGTACAAAGAACCTTTCTAGCTTAACAAAATTACTTTCCAATAGCGAAGGTGTAATTTTAATGGCGTTGTGTGCTCAGTCTCAGCCATAATTAATGTTACATGTCATCTGAAAATGGAACGGCTGTAATTATTCTAAAACTTATTACGAGAGCTTGACAAAGGCGCACATCTACGCCGGAAACATAACGAGATTACACAAATATTTCCTCAATTTTTCCAAACTAACATGATTCGGAAATTCTAAATTCAAAACGCTCCCGGCGATAATATTTTAATTACAACCAACATCCCGTTGTTAATTAAATTCAGAAGATCCAAACTGATCGAAGTAAATTAATAATTGCCACAAAGAAAAATCCAGGTATGAAATGAATGAGCCACAATGCGCGCCGCTGTTGAAGTCCTTTATTCTTGTAATGTTCTATTGCAGCATTATAAACACGTACTGACGACCATTTGTTCGGATAAATCGGAAATTTCACGGAGAGATGTCTGAAAGTCTATGCTTGGCAGGTATCGGCCCAGCTCGACTACGACAATCCAATAAGTACAAAAAAAAACGAGACGAAAAGTGCTAAGAAACTGGAGAATTAAGTTTAGAAGAAGTGGGCAAAGGAGTTTCAACTTAGAACCTGACGAGGATTTAACGAGGAAAAATGGAAATCTATTGTCTTAAAGAATTGTTACATTTTGCTCTAATCTTTTTCCTCGCCTTGGTATTCTCGATTGCATTTTTAGCAGCCAAATCCCCATTCATTAGTAAAACCACGCCGCAAATTCATATAAAAAACGTGACTGTATCGGTCACCTAAACGTGTCAAGCATTTCTACAGTTCCGTTGATGATCCAAGCCTTGTTTTGTTCGCCTTAGGAGCAAAAAGATCCGTCCTAATTAGAAAAACACGACTCCGAGAATGAAAATTTTAATTAATCGTTAAATTTACGCTTAGCTACAAGCTTAAAAGTTGATTCTTCCTTTTCGGCTCGTTTCAGTGAATCCGATAAAAAGATGGTTTCAATACGCGAACTACTAATAAAAGCTCTCTGAAGAACGCCCATGTGAATACCACAGCGAGCTTAGTACTGTTTAAAGCTCGACCACTACAAGCAAAAGCTTCTGTAATGAAACTAGTTTTCAGGAAGTTGTAAATTGGTTTTGTTTTGTTTTGCAAAGGAAGTGTAATTTGTGTTTTTGGATGAACTGGAGATAACGGATAGAAAGCGCTAAAACGACATGTTTATGAATATGTATTCTGTACATTAAAAGTTAAATAGCAAATAATTAAAGTTTGAAGTCATTTTTTAGCGGTGACACTGTGACACGGAATTCTAGATTTGTGGTATTTAAAGGTTATTAGTGTTCTGAAGATGCAGATTTTATTTAGACAGCTCTTTCGTTTTTATTGCTCTTACAAACGAATGTAGTTTTTACTTATTCATTACAAATTTAATTGTTAATTAGGACGAGTGACGCAATTGAATATTTTATTGATGATAATTTTATCAGATGCTTTCTAACTTCGTACTCTGATGGTTTCATGAAACGGAAAGAATTAAATACAGTACGTGCAATGAATAAAATCTGTATAATTCATCTTCCGGATGTTGACAAAATTGGGCATTTACTCTGCACTCAACATATTTTTCCCAAAGCTGTTTTGCAGACATCGAACAATTGTTGGCCTGCCTCTATAATAACTTTGCCTAGAACGGCAATAACCATGCCGAAAAGGCCAAAAGTAATTTACGGGAGTGTCGGTCAATATTAGAAAAGGTCCGCAGAAACGAGGTTCGGAGTCAAGTCTGTGCACTTTCGCCGAAATAAAATTTATGTCCATGTGTTTTTCGGTGCGAAGAATTGTTTTTCAGCATACCATTAAAAGCGAGATAAAAAAACTTTAGTATTAGACGCTAAAAATAAAGGCTCCTGGACCCCCGCCAGACTCTTCTGCCGAATTGTCGCTAGAATTATACCATAATAACCATATTTGAACGGTTGGTCGGAATTTAACAAACAAGTTCTGAGCCTCTAATATACTGCACATGTTGTCAGTGAACCCGAATTTCTTCGGTTCTCGCTCTTGTACTCAGTTTTGCATGTGATTCTATAAAAGACGTAAACAGCGTAGGACTGGCTCCTTAAACGAGTTTAATCTAGAAGTAATTTAACTGATTATAATTTATAATAAGGCCGGCGAAGTCGCGGAAAAAGACGGAATATCTGGTATTTTTAACAACAGTTTGGAGCGACCGAATGACACTCATAACTCTTCAGATTTATAAATTAATCTAGGTTTCGCAAAAATTCGCATTCTTTGCATAATTCGGGTAAGAATGAATCGGGTCAACGACATTTCATTTTATTTGCAAAACTTCTCACATGATTTGACAGAGCCGTACTGAGGTATTGGAAGAAAATTTAAAAAAATCTGTGGTCTTCAACATCTGATTAAATAAAAAGTGGTGAAAATGTTGAGCTCCTCCAACTGGTCAAACTCTCAAATGATTCCTTTTAATCTTTAATAATATTATGACTCTACAAGTGGTCAATACCACGCGTTGTTCCTCTATTTGAACTCTTCACCGCCCGAATTAACTGTAAACGAAAACGCATTATTACAGCAATAAAACCGATCACAGCAATGGAAAACTCCTAATCATAACCAAGCAATAACTCGTTATTCTCCGATGAAAAATGTTTTCATTTGACAACAATTTATATGCGTGTATAATTAAGATTTTTATCTAAAAAAAACGTTCCATTACGAGATTAATCCTCGCACAAAAAAATTGACAGCATTAAATCGTCACTTCCGAAGAGCACGAAACTCTCTATAATTATGCGCTACCAGATTCAGATTGCTAACGACACACTTAACATTTTTCGGCCAGGAAATTATTTGAACTCATGCAAAATATTTTGCTGGTTTTGGTAATTATTGGCAAAAGATCGCTTGGTTACATAAAACTAATAGCGAAGGAGTGGCTCTTTCAAAATAAGAAAACGCGTCTTCTGGTTTGTGCTCTACCTCTTAACGGACTCATTAGCTGATGGCTATAATCTAATCGCGGAAAGAAATTCTGAATATTTCGGCTTTGGTTCAACTACTGGTCTTGACATAAGTCTAAATATTAGTAAAATTGATGATTTAATTCGGGGGTTGAACATTTTGGAAATGCGAGTTTGTTGAACTTTGAAAGAAGCCATTTTTATTTAATGGAGAGCATGTACTGCGACATGTGTGCAGTAATAATTTACATAAATTCGAAACTAATTAATAAAAGACGTGACAATAAAATTCGGTTTACAGTTAAAGTGAGATTAGATCGACTTACAGTAGTCCTAATTTTTTGTACTAGATAAAGACCTCAGGAATTCTCGTATAAATATTCATATTAATTTTTCTTTTAATACTACCAGTGTTAACAGGCAGAGTTAAAATATTTTGTAAACATAAAATTGTCTGACATTTCAATTTTGCCATTTCAGCAACTGATTTCGCCATCGGCGATATCAAACGAGGTTCTAATTGATGCCGATCCGATAGTGTCAGAAGTGAATTTAAACTAGAAGTAAAACTTCCCACAATCTGGTATTGTATTACACGATTTCGTAAATCCCACGTGCTTCGAAAATAGGAAGACGGAAGAACTCTTATAAATATTAAATCCGGTTATGAAATATCCAAATAAAACCTCCTAATTAACCTCAAGTTAACTCGAATTCAGCTCGAGAAAAATCTTCACGTCAATATTCCAGTTACTGTTAATGATAAAACGATGTCAGGAGAATTTAATGCATGGTGTTATTGGTACCACTTTATAGTCTCGCTTTTTCGTTTTAATTATCAGCGCTGGCCTTTATCTGAATTGACAATTTCTCGCAACGGTATTAGATATTTCCGTTTAAATAACGCCAAGAAACCTTGTTTAGTTTTATTACCAGCACAATTTTATGGTAATTTAATACAAAAAACGCATTTACATCGGTTAACATTTATGGAGAGAATATGTAAGTACGTGAAACGAACAACAGTTCTGTATCTTCATTTTTGGAAATACTGGGACAAAGCCCAGTTCTTGAGGATGGTACTCATTAAGTGTGAAGTGAGCGACATGTTGTCGCATTAATTATCGAAACATAACGCTAATTAAAATTTTGTGAACCATCGTTACCACATTCTTCGTCATTACCATAATCGCTTGGAACTATCAGTACAGGTGAGTACCTCCAGAAAATTTATTTATTGTAGTTTAGATTAGAAGTTATGGTCAAAGCAGCTGTTGCAAGAGTACTAAAACAACAAGGACTGTCGTGTCTAATTTCAATTTGCATATCTCAGATTCCACGGAGACAGTGTCTATTTTTTAATACCTCAGATAACGGTAACAGCTTTTTTTGAATAAAATGTGACTGCCTGCAGTCCCAGAATTTAAACAATGTTCCCCGAAAATCCAATGCATGACTATTTAGCGTGACCAAGCGGAATTATTTATCAAATTTGGTATCTTTAAGTTCATAGCAAGTGTGTAGTTAACCACGCGCATGCCGCGGTGCGGGAAGCCATGAAAGGGCATAATCATGCCTTCGCCTGACTAAATTTACGTTCGAAAGAATCATTTTAATGTGAATTTATTTTCGAGTAAGTCACGAATACCGTAATTATTTAAATTTACAATGTTCTTTTTTATCGCCGAATATGTTTATATAAAATAACAAAAAATAACCACTATATTCCAAGTACTTGCTGACACGGCAAGGTCCTTGCTGCCGAAAGATTTACAAGAAGAATTACTCACAGAACGTGAATCACGGAAAAACACGGGCTAGCAGTGATTCCGATTTATCAGACGAAAAAGGTAATTTATTTTGTTAATTAAACGAGAATATCTCTCTGCACGCAGGTTTTGATAATTAGGAAGTGTCAGTTGCGCATGGAGTTTTTTGAAATATCGATTCGATTCTTTAAAAAAATTGCATGCGGTGGATGCGAGAAACTTCACAGTAGTCTCCACTGATGGCAGGACTTCAATATTATTTTGGAGTGAAACTTGTAGCAGGAATTTGACAACAAAGCCCTGGCACATGTAGTGCTTCTTCACGCTCGGAAACACATGCAAACTAACCAAATAAGTTCTTGTCTCTTTCTCTTTAAAAGTCGGCGCCTGTGACCACATACCCGTTTATTTTCTTTCAATTAAATGAGATTAATTCCTAGATACTCACAAATCTAGTTTCTCTGGTATCTCTGGATCCATAAATTCATTCATTCTCAAATGCATTCATTCCAGTGATTAAGAAAATTTTATGAAAAGCGTCCGTAATGAGGAATTCCACTTAGTTGGCCGAAGAATTTCATTTGCGCTTTCTCAACTTCGATGTCCATCCATATTACACGCATGTTAATCCGGCAGTATTTTTTTATCACCCATATTTTAGGTGTGTAATTAAGTTTCTAAGTACCAAACGTAACATAATATATATTTATAAACGCAATCATTGTTATAGCCCGGTATAGAGAACAACTTTCACATCTGCTCGTTATTTCATGTTATTACACGTTATTATTCATGGACCGCCATGTTTATTACTCCTATAATACCTAATAGACGAGTATGTGAGATACGCCTCACATTGTGAAGCGATCTTCAACTCTTATGCAAGAACGAGTAGCCACTGGCCACACTTTTTTCCAGAGCCGGACTCGATATTACACCATGCGGAATTGTAACCAGATGAACCATAAACGAAAATACCTCACGCTTGTCAATTATCATTATGAACCATTGTTTGATGACAATAAATCATTACTGTTAAAGTGTAATCCATTGTTTGTGTTTCAGCTAAGTGCGGCCCTGCAGTTTATCTCGGTAAAGAGAGAATACATTAAATTTGAGATTAATTGATTACTGGGCTTGTGGCGTGTTGAAATCGAACTTACCGATGACGCAAGAAAGGGGCAATAGCTACTTAAAACATTCCTCCGATGGACACTTCTTAATGGATTACTTTTATTATAATTGTTATTAATTGAGAAGTTCGAGAGGATTTATTTGGATGTTTTTGTGCCTCTAGCTCATGAGCTTTCTCCAAAACTGGGGCAAATTCGTATTGTATCTTCAAACTGATGGAAGGCTTTATTTCGGGAGAAATGCATACTCCAGAGGGAAAAGTAAGAGTGGGCCATTGTCATCAAAAAATCATAAAATCACATTGTGCAATTGTAATTGGTATGAAATTGCTTGATTTTGTGCCCAATTAATCGCAAAGAATAAAATGTCTTTTTTTAACATTGTTGAATCCCGAGAGAATAAAGATAACAGAAATCTCATGTGAAATAATTGTTGTCAGCCCCCTGTAGGCGTGAAATGCCTACGCCTATGCTCTTACCAATAAATTTCATCTGCGTTTGCAGCTTACGAAACAGAGACAACCATCAGTGACGTGTTGAACTTAAGAATTTCCAAACTCGTCTCGGTCCCACAATGTTCAAATACCCGAATTATTCCAAGCTTTTTTATTATTACCTGATTAGGCAACGAAATCTAAACTGTTTATACGTATTGAAACCAGTTTTTAAGTGGAATTATTACACAAAGGAAAAAATGTACTCCTCTAGCTATTAGATTGTGGTTTTTTCTACGCTATAAATTAAAGCAATCAGACGTGGTATTAAGAAATAATGGCTCCTCTTACATTGAAACTAATACGTCCGTAATCCAATCTTACATGATAGTAAATTGTTTCACAAACCTGTCGTTTGACACTGGAGGAACTGTCACTGAGGCTACCGGAAGCGGCGAACTTGCGAGTCCGGTGCTTGAGGCGAGCTCCCGGAGCGGTAGCCGATGGCGGACCTCCCGCCGCTACCAATCCTTCGAAACCTTCAGCTCCCGAAACTGTCTGAAATGTAAAGTTACAGCTGAGTTTAGCACTTTTTGCCGTTAGATTTATAAGAGCGATGGCGGAGAAATAGTTTCATTTTATGGTGATGCTATCACGGACGATTCATGCTAATTTCGTAGATAAAATCGGTTTTAAGAGCCGGTGTCCAATTATTACTACAATATGCTAGTTGGGTGTTTCACTCGAGGACTTTCCAAGTGATTTAAAGCGATTATTGATAGCCGGTTAATGTGCAAGACGAAAAATTATAATCGTCCCTCCACAAAAACTCCTTGTTTTTAATAAACAATAATTTTAAAGACGCGCGCCGTAAAACCACTGTCATTACTTCTAAACGCCCCCAATTATTTTTTTCTACGTCTGCAAAGGTCCAATTGACTGTCTCCATCATATTAAAATGCAATTAGAATCCATCTGCTCTAGTCGCGAACATTGGAAGGGTTAGGCACGTTCAGGAGCACGTGTTTTCTCGCTTGCGCCACTGTTGTTTGACAGCTCTTCGTCTTCTGATGCGCGAGCCGCGACTGTAAACTGCTGATCCAAGGAGATAAGCCGGCTAAAACTATATAAAGAAGCGAAATGTGACATGATGTGATGTGTGTTGGGCGGATATTACAACGACGGGTTGTAACTTACATCTTGAGTGCTTTGTTGGACTTTTCAGGGCAAATCCTGCGACGGCAGCAGGAATGCGAATTTCAAAAAGCCAAAATTTTGACCGAGGAAAGTCAAGATTCCACGATTTTTATAATAAATCTCTTGTAATTTATCTGCACATAAGCTTATATTTCTTTTAATTGTCAAAATTACATAGTTCCGTGATAAATTGTGATGAGTACGCCATCATTAAAATTTAATCACAGGTTTAATTATAGGCCCAAATTTGCTTATTTGGATAACAATTACCAACAATTTTAGAACCGATTAATCACAGGATGTGAGAATCTTAGAAAGCTATTGGCAGAGATGTTAAATTCTGTCGTGATATTTCTAAAATAAAACAGCGCTAAATTGCGATTATGCAAAAAGAGTGTTGTCAGTTTAATGGATATTTCAACGTGAGAGTTTGTTGACACAAAGTATTTATTATTAGATAGCCATTTAATAATTTCAAACTTTCAAGTATGACTCATTTTACAGTCAAAAATGCGCTTTCTTGAACTGATCTTTACTGATTGCTTTCAGTCTTCGGGAAATAACTCAAAAAACAACTTAATTTAATTACCGGCCAAAGTAGGAAGGTGAGTTCAAATCTCACTGGGAGCCACACTATATTCAAGTGTTAATTAATTAAAACTGTCCGAAATAGCTAAATCAACAAAGTATAAATTACATTTCGACGCAAAAACTCATTTATTACCCGACGATACAATATTTTTGGTTTGCATGTTTTCTAAAAATTTTAACTACATTTTAATCGACTCACAAATTAGGAATTAATCATCATATTAAAACGTGATATGAGCATTTAAGTTGTTTTGTTGCATCGTTCGTTTATGTATGTATAATCTCATTATTTATAACGTTGAGACGGTAAAAAAAAAAACGAGGAGAGTATTGGTCAGACATTATTGTTGCGGTCCTGATTGTTAATAAGATTACAACTGATTGCCTTGTTTGTTAAGGTTGAAATAAGAGAAGTTCGGTTTGTTTGCGCTTCTGCTTCTTCAGATTGTTGGCAAAAAGCGGAGAGCCCCAAAGTTGTTTTTAATTTTCCTGGACACCAGATGGTTTTCCCAATGCTTCTAATTAGTAGATGCTAATGTGTCCGTTCCTTGTCATCAATTCCCAACCCTTGCAGCTGGGGAAAAATAAAGGTGTCTTTAAGCCCGCAGGTACTCATCACTTATTGAAAATCTCCTGGTTGTAAAAACAAAGATGGTTGCATTTTACCTGTATTTTTTATGTGAATGTGGCTCCTTGACCGCCTGCTGGTTCGTAATGTTAAAGTATCAACTCGTATCCGAATTTAGGGGAGTGGTCGTTTCATTTCAACCACCTTGCATTTCGAAATGTTAAATCACCCTATTCACGGTCGGACACCCCCGTCCCTTCCATATCGCATCCTCATGGTACCGCATTGTTCCCAAATATGAAATCTGCCAAATAATTGTAGGGCCTTGTCTGAGCATCGTGATAAATGTGAGGATTTATTTTCTCTTGCGTTAATTTAATGAGGAGCCAGGTAGATTCACACTTTACCTTTACTTGAAGGATTTTGATTCGGTGGATCGAGTTACGCGCTCAAATTGCTCAGAAAAATTGCATTTCAGCATTCTTTATTTGTTCCGAAATTATTTCCAAATCATTAAGCGATTATCGAGATGATCAAATTCCCGATTGATAAACAATTCGTCAAAAAACTGTACCTTGAGCAACGAAACAAAGGAAACCTTGAGACAGTCAAAGAATTTTCTCAATACCTGGGCGAATCCATAAAAAAATATGTTAATGCCACGTTCAGCGTCTGGAATAATTCAGTAAGCGCTCCTGTGATCTCTGTTCTTTATTGCTGACTATTAAGAATTTACTTTGTTCATTGATTTCGAGGAATTTTAAACGTGACGACATTAATTATATCTTCACCAGTGGCGTACGTCACTCATACCTCCAAGTCGCAATTAGATTTTATCGTCGTGGAATTATTGTAAGAACATGACATAAAATGTGAGAAAAGCAACCTTAATGGCGAAAATGTCCATTAGCCGCCCGCGCCATTGCCCAGCAAGCAATCTCACATTTTTGCAGCTGGTTAGCCTCAAGAGGAAATTTATTATTCTTTGTTCATAGCTAAATTTTTCTATTATTTATTTCATCGACTGGAAATATGCATTCGCAACCTTTCAAGAATGCTACAGGAAGAACATAACTTTAATTAATTAGATAGTACATCACTTGAGAAAAAGACGGCGGCCCCTTTAATGCCTGTCCTCGATTTGAATAACCACCGAACTTCTTTCTCTCCGACAATTTTGCAAACCAAATTACTTCCACGGAACTGTTGACGTCACGACAATTATTCCCACCGAAAAAGTGACTTTTGGAAAATGGTTTATCGTTTACCTACTCATCTCTGAAAAGCATATTTTACTATTGTTAACACACATTTTCTTCCCACCTTCTTCTACAAATATATCGTATTCCTGAAATGTGTTCGTGTCAGTCTTACTTATTCTTTTAAAAAATGCTATCACGCCTCTGCTTCTGCATAAACACATAAACTAAAACCAGGTGAATAATATACATATAGTCAATTGAATATTTATCACAGACAGATAACCTTGTGACTCGCAGTTGTTGATTATTGGATGAAATTATTTTACTGAAATGTAAAGTGATACGTCAGGAACAGTGATTTTGGGAGGTTTCCACTCGTTTTTTGCCGATAGGACTTTTATCAACGATCGTCTACAGGACCGGAGTTGGAAAATTTGTTAGGACAATAAAAAATTAAACCCTTGCTTGTAAACCTCCCTAATGACTCCGCCATAAATCAGTTTTCCTACGGTAACGATAAAATTTTTACAACACTTGAGTTTTAGGGTTTTAAGTCATGAATCAAAGTCAATCGGACGATTCGAAACTGAAATTCATAACATTAAAGTGTAAGTAAAATTGGTGTCTTTCTGTGTCGGAATGAGTCAGCGAAAATCGCCGAATTCCCTGCCGATTCCAATAATGGAAGTTGTCTGATCCTGACATTACGCGGCCACCCCCAGAATGGTGGTAAGTTAGGTTATGAAGTGGCGCAATGCAGTACGCATTTCTGGTCCGTGTCATGATTGGTTTGAAGTAGGTCGTATTATCATAATATCTCATTCCCTCGTCGTAATGCAGGTAAAAATGTCGATCCTTTGACCGAAGTGGCAACGGTAAAGTCCCTCATGAGATAGACCTGCAATAATCGTAAAAGACTGTGGGATTGAAAAAGTGCGAGATTCCTTTCGAAATAAGTAGATAAACCGTTTAACGCTTTCAGTACCTACCCTATCTTTAATTAACTAAAGGAAATCACCAACGAAGAATGTTTTTTCTAGGATGTGCGTAATCAATGTAAATTTATTCAAAACAACGATTTTCGTGTAAAGACGAATTCCTTAAATTAATGTAGCATGTAGTGGTTTTTTATTGGGACTCGATCAAAATATGAAGTAATATATCTACGAGTATGTAAAATAGCGCTCATAAAATTCTTCTTGTTTGCACTGTTATCGGTTAGTCTTGGAGAGGTGACAATAGACACCTTATGGGCATATCTAATCTGTTCATACGTCACAACGCTTCGGTTTCCCATCATAATAAAGCTATTCATGTAATGGGACCAGGTGTATGAAAAAAAATCATTGGGATTTGACTGAAGCGTTAACAGCAAAGACGGTATTTTTCCTACGCGTTCATAAAAAGGTGAAATGAATTTAGCTTGACGACATTTGAAATTGCTCGGATCAATGGAAAACTCATTTTATCAATACCGTCAAATACAACTGTTTCGAATTGCTAGCAAAATTGTCATCAACCACCAAATGAATTTCGAATGTTGTTTTATTCTTGTTGGAACCTTTTTCCTAATTTTTTGGCGAGGAGGATCAGATTCGTTAATAAATTAGTTTAAAAAAATGTGCTTTAAGATTTGTAAAGTTGTCACCAGCATTTCTCTCCAAAAATAACTGAAATTACACCTAAAACATGTCGCCAGAGAAACAACACAGAAACTGTCCATTATTAATTTCCTCAAGTGTCGTTTATTTTAAACTCTCGTTTCTGTGATCATCCTCATTTGCAATTTTAATCGGCTTGACTCTCCTCCTTAGAACAAAACAAAATTACTTCTTTATTTAAATTAAATATTTACACAAAAAATAACAATCAATGAAAGTATGGAGAAACCAACACTTCTTGACACACTACATAACATACCTTTCGTCTTAAAAAAACAGAATTTATGGGAAAAATGTTTTAAACCATGTTGAACAGGAGAACATCCTACAAATATTTACCAGCGGTGATTAACTGCCTAATGTGGCACGCAAATTTCCAGTGATATTTTAAAAGAGATGAAAATGTATTGAAGGTACGATATTGTCAATGAGTTTTATTAAAGGTTTATTACCACCGAAACTCTCTTCCTTTATGGGCCAATTATCAGGACGAAAAACTGGTAGGATGGTAAAAAACTAATGATGGTAGTCTATGATTAGGCATTAATATTTCTGAGTTAATGGAGAGATTCTAATTAACATTCACATGATTTAGTTAAAGGTGCCGATCGTGGACAATGTCTTTTATTGCTTGAATTTTGAATGACCTCCCACAAAGGTTATAATTGAAACGTGGGTAAATGATTAATTTTTTTAAGTTTGTCTCTGAGACTCAGCAATTGGAGTTATTCATGTGAGTTGTCAACTAGTAAAATACCAGTTTCTTCACTATCTCTAAATGTAGGTTTTTAACAATCCTCACTTTTATCCAAGCGTAACTTTCTGGTGGGATTAATGATGATGCATCATGCAATAATTAATCTTTCTTGTACAAACCAACGCCGAAGTGCTCGTCGGATGTGAACACGAAAGCGTTTTGTCACCTCTAAATCCAACCCACGGATTCTTCTCTTGGTACCCTTGTAGCAACGGCTTAATAAATAATACAGATAACGCTTTTATTACTAATTTATTGAAATAGTAAAGTAAAAAGATGAATCCATAAAAGGAAGAATCCCTATTATTGTATTGTTTCTTGACCGTGATAGCTCAATAAAAAAGATATTTCCAAATATTATTTTATGACGTCTTCTGACTTTATTCCTTCGGTATAAGAAAAGTTTTGTTTTTATGCGTGTTGTGTTTTCAGTTTTATTACAATTTAAATTCATATTAACGTTACGCCCTTTACGCGTCTGTATTCTTTAAGATCTTATCCGTTCCAAACTACATTCTTTTACCGCCAAATGTTCTTTCCGATAGATTAATAGTGAAAAGACGTTTCATTAGTTGGATCTGACGTAACCTGACGTCAGGTAAAGTTCAAAAAGGGATATTTGAACATCCCTTTGTAAAGGACCTAAGATAAAATCGCACCTGCACTAGTCACTATAATCTCAATTTATATTAAAAATAATAATAGCAGCAGACTTCCTTTTCTGTCTTACACACACCTGAGCTTAGTGAAAATTAACGTTGTTTGTTCTTCAGGTATGTCGAAGGGTGAAGAGATGAAGCAGGTAAATGCAATGACAAGCTGCACCCCCGTTATGATTAAGGGAGTGAACCGTTGGTTTTTTTATGCCTTCCATCACGGCCATAAAACGGGATTATATTTCACATAAGACAGTCATGGTTTGAAGGATTGAAGGGGAATATTAATCCGGCGCTATTATATTCCGATTCCATTTTGGTTTATTAATGTTACCGCGCCACTATTTCATGGAAATTCTGACAGCACAAGGTCGCATTTTCACATCACAAGTGGGTAGTTTATGAACTCATCTACATACTTCAAATTTACCTCCAATTAAAAAATCTGCTGCGCTGAAATCGAACAAAATCACCAGTTTATTGATTAGAAGAGTGCTATTGTGACCTAAAAATTAAACTTGTAGAACCGTCGGTATTTTAAGATCCACAGGGTAATATTATGGTTTTAGGGGATTATACCTGTGGTCGTTAGTATTTATGTGGTGTAATTATTGGTACCCCACAGAGAGAATCTTTAATGAAAGTCGTTTAGTGCAGAGAATCGCTTAGATAGTAAAGGTACAAAAATTTATGGCCGTTAGATTTTTTGCATTATGGGTGGGTTGCATGCACAGGTCTGTTTTGTGCTTTTCCACAAACTAAAACGGCGGGGAATTACTATGACTATGTAAGTAAAATTGTAAAAGAAGAAAAAGAAAAAATTGAAGATAATAAAACATAGTCATAAAGAGGTAAATTCGAAATCGGAACCAAAAATAGAAAATAGACAAAAAAAAAACAAAACAGTACACAAACCAACCGGAAACACAATTAGTGGCTTAAGTTTACAAATATCGAAGCTCACATCAATTTCTCAGACTTTTCTTCTTCCATGTGAGATGAATTCTTTTTCTACCAGGACTGACTTCCTTTTTATATTACATTAATTTATAAAATGAAGCCATTTTCATTTGAAACACAGCAGACAATTTTCCATTAAAGATTTTTTTTCCGTCCCACAATAAGACTGATCAAAAAAGATTTGTTATATTTAGAACGAATAAGAAACACGTGCGTATCCCACAAAAATGTTATTTCTGTGACAAAGTGACTTTACATGCAATGAAAGAGTAATACGTCGCGACTGTTTGCTCAGTAATATCAATCCCCGGTTTTCTGAAAATAGATTAAATTCGTCCGGAATTATTTGTAATGTAACTTTATCGTTATTTATGTTTATTGCGCGACAAAATTCATTATCTCGCTGTGGCCGGTTATTTATATCGACACACGTTAATTTAACTTATCGTGTCACAACAATGTGCATTATTTACGGGAAATATTGTTAAATTTCAGTGGTGGTAAAGTCAAGGTCTTGATATTTATTCCGGAAACGTAAGACCCCCTTATCAATTTTAGCATACATGAACATTGTGTGAGGCATTTTTGTGATAAGCATATTTTGGCAATATTTTTATACAATTATTGTAGTCACGCTATTATTTGGGAATTGATAAGCTTACGTGAAGTGGTACGAAATTTGAATAACGTGCGAACTTAAAAACAGGAAAATTATCATACATTAGGGAAAATTTCAGGCCAAGTAATTAATTGGAGACGATAAGATTGGGGATTTCAGTAAATATGTTTACGATTTGCTCAATTTACGCCATGCTAAGTACAGAAATACTTGGCGACGAATTAAAGGAATTTACGGCAGGAAACATTAATCTGCAAAATATTTTCGGAGGCTAAATAAAAACTACTTAGATATTGGTTACTAGAAAAAATAGATCACGATCCCAGTCGATTTTAACATTTTCAATAAGTTAAGTCGCTCTTTATTTTAATCAAAGCATTTTCTTAAGGCTATTCATCTCTATATTTATTTCTTATTCAGAATCAACAAATGTGCGTCGTTTTACTTGAATCTTAAAATAGTCACCAACACTAATGTCAAAGTGAAATACAGACATGAGAAATTCAATATTCTGTTTGAGTCGCTTTTTTAACTTCCGATCTTGCCACTGAAGAATAAAAAAAAAGATCAAAAAAATCCCTTTTTTCTCAAAAAAACTTGCTGCTCAGTGATGCCCAAGTTTTTATCAAAGTCATCCTCAATAAAATGATAAAGTTGCTTTAAAACTGAGCCGGCACACCTCTTAATAATGAATGGATTAACACTATGTGGTACAAATTACAAATTACGCGTTTTCAATTAATCATCGGACCGAAAGTGGAATAATAAGAACCTGAGGACCGCAACAAAATGATTTATTTTCTTTTGGATCAGAGTTACGTGAATACAATCAAATCCTGTATCGAAAGGAATCTAGAAACTACTTTGGTGATTTGTATACTTCCTAGAAAATAGAAACTAGTAATGAAATAATATTATTTATCGCGGTCTCATGTTCACCATTTATTACAAATCTCAAAATTAGTATCCGAGATGGCAATAAAATCATAACTGGTTTCGTTCTGCTAAAAAACGGATATAATAGTAATCGAAGCTGACTCCTCAAAACGAGGTTTGCATCTTGTTTTTTTCTGAAAAAATATTACAGAGCGGTTTAGTGCGGTCATAAATCTTCAATCTACGGTAAGACATGTGCCCACTGGCATTTTGCAATAAATTTCAGTTAATCTAATTTTAAGGTTATTTTAATTGAATTATAACCGAAGAGTAGATGACGGAAAATTATTAATAGAGTGTCATGATATGTGTAACAAGATATGAACTAACGGGAGATTGTAGATTTCAACTTTAATTATTTCTACCTTGTTGCGGTTTTAAATGCTTGGTCGGTTTTATTTTAAATAAATTTATTTTGGTGCATTGATACGATTTTCAATTTTCATGAGGTGCAATGGCGTCGTTAAAAATTAATTTTGTAATTTAACAGTATTTATTTTTAATTTAATCAGAACTGAACAAATATAGCGTTTGTTTATTTTGCGTGGTCCAATATTTTAAAACTATCTCATGCAAAAAATAAAACAATTATTTAACAAAATTTATTTTGTTTATGATTGACTTTTCTACAAACAACACTACCACCCGCACCCCAATTGAATAAAAAATGCTGAATCGGTTTTTGTTTACTGTTTACTTGGCTTCCAGGTGATTTAGAATAGTTCTTTCAGGTTACTTCTATTATTTTGGCGATTTTCAAAAGTTGTTGACTTCGGAACTGGGTCAGACAGAAAGATGCGGTTGGCACCTCTGACTGAAAACAATTTTGCGCATTTTACGAAAAAAGCAAATGTGTGCATAAAATTTTCCTATGAAAACAAATACACGTTTGACATTTTAGTGCCAAATTACGAAAAAATTCGAAACCAGAACAACGGCGCCGGCGTGCGCCATTTTTTTTCGGTTTTCTCGTGGTTTATTCGAACTTGTTGAGCCTTTGAAAATTGAGATTTTAGATTAAAAATTTTTCTTACTCAAACTTGTTTTTTAATTTGCAGTTGCTCTGCCTGTATTTTTTAGAATAAAAACTTGAGCCATCGGAATAAAACTGCACTTCTGATTGATTTTATGGATTTTTTAAAATGTCGACCATTTTTGAAGGTTAATATCTAAACTTGTGTAGAACAAAAGTAAATCGTCGTCGTTTTTATCGTGTCCTGAAATATAAAAACTCATTTTGAATTCTTTTATTCACACTTGTAAAATATTGGCTGGATCGGTATAAAATTTCGTACCCTTAGAGATTTTAAGCTCATCTTTTGATTGATACTAAAAATTGCAATATCTCGCTTGTTTGAAGAGCAATTTTAAAATCATTTTAGTCGAAATTTCAATATCTATAAAATGGCTTTCGACCACAAATGTATGTAAGTAGCAATTAGATGTATTTGTAAAATCTACAAGCTGATGAAAAAAAAGCACCCATGGGTGGAAGTACCATGTCCTTTTTTGTTAAACTATCTCAGAAATCAAAGCAAAACTCATCATAACCTATTCCTTTTTACATTTTTTTTTTTTCAAAGAAAAAAAATTGCAATGCCGCTCAACACTTTCTAATAAAATTATACATTTGCAGTCTCCGCAACTAATAAGTAACTATGTAATACAAAAAGCTTTACAAAGTTGCAACATTGAAAAATTTTCTACAAAGCCAAGAAATGGTACTTTTAAAAGTTTAAGAATGTTGATTTAAAGCATTTTTTTCCTTTTTTTGATACAGAATATCTATACAGAATAATCTAATCGCTAACATTAAAATTGTTATAAAAATTTAAACCAAATAGAGTTTGATTGTTTAAAAAAGAAAGCTTCTACCTTAGTTAAAAAGCACAAATTTTGTTTTGGTTTTCAATTTTGGGCTCTGGAAAAAAATAGCTGCAACATAATAGGTAGCATAGGAGCCTTTTTTTATCACCCTGTATTAACAATTAGTATTAATTTCAAACGAGATATAAAATTTCACTTTCCTACAATTTCTCTAATTCAAACTCAGGATTTCGCGAACGAATTAGCACCCCAAAATATTTTTTTAATTAATTATCAAAACTGTCAGTTGAAGTAAGTATACTTTTCCAAGTTGAGACTCGTTATTATGGCCCTGCAATAACGATTACCGCAAACATTAGCAGTGGTTTCGAGGTTGTAAAGAACCCTGTCATAAATTAGTTCTTAGGTAGTCCGAGAGGTCTCAAACCAGGACCGGGCCGCAATTTTTTTTTCTTTTCTCCTTTCATTTTAAAATTTAGTAAATAAAATAAATCCCTGATTGGTATAATTTGTATATGAAAAAAAAACAAAACAAACAATTAATCGGAATCATAATAATGATTTCTTTAGCATCTGATGAAAGATTCAAATCATCTTCACTCCCCTCATCTGCCAACGCAGGTGGATTATCAATGGCTTCGTCTTGGTTCAGTTCCGTATTTTCCCAAGGGCGGAACATTTTCAAAATTAATAGAAACTTTGAAATCTGTTAAAACAAAATGATTGAGAAACGAATATATATTTGAACATAATTACTTACTCAACCAAACTTGAAAGGGTGTTAAAGGAGTCTTGAAAAAGACTGTTTTAGTAAAATCACAACCAGAAAAACAAACAAACAGAACGCAACCGAACACCTTACTGCTTAAGACTACCTGATTAACCCTTAAAACCTGCCCTTATTAGGATTTACCAACGGGTTGAGGGTATTATGGAATTATCTCTGAATTTTCCAACAAGACGAGAGAAGACAGTTTTTCTAAAACTAGTTGAATAGAGTTTAAGCAAACTTTTGTACCTGGCAGACGTCATTCAATTATCATCTGTACAAGATCTTTTTTTCCAAATTTTTCACCAAATGTTGCTCTTGTGCTTGGCTACAGAAATTGAGATAAACTAACTCTTGTAATAGTACAGCTTCAGATACAGAAAATTGTTGGATCAAACCTTGGTGTTGACAAAAATTGTTTTATCAAAAATACAATTTACATATTTCCAAACACCAAATTTCGCAAAAAATGTTGACGCCTGTTTTGATAGCAATCCTACCAATATCAGAGCGATGATTAAACAGTTTAATCTAATTTAAAACTAATTTTATCCTTATCCAATGTACAGCATCATTACGCTAATTAGCAAACTTTTGTCAAATTATCATTGGACACATCAACAGCATTTAAATCATGACAAAAAAAGTTTTGATCGAATTGGCTTATGATAGGTATGTATGGTTTACTATTACGAACAGAGTTGGCACCAAAAGCACTGTTGTGTCCGGTGCGGTCCTGGTCGAACCCTAGTGATGAGTTGCAACCACAATTTATGGTCTGCATTGTAGAGTCATTTAACTTTTACACAAAGACGAACCCTCATAAAAACGAGTCTCAACTTGGAAAAGTATATTCATGCGTATTTATGGTTAAATTTTCCACTTTCCTGAGATTGTAGAAAAAAATCTTGTTTACAACTCGTGCGAAATGAATATTATGCCCACGAAGTCTAGTGCGTAAAACAGCACCGTTTCGCCAAAAATTGCTATTTTAAAATTAACACTTTGCAAATGTTCCAAAATCTGCAAAGCAGGTCGAGATACTTCAAAAAAAAGTGATTTCGGCGTTATAAAATAAGTAGTTTTGAATTTAAAATAATACAACAAAAAAAGCGTTATGCACAAACAAAATATTTCTAATAATAATAATAATAATAATAATAAACACGGCAACTTCAATGCAGATGGTGGTATTAAATTAATTAATTTATCTCATTAGAACGTAATAAAATAAGACTCGTGCTATGTAAATGAAAACATTTAGCAACTAATGAAATATAACGTAGGTCAGTTATCACGTCATGCTTTTTGCTCTCTCCTATCGAGACGATTTAGCTAAAAACTCTTTGAGTTTTTAAAGCAACACCAATGCAGACAGACGCCAATCGTTGTTATTAAAGAAAATAGAAAAATACAAAATGACGTCTGTATTCAAATCAATTATCGCAAATTGTCTGGAGGCTCTTCATTAAGTTCAATTTAAATCGTTTTGTTAAAAGGTACGAAGCCCGTAATTATATCAAATAAGGTAATCGTGCCTCCTTGGTTATTATCCTACATGTTGTAGCAGGAATAGTTTATTTACAAAGCAGTGAAGGAGTGGCATTATCAGTCAAATTTGGGTTATGTGGGCGAATGTCAGTTATTAAAAAATGATCTCAATTGACTCACCTGTACAGCAAGGTGAGGGGTGATTGTCCCCTGGCAGTCTACAATAGCAGAAGGTTGGCGAGATGTCATGGCCCTGTTAGACCATGTTGTTCCTGCTTGCTCTCTACACGATCATCATAAAGGTTATGTTCACATCAATCGTATCGACACACAAATTTTAACGTCTTTATTGTTCACGACAGGTGAACGACATGATTTTTATCGCATGTTCTTCACCAAGGCCGTCCCTGAACTTTCCCAAATATTTTCATAGAAATTGCCAGGATTTGACCTATATTTTGCCCGACTAGATCGAGCCGGGAAAACTGCACCAAGAGGTTACTTACACCTTTCGGAAGCTCAATCAACAATTATTCTTAACGACAGGTGCATGGTTTAGTGTTATCAACGAAAAAATCAGATCTAGGTGTATCATGAAGGCTCGATACCGACGTTCCTTTCCGCGATCTCTCACAAACCACCAAAAAACCGATCGAACTCAGCTCTTACCAGACGATGTTAAACACAATAATCAATGTATTTTTTTGTAAATATCGCAAATAAGTTTCACACAACCCGCATGAAGAAATGTCAATCAGTACACCACCTGCGACATCGTGGAATTTCGCGAATTTCCGGAAGGCGCCGTGTCTTTGAACGACGCTTACGTCAGCAGCGTCTGTTTATCGATTCACAGGATTGTGCCAGGGTTGCTCCGTTTTGCCATACATGTGAAAAAAGGACGCCGCCATGGAAGGAAAGTGCCCCGGAAAAGGACGACGTCATTGTGACCTTGTTTAAGGGTATGTTTTTTCGGCCTATATCTCCGAGATAAGTCAGTTTATTTTTGCGGGGAATGAGATATGGCTGTATTCAGGCGCCACATGAACTGGGGAATGAGGGAAGGATTTTTTAAAGATGCTACGACGGTTTATTCACTGTTTGTAATTTTTTGATGGCTTTATTGCGAGATTTGAACAGGATGATCACTGGAAATAACCTCCATTATTCTCCGAGGTTTTTACGATGATGGCGATTTAGACGAGGATTGACTTTGGATGTGCCAAAATTGCCACTTTTACAACCGTCTCAAATTTATTATTAGGACCCCGTGAGTTCGACCAAATTTGTCTTCATCACTTACCAATAGATAAGTACCAAGGGTTGAACCCCCCGAATTTTTGATATCGAAAGAGGGAAAGCCACAGTTCGAACAAGCTTTAAATCAACATTGACATTTACAGAATTAAAAATGTTACTTCATAATTGAGGTTTAACATTCTGTTTCAAGATCCCTATTAGGAAAAATATGTAATAAAATTCAGTAACTTTACATTATAAAGGTAATCTCCAAATTTATGTTTCGTGTTACCGCGGCAACTTGTTTATTACGACGTGTCCAACTATTGACTCTCAATAAATACCTTCAAAGTGTCAAGTAACAGTTGTGTCTTCAACATTACGTTAAAAAATAACATTTGCCACAATCTATAACTGTTACGTTCATTCTGAAATGATTTATTAAAATTGAGTTTACCTAGTCAAGATTCTTTAAACGCGACATTTAAAAGCAGTAAAAATATGACATTTAACAGAGTCATAGAAAAAATGGAAAATAATGAATAACAAAAATATAATAATAATTCTAATTAATATTTAAAAATGACAACCAGAGGTGACCTTTACTAATTTGAAAGTGGCCAAATCCGTATGTTTTATAGCTTACAAGAATTTTGTGTGGTTATCGTTTGAAATGAATTAATTTCAAAAATTATGGGTCTTAATCTTGTAAATTGCTTTAAAAGATTCGTAGAAAGTTTGTCTTCCACTATAGTTTGACATGTAAATTGAAAGAAATGTCAAGCTTTCTGGTGTTCCGTAAATTAAAATTTAATTAAACACAATTATTCTATACTCAAAATACAAAATATGTATATGAAGGATAAAAATTTTAAAAATGTACTATGTAAAGGCACTAAAATTCAGATGTTTTTTGCTATAAATGTTAAAATTTCTAAAATTACAAAGTGCTTTGCTTTAAAAATTGAAATTTCTAAAATCTGTTTTTTGCTATACAATTTTGTTGTTTGGTAGAGTTAATACACAACTCAAAAATAGTAACTTCTCTAAATTTTATAGTTATAGCACTAAAATTACCAAAATTACGAAGGGTGTGGAAACTTTTTGCTTGGTCTCAAAAATAAAAATTTTTAAAATTAATTTCTAATTTTTTTTTGCTCTAAAATTTTGAAATTTGGTAGAGTTGAAACATGATTCAAAAATAGTAACTTTACCAAATTTCATAGCTACAGCACTAAAATTACCAAAATTGCGGATTTTGGAGGAGGACATTTGACTTTTTTTTTCGCCTTAAAAACAAAATTTTCTAAATTTTTTAGCATCCTTTCTATAATTTTGCAATTTGGTAGTTAATACACGACTCAAAAATAGTAGCTTCCTCAAGTTGTTTAGCTGTAGTTAAAAAATTAACAAATTTACGGATTTTGGAGGAGGAAGTCGGCAATTTTTGCTTCGTTTTAAAAATTAGAATTCTGGAAATCAAAACCATAAAAAGATCATGAAATTATTATTGCAAGTGCTAGACAATTACAATTACCTTTTAAGGAATTTAAACCATACAAGAATATAGAGGATCTGCACAATAAGGATAATTTGGAGTTTTTAAAGTATCATACAAATTTAAAAATATAAAATAATATATAAATATAAATAAACTGAATACAAAATCGTAAGAAGCTGATGCAAAGTCTCATGAATAATGAAAAGAATAAGGAAAACTTAAAAAAACTGGCATCTAATTTACTTTCCTCTAAAAAAATTTAATAAAACAATTTGACGAAGCAGTAGTACTAAAAACTCTCAACGAAAACTAATAACACTTCTGTCATTAAAAAAAATCATCATCAACAGATTACCTCCGTTTAAATTACAGAAGAGGCACACTTAATTTTTAATGACCTGACTTGTTACAACTACTGTTACTTGTTACATTAATCAACATAAATATGCAAGCGGTCAACCATCTCGCTTGGAATTTATACTTTTTTTTCTTTTGACTTTAATATTACTCAACAATCTCTGATTTGATCTGTTTATCTACCATTTTTATACTCTATTAACTCCTTATATGAAAAAACCTTAAGTGGCATATTGTATAGGTAATATTAAAAATAGCCCTGAGATATTTAGAGTGTCAATTTAAATAGCATTTGAAGAGACCTGAAGTGTTTATGTCTAACGTGAGAATCTACCGGTAACAAGTACCATAACGATCTTAAAAAAATATTGTCAAGATTGGTTAATTGCCGTTCGTACAAATAAAAACGAGGAAACAAAAGGACACACTTGAGGTAAAAATAATACTTGAAATTATTGCCGATTCTTGGAATTGTGACCTTTGTTGTTTATTTCTGACAATGAAACTGTTGTTGTTTACAAGATGAATAATTCGTAGCGGAAAATAAAAATCCATAACTACAGACGCAGGAGAAAATCTAGGAAGAGCACAACTTTTGGTTATCACAATCTGTCTTATGTATTATTAATTTAAGCCAGCGAGTTTTCGAAGTTAACCAAAGTTGACATATCATGCAACTGAAAAATAGCACTCGAATTCTAATCCAGATCAAAATAGAATTTTGGAAAGTTGGCAAGCCCATTATGCATGCTTTAAAGGGTTGAATGCTGCTTTTATGATAATAGAGATGTCGGGCTAAGCACAGTAACGCCGAAGCAGTAAACAAAACGTGCCAAATTCGTAACAGTTTATCGCTCTCAAGTTCCCGGCACTAAACAGATATTTGCGATAGCAATTTGTAAATTTATCGTCCAAATTATTGTGTTTTCCATGTTTATCCAGTTTTCATGTGTGACGATAAATCTTTCGGGGTAAAAAAAGCGAGGCGATACAAAGCTGGAAAACTCCCCAGAACAGTCACACTTAATCCATTTCATTTAAGGAAACAACTCTGGATTTTTACGTTTCCATCTTCATTTAAATTAAATTTAAAATCAGGTTTAATGGGGAGAAATTTTGTTTATAAAATATGCAATGTTATTTTAAGCGTGGAATAATGTGGCACGCAGGCAATTTTACAGGACCGGATTTTCAGCCAAGTGGGAGCCCGGGGGTGGTTTATGTAAAGGATTTTTTATGGTTGCTGTTTATGCGGAAACACGATAACAACAAAATATTCTTTGTAAAGAAGTAGGGACTTTCCTCTTTATACAGTCCAGATGCGCAGAATTTGTTGTTATCATTTGGTACAAAAAAGACATGTCCACTTCTGTTCCGGTTTTCCCATCCTCCCCTAAGCCGCAAGTTTATAAAAACAAGAAATTTTTTACCTTCCTCAAGGCTATTCCTCCGGTGTTTCATAACATTTTGGTCATTATAGCTATAAAAGTATGTGCATATTAAAAATAGCCAATGTAATTTGTAATTTGAAGCGCTCGGAGGCACAATAAAGAATTATCAGTTTTTAGCATAAGTTTAATGTTTCCTACCAGCTACGTTACTAAAAATGGATTTATTCGTAAGATATGCATAATAATTGGCATTAAATTGCAAAATGATTATAGGTAGAAGTGTTATTTACACCCAGGGAAACGTCAACAGTTATCGCCATTTGAAACCAGTTCTTGTTTATTTAACAGATTTTCTAACTATGATCAGACAAGATTCATGCCTCGGAAGGAACATCAGGCGGTTAATATATCAGGGAGTTCTTTTTCCCAGCGAATTCTTTATAAATCTTCGGAGCCAGATTTTTATGTTCTATTATAATGAAGGTCATTTCTCTGTTGTCAGAGCTTTTGTCTCTCAGTGATAACGTTTAACCCCTTGGAACGGTCCTGTATTATAAGTTATAACAAATATCAACAATGCGGGTATTTACATTGCACTGGTTCATAAATACATTATGTAACATAAACAGAATCCAGAGAAGGGCAACTTACGGGGCATAAATATTGAGGAGTTTCTTTGAAAATGTAAACAATTCATTGAAAGATCGCAACGCTGGAAGCTTTCACGCATACGGTGGATGTATATTTAGGTGAGAGTAATATCGTAACCGTTGAACAAAACACCCACCTTAGCTTTTGTAGGTTTTCGGAGCTGCAAGGATAAGCGAGGAGAATTTATTTGGTCTTTGCCCTGTAATAATCGGATAAGGGATTTCATTTATTAAGCAATCGATTACCTATAATCCATACAGACTTATTGGGGCGTTAATTATTGACATTTGACCGTTCCACCGAGCTTAACCACCGACTTACTTTAGGTAAATATTTGATGTATTATCGAAAAGAAGCAACCCAGGCGCTTTTAAAGAGAAATGCGAAACGCTAGATTAAACTGAATCATTCTATATCCCGCACTCTGTAAGCCTATTATGGTTCAGGCTGCAACCTCCAATTATCTGAAAAACTCAAGAATGGATTAAGCCAATGCTGAAAACCCACGGAATATAGAAGGGGAAATGTCAGAAAGGATAATTGACATTGTCTGCATTCGGAATCCTGATTTTACACGTTCGGCCAAGATTTCGTGTCTAAAATTAATTTGTCTGAATTAAAAAGTGCCGAGATAAGATTACTAGCTGAATTTGGATACAAACTCGCGTCGGTGGTCGTTTAGATCAGATCTAAATAGAGAAAATTTGAGATTGTGTTTAATGTATTGTTCGGTATTTTAATTTTTTGTCAGTTTTACAAAATTCTGACGGTGCAAATTGAGCTGTTAGAATTTGCTGTTGTCTGAATTTCTATTTTTTTTTTATTTGCAAAAATCTTGCAATTTTTTTTGTATTGCCTTGGACTGTTTAATTATATTTTGTTTTTTCAATTTTTTTAATTCGTTGAAAATTTGATGATTTTCGCCAGTTTCATTTTAGCTCCTTCAAATCATTTCTAAAAGCGGTTTGACACGATAACATTTTTTCTCAAATTTTTACGAATACTGAAAAATATTGAACGTCAATTTGACAGAAAAATCTCATTTTTATTCGTAAAAATTTGAGAAAAAATGTGTTCATGTCAAACAGCCTTTAGATAGACGAGATTTTTTTGATCGTTTTAAGTTCATAAAATGTAGTATTATTATTTTTTTCAAAGTTTTGAATTTTTTAAGTTAACATTTTCTCAAATTACGTAATGTTCAATTTTTGAGTCTTAATATTTTTTTAACTTTTTTATCTTTAATATTTTGTATTAAAAAATTTTATGATTTGATCGTTAAAATTTACTTAAAATTTGAAATACAAAATTTTTGTCAGGTTTGCCAAAATGAAAAAAAAATACAAAGCCTACTCTAATAACTGTCTTTCAATCATTATTTGAAGTTTTTTTCAACAATTTGTTAGTTAACCATGAATATTGAAATATAGTAATAATGATGAAATATAATAATTAGTTTAATTAACAGGAAGTTATTGCTCTTTAGTCACGCTTCCTGTGAAACGTCACCTTTAATATACAGGGTGCATTTGCCAAAACACAAATTTGATCATACGATTTACTTTTCGTTTACAAATTATGTAAAAAAACGAAAGAAAATGATGCAAATGTACAGCATAAAAAACTTGAACGTATGTCCTGTACATATCCTTCACAAACAGGTAATCGCAACATTGTAACAACACTGTAATTATTTTTAAAATGAATTATTGTTGTTATTGAAATGCATAGGAACAAATTGCAACTATGTTAATATGAACATATGTCAACTTCATGCACTTCCAGTTCAGTTTCTTTCTAATTAGCACGTGTCAATTTATTTTATGTCACAGTAAACACTACTTGTTAATATGATAATTGATAAAAGTGAACTTTTTCTGCCTGCATTATCAAACGTCCTTCATTACTTCTACGTCTCTGTTTTGCTAGTTATAAAAATTAAGTTAAAATCATCCGACTTACGGTTAGTATTGAAGAGGGAAAGTTTATAAGTACTGCAATAAAGGGGTAAATTTCATGTTTTAAGCAGCTCGTAATCCGAAATGTATATTTTTCAGAAGTTGGAGTCACTGGGCAAGATTCAAGTGTCAAAATAAAATTAGGTAGAGATAAAAGACAGTTAGGTATCGATAAAGCACTCCAATAAATTTCTTGGGTTCCCCCGATTATTTTTTGCTTCATATAATATCAGCATAAATCAAAGTAAATTTTGTTTTTCCAATTTTATTACCAATTCAAATCAAGTAACTAGATCATAATTCATGTAGTTTGCTTGGAATTCAAAGGGGCTTTCGGAGTGAGGCTCCATATCGATTATTTGGAGGAATTTTAAAGCAGTTTGCGGTTTTAGCGCGACTCCAGGGCACTTCCTAATTTATTTATAATCTATTTCGGATTCATCAATTGAAACATAAATGCTAACGTGATTAAGACAACCTACGTAATGATAACAATAAGATGAAGTCGGATTTAATTCCGACTCTGTGAACCTAACCAAATCTATAAAACTGGTACGAAGCTCGAACTAATTAATTCAAAACATGGTTTCATATGCAGATATCTGCCATTCTGATTTCTGCCTCTTGTTACGATCGTTAAATTAATTTCCCCGTTATTCCCGAAACTATACAATTGGTTCAGTATCGGAGATATTGAAATGACACTTCGCATGGGCGATTCTAATTTCTAATTCCACTTGGGAACATTATCAGATCCTTTCTAAGTCAAACATGATTCCCTTCCCCAATATTTAACTTCATTCAACTTACCTTATTTTCAAGTTTACTCAACACACTAATTATTAATAATTATATCATCTCGAGATGGATTTTCGCTTTACATATTATTATATTTCATAACGCAAACAAAACGGAATTTATCCGCCAGCGTGGGTGGATGAAGGTGAGTTTATTCTGAACAAGGAACTCTTCTAGCTGTAAAAAACTGCAAACACCAAGTTGACATCTCATTATAACGCAAACAAATCTTTGTCCCGGCGCTGATAAACAAGCTCGATTTATCGTCAATCAATTTTAATTAACAATGAAGGGGTCACTTTAATAAAATAATATGATGGAAAACAGAATCTGCAGACAAGTCCAAATCAAATTAGCCCTTTAATGGAACGAGTTGTCAAAAGTGGACTGGCAACTCCTTGTTTAATTATAGCTCCTCATGAGCGCTGCCAATTAGAATGATATTTGGAAGCACAAATTGTCACTTGCACTAGTTGCTTTTCTTACTGCGTACATTTTGCGGTGGCGCTCACTCCCATTTATTGTCGCATATCTGCACCCAATTGCATGTTAAGTGAAGTGTGTGAAAGATAGGGTGAGGTTCTGGGACGACCTCCAGTTAACTTGCACCCTCCAGGAAACGCAAAATGTTCGTGGAGTCAATTTTGAAACCATAAATGAAATTAAGGCGGCGATAAATACGGGGTGGGAGACTTTGAAGTCGCTGGAAGAGTGACCGACGGTGTATTATGAAGAAGAGGAGGAAGCAGAGAAGCGGATGTGGGTTGTACACGATACAAAATATAATGTTGACTTACAGTGACAATCTTTTGCAAGATTTATTAGAGTTTTACGCTGATTTGTAAGCCGATGCATCCTCAAAGTTATAACATCTTCAGCAGTTCCTTCGTTGTTAAGACAATGAAAGTGATCTCTCCGGGTTCAGCGGTTTTGAATAGGCGTAGAAGGTTAGCAGAGCTCGACCTTTCGGATCTCGATCTTCGAACTTTTATTTCATGTTTAAATCTTCCAGATTTTTAGACTTTCTAGAGCTCATAGTTTGTAAAAAAAAATACTACTAAGCTTTTGTATTTTTTTATTATTTTTTGTTTTATTTTATCTTATACTTTTCTCCAATTTTTTTGAATATCTTTACATATTTCCTATATCTTCTACACAACCTAATATTTATCTACTTTGAATTCTTCTTTATGTTCTCTGGTTTCGCTAATAAAATTATTTTTTTTATTTTGTTTCGAATTGTTGTGTTTTTCTACTGTCTTTCCTCCTTATTATTCCTTTTCTTCACAACATTTTGATCTGCTAGATCTTGCTAAACTTTACAAAACTGGAGGCAGAGTATAGATTTTTGAGACAATAAAGAAATAATTTACTTCCCATCACGAGTTATTAATGGCGGAATAAAGGAACAGAAAAATAAAACGAAACAAGAAATAAAGAAATCTGAATGTTGAAGCAAGGAGAATCCAAATGACCACACTAAAAAAACCTTTAGCGCGAATGAAAGAAACTCTAAAATGGTGAAGGTGCCAACAAAAATATCATGAAACGAGTCAAAAAAGTAGGAAAATAATAAGAATGCAGACTTGCCATTGTTGGTAATATAAATCAAAAAGAAATAGGATTTTCTGAAAACTGGAGAAAAATTGTTTGAAAGCTTCTAAAGCGCTTGACGATTTCTTCAGGTTCTTTAATTATTGCGTCTTTACACTGCTTTGTATTTTGAAAAGAAAAATTTTAATATGTAGTTGAAAAGAAGAAAAAATAAGCAATGAATGAAACTGAATGAAGAAGAAATAAAACACGACATTGAAGCAAAGAAAATCGAATATCAAAATTTAAGGAAGCAAAAAAATTACAAATCTATTCAATGCCATTGTTTAAAAATAAAAAAAACTGTACAAGTAAAAAGAGAAGAGATTTTATGTAAATAGAAAAAGAAAAATGACCTACTTATTGTCTTTCAAGCTAAGCTCGGAGAATGAAAATGTGAGATGAAGAAAACGAAGGCAAAAAAGAAAACGATGACAACACACTCTGATTGCTGCATCGAATGGAGAAAGGAGAAGATGTAAATGACAGGAAGTCAAATTTCAAAATCTGTTACACAAAGATTTTGTTTTCCTCTTGCTTTTAAGTGTCTTAGAAAAATAGTATTTGATGGGGAAGAGGTTTTTAGAAGGCATTGTTTTGTAAAATAGTTGCGTTGTTATTGCAGCGTCAGGTGCAGAAAGGCGAGAGAAAGTGCAAAAGTAAACATCCGATATTTTGTGTCATAGGGGTATATGCGCATTTTATTGGTTATAAAAATTGTTTTCGTGCACCTGGTAAGACCATTTTCGACACACGGCGAATTCGCTATTATAAAAAATAAAAGAGGGATTATTTACGTAAGCAGCCGTTCAAGCAAAAGAACCCTTAAACCCCACTACAATAAAGGTAAAGCCTGCGCCGTAACGTAAGCCCTAATACACTTTTAACTCAACATTACAATAAAAAGTACCCGCGTATTGATTGCACCTAGATGAGATTTTTATACTTTATGGCGCCATAAAAAGTCATTTCAAAATGGCGTCCATCTTATTTTTATGAGTCGCCAGTTTCCCTTTTCCTTCACCTTGAAGGCTGCTAGCAATATGTAAGGGACATACATCAGCAATTTCATTTGGGCGCTACGTCGCAACTTTGTTTACTCGGCTCGAATCGGGGTGCACCGAGGACGTAGGTCGGGGATGGAATCAGAAGGACGTATATACCCTAGCAACTACTGCAAGTATATATTAGGTACGCTCTCCCAAAATCGATATGGTTTGTTTTGGGGGAGGGGGGAGCAAGTAAGGGCGGAAGAGAAATACGCGCAAAGAAGGGGCGAGGGGCGAATGCGTATGGTACGCCATGTTACGAATTGAACGCCACAAAAAACATTTCACTACACATGAACATTGCAGTGTTTAGTCAATACAGCAATGAGCATGGCCACTCGCGCCCTGCAACCCCCCAAATAACGAAATGTGTTTTGTATACGAAGACGTGCCACCGACCACTTTACAAGTGAGTAATCAGACACAAATAATTACCCCCATTTTGCCCCCCGCGCATGCACCCCACGACCTCCCTAAAAAAACATACACAAAACTAAAATCCCACCGCGAATGTTCGCTAATTACGAAATTTCGAGCACACACTTGGCAAATTCTCGCCAGGATTTGCTTGCCTCTGAGTTGTGACAAATGGGAGGGATATGGGATGTCGTGGGGGAAGAGGAAGGAGATGCACACGGAAATATGCGAACTACCATTCGCACATTTACACGCACCGGAAATAAATTTTTCAATTTGAATAAAGGTAGAGTCCGCATACGTTAAGGACGATTTTTGAATTTAGATATAACACACGCATGCATAAGGCAAGAAAACACACATCGCAAATATCGGAGAAACGCGGACGGAAACTGAAACTGAAACCAACGCGTCTGAAATGTTCATAATTACAAAAAATCGGATTCCCGGAAATTTTTCAGCGGCTTGTTTTTACACGAGGGAAAAAAGATTCTTCGGTGCCGGGCGAGAAGGAAAGCGTGAATGATGGAGCGACTTCAAGCCGCTTCGCTTCTATTGAATGTCGGCGGTTGCAACAAATTGAAACGTTGCAATTTTTCATTAATAAACTAAACTGTGGCGCACAACAAGGATCCAATCTAGGCCCGCTACTTTTCGTTGTAATAATATCATTCTATGAATATTTTACGGCCGTTAAAAGGTTAACTTCTCTTGATTAAAAAATCCTCATCATCACACTCATCGCGTTAGAATGATCTCCGCTATTATTCCTAAAATATGTATGTAGGTATTTTCACATCAAATCTTCGCACACATTTCATCCTTCTTAACGACTACGATTTTAATAAAGAAATAAAATAATTTGCTAAAATGACAACTTTCGGAATATTATGATTTAGTTATTTTTCCATTATTTTTTTATAGTTGCGGAGGCATGATTATGATAATCACGGAATTTGTTTGAGTTTTATTACTTTTTTTAATTTATTCTACAAAGTCGAAATTTTCATACATTAAAATGTGGATAATAATTTGTTTACACGAATCATTACTATTATTTCGTATGACGTTGATTGCGCAATTCGAATATTTCTAATTCGGTGAAACAAGGTAATAAAGTTGATATTTTATTCAAGGTGTTTTTATTAGAATATCTTTTAGGGAGGAACGTACGAAAGATAAAGACGTTGGCCTTTGGTTATAAAGAGAAATGTTAACTAAATAATTATAAACTATTTTAAAGGAGAAACAACTAAAATGTGGCAAAAAATTGTTATTTATTAAACCCAACATTTTTATTGCTTTTTCTACATGAACATTTTGAGACTTTGCGGTTGTTTTAAAAATAACTTCTTTTGGGACGCAAGTGTCCACAAAACGACAGAAAAGAAAACGTCCATTTCAGGTTTAAATACCTGTGAGGTTGTTTGTGAAAGCGCGCTATTCATAAATCACTAGTTACGATGCGTATTACCACTATCTCTATTCACTGGTACAGAGTACTTAAAGTTTTTCAGGTAGAATTTATCAAAGCAAAAAGACAACTGATTTGGCTAAACTTGAGCTGAAACTTGCTGAAGTGGTGCATCAGAAGCACTTGCAGCTCGATAAGAAAAACCAATTGCAGCGATTCTTTGAAATTAAATCACGACCGTAATGCTAACAAAACAAATTTAAAACATCAATAAGCATTAATGCTCTTTGTTCTTGAATTTATGACATAAACACTTCGCCTCCAAGGAACAAAAGTAAAATCTCTCTGGAATGCGGGTTACTACATGAGGGAATAAAGAACAATTTCAATAGTTATTGCATTATCACGTCCACTTACGTACTTCCGATAAAATGGGAACGGCTATTAAAATACGTTATTACTTGTTTGTTTTCTATTCCTAATGGAGTAAGCATTTCGTTATCATAATTACTTCCAAGCAGTACGACAAAAAAATAAACGCGACTTTCGTCAAAAAGCTTCTTGTAATGGAATATGAGAGAAATTTTCGGAATCAGCAACAAAAGGGTGTCGGAACTGCGATGAGGAGAGTTTGTCGGCTTTTGGTCCACACAAGTGTGCTTCCAGGAATGTTTGTTTATAAATATCTTTTCTCCGATTGTAATTGCGCAACTGATAAATTTATGAGTGTAAAAAGAGGCCCACAATTCGCGTTGAAGATATCACTGGTATTTAATTTTTTCTTCTTTCATTGACAAAAAAAATTTCAGTAGAGACTCAAAAATTATTATTGTTAAGGACGCAGCCTGATTTATGAATATTTCTGCGTATTTTTAATAGCGAAGCCCGTTTGTCTTTTAATTTCTTTTTTTTGGTTCATTTCATCATTTTTCTTGATCTAAAATTTTTGAGCAAAAACTACATTTTGTCATGCGCAATTAACTCAAAAACCCAAGGATCCAAAAAACGAAGTTTTTTTAAAATTTTTTTGCTCAATGTTAAATGGCAAAATACATTTACTAGGCTAGTCCTTAATTAATATAATTATCTTCTTTAATATTTTGTGCTTTTAAATATTTTATATTACAATCTTTGAATTTGCAATTGTCCATAATCTATTTTTGTCTTACTTTCCGTTTCTTTGTTTTGTATAGTTTTAGAATTTTTTAAAAATTGTATTCTTTCTGTTTTCTTGGCTATATTTGCTATGGAATGGTTCGCGTTCTTTGTCATATTTATAAAAAAAAAAATCGGTGATATTTTACATGGATTTATTGACTTTTAGGTATTGCATTAGATTCTTCGTCATTTTTTTGCGTTTTCAGATTTGTAAAAATATTGTTCAAATGTTTTTAAAATTATTTCTGGAATTTTTCATTTTACAATATACTTACGTAATTATTTTGTAAATTCTAGCAATTCTTAGATTTTACAATTGCCGTAAAGGGGAAAAAAACTTTAAAATTGATGAAGGCAGCAAAGTAAACTAATAAAATGGTTCTGCTGTATTTTCTTATGAATAGACAAAATTTAAATGTTAAATAAAATAAAAACTCTAGTTTGACAAAATAAACTATAAGTTCATATCATTTATTCCTTTATGTGATTTTTTTTTTCGCTCCTTGTCATTTTAATTGCGATTTAAACTTTGCAGATGTTCCACTGCCACAGAAAAGTTGAATTTAAAAATATACCGACGTGAATCCATACTGGAAAAGATCTGTTTGTCTTCTTAATATTTATTTTCCGCATAATTAGTTGTCAGCGAGCGAAAAAATTCAAGTTTAAATCACTCTAAGCCCCCCTTGATTCGCGAAGCTCGCGAGTTCATTTCCGAAATTCAACTGTCAATTTCCCTGTCGACAGTTGAATCTCGCGATTCCAGACAGTATCAATCTAGAGCGCCGTGGTCCAATTAACGCCGGTTAAACCACAAAAATCGCACCGAAAACGGAGCGTGAGCGGGAGGGCGGACTAGGTGCGAATGCGAATAGAAGAGAAGAATGCAATGTTGCAGTGTAAGTCGGGCGGACGTACGGACATGGCCGGTTTTTCTGATCTGAGTGTAGCAGCCATGATGGCAGGCTAAGTGCCACCGAGAGCAAGTACTGCTCAAATCGTGGTAGGCGGTAAACGCGGCAGGTCGACGCGCAAGTGTTCTGCACGCACTAAGTAAGCAGGCGGCTGTGGACCGATTCGCGATTGTTTCAACAATTGCAACCGCTGGCTAGATTGCACTCCATTGTTGGCTGTTGTTGTGCATTGTTGTTGCAATAGGATTTTTTTGCAGTGAAGTGATTTTTCTTTCCGGATGTTTGATTTATTCGATTGCATTCTTATTTACGGAAATGTGAAAAGGATCAGTGCAGTGGTTGATTTGCGACAGTTTGGGCTATTGGAGATCGCCGCTTAAATTTAAAACACCACACTAAACCGTGAGTTTTTAAACCAATCAATTTGAATTTGCGAACCGCGCCAATTTCATTCAAAATTCGCGACACGAGATTTTACATTTTCGTGACAACCCTAAACAACCCCGCGTTTACCGACACGTTTTTTTCTTTTTATTTCTTATTATCGATACGGACGTGTGGACGACTCCCGACTTATATAAAAATAACTATTTTCGTGCCGACTCTATAAATAATAGATAGGAATTTTTAATTGCGTTCTTTGTATGTTGGGGGTAAATTAGTGAGGGTGCCGGCGAAAAAAACGTAAGTAGATGCATGTAGATTGACAGGCAGAGGTGGGGTGGGGGTGGCAGCCCCCGTATCGTGGACGCTTTTAGAATTCCGTTTCGCTCCAGGAGTAATTCGTCAATGTTTGATCAATTAAATTGCATTAAACTGCGTATTGATTTTGCAATTATTGGGAACCAATCAGAAATGGACTTTTTTCTTGTACTTCTGTGTTGCGCACGAACGTAGTTTTTAACTCGCCGGTTTTTCTATTTTTGCGCATATCCCGAATTTTTTGCCATTGCGCCATTGTCCACTTACTAATTTTTAGTGCTGTATTGATTTTATTTATTTTAACGCTTCCGCTATAAGCGCTCGAGCTTTCGCGCTTTTGCCACTTCTCCACCTTTCTAAAAACACACACACGCTTTTCTAATTCTAATTAACACTAATTAACAATTTTTCTGTAATTAGACCAACCTTGGCCGTTGCGTTAAGCCAATCTTTTGGAAACTTACTATTATTAAATATTCATTTCTACAATAACGCAATGTTTCATTACGTGGTTTCCAAAATAACTTGTTTTTATCGAAAACAATTAACATCTAACGACACCGTGTATAGGTACGTCTTCTTAAGTGGGCGGTAAGGTAATTGTTGTTAATGTGAACCTGAGATGAACACTTTCTATTTTTAAATGTTAGTTCATTATAATTTATTGTAATTTCCAATCCGTGGTATTTACCTCATCCAACACGTGCGGATTACTACTTACCCCAAACTAATTAAAAATTAAGATTCATTAGCTGGCTAATTTCGTGGCGCCATCTACATAACAAGTCCAAGACTTTGCACAGAACCACCGCAGCTTTCTTCGGCCCTAAAAATAGGCAGTTAAGCGCCCAAGTGTCCAAACGACCTTGCAACAATTGTGTATATTATCAATTAAGCGCACAAAAAGCGCCCAGCAAAAAGCAGCTGCTCTAAACTCAGTGGTTAGAATTTAAATTTGCTCGAATAGCACCTGGTCATCTAATAACCAATAATACCGAATAATAACACGTTCGTTTTGCTGAAAAACTCGTGTTGTGCGCCAGTGTAAAAATATCTCGTTGTTTTTCAGTAATACACGATTCAGTACCATTAACTATGTGAAATATTTTTAAATATCTTGGCATGAGTGCGGGAAAAAAGTCCATTATTATTAATACACATGTAAGTAATGGAAAGCTGAGATCTTACATAAAGACATCGCTTATTTCTTAATTTAGTCCGACATCTTTATAACTTTTTGGTGATAAAGAATGCTAATTTTGTGTTATGAGAGCAGTGTCTAGAATTTTCAGGTCCTCAATAAATAACAGAAAACTGCGACTTTTATTAATGCTGCAAATCAAGTTTTTACAACGAGATAACTATGCTGATTTCGTACCAAATTCTGTCTTACATGTGTAAACAGCGAAATTTTTAGTGGAATTTGATTTCGGAAATTATCGCCAACAGGTGCACGTCACAGTTCGTTTTTTTCACTTTTTTTATTACAAGGATCATGATCAGAAACTGTTGAATCAGCGCCCTCCTAAAAGGGCTTACAAGAGACTCTGAGTAAATTGACATGTCCCTTAAGAATCCTTAATGCGCATTTCGGTATCTGCACCATTTTCACCAAGAATTTTAATTTGCCTGTTTTTATAGCGTTCGTCTCGTGTTGTTTTATCGGGTTTTTATATTTTGGTGTGGACAAATTGACAAAGGATGGGAGTGATAACTTTTAATTGCTGTTTGTTGTCTCACAATCTTTTAGATTTAATGGACAATATTAGAGTGATGCCATTTTATGCGAGGTAAAAACTGGTACTGGTAGGTGTGGGCAATGCGCGGCTTACCAAAAATCGGTTCTTTGTGTTAAAGAAGTCGCTAAAAGTGTGTGAATTTGGGTGAGCAGTTTCTAGCTTTATTTTAGAGACCAGAAGTCAAAAAGTTGGAATTTTATATTTTTGTTTTTTATAACCTCCTACGTTGCTGCACCCACCAGATCTGTCGTGAGTGAAAATTGATCAGTAAAGTGGCAGAAGCAATGCAGAAATGCAAATCAAAAGAAAGTTTTGTACTTTTTCTGAAACTAATGTCAACGATTTTAAATTGTTTTATTAACACATTTATCGTTGATAAGAAGATGAGAGTTGGAAAAAATTGGTTTTCTCGTTGTTTTATTGGTTTTTGACTTTTACTTTATTTTTTTGTTGGTCAAATTTTCCGTTGTCAAAAATCCTAAATTTGATTCTGTTACTGATTGTGACAGCTAATTCTGCTAGTTTTAACGCTACCGTAAGGAAATTCGGGAAAGTCCCTATTTTGAACTTGTATTCTGTAAATCCTAGAACAGAAGAGATCAATACTCGACATATTTTTGTAGCGATATTTGGTATTCGATTAGAATTCCGGGAGTTTCGTGAAATTGAACTTTTATTACTTTGCGAGTAAAAACTGCCCGCTTCCTTTTATTCAGACTTTGCTTTCTCGAAACTTTTTCATTATTTTTGACTGTTTTAATTCCACGAAAACATGTTAAGGTTTCTGCATTTCACCGCCGATTTGTTTATGCGACATTCAAAACCGATTTTATTCTATTTTTTCAAAAACCGCCGACGTTCTAATAAATCCAGTGAGATTTCGAAAATCCGTGCCATTTATCATGTGCACTTCTCTAAATCTGTTGTCTATGATCTCATTATAACTCATCCATCAGCTGTGAAATATGGCTCTGATCAGTGTTGACTTTCATCGGAATAATAATTTCGCATTTGTCTCGCGGGTGTAATAAATTTTCGCGTTTTAATTAAAAATGACTATATTTTGGGAGACGGAATCTTCAGGAAATTTATCGGAACCAGGAAATGGTGGTTTCCCAAAAAAAGTGTGCAACCACGGCGGAAATACGCTTAAAATTGTAATGGAAGCAGAATCCAATGAAATTTTACCCTGGATCCTTATTAATGAGTTAGTTTTAGAAGATTTTAATTGGAGTTTGTGGGTATTAAACTACGCGCATATTCCAGAAGTGTATTGTTAGTTTTTACGAGTTATTATCCAGCAATTAAGTGCCTAAACTGTAATGAACACAATGGTAATTAAAATATTTGTTTTGTGGTGCGTAAACGTAAATTAAAATAAAATTTCAGTAATATTTCCACACGATAAATTCATAATTATATTCTATGTAATTGTTTAAAATAATAAGGCCGAAATTGTGAAATGTAAAAACGCTTAATGCCATCTCTAATAGTCCGACTTTACGGTAATTAAGAGTAATTAGCGTAATAATCAAAATTTATTACGTGCCATTGCAAACCTTTGAAATGTGAGTGGGCTGAGTCAGGTCATTGTGATTGGTAAAAAAACCAGACGTCATTTTTTTGGCAATTTGTGATAGGTGTGGCGTAAACTAAATGCTTCATAATTAAATGTCAATGTCAAGAACATGCAGCAGACCAGAACATCGACTCAAAAGTCGTGTTGTTCTTTAAACTCACACGTATCAATATTTGGGTGAAATGAGGAGACTTCCTGTAATTAGATTAATTAATTAATTCACGTTGGCGCAACCTCAAATTTTTTTCTTCGTGAAACCAATTGGAAAGGCTATCGTCATACCAATTAAACTGCAATAAAACCGTTTTGTCAATTACACCACTTTCCGTTCTATTTAATTATTCTTCATTGATTTATGTATGACTCTCGTGGTTATTATTGGCTGTCACGTTTGAAGTAATCTAATCGGGATTTGATCCTGGTACTTTGGAGGACATTTCTTCAGGCATTTGTCCGTTTTCAGTTCAAACATTTACTTTGCGCAGAAAACATAAACAAATCCGAACTAAATTGAATTTGGAGTATTTACATGGAGATATTTACTATTACATCACTGCAAAGTCTTGTAATTAATCGCACTCGAAATTTTCCTCCTCCGACCGAATTAAAATTCTTTATTTGTGGCTAATTAAATAAGAATTTATTTAAATGTTTCGATTTAATGGCAAATTGTTATGTAAATAGGTGTGTCTTTTACGTAGTTGCTTGAAATTATCGGCAATTCCTCTTATGTTAATGGCACCAGTGGCGGCCCTACGGCGATCCTTCCGCTCGGAGTGGAAGAATAAATTTGACAATGGTTCCAATTTCGCTGAAATTTCATTAAATAACAATACGAGTCGGAATATGTTCAGAGGAAAAATTCGACGCAGCTATGGTTCTTGGAAAAAATAGCACTAAAAATGATGTTATGATGGTCTCCGTTTTAAAGCTTTAGTTTCGATTCTAATGGCTCATATTTCTTTGTTTGGTGGAAGCCGACTTTTATTACGGTCACTGCAAGATCGAAATTATTTTACTTTCTTCAACTGATTATGCAAAGTTATTAATTAGAGCGACGATCGGAAGTGTCAGTCCACAGCGAAGTGTTAATTCGGTCCATAAAAATTCCGCCCGATTTATTAGCGTTATAATTTTTTGCTTCCTCTTTACCAAGCACCTGGTTTCTTACCAAACTTTTTTCTTTCTAGTACATAGAAGTAAGAAGCCCAAATCATGAAAACCCGCTAATCCGCAAAAAGCGCCGTAGATCTCAGTACATTTAAGACTTAAGCAACGCCAAGCAATCTCCAAGCTCAGTCAATGTTCCTGAAGAGATAGCAAGAAAGCACGAGACCGTCGATCAGCGCGGTGACATCCAGTGGCGTAGTTAAAACGGCTTAATCATTGGCGTAGAGATTGCACCTTCCCTTTGCCCGATGGGGGGCGATACCTCCCCCGAGCAGCAATACTCGCTGCGTTGGAATGACTTCCATTCGTCGATTCTGTCGTCGTTTCGACATTTGCGAGATGAAGAAGACTTCGTCGATGTCACGTTGGCCTGTGATGGATGTTCGTTTACGGCACACAAAGTTGTGCTGTCGGCGTGTAGTCCCTACTTTAGGAGGTTGCTCAAAGCGAATCCCTGCCAGCATCCCATAGTTATCCTCAGGGATGTACAGCAAAAAGACATGGAAAGTCTGTTAAGGTAAGGATGGGTTGCTTCCAGGTTGGGGAATATTTTTGTAACTATTGCCGGTTTATTAGTGTGAGAAATACGGAAAATACGATATTATTGCCGGCTCTTCTTCACGATGTTGTTTAACACTGAAACATTAAGTTGATTAATTTGTTTATTGTTCATATTCTAAGATTAGCATCTTAGAAATTTAAATACTGAATATTTATAACTACAAACACATTTAATACTATGTTTGTAGTTTGGTCATTCTCTTTCTAGATTTCTAGACTTTTAACTTAACCATCGCTTTTTATCAAAATTCATATAAAAACCGCATCTAATCGCCCTAAACTGTATCACCTATCAGCTCCCCGTTTTCCATCTCGAGAAGCCGCCTAAACAGATTCCAATCTTCCCATTGCAGGTGTCATCCAAGTGTACATATTTCCACTATATCGTGACAGCTTTCAAATCTCGTGATAACTTGTTTAGTGTTCAAAAATCCGAAGACAAATTCTGTAACTAAACTCTTGTTTTTCCTTCCAGGTTTATGTACAATGGAGAAGTACATATAGGACAAGAACAACTGACGGATTTTTTAAAGACTGCACAAATGTTACAAGTTAGGGGGTTAGCTGACGTACCCGCCGGTACTGCAGGACAAAGACTGACTGCTACAGAGCAAAAGATCTCACCTGTAAGTTTTAAAAAAATTGTATTAGAATAGATTTAACGTCGGTGTTCTCAATGTCTTGCATATTATTTGCTGAAACTTGATCATACAACCTTGGATTTATATTACTTTATATGTTAATACGTCTAAATTGTTATTTGGTAAGTTGTAATAAATTTTGGCACCAATTAAATCGACTCAATTATAGTTTACGTGTGACCTTGCGTTTTATTTTGTAATTACGAAATTAAACACAATTTTCTCAAAAGTACGAAAAATCTCGCCTGAATTCGAGCATCTAAAGTTTTAATCACCTACTAACTAATGTATGTACCCTAATAACAACGTTAGGGCGTCTTATCCCTCACGTAATTTAATTAAATTCGGTTAATACGTAAGTAAGTTGGCTAATTTGTCACGTGTGGCCGAGGGAACATCCTCAGTTTTAATACACAGTTATGAAAAATGAGCCTAATTATATCAGCATGATTAAGTAATTTAATTAGAGAGAACGTAACTCTCCAGCTTTGTATTTTCTGATCACAAGAAGTTCATAACCATTTGCATGATGTAGCCTCTCATGATTTGGGACGGAAGTGTTCGTTTACGTCGTGAAATATTGGAAACAGCTGCCAATACGTCCCTTAAAATGGAAACTACACGACTTCTCTTTTCTCTAAACTCGTTTTTATTTCTCATATTTTTGAGACCAATTAAGATTCCGGAGAAGTTTCACCAAGTTTTGTTCAAGAACAATCTCTCCATAGTTGATGAATCGGTGCGTTGGGACCCATGATCCATTTCAGCGTGAGATCGTTTGATAAAATCGTCGGTTCCAGTTTTTAATTCCGACTTGTTAATGGTTATCAATCGAATTTGCAAGCGTTGAAACTCGTTTTGGTAACATGAAAAAAATTACATAAATTTGAAAAACATTCAATATGTATTAAGCTAATAACAACCAACGACTATAATAGTTCGTTGGTAATTAAGAGTCGTTTCATAATAAGGTCTTGCACAACTTCAAGGATTATTAAAAAAAGTCATGTTTGCTATTAAGCTTATGATCTGGATTACGCCGATGAACATCTGCATTAAACTTATTAGATTAATTAATATATCAGCGTAGACCTAAAAAATTTATAGACGTAATTTGAATTTTATAATTGGAACATACGCTGACTTGAGATTATTACTCACGTTTTAACGAATCACATAATTATAACATTTCAAAATTAGTAAATTATGGTGATAAAACACCTGAATTACGGTTTTATCCTTGTGGTGTTTGATACTGAATAATTTGTAGTTGTAAAATAACACCAAAAGGTTAAACGTGTGATTGGACTATTGTGCCACGCGCATAATACAGGTGTTCCAAAATTGTGGTCAAACCGAAACTTTCAATCAATGCAAAAATTGTGCTAATTGGATATCAAATTAAACTAAATTTGTTTGGACTTGATCAGATTAAATTAGGAATTTTAATTGCAACTAATTAATTTTATTTCCTAATAAAAATTTTCCAACATTTTCCAACCATACCTGAAATTCTGCTAGTTTTAACCTTACGACAATAATACTTTGCTAAGCTACTATTTTTGACTTGTTTGCTAACTGTGTCAAATTTCGAAATTGTAGCGCAGAAGCGATGTATTTTATAAAATTTAATTTTAGAGCTACATATTAAAAAATTTGCAACATTTTCTTGTAATTGTCTAGATTTTAACGTAACGGTAATGAAATTGGGACGGTCGCTATTTTTGACTTGCTTATTATCTGTTTTAAATTATGAAATTTTAGACCTGAAGCGACAATTTTCGTCCGCGGGCGTAATCTATATCTCTCGGCCCTCTATACGAAAATAACTATTTACATGTTTTGCTAATTCTACTCCCGTTTTAGTCTACTGCAGCTGAGAACTAGTCACATTTCTTATAACATAAACATGAGAATGATAATTACCGGTATTAATTATGTAGTCTGCAAATTAGTTATTATTCAGAATGGTACTAAATTAATTTGTACTTTCAAACCAGGCTTCATTTTACAAAGCAATGAACTTTGCACCGCACTCCAAGAATAATTTAAACTAAAATAAATTACTACATGGTTTAATTGGAAAAAACCGCTCGTAGAAATAAACAAATAACAATAAATTAAATGAACCTGAAATCTCTGATTAACATATTTGATTAGATCGCTTACATTTCTCTCCGCTTTTTGGTGAAAAAGTACATATTTATATCGTGAAATCATTCGTTATTTTTGTAATCTAATTGCGTCTTGTTTGCGAAAGCAGCGCTAATTTGGTATTCTGCAAAATATAAATTTCGGATAATTATTCCTAATTATTGTTGTTAAACGTGAGATCTCGTAAATATACTCGCACATTATTTGGCATTGATGCAATCTTGAAATTAAATTTTCGTCGTATTCATCATCAATAATTGATTGAAGCACGAAAATTACAAGCAAAAATAATGAGAGTCTAGTTTTTTTTGTCTTAGAAATGATTGATTAGTTCAGTGCAAATGCAGTGGGTTGTAAAAGTTCGTTTAACCTCTCTGATTAGCGAGCCAGTTTCTAAATTAATAATTATAACGAATTTGTACACATGCTAATTACCACTTATTTCCTACAGATAAACAACTTCCGTAAGTGAGCTGATTAAATTTCTAATGCTCGGTAATAATTAAAGAGTTGTTTAGACATGAATCCCCGATTTATAAACAATCAACAATTCAATGACAACCAGTAATAATAACAATAACTCAAGACATGTCATAATGGCAGTGGAAAGGTCAAATTGAAATAATGAAGAAATGGAGAATTACCACGGAATTTATGAGAGGACGATTTTCGTATAAATAATTTTGATTGAATAATGTAGCATAGCTGGCAGCGAAATAAAAATACAGGATCGTTTACTTTGAGGCAAAGCAGGTGGATTACGGTTATACAGTGCCACCTGCATAATGAGGCAGAAATAAAAGACTTGATGGGGTTTTTGGCTAATGTAGTTTGGCAAACTCGTTCGATTTGAAAGAGGAATGCAATTAGGTCTACTGAATCCAGTGAGGTAAATTAATGCAAGTTGTCTTGGGACGATTTTTTAATCTTGTCCTCAAACTCACCCAGACGTAAAGTTTATTGACTATCTGTTTACTCGGCCCATTGCATGAAATATTTATTTGTTTACTAAGAAAATGAGAGAAGACGTCTTGTGCCGAATTGCACCCATTATTTATGGTAAAATACCATACACGCAAGTCCCCATTTTACTCGTTACGTTACGTACGTTTATTATTCAAATTTCATTCATGAAAACAGTAGTTATCTGCTCGGCAACCCTCCACGTTTCATTTAAACGGAGGTGCACAGTTTAGAGATCAATAATACGTGCACTTATCAGGAATTTTTCTCGCTGGATTTTGATTATACAACAGTAGCCGGCGAGTAGTAGTTCAGTGGCCTTTTTCTTCATTAGGCCAGTTTTGAGGAATTCAGTTGATATGACGTAGAAAAAGCAGTAGTCGGTTTAGAAACAGATAAAACAGCTTTTTACGTTTGGCGTTTATGCTAATTAGAGGTGAAATAAAAATCAATAATATATCCACCATAAATCACTCCAACGATAAATAAAATCTTTCTGAAACCTGTAATTATTTTATCCAGAAGGAATTACGGTTCAACATTGAGTTTATTTCCTATATTTCAAGATCACGGAGATGAGTTTGATTTTTATGAATCTCGAACAAAAGATTTATGGCTAAAATGATATTTTGGTCGGTTTAACGCGTTAATGTATGCATATTTAGTTTTCGCGAAAATTGTTCTCTAACGGTAGATAATGTGCAACAACTTTTAAATGACTTTCAAATGATCGCCTGTTGAGAATATCTACAGCCTAAAGACATCTAACATTGATTTATCGCAGTATATGCCCATTATCACCATGCTGAGCTCTTCAACGCCCCCGGTAACCCGAAAATCGACTAGCATCGAAATTAAATAACAAATTTGCCCACTTTCCACCTCGGGCTACCACGCATGATTTCCATTTCCCATTACTATGAACACGCAGAAATAGAAACCATATTTCGTGCTTGCAAAAATTTGACCGGAATTAATTTCACATTTCATAAAGCGTCCCGTATTCCGTCATACTGTTTATGAAGACCATATAAAATTACGAGCGAAAGAAGTGTATCATTCGTTCGAAGCGTCATGAGCTCATAAAATATTTTGTCGATTTTAGAATTCTTCATCTTTACCGTGGGCGACGGACCGATCAGATGCTCTCCGCGAGGGTGCTTTATCGCCGCCCCCGGCCAAAAGGGCCAGGAGTACGGAACGAGGGACATTTACGCCTGACAGGGGAAGAAGTCCCTCCAGGGGGAACGGCGATATGCAGGAGTCTCTTCTTGGCCAAGCCTTGGAGGGCGGACCCACGATACTTACTAAAGAGGTGAGTGTTTGTTAATGAGCGTTGGGGGTAAAAACCCAGAACGGATTAATATGAATGACGAGTTAAAGGTTAATTCAAAAAATTGAAATTTTGGTGCTTCTTGCAGAAGGGCAATTCGGATTCGTCGCTGCAAGCGCAATCGACAGGCGAAGACAGCAACAGCAGTGACACGGCGATGAGCGACCACGGAGACCCTGTAACCCCAAAGACTGAACCTTCCGATTACCCCATGTTAGACGATCATCATCCTTTTAATACCAATGGCGGTCTAATTGATCAGACGCGGACTCCGACATTTCCAGGCGCGTTGTTGGGTCTACAAGGTAAGATTACAACCCCTCTAAGTATAATTTATTTTATAATTGCCTGTGTGGATTCGGAGGATTAGACGCAGACTAAATATAATTAGAAGTAAATATTTGAGCCCCGGGCTAATTACCGCGTTAAAGTTTCGACAATATTCCGAACACAGGCAATTATGTCGATTATGACCGATCATAACGACAACCGAAAAATGATTCGTAATGCTCCATAGCCTTGGGCGCGTCAATCAACCATTGATAATCTCAAGTGTTCCACACACTCCCCACGACTGTTATTATTGACTGGTAATTCAAAAAATTAAAACGCCTTATCTTGCTGTTTATTGCCGAATCTTGCGGAGATCGTGTCTGGTACAACAAGATAAGATTGTTTAATGCTCACTCGTTTAAATTGTTAATTCTTTGGTTGTTTTGACCCCGGATGACCCATCAAATCTCAACAAGTCGAATACTTGTAATAAATTTATCAAATTCCAACTGTTCATTACAAATGGTTTAAGCCCCGTAATTTATGTAAATGGGTAAATGATGGTATTAATGTCAGAGTTTTTCATTCAAAATCTTCCCGTGATTGATGTATCTGAACGGATTCAAAGGTATGAAACAAAGAAAACTTGACTCTTTAACATCTCTGTTGGATTTCGTAGGTGTAGGAGGCATACACATGCCGCTCAGACATTCCGTATTCTCTGTTATTAAAGAAAAGAAGCTTGGTGACCTCAGCCAAGAGACTTTAGCTTTCAAATCAATTAGACTGATCTAACAGAAATTCTGGGCATAAATCATTTTTGTAAGCGGCAGATCGATCGCGAGAGAAATTTCCATTAAACGGAAGAGATTGCATTATCAAAGGATATGCTACAATAGTTATTAGCCCGATAACGCTAATTACAGTAGTTGGGAAATCACATTTGTTCTACTTAGAATTAATTTTCACAAAAGGGATCCTTTCTAATTTCGGTTTTGGTGATGATTTTCGTGTGGAGACCCAGTTTAGAGTTTTCCCCGCAGTCGTACGATTTTTCCAAGACACGTGAAACCGCAATCTTTTAAAGCCCGTTTTGATATTAATGCTTTTTTATTCTCTAGGATTAGGAGGACTCATGCCAGGTCCTTCGGGGATCCACAACAGTACGGATAATTTCGGTAAGCAGATTTCTTTCTCTAACTTGATTTAACAATCGATTAAAAGTCAAACATATTAAATGGTCGAGTCGGACTGTAGCTTTGTCTCCGGAGGGAAATGTAGTTAATATTTAAGTTGGTAAGAGATGGGGGAAATCTAAAAGTGACATCCACAAAGTTTTTTATATTAAATATTTTATTCTTGTCTCTGCCTTCAGTGCAGTTTGGACGCGAGTCGTGCAATATGTCAGATGACCTGACAGTGACCAAAGTAATGAAAAATGAAAGTGACTGGTGGATTGTGACGTTGCAAGAAAAAGCGGAGGCTTTAGTCGATTAGTTGACCCGAGCGGTGGAGAGGAAAAACGGAATTTTCAAGGGGTAATTCGGTCAAGATTTTTAAACAAATTTAGGTTGTTCTTCGGGGAAGTGTATTAGAGGCGACCCTTTTTAATTAGGTAAATTTACACTCAAAAAGACTCTTCCGATAAAATGGTTTAAGGATTAAAAGAAAATACGCTTCGATAAGCAGCTTAACGCACGGTCTCGCCGTTATCCATTTTCCGAGGACACACCGCGAAACCTCTCCTTCTACTTTAAAAGAGTTTCCTCGTATTGTTTGCCTGTACCCAGCCATCGATTTCTTGCGCTAACCCCAAGTCCACATAATGGGAAATGAAGCTAGTGAACTCCTCATAAACATTCGACCAAATAGACAATTTTGACAGAGGGGCCCTCCAGTTGCTAGGGTTACTCATAAAATTACGCACGCCCATTCCGGAAACTACCTATTATAATTGAATTTCTTGTAGCTTCCAACACTGTATTAAAATTGTTTCCTCCAACCCCAGTCTTTAATTGCGTTTCACTGTAAAAAACTTCAGCGACACCCGAAAGCACTCCAATTAAATTTGTATGAGTGCCTAAGTGAAGGGACTTTCTGTAGGTGTCGCTGGGCCACCTTCTAGGGTCCAGCCTGGACAAAAGAGGAGAGACATACGAACGGACCGTATAAATCAATAGACCAATGCCGGGAACGGGGGAGTACATCCACAGCAATCTCGATGTTTGACTGTGTGCTTGCTATCTGCCTCCCCTCGACCTTCTGCCCCTCAAGAGCAGTTCGATCAATTGCAGAAGCGGCTCGTTAAGATTGTTTACGCGCTACAGACATCGACGAAAATGAAATTACTTGCATCGACGTACACTCGGAACATCACCAACAACTCAAGACAAAGAAATTCCAAACAATTCTAAATACGGACATTTTTTTTCTTCACAAAACATGTACACATTTTATGTTTTTCAAACAAATAAGTTGTTTTCTGTTCGGGTTTTACCGATACTTATTAAATACGAAGGAAAAGCTCGTTTTTTCAGAAAAACGCTCCGACTTCTCCGAGGAGCAATAGCCATTGGTCCCCTTCCATTAATTTACAAATATTCCATCCGCATCCTCCACATTCGTCTCCTTTGCCGATGTTTTTCCGTGGATCGATACCCCTTTTCCGAAGTCCCTTATTTTTCACAAACATCAACATCTCGCTTAACTTATGGCTGCCATTTAAACATCTGCCATTCTGTTAATCCGATTCCCATTCCGGGCAAACTCAGTCGTAAAGAAATCGAAACGTTGACGTGATTCCACTTCCTCTGTTCCATCTTCTTCAGCAGAGTCAAGTAGTCCAACTGGAGTCCTCATTTATTAATAATTTTCGTGGAAAGCTGAGGACGAGAGCTTGGAGCTTTTTTCAGATGTGCAGGTGATAAGAAGGGAAAGTTTTAAGTACCAACTCTAAGCTGCTGATTCCTATCTGCTCCTTTTTTGTTCTTGTTCTTATAAAAGAAGATTCGAGATTCGATATGACAAAAACCGGTTAAATTAGTGTTATGAACTTCGGGTAACTCGAGTTGGGCATTGAATTGGAATATTAAAAATTGGCGATAAACAAGAAAATATGGCAATTTGGGAGCCGGTTATTATAATGATGTTGTTCACTTGGAGTTTACGGCCGATTGAGGTGATTACCATGGGTTTTTATCTAGTTAACCGTATTTTTGATCGGGCCAAACTGGTCGATATAAAGAGGTTTTGGCGGCGTCGTTGGAGAACTCAATAGAAAATGTGGACCTTATTTTTATGTGGAACTAGGATTGAGATGCATTGGTGAATAACACATTTATGAAAACATTTCGATTTCTGGAATATAAAAGGAAATGAACACATTTCAGCGGATATTTCTGTAGGTGTGAGAAAATCCCGAGAAAGCTCAGAAATACAGAAAAGCTGTTTATCACCAAGTGTACTCGGGGAAAAGAAGGGAAAATGGGCGACTGAGTCGGAAAAAGGGAAAAGGAAAACCCAGCGACGTAGAAAAAAGAAGTGTGCTTCGGGTATGTCAGTGTTTCGCCTTACATTACCGGACTGTATCAGTCGGCAATACAGCCCTCGTTATCGACTGTTCGTGCCTGGACGCTATAACGCACATTTATTACTTTATGTTCGATAAAGTCCCCATTGCTTTGGTATATTTTAAGAAATTACTCGTTGCCTACTCGTATTTTACGTTTACGTCGACAGATTACGTCTTTCTTGGGCATTAATTTTATTACGCTCGGGAAAAGGACCCAGTCATGGCCTTTTTTATTTCACAGAGTAATGCTCGCTATTGCATGTCAGGAAGGGGATAATGTAGTATAATGAAATGATATTAACAACCAAGCCCGAATTTCGACGTTTTCGTTGATGCCGTTTATAGGTCACTTATATTTTTAGTTACATTAACCTAACGATTTATCGCACCGTACCACCTAAACTAAGCGCTAAATTATAAATTTTAATACCGAACCCGCACCGACAAATCACTTCTTCATCACGAAGCCTCCGCATTACTTTTTTTAATCAAAATTCGAACAAAAATAGGATGACACGCTCGCAAAAAATTGCAATAAATAAACAAGACATGCCTTATCGATATTCCGGAAATTGACACCAACATCGCAAAGCTTTTAGCAGTGATTAAAACGGTTTGAATGAACTTTTGAGAATAATTTGGGTTCGTGGAGCGTTAAAAGGCCCAATTTTTTCTTCACACGCTGCTAAGTGGTGGCCGAGATGTTGATCTAACTTTCAGTTTTAAATTGTGCGATTTAAAGAGTAATTACTTTAATGATTTCAATTCGAACCAATTATGACCTCCATTATTTTAATAACTTTAAATTAAAGGATGTACTTAGCATTGCCCGAGCGAAGGCTTTGGAGCATCTGAAATTTATTACACGTCTCCAGTTTTATGCCGAGGAACAAATCAAAATAAGTTGCATCAGAGTAATTGTGGTAATGCCCAAGATGGAGCAAGTAGGAAATAAAAACGGTCGTTAAACAGCTCGCAGCTCATACTTTACATTTGCGCGGATGCCCATAAAAAATACGAGGAAGCAGATAACCAGTTATTAAAAAGGATTTATGGCTAATAAACGGAAGAATAGGAAAAAAAGGAAACGGACTTGTGCAAGGATAATGGCCAATTTGGTAATTGGAAGTGCAATATAGAATCGGGAAACACGAAATGTTCCGTTGTTTTTCCTGACATTATTTACTAATGCCGCCTCTGTTGTTACAGGGGCGGCACAGCAGAATGCGTCTAATTGCTCGTGGCAAGAGAAGCCCAAATGTCAATACTGTGGTAGACTTTACTCTAACCTGAGTAACCTAAGACAGCACATCATAAATGTGCACGTGGAAACGTCACAAGAGAATTGGAGAGTGTGCAGTTATTGTGGGAAGAAATGCAAGACGCAGCATTACCTTATCAACCATCAACTTCAAGCGCATGGAATCAGGCAAAGACAAGGCCCCACATAAAAGAGCGGTTTTAAAACTATCCACCACACTTGCAAAAGACACTTACTATTGTTGATACGCAATGTAGAATAGTATTGTCGCGAACTTTTTGGGGTAGATTAGTTAGTTCGTTTTTGTTTATTGTATTTGGTATTTGTATAAAAACCAGATAAATGCAACTAAAAGTGCAGCGAGATTTGGCATTCCAGATGCCAGCACCAGTGGGTTGGGAAGATATTCAGCAGCCGAAGAACCAGCTGGAGTATCCGTGAAGTACGAGTGCCCTCTATGCGATATGATTCTGCCTTCGATCAACATGGCCAGATCACATATCGATGAACACTATCCTAGAGACAGTCCTTTGTGTCCTGTTGCAGAGTGCGGAAGACGATTTACTCATCCTAATTCTGTACGAAATCATATGAGAAGCAAGCACTCCAAACAGTGGGACATTATGAAACAAATTAAATGGAGCTTGTAGACTTCCAAACTGTGCGAAGCGCGATAATTGCGAGTGTAAAACGGGAACTAAAGAACTCGAAACGTTGACAAAGTGAAATTTACATTACAAAGAAAGATTTAACATGTTTGACTTTGTAGATACTAAATCTTACAGAACATTGTATATTAGTTACCAGCTGCTAGTTGTAGTGATATTTTGATTGCTAGTAAATTTTCCAAAAAACAACTTCTTTTCCTTTTGTCTAAATTAGACGAACTCTCCTATCCTTTTATTACACCATTACACTTTTTAAGACATTGGCAACTAAGCCGCCGTAAGTGTAATTGCAGCCTAAACCCTACAACGCGAGCCCTGTAATTAAACTTGTTTTGTTTCTAGTTTCGAGACGTTCTCTGGACATGATGAGAGTCAGAGCGACAGACCCTAGACCCTGTCCGAAATGCGGTAAAATCTACCGGTCAGCTCACACGTTACGAACTCATTTAGAAGATAAACATACGATATGCCCTGGTTATAGATGTGTCTTGTGTGGAACAGTAGCAAAATCCCGAAATTCCCTTCACTCTCACATGTCGCGACAACATAGAGGAATTAGTACAAAAGACCTCCCGGTTCTGCCCATGCCCGCTCCATTCGATCCGGATCTAGCCAGCAGGTAAGCTCGAAACAAAGGAAACAACCAGTCTTGCATTCATAGTTACGCTTTTGTACGAACGACTAAAGTCAAATATAAAAAGAAACGTAAATGGAGCTTCCAAGGGACGGTACTTGTTTGCATTACTCGGAACAATAGGAGAAATGAAAGTCACCACACACAATGGGACACTCATTACATGTGGTTGGTTATTTTTGTTCGGCACGCAGAGATTTTATCTTTGCGGAAAATTGCCGCTTCCAATTCTCGACGCTACATAGCCACCGGTGCAATATGGTTCCAAATTGATTGAAATACTTTTTTTCTAAAAGCTCAATTTAAAGTTAGTAAAAATGTACAAAATGACTGTTTTTTAAAAAAATATTTTTGTTTTTAGATTGCTGGCGAAGGCAGGTGTGAAAATAAGTCCCGCCGAGCTGCGAGCTCGCGCCTCTCCGACAGGCCCCCGTCGCTCCGACGTGAAGTTGGACGCGAAAAGCGCTTATTCAGGGGCGGCGTCGGAGGCCGGCAGCTCAATATGCGGCGATAACGACCCTGAAGATTTGACAATCTCACACCAAAGGTATGGAGGGTTAGATTTAGCGCTATCTCCCCCTCTGCACCACCAGAATTCTAACTTTAAACTGAACAGGTTTAATTCGACGGGACAGGCGGTGGCCGCCAAAAGCGTAGACTCTCTAGCTCACAATCTGTCGAAAGAGCCGTATCCGGCGCCGCTGCCCCCGCCAGTTTCGGGAGCGAATTCGACGGGGTCGGCAATATTGGACACATACCTGCAGTTTATCACAGAGAATAGTCTGGGGATGGGGATGATGTCGTCTGAACAAGCGGCGGCGGCAGTACATGCCGCCAAATTGGCTCAGTTGAACGCAATGGGGTTAGATAAAGCGTCGCAACAGCACTTCTTGGAGAAGATGCAGCAACAGATGCAAAACGCTAACGAGATGATGATGAAGAGAAGCGATGAAATTAGGCGAGGAGATGGGGAAATGGTGAACCATGAAAGGGAAAGAGAAAAGGAAAATGACGAAGCAGAGTCTTCGGGTGGTGAAGAGGAGGATTATAGTGAAGACGAAGCGGAACCTGAAGCTGTCAAAGCGGGGGAATAGTTGTACATAGGATGGAAGAATGAAAGTTGCTAGTTATAAGTTTAAGGAAATCAGTCGCCGCCACTCTTGCCAAGATCATCCAACTTAATACTCATTTATTCCATCCAACTACCTCAGTTTTTATCTCATAGAATATTTATTAATTACTTACATTTCCTTTTATAGTGAGAGGTTGGTTGTAGCCGCTTCCACTATAATAATACTAAAAATTCCATCCGTCTACCTCAAAGATAGTATAGGATACGAGTGCAAGATAATAAGGGTTTTCAAGTGTATACGGTAATTTAGAAAATAGTATAAAGTTTATATTGGACTACGTTGCAGTTATAAGATAACATAAAATCGATGTTTCAGTAGGCTGTTGTGTAGGTTCGTACTGCATTAGAACTATCTTGCCGGGTTGTTATACTGCGATTTAGACCTGAATTATTTTCGCAACGGGTCCGTACATTTCAGTTTCAATACGGCACGCAAGCCCAGATTTAACAAAATGTTTTAATCCAATTACCTCCAACTCAGGTCGGATCAATATCACTACCTATAGAATTTTACGTGTTCCTATCTAACTTAGTTACTATACAAGCCATACTTCCATAAAGAAAATTTTGTCAAGTCTGTACTGCCGTGCTCCCAACCATGGTCCACGTATAAACATATTTAATAGTAGTATCCTGAATATTTTCAAAGATTGCGTACGTGAATTATTAAATATGTTTATCGCAACATGTATACATTCAATTCAGGTGAAAATGGTACAAAGCGTTTTTGCCTTTACATCAATATTTTTGTACGTAACTTTAAAGAAGAAATACTGAAATGTTACAACTTTTTGAGATTTACTTTATTTTATAATAGAATGCTTCCACATATGTTCGTATGCTTCCCGTTATAAGCAATTCGTAGCTATATTACAATCAAATTGTACTACTTAGAAGACATGTGTAGATAATTACATATGTTGTCTCATATTCATCACTCAGGACGCTCCGATATCATTCTTACCGAAGTACAAATTTCCGTATCACTTTTGTGCCGTTTTGTTTGAACAAAGAATCTCACACGTCAGGGATTTTCTCAGATTCTTGCCAACAAATATCAGTATCAAATTATTTTTTACATTCTTGATTAGTCATGATCAGTGATAACTCGTCAGGTAAATAGCAAATAATCAGGTATCATCAAGTCATTTACTAGAAATATTCATAGCTTCATTGTATCATCAGTCACTAGGTTAAGTGGAAATAATAGTGCTTCTTTATTAGAATAGACTTCCAATTCAACTTCCCCAGAACTCGTTGTCCACACGTACTTAAGCTTGCAAACAGGCAACGCGGTTTCTTTACTTACTGAGTAGTTCTTCCATTTATTTATACTGTTGCAATAGTTGTATACTCGTATTATTTATAAGTATTTTTTAATTTTTTTTTATTTCGTGACGACTCAGAAAGTACTTATTTTTATACCTCGCATATTCATGCTTGTCGCTATAAACCAAGTTCAATTGGTAGTTCGTTGTTTCCCGGTGGTAATCATTGTTAAATGTTCATAGAAGGTATTTGCTTACGTTCAAAGACAAAGCATAGTAATAGACTAAAAACTAGAATAGCGATAGCACTCGAATAGAGGTCATTGTTAATTATTGAATAAGATTAACTAGCATAGAGGATATTGTTAAATGCAAATACTTTGATGTATACCAATAGGAGGAAGCACCTTCAAGTTTTGTTCTTAAATCGTTTGCATATTCTGAACCAGTGAAAAGAAACTGCTTTAAAGCTTCTCGCGAATATGCCGTACTACACTCATGATGGCAGCGATTTAAGGACAAAACGGTTAAGCAAATATGAGCTTGAATACTGTTCCTTCCATGATTAGATATTAAAGGAGGAACATAATATTTTTATGGTGCTTTTTGTTTCGAGATAACAATATTGATTTGAGGTATGTTATTGTAAATAGTCTCATATTTCTTGTTAACACGTTATAATTATGTGACGTTTCAATTTTAAACTAGCATTACTGTACATATTTTTATTTTCATTTACTACCGATAAAATGCAAATAATTATTATTAAGGTCTATGCGATAAGGAAGCCACCGAAATTCTGCAGTTTTGTTTGTTCAGTTGGAATCTCAAAAGGCTGCAGGATGAGGGGTGTGGAAGATGTCTCATTATGTTAATGCCGTTGTGATGTAGTATTATTTTGATATTGTTGTTTTTTCACGTTACCTACCTCATTTTACGATAGTGAGACTTACCTCACGTATTTAAAACTCAGAAATGACATTGCAGATCTCTCTCCAATAATACTGGTATTTTTTGTACTTAAAGAAACAAAATATCAAAAAATATTTTTAATTTTAAGCTTAGACATGTACATACAGTTGTTTTATAGAATTTGCAAGAAATGATGTTAAGTATTTGTGAGAAATCCTTACGGGACTTATGGCGAGCTTATATAAGTGTGCAGTGCCATATATTAGGAAAAAGAACTTTTTGCAATTTCTTGCTTGCAGCAAATTGCAAAAAGCTTGTGTTTTATATATAGGACTCTACAGCAGTCGTTAAGAAATGCAAATAAACCGGAGTAATGGTTCCTAATTTAGTACGGTTCCTCAACAATATTTTTTTACGAACAATAGCAAAAAGCCTTCAGATAGTCCCGTATCTCCTACTCACAATTTTTATGTTTCGTTGAGCTATGTAGGGTCTGGATATTGTGCAAACTGTGTTTATTGTTGAGGGACTGGGTGCCTTCAGAAAATAATTTAACAGCTAATCGTTAGAAGCTTCTAACGATGTGAAGCTGAACAGAGTTCCTAACATAACTCCCTTTACGAGAGGTGAAAATACATTTAAAAACAAATAACTTGTAACTTTTATATAGCGTAGTGAACCGTTGACACCGAAATATAGTTTTGCTAAACGGCAGAATCGTATATACACTATATTATTATATGAAATAGGTGTATGTGTAAGAGTATATAAACTGATAGGTATACCTAAAATACCCCTGTGTCCTTTCATTATTTGCATTTCTTTTTTTACAATCTTATTTATGTTGTACTTAAAACGGATAATGTGAAGAATATTTTATTTTTGAGATTTTTATCGTTAAATGTGTAACGTTCTCTTTGTTTGTAATTAAAATGTTCCTAATATTTAAGTTAGGGTATGTTAAGTTTTTATTGTCCTTGTTTAATTAGAGGTAGGTGCAATAAGATCAACACGATTAGTGACGTTATAAATAAATACCTATTTGCCATATTATTATTATTCTATTATTAATACGTTGTGTATTGCTTGGGTATCATTTATACATAATAAATTAATATTAAAATTACTATCTTTCATTCAATCACGTCATAATTAACTAATTTATTACAACTAAAATAAGATTTTCAAACAAGGAACTGACGGGATCGATATAGCTGGGGTGTGTTCATAAACTGAGACGTCTGTTGGAGCGTGTGACGTCAGAGTGATGTGATTAACACTCTGAGATTCGCCAGAGTGTTGTTGCGTTTTATGAACGGTTTCCGTGGTTATTAAATGTTCGACAAGTAGGTACATCACCTACATACAAAACGCAATTTTCGCGAAAATTCATGACAAAAACTATCTTAACCAAACTTCTGATATCATCTCGCTTATTTTTTAGAGTAAACTTAAGTTATTATACATCAGTGTACGCAGAATTTTCCGCAGATTCCAAATCTGGAATTTAAATTCAGATCCAACAACAAATAACTGAGGTATGACCGATCAAAGTTTCGGAAAGTTGATTTTCATTTTTTCTAATTTTTAAAGTGTTAAATATCTCGGAAACTATTTGAGATATTAAAATGCGGTTTGCGCCATTCCTTTTCTCGGCTTATTTTACATTAGAAAATGTTCTCAAAAGCCCAAAATTCGAGAGTCGATTTTTCGCGAAAAAAAAATCCGACTCAAACGATGAAAAATTTTCATTTTTTTTATTTTTGGCCATGGCTTGTAAAATATTTGTTCGATCGATCTTAAATTTAGCCAGTAGATAGATTTCGAGCTCCTCTTTCGACTGATTTATAATTCAATGCTATTAAACGTCATTTTCATTTTGAAAACATTGATTGAAAATCACCCTAAAATGATGTTTTCTAAACAGTTTTTGGCCAATACCTCGTTTATTTATTAAACAAACTCAACAAATTTGGTCTCATTTTACGCAGAATTTCACGCTGAATCCAAAAATATGATAATTTTTTAAAATTTGTCAATAAATAACCGAGTTATGGCCGTTTGAAATTTTGGGTTGTCGCCAGATGGCCAAATTTTTGAAGGTTCCAAACAATTCATGCTCGATATCTCGAAAACTATTTGAGATATTGGAATGCGGTTTGCGGCATCGTTTTTCTCGCGATTTTTTACATAAGAAATAGTCTTTAGATTTTCCAATAGTCGAAAGTTGCAAATTTTTGCAAAAATTCATGACTAAAACTATGGCCAAACTTCTCATACCGATATCTCGCTTATTTTTTAGAGTAAACTTGAGTTATTATACACCAGTTTACGCAGAATTTTACGCAGATTTCAAATCTGGGATTTAAATTCAGATACGACTGCAAATAACCGAGTTATGGTCGATCAAAGTTTCGGATAGTTGATTTTCATTTTTTCTCATTTTCCCCAATTTTCAAAGTTAAATATCTCGGAAACTATTAGAGATATTGAGATGCGGTTTGCGCCATCGTTTTTCTCGGCTCATTTTACGTTAGAAAAAGTGCTTAAAAGCCCAAAATTCGATAGTCGATTTTTCGCGAAAAAAAATTGCGACTCAAACGATGAAAATTTTTCATTTTTTTAAATTTTTGGCCATAACTCGCAAACTATTTGTTCTATAGATCTCAAATTTGGCCAGTAGATAGATTTCGAGCTCCTCTTTCGACTGATTTATAATTCAATGCTATTAAACGTCATTTTCATTTTGAAAACATTGATTGAAAATCACCCTAAAATGATGTTTTCTAAACAGTTTTTGGCCAATACCTCGTTTATTTATTAAACAAACTCAACAAATTTGGTCTTATTTTACGCAGAATTTCACGCTGAATCCAAAAATATGATAATTTTTTAAAATTTGTCAATAAATAACCGAGTTATGGCCGTTTGAAATTTTGGGTTGTCGCCAGATGGCCAAATTTTTGAAGGTTCCAAACAATTCATGCTCGATATCTCGAAAACTATTTGAGATATTGGAATGCGGTTTACGGCATCGTTTTTCTCGCGATTTTTTACATAAGAAATAGTCTTTAGATTTTCCAATAGTCGAAAGTTGCAAATTTTCGCAAAAATTCATGACTAAAACTATGGCCAAACTTCTCATACCGATATCTCGCTTATTTTTTTGAGTAAACTTGAGTTATTATACACCAGTGTACGCAGAATTTTACGCAGATTTCAAATCTGGGATTTAAATTCAGATACGACTGCAAATAACCGAGTTATGGTCGATCAAAGTTTCGGATAGTTGATTTTCATTTTTTCTCATTTTTCCCAATTTTCAAAGTTAAATATCTCGGAAACTATTAGAGATATTGAGATGCGGTTTGCGCCATCGTTTTTCTCGGCTCATTTTACGTTAGAAAAAGTGCTTAAAAGCCCAAAATTCGATAGTCGAATTTTCGTGAAAAAAAATTGCGACTCAAACGATGAAAATTTTTCATTTTTTTAAATTTTTGGCCATAACTCGCAAACTATTTGTTCTATAGATCTCAAATTTGGCCAGTAGATAGATTTCGAGCTCCTCTTTCGACTGATTTATAATTCAATGCTATTAAACGTCATTTTCATTTTGAAAACATTGATTGAAAATCACCCTAAAATGATGTTTTCTAAACAGTTTTTGGCCAATACCTCGTTTATTTATTAAACAAACTCAACAAATTTGGTCTCATTTTACGCAGAATTTCACGCTGAATCCAAAAATATGATAATTTTTTAAAATTTGTCAATAAATAACCGAGTTATAACCGTTTGAAATTTTGGGTTGTCGCCAGATGGCCAAATTTTTGAAGGTTCCAAACAATTCATGCTCGATATCTCGAAAACTATTTGAGATATTGGAATGCGGTTTGCGGCATCGTTTTTCTCGCGATTTTTTACATAAGAAATAGTCTTTAGATTTTCCAATAGTCGAAAGTTGCAAATTTTTGCAAAAATTCATGACTAAAACTATGGCCAAACTTCTCATACCGATATCTCGCTTATTTTTTAGAGTAAACTTGAGTTATTATACACCAGTGTACGCAGAATTTTACGCGGATTTCAAATCTGGGATTTAAATTCAGATACGACTGCAAATAACCGAGTTATGGCCGATCAAAGTTTCGGATAGTTGATTTTCATTTTTTCTCATTTTTCCCAATTTTCAAAGTTAAATATCTCGGAAACTATTGGAGATATTGCGATGCGGTTTGCGCCATCGTTTTTCTCGGCGCATTTTACGTTAGAAAAAGTGCTTAAAAGCCCAAAATTCGATAGTCGATTTTTCGCGAAAAAAAATTGCGACTCAAACGATGAAAATTTTTCATTTTTTTAAATTTTTGGCCATAACTCGCAAACTATTTGTTCTATAGATCTCAAATTTGGCCAGTAGATAGATTTCGAGCTCCTCTTTCGACTGATTTATAATTCAATGCTATTAAACGTCATTTTCATTTTGAAAACATTGATTGAAAATCACCCTAAAATGATGTTTTCTAAACAGTTTTTGGCCAATACCTCGTTTATTTATTAAACAAACTCAACAAATTTGGTCTTATTTTACGCAGAATTTCACGCTGAATCCAAAAATATGATAATTTTTTAAAATTTGTCAATAAATAACCGAGTTATGGCCGTTTGAAATTTTGGGTTGTCGCCAGATGGCCAAATTTTTGAAGGTTCCAAACAATTCATGCTCGATATCTCGAAAACTATTTGAGATATTGGAATGCGGTTTACGGCATCGTTTTTCTCGCGATTTTTTACATAAGAAATAGTCTTTAGATTTTCCAATAGTCGAAAGTTGCAAATTTTCGCAAAAATTCATGACTAAAACTATGGCCAAACTTCTCATACCGATATCTCGCTTATTTTTTTGAGTAAACTTGAGTTATTATACACCAGTGTACGCAGAATTTTACGCAGATTTCAAATCTGGGATTTAAATTCAGATACGACTGCAAATAACCGAGTTATGGTCGATCAAAGTTTCGGATAGTTGATTTTCATTTTTTCTCATTTTTCCCAATTTTCAAAGTTAAATATCTCGGAAACTATTAGAGATATTGAGATGCGGTTTGCGCCATCGTTTTTCTCGGCTCATTTTACGTTAGAAAAAGTGCTTAAAAGCCCAAAATTCGATAGTCGAATTTTCGTGAAAAAAAATTGCGACTCAAACGATGAAAATTTTTCATTTTTTTAAATTTTTGGCCATAACTCGCAAACTATTTGTTCTATAGATCTCAAATTTGGCCAGTAGATAGATTTCGAGCTCCTCTTTCGACTGATTTATAATTCAATGCTATTAAACGTCATTTTCATTTTGAAAACATTGATTGAAAATCACCCTAAAATGATGTTTTCTAAACAGTTTTTGGCCAATACCTCGTTTATTTATTAAACAAACTCAACAAATTTGGTCTCATTTTACGCAGAATTTCACGCTGAATCCAAAAATATGATAATTTTTTAAAATTTGTCAATAAATAACCGAGTTATAACCGTTTGAAATTTTGGGTTGTCGCCAGATGGCCAAATTTTTGAAGGTTCCAAACAATTCATGCTCGATATCTCGAAAACTATTTGAGATATTGGAATGCGGTTTGCGGCATCGTTTTTCTCGCGATTTTTTACATAAGAAATAGTCTTTAGATTTTCCAATAGTCGAAAGTTGCAAATTTTTGCAAAAATTCATGACTAAAACTATGGCCAAACTTCTCATACCGATATCTCGCTTATTTTTTAGAGTAAACTTGAGTTATTATACACCAGTTTACGCAGAATTTTACGCAGATTTCAAATCTGGGATTTAAATTCAGATACGACTGCAAATAACCGAGTTATGGTCGATCAAAGTTTCGGATAGTTGATTTTCATTTTTTCTCATTTTTCCCAATTTTCAAAGTTAAATATCTCGGAAACTATTAGAGATATTGAGATGCGGTTTGCGCCATCGTTTTTCTCGGCGCATTTTACGTTAGAAAAAGTGCTTAAAAGCCCAAAATTCGATAGTCGATTTTTCGCGAAAAAAAATTGCGACTCAAACGATGAAAATTTTTCATTTTTTTAAATTTTTGGCCATAACTCGCAAACTATTTGTTCTATAGATCTCAAATTTGGCCAGTAGATAGATTTCGAGCTCCTCTTTCGACTGATTTATAATTCAATGCTATTAAACGTCATTTTCATTTTGAAAACATTGATTTAAAATCACCCTAAAATGATGTTTTCTAAACAGTTTTTGGCCAATACCTCGTTTATTTATTAAACAAACTCAACAAATTTGGTCTCATTTTACGCAGAATTTCACGCTGAATCCAAAAATATGATAATTTTTTAAAATTTGTCAATAAATAACCGAGTTATGGCCGTTTGAAATTTTGGGTTGTCGCCAGATGGCCAAATTTTTGAAGGTTCCAAACAATTCATGCTCGATATCTCGAAAACTATTTGAGATATTGGAATGCGGTTTGCGGCATCGTTTTTCTCGCGATTTTTTACATAAGAAATAGTCTTTAGATTTTCCAATAGTCGAAAGTTGCAAATTTTCGCAAAAATTCATGACTAAAACTATGGCCAAACTTCTCATACCGATATCTCGCTTATTTTTTTGAGTAAACTTGAGTTATTATACACCAGTGTACGCAGAATTTTACGCAGATTTCAAATCTGGGATTTAAATTCAGATACGACTGCAAATAACCGAGTTATGGTCGATCAAAGTTTCGGATAGTTGATTTTCATTTTTTCTCATTTTCCCCAATTTTCAAAGTTAAATATCTCGGAAACTATTAGAGATATTGAGATGCGGTTTGCGCCATCGTTTTTCTCTTCTCATTTTACGTTAGAAAAAGTGCTTAAAAGCCCAAAATTCGATAGTCGATTTTTCGCGAAAAAAAATTGCGACTCAAACGATGAAAATTTTTCATTTTTTTAAATTTTTGGCCATAACTCGCAAACTATTTGTTCTATAGATCTCAAATTTGGCCAGTAGATAGATTTCGAGCTCCTCTTTCGACTGATTTATAATTCAATGCCATTAAACGTCATTTTCATTTTGAAAACATTGATTGAAAATCACCCTAAAATGATGTTTTCTAAACAGTTTTTGGCCAATACCTCGTTTATTTATTAAACAAACTCAACAAATTTGGTCTCATTTTACGCAGAATTTCACGCTGAATCCAAAAATATGATAATTTTTTAAAATTTGTCAATAAATAACCGAGTTATGGCCGTTTGAAATTTTGGGTTGTCGCCAGATGGCCAAATTTTTGAAGGTTCCAAACAATTCATGCTCGATATCTCGAAAACTATTTGAGATATTGGAATGCGGTTTGCGGCATCGCTTTTCTCGCGATTTTTTACATAAGAAATAGTCTTTAGATTTTCCAATAGTCGAAAGTTGCAAATTTTCGCAAAAATTCATGACTAAAACTATGGCCAAACTTCTCATACCGATATCTCGCTTACTTTTTAGAGTAAACTTGAGTTATTATACACCAGTGTACGCAGAATTTTACGCAGATTTCAAATCTGGGATTTAAATTCAGATACGACTGCAAATAACCGAGTTATGGTCGATCAAAATTTCGGATAGTTGATTTTCATTTTTTCTCATTTTCCCCAATTTTCAAAGTTAAATATCTCGGAAACTATTATAGATATTGAGATGCGGTTTGCGCCATCGTTTTTCTCGGCTCATTTTACGTTAGAAAAAGTGCTTAAAAGCCCAAAATTCGATAGTCGATTTTTCGCGAAAAAAAATTGCGACTCAAACGATGAAAATTTTTCATTTTTTTAAATTTTTGGCCATAACTCGCAAACTATTTGTTCTATAGATCTCAAATTTGGCCAGTAGATAGATTTCGAGCTCCTCTTTCGACTGATTTATAATTCAATGCTATTAAACGTCATTTTCATTTTGAAAACATTGATTTAAAATCACCCTAAAATGATGTTTTCTAAACAGTTTTTGGCCAATACCTCGTTTATTTATTAAACAAACTCAACAAATTTGGTCTCATTTTACGCAGAATTTCACGCTGAATCCAAAAATATGATAATTTTTTAAAATTTGTCAATAAATAACCGAGTTATGGCCGTTTGAAATTTTGGGTTGTCGCCAGATGGCCAAATTTTTGAAGGTTCCAAACAATTCATGCTCGATATCTCGAAAACTATTTGAGATATTGGAATGCGGTTTGCGGCATCGCTTTTCTCGCGATTTTTTACATAAGAAATAGTCTTTAGATTTTCCAATAGTCGAAAGTTGCAAATTTTCGCAAAAATTCATGACTAAAACTATGGCCAAACTTCTCATACCGATATCTCGCTTACTTTTTAGAGTAAACTTGAGTTATTATACACCAGTGTACGCAGAATTTTACGCAGATTTCAAATCTGGGATTTAAATTCAGATACGACTGCAAATAACCGAGTTATGGTCGATCAAAGTTTCGGATAGTTGATTTTCATTTTTTCTCATTTTCCCCAATTTTCAAAGTTAAATATCTCGGAAACTATTATAGATATTGAGATGCGGTTTGCGCCATCGTTTTTCTCGGCTCATTTTACGTTAGAAAAAGTGCTTAAAAGCCCAAAATTCGATAGTCGATTTTTCGCGAAAAAAAATTGCGACTCAAACGATGAAAATTTTTCATTTTTTTAAATTTTTGGCCATAACTCGCAAACTATTTGTTCTATAGATCTCAAATTTGGCCAGTAGATAGATTTCGAGCTCCTCTTTCGACTGATTTATAATTCAATGCTATTAAACGTCATTTTCATTTTGAAAACATTGATTTAAAATCACCCTAAAATGATGTTTTCTAAACAGTTTTTGGCCAATACCTCGTTTATTTATTAAACAAACTCAACAAATTTGGTCTCATTTTACGCAGAATTTCACGCTGAATCCAAAAATATGATAATTTTTTAAAATTTGTCAATAAATAACCGAGTTATGGCCGTTTGAAATTTTGGGTTGTCGCCAGATGGCCAAATTTTTGAAGGTTCCAAACAATTCATGCTCGATATCTCGAAAACTATTTGAGATATTGGAATGCGGTTTGCGGCATCGTTTTTCTCGCGATTTTTTACATAAGAAATAGTCTTTAGATTTTCCAATAGTCGAAAGTTGCAAATTTTCGCAAAAATTCATGACTAAAACTATGGCCAAACTTCTCATACCGATATCTCGCTTACTTTTTAGAGTAAACTTGAGTTATTATACACCAGTGTACGCAGAATTTTACGCGGATTTCAAATCTGGGATTTAAATTCAGATACGACTGCAAATAACCGAGTTATGGCCGATCAAAGTTTCGGATAGTTGATTTTCATTTTTTCTCATTTTTCCCAATTTTCAAAGTTAAATATCTCGGAAACTATTAGAGATATTGCGATGCGGTTTGCGCCATCGTTTTTCTCGGCGCATTTTACGTTAGAAAAAGTGCTTAAAAGCCCAAAATTCGATAGTCGATTTTTCGCGAAAAAAAATTGCGACTCAAACGATGAAAATTTTTCATTTTTTTAAATTTTTGGCCATAACTCGCAAACTATTTGTTCTATAGATCTCAAATTTGGCCAGTAGATAGATTTCGAGCTCCTCTTTCGACTGATTTATAATTCAATGCTATTAAACGTCATTTTCATTTTGAAAACATTGATTTAAAATCACCCTAAAATGATGTTTTCTAAACAGTTTTTGGCCAATACCTCGTTTATTTATTAAACAAACTCAACAAATTTGGTCTCATTTTACGCAGAATTTCACGCTGAATCCAAAAATATGATAATTTTTTAAAATTTGTCAATAAATAACCGAGTTATGGCCGTTTGAAATTTTGGGTTGTCGCCAGATGGCCAAATTTTTGAAGGTTCCAAACAATTCATGCTCGATATCTCGAAAACTATTTGAGATATTGGAATGCGGTTTGCGGCATCGTTTTTCTCGCGATTTTTTACATAAGAAATAGTCTTTAGATTTTCCAATAGTCGAAAGTTGCAAATTTTCGCAAAAATTCATGACTAAAACTATGGCCAAACTTCTCATACCGATATCTCGCTTATTTTTTAGAGTAAACTTGAGTTATTATACACCAGTGTACGCAGAATTTTACGCAGATTTCAAATCTGGGATTTAAATTCAGATGCGACTGCAAATAACCGAGTTATGGTCGATCAAAGTTTCGGATAGTTGATTTTCATTTTTTCTCATTTTTCCCAATTTTCAAAGTTAAATATCTCGGAAACTATTGGAGATATTGAGATGCGGTTTGCGCCATCGTTTTTCTCGGCTCATTTTACGTTAGAAAAAGTGCTTAAAAGCCCAAAATTCGATAATCGATTTTTCGCGAAAAAAAATTGCGACTCAAACGATGAAAATTTTTCATTTTTTTTAATTTTTGGCCATAACTCGCAAACTATTTGTCCTATAGATCTCAAATTTGGCCAGTAGATAGATTTTAAGCTCCTCTTTCGACTGATATATAATTCAATGCTATTAAACGTCATTTTCATTTTGAAAACATTGATTGAAAATCACCCTAAAATGATGTTTTCAAAACAGTTTTTGGCCAATACCTCGTTTATTTATTAAGTAAACTTAACAAATTTGGTCTCATTTTACGCAGAATTTTACGCTGAATCCAAAAACATGAGAATTTTCAATTTTCGTCAACAAATAACTGAGTTATGATCGTTTGAATTTTTGGGTTGATGCGAGAGGGTCAAGTCAAAAGTTCAAAAAGAAGGTTCGAAACAATTCGTGCTTGATAGATATCTCGGAAACTATTTCAGATATTGAGATGCGGTTTGCGCCATCGTTTTTCTCGCTTTTTTTTACATAAGAAAAAGTTCTTTGATTTTTCAACAGTCGAAATTTGCAAATTTACATTTTACACAAACTTTACACAGAGTGATTTTTATGAACGCAGCCCTGTTGGTGGGGCTAATGGTTTATGAACTAGGAAGGCATTCATCGTATTTTGGGTTGCCTACATCACAAGTACACCTTGTCATTTCCTCTTGTTTTAAATTAGCTTGAACCATTGAAAGTGAGATATGTTAATAAATATGGGATAAGAAATACACTGCGTTTCTACTTTCATTCTTAAAATCATTTAGTGTATATGCACCGCAAAGAAAATGAGCTTCTGTAATTAGTCTTAATAAAGAATATCGAAAAACCGGCTAAAAAATAGGGCTAATTATTAATATGTAGGGGAGAGGGGGGCATAGTGGGGTACCGGGGCATAGCGGGGTAACACTCCTGCTGCTCAAATTAAACGCCGTGAAAAAAGTCGAATAGCGTGTTTTGATTGGTTGTTAGTTGACAGTTAACCACGTGTGTTTTATAAAACAAAATGTGAAAACCTATATGTTTTATAAAACAAAATGTGAAATTCAGTGTTTTCGTTAAAAAATTCGCGAAATTAGGGAGCAAGTTTTTTTCAAATTTAGTCATACAAATGTTGTGGCTAATTATGATGAACCTGCTCATTTATGTGCAATTGGCATTGATGCCTAAGTAATTTTAAAATGTTACTTTTTCTAAGTAGGTACACAGTAATTCAAAAATTTGATTTCCCCATAGGGTACCCCACTTTACCCCTATGTGCGGGGCAAAGCGGGGCAAATCCCATTTTTTAAAATAATGCTCACAAGTCGTAAGTTTTTTATGGTAATCAAAAAAAGTTCAACAAAAATCATCCGCAATACATTAGTCTATGATATTTAGTAAAAAAAAATTGTTAATTTTTATTATTTTAACATGCGTGGCTAATTGAATGTTAAGTACCCCACTATGCCCCCCTCTCCCCTACTTACCTTTCACTTTAATTCCAACTTTAGCATCCCTCAGCTAGTGTTTGCACAAAATTCAATTTAGACGCAACGCACTACTTCTTCACTGAACTCACAATAAATTACTGTTTTCATGTAAGTAAGTTGGCATCATGTGATTTTATCAATTTTATTTCTTACAATAGCCGAAAAAAAAAATCATAACAAAAAATCTACAATTACAATTGCGGTACCTTGACAAATTGTGAGCTAATAAAAAAGTGGTATTTTTTTTTTTATAAAATACATTTTAAAGTTAGCAAAACAATCTTATTTATAAATTTGAGCACTGGGGGTTGAAGTAAAACTTTTTTGCATTTATTGACCATTCAATGTTTAAAAAAATGTGGTAGAGTAGTCACAACTACAAAATTTCTGGCCTAAAACTCGTTGGATTGTAGTGAATTCATGAATTTATCTATTTATTGCAATCTTATCATTTTGCATTCTTTTCTCAATGTTTTTGGGATAAAAAATGCCTCTAAAGTTGGGCCCATACCTGAATTCATTTGTCTCTTACAAAATCCTATTTGAAGTTCTTCAGGCAAAATTGTATAAGGTGCGTAAATCTGATAAAGTCACATGTGAAAATTATAGGTGTCTTTCATATGGTCAAAAACGTGTTTCAGCTTAACAGTTATGAATTGATTTTAAAAAATGTAATTTATAACAAAAATTAACTCAAAAAGTTTAATTTCAATTTTATGTTTGTGGTTTTACATGACTCCTAAATTAATTAGGGCTAGTGAAAATGAGTGACCTTTAAAAAACAATTTTTGTAAACATGAAAATAAACTGTGGAGGTCAAAACTATAAATTCATTTTTAACGTATAATTACAATCAGTTCAAATTGTGCTATCATTTTTATTTCTATTATTTTAAATATGTACATGAATACAAAAAGGCAGTCTCTTCCAAAATCATCTAGAATTTCCTACTTGGCTCCTCAGGCTCCGGATGAGCGGCGTTGTATTCCAAAGACCTAGCGATCGCTTCAGGAATTTCAGGAGCTACAGGAAGATGAGCCCCTTTAGGTTGGAACCCATTTTCATCAGCAATATATTCAACGGTGTACACGATACCATCATCACCAGTATAAGAGTAAGATCCTCTAATTTCAGCAATGCTCTCGTCGGGCGTGTTGCCCTTTTTCACAGATCCCTCTTCAGACGCAGAAATTCCATTTCCAGTTTCATACGAAGAGTGATAAGTTCCATCAAAATTCACTTCTTGTTCTTGTTTAACAATCGGAATTGGTTCCTGGGAAGAAACAGCGGCGGCGGTGGCGCACGCCAAGGCAGCACTGAAGAAAATCTGAAAACAAATCTCAACATTGAAAGATTAACTCGTTTATACTCACAGCAAATTTCATTTTGACTGTTATCACTGAGGTGAAGATTCGCTTTGATGTGGACACTCCTTCTTCGTGTTTATATAGTAATCACAGGCTCCTCAAACTGGTGTGTTGTAATAGAAGTTATATTGTGTTTACAAAATGTTACTCTCATCTTCTTGTCAAGGTTGCTTCTTCTCCAAATTTCAAGGCTAAAAAATTTAATTGAATGCAACGAAAAAAATTTAGATTCTTGCATCATCGATTTATGTGACAAACATTTCATTAGACGTGTGCCGCAAGTGTGCAGACAAATTTTAACATTCTTCGGGAGCTCAAGGATGGTTTACTAATTCGTGACATTTGAAGACGCTTCCTATGTCCGACAAGACAAAATTAGCTTCATTACAAAATTTTGAATTTTGTTTCCGTCGTGGGTTAAATCAGACAAATTAGAGGATTAGCATAATATGAGATTAAAACGATAAACACTATTAATAACAGCCGAAAGTAAAAGTGTAAATAATATTTGAAGGTAGTTAACTGGTATATCGAAAAAGTAACGCTTAATTATGCGTCATTCTTTTTATGCATTGACATTAAACAAATTGCTATTTTCTTTGACGGGTAATGAAAGGTGGCAAAGAATTTGGTAGTAAATGTCACGAGCAATTAATGGTGTAATGTTCAATGAAAAACATAAAGCAATTGTTCACTAGCTTTTCCCCCGATAAATCGTGTCTCCCATAAATCTTGGTAGTTAAGACGAATGCAGCTTTGTTGAGAAGATATTTTCATCAATAGATAATAATAATTTATGGGAGGCTTTACTAGTAAATAATTTATAAAAACGGGAAGTTCAAAGCGCACCGAAGCGCAGTAAATCTAAGCCCACAGTTGCAACTTTTAGATGATTCTCTTGTTGTATGTACCTTCAAATTAAAAAACATTGTAATGAAGTGGGTAGCAAAATGACTTTTCAATTGGTGAACATGTTTGTTTCGAAATGCGTTTGTGTAGTTTTTTAGAGGAAACGATTTTTTATGCAAGTTAGAAATCTTGTTGTTAATAAATCAAATGAGAAACCCTGACTCAATATTTAATTTTTTCAAAACTTTTATTTTATCTTATTCAAAATATTTAATTGTGACAAAATTTGAACAAGCTGAGACGTTCTGAAGAAGAAAAAAAAACACAAAATCAAATAAATAAATTAGCAAAGGATCTCATAGCATCTAATAAAATATAAAAAAAGAGAGTTTAAAGTTTATTTAAATAGAATAAATCAACGATATTGTGCATAAGCTTTCAAATAAATCATTAACTAATTAATAAATTAACATATCTGAGTTAATTCAATTTAGCCTCCAATTTATTCTGCAAGACCTTATTTGGGCTAAATGAGTGAGCTTATTCCTCTCATCTTCCATCCTGACAAAAACTTGATTCAATTACTTCATAAGAACCAGTTTTTACAAGCAATTAATTAAAATATTGGCAAAAAATAACAACTTTGGACATTACACCAAAAATTTTCGTTGATGATTAATAAAAGCCAAATTACGGAATTCTGAGGTAACGAAGGAAACACTTTGAACAATCACAATTTGCGTTTTCAGATGAACAAGTCTGTCCACAAAACGAATTTAATTGAGCATTTGTTCCTCATAAAACCTCATTTTAACAAGTTAAGGGCTTAACCCTTTCAATTTCAGACGGAATGGGGGTAATTTAGTTCATTATTACAGATCCGAATAGGTGTCACAATTCCCTTCAAATGATGACAGATTTATTCGTCGTCATTAATAATAACGAGATTTACCCAATTTTTGTACCGCTGAAAATATCATACTTAAATATCACTATGATTTACTACGAGTTTATAATTTAATTATTTTACTCTCTTAATTATCGAATTAAGGCCCAACCTATAAAAGCGAAAGACCTCAACCTTGAAATACATCTGTGATTGATGATGCTAGCGGTTGAACCAAACCGTTAAAACACAATAAATTTTCGTAACAGCACAATTGAAAAAATGTAAATGAGTCCACTAAACGTCCCTCTATGTCTGAAAGGCATTATAATTATCACTTTATATACCTTTACCACTGGGGGGTGCCGCATCGGGGGTCTGTCCTGAACATGGACGAAAATTGATACTTAAAATTTCACGAGATAAAACCCGAACCCCACTGATTTCCCACGATTTATGTTCATTTTATTTTAAGGGGGTTGTGTTTCTTTGGAATTACGTAACGACTTGTACGCTCGACACGTCTCGGTGTGATGCTGCGTGAAAGTTTTGTCGCTTGTGGGTTTATCATAAATGAAAATAACACCTCATAGCCGTTGAATTGCAGAAATTAACTCAAATTTAAAAGAAGACGAAAATTTGTGAGTTGGAAAACATGACCACACCTCCCATGAATTTGGCGATCCTCGGGAGAAATCTTCTTGTTTAATTTGTAGCATGTATATTTCAGAAGTCTCTTAGGTGTAATGTGGATGGACGGGAAAAGAAATGCTCGGAGCCGGAAAAACTGGAAAGAAAATCGAACACTGGCGGCGAAGGAATGAGTTTTATTTCATTGAAAGGCTTTGACTAATTAAGGAACGACACGAAACAGAACGAGTGAACAAGTCTCCAGAATGCACCTGCATGCATAATTTTCTAGTTAGAGTTTCTTATTCCGGGCGACTTTTGTGATTCCCCGAAGTAGTGTCAGCATCGATCCCATGCACTGTTTAATCGACTTTCATCATGACACAGATGCAGTATCAGACCACCTAGGGAATGATGAACGATATGCAAGTCAAAGTAAAGTAATAGCATCATGATAAAGCTAAAGTTTCTACAAAAAGGCAAAACAGACGTTTTCATATAGCTCGAGAAAATTACGAGAATTTTGAGCAGGACATGCAGGCGCTTACAGTTATTATTACCTGCAATTTTTCTCAGTAGAGCAGCTTATTTGTTTTTACGGTTAATGGGGCTTGAGATATGGGAAGCCTCAATTATTTTTATCTTGTCAGTTATCTTTAAACGCGTGTTTATCTTACACTTTTTGTAGAACGAGTTATTCAGTGATATTGCTTTGTCATTGTCACTGATTATGGTGGAGGTGCAAATTATAGCACGGATTTCCATTAGATCTAGATCTATATCTTTATAAATATTGAAAGCTGTAATACGTTCAAAGAAGACATCAACTTGTGTCAGAAACTGGGAATTAGCAAACTCTTCACGCTTTTTTCCGAATGAAAACTCTTCAGGAATGTTAATCGCCACTGGAGTTAGGATTCGATCAGGACAAATTGTCGTCTTTATTTGTCGTGTAAACTGGTCTCCCGTGATAATCAGAAGCTATTATCTGGTCTCACGTTACAAAGGCCCATTTGATTGACCGGAAAAGTGCTCACCCCTGCCGATCCAATAACTACATGATGACTAGGAACACCGACAATGGCAGTTTATACAGTTCAGACCACAATTTGATCTCATTTCATGTCAGTCGGACTATCACACTTTATATTCGCTTATAATCCTCAGGGTTGAATTCAGATTGACGTTGGATAATGCAACAAGCGTAAACGAGTCGGAAAGTACCTAATACAAGAATTCTGCTGCCTCGAATATTAACCAGAAATTCTTCGGAATTTGGTCGAGCGCCTGTGCTGTCATAAGTCAATATTTCAACAATACATGCAAAGTCATATTTACTATTTACATAATAGTGTCTGGTTTTTGTTTGCTTTGGTCTTTGAAAGTGTGGTGCTAGACGATGATGACTAAGAATTATTAATTGCAGGGGTCATGACTGTAGAAATTTCAAATTGGGGTCATCGAGAGAAATGTATCCATCATTGCTAAATAATTAATATGGTCAAAATTAATGACAGACAAAAAAAACTAAGGTTATATTAAATGGAGGATGATTCTCAAGATTTTAGCAGGTTTAGGTCGTCGTAAAGTTTAAATCTTACGCCAGTGGTAACCTGGAATACAGTTTTTCCAGATAGTTTGTTTATAGGTTCATTTTTAGACTCCACGGTTTATCCTATAATTTTATTTGTGTGTTAAAAGCTGTGCAGTCTGTTTACTTGAAATTTTAAAATCCATAATCGCCAAACAATGAAAAAAATTGTGAAATGCAGCCAGCCACAACCTAGTAAAATCTTTGTTGCTATGGCGGCTAAGCTAGAAATTTTATTGAAGTTGCGAAACTAAAAATTAAAACTTAGAAATTAATAAAAGTGTGATCTTAAAATTGATACAAATATGGAATCCTAAAAATTTTTCGAATTCAGAACTAAACCTCATTTTTCCTGCAGAGAATTTTTGTAGGCGCCAAATTTAAAATTTCCACAATACACATGTTTTAAAACTCCTGCAATTCCTGCGGGATGTCAAACAAGAACTGTCACATTTATAAAATTGTAGGAGCATCAGCAATACACTACCAATCGCAGAATCGCATTTTATATTTGGCGCCTAGAAAAAATCCTCTGCAGAAAAAATAAGTATAGGACTGTGAATATGAGAATCTTTTTTCTGCTTTAATCTGCCTAGAATATTTAAATTCGTGAATGGTAGAATTAAACTGAGAAGTCGAAACTCTGCAAATCTAATTTTATACCGAACTTTTTCATTTTGGGGTATACAGAGAAATTGACAATGAGAATCTGAAAATTGGCACCAATCTGCAATTCTTATTAGAGTTGAAATGTGGTGATAATGATAAACCATAAAACAACGGAATGCGAGAATACAAAATTTCGAGAAGTTTGTTGATTTGGGGAAATTTTGATTTCACTGCAATCGAACTGCATTTATAATTCTTTGATTAAAAAGTTGGTTTCACAGACGAAACCCTTCTATTTTCTTGTCTGATCATTTTATTGAGATCCCTTTCTCGGTGTCGTAAATTTAAAATTCAGTGGCTCCAATAAAAGCACTTTATCTTTCCTCGACCATCATGGATTTCTTTATCTCATTCTACAAAAATCTCCAACTATGAAAGAAACACTTCCCACTTTACAACCTTTTTAATAGAACTTTTTCCAGAACCTGAAATAACATTCAGTCATTTCTCACAGATTAAATTTGTATAATACATAAATTAAAAAAGATAGATTGCTCTACTTATTGCAAATAACACGACAAATGCAGAACGCATTTTTTGAAAAAAACTGGTTCACCTTTCCATAGGGAACATAAGTTACAGTATTATGTAGATGAGCCGTCAGATTAAATTAATATTATTTTAAGTAAAGTCTGAGTGAGGAAACACATCTGTGCTCCTTTTTCAAGACATGACGAAGAACTCAACTCAATTAATTTGTAAAAATATGAAGCGCTGGGAAATAAAATAAACACACTGTGGTTTATTTTAGTGTAGGCAACTAACCTTGCAGTTCTTGGTTCTTCGTTGTCAACATTCCCAGTTCTCTCATCCCATTATAGGAGACCGCGGCGCGGTTTCATTCCCTCATCAGCAGCAGCGCTCGGTCGAAGAAGATATGATCCTTCTGAAACCCGTAAAGTCTTCCAGAGCGTCAATAAAAATTTTACTGCTCGTCAACAGAGCGTAACGTCGCATTTGCGACAAGCTTATTTAGCTCCTCCTGAGTTTTGTGTCTAAAATAATGTTGCCTTTGTAGTGCACCGATAAATTTGATGGTTTTATGTTGTTTACGAGGTGAGGTCATAAGGCGTAAAATTTACAGTTAGTGCAGTCTGCAAATAAATAATTTACGCTTTCACTTCACGGTGATACAATTTATTAAGTTATTGTACGATGAGAGAACTACTAGTGGATTCTTAAAAGAGGCTTGGTCACTACACACCTAAATTCTTATTGGATGCACTTTTTCTGTCCCAGCTATTCTAGATCCGATTAGATAGAACTAAATCCGTTTCTTGGTATTCGCTTTCACTGAATAAAGGGGATGTGTTTTGATCCTGCAAATATGTGCTTTCTAAATATCATCTCTTCATTTCCTCGAATGAGAGTTTATGGTCATGAACAGTTAGATATCAAATAAGTCCGGATTCTTCTTATTAGCGCTAATGTGCAAAGTTGTACAATTAACAAACCCCAAGATCTAAAGGATCATTACAAAGTTAAATGACCCCGGTCAGACTGTTTCTCCAAGCCGTTTTAGCAAAGGTTACGATTTAATTTTAGCTATATTGGAATTATCGGCGTTAACTCTTCGAGACTTCAATAAAAGTGAACGAGAGCGCTTTAAGACTTAAGTGCAGCCAATAATAAATCTATCAAGTGGTAGGAATTAGCCGTCAGCAGGAGCACGCCAGGAGGAATGGATAGCACGAACACGGTGCTTATTAACTCTTCACGGAGGTCACTGGCATCGATTCCTCAAAGCTCTAACAGCTTTGCGAAATGTATTATGTGTTTCAAATAGCGACTTCCTGTTGGAGGAATAATCGTTACTTACAGAAAGAAACTGGTAAACATCAGAATCCGAGCTTTTAAACCATTATTCTTCTCTCCAAACACCATTGTGCGAGACATTTCAAACAAAATTAATCTCGGATTGTTGAACTGATATTCGTGCTTTGTTCCACATTTTCCTTTAATAATGTTTTTATTTTACGTTCCACTTGACTTTTTTTGGCTTTACGACTTGAGAGAAGTTCATAATTCATTTCCCAAGAGGACTCCACTTGGCTCAATCTGTCTTAATTATTGGGTCTTTGATACTGTGAGCTTTGAAGCATTCGTCATACGTTCGTTATTTACAGAGAAATTTCATTTCAAAATGCTTGACGGCGAACACATTTCTACACTTTGTCCAATTGCAATGAAAGTGCAGAAACGACCAGGATATTGCTTTGAAAAATCCAATAAGTCGAGACTTTGATTCATGTGCAGGCCGGAAATGAGACATCTAATAAGTTATAACGGCAAAAATAACCTACTTGTCAATTTCACTGTGACTATTTAAATAGTTCAAAGAAATATTACATTTTACTTCTAAGATGTTGCATTTTTGTTCATAAATTTTAATGGATATTTTCATATTTAATATCTTTCTTGACAAAAATTGAAAATTTATAATGTTGGGATGATGAGAAATTCTCTTTTTGCATGCAGGCATTTCGACTGACTTTTTTTTAGCTAAAGTTAAGGCGCTTTTTACTTTAATTTCAAAATTTGAACCTCTGGAATTTTGGTAGTTCAAACTAACGACAGACCGAAAGAAACGCACTGCATATTCGTTTTTCTCGCGCTTTAAAAAAAAACGATCCAAACCATGAAAATTATTGAATTTTCATTATTTTTTTTCTTGACCGTCCCTCGTACCGATATGAGATTTGGCCAAGTGATTATGTAAAGCTGCTCTTTCCATTGATATTAGTCTCGTTTTCGCCCGGAAAAAGTTACTTAAAAATGACACCAAAAACACCTTAAAATTTATTTTATTCGAAATCTAGCTTATTTGTGGAGCAAACTTGAGTTATTTGTACTCATTATACGCAGAATTTCAAGCAGAGTTCAAAACTGTTCTAATTTTTCCGATAAATCAATAATTAACTTAATTAGAAGCTTTTGAAAGGGTAATCGCCATCGTTTTTCTTGCATTTTTGTTCCTAACAATCTGGTCTTACTATACCAAAATTAAGAATTCAGTTTTTTTCAATTAACGATGTAAATCTGATTTTGGAAAATTTAACGTTTATATTAGAAATGGATTCTTTTTGGTTCAATTTTTTTCTTAACCAACCAAATGGTAAGACGTTACGACGTTCAGTTATAATTCCACATTAAAAAATCTCTGGGATCTTTATAAAACTGATCCTCTGGGCATTGGCTACGCCTAAGTAAACTTCTTCGAAAATCTCTCAATATTCACTGACCCTCGACAAAACCCTTTTGTGCTCTCTTTAACCACAGCTTTTCGAAGAAACCTTTCTCATAATACAGCTTATTTATGATGATGTCTTCATGATAAAGAAGTGCTTTACATATCGACTGCAAGTAAAAACAAGTCAGTTATCTTTAGATCGCCATCTAAATGAACAAACCGAGCCGCTGCATGACTTCAAAGAATATTCGAGCTCTTGGCAGATTCCAGCACGAGATGCCTTTTTTATTAGTTTTGTTAGAAACAAAATGTACTTATTATGTAAATGGACCATCTCCTTCGCCATTTTTTCCATACATGAGTTTTATTCATTTTGACGGGTTGTTGAACGTTGAGCACGACTTTGAAACTTATAAGCTACAACTTGACAGGCAATTGCACGAGCTTGTCCATTTTTTTTATGAAAAATCAGCGCTTTAGTTTGATGACAGGCTCATGTTAAATGTGTTCAAGATTTATATCGCGTTAATTAAGTTATAAAAGTCTTGACATTAACCATAAGCTCGGAGAGTTTAAATCCTTGGGATATTACACACATGCTTGGTAATAAACGCGCATTTTTTTAATTTGTATCTTCGCTTGATTACACCTCTGGGACACTATTACAGATGAGTCTGTTTAAAATATGATCCCATTGAGTCTGTAACCTTTTCAAGTTAATACGGAGGAAGTTACGAGGTTCGCAATTGCAACATATTATCACAACTATTGTCGTGATGTAAAATTTGATTTTACGGTGTAATAAAACATAACTGCTTATGCTCTGACCCGAAATTAAATGTGTTTCCCACCAGAGTGAAGAGGTTTCGATCCACTTAACTTGGCGGTTATCTTTATCAATTATGAGCTATAAACGTTTGCTGTTTTTTCTTTCAAGTTCGGTGCTGTTGACATCGTCCATTCTATTAATGTTTGTCTTAATTAATCACACTATTGTCGTTTTCTTACACCGACTACTCTTTCTCTACAAAGCATTGTAATAAGACCTTTACAAGAAGCATTCTTCATCATCAATCATCATCACGATTCGTCTCTATTCTTTCTTGTTACTCTGCGACACATTTTTCATTAATCATAGTCTTATCACTGTATCTCTACATCGACTAACCCCAATCTAATTCTAATTAACACAACTTAAAAAAAACTTCTTGCAACAATAAAAGTTAAATTGAAACACGTGTTTGTTGATTTGCTTGGCAGAGATCCCTAATTAGTCCAACAAGGTGGAGCTGGAAATATTTATAAGTTTATCAATTAAGTTATTTCACGCTTGGTTGACGGATTTGTGGCATTCCGACGTGTTCTGCATTCGGTTAATAAGAAGCATAATTAAATATAGCGACAAAAACTGACTGCATTTCCGTCAAATCATGACTTCAATGGGACGCAAAACAAACTGATGAATAATTGATCAAGAAACGAGTTTAAGATCCCTATCAAACCAATAACAAACAATTAAGCTCGCTAGCTTTCGCTGCAACTTTTTGTTCTTGTAAGTTGGTAGCAGCAGCTCTTTATTTTGTTGCGCATGAAATTGAAAGTTCGAACATGATTGAGTTGACGTGATTTGGTATCGCGTTGCCGGACTAAAATATTTGCTTTGAATTGCAAATTATAGAGAAACAAGCTTTTAATCATCACAAGTTGTAATTATTGAAATGAACGCTGTCAAATATATAATTTGGTCTTTTTATTTTAGAGTTATCGGCAATGACATGTATATGGACCTAAGTGACGCTAGCACGCATTAGAAAAACCGTTATGTGATTTGATGAGTGTTTAAATGGCACAGTGGCACGTGAACTTCATTAATACATTTCTAAAAATATTATTGAGCAATGTTTTTAATTTGTTTACGTATTTTTAACCCAGTTCACTTCGTTTACGTTTCGGTTAAAAATAATCACAATTTGATGCACGGCGTTACTGCCCACTGAACAATTAAATCGTCCCGATTCAGTGGATAAATATCCCGAACTAATTGAGTTCATTTCGATCATAAAAGAGTGTCATCACGATATCTCCGAGTCTAAAGCACGAATGGGAATTTTTATTAAATCTCTGGAAAGTTTAATATTACGAAAATGATTTTCAAAATTCCGCCAGACTTTTTGTGGTGCTCTATTGCAACTGTCGATTAATCGTGCACGTTCGCAACAAAATTCAACTACGTGTACCTCAACAAATTCAATTTTATTTTATTTTCAGTACGTTCAATAAAAAGAAACGTTGTTCAACTATCACGTTCGTTGTGTCTATAACGTGGATTTACGATGCCGTAAGCGTTGATTGTTCTGCAAACGTCTCTTTATTTTCTATAGGTTCAGAGTACCAAAATTGGAAAAATAAAATTGGAGACATGTTTAATTCAGCCAAGTTCGCATTAGAGTGATATGACTGGCGAAATTACCTCGTGAGAATTCTCAAACTTCCGTTGAGATACATTATTAGAGTTGCATTTCAGAGTTTATCTAGTTTAAAGCGAATATTAAAGTTGGACGTGACAGGGTGTAGATGCAATGAAATAAATTTAAAAGGTCGTAAATAAAACGGGATGAAAGAGAGGCAGCATTACAATGGGGAAGATTAGCTTTATAGAGAGGTGAACTATTCTTCACCACCCGCTTAAAGTCAGGTTTAAAAATAAGTTTGAATTTGGGTTCAAGGTTGGAATTTCTACGAGGAAATTAGTATCAATTAGTTTTTTTTCAGATTTTATTTCAGACTTTGTCTTCTCTGTTCATCCCTTCTTGACTGTTGTGGTCTTATTAGGTTTCAGGTGGTTAATCTTATCTAATTTACAAGAAAACTTGAAATATAAAAAAGTTAAAACCAGGTCCACATTCTGCAACTTTTTCATGATCTAGCAGCTTTTACATTTAAAAACGGTTTTCAGAAATTCAAGATTTTCGACTATTTTTTATAACATTTATAATCCTGAAGATTCGCAATGTATTCTTGAGAATTCTGTAGGAATTTTTTAGGATTCGTGTGCGTTACTGAAGATTCACTGAAAGTTCTTGAGGATTTTCAAAGATTCTCTAAAAATTTTGGATATGTGGTACTGACGATCTTTCAAAACTTCTTCAGGAATTAAAGATTTGTGTGGATTTGAAGACAACTAAAGATTGGTGGAAATAAATTTAAATATTTTGCACTAATAGAAATCTTAGTATTGTACGAGTATTGTATGGATAAATTGCAAAATGACAAAATTTCAAAATCAAAAAATCTAAGAAACTAAAAACTTAACAAACCAAATAAAAATTGGACAATGAAAATTTAAACATATTATTTTAGAACTTAACACACTTCCAGATCTAGTGAAACAAATGTACAAATTTTTGAACCTGAGTTTTCATAATATCCAAAATTTGAGAATCAGAAGAAATAGATAAAACATAGAGTCTAAAATTTTGTGGACCTAAAAACTTTAGAACTTGAATAGTTTAGTGTAAAATCAGGGTGAATTTATTGGTGGGACAATTTTTTTTATAATTATGTATCTCGATATCAAATGCTGGTTACTACTATTCTCAAAGAGAATACATAATTCGAAATCTTTTTTAAGGAAACTTAACATTCCTTTTACGAACAACAAACACTGTCGCAGAATTATTTTGCCCCACATCCTTCAAATTCCTCAGCTCTAAAATAACCATTATAAAAGCAATCTCGTAAAAACATTTTTCACTGCGGTTATGCAAACGCAAAAACCTTCCTTAAGAACTAACCTCATTTAATAGATCAATGAATTCGATTGAAAGCCGAAAAAAGATGAACAAGAAGTGTGCAAAATTCGTCTCAAGGATTCCTGAAATAGCATTTAATTTTAGCCTTCTTTTGGGGAATTTTCCCTAATTAAAATTGTGCAGCTTCCATGCTGCGCCGCAATGAATATGCAATTAACACAGTTCAGAAGATGAGCGCCAGAACGTGTATAACTGGTTGCGTTAATCTCGATTTTTTTTACATAAAACAGATTCAGTGTTACATAATTTGAAGTAATGGATAATGGAAGCCCGCTCCTTTATAAATACGTTCCACTTATCCCGGTACTTGTTTCTAAAACGGTTAACACGAAACAGCCGGAATAAATTGCGAGGGAATAACAAACAGAAATTGGAGAACGTTGTGAGGGAAAATAGAAGAAATCGCGCTTTGTAATTAGTGCGATAAAATCCGATGTAGTTCAATGGTTTGCGTTGATTGCTGCCTTTTGTATCGCGACATAGAAGCCAGAGCCAAGTGCTCAGTCGTACACCGGCAAACTTTTTATTTTCGAGGCGAAATATCCGTACTCCGTACCCTCTATATTCCTAGAACAGAGCCCGACCAAGTGCAAACCTTGGATGTAATTTAATTTAAACACAATATACCTAGCAAGAAGTGCCTCACTATACAATGAAAATTTCCACCGACTTAATCAGTTGCGAGGAAACTCTGAAATTAACTCGGAAATAGATATTATACGGTATGAAAACCGCTCAGGTGCATTATCGTTGGTTAATTATAAGCGACCTGATTAGAAATAGTACTTGCAGTCTAAATGTGGCCAAAGTTTTATTTGGAGAACGCCGAGCTGCCTGTTTCAATATTTGAACTGTCGAGGACAAAAGGGCTAGTTTACACTGCGCACAAACTCTAGAACTTTTAGGTAGGCATCAAAACCCATAAATTCAAAAGAAGGTAAGAAAACGGTCGGTATTGTCTGTTAGTAATGTCGCTTTTACCTTGTCCAGTTCGTTCTTTATTAAGGTGTCTTATTTTGTAGTGGAGGTATTTACAGACTGGGACATATTTTATAGCGCAATATCTTGTAGAAAACATGGAAACTCTAATATACTTATAATTGTGGCGGTTTCACTCCGAAATGGGCTGATGGTGGTCATCACGCCACATCCGGTCAGCAGAGACAGTAATTTCAAACAAAAGGTTACCAATTAAAAGGATGATCAAACATATCGACCAGATGGAAGTCGTTAATATTTTGCACCATGTGAGCAAATACTATTGTGAAAAAAACAGCAACTGCAGTTTACACATATTGCACCAAGGGAGTTGAACTCAAGTTTGTTTTAGTTGGAGCTTAATCTAATCTCCGGGGCTTAATTCACATAAACTGAAAGTGCATGATTTATCGAAATTGGGTTATATTTACACAAACAAGTGTCTTGTAAACTTATTGCATTATTTTAGATGGAAAGACTTTTAAGGCGTGTTGAAAAATGTAAGATCTAAGACCGCGTTGTGGCAGTGTTTCTAACGTTACTGTTAGTTAATTTGCATTATCGTATCTAGTTTCAAGCGATGTCTTTAAACTTTTAATAGAACTGTGGAGTTAACTTTGCCAACAATATTATCACACTGAACCGTTTTGTTCAACAAGACTCAAAACTCTCTATCTGAGTTAATTGTCGTCTCTGTTTAAATAACACAAATCTGATAAGAAGTTCTGAAATAAAAATGACTGTACGCATGTGTTTAATTATGTTTTAGTAGAACTGACGTGGATAACAACAATAGTGGTTTTCCCAAATGTGTTTTGCAGATTTCAAAATCTGTGCCGACAAAGTTATCGCTTGGTGGGATTCTATTCAAATTTCAATTACGCTTGAGTATTTCTTGACATTATCTGAAGTAATTACTGCATCAATGTTGAATTTGCAACTTGAAAAGCCATGTGGTGTGTTTTATGGGAGTAAGTGACCTGATTTGTTGCAATGGATGATCTTTGAAGTGGAATTTAAGCAAAAGATGCTAATAACTAATAAGACTTTAGTATTACCAACGCAAGTTTTATCTGTGAACCTAAAAAGTTTTGATGAACTTTGAAACTGTCGTAATTTGTAATTTATTTGTACTGTAAAAACTGGGAAAACACATTTTTATTTTATCACGTGGTTGAATTCAATAATTTATTGAATTCTCTAAGCAAAAGTTTAGACTTTTGTTTTTCGTAGATAAACTTTTTTGCTTGCCTAGGTACATTTCGTATTTTGTCTCAGATTGAATCATTTAAATTAAATAAAAACTCTGGATTTCGATTCTTTGATGCCTAAAATTTATTTACCTTATACCTGAATCCTTTCTTAGATTTTTGCACAGGTTCTCTCTTAATTTTTCTCTTGGCATTTTTTCTACATTGTTTCCACATTCTCTTTTAGATTTCTGATGTTTTATCTGTGTATTCTTTACATTCTCTGTTAGATTATCTTTTGACTATTTAATTTTTTTTCTAATTAGATTATTCTTACTCTCTCTACATTTATATCCATACAGGGTAAATTTGAATAAAGTGCAAAGACTTGGTCCCCAATATCAAACAACACAGTTTGACATAATGGCCAAATTTCGCGTTCTAAAACGTCACCGTTTCCGAGAAAAAATGATAAAAGTTTTTTGCAGAACTGCGAAAAGTTGGGAACAAAAACGCTAATGAACAAGTGGCAAAAACTGTTTTTATTGGAGTTCCCGTCAGTTTATCCAATGATCGTGGTAGAGAAATGTTGTTTAACAGTTTAACAGTGCCAACTTCTTCAAATTTTGAATATTTTGAGTTAGATTTTTTATCTTTTGTCAGTGGTTTGTAAGTTGTGATGAACTGATGAAGTGATAAAAAGTGTTTTTTTTACGGGTGAATCTGACTTTACGCGTGATGACATTGTGGAGTGTCCAATGGAGGGAATTTGGTTATTTTTCGTAATATTTTCAGGTTTTTCATTATTTCATTTCTAAATTAAATTTTAGTTTGGTACACAAAAAAAGTTGCTTTACGAACCAATCGAGATAAAGATTGCCCCTTTATTAAGGTCTCCATTTATTTCAAACAAATTATTTTTTCGCAATACTTAAATTTTGAAATGTGTCCTGTCTTTGAAATCAGTAATTAAGAAAAAATTAATCAATAATTAAGAAAAAATTAATCAAATTCGATAAGAGCGAGCGTAAACGTTTTTTGTTCGAACGGTTTTTGCAGTCTTTGGGAAACAGTGTTAAAGTTCAGTTCCAAAAGTGTATTAGGGGCGGGTTTTGCCCTATTTGAATTTCGATTTTTGTTGCAGAATTCTTATGTACAGCGGTGGTTAAAATCTTTGCACTTTATTCGGGTTCAGCCTGTATACAAATACATATGTATAGCTTATAGCTTCGCGTTCTAAATATTTCTAATTTGTTGCTATTAGTACTTAAATAAAAACTGAAAATGTGAATGTCTTCAAATTTCGTTGTTTGGCCTTAAAATTTGAACATGAAAATTTATTTATCGAATTCCTTATAACAATTTTTTTTCGATACTTTCCTAAAAAATTTTGAATTTTTTTATTATTACCTTTAAATAGTAATTTCCAAAATTGTTTTTTCTTGTTATAAAATTTTATAATTTATTGCAGAGGAGTGACAAAGAAAGTAAAAACTTAAATGTTAAGATTTAAACGCATACTGCCAGATCAGATCAGAACAAAATAAAACTTCTCTTTTTGGTTCTATAATTTTTTATTTGGCAAAGTTAATAAATTAAAATTGCTTCGACATTTTACTTCTGTAATAAATAAAACAATTTGCGTTACAGAATTTAATAGAAAATGTTGGAAATTTTTGGTTTGACTGAAAATGAAATTTTTAAAAAAGCTTTCTAATTTTTGAGCTTTGATTCTTACATTATCTAGTTCAAAAGATCGTTTTATTTAAATTTTCCAAAAGTTTCTTTTTGTTAAAAGCCTCTAAACGTCACAAAAGTGTTTACTAAAATAAAAAAACTTAGAAAATAAGAAAACTATCCTTAAACTTCCTAGCAAAATGCGACCGATTTTACTTTTTTAATTTTTCACATTACGTAACAACGATAATATTTATGATCCACGATATTGTTGTTCTGTCGCGACGCGTCACGGTTTTTTACAACCTTAAAAATTTCCGCATTTCCCACAATTATCATGGAAAAACGGTCTGCGTTTATTTACTACAACAACAAAAAAGCAGCAGATGTTTGACAATCCTCCAGAAATCATCAATGACCACGATCGATCGTAAATATCGGTCAACAGCATTTCCCAATAGGAAGCATTCGAACGCCAGAACCAGAAGTCCAATAATAACCATTTACTGTCACATCGTTTTCTATTCCGGTCATTGCTAACATTCTGCACACGTGACCGGTGCAAAATAGCGGATGGGCCTAGCCAGGTAAGCAATAATATCAACAAAGCACCGAATTGGGCAAGACTTAACAATAAAGTTCAACGAACAATAGAAGCACACTTCCTACCACTATCCCAACCTTCGGTAGTCGAACTGCAGGGTACAGAGGCTGTTTTCCGAGTTCCGGACGGAGCGCGCCGTCAGTTGCGTCCGGGAAACCGAGCGCTCAACATCGGAAGAAGTAGAAGAAGCCCAAATGCCGGGCTTTCGCGCTATTGCCTACTAACACGTGATGTTATGATGAATTTTAAATCAAACCGTAGTTGTAGTCCGCGTATTTAAAATTCATCGTGCTTATCTAACTTAAGTCGCTTATCTAGGTTAAGTCATAGTGTCAAGTAATTAGGCTCAAGTTAGGATAAGGTGCTAACGTAGTTTAATTTTTTTCAAAAATGCCGTGGATTAAGTCGTGTTTGTGTCACCACGAAAAGAAAAAAGCACCCACCATCAGTCCTCCCATCCATCTACTACTTAAGGTAAGGAAGGATATTTTACCATAAAAATAGAGTTGTCGATTTAGTATAGTAGTTCATGCACTAATGGATCTGGGGCGGAAAAAATGATGCTTAATGACAGACGTCCGGGTCAGTGGAAATTGTTAAAAGTTAGTTTTGACCATCATCTCCATGAATTTTTTATGTACCCACGGAATCAAAAAGTCCACATCAAACGCCAACACAACAAAATACCCGTTCGAAAACTCAATGAAAGGTACTACAATGCAATAAAAGGACTTTGTTCTACGCCCACATTTCAAATCGCCCATAGATGGTTACATAATTAACTTTTCATTTGAAATGAAAATCCGTTACTTCTTTCCTTCCTTTTGAATATAAATTATTGCAGGCGACTTTGGCATAGGTAATTGTGCATATGTCCATAATAAGTCAGAATGGGCTCAGCCAAATTTATTTATAGAATTAATTATACACAGAAATTACACAGGACATAGAGAAGGTTATTCTTACATAATTCCATGTTTTTAGTCTAAATATAGTATATAATGAATGATTCTGTGCTTGGTTGACACACTAAATTATGCGTACTTACTCACATGTTTGAGTAAATTAAACAGACGAAACGGTTTGTGAGAGATACAATTTTTTTAATTAATTAACTCGTTGTTTTATATAAAATTACGTTGCGTGACAACAAATAAATATTGCAACAACAATATTGATTTCACTTAAAAGCAAAAACCACCACGAATCAGATATAACTGGCATAATTTATCAATAATGAAAATTTATCACAGATTTCTATTATGCAGTTACGTGTAGTCAAAAATGCAACTCGCGTATGGCTTTGCCAACCAAAATATCAACAAAAAGTGCACTTAATCTTACACATGTTATACATAAACGATCAATAAAAATGCAACTCAAACAAACTAAAAGACTGAGTGCACGTCATGTCGAAATTGTGTTAATTTTAGCTGCTGATTGCGTATTTTATTTGGAAATAATCATTTTTAGCAGAGAATTGTATCTTTTCTCCCGTGATAAATTGTAACCTAATAAATTTTATTTCACTCGGAGGACTACGATTTCAATTATTACGAAAATTTTTCAATTTCCTGCCGTAAATTAGAGCGTGTTCGTGAAAATTAAGTCGAATATGTCGTTTTCGTTGGAAGCGGTATTTGGTAGTTATTTGTATTGCACAAATAAAAAGAATTAATTAAATGTGGCTCTGCCCGGGCGAATATGTAAAATAACCACTTTAAAATATTCGAATATAACTCGGAATATGAGTATATTTGAACACCAGAATGTACTCGTTTATTGGAATAAGTGCTTTTGTATCTTTTAGTAGCAGAGCCATCAAATTCGTTGCACATAAACGATTGTCATCAATTCGCAATCCACCATTCGATAATAATTTATAGTCCAATCTTCCGATAAATTGGCTAAATGACCTGCAACCGTACGACTTTCTATTAATAGACCAATTGTAGAACATAAGAAACATCGTAACCATAAAGGTGAGCATTTGACAGCAAACTGGGGAATTTACATTAAAATTTATGTCTGCAACGATAATTTCCATTTGAATATAATGCCACAGACGCGAACTTTTTATCGAAAGTCTCCAACTTAACTGTTGCTGTTTATCAATAAATTCCCATACGAAAAGTCGCTGGTGGAAGCCATAAAAGTGCGTAGCAACCCTTCCCGTATTATGTCACTGTCACTGACCTAGGCGCAGGAAATTTGTAGCTTTAACCTCTTGGGAAAGCACTTTAGCTCGATCTACTCCATCATGAATTTGATGGGTGTTCATTCATAAGGAGCGTTGCGTTTCGAGCAAATTTCTTTCGTTCTGCGAGGGGTGATAACACGGAAAAGCTGTCGATAGCCACTTTGCAGCGACGCAGTGTTGACTTTTTGATCGAAGGCTTGATAAAGAGTCGCAGGTGACACTCTTTTCCTCTGAGTTGGTAAAATAAGTTACCATCATGATGATCCTGCATAATTCTAATCTGTGCGAGCATCTAATGATGCTGGTAATTTACCACCAAAGAGAATCAATGTAATTTCCATTTGGGTGTGATGTGAAGCTGTTGCTTTCTTCGAATTGAACGTTTTGGTTTGATGATTCCGCTCACGTGACTCGGGAATATTTTATGAATTATGAAAATCATTCATAATAAATTATACGTGAAAACGTGTCTTCGGCCAGGCTTATGTAATAGTTTTTAAAGACTTCCAAGTAACTGAAATAAGCCGCATACAAATGTGTACTAAAAAAGAACTTTATTGTTGCATAATCCTCGAGCGAATTATGAAGCTATCACTCGCCGGCCCCCTGCTACTGACCTTTCCAGTTCCGCCTCTGTATAAAGCAAAAAGATTCGCTACTCGCTGCTTCATCAGGCGTAATAAGTGGTCTACTGTTGTGGGCTTCGAGTAAGATAAATTATCCGATGGTATCAATGAACATCACATAATAAAGTACACGGAGAACAATGAATCCGAAAAGGAAGTCGACTATTCATAGTTCATTATTTCTAAGCGCCAAATTTCAGGAAGCTAATCCGATACTTGTGCCACATTAGCCTTTGATGAATCGTTGGACCTCCATAGTGGTCGGCATGGTGTTACCATCTACATACGTTCCTGCCAAGAATGATGAATTGTTAAGGGCGTGGAACACGACCTTTAGCAGCGGTTGGAAATGTAGAAAACTCGAAAAATCTTTCAGCACATGTCGGTTTGATTTTCTTCCAGCTTTGACCTACCCTAATTCTATTTGTTTGGAAGCTCATGGAAAGAAGCGAGCTATTTTAATAATGCAGACGCTGGCGATTCTTTATGGCTCCATACATTCCACGCGGGCATTAATTTTGCAGAAAATCGCCACTCATGAATAATGAACGGACCATCTCGGAGAATTGATTGTAAAAGGGTTGCCCACTGGCGTTCATTTATAAAACTACGACGTTCTGCTTACCTACACTTTGTTATGTCATTCTTATGTCACTGGTTATTTATGGACGCGCTAACTGTCTCGAGGAAGGCCGAATAAAATTTTGGATTAATGCAGGAGTTGTTTGGCATTACGTCAACTGGGCTCGTAATAAAGATAAAATCCATAAAAAACGTTATTTTATTCTCTTATCTCGCCAAAATACGAAGCAATCTCCGTGGAAGCGCTACCAAAATTAAAAATTAAGTGAATTCACCGTTCTGAAAGCAACAATAAAATCCCTATCGCGCTGTGGCAACTACTTATCATATTTTGTTGCGAAGTCAGTGTCAAGGTAACGCCAATGTCGTTCTCATTACTTGCAAGGTTGGGAATTATCGTGAAAGTCGCTAAAACAATTAGAATTTTCCGAGCTCCGCGGATATCAATAACAACGATATTAAGCGACGCCAAAAATATTAAATCGCAAACATCGCCGCGAACAATGCCACAGGAAGCTCGGGTCACTCGAAACAATTCCAAATTTATACAACGAGGGCGTAATTTTGTCTTCTTTCATCCCACAACGTCAGCTATTGTTTCGTCTGAGTTAATTTGTTTCAAATAACTTGAGATAAACTATCTCCATTTAACAGAAGAGCATTGTGTCCACTACAATTTGCTTACCAACTGGTTTATTATCGCGCTGCAGAATAACAGTTGGAAATTCAACCCTTTATGCTAGATTAAATTCCGCTTTGTGGACCGTCCAAAAAATTTATTTTTGTACCACAAAATAGAGGCAGCAAGGCGGAAGCGGAGGTGAACGGAAATCGATGCTGATAAAATCCGTTTGCATATTTTGAGAATTTAGGGCCATAGCCAATGTCACAATGGGTGTTGACTGCCGTAACTCTGCAGTTTTCAACGGGATCGAGAGAATGCGATGGGAAATTTCCCGAATGCGGTATTCACGGAAAATAAATAAGTTTTTCTGGATTTTTCCGGCGGGATTTTGTAGGCCAAGTCAATATCAACATATCAAATTTGCGACGAAGTTACTTTATCGTAATAAAAGCATCACTTTAAAAATATCTACTTTACTGATTAAAATGTATTTTTGTACGTAATATAATTCCGCCACATGTCAGCAGCATTTAATTCTTGGAAAAAAATCGCCACCAAACACCTTCCATCTGGAAATCGCGCAAATGTCAGCACGCTTTCCGCACTATTTCCCGGACTTCCACACTTCTGATCAAACAAAACTATTTTGCTTTGTTTGTCCAGTGAAGGTTCTGCTTATCGAGGAATAGACAACTTGATGAAAACTCAGTCGGCAGGAAGTGTGCAAACATCACCAAGCTTGAAACTGAAAATTCTTTTATTTGTTCAATTCCCGCTCGAATAATACGACTGAAGCAAGTTTAATCTAATTTCGCAACTGATGGAGCAGTAATCTGTAATTAGCTACTTTCTTTATTATTGTAGCAAGTTTTTAATGAATAAAACTTCGCCCTGTTCTTTTAATTAAAGCTCAAATTCATCATCTTCGATCCCCCGGTTATAACTACGTAGTTTTCTAGACCGGGGCGTTCATTTCTTGCACGAGTGAATAATTCAAGAGTAATTTGTATTCAAAAACCGAAGTAAACGGTCATGGTAGATTCGTGTATTCAAATGAGCACGCCACGGAAGGGCCTAATTGTTATTTCAAACCGATCGGAGAGCTGAGCATTACACGGCTCACGAATTTCGATTGATGTTAACAGTAAAAAATAAGAAGCAACAATGACTCAATCTCAGACTGGGGCGGCTATCCACATTTCGAGCTTCGATGAATTAACAAATTTCAATTTGTCGAGTCGGAAGTTTAAATGGTCCACCCAAATGGCATTAATTAAAATTCTGTGTTTTCGGTTTTGGAACGTTGTGCTGGCGCGTTTGGAACGTTTCGTTTTTCGCGGTGGAGCGTTTAATACGTTAAAAACCAATTTGCTTTATCCACTTGGCAAATATCTTCACATCTGAAAACGGTCGCTGGAAATTGGGGCACGTTTATTAAATTATCTCCACGAGAGGATTTCTGATCAGAATTTACAAAAAGGGCCAAGAAACAAACGTACGCCGATTCTCTGATTAAAATTTGCGAGTTTCCGCGAAAGTGGTTTGAATGTGACAAACGCGCTGTTTCGCTCCTTCATTCGGCGTGATTCTGTAAATAGAGACCTCCTTTTCGTATCACTTTGGGAGTGTTTATTTACCTGCTCATCTCGGAATTCCACATAAAACAACTAGGGGAAAATTGAGTCGACACTCCAACGTTCACCTGTACACGTCTATAAATAGCACTGTCAAAAGTTTCAGAGATTTCTGTCCTGCTTTCACGTTACTTGATATGTTTGAAGCTGAAACAAGTGCGCGGTACATTTTCTTGGAGAATAATTTAGCTGAAACGATGAGAAAGCGATAATATTGACAGAGTAATATAAAACGTGGGAATCTCCAGGGCAAAACGGAAAACAAACAAAAAAATTATTTGGATTCCCCGATCCCTGAATATTTAATTCGGTGCCAAAGTTTACGGAATAAATTCAGCGTGGAGCAGTTAAGCCAGTTTATTGCCTATTATACAAAGGTATTGTTAGACTGTTGAGACTTACAAGTTTAATTAAAGTACCAGACGATAAACACATTGAAATTGTAGGCATTGAAGATCAGAAAATAGTCCGAAATTCACCTGCGTGTCGGACTTATCGTGTAATTAACTTGAAAACATGCTCCAAAATCGTAAAAAAAGAATCTCCCTCTTGGTGGTCCAAGATTACGGAGCTATTACAGCGAAGCCCCAAATTCTCGAAAATTTTGTTTGTCCGTTGATAATGCACCGATTATATACGTGTTTCGCAAGTTATTACGAATTAATTTAAATGGAAATTTAATAGCTTCATCATACGCCAGCATACTAATTATAACTCTTCACGAAAAACGCGCCAAGAGGAATCCCGTAAATTACACTTTTGCGGATTCAATCAAACTCGGTTAGGATAACTCGTATCAATCAGAACTTGCGGAAATAACAAGCACAACTTCCGCAATAATAACACGTGAGTTTGATATGACTCAATTTCAGGATTTTAACGCAGAAATTATCGTAATTTTTATGTCACGATCTCCGGTAATTAAAATTCAGAGATGCTACCGTGGAGGATGTTTTTTTGTAGAGCAGGTTCGCAGGCCCGATGTTGGATACTAAGCAGTAAACTTGAAGTCATCAAGCTCTCGTTGTTTATTATTCAATAGGGATGCAACGGAACTTGTTCATTTTTAACATGACGAAGAATTAGCGTTTCTACTTTCTTGTATTTAATCACGTAAATTCGGCTTCCATAGCTTTTCTAACAATTAAAACACATGCTAGCAGTGCGCTACTTTGCCATATTTGGGTTAATGTTATAACGCGTATTATGCAGCTTTGACGTAATTACAGCTGTGAGAATAAAGCAAACCAGTTTTTCAATAAAGCTGTGCCATTACCTGTATAAACGTCAATTACGTTTTTGCTCTATTAGGTGAATATTGGACTTGAGTCTTTTGGGTCAATTATAAATCCGGATTTAAAAAACGCAATTACTAGAAACCCATTACTGTCACAATTAAACCAATATTTACACAACAAGAGTTACAACACAGCCAAAGAGTTTGTAATTTCGCATTCCGTCTCTTTGAACTTCGTTATCATAAAACCTAAGGAAATAAGCAACGGTGAATCGGCCAGGGCCACGCATTACCAGGTGACATTCCCCTGTCCTGATCAATCAGTTCGTATTTATTTCAAGCCCACATATTTTTTCACTCTTTCAACCACTGACTTCCTTTGTGAAAGATAATATTCAGAAAATCGGATTAAGTCAACTGAATACGGAACGAGTAAAACCAGCAGAGTCGGAAATTTATTTCGTGTTGTAATATTTGCTCGGTACGCCGCTCAAAACTAACGAGCAAGTCCCTCTCTTTTAGATGTCATGAAAGCGCGATCATCCCTTAAATAACGCGGATTAGATGATCCTCTCTGTCATAAACGGGATACATTACTCACCCCCAGACTTAATCCCAAGCAGAATGAAGGAAGTCATTTATCTTGCCCCGTTGACCATCACCTTCTTGCGTCATTTAAGGTCGCATGATCGCTCATCCAACATTTTAATTATAACATTGTGACGGCTAAGGCCTCTGTAGGCGCTGCAACACGGCGATTTTGTCGCATTTGCATCAAGTTTTGGTGCGCGATGAATTCTTGGCGTAATTAAGTTTTTGGTGCAGTACCAGTTCGACGATTTCAATGCACTCATAGCTCATTTTATTGTATTAAACTCGTTCCGCTCCGTAAGCACGTGGCAGAGAAAATTATTTCCCGTCACTCTTTGAAAAATTGGAAGGTTGAAATGGTGACAGTGACAGAAGTTGGAACTGTGTAGATGATGTGCACTGGATCACGAACAATGGCGATGAAAGAAAAGATTAAGTTTCTCATATTTTATTTATAGAATGAGGAAGTGCTCTGTTTTGTAAACGGTCTCTCATTTTTGGCAGAATTGGATAAGAATGTGCTCTCGGGGGAGGCACGACTCTCCTCGAGAATTCAATTTTAATAATTGTTTTAAGAGGACGTTCTTCGGCGATATTTTACCTGTTCCACTAGGTAATAAGGTACTAACAGCTCACAACAATAAACCACTCCCTTCTATTTGCTTTACACTTTTTATCAAACGAAATCCAGTTTCCCCAGCCAAATTTTATAACTTGTTGTTTAATGAAAGCTTCACAGCGGCCAAACCGGAAGTGGCATAACCAGATGTATAAATTACCCTTCGAAATATTTTCAAACACGTGCTGCCACCCCAAAGGGTGGATCCCAAAGACAATATATAGCAATCCCACACGTGAAATATTACACCACACATTGAATAGGAGCAGAAATGGTACAATAGAACAAGTAAGTCACAAAATTGTACTTAAATGTCCACATTGAGAATTTATTGTCGTTGGCTTGTATCTAATTTCAAGCAAACAAAGTCACTTGGTTACTATGAATGGGTGTCTATCCATTTATGGTCAAAACACGGAAATCTAGAAAAGAATCAAAGCGACATTATCAATATTTATCTTTATGATATCTCCATTACTTGCGTAATAATTTGTCAGTTCCCACGTGCTATTAACAAATCCATCGATTACCTGTGACTTCGAGGGTGAAGACAACGGCAAACTTACCAGTTCTCCGCCAGCAAAAACCAGCTAACGACCTTTGAAAGAACGTTCTCTCGCTGCGGAATTCTTCCTTCCAGGAAGTCGACCCATTGAAACAGGAGGCTCGGCTTTCTGTTCTCTCGGTATTTCTCTGATAGCGCCATTATTGTTATTGTGGTGCTTTAGGTGTGGATGGTGCGACTTTTTCTTAACGGTATCCACGTGAAGACACCTACCTGCATTGGGTGGTATGGCGTGAGGGTAATTACCGTCATTATTTTTCACAGAGGGGCCGAAATGACGGACTATTTCGTGTATTTGAATAATACCCTCATAAATTTCGATTAAGAAATTTAGACGATGATGAAAAGTGTGGAAGAGAGTTAATTTACTCGTTGCGATCAATTTTTAATCTGGTAAAAGCGCCGAGCGGCCTTTTCGGTCCTTGAAAGAGCAGTAAAGCAATCTGGAGCGAGATTTTCAGGGCCAAGCGAACAATGTTTTGTGAATTTTTTATGCTAACGAACCAATTAAGAGGAAATGTGACGGGGCACAAAGAGATTGGAAGAAGAGGGTGGCCTCGAGCTCTGGGACGTTCGGGCGATATAAAGAAAAGTCGGAGAGAAGAGATTCATTTATAACAATAATTTTCCCGAATTTCAGACAGGCCAAAGGCCATTTTCACTATTTTCTGAAACCTCAAAATTTGGGCCATTGGAAAAATTAAAAAATTAGAGCAAGTTGGCAATTTAGAAAGGGGTAAGGCCACATTTTATTCATACTTACATCGATCCTCGTTTCTTGCATGCTTCCATTGTAAATACCCTTTCAGTCATCAGGATGATCAATGAACCAGCCACTCTCATGAGTGACAAGGGAAATGACCATAATATTGTTCGTTAACACCCGGATCAAAATGGTTGATAGTACTATTAAACGAAATGACAGCTCGACTCCGCGTTATGACGGTGTTGATTCAACAGAGAAAAACGAGAATGGAGTCCGCAATAATTGAAGGATTTTTTGTCGCATCGCCAGATGTGTGTCTAAAAATATCTCCACGCAGATTTCAGATGATCAATCTTAGACCATTGAAAATTCTGCTTGAGTTGTCAACCACATGTTTGGCAGAAGCGTCTCAACACAGCCGGGTTTCAGTCGTCTTCAAACTTTCATGTAGCACTGACCCGCGAAGAAGGTTTTATGAGCAATTATTAATGTTGAATGAGCTATTCGCTTGGTGAAATAAAAAGAAGACAATGCTGTAACTTTGTTGTCTCTTGAAGAATTTGCAAGATTCGATTTCTTAGAATGCCAAGGTCTACTGAACACGAGACAATGTATAGTAAAAATAAAACGGTGATTTTTACCGGGCCGATATTAAAAGGAAACCTGCGGCAAAAACTCATTATAAATTACTCGAAAAAGGGATTTAAAGTCGTGGCTACGAGGCTGTTACTAATAGAAATCTTGTAACTAATTAGACACTTCTTAAATGGGTTATAAATTACTTGGTGCCTTCGAACAGAACCCAATTATTGAATAGTTTAATGACAGGAGGTAATTTAAACTAAATTGATGAAATTTCTGTAATAACACATTCACGGGGTTGATGATTCATTTTTCTGGATTTAGCCCTGGCTTCATTTATCAAAGCAATTTTCCCAACTGAATCTATTAGTGTAATGGACAATTTATTGGATTAAAAAATAATATATCAATTTCACCAACGACAGTATTTTCTCGCGATGAGTAATCGTTGATTGACGATCCTGTTAAGCCGAGTTCACAATTGAATCTGATTTGCGATATATGGCTTATTATTTCCTTCCGAGTGGACGACCCACTGCTCCAAATTCGTGACTATAAATTGCTCGTTTGCCATCGACATCTACAATTGAATTATGACCGTGAACGTTTGCGAAAATGTCGGCGTTTTATTTAGCTTTGAGCCGGGGGGGTCGCAACAGTCTTCATTACCAGCCATCTTGCCGGATAATTGGGTCTAGATGCGAGTGATGAAACTCTTTTCATAATTTTCTTGAAGCCGGAGGAACTACATGGCTTTGGTCGAAAGAACTGCACTTTTAGTTCGTCTGGCTAATACACCCCATAAAATACTGATTGAAATCACTTAGCTTGTCGCATAAATATCACTTTTGACGCAAGTTGCTGCTGTAGCTGTGAGAAAGCTGCATTAAGCTCGGACATGATTTAATTAACTTAACATGGCGCTGGTAAGGTCATGTTTGATCATGCCGGGGAATATGCAAATTCGGTGTTATGCTTTTTGTTAATACAAAACGAAATGGGAGAAAACAGTTTTGGATTTTCAAAGAAAGTTTTTATCGTGATGGCACAAATACGTTGATAATTCTGTCCGAATGGTTCTATTTTGATGCTATTTGTTTATTTGTTGACTACCCACCACACTGTCAAACGCACCCACTAGTGAATTTGGTCAAATTTACTCATGTTAAGCAAATTTTGTCGTTTTATTTCCCCGTTCAATCACTTGTTTGCATTCTCACCCGAGCATGACAGGCAATTTTAATATTTAAATCGATAGCGACGCGAATTTATTGCCCACTTTTAATCATTTGATGTCACTAAGAAAGAGCCATCCGACATTGAAATTTAATATTATCGTAGGTCGCGAAGGCGCGGGTGTTGCAGATTTACTGTTATAATTTTAAGTACGGAAATGATTGCACTTTGGTCCTCCCACTTCGTTTTTGACAGCTCCCATTATTCGTACTTTTTACAGCTCAAATTAAAAGCTTCATGTGGGAGTCTTAAGATCTTCGCGGACTTCCTGGATCGGATAATAATTTGGAGAAGATCTCTCATTTTATGGCGAATTCTGCACATTCTTTCCCATGATGAGGCGCTTGTGTTTATCTTGGAAATTAGTGAGCAGTTATTATTCCATTTATTGCGTCAATTTTGTTTACAAGTGATTCTGAATGCGCCTTTAATGAGTTTAATAATACATTGTCTAGATAATCACGGGTCATTCAATTCGCTTTTTTTCGGGACGATTTTAACAAGGTTCTAAGTTCACTCGAAAACTGTCTGCTGGCGGAAATTGCGTTTATCTAGAAATTACAGTAAAACGGCGATTTACATGGAATGTTGATTCTTGCGAGATATACGTTTTTAAGTGAGTGTTAATTATGCTTTTAGTTGCAATCTGCGAGGCGAAAAAAGGATAACTTCGTCGGGCCGGAAATTGTAGAGGAAGTTTGGAAAAATACGGCTTGGACGCTATAAAATGTAGCACTTGACGGTCTAATTCTCCCGGCTTGATTAAAATTCGAAAATTATTGTTCGCAAGTAAGAACAAACTCACGGCATATTTATCAAAATTTTTCGTTGAATAAATAATCCACTCCAACTTTGATCAAACTCTGTGAATTATTCAGGGCTAAAGTAATCGCAGAGCCAAACGAAGACGCAGGATTTTTGCCGGAAATAAATGTTTATTATGATGAAAATGTGAGTCATGTATGAGGAGTAGCACCTAAATAAGCAAAATCTGTAGGAAAATGCGTGTACATTTCGGAACTTAAACAAAAACTCGTGGCAGATTTAGTAAAAATTTCCGCTAAATAAATAATCTCGCTCCAACTTTGATAAAACTGTTTTCGTGGTAAATAATTCGGAACGAAATTAAGCGCAGAGATTTTTCTCCGTAAAAAAATTAAAAGGGCCTGTCAGAGCCATGCAAACAAAAATGAAACATTTAGGCCTCTTCAGAATTTCTTTCCCGGAAACAAATGTTTATGATGTTTGAGAAAAATGCGGCAATCTTCCCTCGAACTTCCCTCATCTCTTTCCTGAGGCAGTGATTCTGTAGAAATTACAGGTAGCTGCTGGCGTGATCATTCTCATAAATAAAATTATGCTAATAAATTCTCTTGAATGGCTCACGATCTTGAGTGCCTCTGGTTCAAATAAATTTCGTCGAAGCTGTCAATCAGATCCCCATGTTTTGCTTTAATCAGCAAAAGTGTGCAATAAAGTTCGATCTGTATGCGAGGCACATCTGACATGGTTCTTGAAAAATCAACTTTCACGGAAAAATCGCGTATTGTGGATATTGCTCCGAATTCCTATTGTGCTTTCTACTTTGTGTGCTTCTGCATTTTGTGGTTCTATTGTGGCGTGGAGACAGCTGGTTCTTTGGGCTTTCGCGAAGCAATTACCGTTGCGCTTTATTGAATAAATAAATAGGACAATTGCGTACTTGTTTTTTGCGCACGCAGTTTTATGGTTAAGTGTGTGATTTATTACGGTAATTCATGGAGTGTCATTTAAAATTCAAATGGGCTTTGCACTCATTCTGCGGATTCAAGTCGGTATGTACATACAGGGTGTGTGCTTCTTCTGGCAGCTAATTAATTGTTGCAGAACACACCTACTCAGAGAAATCAAACTGAAACTCGCTCCGATTCTCACAATCATCTATCACTACTTTATATAAAAGTCTCGTAGGAAAGTCGAGCTTTATATGTACAAAAGAAGTACAATTAAACACGTCTGGGTACACCGAGTGAGCAAAACGTCTGCAATCTGGAGCACACGATTCTGTAAAATGTAATGAATGTGTAGGAATCCCTTTTAGGAAACTAGAATCCTTATGGAGTTGACACATGTCAAGATTGGTGCTTCACCAGACAAAAAGAGCATACATCAACCCCGTTACCGGGTCACGCCGGCGTGGGTTTACTGTAGACTTATCAAACGAGAACGATAATTGCAATGATTATCGTTCATCTAGTTCCTAATGATAATTACATACCAGAAACCGCTAATAGGTATCCGACGAGGTTCTAATTGCGTCGAGGTTTTAGGTAAAACTTGCTAATGTTTGTATTTGCGCAGATTTATAGGCAATAATTATGGCCTAGGACTGTTGTTATCAAAATGTCATAAAAGTAGCAACGCTAATTAATCTTGAAGGAAATTGCGATGTAATACAGATAATGTAAGCAGCACGAGGGAACTTGAATAGAAATATATTATGGTTCGTTTATTCAGCTCCTGCTGGTTCTACAGACATGAGGTGTTGTTAACACAATAAATCTATATGTCACACTTTTCCCATTCAATCTAAACTGTAACGTGGTTTTGTTGTGGCTCAGCTGCGCTTTACCTTCCACTCTTTCTTCAGCTGGAAATAACAAGAATCGTTGATTCATTACTTAATTAGTTTTAAATGGCGTCTTCACACATTAACTTGCCGAGTTTAAAGCTACATTTTCATATAACGGGTGTTAGTAAAAGCGTCTTTCCATGTTTCAGTACGACATCAAAAACAAACATAGAGGCTCGTTAACCAATTTTAATACCTATGTAATAATCTAGTCGTAAACTTTATGCTGTTTTCCAAGATTCTTGCTGGAATTGACCTTCAGTGCACAGTTTAAAGATCTCGTTTCTCTCTATTACATCTAAAAAGATCAAATTTAAATTATCTAGTGGAAATCTTGTGGAGAGAAATGTCGCTCATGAATTTTTATGGTTGAATTGTAGAGCAATAATAATGAAATGGATCAGATGTTTTCAATTTTCATTTGCTATAATGTAATTTCTCGCTCTGCCTGAGCTTTATTTGGCTATAAATATGAATAGAATTGCTGATTGAGCCCAAAATTAAAAAAAAATTGGAGGACTTTATGAATTTAAGTATCCATAACATGACAAGTCAACATCTAAAAACCGAGAATTTAAAAAAAATATGACGTTTTGGAGAAATCACTTCTGAACTAAAAAATGTAAAATTTTGGCTGGTCTCTCAAAAGAAAATTTCTGGCGTAGGTATATGATAGTAGTATAAGATATACAGGGTCCGGCAACACTTGTGTCCACCTCCAAAATCGTCTTTAATTTTAAAAACAAAATTTTGAAAATTTGCATACGCTCATAGGTGACAAAGCTCTAGAAGCCGACCCAAAAATTTATTTTTTATCACTTATAGTTTTGGCGTCGCGACGCCTTAAAATGTATTTTTTAGCTAATTGTAAAGGTTTGTGAAATCAACCCCTAATTTAATTTTTTTTTAATATAAGTGTGATAAAAATATCTCAGTTGATATTTTAGATTTAATGTGAATTGTATTCAAAATGTGAGGAAAAAATACTGTTTTATCAAGTTAGTTTCCAATTTCATTACGTCAAAATTGGGAATTACGTTTACACCGGTCTGTCAACATCTTGTGTCACAAATGACATCTATCCTTTGGTTCGTTTTAGATGGTAACAAAAGTTTTACTTAGTGAAACTGTCGCTTTGTCGATGTTAATTAACGATTTCTGGTGTCCATAAACTGCAACATGCCCGAGTTAATCAAAATTCACCTTCATATGAGTGAACGAAGTGACTTGTGAAATTTTGGTGTAAACGTAGTTTGTCACTGCACCGTCAAAATGTTAAAAACTAACTTGATAAAACAGCGTTTTTTTCGCAAATTTTAAACACCATTTGCAGTAGATTTAAAATAAAAACTCAAATATTTGTATTACAGTTATGTTGAAAAAAAATTGAATTCGCTAATATTACCGCAAAAACTCAAAAATCGCTAAAAATTATACTTTTTAGGCGTCGCGACGTCAAACAAACCGTGATATCAAAACAAATTTTTGTGTCAGCTTCTAGAGCTTTGTCAACTATAAGCGTATGCACATTTTCAAAATTTTATCTTTAAAATTAAAGACGATTTTAGGGGTGGACACAAGTGTTGCCGGACCCTGTATATAAGATATAGTAACCTTACCAAATTTTATTCCTGTGGTATCAGACATTCAAAATTATACCATTTATAAGAAGGTTTTGGCTAGCCGTTCCAAAAAAATCTAGCATTTGACGTATTTGTTCTACTTATAATTTTCCAATTTGGTACAGTTAACAAATGGAATCAAAATAGTAATTTCTTCTAATTTCATTGCTATAGCATTATACAGTTAGAAACAACAGCTTTTATGTTGTTTTTTTTGAAAAATATTGGCTAGTCGTTCAAAAAAGATGTTCTAAGATTTAACGTTTCTACATTTTATTCCTGTACCATCCCATCTTTCTAAAGCACATATAGCATTTATCAGAAAATTTTGGGCTTGTTCTTTAACACTTTTAACGAATCTCAAATATGTAATTTATATTAAAAAAATCCAATATTTAAGAGAATCTTGAAGGAGCCTTTAGAATTCTAGACAGATCTAGATATTTTTTTTAAATTCAGAGAGAATGTCTGAATGAAACATCAAATGCAAAATATAGAATCTGCCCCAACTTCGAGTTTTTTTACTTGTCAGATCTGTGAGAAACTAAAGAAAACTGGCTTTGTAGCTTCACGTTTCCTTCCACCGAACCTGCGAGCAATAAAAATTTAATACCCCGGATCCGCAAATGCTCTTTTCTTTCTTCTAAATATCCGCCTTCGACTTCACAACTCCAAAAAAATAAGTACGATTGCACAACTCTGTTTTGATAAATGGTTCGTCTGGGCCGAAACTTGGCTTTATTGAGGTTATCTTCTTTGATAACACTAACTTTCCGCCTTAAGTACGCCCAAGAACTTAAAAGCTGCATATTTAAATAATTAATCGACTCAAAGTGTTCGCCCGTTGAAATATGAATTGTTCCTAACAACTCTAATTATTGCTTCTATGTCATTAACATTCATTTCAATTAAGAAGGGGCCCCGTCGCGCTACCACAAAAGCTTTGTTTTTTTTAGAAATCTAAACGGATCGTTGTAATGTAGAGAGAGCTTTTCCATTTCTTACAATGGTGATGAAAGACTATAATAGAAATTAGATTATCTTTGTCGATCTTGATTGGAAGCGCAGCATCGGCTTTATGTTATACTTATCAGTGATTAAAGGAGATGCCTTCATCCGTTTGCATCGAATTAGTTAACATATTTCGGTTTAATACCACTGGAGGCTCTTTGAGTTTCAAGTTCTTTTCTTTGTCTATCGAAGGGAATGTTTCCGCCGTTATAAATCTCGGCAACTGTGCCGATAGTGTTGTAACCCGCCCACGTCGTTAGGTACATAATAACTAAAATTCTAGGGCTTCCAAGCTGAATATTGACATGTAAATTTCAGCAGTGGTCCGACAATGTCACCTCGAGTGTTAATCAAGCCCGTACAAAGATAAGCTGGTTTTTAACGAGATTATTAAAAGCTAATTATTGAACGCTACTCTTGGCGCCTGTGTGTAACAGCTAAAACAAGTCGTTACCGAGATTATGGTCCATTAGTCCAAGACGAAAAATTGGGTTTTATTATAGATCTTATCGAACAATCAACATTTGTTTACAGTCTCTGAGTCAAGCGTCGAAAATTAATTAAAAATGAGGTTTCGGGCCGAGGAAGGGGGTTGGAGCGTCTTCCAAGGATCCGAGGATCCGTGATTTAATTACTGTAATATCAGGGATTATCTGGTTACGACCGGCAATTTTGATGTAATTGACATTTACCTTGGCTAATACCGTTACAATGTAATGTGATATTTATACACTATCGCATCCAATTAAAATGATATTGCGATATAGATTTCTCGGGGGCTCTACATATGCAAACCACTGCAGGTAACTTCTTTCTCATTTTTTTGGTTTCCAAGGGTGTTGACAGAGAATTTCGTACATGCATCAATCTCGCCGACACATCTATCCATAATTCCCAATAAACATAACGGATATTCACAAAAGTCACCCCAGAGTCTTGACAAATGGCCCAGTCAGCAGGAGCTCGCAAGGAAATCCGTCATTACAGAAGTTCCTTTTGGTAACAAGAGAAACGTTGGGTGCCGTCATCCTTTATCGCGACTTATTCAGTTTGTAACTGGAGATGTCCCCCTAATGTGGTATTTATTATTTATCAGGATCAGATATTCTGTTACAAGCATTCTCACTGCAATAATTAAACCTGATTCGATCTACAACTCTACCTATTACAGCTGTACAACATATAATTAAATATGTGTTGGTTATAAAACGATATGAACTCCAACCAGGTATCGGTTTTAATGGGACCATAAAACAGGCGTTTCGTTACATGCAACACTAACGTTAAAGGGAATTACACGAACTTCTCTAAATCTTCGTCGACTCACTTTGACACTGGTAACCCCAAAAGACCGGAAACTCCGGGGACCCCCAACGCGTTTCCATTGAAAATTGAGATTTTATACTCTAAAACCATGTTTCAATTGCACGTCGAATCTTCAAGTCAATGAAATTTTGATGTATGTAATTCGTCGCCGCGAGGGATTAAACGTTCAAATCCATAATTAAACTGACAGCTTCGACCTTCTGTCTCGTGATTTTATCCAGTCGTGAGTTCAAACACGTGAAATTACAGGTTGCATGGTGTCACTAGTTCTTTTTCGGTGGGCAATGAAATTCTTAGATTTAATCATACTGGGGGAAGTAATTTTTTATTTAAATTAGTGAGACGATTAGACTTAAATTGAACCAATAGAAAAGTATGGAAATGATTGGGCAATTGTACCAGTCGGAATAATGCGAGTTGAATTAATTCAATTGAGACCGGTGCGTGATAAATTCATCGAAGGGAATTAAGTTGGGCCAACACAATCAATTTTCTTAATAATATATTTTCGAAATAATTCAACGAATACGAAGACCTGCAGAGATGTGTAGATAATTATACAGGTAAGAGATTTCATCTCGGGAAAATGCAAACAGGCTTTTATATGGACATGTTTACAACAACACATTCGAATTGTTTACTTTGAAGAATAAACATGCATATATTAGCACATTAATTGTGAAATATCTGAATTTAATTAAATGTTTGAGCAATGAGACGTCTAAATCTTATTCCGGATTTAAGGTTTTTCGGGTTCTCTTTCAAATTTAGAAACACATCAGGTCTCCTGTTTTCAGTTTATTGCCTGGAAAAGCAGTCTTAAATCTGACAGAGCCTGAAAGTTGATAATTGGAAGAATGGGATCTTGAAGAATCTGAAATCTGCGAACTTGAGCAATACAGTTTGAAAGTTTGAGAGAAACTTCCAGACGCAAAAACCTAGAAAATTTTAAACCAATTTAGGAGAGAATTGGGAGTATCAGAAACTTGAAAACCTGAGAAACATTTTTAATTTTATTTCATAGAAAACATCAAACTCAAGTCTTTAAATTGTTGAGAATCGCATTCGCACATTTCCAAGAAAACTCTCTCTAAATTTTTATCACTACAGCGCGTATGCTTTCACGACCGATAAATCAAAGTTCTGTTCAAAGCTTGAATTACAAAGGAACGCATAATATGTCACGGTTTTTAAATGTCTGCTTTTATCTGATGTGTAAGTTCTAAAATTACAAGACACTGTATTTCGTTCTTTTGTGTAAAGTGGGGCCTTGGTATTAATAGACTTTTGTTGCTCGACAAGGATTTAATCCGACGAAATTCCTGTGAGATCTGAAAAGTGTAACTGCTTTCAGTGCTTTCGGCGGCCATTTCCGCCATTTAATATTTCCATGTAATGAATTTCTCCAACATGTGTTTGTTTTTGTGGGTCTTTTCGTAGACTTCTCAAGGATAACGTTGTAGATCGATTTCCAATCTAGGACAAACCAGGACATGTCTATCCTCTCCGTTGGCTAATAAAAAAACCGAACGAGCATTGGTCACAACGTCATTTTCACAAGGTATAGACATGTGTTGGTTCCATCACGTCGCATCCATGATTCCTCACATCTGGAAGGATTTTGTTGGACTTAGGTGACTATAAAATGCGTAATAACTTCCCATGACTGGTGAAACTGTATATTTCGGGCACTTCCTGCTTGTTATTAAAACGTATTAATCAACATATAAAAGATAATTGCGCCATAAAAGTTCCGACATGAAGTGTGTTGTTGTTTATTTCTTTCGTTTACATTTCGTTTTTATCGAAAATGAACAAACTAACGCGTTTCAATTTGGTCTTTTGTGAAATTAATGTGGGTGCTAAGTGAGCCCAGCAGCATTGTGTTCCCTCCAAAAACATTGGCTTTGTTCCAGATAAGATTATCACGCAAGCAAACGTAAAATGCAACAATTCCATCCTCAAAAGACCCGAGATGATGTCGCCATTCTGTGTTGACGGAAGATAAATCGTTGACGAAAGACGCATGCATTATAAAGAGCAATTAACCCACTTCAAGTCGCACGCTTACAAAAACTGCTACATTGTGTTCATCGCTCGTTTTTTCCACCCCTGTTGGAATTAAGCGCAAAAAGCTTCTAATGGACTTTATAATCAGCAGCTATTCATCGAAGAAATATCAGATATCATGCCTTCCAACATCTGTCTCTTGGCTAGGTAACGACAATTAGCCACGGCGGTCGTAACAGCTGATTTTTACCATTTCGTGCTTTCCGAGGGGAAAGCTAAAAGCTTTGGGGGTTTATAGCCATTTTTATGGTGAAGTGTACCGGAAAATTGATTAAATGTAAAAGGCGTGAACAATAACGAATCTAACAAATGCCCAAATGATTCACTCGGCTTTTAGAGATGACAAAAAGGGAGCTGGATCATCCACGGTTTGTTAGGTGGCACTAAATTGGAAGCAAACGCACATATTTAAAACGTAATCAACACCACAAGTCCGGATCATAATCTCGTTTCCCCGACACTGATAAATTCGAATTAAACCTTTCAATGATCCTTCTTATATTCTTTTCTTCTCGGAAAGAAGCCGCAGATCTTAATCTTTTCACACGACATTCTTACACACATGCACGTGGTCCTTACAATGGTCTCCTTTTAAAGGTGTTTTCGTAACACCCAAAGCACAATTAGTTGAAACCATTGTCGGTTCTGTGGCTGCCTCTAAATTTACTACGTGGAAATCCGACCTCCCTTGAAAGGGAAATTAATGAGCATAATTAGAGCGAAGGGTTAATATTACTTTCATATCGAAAAGACCCCATCAAAAGTTTGCTTAATCTCATGGAAAGATTCCTTTTAATTAGGTAGTTAGAGTAATTAATGAGTATAAAATTGAATGGCGATAATGTCACCTTAACGACGGATTTTAATTAAAATATATCGCAGGGTGAGTACCTTACAAAGAAAACGTCGATAACACAGAGCGTGCTCGTGCTGGATGAGGGGAGATACGCCTCTGAAAACAACCAGGGCCGGGCTTACGATTTAGCAACCAAAATAAATAGACAAATTGCTGAAGGAAGGAATTTTGTAATTAGCAATGAATTATTTATTACTGTGACTGTAACGGTTCTTTCGGAATTCTCACGATTTTACACAGAAATTTTTGTCCTCCTGTTTTGGTCATACGTTAAATTAAATGACTTAACACGTGTTAGCACCTTCAGCGATTTAATAAGGCTTACGACATCGTGCAGATACAAATGGATATTGTTCCTCAGGCATTTTATTACAAAGTTAACGGCTATGTTCCGATTTTGATTTTTACAACCCTCTTGCCCCAACAAAATTGAATTACAGAATTTTAACCAAAGGACAGAAGTGAATACTGATTCATTTCCTTTCGAAATATGGTTTTAATTTATGCAGGTTTTATAAGTTGTTAAAAATTAATTTCCTCAGTGCGGCTGCCTATAAATATTTTCCGTCGCGTCGTCTAAATTAATTTGTAATAAACACTATTTTGAAGCCTCCATCAATAAATTAAAAATGCATTTCCAATACAGAATGGAACCAGGAAACGGATTTTTCATAACTCATGTCGCCCGGTTACAAGTATGAAATTTCCCGTTAAACATTTTTTATTTTTTTGTACTGGCGTTTATTGTTTTAATTTCGGAAAACAATTTTCACAGAGCTTTTCATTTGAAAGCATAATACCTTCCAGCAATCACAAGGCTGCCTCCAATTAGTCTTGCATTATATCATGTTTTCGTTATAAATCTAGCATTAAATAACAATTTAATAACAATCTATAATTAAATTGTTTGACGGCGCGGCACGTTGTGTAATTCGAGCAGCATTTAAATGTCATGTAAATATTGATAACATTATGAAATCATCTGCGATTGCGGTTTCCAGATTTGCAAAACTCGATTATAGATTTCCCCAAAACTAATTTCATAAATCGACGTCATATATCACGCGCGGGTATCGTACACAAACCCGAAAAAAAGTTTTGATTTATGTCAGCTCGAATTAAATTAAATTGAGATGAGTGAAGAATATCGCATCTTAATGAGTTTGTGTAAAATTACACGCCAGTGAATGACGCTTCATGTTTCGTTATTACATTAATTACGATTTTAATTGTTTTTTTTTCATTGGTTTCTGTTTTGTTTCAGGTACGTTGTTTACCAGCCGGTGAGTTAGAGAGCTTTCCATCTTCCATAATCAGAGTTATGGCTCCACATTAATCTGTCGGGATACATTTCATAGGGAATTTTAAAACGCTGTTTGTCTCGCCGCAACCTTGAAATTTTATAAGCTTCTCGTGATAAAGGATCATAGTGCTTTGTGTAATAAATTCCAGTTCTAAAAGCTCCGAAACAAAGGGGGTGAGGTATCAAAAACGGAGCCATTACCGGACAAACTTCCAGACGAATTAGTGGCGTCATCCTAGACAGGAAATTCGCAACTTTAACCGATGTAAATGTCAAGTCCCAGCTACTGAAATCTCTACCTGAAAACCCTCAAATCGGGCCCCAAATCCTCTAAAACAAAGCATTAAAATTCCGAGTTTGACAAGTCCAATTATTTTTTATTTCGGCGCAAGCAAACAGCAAGGACGTGACTTTGGTTTAGCAAATTTGGGCTTCGTGCCAATAAATCTTAGGCAGCAGTTCAATTTCCTTTGTGGCCAACGAAATCAGCAAAGCGTTCGCACTGCAATTTCAGACAAACTATAAAAGATAAAAAATCCGAGTTTGTGGAGATTTACTGCAAGTTCGTGAATTTGTCACGGTAATGAAGGGAAGTTTTGCTAAATCCAATAAATAAACATTATCAGGAAGTAGTCATTTGCTACAGTTCACCACCGATGACTAATAACGACAGGAAAAATTCCAGAACTGTGTTTGCGCGCTGCTTTTTTATTTTTGGTCCCGCTGTATAAACACAATAAATTCACCTGTCGTCTTTATATGAAACTTATGATAAATTGTTATTTTTGTCATGGTTGGGAGCCACTAACCATCAACGTTTATGCGGCGATGTAATTTTTGCTGCATCATTTTGCCGGAAAAAAATCCCCTTGTGCTTACCTTTCCACTTTATGTCAGGATATTAACGTAGGGACAAGTAAAAAACTCCGAGTTTAAAAAGTTTCCCTGCTTAGAATTTCAGGCTGAATTCCATTATGATATACTCCCTGAAATTCGAATCTAGAGGGAGTTTACATAGTGCAAATGTAATTTTACGTTCGTTTAGAGTCGTATCAAGGGAGGTTTTATCGGGGTATTAAAATTTATTTATGGGAGATTTATGGGACGGAGCGCACCGAAATTTCGGGTAAAACATACAACTAAATTGCAATTCTATTTTATTTATTCCGAAAGTTTTGTAGTTTCAGGATTCATTTAAATTCGGAATGAATTTATTTAGATTTAGCTAGTTTGATGAGACTTGGAGCAGCTTGGAAGTTTGTTGCAAAGTTCGCTTTGATAATTAATTATAAATTAACCGATTTGAAAACAAATTGTTTAGACATTTGAGAATAGTTTAGACACTATTTCGAATAGTTCACAATCTGTATTGCATAATTTGGAAGCAGCCCAAGTCTAAATACGTGGCTAATGGCATTGATTTATAGTTATTACAGAATTTTGATGAACTCGGACTGAAAATAGTTAATTATTTATCTGACTGCCAATCGGACACGAAATTTAATTAATTGAAGTTTGTTAGCCTTATTTTATTGGTTGTCAGAATTAGAAGAAGCCTGTTCTCTTATGTAGAATTTAGTTCTTTTTAAAGCCGAATTTAGTGGTTTTCAGCTTCCGACTATTCTACACTCTAACTTGGAAATAAATTGAATTTTCTTGTAGCAACTAAAAATAATTTATATGAAAATTACACGCAGTCATGCCAGAAATCTAAACTCATAATTGGCTCCAACCTTCTTCACGCTGTAATCGCGTAAAACATCCAATTCTAAGGCATTACCTAGATCCGATCAGATCTCCCAGGCTCATAAATAAAACCTAAATAGAGGTCCCAAAGGAAACTCGGCTCGCACACCATCTAATTAAGTTAGACGAAAACGATATTCCAACATATCTAACCAGATCATCTGCCAGATAACTGTGAGAAGAATCTATTGATTAGTATTATCGTTTGTAATCTCGACTTTTACAATTGTTTCAACGCTCATGTTTTGATTTAATCAAAAACTAGATTGAAATATCAAATTTCTGTTTGAAGAACGCTGCGGTTGTGAGCACTCGTCTACAAAGAACTTGTTATTTCAACGAGTTTCCTCCCATGTTCATAACTCCATATTAGTTAATTAAGATCGTCCATAGATCAAAATAGTTCCACACTGTTTTAATTGGTTAATCTTCGTGCAAGTGTCCAAGTGACCACACATGGATATAAAAATATACGACCGTCTCTCCTAATAATCTTGAGGACTTTTCATAATTTATTACCGAGGGAAAGAGCCCACACAAAAATGTAAATGAGACACTGATTCTCTGTCTTTACTTGAAAAGTACCAACTTTGAGATTCTATCTTCGATTAGACTCCTGTGCGGCTTTTCGCTCAAACTTAATTAATAACTGATTTCTACTATTAGACATGTTGTATGGCCCATTATCTTAGATTCTGGGGGCTAATTAAACCAGCACTGTCTTTAAAGCCTTTCCAAGCTCAATGTACCATTTGAGACGTAGGAGGAAGAGCATGTCACCTCCTACAATCCGGAATTGGGCTGGATTTTTTACCGGCTGTTGCATAAACTTTCTTTCATTCGAGTGACGGTTTCTGGTTTTAGTATCAATAAAAACCTGTTGGATTAGAAAATGGGGGTTTAACACGTCTGGATGACGAAGATTAATGAGATCGCATTATCAACTCATAAAAATTTTACGTTTGGGGATGCGATCAATGATTAATTACTATCAGACTTTTGATTCAGAGATGTTTTTGTTTGCAAAGTCGTCCATCGCTTCAACTTCAACTCGAGAAGAATAAATAAGTACATTTCAAAGTCAAATCGTCGCGACTGGGGAAACTTCGCAAATCGTCAAATGGCTCGTCATGTTTGCGTTGTGGAATCCCCCTAATGAATGCTCAGATTTGGGTTATTTATTTCTCTGTGACAACGCTAATCCGCAACCGTCCACAATACAACACTTGTTAATCCATCATAATTCCAAATCCTTCAGATCCAGAAGTGGCTTCGCCACTTAATCTATTCAATCTGCAATCGTGGCTCCATTCATTTTTTCTCCCAGTCAGAGTTCGATATCAAAGAAAAGCTATCAACAACCGCATTCCAACCGTGTGTGATCGAGATGTAACGAAGCATTCCTCTATTGTTTGTAGGCAAGAAGAAGCATCGTGCGGCTTTTGAAGCACTAAGCTTTGAATTATTCATAAAGCGCACTTTTGTGTATACTCGCTTTAAACAATACGTAATCTAAAACAGGTGTTCATCGTTTTTATTCAATTCCGAGTCATTCAGGTTTGATGCGGATTTTCAGATGCTGCATCGAAACCTGCTCTTGATTAAACCAACATCTGAACAGACGCGCTGTTTTATTAATTACTTTGATTAAAGACTCGCTTGTTATCGTAATTTTTATGTCAACTCTGACCCCGATTCGACGGATTCTCAGAAACTGAAAACACACACTGCTTGTTCGATGTGTTTCTTAATTAAAAACGGATCCCTATTTCGCGGACTGATAAAACGGTTATCAATATGGGTGGCCCAAATTTAAAAAATAAAGACACAGCTGTGGCTTATCCGACGAAAGTTAAAAATGAACAAGATTGTAACTTTTACGCGCTCCACTTTTTGTGCGAAATCGTCTTCACCCTGATCCACGTTTTATGTTTATTTATTTAGCACCCTTGAACCTTTCACCCTTTCGTTGGAGCTAGAAATCAATTGAGACCGTCTGGGCAATTATGTAGCAACTTGGAACAGGTGGCCGAAGGTCAGTTAAAAGTTTTATTAAAAAAGTGGGAAGTCGGATGAAGACGGCAAAACATAAGTGCCAAAATTTCGCGTTGAGGAAAGTGAAACGTGAAAAAAATGGAGTTATGCTCGGAAACTAAGTCCTGCATTTTGTTTGCCAGAATTCGATCTTACATTTTCAGGAATCTGAAAAAAAAACCTGTAAACTTAATTTTAAATAACAAAAAAGAAAAGTAGGAGATCAAAGAAATTGAAGAGAGATTTGAAATTTGTAGGCCTATTAATAACAGCGCCAAAGAATCTCATTCATTCCAAAGTTTCGCTTATCTAAACACGACTACAAATTAAACGCGCTAAATTACTCGTAGATAAATTCACCTGAAAACACATTTTACCTCAAACTACACCTATCTTTGCGCAACACGTCTAAAAGCCGTTCCACATTCCCAACATCGCTCAAGAATCCGTTTAATTCGGAAAAATTTAAATGTGGAGATAAATCTGAAGTGTTGGTCATATTAAAGTTACCATATGACAGAAAAGCATACTTCTCGTGGAAACCAGCATGACCAAATAAATCCGTGAGGCCTTTTGTTTGACATTAATGGTGCATAACGTCCCATACTGGAGATTTATAACTTCTTCCTTTTTGCTTTCTCATTTCCACTGTGTATAAATTATACGGTTGTTCAACAATTATCATCGAGACTGTCTGGATTTGTAGTGTGAATTTTTACTCCCAGAGCAACATTTTTCTTGCTTAGCGAAATTAAATTATAATCTTGCAATAAATTAACAGCTTATTTCAAACAAATTGCTATTAGCGAAGCTTGTAGCTTCTGAAATGGGGAATAATTGCGTGAAAAACAAGTTTAAGGTAAGAATTATAGCGGAACGTATAACGAATGAAACAGAATATGAAGTTTTTAATTAATTTTAAATTGTGAAAAAGGTAAATAAAGCTCTGGCTTATGCAACCAGCTATACGTTTTTTCCGTGTTTCTTTGCATTAGCGTCTTCATGTTTATGAGCTTTTGGAGGAAAACTTTTTAATTAACTCAGCAATCTTCAAGTGCTTGCATTTGCATCATTTCGGAAGGAAGCTCATAAATCACAGTTCCAACTGCAACAAAACGATAAGAGTAGATTCTACCATGACTTTAACAAAGCTGACGTCAAGTCCGAACACCGTAAACAGTCATTAAATAATTTATTAAAAGCTCCAATACCGCTTTCAAGTTGGCAAGATTGTAATCTATTAACACTTGCCGTTGCGGGCGTGGTAACCACAACAATAATCCAAGACACCGCGAATAATCAGGATCGGATCAGGCTCTAATCTATGGCCAAACATAAAAGGAATGTGTTTATTTAGGGTTTCGTGTTTGTTGCGCCAATCTGTAACGTCGGTATGCAAATTTGCGCCATGTTCAACGTTTGTTTCGCGCTCTGTGTCTATGAGATAAGAGCTTGGAATTTTTCGTGTCGACACGAAATTGGTGGCTTTTTCACCGAGATGCTGGAATTTATGACTTTCACAGAGAGAAATTAGAGATTTATTGTCTCAGTGGACTATTCGCTACTGGTAGGAAAATTCAGTACACTTGTTTTAGAGGTTTTATTGAACCTTTTATCATTTTTCCTTTCAGGCGTGCAAATTGAGGATTTTTTCCTGTGGTATTTACAGTTCCATTACACCTGCAGAAGCCGTAAACTCTTTGTCCTTTCCCTCGTTACATTTACTTCATTTCTTTCAATTGGCAACTCTTCGTGAAACGAACAGGATCAATTTAACAGTAGTGCTTTGTACCCAAGTGCTGTGCAAATACGCTTATTTGCCATCTGTTCTGGCGTATTTCTCACAGGATGGTTCCAATAACATTTTGTATGTAAGGAGAGTGGCTGTTATGCATATTCAACGCAACGCCGCACTGGATGGCTATCTGCATACATTCAGACACATTTTCGAATTTCAACTACTCCGTCGGGTTGTAAATTATGCGAAGAATTTCTTGGTTTATTGGCGAATGCGAAACGGACGCTCCGGCATTTTGATTTTTATGACTATTTTTAGGGATGCTTACGTGCGGAGCGTTATAACGATCGGAATCAACTTTTAAAGAGAAATAATAATAAGAGACATAATCGTATCGCAAGCGTATGCGTATGGAAAAGACGAGGCAGAATGACCAAAGTTGGATTAAATAATTTCCTATAGGTAATTCTAACGGAGCGTGAGCTGGTTTTGTATCAGGAAAGGGAGCGTATATTATAAATATGACAAAAACTTAAATAAACTCGGGGCGAAGCTGAACATGGCGAAATTAAATGTAGTCGGGGATTTTATTGGGGAAACGGTGGTGTATAGTTTGACACTGGAGAAAATAAAGGAAGAAAATCCGCAAACATCTAATTGACAAACATTTCGCGAAGGTGTTAGAATTAAATTAGTGGCGTAAAGTGAAAATTGTTTTGTTTGCTCATGTAAGGAAATTTCAATTGGGGTGTTATGAAATCAAATATTTGCAGCCTTCACTTCCATTTGCGAGGCTTTCGCTAAGTCTTTAGATTAAACGAACGAGCTTTTTTGATTGTCAGTGTTTGCATTTTCGTTGCAAGAAATATGTGGAGAAATAAGAATATCGAGAGACTGCGATGTCTTGTTGTGTTTAAATTTCGATTTTTTTCAAAAACATCTTTCAGTAGAAACTATAAATGTTTTAATTAGTAATTATTTATAGCGGTTTTTTTTTGGGATATGTTTGTTTTTGTTTCAACAGTGGGCGCTACACCCCTCGCTCAGCGAGGCGTGCCGAGCGTTTATCGCATTTTATTTTAGGGGAAAAATAACACACAAAGCATGTTCTAACATTAAAATTACAAGAGTTAGGAGATTTGATCCAAAACTACTGGCGCAAATTCTGAATTGAAAGAAAATAATTTCGAAAATTTGTTTCTTATCCTAAAATTTTGCATTTAGCTAAAATTAATGAGCATATAGAAAGTAGAAACCTATTCGAATTTCACTAGTTTAACATTCAAATTGGAAAATAGGAAATTTTGAAAATTTTTATTCATCATAGAATCAAAAATTTCTAAAATTCGTGTGTCTTGTTATAAAATTTTGCAATTTGTTAGAGTTAATAAGTATCATGATAACAGCAACCACTCTAAATTGTATTGTTCAGAGCTTAAAATTGAGTTACGAGATTGATTTGAAACTACTGGAATTTCTGGATTAGTCAAAAAATCAAAATTTTTTAAATCTTTGTTTTTTATCCTAAAATTTTGTATTTTGGTACCTACAATGAATGAGTGTATATAAAGTAGGAAGCCTTCCAAATTTCACGACTATAACATTCAAATTGCAAATGTTACGGAATTGAATAGAAATTTTTTATCTTAAAATCATAGATTTCTAAAATTTATGTTTTTTGTTCTAAAATTATGCAATTTTGTAGAGTTCATCGGTGTGAAGGTAGCAGTAACCACGCTAAATTTTATTATTCTAATATTAAAATTGCAGGAGTTACGAGATCTGCTCTGAAACTATTGAAAATTTTGTTTTCGTCAAAAAAATGAAAATTTGTAAAATTTGTGTTCCTTGATCTACAAATTAGTATTTTCGTGCAAAATTAATGTGCGTATAGAAACTAGAAAGCCGTGCAAATTTTACGACTATGTCTGGGTTAAAATTGCAAATATTACGGAATTAAATAGGAAATTTTGAAAATGTTTTAGAACTCCAAAAAATTACTTAATTTAGAACTACCACTGCCAATTTGTTAACTAAATAACGTTTTGTTCATGTAATCTAAGAAGTTAGGAAAATTAAAGAAAACTTGAGATAAAAAAAAATCGAAAAATTAGAGAAAAGCATCTAATGATTTGAATTTTTAAAAGATGTAAAACTTCTTTAATCCGAACCGCATATGAGCCCAGCTTTATGAGACCCACAGTTGAATAGGTTGATTGAATGCTGAATTTGTTTCATTGGAGCTGCCCACTTTGGTTCTGTTCTTCTTTTGATCCTAAAGTGTGCCCACATCCCCCCTTGAACCGACCGCATGCTGCATGTTTTCCTAATCGATCAGCTCTTGTACCTCTCGAATAAATAGCTGCATACCTCACATTGATTTGTTCAGCTGCACTTTTATAACACTAAGAGGAACAGAAACTATAAGAGATTACGATACAATACAATCGGCTCGTATTTTCTAATAAGTGCACTCAACTTATCCCTAATGGAGGAATAAAAAGAAAACGTCTCATTATAATAGAAATGACAAAACAATAGATAATGTATAAAGAGCACGACTAGGTAAAAGTCCCACATTTATCTAAACATCTCCCATAAGAAACCGTTTAAACGACAATCGTGTTGCAAGTTTAAGTGCTGGCAGGTCAATTGTCCAATTATCTAGGGATTAATTCGATAATCATCCCAACACTCGGCTGTTTCGCCATGTGAAAATAACATTCACAATGACGAGCGTTTCCTCCAAAGACAAATATCATTAATATCGTTTAGGCGCCTACGCTATCATTCAAATCATTAATTTCGCTGGATGTAGGACGCTGGAACATTGAATAATTGGGCTTCCAGAGTTTCCACATCGCCTAAATTAAATAGCAAAAAACCAGCAATTAGATGACAATCAATCAAGGAAGTCGTTGATAGCTCTTTTCCTCCATTTACATGGCTCTCCGGCTAATGAGTTACCAACTTGCTTACTCCAGAGGAGCAAATTTCATAATCATACATCAAGTCGAGAAAAGCAGCGCAATCGTGACTTTCAGTTAAAGAAAGCAACGAGACATGACAGATCGAGCCATCATCTTCTTCAACTGACACGCTATTGTTTTCGACGGATGAACGTCCATTACTTTCATTATGCTACAACACAAAATAAAAATTCTTTCTACGGAATGGTATATTTCAAGTCACACTTACACGGCAGACCACACAAGACTTTCGGATTAAATTAACAGCAACTAGAATCTAATCAATCATAATTCTGGTTATCAAACCTGTCAAACTCCAATCAATCTAATTAAAGAACATGTGACCCGCATTGTCACCACTTTTGACCTCTGCGTGGAAAACGAAATGGAAGAAGCATGTCGAAGGTGGAAAAACAATGACGTCAAAAGAATTTAATCAATCACGAGATGTTGAAAGACAAGAGCTCTTAAATGGGAAGGGGATCGTTCCATAATATTGGAAAAGTCAGGAAAATGCACTTTTGTCTTATTTGTACCGAAAGAGTTCGTTCTACAAACGTAATGAGTTATTGTTTGCTTTTCCTACGAGATTCGATGTAGAATGACGATAACTGAGACATTTAAACTTAGAATGTCCTTGTTTTGACAAATTGTACGGTATATGTGCATAATAAATTACGTTTATCTTGTTATATGACACTAACTTGAGCAAGCTTCTGGAATTTATGTTGGAAAACTGTACAAATATTCTCGTATTTATGTGGGATGAGTAAAACTGAAATCGGAGACGATGAGTATGTAAGTGAAAACTGCACGCCAATGAAATAATTTAGCCCCTCAAATAGAATTAAAAAGGCATTCCTCTACAAGCATTTAAATGTGAATCACGCGATAGAAAGCTCTGAATATAAAGCGATAGCTTCTCAGAGCTTTTCCAGATTCTTGATACGTATTTCATATATTTATGCGATGTTATGGAATTCCATTTCCACATTTCGAATTTAAAATCCACATAACGACATGTTTAGACTACATTGAAAAGAAATTCAATGATTCGGAATGAGTGGGTTTTCCAGCCAAAACGATTCAAACTTTATATCACGTTAATTGCGGACTCTAAAACAGACGTTGCACATTTCTATTATTGGGGCCAAAATGATTGCTTTAAGCGGATTATGAGATTACCGAGGTTTGGATTAGTGACGACTGGTGATGTTTAATCATCGTATTTTACGCTATTTTGAGTTGGAGTTTGCGTTTTTTGTATTCTCGATGACTTAATTCGGACAGCTCCGTTTAAATCGTTTTCGTAATTTACTGGCCTTCGCGGTTTTATGTGTAATTTGAGCAGTACACATAATTTAATTAAAGGATTATGTCAACATTCCAAGTGAATTTGCTGTTTACGTTGCTCCATAAACAAGACTTAATAGATGATGTTCACGGGGAGCGCAGATAAATTTCAGTTATACATTATTCATAGATGGGGAAGATTAGCTGGAAATTATTTGTTTACTAAAAATAGCAAATCCTGGGGATTCGTTTTTATTTGAATTATTGACCTACAACTTTTCACTGCTCTAATTAAATTGAAAACGGAATTAAAGTTCAGAGAAATTAGCACATCATTGAAAGGATCTCTGATCTGAGCAACTGATTCTGAAAGTAAAATTCTAAAGCTCATTTTTCCTGCAGAGTGAGCATGATTGTAAAATGATAACTGGAGAACTCGGAGAAATTACAATAGGAAACAACAAGGAGAAACTAAAGGACGAACAGGACCCAGAGGTTTCAAATGGACCAACAAAAAACTCGCCATATTTTCATAAATTTCTTGAATAAATCACGCTCGTTTAGCGGCGCCGACCAAGCCGCCTTCTGCTGATAACCGGCAATTTCACGACTTTGATAGAATTCTATTAAAAGCCGCAATCGAGGGCTGATTGGAGCCACGTGAGCTCTCTATTTTCGTCCTTAAAACTTAAAATAAGTTATGACTGGGGCCGTTGATAGTTTCCAATTTTCATAAAGCACCAAAAATAAAAACCACAGAAAATCCGGTCTTAATAGGTTGCCGACGAGAAATTTGTGGGGGTTCTAAATCCAGAAATTGATTCGTCGCCGAATAAAACGGGAAGAAAGAAGTTAGCGGTACACTAAGCGGCACGAGTGTAACTGTAAAATGCAAATGCAAATGAGCAAAGTATTGCTGATTTGAAATTATACTCCGCCCACGCAACTAATGGCAATTAATCCATGTTTTGTGGGGAATTAATCACAGTTAATTGACTCGCCTACGGATCTTCGGAGAATACAAGTTTTATTTTCAGTTTTTTCAGTGAAATAAGAAAAGTTTTAACGCGCCGAATGACGGAAAACGGCTCAAATCTCATAAAAGAAATGTTTCCAGAAATTGAAACATCACGGACTCTATCATTAAGTGTGGAATTTTCATGTGTGATTTAATTTTGAGGAAAAATTCAATCTCGTGGCGACACAGTTGAAATTGTTTCAAAGAAGCATTCCAACAATTCCCTCGACGATGCCGTCAGGAATTTCAAGTGTTCTTCTTATCCTCGCGTTCATTTACATACATAACCATAATCTGACCATTACGACTTACTTCTATAATTAAATTAATGTATGTTTACACCGCATGTTCGTTTAAGGGCTTTGCTTTGTCGACAGGCACATTTGCGGCTACGTTCCCTTTGAGATTTAAATTTTACGAGGGGACCAATTAAAACTTTCAAAGTTGTATTGGATTTCGCTTCAGACGCTTATCTTGCAGACTTCAGTGACAAAAAGGCACTCGTATTATTACCATGTTTAATAATTCCTAAGCGTCTTCACAGGGATATTAAATTTAGATGAAAGAACCTTTGAGAACATTCTATGGATTACCGGCAATTTACATCTCAAATTAATTTATACGACCGGTCATTTTTAATGAATTAATTTTTAATATGGACAAATTCCTATTGAAATAGCGCCGCGAATAACACTCTTGACACGTGATAAAAATAGAGTTACGAGGATAATAAGGTCGGGTTTCTTAACATAAATTTTCGAAAACTTATAATGGGTTACATTACCATAAATGTCATAACGCAGTGAACGAAACGATACCAAGAGTCATATTCTTATTTACAGCCAATAGAGAAAATTGCAAGTGTTATGAGTATGAGGCATAGACAAAGGAACGAGATTCATAGCTTGTTTTTCTTCTACCAGAAAAAAGCTCGTTAGTTGCCTTATACGCAAAGTATTAATTAATTATTAATTGCTAATTAATGGTAATGGCGGTTTGAGCATAAAAATTTATGTAAACATCTGGAAAAATTAAACGGAAAATTAATAACCTGAATTCCGGTGACACGATAAAAATATGAAGGATATAAATTGATACTTTATTAATTAATTATTCAGGATTTTAAGGGTTAATCCCTTAGGACTCGGTGGAATCGATCTTTGATGCTTTATTTTTAAGAATTTTCAGTTCCTCACTTGACACTCATTTTCAGGACATTTTTCGAGGAACCGCATGAATTCAACTTTGGTGGATGCGCTGGGACAGTTTTCAGCAACAATTTTAATTTTTAGTACATCACATATAAATAAACAGAAATGTTGTTTAAAATTTAAGAACTTGCAAACCTGAGCGTTTTGAGAAGATACAAAATAATTTCTTTTTAAAAAAGTAAAAAACTGAGAAAACCGGACTCATGTAGGCGTATTTCAAATCTAAAATTTTAACAAATTCATTAGAGAAGACATGAGTCTGAAAATCAGAGTCGGAGACATAAAAAACTGTGAAAATTTGGGGTCCTATATAATCTTAAGAATCTATAAGTCTAGTCTGAAAAGTTATAAATCTCAAGAAGAAATATAAAGAGACCCATCTTAAGCAAACCAGAGAAACTGATAGAGAATAGTTTTTGAAAATCACAACGAATTTTTAGATTTAAAAATTTCTAAGCTCCAAAGCCTAAAAAGTAGATCAGAATTCAGAAATTTGAAAATCAAAAATCTAGAAATGACCTAAAAGTTGAAAAAGCAAAATTTGTTCAAGAATTTGAATAAAAGAATTAGTTCAAAAAATTGCTGAACAATTCGAAAACTCGAAAGAATAAGTGAATATGAAAGTTAAAAGTGAAAAACTTGAATTGAAACAGCGAATTAATTTTTTTTCTCGGAACGGAATCGAGCAGTACCACGCGACAATTTTTTCCTTTTGCTCCTCCTTGGAAATGTGCTTTTAATTCCACTTTTACCTTGGGCAAAATGTTATCTCCCATTTGTTCCCGTTCCAACAACATGCAATTTGCATCGAAAGTAATGACCGTAATAAACTCATCTTCATCTGCAATTGCCCCATTGAAACTTTATTTTCTTTAGTTATTACAATGACCGTGAGTTAGATTTCAATTACTGCCGATTTTAAAGTCATAGTTGGCAACTTCCGGCACAAAATGGCTGTCGCGTGTAATTTATTGACTTTTAAACGACCATTGCGGATATTTTATCTCTTTTAGTGTCTCCGACATACAAAGTATGTGTACCGGCGGCAAAAGCGTTTTTAATGTGCAAAATATGCGTGGGAAAGACAATGGTCATTTTGAAAAGAGGTAATGCTGGATTGCACATTGTTTGCATCTCCTTGTGGCGTGTTTGACACAAAATTCAAATTGATCGTTAAAAGAGGAAAGTTCGGTTTTGATGAGTTATAACTGTTCCCAAAGGTTGGGCAGACGCGAGAAATTGACTGAGGTTAAAGGGTGCTCCGAGGAAATAATTTAATTTTGTCGTGTTCCTCCATAAACCGTTAGAATGTCTCTTTCCACAATTTATTTACATTATTATAGCCCCATCATAATTGTAAAACTCTCATAAAAATTTTATATCAAAGGAATGTTGAAAGAGTCTCAAATAATTTAAATTTACAATATGGGAAGCAATTATATTAATTTACCAAACAGAGCCGAGCTAGAACTGAACGTGACACAAATTTAAATGAATATTTAAACGAACTCGCCGCTCTAGAATTACGTTAAATAACACTACTTTGTAATTTGAAACGGAAATGCTCCGGGAAAAAAAATCAACAAATGGCGAAATTCAATTTTCCCCGAGCGATAATCCGAAATCGAATGAATTGTGAACATGTCAAGAGCTGGAACTTATGCAAGAAAAATATGTGGTATAATCGACTGATCCATCATTGCAGAACAAAGGCTAATTTAGAAGCAAATTGCAAGTTCTGTTTTTCTGCCGAACAAAAATACGCGAAATGTCTGATGATTATCGAACAATATATTGAGAAGTTAATTTATTGGCAATAACTCAGATAAGGTATTTGCTTATTAGCCGATTGGACTCTTAAATGTTTATTAGCGAAATCCTCTGTGGGAACTGATATTTTACGATCTCTTTCTTTAGGCTCAAAATTAATCACCTGCATTTGAAGCAGCTCATCAAACGCCTTCAAAAGGGTCTGATTATGACCAAAGCAACACTGTCCATCACTCGTAACTAATTGTTGTGAAAAAGTTTTGCTAATTTATCAAAATAAGTTGTACCATTTGCAGGACGGCTGCAAAACGGCGCCAATTTCCCGAGCCATTTGTTGTGATGAAAGTGAAAACATTAGGTCCTGTGTTTATGGATGGTGATGTCGTTTTTCAGGATAAATATTTTTGCATGCATAATGAAGCAAACGAACATTAAAATACTTTTGCGTTTCTCCGAGTGAATACCCTCTCGTATGGGCATTACACTTCTTGCTCAAATACAATAAATATTTGCAGGAGATTAGACGATGAATTTACGACTGTTTGATGAAGCCATAAATTTGCAGAAAGTTTTTGAATGATGTTTTTCAGAACTCTCGACGCGGAGCAAAAGAAGAATCATAAATCATAGTGTAATATTTAACCACTCGTTTCCATTTATTTATGCGTAATTTCGAGCATCGCAGCTGCTCTAATTAAATTTAGTTTGCTATAAAATTTTCATCAATGCTCTGTTAGTATTTCAGGTGAATTAAATTTATTATCGTCATTAAAATGTATGAGTTGACAACGCATGCTGGCCAGATTACCCCGATTTTACACGACACCTGAATTAATTAATAAATTAAACAATAAATCCCGAAACTTGTCCCGGGGCTGCACTAAAAACCATTTTCCATCGTTTTTACCTTTTGCCACGGCAGCTCATTACGATTCCAAAAAGCAAAGCAAATAAACGTGAATTTATTGTTCTTCGTGATGGCTCTGGCACGATGCACAACATCCTGTTGAAGTCGAATAGATTACACTAAATTCACGCCATGCTCTCTGAAAAAATTACTATTCAGCGTGTATTTCGGAATGATAAAAGCGCCGCTTCTTTACCTAACCGCCTTAATAAGCTTATTAAAAATGAAGGCACGAATACCTACACACTGAAGTTTTTAGCGGTTTGAGTGATAAACCTCGATGCAGCTGGGAACGAATGGTAAAACGAGCAAGAAGAAACGAGATTCTGTCAAAGTTTTATTTATTGAAGAATCTCATTAAAGTCGCGAAACGTCAATAACTGAATATTTATAAGACGTGTTCTTCGCCGCTATCGTGCTTTGCTTTGATCATAAGCGTTTAATGCAATGCAGAATTGCATTAGGAAGTATTTAGTGAGAGTTGGAGAAGTAAATTGGAAGGAATGCGAAGATGTGGGATGAAGGAGCTGCAGGGGAATCATAAGTTAATGGGCTACTTGTCGGGAGCGTTTACACGTTTTTGGGAAAAATTCAAAGTTTTAACGGACAAAAAGACAACAAAATATAAACTTTAAGATTGAGATCTGAATATTGCAACAAAGTTTAAATTTGTTGCCAGTTAGCTAATTACAAATCCAAATAGAAAGTTAAACTGATCATTATTATACAAGATACACAAAGTATGTATATAATTTTGTTAATTAATCCAATTAAATCTCTTATAACAATATAAATTTATATAAATACAGCTCCTACATGGCGCGTTCATTTTTAAGCATTAAAAGCTCGTTAATTTAATATGTGGGAAACAAATTTATAATGTCACGTTGGTTAGCAATTTTAGAAATAATCATTTTTAGCAAAACTCAGAAGACTGAAATTTGGAGGTTTTACTGTCTTCGATATCCTTATTAATTGTGTCGAATTACAAAATTTTAGGACAATCAGGAGCAATAATTTTGGAATCTTTCAATTTTAGGGAAAAATAAAAATTTTCATTTTGAAAGTAAACCTCTTTTTTAAACCTTACAACTGATTCAGTTCTAACGTTCGAAGAGTGAAATTTGGAACTTTTGTATCTTTGATCCTCTACTATAGGGCCACATCATGTAAAAATTTCGGACAAGGGGGAGAAATTTTTAAAATATTCCGAAAAATCTTTAATTTTTTAATAAATTATTTTATAACGCAATTTTAACGTCAGAAGAATAAAATTTTGGTGCTTTAGATGCCGATTAACTGTGTAAAATTATAATGCACCGGAACAGAAGAAAAGATTTTGGAACATTTTATAAATTGTAAAAAATCAAAAATTTCCAAAATTGTTATTAAACCCTATAATTCTTATTACTGTTCTAACATCAAAAGACTGAAATTCTGCTCTTTCAGATACACTTATGGCAAATCATACAAATTTTGGACAAGTAGGAAAATTTCAATTTAAAGGCAAACTAAAAATTTCCAAATTTTTCGTTTATTACAGCCTGATCGCTGAAGCTGAAATTTAGAAGTTATACGGTCCTAATACGCTTATAAAATGTGCCAAACTATGAAATTTTAGGACAAGAATCTTGTTAAGGAATTACGTTTCTTCAAAAATAAATTATAAGCCCACAAAAAAATTATGAAGAGCACGAATTTGACTTGGCTGATTCTTAAATATGATTTTGACGCAGAAGCTTCATACCATCTGTGTAAAAATTTAAGCTTTTTTCTGAGGAAGACGCCAAAAATATTCAAGCAGTTATAAACCCAAATATAGTTACTTTGGTCAAAAAACTTAAACTTGAAATAAAAATTGAGGCCAGAGCAGACGGCAATCTTTAGGTAGAGTTTAAAAGTAAAAAAAGCTCTAACATACTGTGCCTGCCCATGTTAATCGATTTTCTTTTTCTGCGGCGATTTCGCCAACTTTGAATAGTCCCAGTAACAATTTCACAAACTGAAATAAATAACTCCAGAAATTGTCCGAATCGAAAAACTTTGCCTTTATCCCAACTTCAACACTTCCAATACCTGAAATATATTTCCGAATTTACTCAAGCTTCCCATAAATAAACTCTTATCTCAATCAAACAGACTTCTAACCGAACTCGTTCATTTCTCGCGATGATTAATGACAGCCATCGCCACCAACCGAATTAAACTTTATTCATAATAATATAAATATTTATTTCAGGCCACCCCGAATCGATTACCACGTGAATAGAGCTATTATGCCTCAATACAAAGCAAGTTAATTCATCCCCTCGTGTAATTTAAAAATCACCTGTTTATTTTTTCGTCATTTTACAAACCAGCAGCCGATCGAATGGAGGACCAGCTGCGAAAGCTCAGGATCGCCATCTGCATAGCTTACAATGCCATACGTGTACCGAAAAAGCTGTCTAATGATAAACACGTGGCGTACAATACCTGATCGATATTGGTTCGGCACGGAGAGGCAATAAAAATAATTGCACGTAGTCAGTGCTCCATTTGTTTATTAGAAATTGCTCTATTTGTTTACCCACTCCTGCCGGGGTGGAAGGATAAATAAATGTCTCCCAAAGGGAAATGAATCGAGTTAATAAAACCCCAACGACAGTTAAGTAATCGAATTTGTTTTCATTTGGTCTAAACTGAGAATTATTGAGTAACGTTAAAATTTGGTTCGTTGAAAGACAGCCTGGCATATAAACATATTAACTAATTTCGGTGGCTCCAAATCAATATTTATTGAGTTAATTGATGACATTAGTTGGGATTACAGTAGTCGGATTGATCGAACGACCACTACAGGCTTAAATAAATAAACATTTCGCGTATTCATCTGTTAGTGTAATTAGCACGGCGACGTTTAAAATAAACATGAGATGCTTTTATTGGGGGTCGCTTGACCGCTTTATATCGTGAGATTTCTGATCTAAATTGCGTGCCGCGGAGTTTTTTATTAAAACTGGAATAATGTCCGGAGTTCCGACTTACTTTTCGACAAAGTTCAAAGGCTCATTGTATGGAAGCAAACACATTACAGACTCACAAGAAAGCCGCTTATATTCTGAATACTTTGCTTATGTTCTTTTTGTCAACTAAACCAAAGCTGGAGATGCTTCAAAGTTTCTACTCGAGTATTGTTGGCGATAAAGTTCTGTGTGCTATTTAAAGTCTCAACAACGTGGAAGTTGTAAATACGGAGAATTGGACGTTTAGAAAAAGATTATCCATAAATTTATCCACAAAAAACTGCTTCTATAATTGTAAGTGATTGAGGAAGAAGATTAAAATTCACGTTGTGCTCACTCACATAAATTCCGATGTGATAGAACTGGACACCGAGCAAGATAAATCTCTTGGTGGTCAACTTGTTACACTTAAACAGGAATACATAAATAATCGAGTCGTAAAAAAGGACAACAGTTCAGGCCACCTATCGTGGTCAAATTTTGACACTGAAACTATCCTAGAATATGCAACGCAATATACACGAGAGTTTGAAAGTTAGCAGACCAGAAATTAGACAAAAGACAGGGTCATGTCGACGACAATCCACGTTTCCAATTAATCGAATTGAATTATTCATGCAAGTTCATAAATTTGTAAGCACCCATGATCTATTAGCATCTCCTCTTCGTGCAAAGCTGCACTTTAATCAAAACAACTTGCTACAAACTGCACTGGAACTAAAACTGGATTAAGCGAATTCATCACAACTTGTAATTACGCGCTAAAGGGGCTATGGTTGTGTCGGACAACAAATTTTATTGAAGAAAAGAAAGTGATATAAACTGTTGTTTGTCATTTAGGTCAATTATGTATACAATAAGATTGATGACGTTTTTAGCTTGTTTTGGTGATTATGCAGTAATGTTCCATAATTTTTCACAGAAGTGATTGCGCGGCCTGGGACAATTGGTCATTAATCATGATTTTTAGGTAACGTATTTATGGCGTGGTTAATTGCTCTATTGTGTGTGGGTTTGAAATTGAGAATAAAAATCTGTCTTTCGTAATAATTTTGCAGTGTTTGGTTTCGATTTTGTCTTATTATATCTGTTTTTACCATAGTTCTAAAAAAATAGATCAAAAAGAGGGATTTTTGGTATACACAATTTTTTAAAATTTCCCTTGCTCTAAAATTTTGTAATTTTGTACAGTTGATGTAGTAACGTTGCCAAAAATTAACGTTAAAATTGCCAAAGTTATGGTAGGTAATAGAAAAAGGTGGTTTGTTCTAAAAATAAAAATGTGGAAAATGTGGGGCTGTTGTTCTTAAGTTTTGTAATTTAGCGTAGTTGGTAAAGCAGTTAAAAGTTGTGAAGTCTCCAAATTTTGAAGTTTTAGTATTAAAACAGTCAAAGCTACAAAAGTTAATAGAAAACGATGGAGATTGTTTGCTTGTTATAACAACAAAAAGTTACAAAAAAATCTGTTTTTTGCTCTAAAGTATTGTACTTTGGCCTAGTGGATAAACAAATAGAAAGTAGCAAAGCTTTCAAATTTTAACTTTTTTTGATCTAAATTGACAAAGTAACGATTTTTTAAACGGTGGAAATTTTTTGTTTGAACCAAAAAGGAACATTTCTAAAAATTCTTTTTGTTGCTCTGAAATTTTGTATTTTGACACAGTTGATTAGCAAGTAGAATGTAATAACGCCCCCAAATTATACTGTATTACGATCAAAGCTGACAAAATTGTGGAATTAAACAAAAATTGGTGAAAATTTTTTGTTCGTTCTGACAAAAATCTGTTTCTAACTCTACAGTTTTGAACTTTGGCATAGTGGAAGAGAAAGTCGAAAGTAACAACGCCTTCAAATGTTTTTCAATGAAAATTGACAAAGTTACGGAATTTTATTGAAATCGATAGAATTCTTTTAAGTTCTGACAACAAAATTTTCTAAAAAATCTGTTTCTTGCTTTAAAGTTTTGTACTTTGGCAAACTGGACAAGCAAGTCGAAAGTAGGAATCTCTTCAAATTTTAACGTTTTTTGATTAAAACTGCCAATGGTACAAAAATTATAGAAAACTGTACATTGTTTGTTTGATCAAACTCTTTCTTCTTGCTCTAAAATTTTGTATTTTGGCACAAAAAAATTGATCAACAAGTCTAATGTAATAACGTCTTTAAATTATGCTGGATTTTTTTTGGTCTAAAAAAAACTACGAAAGCAAAAATGCGTCCAAATTTTACTACTCTTACAAGATTTAAAGACCTACAAGATTTAAAACGAAAATTTTTTAGCGAATCAAAATACAGAGTACCAAAAAAATGTTAAAAAAAATTTCAGACTCTCTGTTTTCACAGGAAGACCAAAAGAAAATTAGGAAAATGGCAACATTGCTGAACTTTTCCTCCAATAGTTTAAATTTCTAGTATTTAAAGCCATAGTAACGTTGCTGTTGTATTGTTGGCGTTAGTCAGGTCGGCTCATGAACGACTAATGTAACTATGGTTTCAAGTGGACGATGCCACACTGATGGAGATTGTTGATTCAAAAACTTTGTTAACAGTTTTCAGGCATTTCTTGCAAGATTTTTCCGATTTTCTTTGCACCATGCCTTTGCGCAAAATGTCCTTTAAGTAACAAATTCATTTAAACGTAAAATTATTGCACAGAAATCGTTAATTTTCGCATCAAACTTTGCCTCTTCAATCCATCATACCTCGAAAAATTGAAGACATGGATTTTTTTTAACATTTTTCCGGTGATCTATGGCATTGTCCGATGATACAGTTTCACGGTGGTGTGCGACTTTCCGGACACCCTGTATGTAGAAAACCTTTTACGGTTGAAGGTAAATAACCTGAAAACGAATTTTAAAAAATGACGGAATTTTGGAACTAAAAGAGAAAACAGATGAACATGATTTTTTAATTGAAAAAATAGGAAATTTTGACTGGAATAATAAATTTAAAAACGTTGAAAAACGAAATAATTTTAAAGATATTAACGGAATTGCTTGCAAATTAACGAAATGATTTTAGGAGCCTTGGCAGACCTAATGAAATTAGGCTTTTATGCCGAATCCACCACAAAGCTCCTTCCAAATGCGCTCTTAATATTAATGCCAACCATTTACACTATACATTTCGTAACCATTTCACATTCTCCTAATGAAGTTGTCTCTTTTCCGTTTCAGCACGAAGATAGCGTAACCCAGGGACCAAGCCATGCATTTCGCTGTAAAACATTCAAGAAGCCACGACCCTGCCACCTTTGCCACCAACCAATTCTCAACGAAGGATCGTGTTGCAGAGGTATATTAAAAAAATTATTTCTATTTCATATCTGTGCTCTTTTTATTGGCCGCAATTTCGGCGACGCTACACGTTTTTATCTGTTTAATGAGACGATAACTTCACACACCTCGCGCGTATTTCAGGAGATAAGGTCGACAAATTAAATTAAAGCTCTGCAGAGAGTGTTTCTGTTTGTAAAGTGTCAGATCTGTTGCGTCGTTGTCTGTTAATTTCGTGATTCTGCTGACTGACGTGTTTTGTACGTAATTAAAGAGGAATCGCAGCGATTTGACCTGGATTAAGTGCGACTAGATTCTAACCTCCCGGAGTTGCAATAAAAATAGAAAACTTCACGTGAACTTAGCTAAAGCGAGGGCATCACGTGAGGAAACGGAACTGCGATTTTTGCCCTCTCCGCAACATGTACAAGTGACGTGGTGTTTTGTCCTGTCAGTTGGATATTTTAAAGAGTCATGTGCACGATTCACAGTGTGAGGAGGATCTTTCTCATGACTTTTCTGAATAATGATCATGCAACAAACAAGGACAAGAAAATGTATTTTTCGAGCGAATAAATCTGAGGTGCATAATAGAAAGCGGGCTCTTGAAAACGACTGTAAATATTGTCGTGTGGGTGTTTCCAATTACGGCCCAAAAATAAAAACATATTTTCAACTGAATCGAGATTGGTATTTATGATTAATGAATTCGTGTGAATTAATTCGCCGAGAAATTTATGGCTTTTGCTGGTTTGATAATTAAAAAGATATCAGGTGTGGAAGGTAAATGATAAATTTGCATATCTGCAGGTGTCGGAATGCTCATAAAGTAATCACGATTAATTGAATTTTAAATGACGGAATCATTAGGGTTTCTCGCAATGGAACCAAACGCTTCACCAGAATTATCATAGAACGGAGATGAAAGGAATGAAAACTCTCATTATCTATTGTAACACGAAGACAAGACAATTATGAAGGGTAGAGGAAGAAACAATAATCGCCTCTGATATTTGCTCTGGTCACGACATATTTCGAGCTTTCATAAAAAATTCCGTGCTCGATATTTTTAAAACGACATTATTCTAATTCAAAAAATTTTGAAAAAAAAAAAAAATAGATTGAATAAAACAATTATCACTCGAACACAATTACAATTTTGCATCGACCACTCGCGGCCCGTTAATTTCTTCACCAAGAACGACTCTATTGTTCCCAAACTTTCACTATCACTGACAAAAAGTGCAACCTCTGACCCTCCGAGATCTCAATAGCCGCTTACAAACATGATCGAGCATTCCAATTCATAGTTGAACTGACACCAATACTGGTTACAATGTTACAAAATTAATGATGTCCCTTACAAATACACGATTCAACCCTGATTCATAATTAATAGGATGCATACCGCATCTCCATCGAATTTGCAACAATGCAGTCCTCAGGTCGATCTGAAAATCTCATTCTCATTAGAGTCATAAAAATTCTTGCGACTGCGAACAAACAAAATTTACATAATTATGGAACATGCATAATGTAACGAGTCTGATTATCGAGAGGACAATTTGATCCATTGAGGTGTGCTCGACATTGGAATTAAGTATGTTAAGGTGCAACTGAGTGATACTAACCCATTTTTGTGGCGTCTTTTCTTTCCCCGTCAATGCGAGATTAAGTACGTGGTTACACCGCCACCAGCAGTGATCACATTGAAGCCACTGATGGTTTCGAGAGCGTGAGTTTACAATAGCGTAACTTTAGGTTAGAGGTCGTGGATTTATGGATTCTGACCATGAACGTCGTCTAACGTACATCGTATCTAAGTGATGCTAATCCAGTCATACATTTTCATGACCATAAAATTTGAACAACAGACAGTCATTTCTAAGAATATTTTTTGTTCCAGTGTGCAAATACGTCTGCCACAAAGTCTGTGAAAGCAAGGTAAGTGACTAATTTAAATGAAACCACTGTTCAGCTTCTGCATGTTCATGCATGAAGAATTAATAATTTATAACAGTAACGACTCATGACTATTCCGTCTGTCTTTAACACCTAAACGGATCTAAATAGTTATAGCTCGTGCTGTGTGTTCAATATTCATACATGCATAATGAAGGAAATCGCGGATTTCCCGCTAGAAATGAGTTTGTGATTTTTGGCGTTGCGCGCCTCTACCATCGCGCGCCTGTTAGCAGGCAACTTCTCGCACACTTGTGCATTCTTGACCCCGGAGCTGCAGGCGCTTAAAAAAGCTCCCGGAGAAAAACTCCCGATAACACTTTTATGCAAATCAAGGAAGTATGCAGAAACTATTACTTAAGTCATTAATTAACCGCAACACGATTACCGCAGTTTGCGGCAAACTGTATATTTGAAGAAAGTGCAAGATACAATAAGAGGATAAGACGAAGGTGGTAATTACGTGCAGAATGGCTTTGTTAGGTGAAGATGGTATGATATGAATTATATCGGTACCGACGAGTTTCCCGCTGCGACCTTCTCTTGAACGAGGCAGACAGCTTGGCATTGCTTTAGCGTGCAAAAACTGGAAGCCGAGTCGTGTTATTACCTAATAAGTGCTTTAGGTAAACTCAGGATATTGACTTTGTTGAAACGGCATTCGATAGGCTCGTTGGAATGATGTTCCAGCTGTTTCGAGAAAATCTCATGTGAAAAGTCGGTTGTTGCAAGGGCGGCAACGGTGTTTTATTAGAGTTCAACCACATTCATTGTTCTAAAAATATTTGCCTGGTAAATATTGGCATTATTTCTCACAAAGAGCACAAAGAATCATAAAATCTCACTATTTACCGCACGGCGCGACCAAAAAGGGAAAATCGGTCCAACTGTAAAGACGCGTTGACCGTTTTGAAAACTACGGTGCCGTTGGCTCGGAGAAAATAGGATGACTTTCAAATTTTCCATGATATATTCGTTCCGAGATTAGGATTATTACAGTTGTGACATTTGAATTATCCGAGACAAATCGGCGGTTTAAAGTCCCTAGATTCATGGTCGCATGTTCGGTTTGAACCTTTATAATTGACCAATGGCCAGGTTTTGTTCGAGTCCATCGATTTGCATTATCTATCATAATTCAACCTCTTCCTTTAATTTCCCACTCGCTCTAAATTTAAACGACCACTTCCTACTCCGGTAATTGCTGCAGGAAAAAAGTCCTTGATTAAAAGTATTTTCACAGTGCCAGCTCGCTGTCTTATTTACTTAATTAAGTTGCTATTAAATTAAAGCTTTTGACTTTGCTCTTCTTAATTTATTCCAATGATTAAAATTGTATGGAGTAGTTCCTTAGATCTGAGAACACTTGGAAACCATTTAAGATGAATTAGATTTGAGAAGCTTATTTATTAAATGTTTGATGCTTTGCTGGAAATTAATGTTTTTATTTATTCTTGAGTGCGGCGCCGCTTTAAGGGGCAATTTGTAGGAGGGAGTTTTTTTAGAGAATGCCTTGGTGTTTCTCGCCCTTCTACTAAGACTCCACCTTTTCTCAAAAGAAACATACAACTGAAACCAATGGTAAAAATCGAATTTTTGTTTTTTTTTTACCGCTCCTCGTTAAAAGATCTGTGATTTGGCTGGATAATTGACCTCTAGCTGTTCTTTTAATTGACATATAACAGGTATTTCATGGTATTACATGTCGTTTTCACCCCGAAAAAGCTTCTTGAAATTTGCCCTAAAAAAACTCTCTAAAGATTTATTTTGCTTGACATCTAGCTTATTTGAGGAGCGAACTTTCAGTTGTAGGTACTCATTTTACGCAGAATTTCATGTAGAATCCAAAACTCTGCTAATTTTTCCCGTGCGTCAACATATAACTGAATTAGAGGCGGTTGAAATTATGTGTTGTCTCTAAACGGCAAAAACTCCCGAAATGCCAATTTTTCAATTTACAATGTCGAAATTAACTAGACTTTTAGACGGAAATTCCATCCACTTCACTTTCGAACTTTTCTAATGACCTCCAAAATAAAAATCTGCTTCTGAACAATGAAACAAGATTAAGGTGTAATACATATTATGATTCATAAATTTTAAAAGAACGAAGTACAAACTGTATAAATTTTTTAATATTGAAGCCATAATTGTTGGTGTTTTTTCGAGCCTCCCTAAACATTTAAGAAGAAGAGAATCTTTGTGTCCCGTGGTGAAGTGTTCTGACATGCCTTAGTATTTACGTTGGTGTTTCGTCTACCTCATGGTCCCATAATTTCAAGCGGACAAAGCCGCTATACACATACTCGAATCATAATAAAGATGGAGATTAACGATAAGCAATATGGAACATGATAACAGCCTCTCCTCCGACCTGCGATATTGTACCACCCAGAGTTGGCACACAGCTTTCGTTGGTTTCACTAGTCGTATCGTGAACCTGTTAGTGGCTTTGTGGTTTATTGGTGGATGAAGAACTTGTGTTTGACGGCAACGCAATCCTGCTGCAAATTGAAACGTGACAAATCCATAGTAATAAAACGGAGAATGATAGTGCTTCGATGGTTGTGTTAGTTACCTTGTGCTGTGACAATGGATGAGAGTGCAAGCGTAAGATTTTTAATTTATTCAACTCGGAGACTAATTTAAGAGTGCGAAAGAGGCGTCACGTCTTTATTTAGACAAAACTGGTCTATGGAACGGGTTTCGGACAATTGAGTTCGTATTTTAATTGAGGATGTAATCAAAAGGACCCGGACCATGGGCCAAATTGTCTAATGATGCGATTCATTATTTCTTCAGCCACGACTATAAAACAAATCGTTGAGAAATGCCGGTCGAGAATTCCGCAAATCCTAGTGTTACAAAGAAAAGAGCAGAAATGCTCGGTGGTCACGCAGCACTCCCAAGGTTAACCTGGCTATTAATTTTGGTTAATCTGGAGATCGTCCAGTTGCGCCAAAGAATGTATTCCTCTTTGGTTCACGGTTATGATTGTGTGCACGATAATAGTCGTTAGAACTGACTCGCGAATTTACTTTCAGTCTTGTACATTACGTAACAGAGCGCTTGGTCGGTAGCACGACATCAGCAATGTCTGTCTAGCTTTCTTAGAAGTTTGCAGGAAGCGTGAAAGTGAAGCTTGGTTGTTCCTGAAATATGTGGGGTAAAGGTTAACAGTTGAGTTTGTTAACCTTGGGAGTAATTCGCGAAATCGCTCTTGTTGACTGTTATGACCAAGATTTTTCACTGCGGTTAGATCGCAACTGAGATAAACGAGATCATATCACGTTCGGGTTCGGGAGCTACGTGCTTTTCAAAAACCAATTAAAAATCCCAACCAACTGGCAAAAATTGAAACAGCTGTCAAAACAGCAACAGTTGAAGCATTGACACCAGACAGTGTTGACATTGAACTTTAAACGGAAAAGCGCACTATCTCCTCCTTGTACAAATAAGCGCGATTTTGCCCTTAGCGATAGGAACAGCTGCGGTAGTTTTTCGCAATCGCATTTTACATTATTTATTTCAATATTGACAAGCGAGTTTTCCTGTTTTTTTCTTTATAAGGCATTGAAATGTGACAGTTTATCGGATTCTTTTACACGCCATTCGTTAACACTCCAACGGCAGTGTCATCAATCATGTACCTACAATCAACTACAAGAGGGAAACTAGTATGATAAATCAAGCAATAAATTAAACTGATCGTAGATCGCATTGTGATAAAATGCGATATTGATCTACATTTTCGTTGACAGAGAGGTGGATTTACCATACCACGTGGAACTCAAGGTCTGCATAATTGCATAGGTGTGCAATATTGTCAACAAGCCTGCAATTTTCCACTTTTTCATGACAAAACGAAGGTAAAACTAAAAACCCACAGAGGTATTATCTTCGTTTGCGAAATTAAATTACCAAGAAACTGATAAAATTTTAATATTTTCCTTGTGTAATGGAATAAAAGACATCTGTTTGATAACTCCAGTAATATTCTTCAAGTTTACACGTTTTATTGTGGTCAATGATCAAAGTCATTACTCTTCAAGAAAATAAATCAACTTAAATAACACGAGTTACATCATGAAGTAATAGTTAATATTGGCAATTTATTATTGCCGCGTGTGTTTAAATACATTTTAGTGGTTATAAAGAATTGTTTTATTGCAGTTTTATCTGTAATAATGACGATTGAAATGTTTAAGGTTAATAAAAATGGGAGTCCCAAGTCTGTAATGTTATTACATTTAAATATGTAATACTTTTCTGTATTCTATTGCAATTTAGGGTTGAACAATAAAAAAAGTCTAATAAGGAGACAAATTAAAAGTGCAATAATAGAATAATTAAACCGATCTAAAAGATACAAAGAATCCAAAGCCTCTAAAACTCAAAAAAACTAATAAGAAAAATAAAAGCTAAGTGCAAATCCTGAGGAACTGGTAAATGTAATTATTTTTAGAATAATTTCCTAAAGCTCTAAAATCTGAGATAAACAGTTTAAAAATTTTGACGTACTCAGTTTTGAAAATTTTCAGTTTCATGGAGAATTTGAAGAATATAATAAAATAAAAAGGATCTTAAGAAGCTAAAGAATTTCGCATCTAAAGAAACAAAAAACAATGGACAGGAAATAAAGGAACCAACAAAACTAACAAATTATTTAACAAAAATGAGAGATTATCGAAAATTTGGAAAAATGAAAAAATACGAAATTACTTAGATAAAAGCTTAAAAATCTGAAGCTAACTAAAGCTACTGCTTGAACTTCCATACTTCACAAATGTCGAAACAAAATAGTTACACTAAATAAATGAGCTGGAAACCGTAGAAGCAAACAAATTAGAAAACGAGAAATCAAATTTGAACGCTTAACCGCCTTTACTAATCTGCTTATGCAACAAAACGATCTTTTAACTTATTCAAAGGCATTAAAATGCGTCATATCACTTGGATAACTATTATCACGGAAATTATTATTACGCATTGTTAGATAAGAAAACATAATAGATATCTCACAATAACAACAATTTTAAAATTATTTCGGATTTCATAGCTTCCACGCGATTTCTGCCTCAATTTCATGACATAGAAGCTGTCACTCATCTGTTTACCGCTTAATAAACCAAATATTTTCTCTAACCTAAAAGCAATCAAACTTATCAAAAAAAGATCAACTTCCCCCGTGATTAACTCATACAAAAGCAAAAGTTTGTTCAGTTTGTTTGAATTTTTTAGATCCTTCAATTTAGTGGAAGAGCTCCTCGCTTTCTGGAAAATTATGGGCGCAGACTTTCATCCCCCAGAGTACAGAAAAGACGGAAGTTTATACCACGGGGGCAACATCCGGTTATTCGTATAAACTCGCACCCCGTGCATTAAAAAATGGCGGTGCGTTCTCCGTTTTTCTTCGGTTGAGCAGGAACTACAAAGATTTCTTTTTTATGAGACGCGTAGGTGAACTCGGTATGAAATGCGGCTATAAACGCAAGAATTCGTTTGGTGGGCGACGTTCTGATATTTAAATGCGATTAACGGTCCGCTGATCTATGATTAGATATTAATTAAAATGGTCATCTCATGAAGCTATTTCCGAAGTGAACACAATAAAAGTTGAGCAATGCGTGTTGGATGCGGATGGAATTTGATCTAAAAAGAAGAAAGTGAGGAGTGTTTTATTGTGACAAGATATGTGACATTAATTCTTAGAATACAAACTGATAACTTTAAGTCCACGCAGGATAATCCAAATAGAGACGTTGATGGAGATAAAAAACTACTGCAGAAGAGTAAATACAGGATACATTACGAACATTGAGTTCCGCACGTGCTCGACATAACACCAACGAAAATAAACCCGTACTCATCTGGTAATTCTTCATTTTTACACAGACTTGTATTGTGGCTGCTTCTGGAAATGCAACTGTAATGCGAGCTTTACTGCTCTTGGTGTAAATCGGGAATTTACAACAATAAAACGGATTGGACATACATGTGTGTGCAGTATTGTTTGAAAGGTGCGCACAAATCCGAGCTATTTTTAAACGATTAGCTGCTTATAAACGGAAATTCATCGCCAATAAATGGTTTTGTAATTCAATTACAAGTGGTATTTTTAACTTTCAAAGGTGACAAAATACCGGTTTGTCACTGCTGAAGCAATACGAATTAACTCATTGGAGAGGTCTAGAAAAAATTGTGATTTATGACATTAACGTAATGTGTCTTATTACATAATTTGACAGGGTCAGTAGTTTTTGCTGGACTAACTATATTGGCAGACTGAAACTGAAATGAAGTGAGTCAGCGATAATAATTTTGGCATTACACTTTATGGAACAATAAAATCTTATTCTGAAACGCAAATAATGAGCTCTGAGTTGGTTTACAATGCCATGATAAGAGGAATGTGCTTGTAATATAATTTTTCAGATTTTACGGCCTGGGAACGAATCGTGAATAAATTATTTAGATAATATTCTGTTTTTTCCTTTTTCTCAATGTTGAGGTTCCTCCAGTCGTCGATCATTCTTTGTCAAATTTCTGTCAGTTTACTTTAATTTGTACACATTGTACACATCAAAATCTAAGAGCAATTTATTCTAAATTTTTTACTTTTAAGGATGCTCCTTCAAATTCTAGATTTCACGGTCCTCAGGAGGTTTTAGACGTTTTTAAAGATCCAAATTCTTAATTTCTGTGTTTAAAAGTTTGATATTCTAGATTCTCAGCTTACAATTTCATTCAAATTACGAGTATTTTCCGAAGACTTGGCTCATAAATTCTGAGGCATTTCGTCCGATCTAAGCACCTCGTTTTCTAACAATTCTCTTCTTCCGCTCCGCGATTTTTGTTGCGCGAATAATTGTGTACGCTCTAAAAACAGTATAGGCCAATGACCATCCTCCTATTTATTCGATCGTGCGTCTTGCAGTTCACCTGGAATGTATCAATAATTTGAAGAAAAACCAATTTAAAGCCACGATGTCATGAAATATTTCCCCGCCAGATGCACTAAAATTGAGGCGTGAAATTCTCCACATTCATAATCACGAACAATTTTTAATATTAATGCAACAGATGGTCCGAACTGCCAAGTTTAAAAATCGATGTAATCATTTCCATTTATTCATGATTCTTCGAAACCTGACTCGTTCTTCACGAAATGCACTCACATCCCAACATCCAAGCATAAAATTTTGATCCACTGGTTTATAAATCGATGGAAACCACATTTGAAATTAGATCTCGCAAATTGTGGTGTGCTAAACCGCATAAATATCCCATTTTATGCCGGATAACAAGCTTTGAAGTACGAAACTAGGAATTGCCAAAGTGATACTTGATACTTGTTTTCCGTGACGCCCAAACAATGGCCTTTGATAAATATTCCGCGCGTTTCTGGTAAAACATGTAAAAATCGTACTAAACCGCTTTGTTATCACTCCAAATAGCAAGTGGAGACTACATAATTATCGGTAGTCCCCATCGAAGAACCGTTCGGATTTCCGACTTTTACTCGCTGTACCAACATAAACATAAACACAGCTCGTGGCGTAGTGAAAAGTGTACTGTGATCCCATGCAAAACTGCAGGCTCAGTAGTTTGGTTAATATGAGGTCGCTTAGTAGTTCCAGTGTGCCTTAACCCAACGAACGTGCAATTGTAATAAATAAGCGATCGGATCAACCGCCTCCACCACGATTTGTACTGCTTATTTAGCAGGATTAAGTCAGTCGCCACAGCACGTCACGCCGGTGATCCTCGCAGGATCCAGTGCCGAAATTGCGCCATCCGACTTTCTTCAGCGGCCGCGAAAACTTACATCACAACACAAACATTCAATATTAAAAGTTCAAATAAATTCGTCGTGGCGGGAAAATTATCTGTGGGTGATAAAAACGGTAAAGGCAAATATTTGTTGGAAGGTTAGACATGTGAGTTTATTGTGCAAAATCGTGATGGTGATTCGAGTGAATTTACATGAGAGAGGTTAAGATGAAATAGGTGAAAAGATGCCGGGCGCTGAACGTGCGGATGTTGTCACGAAAGAGGAAAAAGCGAGGATCAAAAAGGTACAGTTTTGGGACTAAAACAGAGGTGACCTTAAGGTCAAGTCCATTACTAGCTTTAATGGCAATTTAGGCCGAATTAGGTCATCTGCAGTTGATGAATTAAGTGGCCAATGTCACACTTTTCGATTTTCTACGCACAATCATTCTTCGAAATCTTCCTCATCTTCCCGCTTCACTGTTCTTGACTTTTAATTATCAACTGTTGATATAAATTATAACATTTTCAAGGCCTCATCGCCGACTTCCACTGTAAATAAATTGTCATTCTTTAAAAATAATCATCCAGTAGCAGATGGTTCCTCCGTCCGAGTGCGTTTCTTCGTGTACATTTTATTAATAAAAACTCTTCGCACATGGCCGCTACAACATACACAGGTCTGTGTTCTTAAGTGAAAACTAATAACACAGGGTGTTATTTTAGTGGTCATAAAGTAGAAACACGACTTACACATTTACTATCCTTTTATGATTTATTCAATTTCAAAATGGAGGAAGTAGCATTGAACCCTTGCATTTGATGTTTCATTGTTGCTCCCGAAAATGCTTCCGGTCACTGATTGTGATTTAATCATTTTTAATGATCGTATTCTATGTAATTAGGCGATTATCATAAATCCTGCAACGTGTGGACTTCCTATTCATCATCTTGTTTTAATTATACTAATTGTTTCTTCTGGGATTAAGAGCTTAAGGCGCTGCATCACTCCCAATTTTGTAATCTTTATTAATTTTACATATTCATATGACTCATTTACATTTATAATCGGTTGTGAAATAGGATTTACCCAATTTTTTTGGCACTTTAATGAGATTAAAAGAAAAATAAATAAACCGATTTAACCAAATATGACGAGGAAAAGTGAAGATTATGATTATGATTATGACGTAGAAATGTTGACATAAATATTCATATAATAAATAAAAATAGAAAAAACCGTTGTCAGTAAAGGAAAGTTGGTCTCATTTTTCTATGTGCGTGACAACGGTTGAGATCTGCTACTCATTCTTTGAATAACTTGAACTTATCGTGTCATCGGTGGCGTGCGATTTTTCATTTTGGGCGAATAAGTTATAAAGTTTCTATTTTTAAGAATTTCAATTTCACGGCCAAATTTAGGTTTAAAATTTGATTTTCCTTATCAAGTTAAAGGATTTTCGGTTGAGCTTTTTTTATTAAATTGTTCTTCTATTTTTGTTGGATTATCAAAATTTCTAAAAGATTAGATGTAGTTTTCAGTGTTTCGGACTTTTTTGGGCACTCAAAATTCTTTTTAAATTTGTAACAATTATCTTAATTCCTTTGAATGCTTCAAGTAACTAGAATTATCATTTTCTTTGGATACTCTAAAAGACTTTGGAAATGTTTCAGATTTTACAGGTCAGCTTATTAAATCTTGAAGGCAAATGTTGCAAATTTTTATTTTTTTACATTTTTTTTATCTTATTGTATTCTTAAGCTTCATCGATTACAATCTTTACTAAAATTTTTTTGATTATTGACTTCTTTTTTTCTTTTTTCGAAAATTTTTGTACTTATCTGTGTTGGACTTTTTCAGGGATGACATTTTTTGCAACTATTTGTTTTATTCCTCGATGTTTTGGGCTTTTGATTTTATCATTTTTGAACGTAGACTTTTAAAATGAGCGAACTTTTTTTAGAGTTTTTAAAATTAATCTTTTCAGCTGCAGTTAAAATATTTCGTATTGTTTAGACCTTTTTGTACTTCCAGGCTTATATGAAACAATGTTTAATCTAACTTTGTATGTTTATTAGACATTAAATTCAGTTAATGTTTATTAGACATTAAATTCAGTAAATTATAGTTTTGGACTTGTTTAATTCTTTCAGTTTCTTTATCAGTTTTTTATTTCTTTAAAAGCGTCGTCAGTCATTTGCGATCTTTTTTAGGTTGTTTGAGATTTTCATTTTTTTTCTATAATTTACAAATTTTTTGAAAAATATTTTTTGGATTAATTGTTTTATTCAGAAATAATTTTTTGCACCCACTAAAGTCTCGTCAATATTTAAATTTTCCGATAATTTTTGCTATAAAATCTATCATTTTTAGACATTATAAATAGATCTGACATTGCAAAATTTAAGTACCCATTTTATTCGCAAATTTCCTCAATACACTATTTTATCTCTGCTGTGTATATTTATTTTCGTTCTAATCAAACCAATATATATCGATAAAACGGCCCTTTGACACTATCATCACTCTAAAACTACACATTCCGCACGCGCCAAAATTTAGGAGTGTTTTGTATAAACAGATCTTTGCAAGGTGTTCCCTAATCTAGTTCCGACATTGATTGATTATCTTTTCAACGGATTTTCAATTTTGCTCAAAACATTTGTACAGATTATTTTTATCGACTTTCCACACACGATAGTGTAACCCTCAATAAAATTATATGGTAGCAATAAAACGAAAAAATTACAACAACTCGTTGACGTTCATCAGTGGCGACAATTCGCTAAAATATTCATGGGACGAATAAACGCAATTACATAATTGACTCTTTAATTATTTATTAATATCATTAGAGGTTGCCTTGAGTGTAATTGCACCAATGTGACGTCAATGTTGGTGGATGAGATTTTTATGAAATATGAGGATTAGCTTTTGTGTGGGTATAGTAGGTCAAGCATCGTAAAAACAATCCGCTTTCATCAATATAATTCACACTTCGTTTCGTAGGTTGAAGTTGAAATGAGAGGATATTAGTTTGATGCAGCGATGGATATCAATCAGAAATTGATTTTGAAAAGAAAAATTGTTGACTCGCAACTTTTAGTGTGCAGACTTTGATGCAGAAATTCGCCTTGAAGCAAGTACATGACTAGTATACAGGTTTTAGTAAAATCGAGAAAAACAAATATCCTCTTTGTCGGTAGATTCATGTAGAACATGCGTCTCAAGAATTAAGCGTATATTCTCCGAAAACGTGATCCAACTGTTAAGACGCCACATGTTCATCTTGTTCACGTTTTATACGGAATAAATTTCAACAGTGATTGGACAATTTAAAACACATGTCGGAATTAGCACGAGCTTCACGTCGAGAAGTAGGAACAGAAGTGTTTATGACTTAATAAAATCAGTCGAGCTGAAATCTTTATAGACACGCCATCAGCGAAACCTTTTCAAGAAGTTGAAGATGCTCTGCGGCAATGTACTTAATGTAATTGACCGGAAACTGTTCCGAATTTGTGAAAGCTTTCTTTGTAAACTAAATGAATCGTTTGACGAGCAATTATGGGCGAAATTTGAAGTTTTCCGGCGAGGGCCACCTGCACGGATTTGTCAAAAGATTCTTATTTCCTTGGGCAGTCATGTTCTGTAGACAAAGGACGAGCGTTGCTCATGCGGTTTTCATCCTTCCTCTGACTAAAAATTGTGTAGTTAGTTGTACAAACATCCGCGGCTGTTTAAAAAGAACGCCGCAATTTACTCTTCACTTCCATTATCCAACTTGCCTAATCTCCATTTAGCACCTTAAATCACCTCGAGATTTAGTTATCAGTAGCATGCAAATTTTTGACGTTCAGAAAACAATGACCGACATGTTTCAGGAGGCTGTTCAGAGGTACACGGACACGAGTTGGCAGATACATCGGCAAAGCAAGAAAAAACCGACGATAATACCCCTAAAACCTCCCCCAAAAGACGATGACGATACTAAAAACATTGTTAAAGTTAACGGAGTTAACGGCAACGTTGTTCCACCCGAAAACGAGAAAACGGTTGAAGTTCAATACGAACCGGTGAAAAGCCAAGTTGAAGTTGTTTTGGTAAGAAAGCGTGTGACTGTCACTAACAACGGTGATGACTAACTATTAGCATTCGGAATGACCCATCACCTTAACTTAGCCATTATAACTGCACGTTTAGATTAGAAGTTGATACACCATGTATGAAGGCACAGTAATGGGTTTGGTTTGGGAGTTTTTAGTGATTTTACATACAGTTTATGTGTAGTGAACTGTCAAAACAATGATTAACGGACTAGCATCTTCGTAAGAGTAGCGAGGAAATAAGATAAAGGATGTTGTACTAAAATGTTCTTGTAAAATAAGATTGATGATTTCCTTCTTAGATTCTACTTACGTTGTAGTAGATTTCAAAAATGGGTAATAAATCACGTTTGGAACTTGTTACTTTGAGATCGTTTAATCGGTTTTGTTGGTACATGAGGGATTGATTTGATGAAAGGGTAGTTAAATTAAGGACGATGTACTCTGGAAAGAACAAGCAACTTTGAAAGGAACTTATTTAAAATTCGATTACGGAATCCTCTCCCTAATACGAGTTTGTTCAAATTTTATTACTGTTTTCTAGCAAGAGAGCACAAACAAGTTTTCTTTTATAATAACTTTATTGAGCCATCCAAAGCATCGGACAATAGCGCCGATACAAATGAAAATTTTGTTTTCTTTTTGAGCCGCTCCTTCGATTCTAAATCAAATTAAAATTAAGCGAAACATTACAACAGTATATCACATACTAAAGCATTATCGCCAAAAATATTTACAAGAGATGTTAAAGCATTACGTCTTCGAAGTCACCAAAGTTTCGTTGAAACTGAATGAAAAAAAAAACTGGCTCGTTTCAACTGGAATGACTTCTAAGGAGAAATGTTAATGTGGTCGACCATTTTAATTTATATTGATTTTACACAAAACTGCAACGAATGTAATTTTGGGCATTTATATTTCATTTAATTTCAACATTTCTCTGGAGCATAAATTTACTATAATCGTTACAGAAAAAAAAAATGACAAAGCTAAAATAATGGTTCCAATGTTTCTAGAAAAATTGTACAATTCAAAGCTTCTAGCGAAAAAAAAACGAACAAAATAAAATACAATTTTACAAAAAATATGTACAATTCAAGGAGGATTAACAATAGAAATAAAAAAATGAAAGACAAGCTTGTGATTAAAACAACCAAAGAAAGAATTGAAAAAAAAATCGATAAATGGCAATGATTCAGATTCCGATGAATCTAAAAATGTCCGAAAAATCAGAATGATCCATTCGGGATTTAATGAAAACGAAAAACATGCGAATCATTCTATTTTAAACCTTTTAGTATTCGCATTAAACCCGATGCGAAAGTGAAACCTCCCAACAATGCAATTAAAACTTCTGGCAGCTTGTTTATTATTTCTGGAACCACGTTGATGTAACCTGTCTCATCGCGGATATTTTTTAATTCTCACCTTTGTATTTTAATTTAGATTTCAAGATATTGTATATTTATACCTCCGCTTTCATAACATCATAAACTATAACAAAAATAGCCGCCGCGGCAGTTAACCAACAATTTATTATCTTTCTTTGTGTAATTTTGAAAGTTAGGAAATTTAAAACATAAAAATAACGAGCAGATTACGGATTGAACAGTGTTTATTTCAAAGAGTTGTAAGACAATATGTTAACCGAAAACCGCGGATTTCCACATCTTGAAAAAATCGTGAGAAAGATGTTCATGTGAACTTGACGATTGCATTCGAGTGTGGTAATGAATGATGGATATTATGGTGGTAAAATTACATTTCGTGACTTCTGGTTTTACTTGAGCATGGAAAAACTAGAACGATTTAAATTAGCCTTAATGAGCATAAAATACCGTGCATTATCTTGACACTGATATTTACTTACTGCGAAGTAACATTACGTGCAGTTCTGAAAATATATAATTATTGACATCGTAGGGGAAACGAGAGCGAGTTGGCATAAAGGACATTACAAATTCCTTTCACATTCGTGAAAGTCGTTTATTTAAATCTTCGTGACTATTCGTCTTCCTCCAAATCTTCATATCGTGCAAACATGCATAAAGAGTTTGACCTTTATTAGCAAAGTGCCTCGTAACCCAATTTGAACTTGATATAACTGACCTACAACGTGGGGGGCGCGGTCCAGACCGGATATTGACTGAATACTTCCGTTACAAAACATCTTGTTTTCGTGATTACACACCTTTATCGATGAGCTTACAAATTGCCTTTATAAATATACAGGTGTTTGTGATCGTGCGTATTACATGAGTAATTTTCATAACAGAAAATATTATTTTCAAGGTCGGTGTCGTTGTTACACCTGTTTTGACGGAAATGTGACTTTCAATGAGAATTTTATTTGGTTACGTGGTCTGGCATTTATGATTGGATTTTGTTACATTGTCTCAGTGGTTTTTACGGGCTTCTCCTTGCTCTTGAGAGGAAAAATAGGCGGATCCTCCTGCTGTTACTGAGCAATAAAGAGAACAGAAAAACTCACTCCATTTTGTGGGAATGTTGCGGAGTAAAAAGATGACAAATCTGGGGTTTATGGGTGCTTTTTAGGAGAGCTTTAGGTTTTGCGAGCTGGGTCAAGGATCGCAACGAAAAACAGAGCTTCTGTGTCACTTATCAAATTGATAGTTGCCTTTAAGTCTCGAAGTAAAACGGATTTGATAAAGTGGAGACAACCTTGAGACGAGTTTTCATTGTAGCTGATAGGCTCATCTGTCTGTGATAAAAAAACAGAGCTCCCGCAAAACCGAATTACAAGGGTCCAATCTTTTATTAAATTACCCAAAATAAATGGAACGAACGAGACAAAGAAAAAACACTCGGGGCGAATAATGGGGCGCCAATAACAGAATTAGAAACCATAAAAGTGTCACAAGTCTCCTTTATGTTTTTAATTGAAGTTTCCATTTAAGTACAGCCTTAAAACGGATGTCAGCGTACTCTTCAAAGCTCCGCCATTAAACACCGTCTGAAAAAACACTGGCACCAATTAATTAATAACAAATAAATTTCAGAAGATGAAAACTTAATAGCTCATATTAAAAAAGCACTCTGGCAATTACGCCTCTCCCGTATCAACGTGTTTGGAATATAAATTGATAATTATAACAAACAAAAAATCCATTAGTACCTAATTTTTAATGAACGCCAACAGTTCAAGCGTAATAAATTCAACTTGATTGATCAGAAATCGGGACTGAGTTAATTTCGTCGAAGAGTGTTTAGCTCTCGACTTCCTTGTCGCTGCATCTGGTTTCTTAAAGGGGTTGGGGCGCCACCTCGTTCTCAGCTCGTATCGGGCATCTGCATGGGTGTTCTCGTGTTCATCAAAAAGAACATGTGTAGGAGCTTTACATACGTGTGCCGCATTGCTTCCCTTTCTCGTGGCCGTTAGCACGTGTTTTCTTCCTCTTTCGTCGCACACCTTGCAATGTCAACGGCACCGAAAGCTGGGACAGGGCCTGGGGGCGGCAGCGGTGGATGAATATCCATCATGTCGCTTATAACTGTGTGTATAAACGAATTGTAGCAGAAATGAGATACGGGTATAATGGAGCGAGTATGAAACTGGGAGAGGGCAGGGCCGGAGCCACGGAATTTAACGTTCTTCTTGAGTGCAGTATCGTATTATGGACTTTTTTATTTTTCTGGTATTGAAAGTGGCAGGCCTGCCTGTTACCTAAAAGCGTTTTTCCTCTTCTCCACAATTTAGCTTGAATTTTTGTAAAGAAAATCAATAAATTGCTGTAAAAATAGCTCTTTCTTAAATTCGTGCGCCGCCCCTCAAAACGTCTTAATTAGGGCACGCCAGCCTCCAGCAGCTCGAAGAAGAACGTAATCCGTGTCTCATGTCAGTGATGTGATAATAATGATTAGAGCGTAATCCAAGAAATCCAGAACGCCTCCTAAATCGGATTAAGTTTACATTACTCTAATTCACTATTAATCATTTCTGCCGCCGCAAATTTGTGACTGTATCTTTTCGCACGCCGTCCCCATTGCCGCCACCAGTTGCATCCGACCTGCGCAAATACCTTCTCATCCGATGGTCAGTTCTTGTTAGCTATCAGCTTGAAACGGTGTGAAATTTAGGCACACCCAGAACCTTCTCCGAACTCTCCCCCTGAACCGGTCCTGCAATTAGCGTTGTCTTGGCACCAAGCGTTTGATCGTTGCCGTTCCAGCGTTGCAAAGGCTAAGAACAGCAACTGGAGTCAGTGACTCGACGGCATCTGCGAGACTTCGGCGCGGTTTCCGCCACATCCCGCGTCCAAGAGCGTCGGGACGCTCAGTGGCGGCGTCGATAGAGTGTGAAACGGGCGTCATTTCCGGTTCACTTTTGTTTACGGGAATGTTGGCGTGAGAATTGAGTGCTGTGTTTCCGGCTCCTTCCGGCGCAAGACTTTGATGGATATTGTGTACATTTTCTGGTAAACTTTTAGTTTATTAGGATAATTTAGGTAGTTAAGTTAACGTGTAAACAGCGACGTTTGTGGGGCTCACTTCATCTAAATTGAGCCCTCCGGTGTGGTAATTATCAATTACCGACAGAAAAAGTCCCTGAAGAGGAATTATGGGACTTTGCAACATGTAATGAAGGGAAGGTCATTCGTGTTGATGGATTTCACGCAATAAGATAAGATATGACATCAGGACTAAATTATATCAATACCACAATTTACTTCGATTCTATTAGAGCTGTACGTGCTAAATGACACTTGCTTTATTCGCTCCTGACACTCATGAATTTTATTAATTTGAGTCCCCCGATTAAATTAAGCCAGCTATTGTTGGATCGTGTTTTTGTTTTCGAATTTGAATGAACATCTGCTTGTAGGCAACGAACAATTTTTTGGTAATTTTTAATGGGTGGTTGCTTGCTTTGAATGGGCTTCGATGACTTACTGATTAAACAATGGCAAGATTAAAATTTAAATCCTTACAAATCGATTGTGTTATTATTTTTAGAGGCATGTAAAAAAATTGGAGTGCGATGATTTATAAGAGATTTAAAAAAATTCAATTGTGTCTTTTATCAATTAATCGTAATTCCACATTCTTGAGTGCAATTTTGGTTGTATCGTTTGCCTAGGAATGCGACGATAACAATTAAATCTATCGATTGTACAAAAATACGTTTTTTAAAAAGAAAAGCCCATAAATTTCGCTCGCCACTTTCTTTGGCGAGACACCAAAAATTCTCCAAATTCCAGTAGCTGTAAATTTTTATCATCTCTTTGGTATTTTCTCGGCAGTCTGATTCTTTGGAAATACAAATATTCAAACAATATTCCCCCTTTGACATCTAACCTCCCTTTTCACCGAACATACGAATCTCAGAGTCATAGGTCAAGTCTAGTATTTTGCATAATTTGAGGGCAGACTTCTCGAGTTTACATTCCATCGATCTTCAGAAAATTCCTGTAAATAACCCGTCCCCGGAAACTTTCAAGGATACCACATAATTGTCTTAAATATCAGTCCCTGAGGCTATAACTGCTCGGTATTGTTCCCCAAAGGAACGGCACAAAATCCATATAATTTAGCCATGCATTAAATTAAAAAGAGTAATTGAATTGATGATGGTTTCTCTACAGGTGTGTTTAATCTCTTATTTAAACTGGCATTTCAGTAGAAATAGTTGCAACATCGAATTATTCATCGGTCATAAATTCAATGTCACTTGGGAATACCGCCAATTTGTTTCCATATTTACATAATGCTTATGAAAGTCGCTGTGGCTACACGAAATTTGATCAATATCTGGGGCTGAGATCATGTGAAATCATTTCTTCAGATTCAATATTTAACGTGGATAAACTCTGCCGACGTGTGTTGAATGAGGCCGAGGAATCAATTTTTTAGTGTCGAAACCAACCTTGAAGGTACGACACCTACAATTTCAGGAAAGACCCCACTTGAGAGGTTAACAACTCTTAAATATTCCAAATAAACGAATCCTGCTATATCATCTTTAACGATGCGTTGTGAAAGGTCCTAAAAAGCAAAGGACTGTGTTAATGTAAAGTGACATCTCTTGTATACTCATTTTATTTAATCAAGCGGAATATCTTCAACTTTTTTGCCACACCACGCAAAGCAATTTATAATTCGCGAGACGTTCAATTAGGGGCAATTGAAGAGTCCTAGCACGTGTTCCAAGACTAGAATTACAATTAAACGATTTACGTATTTTAAATAGGTGACAAGTGTAGCGAATTTGACTTCGTGATGGTGCTGAAGAACGAAACGTTTACGATTCAATAAAACTGATTTTTACTAGCTTGATATTTAAATGTCGGAAGTAGTCGATTTGTGGGATCTGGCACCCTCCGAAGCGAAATTATCGCAGTTTAATGGCTGTAAATGCCGCTATCTTCAAATCTAAGCACTGGCTTTGAATCGTACATAATCGCCCCATTTTCAACGCCGCCAGATGATGTAGAAACTCTGCGAATTAGCGCTCTAAAGTCAACAGAATTGCCGCCCCCGCTGATTGATTTTCGTGAATTTGTCCCGCTGTGAGCTTTTTTAAAGCAAGTCTATAAATATATGGAGGGGGGTTGTGATTTTAAACAGTGAACTGCATTCCAGAAGGAGAGTGTAAACACTTAAAACGCGAAGGAAGTTTCTAAGTGTTTAAAAGGCTAAAAGGGTTCACATTCTTTAGCTTCCACTCCTTGATTTCTTCCTTGCGATTGGACTGGTTTAATTTACGAGTGCCAGGTAGTTGTTGGATGGAAGTATGTAATTCTGCGGTTTGTTGGAGCAAAGCTGTGAGTAATTGAAATTTATAAGGAGAAATTGCCTGTAAATTAGATTGGAGCTTCTGGCAAATAAATTCGATGTAAACAGGAGGAAGAGTTTTTGTAATAGGATACTCTTTCATCTTGCAATTTTAATAGCCCATGATCGTATGGTATTTTTAGGTGTTTAAACATACCAAAGTCTTGAAGTTTGGGATATTTTTACTGGTTGAGTAAATGAAATTGTAGCCATTTATCATTTTAAAATAGAGTAAAATCAACAGACGTACAATTTTTAAATATCACAGAATGTGCTCTGATTTCTAAACTAAATTGTTATGTCACAATTAACTAAAATATTTTGTACGTTTAATTTAAACAATTCTTAAAAGCTCTGACAGTCCCAGAACATCTAAATTTTAGATTTTTTTATTTTCACGATGAACTGGAAGCTTTAAGCAGATTTTTTTTTGAGTACACTGCTTTTTTCAGTTTTGCGTAACAACTTGCATGAAACTTTATATTACATTATTACAAAGGTAAATAAAGTCGTAAATAAAGTCGCTTCTCAACGAACTATAGAGCTTGCTGGGAGAGTTAGGTTTTGCTAAGATATTTAAGAAAAATTAATAAAAATTTCGAAAATCTAAGAGGTTTAGAAACTTTTTGATACTTTTTTGTATCGAACTTTTAAATTGGTACTTCAATTTTTTAATGTTATACGTCAAAATAAAGCTTGAAATATTTGCTTTTTAACGCAGTGTTAAACATGTTATTATCTCTCGTCATTTAGACGTTACCTGACAAAGACTATGTAGCAATTTTTAGAAAAAATGCATGCTTTGTTATTTTTCGAAAATTTTGTAGAAATTTAGTTTTAGTATCAATCTAGATATTATTTTTGCCCCAGATATTTTTTTTGTAAAATTGTTGATACTTTCATTGGTAATTCAAGTAAAGATGCAAAAACAAAATTCATTCCTATTCGAAGTCAGGAGACTTTTCCACGTTTTCAGTAGAATTTTTTTTCAAAATTTGTTGACATTTATCGATTTACAAGGAGCAATTTTAGATATCAGCAGGATTTGAATGTGATGCCGCAGGAATTGCAGGAGTTTAAAAAATCAGCATTGTGTAACTCGCTCTTCTGAAGGACTAATCACAAAGCCGCAATTTAAATTTAGCGCTTATAAAAAAATTCTACACGAAAAATAGCCCTTAGTGTTATGTTTCAATTTTTTTCATGCATCGCCTTTATGGTTTTCGTGACAAAATCCGGATCAAGGCAAAGCACGCTAATTAAAGTTGAGACATTCTTTTATGTGCTAATTCGCAAGAATGCCAACCTCCGCCTATAAAGTTCCGGACTCTAAAACCGGATTACTCCGGACAATGCAGAAACAGCGGAACCAATTTGTTTCATATGACAGTCCCATGTCAAATCACAATTACACAATTTTCCATGGCTCGCACCTATACTTGGAATAAATCATAAAAATGCCCATAAACTTCGCGATTACTTATGCATGCAAAGCGGCGATTGCAAAATCCCAAAAACAGCGATGACGTAAACTCGTATTTACCATTCTAAACAACACTGAGCAGTGGTCAAACCTCCAATAAATCACACCAGTGTTTCGAAAAATGCATCGACGTAATTTGGCAGAGTGTGAACGCTCCATTAATCTATTTATAATGATTTTTGTTTAGAAATTCGCAATGATGTTCTTGCGGTGCATTGAGCTGAGCCTTGGGGGTTTATGGCGTGGCAGTAATGGATGCGGTAGGGCAATATAAAAATATTCTCATGCATGTGTGGGTTCATAAATTATCGTCGAGGATATTGCTCGCAAATCGAAGGATATCGTGTTACTCGCAGCATGTTGAGGAGCACTGCTCACATGTCCGCGACGTCAAGAGCTCGAAAAATTCGCTACCAATTAGTGTTAGTGTTGGCATTAAGCTCGCGGTATTAACATCGCTCGAGATCGCAAAAAACCAACCCTAATCCGCGTTTAACCCAACTACCATTATTTTATCGTGTAAAATAGTGTCTAGTTTCTCAACATGACGGCATATTTTGACAGAAGAGATTTGTTCTACACGAATTGGACGGGGGTGAGTAAACATTGGGGTTAAGTGTTATTTCCACCCAGAAGTGTTAATTACAACAGACGAGGCCTAGTGCCAGACATGAAAATATTTTTGGAATAGTCGTAAATGCGCTCATTCACAATTACCGCTCCCTTAAATTTTAGATAACAGTACCCGCCTATTTAATCACCATTCAATTAAAATCAAATGTAATTTTTATCGCTTATAATACAATGGCAGTGAAATAATTGCAATCATGCTGTGATTTAATACGACAACCGTCGATGAGTAATGTGAATTATTTAAATTTACAGAGTTAGCTTTTTAAAACGGATTATTTACTGTCAGCGGGATGGTACCACCACAGTGATTTTTCTTTGATTGCCGACGTCGAATCAGCGGTTTACACGCCGTTTTTGCTTATTGTTTCAAATTTGCTGTGATTTAGATGGCGAGGAATTTTTTTCTGTCCTGCCGGGAAATGTGAGAAGATACATGGGTCACATTTAAATGATTGAGAAAGAGACTCCGCGTCAAGTTGCAGCGGTTTTTCCAATCCTATCTTCACTGTTTAGGATTGCGGCCAAATTTTCTCTGCAGCGGGTGATAATTTTCACAGCTTCGTTTCCAATTTGTTTTTGATCAATAAAGTGTGTCTCTGACACTAATAACAAATTTAATAAAACCATCAAAAATTCATCTGCCACATCATAACTCAACGCCGGTTTTAATTGACACGAAAATTATATTTTCACCACTCAGAAATGAATGCGGCTTTATATTCCCACTGCCATCAATTTGATGAAAATATCCCGGCACATTAAGACAAAGTTAACAGGTTTGGAGGATTCCTAATCGTCCCGATTGTCTAAAAACTCATTTTCGTGGAATAATCAACAACATTCTTCGCAGTCTTCACGCAGGTAATAATTATAACCAGCTTTCATAAATATATTCTGCTAATAACCACAATTAAGACTTCCTCGAATTCCCAACGTGTCAAAACCCGTCACGAAATTAAAATAAAAACCACCTTTCTACCCCGAAAGTAATTTGAATACATTTGCAGTTTCCTCTGATCACAAATTCATAGCTTTTTCATGAAAGCGCGGGATGCTGTGTTTTCACGTCGTCATAGTGACGAATTGACCAAAGTGAAGACAAAACCAAGTCGTCATCCCTCGCTAAGAGTCACCCCTTGAAAAAATTGGGGGGCGAAACTAGCCGAACGGTTGCGGAAGATCCGGGAACACGAGATTGGGGAGATTCTAGGAGAGGGGGTGACTCTGGGATGCAGACAGCGGGCGTGTCTCGCACCGCAATACCGGAGTTTTAACCGGAGTTTAATTAGTGAACAATAATTACATGTTTAGTGACTTAAAGTGATGGACTGTGATGATCTTGTGATATAATCGATTTAGGTTTTTTTGTTGATTTTTAATATGTCGGTTAAGAAGTCCAAGTTAGAGACGCCAGTTAGTTGCTGCTGTCAGTGCAGGAAAAACTCGGATGCTGGCTTGGAACAAGTTACTGCGAAATTACTCTACCGTATCGCATTTACAATTTGGCACGTGGCTTTTCATATTGAGAACGAACAGGTTGGTTGGATTGCATTGATTCCCGCCAATGCGGACGTTGATTGTGTTGTTGTTTCACAGAAAAAAATACTTCCAATAACACTGAGGCCTGATCTCGGTGCTTTCAATGGCAAATACAAATTTCAAATCTGTGACTCTAAATTTTTGAAAGTTTAATTTTTACGTTGGTACAAAAGTTTCCCACCTGAACTATGGACAAAAGAATTAAAAAAAATAAAACTACATTTTTTGCTATCATTTTTCTCGCTCTTGTTGCTAAGAATCCTACATATCCCGAATTTGAAAATCTATTTTTTTCTATTTTCAATTTCTTTCCGTGAACTTTTATTCCGGGTTTTTGATGCTCGAAATTTCCGCCACAGAAAGATGGAGTTTTTGCCATTGTTTTTCTTGCACTTGTGTTTAAGTCTTACCTATTCCCAAATCAAGTTGATTCTTTTAGCAATAAGACAAATGTGTAGAATTTTTAATATATTCTTTTTGGCGAAGCAAACTTAGAATTCTCATTTTGGAGGTGAAGATAAGAATTTGAAAAAAAAATTTTGAAGATAGAAACAAAAGATTACCAAATTACCACTCGACAGACCTGGACAATTTTACAAAGAATAAAAAATGTAAAAATGTAGAAATGTATTAATTCAACTATCAAATCTGAAGACGTGATTGTCTGGCATGCTTATTAACTGTGCCAGTTTGCCTAAGTTTAAAACAAAAGAACCCAATCTCAGAAATTTTCCTTTGTAACTGTAACAAAAATAAAAAAAAAATCCGAATTTTTCTGATGGTTTTAAGGTTACAGCAATTAAATTTGGAAGGCTTATTATGTTCAAAACGACAAATCACAAAGTTTTAGAACAATAAAACAGAATTAAAAAAACTTAAAAACAATATTTTATTTTGCCATAAACTCTAATAATTATGTTAATGGTCAAATTATGGAATTTGGAGGAGTCAACGTTTGACTTGCTTTTCAACTCTAATGGTAAAATCTTAGACAAATAAAGAAACATTTTAGGAGAGTTTTAACCATATATTGAAATTTGCACACGTTAGCTAATTCGGCTAAATTATACATTTTAGAGCAAGCGATAAAAATTTTATAGTTATCTTCTTTTCTTCCAAACTGGTAGTTTCAACCCTAAAAGAAAGAAGTCATTACTGCTTTGGAAGCAGTTATTAACTCTGCCAAATTACAAAAGTTGGACCAAGAAGAACATCTTTTCTTTAAAAAAAGCGTAAAAACAAACAATTGTTCTTGGAATAAAGTGTGATCTTTCCACCGAAAAAAGGATAGAAAGTGCGAGTATAACTCAAAGCTTTGCCCAAACAAAGTTACAAAGTTTACGGAAGTTTCTGCCAACAATTTAAAAGTCGATTTTTGGTTGGCACACATTTGAGACATCGGGACAAACACGTCCCGTCAAAGAAAAAATAATATTTTAAATTTGTTGTCGCTAGTCGTGTCCATTTCCGTTGACAACTTCTATTTGTAATAAACTCGCAAATGGTCCTTTGTTCCAGAATTTTTCCCTACAGGAACTAGCGCATAACCCAACTAATAACTTGGTACCCTCTATTTCTGCTTGTCTATTCACAGTCATTTTATTTGATTAACGTTGACATTATTGCCACAAACTAAAATAGAACGGAGCTTGAGGGTAACACGTTCCTACATCGCAAGCAATTACCTGAAGTTGTCTTTCACAATTCCGGAACGTTATCAGTGCTGTTTTGCAAATGGGGGAACCATTCCTTAGAGATATCAGTTGTAACATCAGAATTAAAAAAAAAACATGACTGAAGTCTCTAGTTTAGACGAGTGTTGATTAAAATAAACATGAAGACCTATTTTTGGACCAATTATGAAGCTAAATTCAAGTAATGATAGTCGTGGAGAGTAGCGGTTAATAAAACATGAACCTGGTCATTAACATTGGAAATAATGAGTACAGATTGCAGATCTGTGTTACTTATTTTATGTGTAAACTTGAAATGATGACCCTCGTATGATTTGGCTTCATATCTAGAAAGTTATTAAATTCCATCAAAATTCTAGAGGACTGTTTAATATAATTTGTAGCAGCTTTGGATGCTATTTTAAGAAAGGAGTCCTTCAAATTCTTTCAGTCTGGAATTAACATTGAAGTTCATCCAAAATTATAATTTGATCAGTCTGACGCAATGTTTTTCCAGCAATTATCGACCCCAAGTACTCACCTTGTACGTGTTTATTCTCGGCGCATTTTGAAGGTTTTTCGGAAAATTACACTAAAATCGTACTTTTTCTAAGGACTTCCAAGAAAAGCTCGATTGCATTAACTCACCGTTAGCTTTCGCAATCACGTTCTGCAACGCGATTATCTCAAGTGCGTGTATTAATTATTTTAATTTTCCGAAGATCAAAGAGTTATACAAGGAAAGAGCTTGCAAGCTGATGAAGTGTTAAATTATGGTTAACAGCAATAAGCTCGCACTTGACTTCTTTCGATTGCGTTTAATAGCATTGAACCTCCCGACAATCAATCAACTAATGAAAGAAAAATCCGTGGCGGCAACATTCTCAGTTTCAATCTAAGATTATTTGTGTATGTAAATCTACTGCTTTAAATATGCTAATGTAAATGAATAAATGCCGCTTTTAGAGCGCAGTCGGCATCAAAATGATCATCACGACAAATATTTATCAAGTTTCTAGCCAAGTAACAAAACAACCTTTACGAACTTCCCTTCTAAATCTTGTCTTTAGTGCTGGAAGCGTGGTAATTATCACTGGAAACGCAAACCGCGCTATCAATAAATCCGCGGCGCCGAACTTATCTTATGTACACGTTAAAGTAGAATTTTTACCATTTTCAGCTGGATATTAACTTTGGTTTTTGTTGCAGCACTCCCACGATGAACTGGCGAAAAACGGAATCGAAATGAATAAGGTAAGGCACAAATAAATTAGTCTCCTTTAAAGGATAAATTAGAGCTCTTCATTTGGTTACATAACCATTCTTGGCCGCCACCATCAATTTTGATTTATGGCTCAAAGTAGTAAAGTTTTTTTTCGTGGCGATTACAATTTCAAGGTTTGTTGCGGTTCAACTAAGCGACAGAAAAAAGTCAATTTAATTAACAGGGTACTTAATAGGAACAGATTCTTTGTAGTTCTGCTTAAAAGCTCCAGCAGGTGTGGCCGAATCGTCCTTCAACAATTTAGAAGAGAATTGTGTCCTGCGATTGTAATTAGTATAATTAAAAACTTAATTACTCTGACTTGCTCACCTCTGTATTTATAGTCAGTTTAATTATAGATTCTTCTGTCACGAGATAAACTGAAATTTATTGTTTTTTGAAATCTCGGAAAACGTTAATTATCTCCGTTTTTTATCCGGCTTATTAGCAACGTTCGGATTAGGCGCATCAGCAATTAACTTTTTCTATTTTGCGACCGACTGTAATAATTTGTTACACTTCCTGCCTTTTGCATGTGAAATTAATTTTCCCCGTAATTTCCACCATAATAATATGTATACAAACGATTGTTATTCAAATTGTGTAATAAAAATTAAATTAACTAAAATTTATCTGCAGGATTCCGAGAATACTATTTTCGGCAATTTATTAATTTATTCAAAGTATCCATGTCGGGCTAAATGTGAATTCCAGTCTTGTTCCAAATTGGGTATAAATTTCAAAACAAGTGACAACATGGCTAAATATATCAAAGGAATCTGCATAGAAATAAAAGTCGCGACCTTTACCGGTGTTTGGGTGTGCAATTTTATTTAAATTTGGACTAATTTTAAGTGAAAATATGTCTAAATGATAGATGGATCGATAAGAGCGTTTAAAATAGTAAATTAAATAGGAGAGTGGTTTTCTTTATCGGAAACTATTTGTTTAACTGAAGTGGTAATAAATAAAATAATTGAAAAATATAGTCATTTCACACCGTAAAAATAGAGGCAATGTTAATGAGCCGATTGTGTTTAAAAATGGGAATTTTAGTTTACTAAATTATTAATAACTGTCTGTAAAGACAAAATTACTGAATTTTTTCAAAATTATTCATGAGCTGGAATTAGAGTCTGTTGGTACTGCAAAACCTCTTGAAGCTTTCAAGTTTTGGCATCCTTATTAATCCTTCATTCATTTTTTAACTAGAAAAACTTTTATACAAGAAGGAGATAAAGCCGCTTTGATGTATTAACTTTTCTGCACCTGAATTATTCAGAGTGACCTATTTTAACTCTTAGAAAGGCCTGCATACAAAGTTTCCGCAAACTCATGCTTGAACTACTTTTTACAAAATGAATTCAGTGCGGAACTATTACTTTATATTTTGTTGAAAATTTCACTGTGACAGTAATTTATTTCAGTTTGAAAAATCTCCAACTTTGAGGCAATACATCAAAAACTTTCTTCGGTTTTTAGTTTTACGACTATTTTAACAGGAATTCTTTGATATGTAAATGCTCCAGATTCCATTATTTAATCATTTAATGGATATCCTTTTATGGTAAAATGTAACAGGACATCAATCCGCGCAATCAGTTTCTAATTTTTTATCCTTATTTTGTCAATTTATCTAGATCAGCATTAAATCTGCGTCATCTTTTTTTATATAAATCGCAAACATTCCGCGATTCAAACCAAATATTTTTATCGCTCTGTTGAAACGTCCTTGTTTATTTTTATTCATAATTGTTTATTCCAATCTTTATCAAATCCATTACGTGTTTAAAAAAAGCGCAAGCAAACGCTGAGATTATCCATGACATCAACTCTCTGCAGCGATCAATGCATTTGCATCTGCTGAAAGCCTCAAACAAAAACGTGCGAAAAGGCACTTCATTACTTAAACCACGACGAAAAAAATTCAATCGATCCACTTTCCGCAGATGCTGACTTCAACATCTTACAATGGTGAAGCTCTTACAAGTCAGCCGAGATCATCCAGAGGGAGCTCTTCCAGTAGCGGCATGGATTTAAGTTATGTGACGGAAAGGATTATCTCAGTGTGGTTCCCGTCTTCCACAAATTCGCATTCGTACCGACAGGGACAAAGACAGGCGGCTCATATGTTGACGAGTAAACATGGAGATAATTATATGGTGAGTAGGAAACTAGATAAAGCTGAAAGGACAAGATTCGGAGTTTTGCTCTGAAGAATTTCTGCCTCTGCACCGGAGCGTGACACTGTCGCGGTCCAGCAGTTCTTTAAGATCGCATCTTTCGTGTCGTAATTATGATTATGCAACGCCCTCGTTGTGATGCTCGTAAATTTCTCGCGATCCCCTGTTCTTGTGCACTACAACAGGTTTATTCTTCATCGTCCATCTTACTAAGTGGTATTAATTTGATACTCGTGAAGATTACATCGGATTTATTCACCACAGATTTTCCCCCGTTTAAAGTTACGTTCCTGGCTCTTGTCTGGGAATTAAATTACAAACATTTACGTTTTACAGGTATTTAATCTCACCGAGCCTAAACGAGCACTACGGAACGAACATAAACACGTTAAAGAAGTCGGTTGGGCGCAAAACTTGGCACCGCCGTTGGAGAAGCTTTGCAGTGTATGCAAGGAAATTGACTCCTGGCTCTCCGGGGATCAGCACAGGATTGCGGTATTACACGCTAGGTAAATATCTTACGAGTGACCTCTTCACCTTCGCCAAAGACTGTTTATTTGAGAGGTATTGCGACACCTGCAAGTTCTTTAACACTGGTCCTGCTGTTCTCTTGTCAACGCGAGACGTTTAAAATTTTATGGTCAGAGCGTCATAATAAACGTGGTTTATGGTGAGAGCGCTTTGTTAATTTCGTTTTGTTTTAATTTTTCATGGAACATCCTAGGACGTGTAACTAGAAAATTTATGTGCGCGCTGTGAGTTTTTATGGTGTCAGAGCAGAAATAATTTGTTACACAACTACATTATTTCGGTGGAAATGTAACGCGGAGAAACTACCAATTCGAGAGAATGGTTCTTTTTTTCTGGTACTTCAGTCTCTCAAATATTAAACCAGAAGTGTTTACCAACGAGGAAGTTCGCAATTTTAATGTCATCTCACTGAAATGCAAATGCAGGGAATGAAACAGCGTTTCTTCGCTTTTGTTGGAGTTAAAAGGGGTCACTTTTAGGGCTGACCTTTCGCGATGCTTATATTGGCTCAACTGTTAAATTTTAAAGACATATTTATTGCGTTAATAAAGAAAACAATAAACTGGCGGCGTGATAAAGCATCTCATCAAAAGGATCAAAAGAACAAAAGGACGGTGCAATTTACATTTTTCTTGGCAAAATTTTTGTCACTAGGAGTGAAAAAAATCTTCAAAGCGTCAAAAAAATTAGCAACAATAAAAGAGAACTAGTTGTGATCTTTTAGTTTGCCATCTGTTCCTATTACATCTATTAAATTGTCATTCTCAGTATAATTTCTCTTACCTTAAGAAGCACTTTACTCCTTTTGGCGCGAGAAACAAACAAGCCAAAGTGAAAATAGGAAATTGCTACAAATTAGGAAATGAAGAAAGCTCCAACAATTACGAGAGTGACGACAAGTGACAATTTCAAACACACACATTTTCGTCAGAAAAAGAAATTCATCGACGCCGTCACAATTTTTTCCGCTAAATATTGACATTCTTCATAATCACCTTCCGTGTGATACAAGATCGTATTCCGCACTTAACATGAATTGAATATCTGATAAACAGCACGACTAGTTAAGCACCTCTCAAATAATCCAATTTCCTCCATTTTAACGCTTTTCCTTACACCAGGGGCAATAAAGACAAACTCGGAGTCATCGTAGCAGCTTACATGCACTATTCAAGCATTTGTGGAAGTGCTGAACAAGCTTTAGACCGATTTTCGATGCGAAGATTCTTGGACGACAATGTAGGACCTCTTGCTTTACCATCGAACAAAAGGTGTGTGTGAAGGACCATCCATGGTGATGAGTTTTTATCAATTATATTACAGATACGTCGACTATTTCGCTGGCTTGTTATCGCATAATATTAAAATCAATGCCGCTCCTTTGTATCTGACCCACGTCACGGTGTTGGGAGCTCCGTGCTTCCAGAGAGGCGGTTGCAGAGCCTTCTTGAAGCTTTACGAAGGACAGACTCCTGTCTACACATCAGGTAAGTCTAATTAAAATAAAAACAGATTGAGCTTTTGTGTGTATCGCTGAAATTGACACTGATAAAGCTCGTTGCAATTTTCCCATCAATCTCTGCTTTAATTGTTTAATCTCCGGGGACAGAATCAAATGTTAAACTCGTCGAACGTGTCTTCACAGTCCAACAACTTTGTCGACGATCCCGTCCCTGACAAGCGTTACATAACTTTAGATGTTTCATTTTTCATGTGCAATAAAACAAGTAGTTCATTCAACATCATTCGTTTAACTTTATTGTAGTAATAAAAGTCGGTGTAGCGTAACTAGTTTTATTTCCATCATTTTTATGAATAAAAGAAAAATTCAATTCTGGTTCCATATGTATGAATCCCAAACTGGAGCTTATTCATAACTCAATTACAAAGTTTGGTGATCTTGGGACGTAACTTCTTCAACAAATTTTAACTGGTTAATCCAACACCGAATTTTTAACTCCCGGAATTTCCCACATTTTAAACGAATTTTCTGTCGGTCATCCTATTTATTTTCGTGGGATCGAAAGTAATCCAACTTCAGAACTCGGCCGGAATTTGTTGCCGCAAGGTACAATATTTTAGAGCTTCTAACTTTCCCATGTTAATAAATCGCAAAGCTACCGTTTTGTAGTGTTTTCTTTTAAAACTTCGTTTCTCGAACTGGTTCTATTGATATTTAAAAGCTCATGACTTGCCGTTACGTTCCTCCAACTCATTTTTACGGCATTCGTGTGCAATGTTCGCATCAAAATGATCTAATGGAATTTAAATGGTATAATGTGTTGCCTACACAGCCAATGAACTTCCGATGTCATTGAAACCATTACCAATATTCTTGGAGAAAGAACAGAGGTGGACTGCTGAGAAATTTGGATGATAGAGATATGTAGGATAACAGATTGAGTGAGAGTTCATTTTGTAGAAAAAATGTTTTCTGAATTATTCATTATTTTGCCACTCTTGTATTGATTGGACTTTCTTCTTTTCCTAAGTTGTATTAATTTCTCATTGCCATTTGTGGCCTGTTTCTCCAACTAGATGTTGGAGAAACTGAAAGAAATGTGCTAAACTATCATCGTGTTACAATTCGATGCAACTTTCAAAATTCGCATTTTTGCTAATTCTATGGATATGCGGGAAAATTCTCGTCTTGGTGTCCAGATAGATAAAAATCTATCAGAAAATGGATGCATGGAATGAAAGTCCAGCTTTTAGCAAAAATTTGGAATTTTATTTAGAAACAGAAGATTTGGCGCATCCACCATTTTTTTCAACTACTGTAAAAACTATATTCTTCGTAATTCTGTAGATATTTTGACATTTGTTCGTCTCTGTATTTACATAGACTGTATCTACAAGACAATTCCACGGAAATGGAACTTCAGCAGTTATTTGAAATTTTATTAGGAAATGTTAGATTTCATCTTAATAATACGAAAATTTTTAAAATTTAAATATTTCCAAACTAAAATTTTGGGCCTTCCTTGCTGACATTTTAGAAAAATGTACGAAAATTATTTCGGCAAATCATTATTAAAGTATCAGACATCGACGCTTATCTATTTTGGTTTGTTTCGTTTTCATCTTCTTATCTCGTTTTGATATTTTCTCCAAACGGCACATTTCACGCCCCAAGAAATGGTAATCCTCTTTCCGCATCAGATTTCTCCGTCCCGATCTGACATCTAATATCCAAAAATGTATCCACATTTCTCCAGAATTTTATTTGTGTTCCAGGCGTCTACAACGTATCAAGTGGTGTAAGCCAGTTCACTGTGAACGTCGCAGGGGAGCGTCGCCGTGGCCTGCAGCTAAGGGGTGACATTCTGATAAAGTGCTATCACCGAGGAGACGTGGGAAGAGAAACGGTATTCGCATGCCAATTTCACACTTGTGCGGTAGCCGATTACACGCTCAGCTTTACGAGACAAGAACTCGATGTCGCTTGCAACGGTAATAGGAATACTAATCCAGACCCTTGGGGTAGTTACTAACTAAAAACTCTTTGTCCCCAGATCCACGTTTCCCAGCAGACGGCGCCGTCGAACTGCATTTTTCGCCGGGTCCAGAAGGCCGTCACCCCGCACCCGCCCCCACACCGGCAGTACCATTCACGTTAGCAGACGATCCCATCACCAGGGCGGACAGCCCATTCTTTGTGGAGGAGTACGACGAGGAAGGAGACTCAGACTCCGGTAATTAATTACATAGATTTAACATAAAATATAACACCGGTGGGCAAACTTCCAGAAAAATAAAAGAAAGTTGTTTCACAGTGTCATACATTGCGGTTGTTTAGAAAAGTCGGCTGCATTTCGAAGTTTTTTTATCAAGACGGATTTTTGTGGCGCCTTGCGCAAACTTCGCCGATTTATCGTCAGTTTGGTTCATCGTAAAAATACTTTCAATGTCGAGAGAGAGTATCAAGTTTAATCTCAGTTGCGAAAACATTGCACGCATGAGATTCAGTACAGCCGCTCGATTTAGCCGGTATAATTGTGCTCTTAGGAAATTGCATCGTACCTTGTTTTAAAATAGCAGCAAAACACAGTTCCTGCACTAATTGGTTTGTTGGTGTGTTGAGTAGAAAAAACTCTAAATTGCTCGCGTAGGAGAGAATTACCGTCGTTTTTTCCCCATCTTCTGTAATGGGCGTCCCCTTCCATTAATACAAATAACGTTGTTGTGCAGGACGCTCATTACACCATGATTATTAGTGCGATACAAATTGAATTTATGACTAGAAATGTGGAACAAATCGAATGTCTACGTCACGCTGTGCTTCACGCGTCGTTAACCATAATTTAAACTTTACAAAATGTATATTTTGCCATTCCGGATGTATCCAGACGAGAAAATAACCTCTGGACCAACCCGAACCTTATATCAGCGAAATGGTCTATGAAGCAAAGAACTAGTGCTCACGAAACGACACTTAGCTGAAATCACAAAGATCTATTTATACAATCCACACCTGGCTTTAGTCTGCCAAGTCTCTGACCAAGGTTTTTTCATCTTCTTGTTTGTATAAATCTCTGCAAACACACTCGACAAGCAAAAGTTTCGTACTTTTGCTAATACATACATCTCGTGGGAGGAATCCCGTTTCCGTTACGCACGACGTTCATTGGGAAAGAATGCGTTTCCAGATAATTGAACCATGGAAATCGTCATAAGTTTCCAGAGGTTGTTCAGCGGAATTGTAGTGTCTCTCCAGGAAGCTGAGCCGAAATAGGTTCATCAAGCGCCTTTTCCGCAATAAAGCTTTTAATCTCCGGTGGTAAAAAAAGACGAGTAATAACAGTCTCATTGAGAATTAAAAAGACTGACATTATTTCTGGTTTTATAGATAAAGGTCTGCCATCAAGGTTAAAAATAGGAGAATTATGCTGTGGCATAAAATTTATCGATCGCTGCAAATTACGTCATCCACGTAAATTTCGCTGTTATTCTGGTTTCTTCTATAATATTCGGCGGTTATGGGATTCCATAACCTGAGCGAGATGGTTCATAAAGTTGGGCTCGTCGATAAATTTTCCATGTTGATATATGAGTCCATTTCTATATTGGTCTGCGCCGCAAAGACATTTCTTGGTTCAAAAAAGACTTTTTTAGTTTGTTCAGAAAACTTCTTATTGACAGTGCTAGACGAACTAGACAAGAGGTGAAACTGCAATACGCAGTTTTTGCAAAGAATCTAAAGAAAATTCAAAAATGGTTTGTTTGAAACTTGGCTGATATACAAAAAATAATAAATTTGCTGCACCTAGACAAGGAAATAAAGCAAGCAAAGACTAGAAATAAAAGTAGTGGGAATTTATGGTTTTAGGTAAAAATATCTGTATCTTTTTTCTGTTCCATGCAAACGAGCAGCGTGCAAGGTAACATCCTCCCAATCCATCCAAAACGCCAATGAATTGATTCTTTTTTCCCCATTTGCATGCAAATTTAACCAATGACAAGTTACGCAAGCAATACGCTCTCGGGTTGGTCGTTTTGTACGTTTTTTGTTATAAAAACTAAGATAATGCCAGCCAATGCAGTGATCGGAATGTCTCAAGGTAGTGTCAATCATGAAGTATCAATTATCACGTCTCCATTTTCTTCAATTTCACACTATTAAACAATCTAAAAAAATATTAAAATGTAAATTTTAAGGATGAATTCGAGTTCTTTCAAAAATTCGTAGTTTCCTGAGATCCGTAAAAATGTAAAAAATACAAATTTCAGAAACCAAAGATAAAAATGTTAGATTTAAGGAACTAAAAGGACGCAAAAAAACAATCGATTTCATTTGTCTAAACTTGAAGGAGATATGTATTAAGAAAATTTGATCAATTCAAAACGCGGCAAAGAGAAAGAGCCCCGATGTTGCCCCCATTTTCTTTTATAAAATAAACTGCATAAAATTTTCTTCCTGTTTCTCTTAAAGTTTATCCACCTCTTGCGGCCGCTTGCTTTAGCTCTTCCACACGTCCTGTCGCCACAAATCTGTCATTTCCCCGTTAGTAAGCAGAACACAAAGCATATTTCCCAACACGTGGACGATGGCCTTCCATCACTTTTATTATCAACAAGTCTCCACTATAAAATTTTCGTATAGTTTCATCCGGCCTTTTTGAAATTGCCGGCAATCAACTAAATATAATTTGGCCTGCACCGGCCTCGCGTTATTTCTGTCCATTGGGGGGTACCTATTTTAGCGTTTGAAAATAAAATCAGAAGTCCGAGATCGAAGCGACGAGACGGAGTGCGTCGTATGTTCGGTTCGATCGGAAAATGTCTTGTTTTGATTTTGAGGTAAGAGCAATAAATGCTGTAACCATCGCATGTGAAAGAAAAGTTTGCTACTTTTCGGTGTAACCTTGATGTTGTTTGCTGATTAATTTTGCAATATTGTCTCGATGGCAATGAGTTTATCAGAACCGAATTGAGGCTTGCATTGGGAGAAGACAGTGAAGCGCCCTCAGTGATTGCTTCATTTAATTATAGACCAAGAGAGAGACAATTCGAGTCTGGTTTCGTGAACATCGCAAAAAAGATTCTTTAAAACGGTGGTCGTAAATCTTTGGGTATCAATTTAGTAAGTTGCGAGAGCGCACGACTGAAACCAATCATTACAACTAATTAAACATTTATTTATTTGTGCCAAACAAATCGTAAATCTCCATTAAATTATTAGTACCAGTTGTTAGAGCTATTTATTATGTGCAAAATGTTAGGATCGCCGATCCCACTTTCTCGATCAATTTAACAGAGTATTTATTGTTGTAAAGAGCTCTATCCATTGCAACAATAATAAGCAATGTCAATTTCTCCAGCAATCTTGTACTTAAGTGGGGGCTGCGCTCCCACCTAAAAAGGATTGATCCGTAATTTCTAAAGAAGTTTTCATTAGTGCTTTACACTGTGCAACGAAAAACACGTGGGTGGGTTCGAGAAACAATGATTCAGTGCTTTTGGCGAATGGAATTCAAGGTTTTATCCATTGAAAAAAATTGGGATTAATCAATTTACGACTGGTTAGAATGTAAGTGCTCTTTCAAAAAGCAGAATTATTGACCGCTCGTACGCCGCGTGGAGGCGGGTGTTTTGCAATCATGTAAATTTTATTCAAAGATAAAGACATTCAGGACCTTAATTGGACAGGTGTTGCCAGCAGGTCGTGAACCTGAATAAAAGAGCGAAAAGTTGGACCACATTCTCTTTTTTATCTCATCTTTCTCCTCGCTATCATGTTCTAATAATGCGCTTGAAATCCTACCTGTTAGCACTTAATTACCCCAATTTAATTAACGAAAGTGCTCGGTGTCAAGGTTACATTTTTGCGAAATTTTTTTCCCACCCCTGAGGTGCGGCTATAAGCTTGCGTAATTTATGCTCACCACTAAGTGAATTATAGCAACAAGTTGGGAAAATGTAAAATAAGCTCCACCGATGTCAAGCTCTGAAACATTCTAATAACGGATCCCGTGGAGCTTTATTTATAAATCGCAGTTTCTTAAAGATGTAAATTGCACGCTTTGCGCCTTCTTTTGATGTTAATAACGTAAAGGTCATGTCTGGAGGAGGTTCTCACCTACAATTTACAATTATTACGTTCAATTTGGTCTTCCTTCACGTTTTGTGTGTTCTTGTAATTTGACAGAAAAGCGATAATTATTACTGGAGGCGGCGATCTCCTGGTGAGAAAGGAAATGAGATTAGGTTTTTAAAGTACTCGCGGCTTCGAAGTGGCATTCCGATGTATTATTACGATGATAAATGGGTCAGTTGGGTGTTCCATTTCTTGGATGTGGGTCAGTAATAAAGCATTTTAATAACTGACCAGAGATGATAAAAACCTTTTAATTGTCGTCTTGAAGGAAGAAAAATCCTCGAGATAGCGTCAGCCTCCCTAACCAGTTCAAGGTGGATAGGAATCGCTTGCCAGGACAAAAGACTTCCATTTGTAGCAAAACAAGCAATGATTAATCTCTCCACGACATAAATTATTTACCGAACGTAATTAATCGGTAACTAGTGAGTCATACAGGAGCAACAATCAATTATCCATGAACTCCACGCTCTTCACTCTGAAATAAAACAGATTGGATCTTCGGAGTGTTAACCTGTGATGACCAGCCGTGATTAAAATATAACCAAGTGTTGAGCGCTCCTCCATAAATGGTAATCAATTAGCAAGTGGGAACATGTTGGGGGCCTATCAATTTTGTGGCCTTGATATGCAAATGTATCATAATCAATGTCAATATTTCGAGAGCAACAGACAAGTTGAGTGCGATTATAACGATGGAGCTGAAATCAGCATTCTTGGGCAGAATTCGAGTGGGTAAAGTGTGCCGAAAAAAGCTTTGTGCTTGTTCTCCCACGCAAAGATTTATTTTACGGGAGAGTGCGAGTTACTGCGATTGGTAACAATAAATGCGGCTTATATGGGCAATTATATGGCGACGCTAATGGCCTAATCGAATTCCTTTTACGCACAAAGCCAAGGACTAGAAGGTCGTTAAAAGTGGTGCAGTTAGAGGGATACCGCACTACCGGTTCCTTGTGTCTCCTCATTAATTACAGATCGTGCCAGAAATTTGATTTGTATCCTTGACACGCGATATGTAAATAAGCGTCCTTGCTTCTGTTCTAACACCTCCAAAAACGTCTCTTCGCTACGTGCTTCTGTTTGGTAATTAACTCGATTAAAAATAGCAGGAATTATGCGGAACTACCACCAAGTGGGCGGAGATGCACAGCTTCAAGAGCTTTTATTTGTGTACGAAATCATCTTAATGAATTGATGTTAAATTCGTCCTCAAAGTAAACACAGCTGCAATAAAAATGTGTATTTAACTTGCAAATTAGATAATTAATGCCTTGCATGATTCCTATAAGAAATGGATGGTGATTACAGTGGACGGGAATGCTCGCGGTCACTTCAAAGTGTTCGTAATTCAAATCGCCTCAGGTGTTTGCATTTTCTTTGTTTTACCTCATTACCTGGATATCCTTAAACAATCAGTCATTACGTCAACACGCTTCTCATTTTTCCCCGTCTAATCCGCGTCGTGTTATTTTTAAACTAATTTGTTGTGTTTGTTGCAGACGACGTCAATCACACGTTTGGACCACTAGACGGTAGCATTTACGCAACGATCGCAAAAAAGCCAGAGCTCTCTCCTGGCGCCGTTTCTAGTCCGTTGACGGTGTCCATGGACTCAGGTATTTCGTCTGCAGGTACGTCCAAACGAAAATTGAACACCATCTGCGGTCGTAAATTTCACTGCTTGTTTGGTAGTTTGTCACCACGTGTTCGCTAATATTTGTTTGTCGGCGGCAGGACACCAGCAGAACGCCAACACAACCGCCTCCGCCAGTCCCCCACTAACGGCTCAGCCGTCCCCCTTGACCCCCGAGGATCAACACCGAGAGCTGGACGAACTTGTCTCGGACATGATGTTAACGGTTCAGAGCATTCCCGACCTGAAACCGCATCACCAGGACCAGTCCTCGGGTTCCGTAATCGCGACCAGCGGTAACAACTTCGGCCTCGACAATGTGCGCTACATAGACGAAGAGGACGACAAGAACATCCCGTACCACGCACGTCAAGACAGTCGTCCCTTCAGTTACGGTGTTAACTCCAACAGCATGATCGGCGACTCCAAGGGGTTGAGCAGCCCCAGCTTGGTGCGCAAGGCCAGCATCAACAAGAGTTCAGGGGATACGTTGAAAAAAGTGCAAACGCAAGTTTATCCAGACTTTAACTCGAAACCAGTGCCCAACTTCTCCAACCCACCCACTTATCATACATCTTCCAACTACAACACGTTGTCCAAGTATCCGAATTCGTACACGGGGACGACGGATTCACTAAGACAGAGGGATCCCATCGATGATATCTTCACACCTAGTGCTTTGAGTGCTGAGCCGATTAAACGCGAGTTCAGGGAGGAGTACTACAGGGATGAAATTAAGAGGTATAACCCCATGAAAAGAAGTGTGACTGAAGGGGCGCTGAGGTCAGGCCACGACAAAGTCGACTTCAAAGTTTCAAGCCCTTATTCGGACTCCGAGAGCTTGTCTCCTCCAGGAGCTTTCAGATCTTCCACCAAGTCACCGGAGTTCCACGAATCGTAAGTCTAATTTCTTAAAACGTTCTCACGGTTTGGTAACAATCGATTTATTTTTCATTAGCTTCCATAAAAGCAGATCTCCATTTAAAGCGGCGGAAACCGAATTTTTAGATCAAATTACAGTCATTTAGAAAGTTCCCTGCCCAGGCCTAAAAAGGCTCGCAAATTGTCTATCAAGCCGACCACAAATTTCCGAATGCTTACAACTGTGCGTAATAACAATGAATATTCTATCCTTGAACTTCCCAGTGCGTTTATCGCCATATGTTCGCGACTCGACCGAAAACACACAATTTCCTAATAAATCCCAGCGAATAACCGTCGTCTGCGAATTTACGACGCTCTTAACACTTCTCTTAACACGTTCGTTCCACCTTTAGAGAATAATGTGACCGTGTAAGGTTATTATTTGCATTTTTGCCAACATGTGCATTTTAACCTACTTCTTGTGCCTCGTCAATAGCCTTGCTGCATTCTTGGTCCCATACTTTTCAAGTATCGCCTGTCATTTGCGGTTGTTTTTCATTTTTCTCTGCGGCTTCGGAGGCTTTAATAAAAGGATACGTGCGACTATCGAAAATGGACATGAAAGTATATGATAATCCTGGGATGAATGGCATGCGTACCGCTTCCTTATTTGGACGACGGATCCATTAATGTATTTACACAAATTCTTTGGTCAAAAGTCGCGGGCGCTTCCCAGGAAGTTTAGAAACTTCGAGCAAAATGGAAAGCAGATGGTTCACAGTTCTCTAAATCAAAGTGCATAATCCAATTAAACATGTGGGGCTTAGAGTTTAATTTCCAGAGTAATGAAATGGTAAATTATGGCTAATTAACGGATTCAAGTGAAATTACGATTAAGTTGTGTAGAGCCGTTGCAGTTTATTTTTGAAAAATATTTACATTTCCCTTCTGCGTCTCCTTCAATAAGATCAAGGCTTTAACGAAAGAGATTAGCCAACCTTTTCCTTTCATCGTTTCCTTCGTAATTATATTTAGATCAAAAATTTTGGCACCGCGCCTGATGAATCACGAGATTGATGTCGGAAACATGACGGAATTATCCAATATTTGCTGGATTTAAGTGTATTGTGAGAATTTCCGCTCAAAGTGGATTTTAACTGTGACAAATCGCCGTGCACCTATATGGTCTGGAACGAGGCTCGTCTTGCATGAAACCAGTAAACAAATGAGATGACGTAAATAAGATTGTTTTTTCGTTATCGCACGGTCCAGTGATATAAAACATTACGTGGGCCATTGATCGTAGGTAGGGTCAGTAATTTTCTTGTAGCGTAGGCGCCACCGAAATTATTTGGAAATAAAACTCATTCATACTCGGCAATTAACTAATTGTAATGATTAAACAATTACGGGCAGCTGATGACCAGGAGGATCTTCATCTGAACAATTTATAACAAGCCACTTCTTGCAAATTTCTCCCATAACTTTCGTTTTTATTACCTTTCAACATGCGCTCGCCTCGGCCTTACATGTCTTCGTGCCAACTAAAATTCCCAGGGGACCATATAACGTGTCGATTTATCCAAAACCGAACCTGATTTGTGTGCTGATAATGTAAATCAACACGGTTTCGTTTTCGCAATTACAGAAATAAACAACAGGTAAATGTTAGATGTGTCGTTGAACTCCGGTAGCTCCGTAGCATTCTTGGGACGTATTTTCTTAATTTGGAAAGACGAGTAGATCGACCTCGCTACAAAAAACGTACAGTTGCAATATGTGATACAGTTGCCGGCAAAACTCGTTAACCCCAACCTTATTGAAGTCTTATTACGTTAATGTCATGGTCCAAAAATACGAAGGTCGATGGCAATTTTTCTTCATTTAAAGTAAATGGGTGCGTGGGTGCGCACGATCTATTGTTTCTTCCCCAGACTTTCTCGGATAAAAGTAATATAAAATTATGGGTAATTTTGAAAGCTATCTGAGAACATCTGCAGAAAAACGCGGAGGTGGAGAATGTAGTATTGATAATCAATGAAGAAGTAAAAATAGCCCTCGGCTCTTCTCCAAATTTGGTACTAAGTACTTGATTTTTATTTAGATACACCTCGGGCAAGAACCTGACATGGCTCCAGAAGCAACAATTGAAACTGAAAGAGCGTCGCGAGGTGCAGCTCCGCGAAGAGCGTCACCCTCATGAGACGAGATTGTTGTCAGAATTGCGCCATGTCCAATCGCGCCACATGAAGCCAACAGCAAGTCATCGTCTGGATGGTTATACCAGTGACACCACCGCTTTTGCTGATGATGACGATGACTATACGATACCCCTTCATATTAACACAATGCAAAAGAATTCAGCTCCTGGTTCTCCGAGGACTCTTTCCAGGACTTACAGTGGTACTAAAACGTCATACAGCAGTAAAACGGAGCGGCCGTTTATGACGGTGAAGAGGGCCCATGAACGATACGCACAGGTAAATTTCGTCTTGGTGCTTTTTCTAACTCATTCATTATTAACACGTAACAATTAACATGGTCCTTACAGAACTCAGATTCCTCGCCGGCCTCGATATTGGCAGCAAATCCAATGGGGCAGATTATCAGGCCACCTTCTAGAGGTGGTGATGCAACTGATAGTGGATTGTTGTCTCTAGTCGAGCAGGAGCAGTATAACAAACACAGTCCCCGCTATAACCAAGGGGGTTTGGTGGGTATTCAGAATGACTCTAGTGTTGATAGTTCACCAGCAGATATCAGGAATGATAGCATAGGCATAGATGCACTCAGTGATCTGATTGCTAGCTTATCAAGTGGTTCCGATAAGTCTAGCAATAGCCCTAATAACACCACATCTGCATGGCAGGTACTAACACGTCATGTTTTATTTCTTTTATTTTTAGTTACTACTACTTAATTCAGGGCTTTTTGCATGGTGTCAGTGAGGATCATTTGACTCTTCTGCTCGACAAAAAATAACGAGTTTTCTGTTTTTAGTACCGAGAAGAGACCCACACTTGGCGTTCCCAATCAGTGAATGATGTAGATACAAGCCCTTCACATAATTCGTCACCAAGACCGCAAACACCAGCTTTTCCAGTGCATGTACGAACTCCTTACACAAATCCTTCGACGCCCACAGTGCAATTCGATCTACCTTCCGAACGATTGCCGCCTAAAAGTCCTACAACCCAGCGGTAAGTCTGCTTAAGTCGGTAGAGGGTCAGGGTCTTTTGCTTCAACTATTGGCGAAGTTTAATATGAAAGTTTGCCAGTGGTCTAAACGCGACTTTGGCACTGTTAAAGGTTAACAATCTTCCATAAATTAAAACTAAATAATGTCTTATCAGGTGTTTGGATAATGATAACTGTGTTTGCTACCGATACTTCCTAGTCTTAGATTCGTGTCTCCGGCTCCGGTTACTTCAACAAAATTTAGCATTTCACGGTTATTTTAAAACTTCTTTTATTTTAGACGTTTGAGTTGCCCGTCTTCTAATAAACTAACTAAGAAGTGGTCGCTTTCTCCTGAAAGGTAAAGTACTTCATGTTGCCATGAAAAGCATGTCATTACATTTTCTCACCTGTCTGTACAAAATTTCCGTTAACTGCAACATGAACAGGAGAAAAGAATTGTGGATTGTTTTACTAATTTCCCAGAAAGACCCGTTCTTTCACACTTGTCTTGAAATTTTCAATCAGCACTTGGAATGAGTGTTAAATGTTCTCATTACCGACCTCCCAGACTAAACTGTCTGCGAAGTTCGGAGGAATGCACTTTTCGCACATATAATAAGCATGTCAACAGTTTCCTTGTTTGCAACACGTTTTTGTTAATACAGAAAGGACCGACCGACTTCTCCGACAGACATGATAAACGGGTCTTCAGAATACTTCCACAGCACACATAGAAGCGTTTCTGCAACGCCGCCAGCATCGTACAAAGAAACCTTCTCGGAGAACTATCAACACAGTCCTAAGAGCCCGACAAGAAACGGCTCCGCTTCCCCAACTGTCTATTTCGGCAACTCTAGAAGAAGTTCGCTCCATTCAAACAGCGAGCCGCCCCATGAAGTGTCTGCAGCGCATGTTAAATTCGTGCGGGACACCTCAAAGTACTGGTACAAGCCAACGATTTCAAGAGAAGAAGGTACGAATTCAAGTTCAAGTTTGCCGTATTTACATTGTTTGTTGCAGCAATCAGTATGTTGAGGGATCAACCCCCAGGGACGTTCGTTGTTCGCGACTCCAATTCATTCCCCGGCGCCTTCGGCATGGCCCTGAAAGTGGCTATGGTTCCCACGAACTTCCAGTCGAAGACTTCTCAAGGAGATGAGCTGATTCGCCACTTTTTGATAGAACCGACATCTCGAGGCGTGAAACTAAAGGGGTGTCCGACGGAGCCGGTGTTTAGTTCTTTGTCCGCGTTAGTGTACCAGCATTCTGTCACACCTCTGGCGCTACCATGTCGGTTAACTCTGCCAGAGGGTGATCTGAAGTACCAAGATAGTGCCAACAACCCCGCTCAACAGTTACTAACGCAAGGTGCGGCGTGTAACGTGATGTACTTGTTCACGTTGGACATGGAGTCGCTGACAGGTCCTGAAGCAGTAAGAAAAGCAGTCAATCAAGCTTTGCAGAAGTTGACCAAGCCTGAAACGGCGATTGTACATTTCAAAGTGAACGGACAAGGCATTACCTTGACTGATAACAAGCGGAAATTGTTCTTCAGGAGGCATTATCCAATCAACACGATTTCTCATTGTGGGTTAGATCCAGAGGAACGAAGATGGAGTGTGACTTCTGAGGAGTCGGGGTCAACGGCCAGTCCTAAGTAAGTCGATAATTTGAGGAGTTTCGGTTCTAATAGAGGGTTTTCAGTAGGATATTCGGATTCATCGCAAGGAAGCCTAATGTGAATAATCCCGACAATCAGTGCCATTTGTTCGCAGAGTTAGAGCCCGAACAACCCGCAGTAGCTATTGTTAATTTCGTAAACAAGGTTCTCACGTCGAGTGGCATGAAGCCTAACATCGTGTAATTTACAAGGAGGAGGAATATCACATCACATTTTATGTAGTTAAATTATCACACAGTATTGGAAAATACTTAAAGTTTCGTAATACTTCCAAAAGAATGCCGCTAAATTTTTCATTAACTAGTCTCTTATGTCATAATTTTCATAGTTTAAGTTTATATCTTTCAAGTAATTTATATTATGATATATTGTAAATATATGTTAAGTAACACTAAGTGTGCCTGCCTTATTTTATTTTTGAAAAGTTTTATTTTTAAGTAAAGTGCTTCAAATATTCTGAATATTTGCATGTTCACTAATTTTATAAACGTTCTACTGAGCCTTGTTCTTTTTGTTATGAAAAATTAACAAAAATTGTTAGCGAATCGAATTTTACGTAAATAATTATTTGCAAGGCATCAGTGGAGTTACTTCATACTTTGCTGTGAATGACAAATAATTATTTTTCTTTTTCTTTATTGTTTCACGCTAACAGTGTATCTGTAATCAAATTAGAAGCAGGGTAATGAGATCCTAATCTGTAAAAATTATTTATAGAATTAATTTAGACTCCATATATAACAAAGCTTAATAACAATAGTTTTAAAAAAGAACACGCCACGTCGCTGGGTCTTTGAGCATTCTATTTTCGGTTCTTGTTGTAATAGTACAAAGATAGTTTAACTCATCAAAATGTCCTAATCAAATCTAAAGATATATCAAAATGCCATACTACTATAAAAGATATAACAGATTGTATCTAGAAAAAAATAGAAGTACTAATAACATTAAAAAGGTGTTTTATTTTTAACTTCACAGCTTGAAGGTCTCGCAAGGATTCTTTAATGTGTAGAAAATCAGAGCAGAATCGTTTTTTAAGACGCTCCGTGAATTCTGACCTAATGGAGTAAAACGGAGGTCTCTTCAGAATCCGGAGGATTGCACGTTCCAATCAATTGAATTTATCTAGTTGTCTGTTGCTCAGCGAACGTATGTCTTAATAGGTGTCATTCACCAACATTCGGCAAGTATTTGACATTTTTAGGACAAGTTCAGACACACGTTAGCAAGTTTCCAGCCGGCTAGATAAATAATTCAATTGATGACTGTACAAATTATTAATCGGAATAAAACACATGTAATTGATGCAAAATTTATGTACCAGCCCTTTGCTTCTTCAATATTAACATCTACTAAAGATCTACGACTACATTTATTATGTTATCTATTTTTATTCGCCTCCACTTCGCCCAAATCTCATGTGTCCATAATCATCAAAAGTTTCTTCTCCTCTCTTTCCAAATCGCAAATGACCATAATCATCAGAAGTCTGTCTTTTGGAGAGCTCGAAAAGGTCATCATCATCAACTACAACAAACGGCTAGTAAAACTCCACCACCCTGGAACACTCACCAATAAAGTCATTCAAAGGTTCTGATTTGATTCTTGCATACTGTCCGGAGCCTCTGGAAATCAGTCTTGCAAACGGTCGTGCTCGAGGTCTATGTGAATCTAAATTATTTACATTTCCTGGGGCAGCAGATGCGTTGTGAAATTGATGTATGAAAAGAAGGTAAAGACTTGAAATGAGGAATATTCCCGTAAAAACACTCTTCATACCCATACTGAAAAAAAATAGAAGGCTGTGGTATTTATTATCTGTCAAAAAAGCGCAGTGACTTGTTCTTTGTTGCAACAAAAAGAGGTAAAAACGATTTTATTCACCTTAAAACTTATCTTCCGAACACTACACAAGCACTGCACTCGGAACCTTGCTGGTGTTAACTTTTATAGAAAACTCTTCCCAGCCAAAAGCCATTTAAAATTCCTCCAGCGATCTATTTAATTCGATCAAAGAAATTTCATCAAATCCTCCAGTAACTTCGTATTAAAATGTCGATGCTTGAAATTGACGAGAAATCCCACCAAGGCGGCTTCAAACTTCATTATCTGAGGATTTAACACGGCGGGAATAACAAAATAAACCAACAAAAGCGAATTTATTTCAGTACAAATTTTGTTTTTAATCACAACCAAGTTCCCTTTTTCTGCTTGTCGTAGGTGCTCAAAACCGCCGGAATTATCGGTTTGCTCCGGTCTTCCTGCTTTTTTTCTCTTCTTTTCCGAAAGCTGTGCAGACTCAATCTCCGCCAAATCTTCTCTTCTTTTCCTTGCTCCCCCGTTTCGATTTGCGGGCACTCTTTCAGTTGTCGATGTTTGATGCCATCATCCAAGAAGGGATCGGTATCGCTCTTGTTGGGCTTCTTACCAGTAAACAACGACTTTACCGTTGAAGACAATCTAAACGAATGCGAGCGGTAATTAAAACTGCACTGGTTTCTTATCCAAGTCTCCATAATAAAATTCGCAACTCTTGTCAGGTCACGTTAAGTCTTCGCACTGGAAAATGCAATTACTGGGAAATTGACAGGCGCAGTGCAGTCCTCTAATGAGATTATGTAAATTCCAATGAAATTTTAATATATCAATTCTTGAAGGGCTTCGGGCTGTTTACATAACTCATGTTACAGGTCTCATGGATTACGCGAAGGCAATAGCAGAAGTGAAAGAGAAAATTCAGAGAAATGGACGTGAGTTGGACAACCGCGAGTCGTACCTGCGGGAAGTCCGCAACGAACTCCTGGTGAAAAGAGTAAGTACAACTTTGTGGTAAAAACGTAGTTAAAAGTTCGGTAGGACCAAGTCCTCCACCTGACGAAGGAGCTGGAAGAAGCAAACACCAAAAATTTCCAGTTGAGTACAGAGCTAGATAATAATAAGTCGCTGGTAAAGGAAGCAAACTTCAACCTGAAACTGACGCTGCAGAAGCTAGAGCCAATGGAGAAAAAGCTCATGGAGGTGAACGCGGCCTATACCAATCTCAAATTGAAAGAGGAAATGAAGGTAAGTAAACTTTAAAAAGATGTTTTTATTTAACGTTTCATTGAAGCTCACGGAAATCGAAATCTTGAAATCCAACACGCAGAAAATCGCTCTGGAAAACCACCACCTGTCAAGGGAAGTCGACGAGCTCCGACAAAAAATGAAGTGTTCTCAGGCTCTCACCAGCGAACTGGAAGACCGACAGACGAAACTCACCGCAATCATTGGCAAAACCAAATCGTAACTCTCATATTTTCAGTAACAACTTCTTCAGTTGCGTTTCTAGGAATGTTGAGAGTTTGGAGAAAGAGCACCAGAGAGTCATACAACTTGAGGAGCAACTCCAAAGTGTCAATAAATTAACAAATCGCACTGTGTGGTTGGTCAAAGAGAACGAACGATTGGTTAAAAAAAACGCGGAAATGGAAAATGCTCTAATTGCGTCTACAGGTGGGTTTATTCGTTAAATTTCCGAAGTAACGCCTGTTTTAGCCAAGTACGACAAGTTGTGTTCTCTTGTAACAAAACATGGCGCTTCCATTCTGCCCCTTGACGGAATTAAGTTCCTTCAGTGGGAGAGCCAACACAAAACTTTACAAAAAAAGAATATCAACTACGAAGAGATAATTCGCTCGTTGACAACTTCCCTGAACGAAGAAATTAAGACCAATACGCAACTTGTTGAACAAAACGAAAAGAACGAAGCTCGCATCCACGAATTGGAAGGTGTCGTACCCAAAAAAATCAAAGAAGAAATTGACATAATAGAAATGGAGTAAAAACAAATGGATTTATTGATAAATAAATTACAATACAACATATACATTCGTTAAAAATAAGTAAAATAAACCTTCACTTAATTTGATGATCCCCTTTTAAAAACTCCAGCCAACTAATTCTTACAAACCCAGCCTGGTACCCTGTGGCGTAATACAAACTCGCCTGTTTGTTTGGATTGAACACAATTTTGTTTATTGTAGTTAAAGGATATTGGTTGGGCTGCATGCACCCGTAAGATTTTGAGAACGCCGTCAGCTGCTTCCCCGTAGCTTTAGGGAAATCCTCGTAAGATTTCTGCAAAGAACTATGATCACACTGAGTAAACCACCAAAACGTACCATTCTATTATCACAAAATAATAAAGCGTATTTTTGTTGGGCTTCCTCATACAAAACTGGTTCGTTCGCGAAGAGTTTATCACAATCAAAATCCGACTTTATTTTTGATAGCTTCACACCCGCCGACAATTTCTTAGTCGACAAGTTCTGGAGGGTTTTTGATTTAAGTTGTTCGTTGCTGATGCGCTCTGATGGAGATTTCCCTTTTTCTAAAAGTTGAGCATACCCGAATAACTGAAAGGAGAAGTCAACACGGCTCCTGTCAACTTAAACTCACCATTCTCCGATTCTTCAACACTTTCTGTTGTTCAGGGAATTGAAGAAGTTGATGAGGGAACAACGCGACGATTTCACCAACCGTGTTTGCGTGAACAACACCGTTCAACCAGTCGCTTCCAGAGAGAGAAGATATAGTGGAATGAGAACATAGAAGCGTTACATTGGGATCGTACAAATAGTCGCGGATTTGCTTCAACATTGTCGTAACATAATCTAGAAGAAGTTGGTAGCGAAAGAACAAGAAAAGTTGTGCTTACTTGTTGTTGATCCTTCGTCACATGCCGTGATGTAACATAACCAGTTTGTGAGCCAGAAACCATCAGTGACGATGTTCTTTTTTAGTGTGCTGATGGGATAGTTAAAGTTGTTCAAATCCCAAATGTTTACTAAGCGGTCGAAAGATCCTGTTAGCAACCAGCGGCAACCACCTTGGAGATGGTATAGGGCAAGAGCTGAAAAAAAGTAGACATTAGCTTGACCCGGCGCATCCACCATTTCTCTATCAAACAATCAAGTAAAATAGGGCAAAACAGAACCTCAAACTCTTGTTTCTTCATATAAAGAAGTGGTAGACATACCAGTGATTGCATGGGAATGAGCCTGGAAGCACTTAAACGGTAAAATACATGGAATACTGTCATCATCTTCAAACTTCAACATCCAGGAGTCGCTTCGTAGGTTAAACAGTCCGACGAAACCATTCGTGTAGCCCACGCAAACGTACTGGTGCCCTGAAGCCTTAAAAACTAGTTATAACCAAATAAAGAAACAGATTTTTATTACTTTGCTCCAAGAAATCTTAGAAGGATAATATTTAAGCCCACCTAACAGGGGGCTCTCAGGTCGTTGTAGCAACAATTTCATCACAGGCTTCGCTTCATAAAATAAACCCCTGAAAATACCACTGAAGCTAAGATCATCAAAATGGCAACTTACAATTTCTTTGGGTTATAAAACGGAATTGAATAAATATACACAACCGCGTCTGAGCCTGCTACAGCTAACAGTCCCATTCGCTCATCGCTATAACACCCCGATGGGCACCATTCCATATGCCATACCGGGCCATGATCATGGGCCAAACTAAAAACTAATTTTGGTTCTTCCAATGAATACTCTTTGTTTCTCAGTGGACCGAAACTCCAGAACTGAATTGCGGACTTCACTTGGACGTTTTCGCAAGTGAAGTACTTTTCGTCTGGAGAATTAAGCACTGAAACTGCCAGAATTTGGTTCTCTTGGTCTTTTAAGTACGGCGTCGGAAGCCAAGCTAAAGAAGATATTGGACCTCCACAGAAGAGAGTAATTTTGTTTTCAACTATATCGGATTCAAACAACTTGTACTTTTTAAAAGAGTAGTCCTCTTTTAACACATTTGTAAAAGACGTGATATTCCTCGAGGCTACATGGCAGGATTCGTTCAATCGGGGCAAGAACTCAGTAGCTTGGTCAGGTGAAAGTAGAAACCAATTTGATGTCTTAAAGTTCTCAAAAAGAGACTCTGAGAAGTTTTCCTCGCAGCTGAAACAAAACAATCTAACGCGAGCTTGAGAAAATTCCAAGAGACTTACAACTTCGACGTCCACTCGAAAGCATGAGGAAACAGAACTCGATCCGTTCTTTTAATCGTCGTGCGCAAAAATGGAGGCAACTCTACAAAAAACTGAAGTTATTTTACCCAAAACGGTTTCTTAAACTTACTACTACTTTCTTTCTCAATGAAGCTCTCGTCGTTATCATTATCGTTTTCAAAGGCAACCTCGTGGGCGATTTCGACGTGGTATACTATGTCTTGGGGAGCCGTCGTGGTGAAGAGACACCTTTTACAAACAAACCCCTAAAATTCGCCCTAAACTAACAATCCCAAAACGTGACAATCTTACTTCAATTGGTTTCTCGGTGCACTCTTCTAGATGCTTCAACGCGTCTTCCATGTTAGTGGTGATGCAATTACACTTAAATTTACACTCAAAGAACTGCGTCTCGGTTATTTCTTTCTGCATGAGCTCTAAAGCGAATTCTTGCGCCCCGAAATCCAAGTTTCTCGTAAAGTACCTTTCCTAGAATTTACGAGTTAGCATTGAAAAAAACAAATCAATGAGTACCTTGTCGTCTTTTTTGATGACAGTCTCTATTATCCTCATCGCTCTAAAACAAAACAACTTAATTATCCTTGCGGTTTCGACCAGAATAGTTACTTTTTTGCGGCACTTCTTTTGCTTGACAGTGGTTTATGAGATGCGTCGTCTAAGTACTTATAAGAAACTACTCTTTCTGTGGGATTTGTATGCAACATTTTCAAATGGGTGCTCATACTAACTGGTAACATTTTTCGACCACATATCTCGCAAGCGATTTTCACAGATTCCAGTTGTTCTTCGGATTTCAAGCATTGCGATCGATGCGATAAGAATCCGACGACGGACTTTTTCACTGCGCCGCATTTATCACAGTAAAGCGGTTTCTTCTTCTTGTATAACGTGTTTAAAGTGTGCATTACGAAAGACTGATCGTTTAGATCCTAAAAAAAATAAATAGAAACAAAAACCTCGTAACAAGGCAATTTATTGAAAGCTTTTTATACTCTTCACAATTTCTTGAAGTTTTCGAGCACCCATTTTTTGCGCGAATTAAACTAAATAATGATAAATAATTATGCTAAATTAATTACCAAAGGAGTGTCTCCAACTCTCCAGGCCAAGTTATTATGATATCTTTGTTTGTGATGGCTCCACAAACTCTTGTCCAAAGTGGTATTGCAAACAGCACAAGTGACGTTGCCAGTACCATCATCCAAATCGTCTTCATTAGCGTTTGCTTTTTTACCACTTTTTTTATATGGCCTACAAACTCGCATCAAAATTACGTGTGGAATTATTAAAAGCTCACCTTTTGCCATTTGTGCTAGAATTTACCAAGGTACTATTATTACTAGTGTCAGGAGTTTCAGGGGCCCCCTTCTCATCATCAGTGAACAAATTAAAGAGAGTGTTCATCATTTTTACAGTTTCCCCTGTGTAGCTATACCTTTTATCTTTATTATTGGGGGTACTAGTCGTTGCGGAATTTGTCGCATCATCATCATGTAAACTGATATCTCCTTCTTGTGAATCTGACGGTTCTTCTTTACCATTAAACACCGCTGCAATTTCCCATAGAATTTCCTTATGACAAACTAATTAAAACTTACAGTTTTCCTCGTGGCTGCCGTTGGTAGTACCGCCCCGCTCGGTACTGTCAGATTCCTCGTCTTTGCCCCCTTTTGAATCATTCTGTATTTTCCTTTTTTTCACTTTAGGCTCTTCTTCTTCTTCTATACTAAAATACGCCAACTCGCTTTCTAAATTTACAGGATATTCCAAGTTGTCAGGATTTGCTAATTCATAATAATTCACTTTTTTCCGAGGTCGCCCCCTTCTGGATAAAGTTTCCACTCGCGGCAATGTTTCAGTAAACTCCTCCTTTGGTTGGAGGGTTATTTCCGATTTTCTTTTTCTCCCACGTTTTTTGGGAACTTTAATCGGGGCTTCTGAGGTCTCGTTGTTTTCTGGAACTTCAGGGAGACCCGACATTGTTGACTGTTCTGATAAGACTAATCTTAAAAGTCGCTCCTCTTGAAGTTACATAAATAGAACTTTTTTTGTGGATCAGTTTTGATGTTTGTGCATAATTAATTATGTTATCATTATTACTTAACGCGAATTTAGAGAAAAAAACTGTTTAGTCGCACACGAGTTTTTCACATAACCTTCAATTGACTACGTACGCAACGGAGCACTTTGCACTGTTTGAGCCATTAGATACTTTTTTTTTGTTTTAGAAACTTAGAAGAATATTTACAACTGACGAAATGTAATTTTTGGTCCAAATTGGCGATAAATAGAAATTATTATAATGTTTCTTAAAATTCGTGCCGTGACATTTCACAACTTTTGACATTTACTTGATTATCAATGTTGCCAATTTAGGAAACTGTTTTTCACTAAATAATTCAAATAATTGTGGTAAATTAATTTATTTATTACGATATTTATCATTATAATACAAAGCCTGACCGTTAAATCTTACAATTATAACACGATAAGAAATAAACATAAATATGGTTCTACCATTATTCATAATCATCATCATTATTTGGTAGCGCTGACGCTTGAGCTTGTGCTGCAGCTTGTAACTGTTCCCATTGCTGTTGCTCAGCGAAAGCCTGCTCCTGTCTAGCTTTAGCAAACAATTCTTGTTGTTGTCTCAACAACTCCTCTTCAGGTATCCCCAAATTCTCCAGTCTTGTGCTTTGTCTCCTCCTTTTGGCTGCTACTGCTTTGCAGTCTTTCAGTACCGCCTCAGCTTCTGTCTGGTAGTCTCCAAAACCCAATTTTTCCAGAGCTACAATAAAATTCTCACAAACTTAAACTAAAAAAGCAAATCCTACCCATTAGAACATGTTCAGCATTTATTGTCTTTTTGTGCAATTGGTTACAAATTTCGTTCGCCTCTGAGCTTAATAAATGTATGAATTCTGTACAGCAGTTGAGGATCAGTTCTCTGGCTTCATTGGCGATTCGAACAGAGGGTACCAATTCCTTTATCATTTTGTTTATGCTTGCTCTGGGCAAGGTTAGTTCGTCGTCTTCCGTGTTTGTTAGACCACTGGCATTGTTTTGATTCGACATGATTGAAGGAGTTTTTGAACTATTTATAAACAAAAGGGTGATATAACCTAAAACATCGCGTTTGACACGTCAAGGACGTCAACTGACAGGACTACCATTTTCTGTTATCGGCATTGTGGCGCGTCTTTTAAATAAAGCAGAAACTTCAAGATCTTTGTCTTTTTTTTCAATACGCAATTTGTTATTCTTCTATTGTAATTTTTCGCTTTTTGGGCAAAGAAACACCATAGTTCCACTTATTAAAGTCCTTTATTAAGGTCACATCTTATTAAATAATATACAGAGATATTTACAAACTGATCTTTGGTATTTGTATATACACATTGCACAGTTAGTTAAAAAACTTAAAAGTTACACTATACCTAGTCTTTGGATAAACACGTCCGACATAAATACAAAATTAGCTTACCGCAAGAGAGACTCAAACTTACAATATCAGCAACAAATACTGAATACCTAACTGGACAATTTACAAATACAGTTCTGGTACAATACTATGAGACATTTGAAGAAATAAAACAATCAATTAGTACACACAAGCTTTCTACAATCTTTGGTTACACATCATTTAGGCTGCATCTATCACATCCAAAAACGAACTAGAGGTCACACTTATTTACAGGAACGAAACTTTAAATATAAAAGTAATTCTCATAGTCTGCATAAGAACTGTTTCCGTTCTTCGTTGATAGTTGCGAACTGCTACCATAAACCTTCAACTCGGTGTTTTTAGGGACGTAGTCTTTACTGGACTTTAACAGTGCTGTTTTAGTTTTGGTCTCTTCTTTCGTGTTGGTTGGATTCAAAGACGTCTGTGACTTGGAAATGTGAGTTAGTTGAGTAGCTGATTGGTATAATCTCGATTGAGGTAAAGGAGGCAAGTCAGAGACCCAAAATATCTGTAAAATAGAAGGTACAAAAAAGAACTAACATTTTATGACTACTCTTACTTTTCTTCTAGAAAGAGGCAAGTAGTCCGGATTTCGTCTGACTAGAAAATGACACTTGTGTGAAGGTAACCAAGTTTGTTGCACCTGCAGAGGCCTATCGTCCGGATGTAATTTTCTTTGTTGCTCCTTATCAGTGTTGACCTCATACAAAGAGAACTGTTCCACGCGTTCCTTGCTGTTGTAACAGTTCAATAAAAGAGAAATAAGCTCATCCACTGTCGTCCTAGCACTGATCAGCAGACTCTTATACTGGGAATTGGTGTTGAGGACCGAATCGTGCACTTTGACTAAACCACCTCTTCTGGTTTGAAGCGAAAATCTGTAAAATCCAATTAGAAAACAACAAGTTTTTACCTTAAAGAACTTACTTAGAATCCCCTCGAGGGTGGCAACTCTGTAAAGCCGCAGGCCTCGCCTCCTCATCCAAAGCCAGATGTGTCCGAACTCCAGCTTTACGAACTGTAACTTCCATGCTAAGGTAAAAAAGCTTGGGATCTCGATGCTTCATCTTGTATTTGCCGAGGAGGGTGCCCACAACTTCTTTGCACGTGGTTTGGAAGGTGATGCTGAGGGTTTTGTATTCGATGTCTGGGCGCAAGCATTTTGCGTAGACTTTTATGGTGGTCTGCAAGAAAACAAAAAGGTAAAATGATGCGACAAAGAAAAAAAAAAGATTCCGGTACCGGGAATCGAACCCGAGCCTCCTGGGTGAGAGCCAGGTATCCTAGCCACTAGACCATACCGGATGTGGTGAGACAAGGATTAGCCGCGGGATTCGAGTCAATGAAGGTTATATATAGAAATAAAATTGAGGTTTTTAAAAAAATTCTATTAATAAATCATCTGTTGTTTGATAATTTGGAAGTAATAAAAACTCTTTTAATGAAATAAGTTTCAACGAGTTTCAAAGAGACCTTTAAATCTGAAATCTGTTGGTACCTCTCTGACAGATGTCAACAGCAGAGGTACCAATATGTGAAAAAATGCACCGCCTACTTGGCGCCTTTCTTATTTATCTTACGTCCATCAAAACGCAATTAAAACTTATTTTTAAGATAAAACAATAAGTTAACAAACACCATTTTATTGCTCTGACTTTTTCTATTTCTTTATTTTCTGTTTCGCAAGAGTCATATAAAACGTAATTATAGTTCGTCCTTTAATTATGCCAATAAAGTGTCTTATCTTTCAATAAAGCAGTAAAAGAGATTCCGATACCGGGAATCGAACCCGAGCCTCCTGGGTGAAAGCCAGGTATCCTAGCCACTAGACCATATCGGATACTTAAAAACAGTCCTGAACCAAAAAACTCGAGGGTTAATGATGATTTATTTTTAGTTCTTCATATGTTGTCATTAATATTCATTTAAATTTCTTATTGATTTTTTATCAAATTCCCATGTCTTTATGCTTATTTCCATAGTGATAGTTAAAAACTTTCAAAAAACAAACCAAAAAGCTCCACAAATTGTTTTACTTTCAAACCTCCGGAACTTTATGTAATAATTCGATTTGAAGCTAATCACACAATGATTGCGCAAAATTCAAACAAACTCACATGAATATTAGCCGCAGGAACAACATCTAAAACAAAATTCTGATACTGCGCCACCGTAAACATTTCCCCAAAAATCCCAAACTGGAAGTTGTTGTCACAACACGCTCTACCACGATCTTGAATTAGATTAAATCGACACCTTCAGCGTCGCGGTGCTAGGCGTCTTCTTCCTGTTCCCGACTCAAAAAAAGAACACATTTTTGGTGCGCCCGAAGCAGCGCTCATAAGTATGATAAATGACACAGCTCATATTTTACGTTTTGAGAATGTGGCAGAGAAAAGCAAATGACAAATCTGATGAAAATTGCCAACGGTTTATCCGACAACGGAATTATGCGGATAAATTGATGGATGGGCTTACAAACGGCGATTTTACTAATTTACGGAATGTTCGTCTCCCATGGTGTCTGCTTATAATAATTTGACAGGAACAAAGTGCTCAGAAATGGCGCCGTCATTACGTGGGTTTGTGGCACTTATAAATTGACTGCGGCGTCTTTCGAACAGCATTCTTTTCGCAAATTTGGGGTTTAACAAGGTTTCATTAACGGCACAACGGAGTCTATAAATCAGTTTGTATGAGAGGTACATGTAAATTCTAGTGGTTCTAGCCACAAATGGAGATATTAAGCTTGCAATCGAGTTACATTACAATTATTTAAATAACATTAACCGCAAGCAACTGGAGAAATTCAAGAAACGTAATGAAATTATAATTCACCTTGTAATTAAACATTTCGTCCGACAAATTTCCAGTAAATAAAACTCTGTTTTTTTGAGTCTTTAAAATTTCCATGCATCGATCATAACCCGGATCACAATAGAGGCACAAAAACCCGAAGAGCGTCTCACAAGACATTAATGAAACATAATACACACATGTAAATAATATAAATAAATTACTCCAGAGGACCCCCACATCCGTGCACATGCTTAGCATCCATAATTCTGATGAAATTTGAATAATCCGAAAATCCCCGCGAATCTTATTAAATTACTCCTTAAGAGGTATATCCTGTGGATCGTTTAACTCGAAAACAATACAACACGGCCCTGGATCAGGTGTGCACATTGTGCACGTGCTCAACACACAAATGTCTATTTCCGGCGTTAGTATCACATTTCTATGTACAATTTACCCTCTTAACGATCAAGCCTTGCTAACATCCGATTTGTTTGGGTGCTAAACGTGCTCCAGCTTTCACCAGATTAAATTTCAATTGGTAATTTTTGTGGTTGCTTCGGATTTATGCGAAATTGAGCAGTTAGGGAGTTAATTATAGTTGGCAGCAGTGTAGACAGACGTCTGTGACTCCCCGCCGATAATGAGATGGAATATATCAATTTAGATTACACCGGGACAGTGTGTAATTACTGCAACTGTACTGGACTTAATTAATGGTAATTTATGGTCGTTTGTCGGGGATTTTCACGGTCAAAAATGTACCATTTACCATGCCGATTATAATATCGTTAGGTTACTTGAACTTGCGGTGAAGAAGTTTATGAGTAATTGTAATGTGACGCGAATGGGGGTTTGATGGCCTAATTTGCTCGAAGCCAACAATGCCTCGCAAATTAAATTTCACTGGGGCGCTTTTTATTGCTTTCAGACGAAATCTGTGCCACAGAACTCTAATTTCAGTACTTTTTCAGCTTCCAGCTTTGATTCGAATCCGATAAAGAAATAAAAGACTATCTGCTATTATTTGCAGTTTAGTTTATTTTTTAGTTCCCACAAAAAGTGCGCTACTTTAGAACAGTGGATTTCGGTAAATTACTTCTCGTAATGCAACGTGGACACGCGCAGGAAAAAGCAAATTAGAGAATTTAGAGCACAAATTTTGCAAAATGTGGCTGCGGAAAACATTTCCCGCGACTGCCCAGTAAGGTACCACCGCTTTTCAATTAAAAACGATTATAAAACCGCAATAAATCACATACCAGTACAATTAATTCCACCGAACCATATCTGTGCCTCTATTTCAATTACCCTTTTATGCGAAAACTAGGACGAGTGTATTACCCAAATTACCTCTATTATTCTTCGCATGTCGTCTGAATCAACGACATGTTAAATATGACATCCTAAACGTAGTTTTTTTTCCTGTCAGTCACCCTCAGGATGTGCTCCTGGTTGAATACAGGGGATTTTATAGGAGCCGCCAAATGGCACACGCCAACGTGGCGTGTCTGCTCCTGATGACCCCAAACATGTGACGTATGGGAGCACATATGGTAGCCCTCTACCTGCGTGATTTATTCGTCTGTGCTGCGATCACTTTCAGGAATAATACTTCTTCTTTGAAATCAGTTGTTTTGCAAAAACAACCAGTTTCTTTCACGGTTAGTAATCACTGGCGCAAGGTGGTTAGCTCCCAAGCAGCTTGCATTCAATAGACTCGACTTCTTTCTGATTTATAAATTTACAAAACCTGCATGTTTATCAAATACAATTAAGGCTCCTGTAAAACATTTTGCTAGAAGACAGCTGCTACTCAAGACAGGATGCAGCAAGGTAGTGTTTTTGTTGGAAGAGAAGGGCGACCTGGTGTCCCCTTTCATCCCGTGTTAAATGTGCCTCGTTCCAGACGTAAAACACACTTCTTTGAATATTAGAAAGCCGCCGAATTCGCCTCACTAAAAATAAAAGGGTTCATTGCTGCAACTAAGTATTACCATTGAACGACCCTTTTAAATGCCGCCTTCCATCTGTCCTCAAACTTAATTATTATTTATTTGCTCTGTTACTTTAAATAAATGTCATTAACGAATTTATAGCTGCATATGGTATAACATTGGAGGCAGTTAAAACTATTTATTTCAGAAATTGTAACGTTTTTCATTACCGTTTCGAAATAGATTTGAAAGGTTATAAAATGAGATGAATTACGACGAAGTTATTATTTTTGATTCTTGAGGATGAACTTAACCTCTTATCGCAGAGATTTTTATTGTAGGAAGGAGACTGCACTTTTTCTGGCGGTAAGAAAGATAACCGTTAGTAAGACATTGAGAGAAATATTTTATCTAATTATAACGGCTTCTGCTGGGTGATGGCTTCAAGTGCTTCAATGGGGGAGATATTAGCCATCGTATTACTTTACAAGTTACAGGTTTTGAAAAGAATTATGGTGTAGAAGGACAGTGAAGAAGCGCAAACAACATCTGCAGTTTGACGCTCAAGAATGTTTACTGCAAGTTTATAATTTCTATCAATTTTTTCGAATTTGTCGTAATGCTTAACTTCTTGCTTATTTCCATTTCAAAACATTGTTGCTAGCCATTCATCCAACCACACGTTACTCACATTTCTATTATTACATGCATATTTGAGCGGAAATATTATTTTGCTGAAAGCCGGATAACCGCATTAAAAACTACATCAGTTACTGCACAGTTAATAATCCTTGGAAAAATATGAAGGAAATGTGTGTGTAATTATTGGTGTGAAAAACACGTTGTAATTAACCATTTCAGAAAGAACCGACTTTAAAAATACAACTTACGCCACTCTGCAAAAACTTATCGACAAAGCTTAAATTTACATAAAAACACGAATTCATTTCTGATATCCTTCGTTTTTTATGTTCCTCCCACGCATTATTACCTACTTTCAAAATTCGGCATTGTTGTGAATTCTGTTGAATTTTTCTTATTGAGAGATGTGGGTTTTTCGTTGACCGTAGCCGAAATAACCACTGAACTATCAAAGTTTCAAGATTGAATGTATTGATCGTGCAAATAAAAATAAAGTGCGTGTAATTGCACGGTATTTAAGCACCGCAAGCTGAGGTTTCTAAAGGAAGTATACATTTGTTGTTTTCCGAGAAAAACGGCCGATTTGCTGAACACCCAAACTCCGAGTAACAATTCAATTACAGTACGAGTTAGACTTTCTAATAAATGATAATTAATCTCTTGTAATTGTGAGTTTATTACAAAACATGGAAAGTGTGGGTTTTTCTCAACAATAGACAATGTGAGGTGGTTCTGTGGCGAAAAGACATCTATTTCTATTACCAGAGAAAAAACCGAAACAACTAATCAAAATTAAGCGCTTTAGTCATGGTTTTATCTATTAGCAACTTCCGCCTATTTCGCAAGTTTGTCCTTACATCTTTTCCACCAAAATCAACTTTTGGCCTCTCCTTCACTGTTTATTTATTTTTTGTTACGTTCATTACATAATTCATTGTTTCAATATCCTGCAGAGGCGGAAACAGAATCACGGAATCGGATCGGTGCGGCGCTTCCTGTCGCGATGAATAATAAATTTTTTATACTGTGATACGGTAAAAATTGCTGCAAATGAGAAGACACAAAAAGGGACGATCTAATTTTTAATTCGAATCCACTGAAGCGGTGTTGGATTTTCTACTTTTCGACTTTAATGGTTCACAATTACAATTTGTCCAGCATTGTTGGTGTTGGGTTGTTTTATTTACTGTTCTTATTAGTAGTTCCACTTCTGGCTTTTATAACCGAAGAATTGATTTGTGTTTGGTCTCCGCTGACCTGCTAAATTCCGTTCACATTAGCGCCTTTGGGTTGATTGTCTGTTCTGCTTTTTGAGTTTGATATAAAATACCTAAAGTTCATTTTTCCTGAGAATTTTTATAGGCGCCAAAATTAAAATAAAAATTAAAATTCCTGCAATTGTCAAACAATGTCCGTTGTAAATCGTCAAATAGTCAGCAGGAAAAATAACTTCTAGTTCAGCATATATCGTGTTCGAATTCTTAAAATTTTCTATCCTATGCGATGCTACGTGATTTTGAGATTCTTTATAAATATGAAAAATTTTCTTTAGAATGCTTAAATTTACTTTATATTAAAATTTGTCTTAATTGTTAGACTGGCTCTCAATTTTTTGGATTCTTTAGATATGTCAAATTTAGAATCTCTAGAATCTAAAAAATTTTCAACCTTGGAGTTCAAAGCTGTTCAAGACATTTCGTGCTTCTTTATAATCACCTTTGATTAGTAGTAAGTAATAAAACTAAAAATAAACCAATAAACATACTTAATCTTGTTTACTTAAATCATTCAAATATTTCTTACTTGAAGAAATAAATATTTTGTGAACCAATGTTTACATTTTTTTATTATTTATTGTTTTGTAAAAACCAAAGTCCCACTTTCTCTCCAGCAGTTCCAATATTAAAAACCTCAAACTGCCCATACATTTTCCTGGCACGCCTCATTTGGAAATTACTTGTAAAATACGAACAGGATGAACTTTAAACACGTATTTACCATCTAATCTTTACTTACGCAATAACAATAAGACGGATATTGTATTGTAAAGCAAGGCTAGAAGTTTCATGACATAATAAAGAAAAAATAATTATGATAAAAGCCATAATCAGTTCTTGTGAAAAACATTAATATATTTATACTTGTTTTGGTTAAAATCACCTCAATAAACCACAACCAACAAATAAGATAAGACTAAAACTAACAATTATGCACACAGATACTGATAATGTTTCTCGCAATTAATTTTAATGCACGCTCCTTGTTATCAGGGTTTTTCACACCTACCTCCAAGAAATCAATAGATATATTCCCCGGACGTAATAAAAGACTATGTGTGGGTGGTGGGTCCTTATAAATAAATTATGACGTGAGCGAGATATCCCCACACCTACAACTTGCAGTTCTTGAGGAGGCTAATAAAGAACAAATTTCAAGCTTATCTTAGCAGTCAGAAGACGGGAAAAAACAGTCTAACCCTTGTATCAAGATGCGTGACGGATCGTAATTAAAGTTTTCGTTGGTAACAATGGGTTACCCAGGCACGTGTCTGCATGAAAATCGTCTTGTAGATTTTGCCCATGTTTCCGTTTGATCAGACCCGACCACAAGACTGTCAACAGATAAATAATTTTTACCGCATCTGATTGCGGAAGGGCAAGGACCTGGGGCTCCCGTCGCAGGTAACGCGGGAATTTAAACTTTCGAAGAGTTATGCGGATGTAGCATACATTATCCAATCTCGTGAAACAACTTTTTAATAGTTGGACATCTCCAGTTATCTGCATCCTAACCTTGAAGTTTCCAATACTCGACAGAGTGGCGGAAATGAATTTAGTTAAATTTATCTAAAACAATAGTCTAATGGTGCATTTCCCGTCTCGTGGCCCTGTAATCATCGTTTCAAGCATTGCGGTAATGTTACACTTCATTACTTTGATTGCTTCCTCCTTAAGACATCCCAACGCCCACCATCAATTTTGATCATCAATCTTTATTCAGATAGTGGCGCTGATAACTCTGAGGTGCGTCCTTGAATATCCTTAGAATTTACACGGACAATAGTATAATGTAAATTATTTTCACACACTTTCGGAATATTAACGAGTCACAAAATTGGTTCGGTAACTGCTGCAAGGATGGAAACCAAGAGACGTGAAGATTCACAGAATCATAGACATGTGGGTCAACAATAGATGAATTGAAAAGGAAGTCCGCCCTCAGCATGCGGCCTCTTTTCCAGTCAACAGGACCATTATTATGCGTTTATTACTTGACGCCATGAAGAATGTTCAAATATCATCCTGTGTCCATAGTGGAGAGAGCAACAACCGGCGTCAATGAAAACCTTATATCATGAATATTAAGCACTCTTGGAGATGAATTTAGTATTAATACATGCTTTTATCACTTGCTAACACATGTTAGGCTTGCTCGGGGAGTTGGGAAAGAGCTGTAATGTGACTACAGAAAGTTTCATTTTGCGCTTAATTCCAGAGAAACGAAACCTGAGCAAACGCAAACAAAAGTACCATCGGCGCCAAGGACACTCTCGTGATAACACCAAATCCACACAGAAGCCCATATCACATTCTTCTGACAGTCGAGATGTTAACCGTCAATAAACCTTATCACTCAGAGACGTCGACCATGAATCACACGCGTTAACTTACTAATAGACTTGTTTGCATAACAGATAAAACAACGCCTCATTGACACCAAAGTTCCGATTTATAGTTTCTGGCGACGGCGACGTCGAGATTTCTGCAAGAAGTAGAACGGAAACGGGAAAATAATGAGAAAAACATACAATTCAAAAAGAGGTTAATTATTTAAATTGTTTTTTATTCGGCATTGTTCGCGCTTTGAAAATATAATGGTGAAAACTAGGCGAATTAAATTTGTGAGAAACGCGCCGGCGAAATTTCGCAGTGGAGACAAGGGCGGTTCGGTAACCAGATGCTACCATGAGAACGTCCTTTTTTTACCTTCGATCTTTTATTAACCCGTCCTGGAATGAGAGATGGGAGACTACAATAAAGAACAGTTCTGGCGTCAGTTGAAAATGAAACCTACAATTACTCCGGTTCGAAATCTGGAGCGCGGAGTCACATTGCTTCTTATGAAATGAGAAAATTTAACAATGCCCCGCATGATTTCCTACTTTCACTAATTCTTGCTAATTGCTGAAATGGGCCTGAGCAAAGACAGAGGAAACGACTCAATTAAGAAAATGTATTTTCCCGCTGCTAATTGCCGGCTTAATTAAAAATCATAATGCAACTCGTGTTACGAGATTTTTTTCTTCATGCGGAGGAAACCGAAATTGTCATTAACGTACTTAAGAAGTTTATGTTTATTAAATACAGTCTTTGGTTTGATCTGAGTACATATTTGCACATTCCGGTCGCTTCTTGGATCTGAGCATTTACATGATTACATTCTGTTGATGGGTGTTAATAACCGAGTTATTATTCCTTCTGTGAAACTTTACACCGACTTGGGTAATGTGCAAAGTTCTCATCGTCAGAAATGGACACAGTGCAAGCTTATTTGGATATGGACTAATACGGATAAGCTTGAAAATGTGACTAAAAATGACAACAAATATTAACTTGGACGAAAATTAAACAAAAAAGGTGCCACTTTTTGCAAAAACGACAAAGATGGTACTACTTCTGTCGCTCCGAATGCCATCAAACGATCCAAGCTCGCAGTACACATGTAACTAATTAAATCAAAACAATACGGTTAACGCCTATTACTTGTAACAGACCAGAGCACACGGACCTTGTCACTGGAATTCTCTCTATTGTTACACATGGGTTGGTACTTCCTACAAATTACATCATGACTTTTGCGTTATCGTTTACGGAATTCTAATGTCTAACTGATAATGCTATCATCTTGAACCGAGTTAATTATCCGCTCAATTACAAGAAGACAAGGAAATGCAAATATCACGTCCACAAACATTACACAATCACCTAGTTTTTCTTCGGTACTACGTCTCAATAGAATTTCAGGCCTTCGAACGACCTTACAAGGCAACCTATTTCCACGAGAACCAACGCCAGTTCCCACGAACGACGAATTCTCATGCTGATGATTATTGTTTTGGTAGTAACTGTAATTTCCGTGGTCTTAACGAAACGAAATTTTTTGGATGCTCAATGAAGACGGTAGAATTGGGAACCTTTTTATGTCATTTCGTAACGGTGAGTACTGCAGGGTTAAAGTTTCTCACGTGAGCAATCCGCTGGGCTCTAAACGTTAAGAATAGCCTTGATTGTGCATTGTGACGATTGTTTTCTCCCATAAGATAAACGCGAAAATAGTACCACACATTAGAGTAATTTGTCCCGTTTAATGATTTATTAATTTGTTTGTGGAACTGGGAGATAAACGCTTATCTTCGAACAATGAGATCTCAATTGCTAGCTTCATCCCCTTTTTTATTCAAATTGTGGACTTTTCGTCTTACCTGCAAGTTTCCTGAGGACGACTCGTTCAGCGATGAGTAACTCGAAGACCGACTTCCAAGAGGCTCAGGACTGAGACTTCCGTAGGATGTCGTGGAGCTTAAGGACACAGTGTCAGCTCTACTCCGATAAGGAGAAAGCTGCACGTGTTTCATCATCTGAAACAACATGTGTAATCTATAATTAAATAATTTCGCACAGGCAATTTATAGGGAGCAAATTGAACACCAACTGCTCGTCTAATTTTTTAAGGTTCCTAAATTTAGTGCATCGGAGAATCTCGTGTTATAATGAGTTTTTTGTATTTGAAGAGATCCCTTGTTTGGTTGTTAGGTTAACGAGGAGATTTGTCTTCATGATAACCTCGGTATCAGTAGTTTATCTTTTTTTGTGCCTTTGAAGGATTTCCAGTGTTCTGTATAAAGCAATAGATTTCAACTGAATGAAGTAGTGAAATCAGTTGTGTAACAATCACGACAACTGAAGCAATTAAAATGTAAATAATCGTTGCGTAAGAATTTTGGGCTTTTGACCAATTAAAATCATTGTCTGAGCCACGCCAAAACCCACGGATCCTAATCTGGAACTGTTACATCACTGATTTGTTATAGAATTCCAGTGATAATTGTCTTTCTGCAACATCCTGCGAGTAAAATAATACCAATAAAACGTCTTCTTCACCTCAACATCCGGCGATTTTCAGTCAAATTCCATATTGGAACTGTCCAGCCACAAATACTTTTCAAACCACAAGATTTTGTTACACCAGATCCAGTTGCATGTCGTAACGAGGTGCCCATGGCAATAACCCAACTGGGACACGTATTGTAGACAAAACAACGAATTTCATGACTGGTAGATTCATTATCTACATTCCCATGGCGGAGCTATTGCAACTTGGGTTTCATCCGGATATTGCAATATGTTTTTCACCGTCTTGGCACCAGCAAAGCTGAGACGCAGTAAATGGCTTTTAATTAAGGGAACTTACTACTGAATGCCACGTTAAGAAGTTGCGGAATAACAGCGAATAATTAAATGTAAATTAAGTCCAACAGCAACATACCGGAGAGGCTATGAAGACATTTTCACACATTTCCTCTGCTCTTATTGCAGCGGAGCAAAAACCTCTGAAAAAATTTAGTACTTTGACCGGACAATAAAATTATCGGTTGTGCACCCTCTTGTTTATTTATCGCTCTGTATAAACATTTTTATGTGATAGTCAGCTAGGTACACATAAAAATTCAGTAGTAAACTAAGGAAATTGAATCGGATGTTTTATTTCCGGTTTCTCCGCACTATTCCAACATCTTGAAAAGAGAAAACACCTTTTGACAAGCAGATGTGGCTCGACAAACCCGAAAAGATACAATATCTTCGGAAGCAGAACAAAGCGTCGGCGATTAAATTACGATTTAACCCTAAACAAACTATTACAAATTACTACTCTCCAAATAAACTGCTACTTCCTTTAAACAACCCCAAGGAAGGGTTCTTTGATTGTTATGGATAGGGGTCGAGACCACACAACCTCAGCTAAATATAGTCCACAATAATTCCATTATGCTAAAATTCAAACTCCGATTAGGGCAGTATCAAAGGAAATGTTTAATACCAACCAATTAACAGTGGCGTCTCCGTAATTAAATTTAAATTAGTGCGTAAGCAGGAAATGTAGTTTTATTGAATCTCCGGTGGAATGTGAGATGTCAATACGCATCCACAATAGAAATGTAAAATTCGTCGGGGCAGGAAATTCTTCAGAAGGAAGCGCAAAAATGAGACTCTGGCTCCGTGTCATGACAGCTTAACAGCTCTTGGCTGATGATGCGATCGACTTAATTTAAGATGAAGACCAGATGAAGAGAAAATTTAATTGGTACATTCGATAACTGCAATTAACCGATGGTACTGACGTCGTGGGTTAATTGATGAAGTAATCAGTGTGACGGACCTCAAAACTAGCCTCGACCTCCAATAAAAACAACACGTGGCCACAACAGGATGTGTACCTGAAGTACCCTCCAATTAAGGATAAATAATTTAAATGAGAAGTACAGTTGTACGAGATCGGAAATGCTAGTAAAGCGAAAAACTCTTCAGGATGTGGTAAGTTTATTGCTTTTAGATTTCTAATTGCGTGTTTAATCGAAAATCAAAGATCTTTACAGGACAAAGGAAACCATGTGGGTGCCCACTGATCCCAGATGTTGGTACCACGTAAATCATGAAAGCGCCTACTCGTGAAGGTAAGATAAAAAGCGCACGTACACCTGTTATGTAAACCCGTCACACACTGTTTTGTCGTTTGGGATGAATATTTATTTCAGTTCTTAATGAATATTAAGTTATTGTTATTGGATATAAATTAAAGTAATTGTGGGCGTCGGGTCCGAAAAAGGAGCCGATCAAAATTTCGCATTTCTGGGAACACAACCTACAAGGAACAATGAGAACACCGCCTTCTTCAGGTCAAAGGCTAGTGAACTGTATCAGTACTAAAAACCCACCTAATTCCCGATTTTTGTCGCGGTCAGCGAAGCGCGATCTATTCATAAACCACCAACAAAACAATAAACGTGAAGTTATTTCGGAAAACAATTAAACTAACTTTAATCAACCCATTTTCATTGTTCTGTACTTTCCAATCATCGATTGCTTTTACTAGAGCATCACTATAATGCACTAATCAAATTTACGCCCCTTATCGTGCATGCAACTTGATAGCAAAACGAGGGTGGTCTTCGGGAGCGGCGCAAATGGGAGTGCCCAGGTCATTTACCCTAAATTATGCTCATGTCCGAAATGGGAATAGTGAAAGTGAGGTGTGCCCGGAAGGATGCAATGCAGAAACGTCTGGAACTGCTCAATTTTTTGCTGGAGACGGTGTTTCCTTTCCCGGACCAAAAACACGGGAATGTGGATTTAGGTGGATGTAGGTGTCTCCAGGTGTTCTCAGGCTTAGATATTCCGCCAACACGAACATGGCGAAGAGGGACAGTGACTCAGAGAAAGACCAGTTTGTTATGATGTCTTTACATGTTATAATTAACTGATTAAAACCCTCAGGTTAACTCTTTGTCAACATGACGTTCTCCACATCAATCTCCGTCAAAATGGCAATCTCCACATCCTCTGAAAAAACCTCTTTTCCGGCGCTGTTTCCCTTTCTCTTGGAAATCTGACCACTGGATAATTGTCCTCTGGCTCTGACGAAGCTGTACCAGTCAATTTATGCAAATACCAATTTTGTGTGTCATTAGATCAGAGCTACTGACAAATATGCACCATTACGTAATTGTCTGGGTTAATATTCGACCTTCTCCTATTGATAGAGGAGTGTCTGCATTAGATTTTGGTACTTTCGAAGGGTGCAAAGATCGCCGGACCACAGAGGTCAATTAAATTAGAGAAACGGCGGATCAAAGAAGAGTTGCTGACAGACGGAACTGTAGACTTGTAAAGTTGTAAACATTTTCTCCGACCTTGAGTAGAATTAATTAAAAACATGAGGGTCTCCCCGGTTTCACTTTAAAAACGCTTTTTTTTTACCGGATAATGCTAATTTAATGTAGGAGAATTAATTTAAAGGTACTTTCACATGGGTGCTTAGTATTTATCTCTCTAGATTACAGAAGGATTATAGTTATTAAAATAGGATCAAGTCGGTGCAGTTTGTAAATCTTTATTTCAATTAATAACACACCGCTAAACTGCATTATCTCGAATCTCTTTCATATAAAATGTTCTCTTCGGAAGATATTCTTCTCGAGTTTCTTGTTAACGTGCATAAGTGTGCATAATTCGCTCCAGTAATTACCTCGGTCTGCATGCAATAAACAAGATATAATCAAAACGTACTTTTGAGTTAACCGAGGTTGAAAAACCGAGCTTTAATCTATCATCTTCGTTGCCCACACCGCTCAAAATGATTACCGTCAAAGTGGTGTTGTTTCGTTCTTTTTTTCGAAATTTCACGGGATTTAGTAGACGGCAACAACAATGCTTGAAGGAGTGGTAAAGTCCAGGCGTGTGGGATGAAGTTCCGAGAAGTGCACACTCGGTCACTATTGCTCAATGCCCATCATAACCATGCCCTTAATACCATTCTTCTGTCAACCAAGTATTGTATTTAACATATAAATTACTACTGTGATTGACTTTTATTGAGCTATGGAAATATGAAAATAAGACATGGTACGTTTAGTGCACTTTTCAAATAAAAGAAGTTTCTTGGAACTTGATTGATCTACGTGAGGAAAATAATTTATGGGAAAATGTGCGGTAATTAAATTAATGAGCAAAACAAATAATACATGACTACAATGTTGTTAAATGGCGATGGAATTTCCGCGGTTTTACTGCAATTCGGAGTTTTCAAAAAGTGCAAGAATGCAAGACATAAAAATGATTCAGGGAACTGCGATTTTAATGGCAGTTTATTGACGTATTAGATGGTAATTCCATAATTAGACTCTTAGAAGTGGTGATTAACGAAGTAAACGGTTTCCGATAAAATTCCGCGGCATGAATTTTCAAAATTTCAGTTGGAATGCAAATTTCATGACAATTACTCCATTTCGGGTTCGTTACGTAATCTAAAACTTAGATAATTAATTAAGAATCTAATTTGACATTTAGTTGAAGCCTGTTCGGTTCTTGTTTTTTTTTCTAATTTTGAAACCACTCTCAATTCCATTATTTATAGAAAGATGCAGTTCTTATAGAATGAATAAAAGATTATTTCGATGAACTCCTGTCTTCACGCCATTTAAAAACCAACGCAATTATGGACATTTCCACGAAAACGCAACGTTTTTTCCTCAAATTATTACAACAAACAACCATAATCGCCACAAAATAGCGGAATTTTAATTAGTTCCAAATCAGCGGAATCAAAGCTAATAGATGGTCGAAATTTCCAAACTAATGCCCAACTCACAGTTCTCATTTACCCAAATTAAAATTCCAGTAAAACTCCGTCAGAGCAGCTAATATCAATCAACTTTTTGACCTCAAATTGTGGAATATCAAGCATAATTTTGTAATAGTTCCGTTAATATCGCAATTAAACGCCACCAAAACCTTTGTTGCTCAACGCCCTTGACAGTTTTTTAATTATCTAAAAGACTAACAATGTAATTATTATCAGATAACCAGCAACTTTCAAACATAATTAACAAAAGGTTAGATTCATGTTACTACTTAGTAAAAAGCTGATAAGATTTTTTTCATGTCCATTGTGGTACTATAATCAAATTATGCACCTGTGTTACTCAAGTACCACTTACAAGAAATTATGGTGTCTATGATAGTTGCAGTTTTACCGTAAATTGAAAGATTCGAATCTCAGCTCCTGAAGCTCCAATTACAATTTGTAGCAACCTTCGAAGGTAAATGACTCAAGATTTCATAGTATCACGTTGCGAAAAAAGGCGAGAAACCAATAACCGCCGGCCATAAATAACAAAAACCATAATTCCGCAAATTACATCGAAAGAAAGGTGATAATTAACCAGAGTGAGCTTCCCAATCCGTGTTAACAGTTGCAGTATTTTTTTATCGATCTCGATGGGCGCTTAATTAAAGAATGTTAAGATTAATTAACGACAGGATTCGTGGCCACTTAAATTAATTACGAAGTGATGGAGAGGCGCGATGGGTGCCCAAACTATGGTCCAATTGAAGGACAAAGACGATGTCATTGCGACAAGACGGTCAGCGTACTTGTTACGGTTCGAGGATTCTTTTGATGACGGAAAGGTGCAGTGTTCTTCAGGGTACTTCAATTTGCACCAATTCGCGTACCATTGATTGATGAGACTTCGTGGGATCGTCGCCTTAATTGGGTTATCAAAGTTGTTACAGCTTCCTGGATCACTCTTCCTCTCGCATTCTTACAACCTGAATGCTACGGTCGGTAGTTTGCGATTTTCACAGTTACTTTCTTGGATGGAAACTGAAATGTCACCGCTGACGCACGAGTTGTCTTACTCAGAAGTGAATCTTCTTTTTCTACAATAGCCTCTCTTGACTCCATTTACTCGGTACAATCGAAAAAAGGCAACCGCAATATGCGAAAGCGCCTTGTGGTTCATGGGTTGATCAACACCGAAAGGAATGTGATATGGTTCGCTGGTAGCCGTTCGATGTCTCCTCACCTTGCCATCGGCGAAGGAAGTGAATACAAAACTCGTCCGAGCAACTTATTCCGGATATTATTAGGCAGAAACTGTTATAATCATCTAGGAATGTTCAAAAATCAAAGCCTCGTGCGGTCATTTAAATCGAATTTGTTCATGTGTAAAGAGACTCTTCTTTTTGCCCAGTTTCCAAAGATTACAATTTTTTCCACGCTTCTACATTCCGTCACAGTGGCTGGTCTTTTCCGGTTTCAACCCCTGATCAGATATTCAAACCCTCGTGGGAGAGTATCAGTTCCGTTACCATTTCCTCTTTTATACGGAAATGTATAGAAATGATGGGATATTGTGCGCGGTTAGGTCGTGGAAATCCTTTCAGAACCATGTAATTACAAGGGTTTGACCACACAATCAAATCCTGTGGTGCCCAATTTGTCATGTTTACTCAACTTGTCAAAAAGTGGGCTAATCAACTACCTGCCCACAAAAAGATTTGTTCGAATTGTTTGCAAGACATTCTACACATATTAATCATGAGACTAATACTGCTCTAAATGCTACGAAGGTTGCGTTAAAGTGCTACCGAAACGGAATTTACCTTAGGCTACACATCACATTACTTCCACGAACAGGTGAGTTTGGTCTTTAATCAATGACGTGGCGCTAAAGCCAGTCGTAAAATTAAACCAACACTCAATGATAACGCTTTCCATGAAGACCTTACGTAACTTTCAAAGAAACCATTCTCTATAAAATCTTCGTAAAAACAATTAAGCACAATCGATGATGTGCCTCGTTTTTGTAATATTTTGATTTCGCGCTCAACCGAACACATAATTTTATCTGATTCCTGCGATTATTTTCGCCACTGTGTTATTTGTTCATGGAGGAAAAACCATTACGATCATTGGAAAGCACATTTTCGATGTAGGAAACACTCAATCAATCGAGTGCTCTAAATTTCGCAAGCGCAAGATAAATAATTTGGAAAACAGGAAAGCTATAAACGCTTTGGAGGTGTTTAATGGGGCGTGAATTTACTGCAGAGACCTAATTACATGAGTAATTAGATGTAAAATTGGGGATCAAAAGAAACGGATTCCTGATGAATTTTTGCAAGCATTATGTCACATTCTAGGTGTTTTCTATTTAGAAGTGCAAATAAAATGCACCTGCTGCATAGAAACGCGAACCAAGTTCTCAAATTTCGTGCGAAATCTTTCATTTTTTTAGCGCAATTATTCCCAATTTGTGGGGTTCTAGAATTTTTCTAGCTACCTGTCCGTGTGAACCCTCACTATTTGAACGGGGATTTACACCTAGAAACCTAATTAAATTACCATGTCTTCCATCCTGCACTTAAAATTCAAATTTCTCAACCGTGAGAATTTGAATATGGTTCACAAGGCCGCTGTTCGAACTCTAATGAATCACTTTCCATGGTTTGATACCCAGTTATTACCAGCCTTGCAGACTCAGATAACGTAAAGAGTTTTGCATTGTAAATTTACCATGACTCATCAAAGTCTCATCTTATTTCAAAGATTCCAAAGCGTATGCGTGTTATCATTTAACATTCAATTATTAAGATCAAGGTTAGTCCAGCCCGAAATACGTCATTCTTTCAGTTTCAGATCCTGGTCCTTGCTTCCGTAATCCGTAACAAGTGTCTGCTAATCTTTTGTGGTGAAAAGCGGACGTTTACATGGATGTGGGTCCGCCCAAATGTCAGTCTTCTTCCACATGGTGTCCAGACGGTGACATAAATCACTTCCAAGCCCGTTCGCGTTTAATTATCTTCTGCAGTGATTGCATCTGCACTATGATCTAACTTTTGCATCATACGTTGAAACGGAGTGTGACGTGAATGTTAGTCTCTAGATTTCACTCAATGACAAATTGGTAGTACCGAGAAGACGGTGACCAGTGTGGTAATTGATTTGCAAATGCCATGTAAGGTATTTCCAAGAAAAAATGTGGTACCAATTCCCGAGTAAAACTGTCTCCTGTTATCTCGAAATTAAAAAGGTAGTTCCACGGGTACAATGCAAAATTTGCTAGGAATGCAACAATGTTCACAAAGCAACTGTGTCTAATTGTTGTTTATTTGTGAAAGAATGTGGATGTTTCACATATGAGCTCGTTTATTGTTAGGAATTAAGAGAAAGGATTACAATTTTAAACAGGAAAGCCACAAATTACAACGTTGAAACTGTGTAAACCATGTTATATTTTTAATTTCCGCTGCCTAAACGTTTATAGACAAGAGAAAAATTCTGACTCTCAAGGTTCGATTGCTAAATATTGTTCGTGTCTTATTTCGTAAAATTAATAATCAACTCTGTTAACATCAAAGACATTGTTCTATGTTAAAGACGGAAAAGACTAGTCTCTTGTAGGTACTAATTACCATAAAATGAGATAACAAAGGGAACAAAAAACGGAGAATTTGTAAATGACTTGCAAACTTACAAGGTCCGCATAATTTACCGTTTATTGTAATTTTTAATCGCAACATTGTACAAATATAATTATTGTCTTTCGTTGTTTATGCTTTGGTGCAGAGACACAAATCGGAGAAGGTTGCTAAATCTGTCCTCGATTCTTTAAAAAATAACTTATTAAAAAAAACAAGATAATAAAATGACAACAATTCTTCAGTTTTCTTCTCTTTTTCCCGCTTATTTAGATAAGAAATCTAACAATCTGTTCGAATTCGTACAAAAATAAATCAGTGAAAAAATAAATTGAATTTCTGCTCCAAAATTTTATAATCTGGCTCGTTTAAAAAGCATGCCGAAATAGCACATCCTCCAAATGCCATTTTTGCAACATTAAAATTACCATGGTTACCGGATTTAGAGGAAAAATTTTAAAAATTGTTATTCATTAGGAAAATAATAATATAAATAAAACAATAAAGTAATGAAAAAATCTGAAATTTTTCTTCTTCAAGAGTTCTGGAATTTTGTATTGTTAATTAAAATGTGGCTATGAAATTCAATTCAAAAATTTGAATTAGACAAAAAAAAATCACATCTAAAAAGTAAATCGCCTGTAGTGGCTTTCAAAAATAAAAGAATGCTCAAGAGTTTGCTTCCAAATATTGATATACCTCCTTAACTTAATAATAACAGCAAAATTCTTCTAGACAAAATTTTTTAGCATACTCATCGTCGCAATTTTCGAACCATTTATTCTATTAGGTCCACCAATTTAGAGCCACGTGGAGCTGAAAAGTAATCTCAGGCGCAGAAGATTTTGACCCGAGAAAAAATATTAATTAACTTGTAATATCTCAACAAAATAATTAACTTAATGAATCTGCAATTTTGCCCAAATTATCTGCAAACTAATCGCCGCCTCTGAAAGATTAACACGAACTTTCCATCTCTTCATTTCGATTTTTTTGAATACCAGAAACGCTATTTCAGAAATGTAAATATTTTCGATCTGTCAAGCCTCATTTCCACGGTCCGTTCTAGAGAGAACAGAATTTGATTTACGATGGAATTTGAGTTATTGCACCATATTTTGCGGTCAGAAAATTTGCAAATTCTATTGCACCCTTGGTTTACAATCCTCTGTTCCGATTCGGGCGGACAAGCTGATTGAAACGCCGAACCAACACACGGACTGCTACGTTTGGTGACAACTAAACAGTTTTAATTACTCCAATTCTTTTAATTTGAACACTAATTTTTTATCATATGTTAATATAAGGTAAATAACACATATAAATGTGGATTAATTTTAATAAAGATGGCGATAAATGCAGATATTTATTTCCTGCATTGTAATTTACAGAATCATTGCAGGAAAAAAGGTGGATAAATACAGGTAGGTTTCTTATCTATGTAAGTGGATTAACCCTTTTGAAGTAATTGACAGGCCTCTGTATTCTTATGGATTTAGTTAGGTTTTATATTACCTGGAGAGTTAAATTTTTTATATGATCCTGTAAATTAAATCTGCTAAATAGATTTTAGGAGAATTTACTTACACAATGTATCTGCGAAATAAGAAACTTGAAGGATCAATGAAGTTAAATAAATTCTGTACTGGTTCAACTCAACGAATCATCTTGTCTGTTCGACATCGGTTCGACGGACATTTCAACACAAAACCAAGACAGAACGGACAGAACCAACTTGTTCGTCCGACGTGTTATAATTTTTAGGAGAAATAAATAGCTACTTATCAAATAAGCTACGTTCGATATTTGAGAATGACCTTAAATCTTATGATTTAAACTTTTTTTTGGCCATTTCATAAGTAATAATCTGAAAACTGCAGCTACTATTTGATGTTAAATAACTTTCATTTTTACCAATCAATTGTCAGCAATCATGAAGTGCAATTAAAAAAAATTAATTAGGTTCTCTGCGTTTCGTCTCGGTTCTCTGTCGAACTGTCCGGTGCGTTCTGTCGTGGTTCTGTGTTGAAATGTCCGCCGAACCGATGTCGAACAGACAAGATGGTTCGTTCGTTCAGTTGAATTAGTACAGAATGTTCTTAAATTTGTTTCATTTTATTTATACTTCAAGTTACTTATTACGTGGATATGTCAGCTATGGTAATTTTGACTAATATTCTGAAAATTTAATTCATAGAACAAAATTAAAAATTTAAATCTTCAGGTAATATCTCTGACCAAAATCCAAAAGATTCAATTCATAGAACGCAGACCAAGCATACAAAAATCCCTGTTTTTCGAACGTACAAAATAATTTCATAAGTTAGGTTCATTCTATGCGGCCAATTTTATTACTGTGCGTTCTGTGTTTTGTTCTGTGTTGAAATGTCCGCCGAACCGATGTCGAACAGACAAGATAGTTCGTTCAATTAAAGCAGTAAACTTTGTATTGTAGGTAAATTCTCATATAAACCGTCGTAAGTCAGAAAGATTCAATCTATAGAACGAAATTAAAAATTCAAATCTTCAGGTAATAAGTGGGACCGAATCCACAAAAATACTACCTGTCGGTTTCTTCAAAAGGGTAAATCCTCTCACAGAGATAAGAAACCTACATACCTGTATCCATTCACGCCTGTTTTCATACAATAATTTTGTATATTTCATTGCAATATTTAGCTTGATGTTAAAATAACTTCTCCACCAGTAAAATAATGTCAGGAATAATCAATTGAAATACAGTAACATTTTTTTATTCCTATTTAACGAGATTAATTATACAAAAATTCTGAAATGCATTGTTTATTGAAAGTTTTCTCCAAAGGAGCGGCTAATTTCAATTATTCTGTGCGTTCTGTGTTGAACTGTCCGGTGCGTTCTGTCTTGGTTCTGCGTTGAAATGTCCGTCGAACAGACAAGATGGTTCGTGCATTTGAACCAGTACAGAAGGTTCATAAATTTATTTTATTTTATTTATATATCAAGTTACTTAGTTCGTGGATATGTCTGGTATGTTAACTTTCACTAATATTCAGAAAATTTAATTCATAGAACAAAATTAAAAATTCAAATCCTCAGGTAATAACTGACCAAATCCACAAAAATACAGACCTGTCGGTTATTTCAAAAGGGTAAATCCACTCACAGAAATAAGCAACGTACCTACCTGCATTCATTCGCGCCTGTTTTCATACAATGATTCTGTACATTTCAATGCAGGAAATAAGTATGTTCATCTACATTTATCAGCATATTTATTAAAATTAATCAACATTTATATGTGTTATTTACCTTATTAACATTATGATAAAAAATTAGTGTTCAAATTAAAAGAATTGGAGTAATTAAAACTTACGATCAAATGTAGCAGTCCGTGTGGTGGTTCGGCGTTTCAACCAGCTTGTCCGCCCGAATCGGAACAGAGGATTGTAAACCAAGGGTGCAATAAGATTTGCAAATTTTCTGACCGCAAAATATGGTGCAATATCTCAAATTCCATCGTAAATCAAATTCTGTTCTCTCTAGAACGGACCGTGGAAATGAGGCTTCAGGACCACCAGCATCCCTGGAATTCAAAATTCCATTAAATGAAAGACCGGTTGTTCCTTAAATAAATAAATCGTGTCGGATTTAACAAATATCAATAAGTCTGATGGTGGTAATAACACTGCTATAACAATTTCAAGCACGGAATTACAATAAAAAGATATTTTATCACCGCGACGTATCTGCCATATCAGCATTGTTGTACACAATATAAGAGTGCACTGGAAATATTTGCATGCATATACACTTGTCAGTGACAAAGAGGCGTCGTTGCCCTTTAGGAACGTCTTCACCAAGAGGGAAAAATTCGACAAAATTAAGAGAAAAACAGATTTTTGACGTACCTTGGAAAGCCCGCTCTGTCAAGGGTAATCCCAAAAACGCTCCAAAAATAAAAAATCACGAAACTAACAACACAATAAAAAACGTGTTCAGCACATGGACTAGCGCCGAGTGCGTCACTTCTGCGTCCTCTCACTCTCAACGTCGAAGCGCGACTGATGGCAAGTTGCGAGCTTTAACCCATGGAGGAGGCGCGCAACAGTGCTTCAGCTTGTCCCAAAGACACCATAAAATGCATTTCTGTGATACGAGCGATAGTGGGATGCAAGCAGGTTCATTGTGGTGTTATTGTTTGTATGTATTTTTATGTTCTCACACTTTCCTTTTAAATATCCTAGGGTGGGTGTACAGATCAAGAGAAATTGTTCTCAGCTTAGTATTACAACGCATTGTTTAGGAGAAGAACGGGTGGGTTAAAAGGTTTGAAGAGAGACGAGCTGAAGATAAGGTAGACACGGTCGTAAATAATAAGCACATATATGAGATTTTTGGGTGATACGCAAGCGGAACAAATTTCGGTAACGTGTGCTAAGGTAAATAAACTATCGCTAGAACAATGGCCAAGAATGCTGTAGGTAAATAAATTGGTTATCGTAACAATTACAGCAAAACAATGCGAGAAACTACTAGTTAACTACCAACTCCACCTCTAATAGCTATTGCAGTTATAATTATAGCGTCTTCAGACTTGATCGGACGTTTTTTTGGTCAATTTACACTACTAAATTTAATTAAGTATTATTATCGTTATTAGCTCATATTGCGTATAATTCGAAGAATTTGTTAATTAAAATAACATGCAAATCTTTGTGAAATATCCGTTGCTAGAATGGCCAAAGTGAATAGATATTACGAGCAATCAAAAAATGATTGTCGTTGATTTCGGAAAATGCAGTGAGCTATCAAATATAATTGTGGGATTTGGAGAAAGTAGGTAATTGAGTATGTTTTCTTCGGAAATTATTGCTCAGTGACGTACTATTACGCAATTAAATAGAATCAATTATCTAAGGCCCTGTTAAAACAAAACCGCAAAGCAAAAAAACATCAAAATATTATGAAAGGAGCCTAACTTCATTATCAAAATATGTGATCGAATATCACCAGTTTCAAGAGCTATCACTTGAAAATTCGACAGCAACTACAGTTTGGGAGATTTTAAACAGAATTCACCTCCAACAGGCAAGAAAAGAGGTAAATAGAGAGGTGTTCTCAGTCCATTCATGCTGCCATAAGAGGATATTATACAATAATATTTTTGTTTATTATTTTGAAACAAATCCATTCATGAATTGCTTGTTTATTTCTACAAGAGTTTCCGCATAATTATTTGTTATATCTGTAGCACCTACTTACATACATATGATGTGGATTTTAATTGTGGCAAGGGAAAATGTTACATCCTTCAATTAATCTGATTTGAATCCATTCTTGTCAAAATGAACATCCAATTTGAACGAAAGTTTCTCTTACACAGATTGCTAAATTTTATTAGGTAATCTGAAAACACTAGAATAAAAAATTGAGAATTTAAGAATTGCAGAATTTAAAAAATCCAAAGAATCTGAAGTAGTCTAGATAAATAAAAAAAGTGCAGAGTTTTCAAGAAATCGAAGAATCCTGAAAATCTGTAAATGATTTAAAAGCTGAAGAGACTCCTAGAACTCGAAATATGTAATTAATGAATTATATGGAAGAGTAAAATACTCTTAATGATCTGAAAAATATGGAAATATGAACAAAATTAAAAGATGAGTATACAAAATTCTGATATTTTTAGAGTTTTTGTTCATACGAGTAGGTCAAGCAACAATTTTAAATTTCTTGTCAAAATTCCGAATTTCGTTTTTGACCTCGTTCATTGACAAATTTGTGAAACTGACCGGAAGCAGTCCCAAAACTGATTAAAACTGATTAAATAATTTGCAGATACTAAAAGCTTGATAAGAGCCCATTATACTTCCTCCTCCTCAGACAAAAATGTTGAAATGTAATTGTGAAAACTAAGATTACGGGGCAATCAGATCATTAAATCCGGAACACAAATTAAAATATTTCCCAAAGCCCACATTTAGTTCCCCCGTACTCACATTTATTAAGAACACCTCACTTTGATTTGAGGTAATGACGATAAGAACGTAATTATCAACCTGGAAGAAGTGATTGTCCAACTTTGCAACAATGAGACAAAATTAATCGATTTCTTCTCCCACGAATTAAGCTAAATACCCATCACCTGCACAAATCTCTTCACAATCAAGACGGATGGAAAGTAAGAAAATATGATGAGAAATGGACCATGAACGAGGCGATGCGTAATTAACACATTGTCTCTTATCGAATCGTGTCTTTTAGAGGAAACGGATTACGGATTATTAATTTCTTATGGCCAATTATACCGTGAGTAAATGAGTCATGTAAGATACGGCGTAACTATTCAAATTGGAACAATTGAAGGCAACGTTAATCAGTCGATAAGCGAACCTTGAGTGTCCAGGAAATGCGGGAAGGAACACGAAGCGTGGTCTGAATTATCCAGAAAAACGTTAGGACCTGATTTTTATGCAAATAGAGCGTTATCAAACCTCCGTGTCTAGTTCTCACACTTTGCAAACCCAACAAAACGATCCCATATATTAAAAACACAGTTAATTGATCGTACTGTACTGGACAAAAATGAATGTAGATGGTTTCCGCCGATCAGAACCAAGCATTACTGTAATTAACACAGTTTACCAGTAGCTTGCAACAGTAAGCAGAGCATGTGGCGGCAATATGTCACTACAGCAAAAAAAGTGCTGCTTTACCTAATTTTTTTCTTGTAACATGATCCGACAATAACGTGGTGAAATAGAAAAATGCTGGGATAAAATATCGCCGCTCCACGTCTGGAATAAAAAACCGCAAAACTAATAGGTTATAGGTGGAAAGACGTCTGTTCCAACACCCTAAGGACATTTGGCGTGGATGGGTTACCTCTAGACTAAACATTTGTAAAGATTTGTGCAAAGGAGCCGCTTTTGGCACATGGCTGATGAGAACCTCCTCACATGTAATCACTTTTCAAACAAATATTCTCCGTGTAAATGTTTAAGAAACAGATGGAGCTTTATTATTTTGTTTACAAGTAATGTTCCTTGTTAGAGGTGAATATGCCATAAAGTGTTATATTTAGCGAGGTGTCTTCCTATATGGATGAAACTCATTTCAGACCATAAAAATGAAAGATTACAAACAAGTTTTTAGTGCAGATGTTGTGGTCAATGTCAAAATTCTTGGCAAATCGTCAACGACGTAACCTTGTCTTAATTATTTTAATGACATATTTTGAAAAAAAAGTGTCTTGACACGCACTGGTTTCTTCAAACGCTACTGTTAAGAATTCTAGATTAACTTGCACTCCAGTTATTCGTTTTTAATGGTTATATTTATTGAAATTAAGGTTAACCTGCAGCGGCAAAAGTTGTTTGAAAACCTGATACGCAAGAATAATGTAGAAGCGCTTTTCTTATTTGTGATTATGTGAACAAGTGGCGAAAGTTCATAAAAAGTTATAGTAACAGATTGTTGGCATAATACGAAGCATGTGGTCTCGTTTTTTAGAACAATTTATTTATCATCTTCAGTAAAGCAACACTAGAAATGTTGTTGTTCTAACACAAATCAAACACGTTTTTTGGTAGCAGGACTGAAATTAGTGGGCAATAAATTCAAGACTTATAACAGAGTTCTTTGATTACGCGTTTGAATTTCTTGTTTTTTTGACTTCTTTCAAGATCGCTACTGGAAAGCGTTGAGAGGAAAGAATTTTTCATTTTTCTCTCTTTTTTGTCCTCAGTTACATAACGCCAATTTACATAAACTCGAAACAACACCTACATAACTGTGGCTACTTTTTTTATTTTACCGCCAATTTTCACCTACTCAGATAGTGAAATGCATAATGGAGTAGAACCACAATCCTTGTTTACTTCTCGTTTGAATATTTGCTGATTGCCTAAAATTGATAAGAATTGAAAAGCCGCTTTTAGGACTCGTGTTAATCTAATTTCTTTATTTGTCCAGTTCCATATCTTGGTAAACAAAACTCAACAAATTGAAGTGGTTTTAAACTTTGCCCGGATTGTGATTGTTGACGCCTGAGTGTTTATTGTGTTTACAACGATCTATTTAATACGACGTTTATAAGTTTCTTGAATGTGGATCGTCTTTATTGAGAAACGCATTGTTTATGAGTTAATAAATTTGATTGAAGCTCATGTGCCAAATTTCTAGAGGAATTCAATGGTTGAAGTTTTGGATGGTCGCCAAAGAGCAAAATTTTGAAGCTCCGGAATTGTCGGTGCTCCATATCCTATATCTCCGGAATTACAACAGATAGAAAGATGCGGTTTTCTCCATCGTTTTTCTCGCATTTTTGTCACTAATGTTAATCCGGATTCGAAAAAAAAATCAACTCGAACGATGTAGATCTATCGTTGTCGATATCTAACTCATTTCTGGAGCAATCTAAGGTTTTGGCACTCATTTTACGCAGAATCCAAAACTGCCGTAAAAAAACTGACTGTAAAATTCTGGAATTTTCGGGGCCCAATATCTTGGGAACTCCAATTTTTTAGTAATTATATAAATTTGTCTTAATTTACCAAATGTTTAATTAAACTTAGGTAAACATGAGTTAACAACATGCGTGAAACTCAAAAAGCTTTGTGAAATCGTAACTACCCTAAGACAAAAATGTTGCATCTGACAAACATTGAAATTTTAAAAGACTTTGTTGTAAGCAATTAAATTCGCCCACTCGAAACTGGATTTAACTTGGAGCAAAAACGCTGTCCCTACGAAATTCCCTGTTAGTTCCCGTCGACTTCGAGAGTTATTCCATTCCAGATCTGACCTTTTTGTCAAGTAGGAAAGTTTGTTCAGCTCCTTGCACGACGCCAGTGACATAAATCGAAGCAAATTATCTCATATATCTCGTCGTAAAAGGACAGAATTTTCAGTCCTGTTGTCACAATCATTTTTCATACCCATTAAAAAAGCAATGAATAAATAACTAATGTGCAAGCCCAACTCTGGAATGCCTTTTTTCATATACAACCATAAACTTTTCCCAGAATCAATACATTTACTCTCACTCTAGAAAATGATTTCCCCGTGCGTAGAAAATAAATATTCAAACAGTTGTCTGTCACCGACAATGATCGATTAGCTTTTGTAAAATTGAATGTAAACTGAGAATAGGTGTGTACATTTATAATGAAGGGAGAATTTTAATGAGAGGGTGCTTTATTTATTTAACATGTCTTTTAGTAACTGAGATAATCGACATAAGGGCAATCCTATCACGTTGTTACAATCTCCTTCGATCCTCTCGACAAAAGTGCTTGCAATGCCTTGGATGCCATACCCACCTGCTTTACCCCTGAAAATCAATACGTTATGTACCACACAATACACTCTTGTACGCTTGGGCGTATACATTTTTAACAAGAAATTTACCCCTAATGGTTTTAAAAACTACCTCATTCACTTACATTGGTTCACCTGTTTCTACATACGCTGCCACTTCCTCAGGAGTGAGTGTCGCCATGTACACCGTCGTGACTTCAGTAAAAGAGCGAATCTCGTTTTCATATCTCACAACGACGCCAGTATAGACAGAATTCGGAATATTACTTTTCGTCAAACTACAACAACTAATTAGAGACAATCAAATTCAACAGATTTTTTACTCTGTGATCATCTTCATGGCCATTTCTTTGGTTCTCGGCTTCCCGTACATCCGCCCATTAAACGTTACCATTGTGTCCGCTCCTATGATGAGATCAGGCTTAACAGGATCATTTTTAAGCTTGTCCCACACGTCATTAACCTTCCCTAAAGCAGTTTTTTCCACGAAATCTGAATAAGTGTGCTCTTTGGGATCTAAATTCTCCTCGAAATTGGATGGGACCACCTCAAATTTTAATTTCTGCAAATAAAAATGACTCGAGTATTCATGCTGTTTGAATTTTTAATAAAACAAGAAGCGCCATCTCTCACCGTACTCTTTAACAACGAAGCACGTTGTTCGGAACTGCTGGCTAAAATCACTCGTAAATCGTTGAGCTTGCCTAATAATGGTTGCAGCATTTTTGGGGATCTTGAGGGAATTTAACACGAAACACACTTTTAGTAATTACCGAAATAAACTCGATGGATCCACTTTTGGTCGCGAGGCACCGAGATTCGATTAGATTCTAAGCATTGGTAAAGCAGTTTACTAATGTTAGTTCGCACAGAAAACTACTTCTCGGTTTCGCTTGGATGGAAAAATCAAAAGAAAGTTCGGGTTATCATTTTCACGACGCAGACTAAATCAACAAAGCTGATTAGGAGGAATGGCCAGGACTTACTTATCATGGAGTAATTTGAAATTAGAATTAAATCGTCCTCTTCAATTAGATTTAAATCGTCCTCTTCAAAGAATGTTTAATTTTGTTGCAAACAAAGAATTTTTTATTAGAGAACATTAGGAAGCCTTTTTTTCTATTTCTGCTTCCTGAGTTAATTATAAACATCAATCACTTAATTAAATCGTTTTCTGACAAAAAAGAAATCCCTTGTTGGCAACATTTTTGAACGAAACGGCGGGCAAAACTCAGCTAAAAACCAAATTCGTAGACAATGAAAAACGAACGTAATTTCCGTTAATCTCCGCGTAAATTGCGCCCAGCTCCAAAAAATCGTTTTTCGACTTTATAACAACATCTGTGGCTAAACCTTTAAAAGGTTGTTTCGTCGATATTGTACTGCCATTTATGGAGTATTTTTGCTGTCCTTTCGCTGTGACAAACCCTAGAAAAATTGGTGCCATTTGCACCTTGCTGCAGAATGCACTGATTTGTAACGAAAAGTCGTGTTATGCAATTTATATTTAAGTGAAAAGGTTTGTATTGTAACGTACGGAATTCTTCTGGTAAGTGCTGACCTAGTGACCACTGGGAGGTAAAAACTGGCTGTTGCAATAAGAATGATTTAGGCGTTAGTCATAGTGTGGGAATTTTTTATAAATAAATATGAAGAGATGTGACGATTTAGATGGTCAAAGTAATGAAGCGAACGAAAATAAGACAAGAAATAAGTACCTACCGGATTTAATAAAGTGATTTTTTTCACAACATTTATTAAAACACTTTTTTCTCTAATATTCTTTCTACATTTTATATATAAATCTCATTTACATTTTATAATAATATAGTAATAACAAAGTAATAATGTGGAACGTAATAATTTTAATTATGTTATTGATTAGCTTAAGCAGAAGTCGTCTCTACCATCGACTTTTTAATGATTTCTCCGAAATTGTCGTCACAATTGTCTTCAGTATTGGCATTGTTGGCGGTAGTTTCGCACTTTTGGCCCCTCTCGGGATTATTACTGGCGGGAACGTCCGACGGATTAAGATTGAAATTACTCGCGTCTTCGTATGGCGGATAATTGTACCGTCCGTTGAGTAAATCAGAAAAAGATTCGATTTTGTTGTTGGCCCCAACTGGATTTAAACTCGTGTATTGGTTCTCTTTAGCCTCGACGTTGGAGGAAAAATTGTCGTTAGCGAAGTGCTCGTAACCGTTCGTATTTTGCTGAAAATTTCCTTCCAGGGGCTTCGTTCCAAACTCCGGGCTGTAAATTCCCCCTCCGTACGGATTGAAGACGGGGGTGAAGTCGGCGAAGTTGGACTGGTACGGCTGCGTGTATTGATTGGATGGCGGGGGATAGGGGGAGGCACCGGCTGGGAAACCGACATCAGAAAACCGGGGGTCGGGGAAGTGAAACCCTTGAGAGGAAGGTGGTTGGAAGGGCTGATGGGAGTGCTGCTTGTTTCTCTCCGCGACCGGACCGTCCCGCGTGGCGTCATCGCCGTACCAATCCTCCCTGAAAGTGTACAAATCCAAAGAGTCTTCTCGAGCGGGCAAGTCACTGAAAACTGGAGGATTATGCGGAGGTATCTGTCCTGGACCTTCCCCGGGAGCTCCGTAGTGGAGGTTCGTGAAGCTGCCGTCGTGGACACAGTTTTCGACGTCTCGGACGTCCCTCAACAAGTTGCCATTGTATTTCGCACCACCTTTTCCGTCGGAGGTGATTTGAGAGTCTTGTTTAGTATAGCTCGCGTTCAGCCTTTCGTTTTCCATCCAATTCGACGTGTCTTTGTTCTTCTCCGCTTTCATCTCCTCTTCTTTCTCTTGTTTTTTCTCGAGTTCTAGGCGCATTAGGGTGTGGATAAAGTGCGTTCGGACTCTTACCGGGTTGAATTCGATTCTGCCGCTAGAATTGCCACAGTTGTCTCTAGAACAGCCACAAGGGAAGTTTAAACGGTCAACTTGGCATTTGATGCCAGCTTGACTGCACGAACAAGTGTCCGGATCACAATACCCCTTACAGCCGCAACCACAGAACTCTCGCGAAGTCCTTATATCGCGGCACTCATCTTTCTCAAGAGAGTCAATTTTGCGTACACCGGAGGCTCGCAACAAGGCTCGTCTCTGTCTAATCGACACTGGTTGCAAAAAGTAATAATTGTCCAAGTCCATCTCAGATTCGGAAGCATCACTAGGTTCTTCCTCGCTATCACTCTCGTCACTTGAAGAAGCACGGCCGTTACCCCCAGTCGAATGTCGCTCAGATCTCAATTGCTGCAACAGCTGTCGATGTATTCTACGTTGTTCGTTTGCGTGTTCGACAATAGAAAATTTCCTCATGTACGAATGTTGAGCACCCATGCCGAGAGTCGACCCTCCTTGCGACGGAATACAAGTAAAACCCTGCGCTCTAGGAAAATAGAATACTGTAACGCTGTCAAACGAAATCCCCCGTTTTTTCTTGCATTTAGGAGGACCGTCATCCTCGTCCGAAAGCTTCCTCTTTAAGCTACTCTTCAAAACTTTCTTCTGCGCATCATCGAGAATATTCCTTATCTCTTCCATCGCGCTCTGCTTCACCTCATCCTCTCTAGGAGTCTCTAAACTCGTCGAAGGCAACGCAAAATCCTCCTGCGCTTCTTTCTGCGTGAAATCATCCAAAGCCTGCGCTCCGTTAATTCGGTCCAAGAACGAGGTCTCACTATCGCTTTCGCCTAAATTGGCGGCCGTTGCCATAGCTTCAGGCCTTTCCTCGCTCAACTCCGAGCCTAGGCCAGAATCGGATCCATCAGATCGATCGTGGGGTTCTTCGGTGGACTCCTCCGTCGGCGGCAGACTCTCTGTAGCCGAATCTTCGCCGTCGTTCACATTAACGGGTAACAAATTCGGGGATTCGATTCTCTCCTCTTCGCTACATTCTTTACTATCTATTGCTTCGTTTGATTGTGGCTCCGTGAATGCTACTTTAGAATCAACACGCTCACTGTTACGTTCGTCTTGGCTATTTGTACTCGAAGGCGTTTCAACAAAAATTTTAACAGGTTCAACAATATTCGAATCTTCGCTCAACAAATTAATTCCATCGTCACGTGTGGCTGAGGAATTGCTAGACCCCATTCTCTCCGAATTCTCTTCCACGATTATTTCAACGGTATCGGTTTGGTTCGGATCCGTTGTTTCCACAGTAGACATCGCTAACTGTAAACAAAAACAGACATTACCAACGATTTACAGGCAAATTGAAGCGACCGCAGCACTGACCTCTACTTCGTCTTTGGAAAATTGACATGGGGGTGTCCCAAACTGGTTTCTTCCACGCGAAAATTTGACGCAAATTTGTTGCTAGTGATATTCAAGGTTACAGAATTAACCGTGTCGATTAGAATTGTCGGACGTATCGATGGGTTTGTAACCTCGAATCGCTTGTTTTTATCGATAACGCCGCGTCTATTTATGTCTTACAAAAATAGAAACCTTTCACCGGACGTGATCGGTGTATCTGCCAAAACGCAGTTGTCAAAAGTCCGGCCCTGTATTAGTAGTGATTTACACAGATCGACGTTACTCATAACTTTATGGAGATTTTAAAAATAGTTACAAGAGAGGCGAGATTTTAATTAGATCAAGTTGAAAGTTTCCCTTCACCGCCGATGAAAACGGTCCACAAAAAGAAGTGATAACATCGTCGGCTCGGCTGCGCTCAATCAAGGAAAACAACAATAATATTATTTGAATTGATAATGGTTTGTTATGCAACTGGTTGGTATGCAACACACTGTGCGTCTGGTAATCGAGCTTCTATGCAAACTTGCGTTGTTTGCAGGTGGTGGCATAAATAGTGACAACATTCCTCCTCGACAACAAAAAACAAAGATCGTCGTGGTGAGACTAGAATTAAAGTCGTTTAATAACGTGGCCTTGCCTTTATTGTTTTCCGATAACTGGCCAAATTCTCGAGAAAGTCAAAACGGTTTTCAGATTGCCTTGACTTCTTTTTGCAGATTGTCTAAAATTGCCGCAACGTTGCAGTACAGTTATTAATCTATTTTGTAATAAGCTGAGAGTCACTATAATTTCATGCATTGCTTGAGGAAGAAGGTCGCTAAACCTTGCTGCTCCAGATGGATTTATCAGAGAGAAAATGTTTACTTCAAATGACATGATGAATTGTTTGAAATGAGGTGTATTTCTCATTCCGACATGCCATCATCGTCTATGCAGGTGATGGTTGTGTAGGGTAAGTCGTAGCCGGTTTTAATAAGGCGTTTTGTCGAGATGTTCTTGCTTTGTACCAAGCTTACCCACGCTGTCTTGCGCATAAACTTTATAAAATACTAATGGCTGCACCAGTCCCAATATGGCACAGGGAAGCCGTCGTGGTTTCCCGTAAAGGGACAAAGAAAAATCCTCTGTTAATCAAATCTGCGTTATCACTGATAAGATAATGGGCTTTTATTACTCGGGTAAATATCCCACGACCCGATTCCCGATTTAGGGCCAATATTGCCAGAGGTGAACAAAGTGTCAAAGGGCCCAGTTAACACCAATTAAATTCCACAAGATGTAAATCTGGAACTTTCGACGCCGTTAATTCCACTCGTAAACGGCCATTCTATTTAACAATGATCAGGTTAGCGCGATACCTAGCGCAATTTTATGCAAATTTCGAGGTTTAAAGATCGATAATGGCGTTTAAAGGCACAATGTTGGCGTTCCCCCTCTTCCATTATTTTGGCAATGCATCATTTTGGGGGAAAACGAGCTCCAAGGACTCCCCTAAAATGTTTTCACAATAGAAATCCCAAACCAGAATTGTGCCAGGTATTTGTTTTTTCATCGAATTGTATTCTCGGACCAGCGTTCCACATTTCGAAAAATTCAACGTGCTGATCTTCGGAATCGATAAAACCGCGGGAATTTTGAAAAAAAAACAACATAATCACTCTTTGCTATAACGTTCAATTTTAGAGAAAGTACACTCAATCTGTAATTATTGAAACAGAGTACCTGCCCACTAACATGTAACAGACTTCCCACCGCTCTGACGTTTACAATTCAATTCCGGAAGCGACTTGTTATTGATCCATCTAATTTTTAATACAAATCGTACACAATTTCTTGCAGCATCCACAGTTCCAGCCCTTTTCAATTTTGCATCAAAGTCGGAGCACATTATCAGTTATAGATCGATAACGGAACTTAAGAAGCTCTCCAATAAACCTCAAGACTCTTCACCGCCGTGCTGCCGGAGCCTAATTAACATTGAATGCGATTCGCGCTAAATCTTGAAATTCCATTACTGCAGGAATTTAAATGAGTGTAGCGAAAAAGTCGCGTACTATCATGTTGTTATTAATAAGTTCAAGAGTTTACAAGTCAACAGATACTATTAAACCATCGATAACATAAATTTGTTTGTCAGGTGTTTGTTATTTATTGCAGTAGCGCGTTCGGGCATCTGAGCAAGTGGAGCAGCAAGCTCGTAATTAAAACTCTTTATCCGGACAAATTGGATGAAAATTGTCAACCGTTCAACAGTTGAATAAAAATCTGCTGAAATATAATTGTGTAATTAATAAATCTGAATTGTGACTCTACAGGTGTTTTAGAAATCGGCTGGAAGAGAAACAAGTTTCAGGAAAAGTTTTGTTATGAATTATAGACTAAGTTTACTGCTGCCGACATATAAAAGATCGGGCAATAAACATAAGGATAGTGGCAAATCAAACAAAAATTCGTTTTAACACCACCAATTGCTCGATTGAGAGAATGTAAAAGCGGGAATTTGGTTCACAGGTTTCACAATTATGTTAAGCGATATTTATTGTGGCAATAAATATAGAGCACTAACATATTTTTTTCGGAGATTACAGCAGTGCATATCAAGGGATTTTACGTTAATTCTCGGACAAAAAGATAAGAATTTTGTCTCATTCCGCGCGTTTCCGCTCAACGAATCTAAAATAAAATCTCATTTTAATATTCCGATTGACATCATACGATCCATTGTTACAAAGGTAAAACTGTTAGTTGTGAACCGCCTCTCTGACCCAGAAGGTCATGAATAAAGGGCGTCCTATAAAACAGACCATGACATTTTTTTATTCACTTTCAACTGTAAGAAATTGTTTGATTTATTTTATCATTCTCGACGTAAAAGTGGTCTTGGTCTACCAATGACAATCTCTTTTATTTGCAGATCTTATTTCCATTATTTCAGAAATGAGACTTGGACTCTTCAAAGCTTTAGAAAGTAGATAAAATTTCAATACCGAACGAGTGCTGTTTTGGGGTTTCAGTGCTGCTGTCGACTTTAAAATCGCTTTTCTCCTTTCAAATACTCACTTCTCGGTACATTGGTTCACTTTGCTCTCCTCATCCATATAAACCAGATCTGGCAGCAGAATCTGAAATAAACAATAATTACAACCGTTTACTAATGCTATAAACGAAGTTAACAAGACATCCAATTAAATTTGATTGTAATAAATGTTAACTAAAAACCTCGTGTTTAACAGGCCCTTAAATTAACAAAAGATGGCATGTTTGTAGTAGTTCCAATAAATTCATGAGTTTGGACAGTTTAAAGCTCATCGAATGAATTTATATGGGACAGGTAGTTCTGACACGTTCGAACCGTGGTCGATTTTAAAATGTTTCATTTGAAAATATATCTTGTTTGTTCTGTCTGACATTTGAATGTGTAAGAAAAGTAAATAAATAGGAAAATTGTAAACAAACCGGGTGCTTATGTATCGCGACTATTTTTAGTTCTAAATGCAAATTCCGTGTCCGCGTGCGATTTTTTAAATGTCAGCGCGAAGCTAAGATTTCAATTTAGGAACATGAAAATTTAAAATAATCAAAATTTAAAGCTCTTCATGTCAGCAAGAAGATTTACATCAGTAATTTAACGCAAAGTTAAGTTTAACTGTAACTTTATTATGTTCAATTTATGAGAATTTTAGAGATTCCAGGAGAATTATAGATTTTTTTTTATTCTGGGAAAAGTAGAATTGAAAAATGTACAGACCACCCTAGATAATTTTTTAGGTTTTTGAGGAGCGTAGATTTAGGATCTTTGAAAATCCTTTTGCCTAAACTTAGATAATCATAATAAAATCTAAATAATTTTAGAGAAACAAGAGCCTAAAAACCTAAATCGAGTTTAATAAGTACATTTAATTTTTGGTGAAAATTGTTTGTTTTGGCAACTCTAGCAAAGCTCGCAAACCTTGGAAGTTTGGAACTTCGTGTTGTCCTGAGCCTGGCATTTTTAAAACTAATATAAACTCAGAAAAACAGTTTAAACTTTGCTAGATCACACCATAATTTATTCTGGTTATATCAAACTCGGGAACATTTTTAATTCTGACCACCAAAATTAAATCATCACCACATTCCAATTTTTATCTTTAATTTAGATCTGACGACAGTTCAAATAATAAAACACGTAAGAGCAATTTTTTATAGTATTTTTAATCTCTCTGTCGCAACACACATGTATAGAAATGAGTCTAGTCCTTAAAACTGTTTAAATTTTCGATCAGATAAAAACGAAATTGTTCCGTTTCCCAGCTTTTTTAATCCGTAACTTGATATTTTGGCCACGATTTAAGATAATGTCCTACTGTGAAATGAGATCCAGTTTCAGGCAAGAAATCCCTTTAATTCCCCTGTTTCCACAAACAATTAATTCAAAGCTGCGGTTTTGGTCTACATTTTGAAACGGGCCGCCATTTTTATGACTTAACTTATGACTTAAAATAGACCAAAATTTTATCCTGTACGTATGTAAAAATCTAGATCCTGGGGCGTGAGAGCATCATAACTTTCGTTCATGATCTCTCGGTACGAAGAAGTGGTCATAAAATCAGTCATGGATTTTTTAATGATCCGTGACGTCGGGAAACTGACTTAAGTGTATTATTAAATATTTATCGGAGTGATAAGACTCAAGTTTATGCGGACAATGTACGACCAAATTCGGAATTGTGAGCTTTCGATGAACCTGCAAAAGCGTGTAAGCGAGAGAAGGGAGACATCCTGACATGGAAAAAGCATTGGAGCGTGCTAAAGTTAATTAAAAAAGTTTTCTCATAAATAAAATGAAAATAACGTTATCGTGGACACGTGAATATTTACAATTACTTTGCGAGTTTGGTTTTTGAAAACGACGCTGGTTAGAGTATAAAATGGAATGGACTGTAATTCCTGCAGCATAGGGGTCATATTCGAGGTGAACGGTGCACTACCTACTTTCAACTTGGTCTAAAAACTAAGAGAGTTGCTAAGGTTGCACCATTCCGCTCAAAAAATATTTCCCTTACACCTGCCCCTAAGCCAGGGAAAAATCACCTGCCGTAACCGTCGCCACTTCTTGTTGCATCCGAGTAAACGAGTTACAGTATGGGCAGCGCTAATCGGTAACAAGTGGGAATAGTTTGAATATCACACTCACATGTGTCACTCAAATTCACTCAATTTTAAATGGTTCAATTGGTGGTCATCCAGAGCGTGGCGTGGTTCACTCACTTTTTTTTAAGAGCTTTCTCTCGATTTTTCTAGCGTTTGATTTGGCGGTTTTAATTTGAATTTTATCAAACTTTATGGTTCATTGTACCGAGTTTGTACAACTGCAAGCGACAGTTTATGCTTGTAAACTAACAGCGAGTGTACATTGAAGGAGCGGATTCTCTTGCGCTTGCGCTTGGCGTAAACTTGAGCATATGACGTATCGTATACTATGGGTCGACAAGGAATTTCGTTGGTAAAGATGTGTCTGTGGCAAAAATTAATAGATTCCACTTCCGATCCCAGGCCGATTTTCCACGATCTTGTCCATTTTATTTGAAATTTCGACTCGGCGGGCGGAATACTCGCAGAATTTCGCGTGGAATTTTACGGGATAAACACGATAATTGTATTATAGATACGTTCGAAAACAGTAAACAGGTTCATTTCCTCGGTTTTGTGTGGTTCTATTAATACACCGACGTCACACAACACGCGCACATCTCTACACGCGAGCTTCTCCCCTTCACAATCTTAGCAACAGGAAAAGACGTGCGTTTTACAAAACAGTTTCAAAAGTCGACTCGTTTGAAAAATTGGCTTGGATCTCCAATGCTAATGCCACGACTCGTAAAATCAAAAAAAATGGAAGCGTGTTGGCAGCTCTGTTTATGACAGTCTTACCAACTGTGAATACAGTACAAAGCGTCCTCAGTCGTTTTTTTTTATATAAAATGGTCATAAAATGGTCTAATTTTGCTTGTGAACACACATTAACAGGGACGTAACGCCCCTGTAATTACGGTTGGTCGAGTCAAGGCTGAAAGCGCATGAGGAAGTCCTGGATTTATTCCCGGTTGTCCCAATTCTGCGGAAGTCCTTAATCTTCCCCCTTATTAATACCTTACAATGCACCACCAGGTGCTTGTCTCGTTTGGGGAACTTCTGTCGGAAACTTCATAAAGGGTTACATTCGAATCAAATCTCTATTTAAATTATTGTCAAAGAAGTCTGCATATTGTTCGGGAACTCTGTCAGATTTTCTCCTTTCTTCGACGTTCCACAAAATTGCGAGGATGACGGGCTTTATTTGGGGGGGGAGAAGGTAATACGTGAGGGTAACACAAATTTTGAAAACAAGACCAAAACTCGTTTTATTAGGGTTTTTGGGTATGCTTCAACCAAAAATAATTGTTTCCTTCAAACATACTTTCAAAGTTATACCATTTTCTGAGACTGCATTGGAAAGGCAATTAAATGAGCATTGATCCGAAGAACTCATTGCATCGCTAGTTGCCAAGATATTTGAGGAAAACTGATGCAATTCGCCAAATAAAAAATATTTCTGAATTGGAGTATTGATTTTTTATTGTAATACGTCATATTGAAGCCTGAGTTAACGCACTGTTAAACACGATGCTTTCACTTAACATTTAGAAGTTGTATGAAATTTTTTTAGTTTTAATTTAATATAATGAACAGAATTCTTAGAGAAAAGTCTGTCATTAAATAAAATTTAAAAAAAGTTTTTTTCAGTCTACATTCATCAAATTTTCTTAATTGTTTTTCATCTTGATCAAGAAGTTTCCTTCTGGCCAACTAACACTTTGAAACCCACTGGTATAATATGTATATCAAGAAAGTAGTATTTTAAAATATTGGCATTGATTTTTCTAAAAAAAAATTAAAATCTCAAAGTTCTTTGTCCCGCCAATTCTAAACAGAGTAGATAGCAACGTGTTTGATCGCATGTCAGAAAACCAAGATCTTAATCTTACCTATAATGCATTACAATGAAAATAGATAGAATAATTCATGAGTTATATGCAAAATTGTATTTTAGAATCAATGAAAACAGTTTTTTTATTTGGGAAATAACGTTATTTCTTGTCAAATATCTTCAGAATTACTAACCCTATCAATGAATTTTATAGTTTATTAGAAAGTTTATTCAATTGCCTTTCCATCACAGTCGTGGCCAATTGTATATCTTACAAAGTTTTAAAGTAAAATAAAAAAAAAGAAATATTTATGCACTAGGTAGGTCTAAAAAACGAATATTGGACTGTGTATCAATTTTATTATAAAACTTGGTCAATTTTAAAAAATCTTTTGTCTAAATCCTGTTAATTATGCAGAGAAAAATATAAAAACGTTTAGTAAATAATGACGTTCATAGAATGTAAATTATAATTTAACTTTATGACTGCAGTCCAGTGCTTTAAAGTCAATTTGATTCATAATGGAACGGTAATCATAAATTAGTTTTAACGTTTTAATAGGTTTGACTTACCGCGATAAATGGAAAATAGAAAAGACTACCCAGACTTTGCAAACAAAATTTTCCGTCTCTTACCTAATGAATATTAAATTTACTACAGACACAACACGATTATGGACTAATGTTCAATAAATTGTATATGAGAAACCATTCGGCAATCGAAATCGGTCATCGCAAATTACGAGCTCTGGTCATCACTAATTTCCCGAATTATTTGATCGGTTTTAATGTCAAGAGTCAAAAAAATATAAACAATTTGTGGCAGCGCAACCAGTTGCCAGTGGCGCTTAGCCGAAAAAAAATATGAGTGAATTTTCCGCCACTCGCGTGCCAGTTCGCCGTCATAATTTGCACAATGAGGATATTTTTATCTTGTGCGAAACTAAATTGAAAGCCTTGAATTACGCGAAGAGAAAACCTCTGCAACTTCCGGGTAATTATCTCCGAAGAAAAGTTAAAATTGAAAATCAAAACCCATCTCAAGTTCTGTTAAGTTAACTAGTACGCTTTACCGGACTTTTGTGAGAAATAATTAACGTAACGAGTATTAGATATCTGCGATCCTTTGGTGTTTACGTCAATTACTCTTAACGAGATTGGGTTTAATTTGTAGCTCGTTGATTCGACAATCTTCAAAATGCGACAATTCGATTTGTTAATAAACGACTTATCGTCACTTTCCATCTTATTTACATGAAGATGATTCTGAGGAAGAATTATGATTATGAAATTCATTGAAATTCTAGCAAAACCGTGAACGTTAGATCAGATACCGGCTGCTTGGGCAAGATTTATAGTACATTAATGGAAAAGTATAAACAATATCGCGAAATGTTTAATTAGGAAGCAGATGGCATGAAAAGATTGTTTTACCGCCTTTGTTTTCAGTTTTCTAAGTTTCTTATAAAAAATATTTAAATATGTTCCACTTTTTGTACCTTTATTGCTAAAATAAATAATAAATAAATAAACATTCTCAAGCATTTAGGTGTGTAAATAGTAAAATGTTTTTACAAAGTGTAATCATCATAATGTATTCTTTTTTTTCTGAAATGCAATTTGCTTCTGCTCGGTTTATTTTCCATCAATAACTATTTTTTGAATGTCAGAACGCGATCGATGGTTTTCTACTTCGTAAATGTCAACCAAATCTAATGTCAGCTTCGAATAAAGTGCTTTTTTAATAAACACGGAATTACGCAACAAGTTTGCTTTGGGTATAAAACGTTTGGGGAAATATTAAATAAATACGAAAAGGTAAAAACTGAAACTGCTTTTCTGTAGTCTAAATTTTGTTACTCCCATAAAAAATCCATAGCGATTGCGGCAAACATGCCTACAATGAACGAGAAATAATTAATTTTCATGACAGTTAACGAAGGAAATAAAAGTAGGAGTTATTATGAGTGTATTTTATTTGGTGACAAAGCATAATTTCATTAGATTTAATAAAAAGTAAGAGTTAAGTATTACGCATTTCTATGGAAATACCACGTGAAATCCGTAGGAAAAATTGAACTTTTGCAAAAATTTTGCATTCTAATTCTCTGTTACATTCGCACCTGTCAAGCGCACGTGGGGCCCGCTTGGGATTAATTTTTACCAAAAAAAACATGTCTTAATTGGATTTAGTAGGTTCAACCATCCAATTGTGCCGAACTCCTCTGATAAGAGAATCTGTGAATGAAGGAAATTGTAATCAATTGCTGTGGCTATTCGGTAATAATTTTGTAGTTAACAATGCTATTACCACTAACGTAAACATTTACTTTTATGTGTGGTAGTGCCGGCAACATGTTTGTTTTTTAGAAATAAATTTAAGCGGTGGTTAAGTGAATAATTGAATATCTCGGCAGAATTAAAATAGTAAAGTAGTTTTAGGTGTCGCATTTTGGTGTGATCTTTGTGATAAATTTAAAACAGAGAATTTATGAATGTGTGGGATAATTTAGATAAGGAATATGTATGATGCTTTTGAAAATTACAAGCTTAGAGGGTTGCATATTGTTATGAATAAATATAATCGTAGTGGTACAACAAATTCTCGATACTTCTCGCTCTTTGGCAACAAAATTTCGCAATTTTACTAATTTGGACTTAATAACTACTCCTAAGTCAAATTACTTATAACTTATAATAATTATTCTAGCACAAAAAGTAAGTTTAGAAATTTTCAATTTTGGAACGAACCAAAAATTTCCAAAATTATTTTAATTGAACCTGGAATTCTGGTAGTTTCAAGATGATCTATTGTTGTCATCTTGATGATCCGTGACTAATTACAAACCTAAAGAACAGAGAAGACAACTTTAAAAAAAAATATCTCTGGGCCGAACCAAAAATTTCCAAAGTTTTATCAGACTCTTTTAATAAAATGAATTTCGACGAAGTTACTATTTTTGACTGACAAAATTATTGAGTCAGAGACAAAAATTTTAGAAATTTTTATTTTCAGAACGAAGCAAAAATTTTCAATATTTTTATGAAAATCTGAGATTCTGGCAGGTTTAATGTTTCGGGAATGACAGTTGGGAAAGTTTATTCGTTTGATTTGCTTATTCATGGAGTCAAATTACAAAAGTACAAGATTGTACCAATTTTAGAAATTTTCATTTTCAGGCCAAACCAAAAGTTTCCAACAAATTCATTGGAACCTGTAATTCTAGTAGTTTTAATGCTGTCGGAATGAAATTTGAAGAGGTTCTATTGGGGTCTTCTTGTGGTAAATTATTCAATCCTATAGAGCAGAAAAAACATATTTTAAAAATTACCAGTTCTGGGACGAACCAAAAATTTCCAAAGATTTTTAACTCACATGGGCTGAATTTCGAGATGGTTACTATTTTTGCCAATTTACAAATTTATTGAGTTCATGTCACAAATTCAAGAAACTTTTATTTTAAGAAGAATTATACTTTTAATGAATTTTGAGACATTTTTGTATGACAAATTGATTGATTCGCTTATTCTTGGAGCCAGAAAGTCGAAAGCACAAGATACCAATTTAAATCAATCTGGTAGTTTTAATGGTGGAAAATAAAATTTGAAGAGGTTCTATTGTTGTCTTCTGGATAATCTATGACAAATTACATACATATAAAGCACAAAAAAATGTCATTTTTAAAGTTTTTCAGCAGGTTGTAATTCCCGGACTTTTAGATCAATACTTTCAACTTGATTAAAAACTCAAATAACAAAAGTTTTGAATAAGTAATAAGATCAAATTTAAGAAATTCTTCTTTTTAGGAAGATTTTTTTTATAAACTTTGTTTTTAATAGTTTTTATGCTGCAGCAATGAGAAACTGAAAAAATATTATTTTTAAAGTTCTTATTAAAAACACTAAAAATTAAACTATTGAAATAGAAAAAATAACTGATTTTAGAAATTTTAACTTCAAAAATTCACTTTTTGTTTTTAATTTTTAAATTTGATGCTTTTGCGGATATGACAACCTAAAATGAGGATTACTCCTTTTATTATAATCTGCAATTCCAAAATTATGGAAAATTGAACTTTTTTGTTCTTTAGTCTTCTAACCAAACAAGGTTAATTTAAGAATGTAATCAAAATTAAAGCAAAAAACAAATTTTTAAAAATATACAATGTACGTATTACCTGAAATTAAAATTCGAAAAATCTTTTATTGAATAACCGTCTGAAATTAAAAGAGAAAAGGAAAAACCCCTCATAAGTTTACCTTCCACAGCTTTATTATAACAAGACCGACTTTTTTAATTTTTGATGAGAATAAAATTTAGTTTTCAATAACTTTCTCAATTCTAACTTATATAAGTTCATTGGTCTTAAAACGAAGCGTCCTCTGCTACAGTCGAATAAAATTCGGATTCTTGGCATGACATGACAAAACAACAGAAATTAGTCCAAAGCTTGTCTTTAAAATGTCACCGTTTGTAAACTGTGCATGGAAAGTTTCACATTACTTGAATAATAGAACTATGATAACAAAAGTTGTTGTAAAAACAGGTTTGATATGAATGTTATGGGTGTATCTACTCTCTGGGTTTCTTTGTCCAGTACAGATAGGACACCTTCCAAGAGATGTTTCCCATTTTTGACGTAGTATTGCTAATAGCGTTTTGTTGTTAAAACCACAAGCAATGAGCGCTTAACAATCACGTGCGTCACATCAAGCGTTGATAATATATGACGCGATAACAGACAAGTTTAAATAAATATATGTAATTGTATGCTCGCTCGAAATGCAAAAAAATTCATTATGATTATCCATGACTTACCAACTTTTCCAGAAACTTGGAAATGGATATTCAAGGGTTGCAGGGGACGAAGAAACAGGAGACCATATTGCTTGAACGAGGATCGAGAGAGAAAATCTGGAACAAGATAAATAAATTAATTGAAACTCAAGTACTCGTTTTGTTTGTTTACTTCTCATAAGCAACAATGTATGTTTGGTGTAATAGGAGAACAGAACACTCAATAGTTAGCGTAGATTTTTCGTTGTAACGATACCGTTTTCAGCACTTGGGAAAAAAATCTCGATAACGGTTCTTGTAACGATGCTGAAATTGCCACGGTGCGCTTCTTCACTAAAAGTGTGCTGTACACTCTAATGTTCATTTGATTTGGGATTTGAGGGGCAAAACAACTAATTATTTCCCTAACAATATTCGGGTGAATATATTAGTTTGGGCAGGACCGGCGTCAACGATTTTGGCTCATTGCTTATTTTTACAAGGCCCGTAAACATTGGGTTCGAAAATAAACTACACAATGTGGAATTGGGGAAGGTGGAAATTGGAGCACACCAAATTCTAAGTTGTGCATATTGCGGTATTTAGTCGATGACAACGGGTGCAGACCATAGAAAGACAATAAATCAAAAATTAGCGAAATGTTGATTTATGGGGGGAATTGTTTTGGAAGCACCGGCCGATGATGCGTTGCTATTTATGGGTGAATAATGTGGCAGATTTTACTGTGCCAAAGTATTCAATCTGCTTAATAGTGTTACGTGTTTATTTACCGATCTCAAGAAACTTTTTTCTGAGCCGATCGAACCGCCTAATAAATAGCAAATGTCTGAATAAGTAAACTTTAAACCCAAAAAGGACCTGCTGCATAAGTCATAAGTTGAGTGACTTTGATTGGGTATTTGTTTGTGATGTTGAAAGGATGAACACTAAAGGGTTGAATAATACACGTCCGGACGGAACTCCCGAAGGTGAAAGAGTTAGTTGAACCAAACTTTCCTTTGTAAACTAAAATTGACTTGAAAATTCTAATCAACTTCACGTATTTCATACTCACAAAAAATGACCCTCAATTTTAAAACATTAAGCTCAAGAACAAAAAAATCTCTTCCCTCTTCCTCTTTCATTTATTAATTCGATGAGGAGCGCAAAAACGGGATTATTTCGCTTTGATGGAACGAGTCTGAAACGGAGAATCGATAAATAGCGGTGCAGCCATCTCTCGGTTAAAAATGTAAGAACCGGGTTTCCTGCTGAATTATTTCCAGCAGGTAGTTTACTGCACAGAACACTACTTTTAATGAGTAGATCTGTGTTTTTTTTCTGTCTCGGTGTTTATTTGACTGCCTTTGGCAAGTTCAAGAGACTTTTATTCAGGGGTTAGCAGGGTTTTATGGGCTCGCAATTAATTGAAGTAGTATTAAATACGCTTCTATCCCATTTAAAGTGTCAGTTTGTGTTTACTTTTTTAATTGTTGCCAAAGGCGGGGCTAGGAAATAACATCGGATGATAAATTACACTGATAAACAACTTTTGAGGCGAACCAAATATTCTACATTTTGGGAATGCAATTTCCATTTTCATCATTTTTTAATAAACTTCGTAATTTTCGTAATTTTAATCGAAAAAAAGGAAAATTTTTGATTACCATTTTCTACAGGTACCAACCACAAAAGAGCAGACGAATTCTTGAAAATTTTTGGTTTTGAACAACCTAAAAGTTTTTACTAATTTTTCTGAAAGCTTGGTATAATTAATTTATTTAGGTTTACTACATTTGATTTTTTTATTACAACAAACCAACAGACTAACAAACTGGTAGAACTAGAAATAAATGTATAAAATGTTATTTTTAAGACAAACCTAAAACTTCCAACCGATTGTCAAATTTCGCTCATTCCAAATATTCGAGCAAAGAAAAGAGGAAAGACTGAAGTAGATAAAAGTTTTTCCTGCATAAAAGTGTATACAAAATCAAACTTTCTTGCCGCCAGTCAATTAAGTCGAAACTGACCATCGATCCACAATTTTGACATTGCCGCATTTGAATTTGTTGAAAACGGAATTTCTCAGGAAAGTGTAGACACAATATCGACATCCTTTCCAGCTGTGACAGAAAATGAAAGAGTGGAAAAGCAAGGCGTTAGGAAAATTGCTGTCTCCAGTTCGATCCGCGACTCGTTTGAACCCTGCTTGATGAAATTTCAACAAAGGGAACCCTAAAAATTCCTTGAAACTTGGAAATTTCTCCCAACATCTCCATTTTCCGACCAAACGAGCATCTCCCATTAAACTGCACATTTAATTAGTTTAGATTGTAAACTTGCTGAGCCGCAATTAATTATTAAATACCTCCACGCCCTCTTTCCATCCCGATTCTTTTCCGCAAGTGCATCTGACAGAAATAATCCGGGAATGAATCCTTCGTAAAGAATTTCCATTCTCCACTAAAAATAAACCAACAAAAGCACGTGGGCGGCGATTTCGATAGATCGACGAGTGTGGCGCTACAATCGTTCGTGCAAATCCGACGAGCGTCGCGACGCCGTTGGTGGAGCCGCTGTTACGTCACGGGTTGCTATAGCAACGACTGACTATTGGCGACCGGCGCCAGCTCACTGATTGTGTTTTGAACTGGCAGTTTTTTTGCTTATAATTTAGTTCTGGCACTTCTACAGAGCTTAATTATTCATGTGCTCTGTGTAATTGCAGCTTCGGTTGTCCGGGGAGTTTGGGAGTTTGCTTTAGCTCCTTCTGTTTTGCATCTTTTCTTTTTATACGATATCACGCAATCATAACTGTTCATTTATTCAATATTGAGGGTCGTAAAGGGATCAATTAGGCACGGAAAGGTGGGAGAAAACAGGTGTTTTTACCCCAAAGGGTTAATTACATTCTTATTCCCCGTAAAACCACCTTATAATGATTTTTACATGAAATGAGAATGAAGGGACGCGGAAAAAGTTATAACGGATTGTCCTCATTCTTCATTCATTCATTCACCAAGGTCATTTCGGGGTTTTGGGGCCGAGGTAATAAACGAAACTTGGAAACAAATAAGGTTTGGAAATGCGCTCCTGGTTTTATTAGACGGTGAAAAACGGGTTCCGGGAGATAATGTCTGGCGATGGCTTCATGAATACAGATAAAATCTCCTCGGATAAATTTCCCTATTTTTATTTTAGTACGTCACTTGATGCTTTGACATAAATCGGATGCGCTGCTCCTGTCTTCGGAGGTGGCAAGAGTAATGCAAACTTCGAGGAAAATTCGATTTTGTCTTTGAGGGAAGAAAGCTATTTTAATTTGACAATGAGGGATTGGAGGCTGTACTCCATTTACAGTTCTGTAAAAGCTCACAATTTGCAACATTTTTGTATTAGCACGACAGACCCTCGGGGCTTAACTTTTCTCTCAAATTTCCCATATTTACATATGTACAGGTGAGATGAAAAAAGTAAAACCAAAAGAACCAAATTTAACCGAAGCGTGAATGCATTACTGTCGGAAAAGTGCAAAATAAAGATAATTGATGTATGTCTTCCGTCCCAAGTTTACTTTAATTTAATCTCTTTGATGGAAAGGTGTATTCTAACAAATTCACAATGTAGAATGTTAGACCCATTAAACGGTACGTTGATACCGTTGTGTCTCTATTTTTGCCTCGTAAAAAGCATCAGTAAATTTCTCCTTACGGCTCTGGCGATTTATTAATATTACATACATTTTTCCGGATGGAATCAGTGACGATTTAACAACTTCAATGATGTCTTGAGGGCGCTTCGGTTCAAAAGGTGCAAAACTGTTTATAGCCTGTAATCTTAATTTTGAATGATTACAATAATCATCGACCAAAACAAGTTTATCCAGGTTAGCGTCGAATGAACCCTTTACGACGTAATAATAATTAATACTGAGCTTTTTAGAACTCTGTAAAACCTGTGAATAATTGAACTTCTATAAATAAGAAATAAACATATCGCACGCTACTGTGGTAAAGAGAATTACGAGAGATGTTCAATATTTGAACGTTTGATTCGAGGTTCTAAATCTAGACGCTTCGATGTTTCTGATATGGATCAGAGGGCGAAAAGTCTTCTTTTTCGGAGGATGTACACTGAATTATTTACCATGTACTTCCGCCGACAAAATAAAATTATCTGAAAAAATATATTGAATCAGAGTTGGGATACTTTTTCTCCCACATTCTCAAATTAAATATTTACTTGGAAATTTAATTTATAATTACAAATGTTAATAAAAAATGTGAATTAACGTGACGCGCTTCCTCCAGCGGGAAATTTAGTTTTTTGCCGAAAAAGAGGTCCATATTTTGTATTCACAGTTTTGGTGCTAGATATGTAAATTGTAATAAAATTGGCGCTGTTGGGTAATAACAACTTAAGTAATTTTTGCATTTGCATTAAGTGAATTATGTTGCCATAAACGGTTATGTTTTACGCCCATTGTCATAAATTGCGAAAATTTACGGACATTACTTGTTGATTCATATCTTCGAGCCTAGGAAGGGTTGAAAGGGGTCGATGATAACGTGTTATATTTTCTTGTGATATTCGCAATGGTGAAACAGAGACGGAGTTTCAATGATAAAAAATTTCTCGATTTGATTGGGAGATATCTTAAACAAATTTGGAGGAAGCTTTAGGACACATTTAGTTAGCTAAAACTGCCAAGTTCAAGAATTTGGTAGTAAAAGCCAGAAAACTGTCAAAAAAATGAAAATTGAGTTCAGATATTTGCTCGAAAATTTAATACGTACATATACATATTTAAAATGCCTTTACATTTTAGAATTTATTAAAAGGAATAAAGTTCAAATATTTGAATAAAAATATTTACTACTAAATAAAATTAGTAGCCCTGAATTAAAAATTAGAAAAAGTTTAAAATTTAAATTTTTGTTATGACTCAAAAGAGAACAGATCAGATAATAAAAGCCGAAGTCATAAAATTTAGAAAGATAAAAACTAAACATTAGAAACTTAATTTTGGATTTAACAGATGATGGACTTCTAGCTGCTCTTTCAATTGATATATAACTTAAAGACATTAAACGTCGTTTTCGTCCCGAAAAAGTTCCTTGAAAATCGCTCCAAAAAAATCTCTTAAAAACATATATTTTTCGGTCATTATCTTGTTCATTTATTAAGCAAACTTAAGTTATTGGTGCTCGTTTAACGCAGAATTTACAACTGTTCCAACTTTATTCGTACTGGAACCAATAACTGAATTAGAACCGATTTAAATTTGAGATAATTAATTTTATGTTTCATTTTTTTCCGCCAAATCTCCAAAACTACAACAGTTAAGAAGATGGGCTTTTTTAATTTACTGTTTACCTACCTACAACTGCGCAAATTAGGTTTAACTCTACATGTCTATCGCTCAAACCGCAAAAACTTTTCGCACCGGAAAAAATTTTGATTTCCATACGACCGCCCGCTCGGATCCGAAATCACTAATCAAGCTCTAACTGTAATCAAAGACATAATCATGTCTTTCTTTGTCATTTGAATTTGCTTCCTCTTATTGATTTTTGTTCCAACAAAGAACTATGTTTGACGCCGGTGCCGAAGTTTATGGATGCTTTTTCTTCTTTGTTCCACTTAGAACGTTAAAACATGTCAAGGTTGGGAATAATTCGCCATCATTAAGATCGAACGGATGCTCTATATGTCGTCGTAAAAATGATAAAACGTCGTATAAAAACAATTTTTATGTTTGAGAAATTTTTGCATGAATTTGTTGAAACGGTTCAATTTTTCGGGAGTGACTTTTACAGTGTCGTTGCTCCCGTCCATTGAATTTCTTCATAATGGTATCACGCTGGTCTAACACTGCGATTATTTATTACACTTATCTGTGATCAGTTGTTTACGTTCTGCTTTTATAGTGATGACGGTGGCGTGAGTACCGAACATTTATAATTTTTTTACGTAAATCGAGCATCACCAATCTTGCAGGTTTTCCTTCAAAGTTACACCTTTTGTGACAATATAAAAGAGATGTATCGGAGGCGTGGGCTCAGGTTTGGAAGGTTAAGCCCACACTAAGCAGTTTTATCAGTTGAACCGCAGGAAATTAGTTATGATTTTGCTATTTTTGCCGCGGCGTGATCTAGTTTTGCTCATAAATGGTAACAGGGACTTGTAATGGCCTTTCAAGGATCAGTCACGCTCGGTACTGAGGAAAATATACAGTGAAGATTAAAATTAGTCTTAATTAACGGAAGGGGTTTCATTATTTTGCTTTTACTTTTGACCATACACAACTGTAATTAGCTTGTAAATTACGTATTTTAATGAAGACGGAGTTTATCGAGTTCGTGAGGAGGACCTACTTTCCCGGTTGTAGAAAGTTGGAAAAATTCAAGTTTTTTACTATGTGCACGATAATAATTCAAGCACCGCCCTTTTAAAAACAACCACCAGTTGATAGTAAGTGTATGTTTTATTGTGGTGCGTACATGTATTGTGTATTTTCTCAACATCCCCGCATCCACTTGTTGAGTGATGCAAACCTCGCTTGATCCAAACCTGATCAAGTTAAGCCTTCACAAATTGTGAAGCGAAACAGGCGCGATTTCCTTGACTTTTCCGGATTTCTAGAGGAAAGAGAGATGAAAAAACATAGTTTGTAAAGCCCATAGGAATCTGGTTTGGTTTCCTTCCGCCCTCTTCCGATCATCCCAATCGTGAGGGTTCTAACGAGTGAAAATCTCAAGATCGATCTTTAAGACGCGTGAAAATTCCCCGATGTCTTAAGCACGATCTGAATAAGGGAAGTTCTGTAATCAAAGTTGGTATCTTCCATTGCTTGTGCAGCGCACTTTGTAACGTATATTTTCTCATTTTGTTTTGTTTCTGTCTACACTCGATTATTTCCCCCACCTTCCAAACCATAGAGCGGGAGCTCTCACCCCGAAATCTCCATTTCAAAAGGGTTTTTAGGGATAATATTATATACTGAGATCAATAATTCCTGAGGCGGAAACAGTCGACTTTGGTCGGAGGTTACCGAGCGGTGGCGTCAATAGATTCAACAATATGTCATGGTGGGGGGTTGCTTTACTAATATCTATAAACTTGGCGGTTTCCCTACCACCGTAATGGGCACCCGATCCAAACATCCCCTGTTTACTCAAGGGAATTACATTCCGAGCATCTGCCGAATTCCGACAAGAAATGTTCGCCACCAATCGACAACTGGGCGGGAATTTTTTAAACTTAATCTTAACACAAAAACTGTGTCGCGCCCGGAAACATCCGAGATTTATTTCCTGTTTTTCTGTTATCCTGCGGCTATAAATCGACAGTTTATTGGATTTCATTCCAGCTGGGAAAAAGTAGTTTGATAATCCGACCGTGTTACAAGTCAAGACGTCCTGGTGGAGGTTATGGGAACTTAATAACCACCTGTGGACCTACGTGTAGGTCAGTATAACCGAAACATTTCCAACTGCGTGCAAATGACCCTTAAACTGCTGACTAAATCCGTTTACGCGGGATATTTGATACATAAATTTTAATAATGTGCACCATTATTATGCTCTTTTGAAATCCTCAAAAAGAAATTACTAAGTGAATTTTTTATAAGGCAAGGACGCCAGTTTTGTTGACGTCGAAGACAGCTTTCGAATTTTACATGTAGTGGCGGCCCTGCTGTTTGACATTTCACAATTATCGTCTTTAAACTGTCAACAAGGAAAGAGAGCTAGAAACTCTAAAACTTTTTCTTAATTTTTTTTTTCATCAATTTTTGATTTCTGAGAATTGCAGTTTTAATTTTATCAATTTTACGTAGTACTTTAAATTATGCATGTATCAAATTTTATCATTATTTTCGTACGTTTTTAAACTTTTACATTAGCAAAATACAAAAAAAAATAACTAAAAATCCTTTGAAATTCTGTAGCAGTCTCTGAAGATTTTTTAATTTTTATTTACATATTGTCTAAGATTTGATAGAATTCTCAAAGTTTTTTTTAAGGTTTCTTCGTTTCTCTGGTATTGTGAGAAATTTTTTATAGTTCTTCAATATTTTCTCGGATATTATGAGATTCTTGAAAATTATTTAAGATACTTTAGATTACTCTGAATTTTCCAGGATTTTCTAGGATTATTTACTAAAGTCCTGTGAGATTTTATTTACCAAATTTTCTTAGAACCAGTGGTATTTATAACTTCTCTAAGGAATTTTTTTTTTATAATATTCTAAATTCTTTTGAGGTCTCTTGGAGTCTAGAATTTAAATTATCAAGAAGTTGGCTCGCTCCTTCAAGATTTCCCATATTTTTTTAAAATCCCTGAGAATTGAAAATTTTGAAAGATTAATTTTGGGATTTTTAAGTAAGATTGTAAAAAAATCAAACACTTCAAAGACTTCAAAGAGACTAAAATCTAAAGATTTTAAAGAATCTAAAGGTTTCACAAAATCAGTAAGCATAGGAGCTTCTAAAAATCCGAAAAATTAAAAAAAATTGAACTGAGTAACACGACTAAGAAATGTAAAAGGATCTCTAAGAAAACGATGTAAGTTTCTAAAATGAAAGAACTTATCAAACAGAAAATTCAGAGCAATAAGCAAATTTAACTTAAATTTCATGCGAATCAAAAAATATGAGGAGTCGGAAAAATCGAAGTTTAACTTTAAGTGTTACAAGAATTTGAAAAGAATTTGAAACGTCTGAAGAAATGAAGGATTTAAAAAACCTAAAAATGAAGTGGATTTCAAGGATCCGAGATGAATTTTAAGCACACATCTAAAACTGTGGGAAAAGCAAATTTCGAAAGCTCGAACTCAAATTTTTAAACCTACCTAATTCTACTTCTGGCACCAAAAGTGTTGAAATCGATGTAAACTACTCACATAAAACAGATCATAAAATTCGTAATCACTAAAGTACCACTATCATTATTTAAAAGTCGCCGCTTTCTAACGCATAAAATCAAACATTGTTATTTAGGAGCAATAATACTTGTTTACAAATGTACATGTTCGAATGATTGTTATTAAATGCAGCCTTTGTGTGTTTTTGATGCCAATTTTTTTGATCAAAGCATTTTTTGTACCCTTTGAAAGTAGTAATTAAAATTTCAACATGAAATTACGATTGAAATCATTTTAATTTGATTAACAAAAAATGCGTGGTTTTGATGTTCATATGAAAATATTAAAAGTTCAATGATTTCTGCGAAGTATGAGTACAAGTAGAGAAGCCACATGACTAAGTTGCGATAGATGCATCTATTTATATCTTCAATAAAACTATTAACAGTACGGACTTATTAGAATAGTTCTGTTCAAAGAAACGCAGATTTATCAAAAGAACTTCCGGTGTGACAGCATGATTTTGCATACTTTATTGTAAATCCTTACAAAGGGCACATAATCACACTGAGATTAAGATATGAAGTGAAGGAACAGCATCTCATAATTAAACTTCTTGATGAAATTATTATTTAATTATAGCAAGGTGTAGAGATGCATTCGTATCGCAATTTTGTAACTGCGTATAAAATCTCTGGAACTCTTCAGAACAGTGCAAGGCTGCAGCAACATTCGAGGTAATTATTATGACTAATATTGTACAAGCGCTAGGTCAAATGACATCATAACCACAAACACAGTTCAATTAATTAAAACAGAATCGTGGAAAACGATCTGAAAATTGTGAGAGAAGCTTCTATTTCAATCATTGGCTACTCATAATCGTCTCAGGTAAGTTGAGAAGTGTTTGATAACAAAACTACTTCAATAGTTTTTTCATTGTATTTTAGAAAGAATCGGTTTCATCCATCGCTTCGATTTAGAACAAAGTTTATTTTCCTACCACTCCAACTTTCTTTTCCGGAATAAAGAAGGATTTGGTTAATTTTTTTCGTTACAGTGTAACAGATTTTTCGTTTCACACGTATTAGGGGTAGTAAAACTCCCAATTCGAATTTTTAACGTTTTTACGATGCGGGATTCGATAAAGTTTTATGTTCGTTCCCCATCCAAGGGTTAATTGTGGAGCTTTCGTTAAAGATTTGTGACAGCGAATTGGAAACTGAATTAAGGATAAGTAATCGCAAATTTTACGGCTCGTGGACAAAATCATCCCAATTTCCACTGGAATAATTTAATTTCGAGCATTGATGGGAGTTATCAGTGTTTCAGACACTTTTCGGAATTTTCATCCAATGTTTATGTGAGGAGAAAAATCAATGGACGTCAAAACAATGCAGGATTCATCTCACTCCGGTAAAATAAGCGGACGATAGGGATCTGTGTCGTTACCTAAATGACGGCGATCTCTGTCTAGTGCTCATCCATCACAGTTTTGTTCGTTTTGTTTTTACACTTGCAGCGACAGATTTTTGTGAACTGCTGATATAATGGGGATTCTTCTCGAGGAGTGATAAATGAAGGAGATTCGGGGATGGTTTTAATTTGCGCTGAGGAAGTTTTAATGTTAAATGTAATTACACCAGTTAACAAATTTTGGAGAAAATTGTATTGGAAGAGTGGAAAGTCATTTCTAGACTGGAATGGTAAATCTGAAGTCTGTTTTGCTTCATCAGGTCCGGATTAAGAGATATTCTTGAAAAATGTTTTTTTTTTTGGTTCTGATGTACAAACATTTATTTTCTTAAAAAACTTGTAAATTTATGAAATTGCTCGACATTTTGGCAAGCTAATTTAATAAGGATTCCAACAACTTATAAAACTCACCGCTAGGGTTAATACGTTCTATGATATATTTGAAAAACTGATCTTATGTCCCTAAAAAAAACATAGTTTTTAATGATTTTTATATGCAGTTTTTTATCATCACTGAAAACACAGGTCTTATTTTTTGACGCGCTGACAAATGCATTGCTATCTTATATCGTTTAGAACTTTTTGTTATTTTTTGGCGTTCGAAATCAGTGCCATTGCTTACAAAATTGTAATTTCTTGGCACATATTATTATTAATTTTTAAAATGATTTTTATGCAAACGCAGCCCAGAATAATACATTTTAGAAAACATTTTGATGGTGAAGGGTTCTGACCTGATGGAGCAAAACGGATATTAAATTTTTGTCTTGATAAATCAAATTAATTTTTCTCAAGCAAGTTTACACAAATTTAAAATTCTTGATGACTCAATTGAAAATTAGTAATCAGGATGCAGAAAATCTGTATGGATATTTTTGATGTAAAACCAGAATATAAATTGTACTTATATTATGCCAATTTCCGTTAACTGTGAGAATCAACTTCTAGCAGATGAGAATATTAGATATGTATTTATAAGCCTGCGTCAGGTCACATTGCACTAATATTAATTAGCTAATTAAACTGTAAATTCCCTTACATGAGCAGTTTAATTTAGAACTGCTTCTTATAATAATCAATGCATGGACCTACAATTATAAATTAAAAAAAGTCTGATTAATTAGTTTGTAAGCTAAATTTAATTGCAACATTCCGGAACAAGATTTAATTTGTCATTTTATCCTTCGAAGGTCTTATACTTTTGATAGATTAAGCAACACGTTGAAGAAGTTTCAGTGGAACATTTTTATACCAAAAAAGTAGAAATCACGTTCACAATTAGAAGAAAAGCGTCATTTGGTGACGCATGTCGACTGGTGGTCATCATGAATCAGCCAGCCACGGATATATCCAGCTGAGAAATGGCAGGTTTACAAAACGTAAGTTGGTTATTTTTTGTTTGGAAATGACGCGGAAATTAATTTAAAATCGTAAATCCAATTTTCAGAATTGGTAAACGCGCCAATTTTTATAGTAGAATGTTGTACCTCTGCACATATTACATATTTTCGTATAAATGCAGCGCAGTGCTCTTCAATTGCTCCAGGGATAAAGAAAAAACAAAGTAATTACACACAATTTATAAATTTGAAAGGCTTCGATTAGCTTCAATACTCTAAATTTACTACTTTATGAGAGTAATATTTTAAATTGACATAGGGTGAATCGGGGCAATGCGGCCCGATTGCTCAAGCGCGCGGCTCATTTCACAAGCAGTGGTCTGATCCAGAACTGTTTCTGTGCGCAAATGTCTGGCAGAATTGACCTCATACGAGCTAATGACACATGAATGAATTAGTTTATTTAATAATGAGCCTGTTTATAGTCTCAAAAATGAAAATTTGAATTATTTCTCGCGTTTATTTCAAAAAATCGAATTACTTGTGTTTTACCTTGACTCAAAACTTTCTGTTTACTCCCACGTGTTACTGATGAAACTGATATCTAGTGGATTCAAAGGGATGGGTATGTATTTCAAATTAATTATTTCTGCTCTATTTCATAAGTTGATCGCAGTGTAACATATTTTCATAAACCGAATTCCGATAAAAATGGGAGCGCGGAACCGCCATTTTCCCCTTTCCTTTGTTCCCCAATAATTAGGAATATTAACGACATTTCCTGCCAACAACCTGCCAATAAACAATGTCATTTCAGTGCAAACCCAGCACGAGAGTAAATTAATGTAAAGCCGGCAAAATAGCCCACGGCGAAATGAAATTGTATAATAATCAGGTCACGGCAAAACAAAATGCGAAAAAATTCGCGCATCGCCGAAGAAAACCGCTGTGCGCCGAAAAAACCCGATGTCACTTCGGTTAGTTATGGCGTCGTTGTGTGACGACGCTAGCGTCTGTGCAACGACGTCGTCGCCATGACAACGTGCCGTTGTCACGGCAACCAACTGAACACATTGATTTCACGTATAGACGGAATATATTGCAGCCATATTCCGCGTGAAGTCCAGGGTGGGGGTTGGTAATATTGTTAAGTGTCCCATATATTATGGAATCATTGTTGCGCCCCACATTTAAATTTCGAATTTGATCACTTAACCTCTTTGTGTGTGAATATTTGGTATATTTTCGGGCTACGCGTAAAAACTCGGGGATTTATTGCCTCCTTTAGTAGATTTATCGCTTGTCGTTTTGTCTTTGGTTTATTTCTTAAGTGGGGGAGAATCGCGCTGAAGATTGATGGGGCGAAGAAAATTAATTATTCAAACGAAGAGCGAAGAAGTTTGAGGTTAGCTCGACAAACATGGCTGGTGCTCATTTCCCCGCCTCACCCTACCTAATGCATTCTTTTTTAAATGTAGGTCATGTCTACTTTTTTTTTCGTTACTATGGTTGCAGACGTGTGGGGTTACAAGGGTATTTTTTGCAAAATTTGAGAGACAAGCGCAGATCTGTTTCCATAGCGATTTGTGGTACTTACCTGGAGTAAATAATTGTTGAGTAGGTTTAACATGACACCTGAAGGCGTCCTTAATTCCGTCCCAGTTAAAAAAGAATTTTTAGCACTTTGAGGAATCTACAGGTGTCATCGCAGTGACACCTCACTTTTTAGTAGACATGTTGGTTTATTACGTTATGTACCCAGATTTGCCATAAATAATGTAAGTGCTTGCGAAGTTTCTTGTAGGTGTCACGTAAATATACTGCACTTAAAACCTAGAAGACTATTTACTAACGTCGCCGCTGACTTAAGTAGAAATATGCGATTGCGATCGGATTAGGAAAAAGCGACTTTGAAGGAAACGTGTCGCTGGGGGGTCTTATCTAATGACCGACATTCGCAATGGTACTTATACTGGTACCATTGTCAAGTTTCCAAAGATACTTTGTTGGTAATAAGCGACTTCTTCGTCCACCTTAACATTCGATACGCATAAAACCAAATCACACTCGTTGCCCGAAACACGATACGATACTTTGGGTAAAACTTGGAAAACTATAAATCGATTTATATCGGTGCTAGGGTGTGTGATTTGCAGTCGCAGAGGCCAGAATGACACTTTTAGCCAACGCTTGACCGCAGCCACAAAAATAGTTTTATACCCCATTGAATTCGTGACACCGGTTATTATTTCAGTGAAAAATCTACGTCTTTTTTCCCTTTTTTGCTTTCAATGGAAATTTTTATGAATTAACTCTGTCTTAAACTTACATAAGCGTATGAAATGAGCCACTTGTTGCATACTGTGATATTTAATTCAATCACGTAAATATTGTTATGTTGTTTTTTAATATTCTGTGTTGGCTACCCGATCAATTAAAATAGAATGAAACTATTTGCAAGCGTTGTTGTTCAAAAGTGGTGTAATTAAAAGCGTTCAAAAGATTAGATCGGTAATTATTTTAATTCAATAATTTAATTTCAACACTTGTTCAAAATTGATGTGGTGTGCGTGAAATTCATTTGAAAGGACTTTCATTACACGTATGGAAATATTTTTTTGGTACATACTTTACGTACTTTCACAAAATTAATTAGGCAGGCGCTAAAATTTTATTGATAGTTGTTATAGAATTTGCTATTTTAGTAAATTCTAAGGAAAAGTAAAGAAGTAAATTTAAAGCGGAAATTTTGTTTAGATTTGGAATATTTACCATTTTTACTTTTTTCAAATTTCTACTTTTAACTTATTGCAGTCTTATAATTTAAAAGAAAAGAAATTTGATGCACTTTATAGAACAAGCTTTTAAAATTATCGCATTCACCATTTTTAACCGATTTTTTAGCATCCATATTATTTAATTTTTTTTTTAAATTAGAATTTTTGGATATTTTTTTTCTTTATTGTTTGAACAATAGAAGTAGATTAATTTCTCACTACACTGAAAGTTTCAGAAAAAAATTAAGCTACGTAGATGACGCATCCACCATATTACAGAATCTTAAATTAATAAAAAGTGTTAATGTAATAAATATTTGCAAAGTGGTCGTATTTCTGACTAACAGAAACATTGTGTGTTGAAGTATTTTTGTTGGAAGAAGCAAATTTGAAACAGATTTTTACATATTTCTACGGTTTATATTTTCTAATTTTCTCTCAATATTTTTAAAATGTTTTTGTTTTTGTGTTTTACCAATTGAAAGCTACCAGAAAATGGATTAACTAAAACTAAAAAGAGCTAAAATTTTATTTGTAAACAATAAGAAATTGAAAGTTTTTGCTACTATTTAAAGAATTTGTATTTTTTTTCAATTCTATGGAAAACTAGGTCGGGTTTTTGTTTAAACACAGTATGTTATTGACTCTTTTAACAACTGAAAATTAGATTTTTTGGCACAAACAGATTTAAATAGCTGACCCACTTTTTTTGAAGTAATTTTAGACATTTACATTTTCTGTGAATATTTAGAATTTTTTTTTGTGTTTTACTAAATATAAAATACAAGAAAATTGCAATATTTTGCAAAATTAATTGTTTTAAACTAAACTAGAAACTTTACTTGGAAAACAGAACTGGCGCATCCACCAAATTTAATCACATTTTAAAATTATTTTTTTGTGGATACTTGCAAAATTTGTTACCCATTTTTTAATAAAGTTTTAGCAAAAGTTGGATTCAAAAGAAGTAAAAATAGTAAATTTCGCAGATTTTATTGCGATTTCTAACGCTAATTACCAGAATTAAAGATTTTTTATTCAAACAATACAAATTACTTTGTTCCCACAATAAAAATTTCTAAAAACTGTTTTTCCTGCGTTACACAATTCTGGTTTAGCAGCGTTAATAAGCATGTTTAAATTAGTAAATTTTCGAAATTATATCGTCATAGCGTTAAAATGAACAAAATTACATATATTTTGTTTAAAAAAATGCAAAATTTTTCGTTGGATAAATAAAATTTGTGTTTCCTACGTTACAATTTTTTAATTTGACAGAGTTAACAAACATATTTAAACTAGTAAATTCCTCAAATTATATTGTCATAGTATTAAAATTACTAGAATTACAATTTTGCGTTGATTAATTATGTAATTTTGGGCACATCCACCATTTATAGATCATTTTAAAAGTTTGGATTGTTACTAAATCTGTGAATATTTGCAAAATTAGTCGTTTCACACGAGTAACGTTAATATTAGTAAATTAAAATTGAAAAGTAATTTAATTAGTGCAATAACAAAACAAATAATACTCCAATTTAATTTTAATTGATGATTTAATTTGTTATTTAAACTTTTTTTACCCTCATTCTCTCTAACACAAAATCCTTATTATAAATATCTCATAAACTGGATAAGACATGAAATTTGCGGTTTAATTTTAATCTAAAATATGAATAGACACAGTCTGGTGAGATTGTATCAGTTTTTGGGAAATTAAACTGCTTCCAACTTTTGGAATGTTCGTACAACTTTAAAATGATCATCGTAATTTTTAACGCCGATGAAATTAAGCACAACAAATCGACAATTACTTGCTTCATCGTCTAGAAACACCTTAACCAGTGAAGCTTACAAATTTGCTTTCCAACTCTCTATATTAATAGGAGCAATTAAATCTGATTAATGCTGGATTCAACTTTGAAAGTTTTAATCAAAACCTACACGACATTCTTACCATATAAAATATAAATCAAATTTATTTCAGCGAGGTAATTACTTAAATGGGTCGATTTCAAAAATGGTATTGTGCGTGACACGTTAGAATTACTTTTATAAATATAGACAAGTAAAATTTTACATCAAGGTAAGAAATCAAAGGCCAAGTAATCACCCAGGATCATGAGCACTTCTCGTATAGAAAAAAATGATTAATTATGAACAAACGGTGACTAGGTCAAACGTAAAATGTCTGTCTTTTTTATGGTTTAATATTGTAGAGTAGTAGTCATAAAAACGGATGTCCACATTATGAAGAATTTTTTACAGTAAGCAGGAATCAACACCCGCAATAAATTGATTCAGCCAAGGAAACACTGGCGCGAAAGGGTCACAGGTCAAAGGTGGGAGCTGAAGAAATTAATAGTCAGCGGTGCCGGCAATAGGATGCCTTCTGTATCTTTTTTGCCACACCAGCCTCTACAAATACTCTGTCATTCTTAAAAAGACATTTCTAAATGCACATGATCACACCGCTAGAAGAAACAAATCGAGTCAATCTATAAAACTTGCAAAAGCTTGTTTTCTGTCGAATAAATAGAGCTTTTTCTACAAAGATCCTCCTGCATATTTTACCCTCTTTACCACCTTGAGATTTCACCACAAGTGCATTTGATCGAACTTTCGTCAAACAAATCGGCGGAGCGTGAAGACGTCACGCCAAGAATTAATTTGTTCGACAATTTGAGCTTGACGTACCTGGACTCGAATTTATGAGCTCCGAAGTCGACTTTTTCGTGTGCAACGAGTATTTTAAGAAAGTGTGTAACAATAAATTCGGGCTTCTACGAACTCAACATGGGTAATTTTCAAGTATTAATAGAAAGTTTTGTAAAAATAAACGGACGCTAAATATGAGGAAGATTATTATTTTTAGACGCCTTTTGGTCCTAAACTGAGTGATAAAAACAGACCTTTTATCTAACGCGAGATCGAGAAAAAATATTACCAACCTGTGTGATGTGCCGGCTGTCACGTTGGAGCAGTGGTGCTGATCGGGGGCGGCTGTCGACGTCGGAGGCGGCAAGACGACTGAAGTAAAGCCATCGGCGACATGGTACATATCTGATAGCGATTACCGATCCTGCAGAGGTTCGCGCATAAGCACTGGACACCTGCTTTCTAGTCGCTACACTTCGCCAGGACTTCGTCCTGAAACCCCTCGAACCAAGGATAATTTTCTCCTCAACACAAAGGAATCTGCCGACGCGCGATATGTCTTTTCTTTTTTCAGTCTGCGCAAACTGGTCGATGTGTTTATGAAGCTGTCAAGTTGAGTCTTGTTGTCGATGTTCATAGTTTTGGACAAATATTGCCAGAATTCTTTTAGTTTTGTGGGTGGAAGCTTTCGGGCGATGGAATGAAAACTTACAGACACAATCTAAATCTTCGGGGAGTTTCCATTTTTATTCTTGTACGTATTCAATATAAATAATAAGTAAAGGTGTTGATATTTTTATTAATTACTATCTTACCTCTAATAATCGCAAACAGAATTAAATTAAAGGCAATGACTAGTCACTGAAAGTATTTTTAGCTACAGGCTATGATTACGTTGTTTTCTTTTAGATAAAGTTGAGCAATTTTTCCCGAGAACGCTGAAAACTGTTTTACTATAAATGGGTCGAGTAGGTTTTTTTTTAAACACAATAGATTTCATTTTTACCTTTTTTATTCTACCAGACTGAGAAACTTCATTGAAATCTCACAAAACCCACGAAGATTACTTGACTGTTATTCATTGAGCGAATTGTACACTTCTAAGGTAAGCATTCGCTACATCTGAAAATTGATTTATTTTTGTTTTAAATATTTTCTCTAAGCAACTAATCATCCTTATAGCTTTTCATACAGTTTTATATTGTACTACTTTTAGCCTCCACCGCTTTTTGATAGGATTCATGAAATCGTAACGTTTTTATGGCGGCTAAAAATCATGTTGAAACTCATAAAGTGCACCAAATCTCATTTGGCTGTGTTTTCATCAGTGAAATAAACGGTTCCGTTTTTCAGGGAACACGCAAGATTTTCTTAATTTATTTAGAATTTTTTTATTCATGAGACGAGTCTTTTTTGCATTGGATCTTAAAGTCTAATTTTTTGACTCAAGATTTTACATTTCCAAGATTATTGAAAGGCTGGAAATGCTTTGCAGATTGTAGATCTATTTTTTGTATTTCCAGATTTTACTTATATTCTCTAATATTCTCTATTTTCTCATCGAATTAATTGACTGCCTAGCTGAGCTTGGGCAAAACTGTTAAATTCCATTTGAAAGAGCCACATAGCAATAATAGATTATCTCTTAAAAGATGTTGATTTAATAGAGAATCAATCACTTGCCTTGTAATTATTACCTCTCCATGTAATAAGCCGCAATTAATTGTCCAAGTCTTCTCTATCTAAATTATAATTAATTACAATACAAAATCCATAATTCACTCTTTCCTACTTGAATTTAAATCACTTCCTGTATCAAAAAATCTCGCCATAACTCACCCTTCATATTTCGAGTGACATTCGCGTATATTATTTATTAACATTTCAGAGCCGTTTTTATTTGGTGTTTACTGTTCATTCAATCAAATTGCATGAGTATTTTTTGCAACGTGACATGAAGAATTTCCAATAATTTGAAACGGAATTTTTTATTCATGATTTCCCAACGGGTGAGACTGTATCACGGTGGAAATTAATTATCGGTTTGACTATACTGTTATGTCGTAGTAAAATGACAGTAAAATCGCGCTATAAATCCGACTTCGTTTATATGGGCTATAAAGTCATGACCTGCGACAATTTAAATCGCATTAAAATAGTAGCTAGGATGTATGCGAATTTTTTCGAGGACCCTGTTGACAGGGATAGGGCGTTAGGTAAAATAACTCCCGTCCCAACCCAAGAATTTTGGTAGTAATTGGGTTTAAAAACGACGAATTGATGACACAACTCACTCTCTTACAGACACATTAATTTCCTGAAAACCAGACGGTTTTATAAATCGACATTTTTTGTCGAAACAATTTCCCACAAGGCTTTCGTCCAAATCGATTTAAATATTCAACAGTCTTCGCTCAAAGAACTAAAAAAGCACTTTTGCTGGTTGAATTACAACTGACGATTGATGATGGATGATCGGCTACTTAAAGGTGGAGGTGGGCTTTTTGTATATTTGATTGTGGATTTCAGTTGAGGAGTGATTTTTATTATAGGCTTCGAAGAGAAATGATTTGGTGCTCTTGGAAAGAAGTTTGATGAGTTTTTTAGTCCTCACTAAAATAGGTCGCAGAAGTACAAAGAAAAGCGTCAAGTTTTTATGGTAACAGGATAAATTGGACAACTTGTTCAGTAATGGACAGCCACCCGAAAAGGTTTAAAAGAGAGATTTTGTTTTGGGGAGTTTTTGGTCCTCTTTGAAGACACTTGAAATAGAATATTTTCTTCGTATAATGCTCATAACAATATTCTGAAAATCGTTTTAATACTAAGGTTAAAGAAAAAAATTTGACCAAGTTATTGGTCTTCATTTTACCAAAATTTCATGCAGAATTCAAAACTGTCCTAATTTTTTCCGTACGTCAACAAATAACTAAATATGAAGCGATCAAAATTTTAGCTTGAGAAATTTCGGCGATTTAACCGATAAAAAAATTGTTCTTTTTTTGTTTTTTTTTTAAATCGCCCTTCGTAAACTACTTGAACTACCGATCTGAGATTTGGGCAGGTAATCGATCTCGTGCTGCTTTTTTCGATTAGTGTATAACTCAAATGTATTTAACGTCTTTTTTACCTCCATTTTTTTTTTAAGTCCCATAAAACATTTCCTAAAAATCTATTTCAGTCCATTTATAGTTTATTTGTAGCGCAAAATGAACTTAAGTTATTAGTACCCATTTCACGCATAATTTCACAGAGGATCTAAAACTATGGTATTTTTTTCATACGTCAACAAATGAGTGAATTAGAAGCGATTGACATTTTGAATAGTCGCCAATCACTAAAATTTCTAAAACTATGGAAAATACGAAGCTGTGATTTTTCCTTTAGTTTTTCTCGCACTTTTGATGCTGATAATCGAATCTAACTTATCCGAAATTATTTCAACCCTTTTTATGGTGTTGTCACACTAATATGGGTCGTATTGGCCCGAGAGGTTGTTACAATTTTCTTATTACGACTTCGACTATCTTACGTCGACTTATATATATTTGTGCCGTTTTCAATTTTACCTTTATCATTCGAAATGGAAAATTCGTAAATAAAACCATGAGAGAGTTCAAGTGAATGCACTAATCAATACTATCTATCTAGCAGTAGGAATCTGTAAAATCGTGACCGAAAATTTAAAGCGTCTAAAAAATCAATTTGAAAAATTCGGGGGACTGAAACGTTTTGAAGATTCTAGAACTTTATTTTGAAAATTTAAAAATTTTATAATCTAAAGGCAATTTGAGCTAATTACAAAACGTTTCAAGCCCAAATCATTAACACAATGTAAATAAAAAAAAATTTGACATATTCACAAAATGTAAGATTGTAAGAACTTTTAAATAGTTTGAGAAACGTAAATCTAAAGATTTTATTTGTACAAATAATAAAAAATTCGTAAATTTCTCATGTTTTCCACTCTTTATTGACTTTATCAGTCAGCACGCTTTCTAAATGTTAATACCTCTTGCACAACATGCAAAATAAATTCTTGCATTCTTGCTCTCCATGTCTCTAAAAACGCGATAATTAAATAGACACTGACTTTATTTCCCTATCTTTTACAAATGTAACTAACTAAAATATACATCACACATTACTATGTCTTACAATTGACTAGATTGTTACAAGATTGGACATTTAGCAGTTAAATGCTAGAATAAGTTGATTGTTAAAATCCTTAGTATACCTATGGATGTTATTGCTGAATTTTTGATTACTTTAATATTGCTTTCGTTTTATTACTCATCAGACTAGCAATTATCACTTTACTACATATAAAACTATTCTGACTAGAATCTATCTCTAAAATCTTACTTGAATCAGAATGGTAGTAACAACAATACAGTAAAACTTTATAGAAAAACAGTTTTTCTTAGATGAACCACATCTTCGAGTTTACAGGAAGACTAGCACAAATTAGAATTTTGAACTCGACAAAAATGAGTCACGACGTCTTTAGAAAGTACAAAAGCTAATAAATGCAAGTAAGTTAATATAAAACAGATAATAAAAAAGACTGTTCGCAATGAATGCATGACACATTTCTTATTGTTGCCACAACAATGCGAGGCAAATTTAATTTAAAAATGAATGTGTTTCGATTAAATTTTTTTGTGAATATTGTAGATAATCTTTGGCTATTTCTAGCACTTCATACTTTGTAATTTGACCTGGTTCCTACAACGGCAATCAATGAATCGAGATCGTATAGAGTCGACAAAATACATCCTAAAAATCTCAATTATATCATTTATTCACAAAAAAATTGTGAAATAATTGTTACATCAACATTTGTACTAGTCTTGAATAATTACTAAATAAATTTGAGTTTCAGTCACAACCATTTTCAGCATAAAACGAGTTATACGCAACTACATATCTTCACTCCAGAAATCTAAATACATTTTAACCTAAAATAAAAGCATTTTTGAGCAACCTTTCACATTGTTGAACCTGAGCTCCCATTATTATTCCCTTCACTATTTCTAGCATTTTCAGCTTGAAGAGCTTGTTGTTGCTGAAGAAACTTTGCAGCTGCAGGAAATCCTTGTAGATCAAAGCCTGGTGGAGCAACAATAGCGGCTCCTCCACCAGTCCCTTGCAAGTATGCAATTAATCTCTTCATCTCTTCAAGTGCATTCGCTTGCATAAGTATATAGTTTTTGGCTAAGAGCAAAGTAGCAATTTTAGATAACTTTCTGACCGATGGCGAATGAGCATAAGGAATCACAGCTCTTAGTTCATCCAATGCATCGTTCAAATCGTGCATCCTTCTCCTTTCTCTTGCATTGATGTTAAGTCGGACGGATTTTCCTTGTCTGTTCTTTCCTTTGGAAGGATTGGCATTTTGGGAATTCTGCGAAGCGCGGGAATGCTGCGGTCTGAAAGGAGTTTTGAATAATTTATTACTTATTTACTATCTCAAGACGAAATTTCTTCTTATTACCTGTTGGTTTGGCTGTTGTCGGTCGGATCTGGATTATTTTCGTCGGACGGAGGCCCATGGCTGGCGATGTTGGGTTGACAGCCTTGGAAGTAGAAACCACCTAATCCCACTGCACCCAAAGGGGTTCGTCTACCGGGAATTTGACCCTCTTCAGTCGAGCTTGAGGTAAAGGGAGCAAAGTTCGTTTGATCTAAGGCGCCAGACGATGAACTTGGACCACCAGTTGTTGACGAGCCGCACTGAATTCAATTAAGTGTTTAAACATGTGAGAGTTATTACAACAGTTAATTGGTTTACGGTTTAGGTGGCGAGGATAAAATAGGACTTGACAGCTTTCTTGCTTCTAATATATCAAATATGAGCTCTAAGTTAATAAAAGAGGCCATTACAGGACGATATTAATTCTGATTTTGTAATAAAAAAACTACTTGATTAATTTTTCTTTAGCAGTACATACATTGCCTTGCCACCCCCATGCGGGGGCAGAACTCCCTCGCAACCATTGCGGTGGCTGTGCTATTGTCCGTGAGATGGGGTGAATTGTGGGTTCGTCACCTTCTGAAGAAGATTCGCACTCAAACGACTTCATTTCTTTTTCTTCGAATTCACAATCCACCAATTTCAATCAACGCACTTTCATTTTATCAATCCCCTAAATAATACTTTTTTCACGATAAAAAAATCAATGTTGATTTAATTTAGCTCCGACCGTTTTATTCGCCCACTTTTTTAAATATTGATTTATGATAAAATTGCAACAAATTTTTGGTTACATTAAAGTTACATCCACGCATTTGCCGGTCGTTTCCACTGTCCTGGTTTTACAAAATTTGATTTCATTTAAACACGACAAATTAATTGTTTAGTCACTTTGTTTTTATTTTTTGTTGTTTGTTTCATGTAATTGTCATTGTAAACTCTACCACTAAACACTAGATGTTGAACTAGACGCGAAAAATTGACAGATGCGACCCCATTGAGAAAACGCTTAGGGTTGAAGGCAGTGGCGTCGCATTACAGCTGAGTTTTGTTTAATCGTTACGAAGCAATTGGACGATAATAAGACAGAGGCAGATGATTACAAAATTGTGTGTCTAAAACCAAAAAATTGCAGATAAACTGATTGTATTTTTTGGTTTGGATTTTATTTATCTATGATTTTATGCTTTAACTCGCAAACCGAATATATTTTTCATGCCATTATGCAAACGGGCATCTAGAAACGTCGCTCATTTTAATTTAAACCCCGATTAATTTATTAATCAAATCTGTTTCTTATAATTATTATGGAACAATCGGAACAAAAAATTTTAAATTTTGGCGCATCCACCATTTTTGCATGATTAAATACAACTTTCTTAACTAAATTTTAACAAGACTTTTAGAGTTCTTTCAATTGATATTTTCGTCTTTCGTCTTCGTTCAGTCGCCGCCACTGATTTTATAGCTGTTTTGTTCCAACCCCTCATCCGACAGGAGCTAAAGCGAACAAAAGAGAATGCCGTCACCATAGTAACGAGGGGAGGAGCTTTTCGTTATGTTTTCAGGGCTGCCACTCCACAGTGTCGTTACCAACCAACTAAAATAAAAATTCTGGAATCGTTTATAATGAAAGACGTCGCACTGGAACGAGTTTTGTATTGACATTATTATAATTTCATTTTGTTGTGATGAAATAAAAAGTAAAAAAGGATGTGTCAGAAGTGGGATTCGAACCCACGCCCTCAGAGAGGACCAGAACGCTCATTTTAACCTGCAATGCAGGCAAGGGAACCTTGAGTCTGGCGCCTTAGACCGCTCGGCCATCCTGACAACTGTGGTTCTGTTGATTTCAATTGCAATAAAAGTCGTCGAGTTGTATGTTTATGTTGTAATAAAATGTAGCTTGTCATTTCTTTAAATTGAAGTCAGAAAAATAATAACTTTGATTTCATTTATTTATTGGAACGCCATTTTAGTACAAATTCGTCCCAGTTGGCCAGTAAAATAAAACAGTGCAGCGACATCTGTGGATCTACTTTAGAACTTTGTGTTTGTCCTAGTTGCAAACAGGATGCTCTGCATGCTCTCAGCCAATAATAATTTTAGCAATGTAATTTTTAATAAATAAATCAAGTTAAATTTAATTTTTAAAAACAGCTAAACCAGCTAAATTTATAATATCAATCGCATGAAATAATTTATGTCGAAAAATTGCGTAAAAATAAAATGAACCAAGCCTCGTGCCATCCATTAAATTTTCATCCGCAGTTGGCTTGCAAAAAATTTCATGTCGTAGCTAACTAACACCACCGCAGCAGTTTTGAGGTATAAAAACTAAATACTTTAGAGATTTGACCGTTTTTGAGCAAGAAGCCGACATACATACGTTCAGAAAAATTTAATGGATCACACCGTATAAAAAATATTACGGTCCTTCTCATCCTCAATCAGCTTTTGCAGCACGAAAACCTACGTCAGCTCCGAATAGTTTGCGACCTTACAGAATTAATTATCTGTCATCTCATTTTCGATGAATATCGATCCGTTCAATTTTAGTTTGTTAACAAGTTTTGTTCAAAAGTACTCAGAATTAATGGTCGTCCTAAAATAAGCTGCTCATGTAAACAAAGAAAAACATTTACGGTACTTCTTAGATTAGTTCGTACATTTTTATTTAATTATTTAAACAGAATGTAAACATAAAATGTTGGGCTTTCATATTTTAAAAGTGTAGGCATTTAAAGCTTCCCCTAGAAACCTTAAAAATCCCTGGATGTTTTCTCTATGCTAGAATTTATAAGTGGTAAACCCAATCAAAGCCCACAAAAGCTCACTTTGTGTGTTTTCGTTGAATAATACAGCATTGTGCTTGATTTCTCGTCCTCCATCGCCCTGTTAATTTATTTATAGTAATCATGGCAGATAGCTTCAGCGTATTTACTTTGTCAATCCAAACTAGAAAAGCTGTGCAGTTTTGGTCATTTATCTGACTGAAAGCTCAATAATTACTCACTCTGTTCGTATTTTGACGAAACAAAAGTACAAAAGCTCACTACATTTCCTCTCGTGGTTTATAACAAGAGAAAAGTGAGAAAAAATTACAGGCAACGATTTATTCTAGGTCGCAAAATCGGGAGTATTTAAGAACCAGGGTGTAGTCGTTTCGCTGCGCGTTTGATTGTTATATTGATCTTATGTTGCTAGGAAACCTACACAGCATCAACCAGTAGCTGTGCCAGGTGCTCATTCAGTATTATTTGCACATACATGTGTAGATGAGCTTTGTAATGTATAAACATAAAAAGAACAATTGGACAGGTACATAGATACAAGCAACAATAGATTGGGATCTCTGTAATTGTCCTTTCCAGGATAAGGACACAATGTAACTTACTTTTTATACGGATAGCATCGATACCTGAATAGAATACTTTGTGTTACAGTTACTGAATAATTAAATTCTAGAATTAAATATTTATCGATTTGCCTGTTTCCTGCTTCAGTAGCTAGTTATAAATAGACGCAGCTTTCAGGTCCTTTGTGGCATTCAGAGTTTTCTGGATGGGGATGCTACACTGTGGACATGTCAAAGAAAGAAATTTATGGATTTTCATTAATTTTGCAGGGAAAGGCTGCCTCGAGTATTATTTACTTATCTTACTTTTAATAAATAACAATATTTATAATACAAGACGTCTTTAGAGATTTAGAATCACAAAAATTGAATTTGTTTTTTATCAGTGTTTATTCCAATTTTCAAATAATTAACTTGAATGTTTTTAAATTAAAAAAAAAATGTTCCGGTACCGGGAATCGAACCCGAGCCTCCTGGGTGAAAGCCAGGTATCCTAGCCACTAGACCATACCGGATTATACGTACAATTTTTCTTCAGTGCAAGATAACTCAAATAATATGTGAAACATTTTAAATTAGAAATTAGTGGCAATCTATTAAAAGAACGCTCGAAATATAATTTTCTATTCTGCTAAATATTCTGACAATTTAAATTTTAAAAGATTTACACTGTCGAGTTTATTTTTAACTAAAAACTGCACAGGACTGTACCTCCGAGAGTGAGGCCCCTTTTATTACGTTTTAGTTAATCTTCAGATCATTTAAATTTTTTCTCGTTTGTCTTGACTTGAAGTCAATTTATAACCATTTAATAAAAAAAAATATTTTTATTTAATAGAAGTATTATATGAATTATATTTATCAAATATTAATTAAATAAATCAAAATTAAAACCAAGGAAAATAATGTTTTGTTTTGTAGCTTCCACGCTTTAAAATTTTAGCCGCAAAAGTACCTAATGGTTAATTTCCAGTATTATCCTGGCGCATCCACCATTTTTACAAAGCGTTTTAATTAGTTTTTAGTTTCCCTAATTTCAATGAGTTTTCTATTTGAACTCAACCGGTCAAAATAGACGCGGGATCCATTAATTATCTTGCTGAAAATTACGACCAAGAAAACAACAAGAAACCCAACTGTCTCTCCGTCTCATAAAATCTCAGTGGAACTTATCTCGGCTTTTAATGAATACTCCAGTTTGTGTTAGACGTAGTTTACAGGTAGCTAATAAACGATGTATTAAAGCAAAACAGACCCGGAAAAAATGCCAGTTTTATAATTGAAAAACGTGGCATCCTTCTCCGACCGATTGTAAATTCGGATAATTTTTAGCATGAATCACGATAATAATCTTTTTTGCTTCATGTTCAATCAACGAATTTGTTTACTCATGCATACAGCTTTCTGTCGGACCAGTTTGCCAATTAGCGATAGCATCCCCATGTGGCCCCTGGCAACGCCCCATCCAACCCCTTTAAATTCGAAATTCCATTCGTTTTAAATTAAATATGTTGATTCCCGCAAAGCATTTTCAGTCTTGCTAAAAACAGGTCTTTGAGAGTAAGAGGGTCGGTATGAAATGAAACGATTTTTATCGAGTAAGAGTCCTGGTCGATGGTGTCTTGGAGAAACGCCGAAAATTTGATCCTGGATGAAAGGGGATAGTTGGGAATTGTTACCACTGATATTGTTTTAGTGGTATATTTAACACAAATCGCACCTTCAGTCGGCAGGATACATACACTGACGTCACAATCCTGGAGCGTCACTATGGAAACCATCTAGGGATGCAGCAATCCATCTTGTTCCTTCCTACTATCCCTCTCTTTTTCCTGTAATTTATTTCAGCACTCCGTCTCCTTCGAGTTCATCAGAGGATCATGAGCGTTATCTCTCTTACTTTTCTTCAATCTATAATTTATTTCCGAGCAAGCCTGTCGTTATTATAAATAGATGAGAATATTCAATTTTTAATTAACTTGGCTATTTGGTCACATGTTTTTATTTATCCCACTTTCAGCAGTTTTCTCGTTGTCAATTTGTTTAATTCTCTTTTGATGCTAGTTTTGCCGTCCTTTTCTCCGAGCTAATTTACATCAAAATTTCCCGGCGTAAACAATGGTCTGCATTTATAACTAGAGCGATTAGCATTCTAAGGGGTTATGTAGAACGAGGGGACTGGGTCCCTCAAGGCAAGTCAGTGGTGGAACATTTATTTTTAATTAGTATCGTCGCTTCAAGCCTCCGGAATATCAACCTAATTAAAATTTTTACATAATGTCGCGGAGCGAATTGAGTTTTCTTTTCAAGATCCTGTCGGAATCCATCAGACACTCGTTTCAATGATGCTGTCCACCACTGATTGCAAACTTTCACCCTCGAGTCGGCTCTTTAAATCAATAGGGGTTACACCCTCCCATTCTGTGAGCGCATTATTTTATGATGGACATGACAAAAGTCGGGGAATTAACGTTAGCATTTTATTTCGTAATTCCGAATGGAAGCTTTTTGCTTACTCAGGATGTATAAACGCGTTCGCTTTAAATCTCGAGTTATGATGTCGCATTCTAATGAAGTGTTTGTACACATGACCTTTGCATGTTGGTCTTGGTATCTCTGCAATTTCCATTTATTCTGATAGAAACCGCAACATGAGGTAAAGAGGGTTTGATGGAATCAAAGTATCCTCTAAATACCGCCGCAGAATATATTAGCTACTTGGAGCATTAATCAAAACGACGACACAATCTTGTAAAAAGTAGTTACCTCAATCTACGTTGAACACTTTCTTTCAAAAAATAACTGGACTCTGGTCAGTGGATTTGAAATTCCGCACGTGCGGGCTTTTCCCCGTCAAACTAATTTAGCAAAGAAGAAAAATGTTAATCCCCTCGTCCCATGTGATCATTTTTTAACAAGTTTTCTCATCAGCAATTTCCCGTCCGTGCTTTTTTGCCGTCGACCCAATCTAGAAAACCTCAAAATGGATGTATTTACATGTGCAGTATTTACGCGTGGTAGTTTTTATTGGTCACCGGAGGCACGAAACCGGACTTAGTGTAAGCTCAGACTGTGTCGGTAACCTTGATCGCTGCTCCGGGCACCCGGAGTCGGCTCTCGTTGCCAAGCAACCCATCCCTGTTCCCCACACGCGATCTCCCGTTATAAAGATGGGAGAGAATTCGATCATTTCAGTAACAAAGAGGCGGTTTCTGTAAATCATTAACCGACACAATTGATGACTGTCGAATCCGTGGGAGGCTTTTGTTTCAAACGATCGTTTCGATTGAAAAGCTACACGGAAACGCCATGAACATGAACATTTAATAACATCCGAGTTTAAGGCGCTGGGTTGGGATTATTCTGTCCTAGGACGTCTAAGTGAAAATGCAAAAATGGAAATTATTTGCTCGTATAAAGTTTTTATGGCGTTGCCCCATCTCTACGCTCCCGAAATGTATCGACCAGATCGACTGATGTTTATGGCCTCAGTTTCCAGGATTGCACCGAGCAGGATTCAATATCCTGCTCGAGCAGGATGCACTGCACGTTCCGTGTTATGCTAATGCAACATTACGTGAAATAAAAAGAGACGGACAATGGAGATGTACGGAAATATCCTGTCTCGGGACGGACACTTGAGACGCTGGAATTTCTTATTAGCTTTTATAGAACTGAAAGTTGGACTTTTATTTTGTAGATTTACTACTTCTGTTTTATATACTTCGGAAAGTGGCACAAATACTCCCTTGACGAGAACAACATTCATTTGCTTATACTTAATTCTCAAGCGCAAATTGGTTCACTATTCATTCACGCTTTATTAAGAGCTTACAGGCCTTCGGGGACTCAGGTGGATTTACTTGAACGAGGAAATGGCAAGCGCTAATTTCTTATTTTGGGCTCGACGATTTTTTCATCAAACCCACACCACCAAATTTTAAATTTCGGATCGTCTTTTACGTTTTTACGCTCAGTATGTGTCGGTTTTATTACCGTTTTACGAGAAATAAATCCGATAAGCGTGCAGGAATTTTTATGAAAATAAAAAACCTTCCATATAAGCACATCCGTCATGTTGGAACAATAGAATAAGCGGAACGAACGTGGTTTCGTTTTGCAGCAAAATACTTGCTTTTTTTGATTTAATAACGCTATTTGCATTCTGACTATTCTGATGAAAAGACTTTGAGTTGCTTGGTTTGTTGATTACGTCTTCAAATTTTTTATACTCAGGTGCTGCAAATTCCTCTACTCTACAGAATTCTTCACATTTCTGGATTCTTTTATTTATTTTTTCCTTAAGTACGTTACATTTTTGCATCTTTTCGATCCTCTACATTTTTTTAGTTCTCTGGATCTTTACGCCTATCAAATTTTTAGATTCATAATGCTTAGATACTTGAAATAAGATTCTTCAGATTCCGTATTAGATGGTTGAGAGCCTTGAAATCTATTAGGTCACTTGGATGCCTCAGATGCATGCCTTTTGAATTGTTTAACTTCTTTAGATCCTCCAATTCTTTGAATTTATCATGTCTTTAAATTCCTCTAGTTTTTGAATTTCTACCTAATTTTCATTTATTATTATATTGTTCATAATTTTCCCATCCCGAGATTCGTTGGATTTTTTCTGACTTTTTAGATCTCCCTCTTTTAAAATAGAATTAAGCAGTATGTCAACATGCAAAAAATAACTTTTACTTAAACGCATTTAATTACTTCTATTTTTTTTTTGGTATGATGTATTTTCTTGCAAGATTGCAACACTTTCCCAAAATTCTCTTCGCAAGAATATAGTCAACAAGTTCAATTTTTTCTGCAAACTCAAATCCAATTTAAGTTTGCAATGTTTGCGAGTAAATCCGCTGAAATTACTTTCAGACGGCGGTTTAATAGAAGTTCTGAAACAATAAATGCCGTTTTAAGAAGATTCATTCTTGGATTCGGTTTTTCAATTGAAACGGACGGGCAATACAAGTACGAAGCACTACTTTCTGAAAATTACCACCTACGCATTACTGTGTTAAAACCCGCAATCTTCTGGTGAAAAGTTTCGCATTATTCACCAGTCTTTGTCTTCATTTTCTGCTCTCTACAGGAATAACTATACTTAGAAGAACATCAACGTTGACGAAAGCTCCGGAAGCGACTATAAGAAGCATTATCTATTATAATGTCTAAAATGAACAGCAAACAATCTCTTGAAAGGATGATAATATGCAGATAAAACAAAAACTCTTGAAGTTCGAGTTACTGTAGAAGGAAAAGAAAAGAGTTTGCACTAGTTTAATAGGGAAATGCACAAGCTAATCAAGTTTTGGAATGAGGATAAAAGGAACTCTGAAGTGTTTCCATATATAAATAAATTTATGTGAAGTCTAGACTCGGGAAAATTGGTATTTATGGGCCCCAGTTTTGAGAAAGAAACCGTCTGTCTTCGGGGTAACAGAAAATAAATTAGAAAAAATTCCCTTGAATGTACCAAGTTGCATCGTAGCACAAGTACCGTGAAAACTTTCAAAAGTTGGTCGAAGTTTCTGAATTAATTTGAAGCGGTTCCCGCACTATGTAACTCCTTATTCAACGCCACAAGATTGTCTTATAAATAAAATTTCCTCACGAAATTGCATGAGCGCCATATCAAAGAACTCTGTCAGAACAAAGCGTTTGGAGCGATGACATATTGCTCCTTTGAAAGAAAACAAGAAGGTAAATGGGCGTACCTTTTTTATCCAGAATATTTCAGGAATGTACGAATTTGTTTGTTGAAATATTTTCATCAGATATTTCTGTATTAATCCATTCGAATGAAATAAACGTTTTTTGCTAGAGTCTGTGTGAGCACATAATTTCCATCCTGTCGCAAGCAAACTTCAGCTCGAGTTTGATTGATTGAAAACATAATTGAAACTCGTTTAATGCAGGTGCAAATATGGATCGCTGAAAATGTCCTGAAAAGGCGTCTAATTCCGCAACAGTTTCCTTTTATTTTAAATTCCCGCTGTTAAAATCAAGCGCATGTGCCATAAACCAATCGATGGACGCATATGCTGGGGGCAAATACAAACCCACCCCTGCCAAAAGCAAAACTACCACAGTTTCCCATCGGTTCAACAAAGAACAGTTCTAATTACGCCAGTGATTCTCTTGAAATTAATTAAACCCGTCTTGTGCCGTGATTTTTGGTGCTCGCTATTCTCGGGTAAGTACCGGAATTGTGCCGATTTTGAGGGGCGAGAATTGGTACACAAAGCCCGGCTGAAAAGTTATTCGCATAATAAAAATCGCCGGCAGTTGCCAAATTTCTCGCAAAACAAAATACACGCGTCCAATGGCGAATAGCCGGCTGGGGTACGATTTCAAGTGGGGATGGAGGAGGGGTGGAAAGGGGTGAAAAGCTTGCGCATGGGGTGGAGAACGACATGACGCCCGCCGCGACGGCACAGATAGTGAGTAGACTGACTGGCGTCTACAGGTCTAGCGTGTCTGACAGATTTTTGGTACTTGGTAAGTCATTATTATAACCTTATCTGTGGTAGTTGTAGTTAGTTGTGTTTGTTGAAGTTTAGGGTGCTTGGTAACGGCGGCACTATCCTTACTAAGATTTTCCGACCCTTCAACTTTTCCTTTAATCGGTCTTACATATACTTATACTCACGCCATTCAAATTTCACCAGAAACACGAACCTTCCTAAGAATTTTATTTAGTGGTGCTAAAATCGCGCATTCAATTTCACTTGCAGAAGTCAGCTAATTTTATTCAATGGGTGAGAATAAGAGATAAGATAAGCGCCCCAACTTCGGTAATGATAGTTTGATAATATAATCACAGCGATTGTACAACACGATTTTTTTAAATTATTGTGACAGTGCTTTGTAGTCCACGAGTGCTAAGTCCAGCAGCTGTTACCGCAGGGTGTTGGACCATATTTTATTCTTTTTTTCGCTCTGCATATTCGGAAACAACGGGCAACCCCCAACAATTAGCATTGATTTTTATATTTATACACCCTGATTGAGGTCAGAATGTGCATTTGCTCTATTTAAAGTTGAGAGACTAAGGTTAGGTTATCACGTGGTATCATGATTGTCAAGAAAGTCGGGTTTATCGATTACCGCATGCGGTTACGGCTAAGAAGAGTTTACTTTTATTAAATCGATTTTAATGTGATAGGTACGGAATCACTTTTATTCCATCTGCATTAACCTTAAAATGTAGCCCAAATCCATGTTAGCACGGTGTTAGAGAAACCCTTCTACTCGCGTTGTTTATTTCCATGGATTGATGGATTAGCAACTTCCTTGCGTTTCTTTTGTACGGTTTCTGTACAGTCGTGTCGATATCTTATGACGTTAACACCCTGGAAATTAGCCTCACCCGTCATTTTTGGGCCCAAAACTTGAAACTCCATGCGCATGCGCTGCTATTTTTAAGTGTGTTTTATTCAAACGGAACTGAAGGGGAAGGTGGAAAAGAATCCCATTAGTCCCTCCAGTAACTCCGCCACTGTATGTGTTCAAGTGCACTTGATTGCTCTTAGCTTTAATTAGTTAGTGATAGCTTTGTAAGTACTCTGAGTTTGGTAACTAATGTTAACTAGTGTCACAATTTATTTCAAATTAGTGCTCGTCTTAATAGCAGCGACTTCTATAATACAGTAATCAATGGCTCGTCCTTTTCGTTAATAATTAAAAATATTGGGGTGGAAAAACAGGTCAGTTTTAGAAAGGAATCGTTGTTCAACCCTTAGATAACGTTTTATTTAAGGGAATGCTTCGTGTTTTGAATTCAGAGAATGAAAACTCACCTTTGTTGAAAAAGGGGTGTGTGCCAATTAAAAGTAAAAGTATCGGGGACACCTATCTTATTTCTTTATTTGGATGAAAATTCAAGACGATAGCACTCGGGAACTTTTTGACGAAACTTCTGGACTTGATAAACCCTTTGGATACTTTAAAGGATCAGGTAGTTAGATTTTTGTAGAATTGTACCAAATCTTCTAGTTGCAAATTTGTAGATGATTTGTTAGCACCCTGTCTTGTTAGTTTGTTGTGTTGGTTTAGTTAAGAAAATTTTGCTTTTTAGTCATGTTAACACTGTCATGGTAAGAGTGTCAATTAAGTAATTAGCAGATTAATTAGTAATTGAAAATGCAAGCCTTAGTAGCCATAAATTATTTCTATTAAACTCACATACTCAACATTTCGACTTTTATTAATTCCTTTTAAAAACTTCCAATCTAACGTTTAATAAAGTTAAAGTGATGTTTTTCAGTAAATCTTTGAAACAGTTTTGATGAGAACATTTAAAAAAAAAATTACATTTTACAATAGTGCCTCCGGTCCGATTTAAAAGTTGAAGCTTCTACTTTTGGCTTTCTGTCGCCGGAAATATAACAAATCTAAAATAAGTATACTAAATTAACAAGTTCAAGCTTCAATAAAACGGTCTAGACTAAATTTTTTGTAAATCAAATTTATTGAAAATTTAACTCTGTCTTCGTCCCTTTTTGTTCGTCAACTAGGTACAAGTCAAGTACACCATAAAAGATTGATTTCTTCATCGATTTTAATGTACAAAAATAGCACCATTACCTCTTTTCAATTATGCCTCTTAGGTGGTCAACCCCTGTTTTTTGAACCTGCAAAATTTACTGAAATCACAAACTTCATTTCCCCACTAATTAATTTCCAATAATTTAAAAGGTGAGCCACACTTTGACCCTAATCGATATCGTATTTATAAAAACACAAACGACTCGCATGTTACACATTCACTTGAGTAAATCAACGAACTGTTTTCTCTTCAAACGATTTTAATTTACTTTCTATAAAACTCAAATCAGTGTACACCTGTATAAAGTCGTATTTTCGTCAAACCCATGAATTCTCGTGATATGAGAACGAAATTCGGCGCGGTCCGAGCTGACGTAAAAATTTGGCACGTGGCGGCGACATGGGGTGATGATAATGCACGCCAAGGGTGGAATATTGAATGGAATAGGAGGGTGGCGATCATCGCTCCCTATTTCAATTCAAGCTCATTATGCTTTACTCGTAGTACATGAGCGTATGTCTGGCTACATTGATTTTGTCTACGAAACACTTTTGTACTTGATTTATAAATTATGTTTTTCATAACTTTGGCTTTATCGTCTATAATAATAAATTTCAAAGGTCATCTCGTGGTATAAACAATTTCAATTAAATTCTGGAAATTATAGCAATGAGCGCACATGACAAAAATCGCGTGAATAACTTATGAAGGGGTAATGGCTTCTCGCAATGATTTCAACTTTCGATTTCTTTTCAGTAAAATCAGCAACAGTGTCACCAGTTTTCAAAAATCGACTTTGGTGTTGTTTATATACGGCGAACGATAAGCAAACACTTTCGTCTTGAGTGGGCAATTTTGGGGTCAGAGTTCAAATGCCATAACAAGAACTGCCCCATTTATTTCCGTGTAGGAGGATGTTAAGATATCGACTGTCAGTAATTGATTAAACAGAAATACACTAAACGTTGTGTTTGAGCAACATCGTGGCTATCGACCACACTACAGACTAACACGTCGACTGGGGCCGTCGCGGCGCTGATGACGTCACGACGTGCACGCTATAGTCACGTGTCGTAACAGCTGATAAGTGATAATGAACAGTGCGTCTAGGTCGAGTTGTGTCATTCTTGGCCAGAGCGGACTAAAGAGGAACGCACTGGAAATTTTCCTTGAGCCCAATTTTCTTTCGAATTTTATTTGGGGTTAGCTCTAGAATGCGTTACCGTCAATTTTATTAGAAATTGGGTCGTGGGGTAATTTTTCTAATCCCAAACTTAAATATAATGATTTGGCTAAAAATAGCTCCAGCAAGGTCGATGAAACATGCAGAAAAGCTGATATGTAACATCCGATATGGTCTAGTGGCTAGGATACCTGGCTTTCACCCAGGAGGCTCGGGTTCGATTCCCGGTATCGGAATTTTTGGCACTATCTTTATTGTTCTATATAATTATAATGAAGCCCTGAAGCGAAGCTTAGCTAAATCTCGTGTCCACGTAACAATATAATTAATTAAGATAAGATACTGTATTTTATAACTTCAATAAACTCGCAGTGTTTGTTTGGGAGAACCCGGTTATTCACTTTTCCATGGAATTTTTCTTTCGTCATTATTATAGACTTACTATTGATATTTGCAGCAAAAAGTAGGGTGTTGCCTCGCACGCCGTGTAATTAATTTGAAATTTACCTACACGAAATCAATGAAGGAGCTCTATTTTTTATTATTTAAATTACTGTATAAGCATAATTTTCATACTAATAAGTAAAAGTGAACTCTGGACTCTGGAATCTTGTTGAATAATCTTTAACATCCGATATGGTCTAGTGGCTAGGATACCTGGCTCTCACCCAGGAGGCTCGGGTTCGATTCCCGGTATCGGAACACACATCTTTGTTGAAAAAATATTTTTTTTTAATTACTGTCCTTGCAAGTTAGGTCCGAAACTTTGCGGTCGTCACTGTAATTACTAATTTTCATCGGTAGCAGATGTTCATTTGAAGACACAGATGTGTCTAATGTCTTTTGTCCTACTATTGTGTTATGGTAATTACGAGTGTTTAGGCTTTATGGGTTGTTGGCACACCCCAAACTCCAGGGGTCTTAAAGATAGATTTGTGGCTCATGGACTCAACCTGAGATTTGATCTGGTCATCTCCTAATTCCCTGCTTCAATTAATTTTTTTCATGTGGCTTCCAATATACAATCAGTGTTTAATTTATTCGGTCTTGATGCTCTTTTGCTTATTACATTTGTAATCAATGTTATTTGTCTAAAGCTTTCAGTTTCCTAAATTAGACAGGTAGATGAGTTTAATTAGACTCAATTTACATAAATACTGCTTAATTAAGTATCGAAAATTGCAAGCAAAAGATGACATTGCAACTGCAGTTTTTCCAAATCAACAAAAATGAGTTGAGTTGAACTCAAAACGACAATAGCGTCATTTATTCGTTCACAAAACTAATAATAGAAGCTGAAAGTTTTTTGGGGATTTTTTACAAACTCGTCGGTTCTAATTCTTCAATAAAAATAATGTCTGCATAATTGTACACTTTGGAAACATTTTTCTCCGGAAACGCTTTTGTCGAATGCCTTGCTCAGAATTTATTGTTTTACCATAATGCATTTCCTATTCCTTTTGAAAAATGTCTACATTTCAGAATCACTCTTTCACTAAAAGTTACAAAGTTCTTTGCTCCTAAACAATAAGGAAGCAAGTTCTTATGGTTTACTCCACATCTGAAAGTGTAAATTGACATTTCATACAAATAGACAAGAACAGGGATTCTCAAAATGTGGGGCGTGGTTACTTACAGCGGCGCAGAAGCTTCGTAGAGGCGAAGGACTCATAGATTTTTTTTTTTATTTCAAACTTACATTCACTCGAAGTCTTAAAACTTTCTTGTCATTATTATGACGAAAAACCTTTCAAAATAAGATTCTATAAAAACTACATAATCAGTGATCAGTCTTTGGTAAAATAATTCTCTGAAACTAGAGGAAACTGAACAAATTTTATGTAAACGAATAGAAATCTGAATGACATTAATTTAAGGATGCCGTATCCTTTTTCTATTTTATAATTATTAAATCAATTTAATTACAATACAATTTGTTGCGAAACACCGTCATGCAACGTATTATAATTGTTAATTAGTCAGCTTTTGTACTGTTATTCTGTACACAATTAACAAAAGTGCATTATCTTTCATTAAAACAATATTTTATATAACTGTTTCAACAGATAGCAGACATTCTAAACCCCAACATGAAGCTCTTTATTTCCTGAACTCCACACCATCTGCAAACTAATCTATTTATTGCCTTATCACTTTCACCTAGTTTCACCTTGTCCCCAGAGAATTGTAACAGTAGAAACAAAAAAGTTAAAATGAGCGTTTTATACCGGCAATAAACTCAAAGAACTAATACCAGTTTAGTGTATTGCATCTGACACAGACATCGCGTGACACTCTCGAATAAATTCCGGTTAAACTTCTGCTTGCCATCATCGTAAACACTCTTTCCGCCTGTAGTAAACAGAAAAACCGATAGAATGACCAATCGTGACAATCCTGTTTTCAGGTTTCATCAACTCGAAATTAGGAATCTGTCATTCTCCTAGTGTTCACTGTTGGCCTGTATGTTCCATAATTCATAAGGCACGCGGTGAATGCCAAGAGCAGACTTTTTTCAACGAGCTGTACATTTTCACTTTTCTCCAAAACAAGAGCGGTAATCAAAGCTTGAAGAATGGAAGGACAAATCGTGATAGCAACGAGTTATGACAGGAATGTGTGTAAAATATCGGTGTCCCCAAATGCGCATTGTGCGAATTTAGAGGGTGCTCGTGCAGCGAGGGAGTTCAATGGGGTGCATGTTTTATCCAGAGCTCACCCTTGCGTTGCTTATGGGGTGTTTGATTAAAGATAGACGGTGGTGCACTTGCATAAAATCACGGGCGTGCTTTATGCCCTTTATATGGGCAACATAAAGAGGAGAATATCATATTTTATTTTCACGCGACCGGAAATCTAACAACTATCTTAACAAAAGCGATTTTTTTCTTACTGTAAAAGTATTTTAAGTGAATGAAAAACACAACATTCCAATTACCATAAATTTGCTTTTTAGAGTGGTTTTGGAAATGAATTGCGTTCGAGCCAGCGAGAATATTAAATGAACAAGATTGAAAAGTTTCTTGCGAAACACTTTATCTGATTTGATGAAGCCTACATCATCTAAAGTTTTGCAGCTTCAAATGACAGTAATTACATTAGCTAGAGCTTAATGTATTTCATAATCCAATCAAAACTCTTCACTGAGGACTAATTGATGGATAATATAGCGCAACTTTACACTTTCACTGTGGCGATTTTCACCCCCAATTATCTGTGCTAACAACTAATTTACTGCAAGGGTTAATTAAACTCGTCTTTTTGGAGTTATTTATAGACCCAAATTAAACTTAAGACAAAATTATTTCAGCAAAACTGCTTATTTATAATCATTGCAAATCTAGTATTTTTGAACCATTCGACAAATTGACCAAATTTCAAACAAACTCAAATTTACTTAGTTTATATAGAATAAGTCATTTAATAATACTCCGCTGTGCAAAAAAAATCGAAAAATTATTTAAAAAAATAGAGTTTAGTTTTTTTATTAATTTAATGTACTACTCTAGGTATTTCTATTTCTTCTATTACTTTTTCAAATTCTAGAACAACAAAGCCACATGATATTATATTTTAAGTCAAACATTTTAATTAATTTAAAAGAAAACCCGGCGCATCCACCATAATTGAATTCAATTAAAATTTGTATCAGATCCTCTTCTAACCTAACTAGACAAAAATAAATAAAAAAATAGTGTCAATTATAATTAGTAAAAAGAAAATTATTTGCCATAAGAGCTGTCAAACTAGAAATTTCCATTTCCATGATATAACTATTTAATTAGGTTTATTTCCCGTATTCTCATCACGCAATTGTCCCACAAGACCCATCCTTGAAAAAACCTTTCAAAGCAAATACCGGCAATTACCACCCGCTCTCCTCTAAACCTCCATCGATTTTCTAAAATTGTACGAAATTATAAATTGTGAAGCAAAAAGTGAAGCAATTGTGTGATGTTTGATCCATTTTGCAAGCCACTGCTGTACTTGAACGCTGTATAACGAGGGTGTTCTAAACGAGCACAGTTAGACAAAGTATGACGTTAGTCTTCAACCCCCTTTAAGGGTAAGTTGAAGGGTCCTCAGCAGCCTTCAGCAGACAGACGCGGCCTTGATGCCGTCACCAACAGAATTACAAACCCTTCACCTATTCATAAGAGGAATTCACCCTCTTTCAATACAAATAAGGCATATATTAGATTTGGTGTCTAATTTAATGGGGTTCTGCGATTTTCTGCTAACTCAAGACACAAAGCTTTGGGAAATGAGTGAGGTTGTTGGATGGGAAATGGTAACAACTGTGGCATTATCCCGAGGGTGCGGTGATTCATCTTCGGTGGTTTTAATTTTAAATGCTGATTGGGATTTGTGGCTGTATAAACAGGGATGACTGGATAAAATACGGGAGTATAATAATTATTTAGGGATCACTCCCAAAACTCTCGTTCAAGAACCAACATAAAAATAAAATAAATTAGAAACGAGAAAGAGTAACCATCATGAACGTAAAAACGAGAGCTTTTAATTTAATATTTAACTACCATGAAGAGACTCTGATAGTACAGTAAAAACTTACTTATTTAAAGTCATAAAAAACGCAAGTTTTCGCCCTTTTATTGCAATACTTATGAACTCCGGTTGCACCCTTGGGCTTCAAATTGGACATGAATTTATTTTATTTATGTTCTAACAAATGTTTCGTATTGATTGTCATGCCATCAGTATATTTTTCATGTCGATAGTTATTCTCTTGAGGGTGTACTCTTCAAATTTCCTATTACGGCTGTGAAAGCAATAGATATGTCTTATTAAATAACAATATTTCAAAGAAAAACAGAACTACAGAGAAAATTTTATTTGATAAGAACTCAGAAAAACGAAAAGTGTTAAGTGAAATAACAAAATTTAAAATGTTAAAGACAACAGAAAAATAAAGTTAGAAATAAAATCGAATTTTATTTTGAAAACAGTATTTGCATTATTATTTTTTATTCATTGTTTTAAGTCAAATAAAGTATCCCGTACCTCCCGAGTGCTGTAGACGCTGTTATAATAGCCGTTTCACAGCTTACAATGTTTTTTCGTTTTCAAAATTGTTTTATTTGCGATCGTTTAGAAAGTTGTCATTTTTAGCACGTCGTTCAAAAAGTTGACGAGTGCACTGGGCAATAAAAGTTTTTTTTTTGCTTAGATACGAGAAATTAACAGTCAAATTGTATTAATTTTGACATTTGATGACAGATGATTTCTAATTTTCTGTAAAATACACGATTAAAAAGTTTCTTCATCACATTTACGGACTTTAAAATACTCGTAAACTCGTGTTTTAAAGCAGACTAACTTTTTAAATTTAAATCTTAAATAACTATTATTAGGAAGATGAAGCTTTATATTGTATTAGTGATCTTAGTAGCAACTAAACAAAAATTGAAAAACCTGAAAACGTCTAGATAAAAGTCTGACCAAAATTTAATTGCATCCATAGATGAAACAATTAAACAATTTTGAACAATTATAAATAAAAAAAAACTTTTATACATTAATTATCTCAGTGAAATTTTTTTTTTGACTCATAAATTAATCTTGAAAGTAGTTTTTGAAGTTTTAAGGGCTTTGTAGTTTTGTTAACTTGGTAATACATGCAATGAAGTCTTATGCCTGATGTTTTATTTTAATTTTAAAATGTGTAAATTGATAAGTTAAATAAAGTTTTGATGTGGGGTGGAATTTTTACTCTAAAAATTGCGACAATTTGCACTATTTCAGAAAAAATTCAGTTAATTTGTTCTAAATCAAGCATTAGCGTCGATGTAATAAATGACAGTTTGGCATTGGATTTTTCAGCTGCTCTTGATAAATGCGAGAAATTCTGCCTCTGAGAGGTTGTGCTTAGAACAAATTGCAGAACAATTATATATTAAGCATATCAAAGAGTATTGACAATTTAACGTTGACAAATATTATGAATGAGTAAAAAATAAGAGTAATTTTTTTAAAACTTTGTTTAACATTGACAACCAAAGATTTTTGCCCGGAATAGTACAATGTAAACTGTCAAGTGTGAAAAGAGTTTTATATGCCTCTAGAACAAATCATTTTAAAGAATTATCAAAATGACAATAAATGCGCTCCACATTGCTTTTTTTTAGGATGGCACAAAAATCCTGTCCAAAATTCCATGACCGCAATTGTACTTTGAAACCTCTGACAACTGCTTTATTTTTTCGACATTTTATAGTGACTATGAATAACGTCAGAATTAAACTTGTTAATTTTTTACATCCAAAGTGGTAATAATGACAATAAGTTGAAGCTCAGTTTACATCTTTTGTTCGACAAAGCTTTTGGTTTGATGTAGAGCTCTAACATTCTTTTGCTTAATTGGTCAAACATTATCGTTTTGACGAGTGATTTGTTACTGCGGAAGAGGTGTAAACTGGGCCATATGAGCATCTCGTTAAAAGAAATCATAAAATAAAAAGACTTTTACCTCACTTTTAGTTGGACTAACAACTCGCTGAAATGTCAAAATCGATAGGCAACAATGCTACCAACCCATTTCAGATTACAGAGTGTGCAGTAACTTGAAACTTAAGCATGTAACTTGCCAGAAGAGTTAGAGTTGGCACCCCTTTTGGTTTCGAGGTTTTCCAGAATTTAGAATCTATGTGGCAATTTTTGAACTAAAATTGGAATATACAGGGTCCGGCAACACTTGTGTCCACCCCCAAAATCGTCTTTTATTTTAAAGTTACAATTTTGAAAATTTGCATACGCTCATAGTTGACAAAGCTCTAGAAGCTGACGCAAAAATTTGTTTTTTATCATGGTTTGGTTGGCGTCGCGACGCCTAAGAAGTATAATTTTTAGCAATTTTTGAGTTTTTGCGGAATTATTCGCGAATTCAATTTTTTTTTAATATAACTGTGATACAAATATCTGAGCTTATATTTTAAATCAAATGCAAATTGTGTTTAAAATTTGCGAAAAAAACGTTGTTTTATCAAGTTAGTTTTCAAAATTATGGCAGCGCATCGGCAAACTACGTTTACACCAAAATTTCACAAGTCACTTCACTCACTCTTATAAAGGTTAATTTTGATTAACACGGGCATGTTGCACTTTATGGACACCAGAAATTGTTAATTAACAATCGACAAAGCGACAATTTCACCAAGTAAGACTTTTGTTACAATCTAAAACGAGCCAAAAGATAGATGTCATTTGTGACACAAGATGCTGACAGATGGGTGTAAACGTAGTTCCCAACTTTGACGTAATGAAATTGGAAACTAACTTGATAAAACAGCATTTTTGTTCTCAAATTTTGAAGACAATTTGCCTTGAATCTAAAAAACAACTGAGATATTTTTAACACATTTATATTGAAAAAAAATTAAATTAGAGGTTTATATCACAAACCCTCACAATTAACTAAAAATGACATTTTAAGGGCGTCGCGACGCCAACACTATCAGTGATAAAAAACAAATTTTTGCGTCAGCTTTTAGGGCTTTGTCAACTATGAGCGTTTGTAAATTTTCAAAATTTTATCTTTAAAATTGAAGGCGATTTTGGGGGTGGACACAAGTGTTGCCGGACCCTGTATAATTGTACTTCAAACTGCAAAAAAACGCCAATAAAAGCTGAAATTTAAAATTGCATAAAATTTGATTAATCTTTAGGAAAACTTGAACCTTTAAGATTTACCAGCTTTTAAAAAAGAAGTTTGTATTGTGCAATAAGCGCTGATAAATTTTATTATCATTTTAAATTAAATCTAATTAATACGTATACAGAATTCATTAATTTCGATGCCAGTGAAAATCAAAAATTTGATATCCAAGAAATCTTTTGTAAAATTAGAAATCAATTAGAGGATAAATTTGTACTAAAGATGACTCTGATGAGACAAACAGTACAAAATGAGAAAACGTACCTGTCATCTGAGAATCAATTTATATCATCGATAAATTAAGATCTGCAATTTTTGGTGCAGAATGAGCTTCAATTGTAAAATAATATTCTCCTGTTACAAATTAACTACATAGTCGTATATAAACAAGTTACGTGCACATCCGACAAAAGAGGATTTTCTGTTTCTAAAGGTCAGGAAATTACTTCGTTGAAGGTCGTGAATTAGAGTTATTCAAGAGGATTAAATAACGTTCCATCTTCTTAGATCTTTGAAAATTCGATAGTAGACTTGTATGTTGACAAAACTTTAGTACCTAATGATTTAGTCTAGCATCTGCTTCAGCTCCCTCGAATAAAACCCCTTAATGTAATTGATAAAAAAAATCCTAAAACAACACACTGAAAATCCATTACATCAGACCAATTCTTTCAGCCATGTTCATTTCAACAAAGACGATTTTCCACTGCGTTCCTGCTATCATCCTCATTAACAAAATTCCTTATTTTGTCAACACTTTCGGCCGTAAAAACCTCGAAATCGCCATCTGCATCTGCAAGGAAATGAATGAAACATTTGTGGGACGCACCCTGCCGGAAGAGGTCCTGCGACCGAAAATAGGTCCAGCCCAGCCCAATATGAGGCAAACGAAAGCTCTGGGAAACGGGACACGTTCCCTGGGAAATGATGAAAGGCTCAGCAGCAGGACTGTTTATCGATCCTGTTGCCATGACGACAGAGCCTCTCTCTCGCAGATTTCATCTAGAAGCGACGGCCGGCTGATGGACCCAACTCGCTCTTGCGAATAATGGATACTTTGGCTATATATGTGTGTATTATTTAACTTTGATACGCGCGTGCATTGCAGACTAAAAGCTGCTGCATTGAAATGTGAAAGGAAATTGAATTTTATTTGACTTTTTCGATTCGGTCATGTGTAATTTTTGATGTAATCGACCACAAACTGCAAAAACAAAAAAGTTCGCGAAGAAGTTTTTTTATGTGTTTCGATTGGATTTTAAAAAATCATGCGTTTCCATTTGTCGATGATATCCGGGGATGTTAATATTTCACGGTAATCATGACGTAGAGTGACGGATTTTGGCGTTTTCTCACTTTTTCCACTCTGAAGAAAAACAGAATGAACTACGCACGTGAATAATTAACAGAAATATTTTTGTCGAAAGGCGAAAATTGTATATTTTGTATCCTTGAACTTTTGCAAAATAGCGGAGGTGTACATGAAATTATTAACGAAAATAGTTGTCAATTAACAGACAAAAATAATTGTACTAGTCAAACAGACGAGATATATTTAATTGTGATTTATTGATTTGTTCAAATAAAAATTGATACTAAAAATAGTTGTTTTCATTTGGTAAAACTACTCTATTATTTGAAAAATCTATTAACGTTTCGATGTCTAATGAGTTTCTAGAAAAATGGTGTTTTGAATCTCATTTTCTAAGTCCTGAAGAAGAACGAAAAATAAACTAATGTGGAAACGTAAATATTTCAATCTAATGATTACAAATTCTAGTTGGCCAAAAAACAAAGAGATAAAAAGAAAAAATTGGAACAAATTTAATTAAAAAAAATATACAGGGTGTTCTAGAATTGGCACACCACAGATAATTGTCTTTCATTTTAAAAGAAAATCAACAAAAAAAGTAGGTACTATATTTATTAGATTTTGAATAAGAGCAATTTAAAGTTTCTCACAAACATTCTTTTTCAAATTGATGTTGCTAAGTAACTATTACTCTTTGAATATTAATAAAAAATTAATAATAATAAATAAAACATAAAAATTGGTCTAAAATAAAATCTATTCAGTTTAGGAATTTTTTGCACAGAATTGCTCTCAGAGTGCAAAACAGAAAGTAATCTAAAGATTTAGAAAAAAGCACAAGATTAGAAACAATGCTAAAAATATAAAATTTTAGATTTATAAATAAATAAATTCGTTAAAAAATAAAAAAATATTTAAAATAACAGAAATAGTGAAAAATGGAAAAAGCGAAAACAATGAGACCACACCTTAGAAATAAAAAATATTCAAACAAATACGTACAGTCCAAAATCAATTTCTAAATGTTCTGTTTTAAAATATTTTTGATTTCATATCAAAATATAGATAATAAAATAATTTCTAAAATAGATATTTTGGAATATAAATTTTATTATTTTAGGAATGTAGATTATTACAGTACATCATTAGAAATAAGATTTTTGCTAGTGATTACAAAAAAACAAAAACCAGAAACAATACTATTTAAAATGTTGCAGCAGAAAAACATTTTCCCGATGAAGAATTGAAGCTGCAGGAGCGACACCAACAGAAGAATACAAATATAAAAATAATAATTAAAATAAAGACACTTCTTTAGACATTTAGTAATACAGTGTGAGCACTTTTCGTAAAATTTGACTTTTAATTCTTTTCAAAAACTATAGGCTTCTTAAATTCAAAATATGCTAGTGCTAATATAGAGTATTGATTTTATAGTGACCCAACAATTAAACTTTCATATTAGCATTTCAAATTAGACTAATTTTAGAGAGAACAAAAAATAGAACGCTATTCTAGCATTGTTGAATGTAGACCAAATTTTTCACAAAATTTCACAATTTCTTAGAAGGGTTAGAACTGCTGCCATGACTCAAAAAAGTTTAATTTTAACACCACAGCGGCTCACTCAAACCAAATTACCATACATAATGTTTAACATTATCACACTTCTCACAAAAAACGGTTTACAAGAACGAATCGGATCAATATTCAAATCAGTTAACATTTTAAATGACATTATTTCTTTACCTTCGTATGTGTTAAAAATATGTCTTATCATTGATCTTTTCTTTACACTGCGTGTTACGTGGTAATACTACTTCACCTTTCGTTTTTTTATATCTTGTCTTGAATTTCCTAACACCAAGCAAACTTATTTAAAACCCTTCTTCAATTTAAACAATTTAAAGGGTTGCACCCGAAGTACATCGGTGTCGTGAGATACGACGAAATTTGGATTAAATGGTGGTAAACATTGATGCTGATGTGTATAGCACCCTTGTGACGCAAATGGAACATGTTTGCCATATTAAACGAATTTATGCATCTAATAGTAGCATTTGGAGACGATCATTGCAAGTTCAACTTCTTGTTTATATCGTTGATACTGGGAAAATCGTCGAGTGGAGCTTACATCTCTTTCAGTTCTATTAACATCGCGTTTAATGGGAGCTTTAAGTTGCATTTCGAACGTACGGAATTATTATAATTAGAGATGGTAGAAACGAGCAAAATGTTGTCTTTTCAGATGGAACGTTTGATGCCACTTATATTTCTTATTATGTGGAATGGAAATGTGAAATTAGTGCCAAGGTGGGATTTTAGAGACTTTATCGATCTGCTTGTTCGTTTTTATGTAAAGCTGTGTCTTCTAAGTCTGGAATTCCCCCGAGAAAAAACCCGACAAAACTTTTTTAATATCCTCTGAAATTCCATTAAGTTGTTTCAGTTCGGTTTAATTTTTTTCCCTGTCGTTGCACATATTTTTCTTTTTTTTTGCAGCGTCAGTGTTGACATGGAGATGTAACCTCCAAGTGCTTCTGAAGTTTCCTATCGTTAAAACGTCGTGATGTCCTCTTAAACTTTCATTTTCGTTGATTGTGAACCGTTGATGAAGGTCGACACCAGAAGAAAATCAAATCGGCTTACAGTCGCCGTTAACCGATTCAACCCTCGTTGTGTTCGATAACCAACAGCTTTGACAATATGAAACGAAAACGTTTCGGAAAAACAGAAGATTTCCGAGGTCACGGCCGGTTTTTGTACACTTGATACTTTGGTTTGAATAAATGTTCGTTACAGGGTGTTGTTTGCGTATCAATTTAAAAATCCGTCAGATGCTATGGAAACATTATAGTAATTTATTCAAATATCATCCGTCATCCTCGATGTTGAGTTGTGGAGTGAGTGTGCCGTTTGGTGTCACTTGTCAACTCCTTCATTTCCGATTCCAACAACCGACGTTTACACGTTGGCTGTCACTGGCGAGATTCCAGAATGCAAAAACGTTTTCATTTCAGGGGCGTGCGTGACAAATAAGTGGAGGATGAAAAAAGTTGTAATGTACTTTGTCGACTTGGAGATGAAGGCAAAAAAGGTGCCGAGTCCGTTTTACAAATTCCGTCCTGCAGGTGACTTTTTCAAGTCTTTGATTCGAGATTTTAAGGGAATTATAGCCGCGTCGTTGCATCGGTCTTGCGTCATTTACATTTCCACCCTTGAGAAAAAATATTCCAGGTTACCAGACTATTCCCAACTCCCTTTGCTCGATATTCCTTCGTCAACTCCACTCTTTCCATAAAAACAAACATTTCTCGAGTTGAAATAGCGAAATTTATTGCTCTTCACGTTCTAACTGAGCTACACATATAATTCAAGAAAATATGACGGTCTTATATAAATTTCCATGTAACAAATGCCTCGGCTAACTGAGACGAATGAGTTGCAGACATAAGAATAAAAACGCTCATTATTCTTGCTTTAAACCTCAAATTTCACATTCGCACTCGTGGCGTTTCCTCTTTTAATTGTTGGGGACAATAAAGGATTTTTATTCCAACTTCCGCCGCATTTATCTTCCTCCAAAAAACACGGTGAAGAAAGAAACGAATGCAGTCTTCGGTGGCAGAGCTTATTTAACAAAATTTTAACTTCGCTATTGTTTTTAGTTGCTCAGTTTATGTTCTCGCTCGAGTTTTTACTCAAAAGTGCATCATTCTTTTTAGTTAAAGTTGGGAGATGCGTGGTAAGGGTTGTAAAGCTACTACCATAAACGTGTAATTGAGGGTGAGCGCGACGAATTTCTGGGTTATGTTGTATCCTTGATGTTGCGCTGCAGATACCATGAATATTCTATGCGAAAATGGATCCAGGGTAAATATCTCGAGCTCGTTTCATTTGGAAGTTGCAAACCGACAAAATGTCTACTTTGTGAGAATTACGTGAATTTCTATGCCATTAAATTTTCTCTTTAACTCAAAGCGAATTAAGAGTTTTTAGAGGCAGTTGCTAACGGAAGTTTTGTGCACTGGAATTTATTTGGAATATGAGCATTTGTTTCTAAACTTGTTTATGAAATAATCGTGTTTTCATAAAAGAATAAAACGAAAAGTGAGGTACAAGGAGAAAGGAAAAAAGCACAACGTTGGCTTTCTGAAACGTGTATTTCTCATTCCATTTAACTAAGAAAATATTTTCGAAATAAAGTTGAATTTTAATACTTTATTGTCAAGGTTTAAAAAATGTCAAATTGTACAAGAAGTAGAAACTATTCAAAGATCCAAAAAACAAAAATGTAAAACAGATTCTAAGCACATACAGAGTCCGGCAACTCTTGTGTCCACCCCCAAAATCGTCTTTAACTTTAAAGATAAAATTTTGAAAATTTGCATACGTTTATAGTTGACAAAGCTCTAGAACTTGACGCAAAAATTTGTTTCTTATCACATTTCGTTTGGCGTCGCGACGCCTAATAAGCATAATTTTTAGGAATTTTTGAGATTTTGCAGAAATACTCGCGAATTAATTTTTTTTCAACATAACTGTAATATCTGAGTTTTTATTTAAAATCTTATGCAAATTGTATTTAAAATTTGCGAAAAATTCTCTGTTTTATCGTTAGTTAAAATTATGACGGCACAGCAGCGAACTTCGTTTACAATCGAAAGCAAAGCAAAGGATAGATGACATTTGTGACACAAGATGTTGACAGTTGGGTGTAAACGTAGTTCTCAATTTTGACGTAATGAAATTAAAACCTAACTTGATAAAACAGCATTTTTTCCTCAAATTTTGAATACAATTTGCATTAAATCTAAAATGACAACTGAACCATTTTTTTAAACATTTCCATTAAAAAAAATTAAATTAGTGGTTGATTTTACAAACCCTCTTAATTACCTAAAAATTAAATTTTTAAAGTGTCGCGAGCTTTGTCAACTATGAGCGTATGCAAATTTTAAAAATTTTATCTTTAAAATTTAAGACGATTTTGACAGTAAATACAAGTGCAATTTAAAAAACAATAATTTAAAAAATCAAAAAAATTTTACCATTCTAGAAACATTTTCAAAAAAATAAATTCTGGAATTCCAGCAAGTTCAAGAGTTGCAATATTATAAAAAAATGCAAAAAATCCTAATATTTCTATAAAAAATTTCTAGATATTTTCAAAAATCTTGAGAACTATAGTCGGAATTTTGTAACTTTGGTTTAACCCCGCCCACATGAACAAATGACGATTTGAATTTGTCGAATCAAGGAATGGCTAGCCTCCTTTACCCAACATAATAAAAAATCTGACAACTAAAGTGTCACACGTGTCAAGAAGATTTGCAGTTTTGCGGGAATTCAATTAATCGTGAAACCTTCCTCCGATTTTGATGGTGTTTCGTCTTCTAATGTTTGGATATTTCTACCCCGGCTTTTCGCAAATATCAACGAACTATCAAAATGTTGCAGAGTAAATCAGACTTTCAGCTAAAATTCAATTGGCTCAAAAGGTAGGCGGAGTTAAACCAATGTTATAAAATTCTGACTTTAGTCAATTTAGTTCTAAAGATTCTAAAGATTGGAACAATAAAAAGCAAGTTAACCAAAAAGTTTATACTACTGTTAGCCAAAACCTTAAAATATCTCAAAATTTTAAAACAATTTAAAATAAAATTTTTATTTTTCGGAATGCTCTTTGAATTTTGAATGGTTCTGGAATTGAATCATCAAAACGCTATTTCTTTAATTTTATTATTTCCTTTTCTCAATTTGATGTTTGTGTAAATTTTTTCTTTTTACTTGTTCATTTTATAAGGCTTTTGCAATTTTTTTCGATTTTAAAATTCTGTCTAAATTTCAACTAAACTTTTTCTTCCAGTTTTTCCTTTGCCGTCATTAAGATGTTACAAAACCACGCCCCAACATTTCTCAAATTCGCTTTTATTTTTTTCCTTCTACAGCTTTAATCTTCGATCCTCCTCATGTTAATCATTGTTTTATCTCCACTTATCTTTTGTTTCCTCGTTTACTTATTCTTGTGTTTCCGCTTTACATCACTTATTTATTTCTTCATTATTTTCTTAACATGGTTTAGAACTGAGACTGTAGCCTCTTGAGCATTCGATTTTTTTTCCTTTTCTTGCTACGTTTATTGTCATTGCAATTCTTCAACACTCCTGTAAAATCTTCTTTTTCTTTTTTTTCCCTTGCAACATTTTTGATCTCTTAGTTTTCAATTTTTATTTGAATTTCAGTTTTAATGGTCTACTTTTGAAAGACCTCCTAATTTTCAGAATTTAATTTTTGCTTCAAGTTGCGCTTTAGTGGTTGAAGCTACACTGCTTTTCTCCTGAGAAGAAGTTTCCTTTATTATTACACTCAGTAACCTTCAGCAACGTGCTGGTCCTGTCGTCTTTTTAACTTAAACGTGCATTGGTAAAGGATCTGCAACAGTCATGCACTATAAGCTAAATAATTCATTGCCCTCAAACTAACCATTAGCATAATGTTTACAATCTCATTTCGCGGTCTAAGAAAGAAGAAAGTGTCAACGTCGAGCATGGCAATTATGCAAAAAACGACACAAAAACATCAAAGAAAATGGGGGTAACGAGAAAAGAATAACATCGCTCCTCAAATTATATGTGTAAAGGAAGGCTAAACCCGTGGTTGATGCAATTTTTGGGCTGAGAACAGTAAGGGGGGATTCCCTGACAGATCAATATCTGGCCGGGTGGCCGGGGCCGTAGCTATAGCAACCAGCTGCTGCGAGACAGTGTGCCGCCCCCGCCCGGGACAGCCACGCCCTCTAGTGGGACTCTTCCACAATCTCCACGCGTTTTCCCGAACGCTCCCCGCGGGTAATCGCTTTGCGAGTTGTCGTTCAGAAATTAATTACTACCACTAACGAAATTTGTGTCTACCTGCAAAAGAACGGAACATTTTTTATCGTCGGACGGACTCTGATTGTCCTTAGAAAAATGAGCCACTGGAGAGTTCAATGCTGGAGTAAGTTCGTCACGACTTTTTTCTTACGATTCAAATGATTTGAGGTTTGGAGAGAAATTAAACATGACGTAAAAAGTTTAAATTACTTTCGTTTCAATTCAAAGCGGAGATTTAATTTTAATTGGAAAATAGCCACCACAGGTCACTGAGGATTAATTATATAAATCATGAATGCTTCATTAATCCTTTATTACAATAATAATTATTATCCCATCACTAAAATTATTACGTAATAAAGCAAATTAAAAATTATTCTTCTTTAAATTTTACTCATTTTTGTAACATTCGGCTTTATAAAAATGGAAGAAAACGTATATAAAGACCTGAAGAGTTTTAAGGTAAACTGCATGAATGGCAGCATAAATGTAAGATCAGTTAAAGCTTTCAGGACTTTTATCGATAAAAACATTTCTCGGAATTCTATTTTTCTCTGATTTTTATATTGTTTTGACGCCACAAAATGTTGCTTTAAGATGAAGCTTTTAACGACACCCACAATAAGTTCAGTGAGCTTAAAACATTTCTCTTTCTTCAATTCGTTTCAAAATTATTATTTACTTAGTTCTCTGATGCACAACTTTTGCAATTACGTAAGTACTCGGTTTTCATCATCCCAGAAGAATAACTTTATAATCTAATTAAGAATTAACCGTAATTAAATCTGACTTTTTTCTTCATTTGTACTTCTGTATTGATTTTCTTGTTGACTAGACAAAATAATGTAAAAATTCGCTGTCATTGCAATGTGAGATCATTCCTGCAGTAAATGTTAAGCATTAATGATACTGAACAAACAAACAAACTAGCAAAAACGCCGCGTTATGATTATTATACTTGGATAAGAACCAATTTACCGAGAATTATGGCAACGATCCAATTTGTAGAAAATTGCAAGCTAAGCAAACGGTTACCTTCGACGAAGCGACGGAAGTTGGACGAAGTTGGATCGAAAAAATAGGAGAACCATTAGATGCGGCAGAAAGGCTGTTAATGTTAGGAGTGTAATAAAAAAATTGAATGGCTCAAAATGATGGTCGATAAATTCGAATTATTGCCTAATTAGGCTGATCCTTAATTAAAAACGGTTAATTCCGGAAATTTTAGAGCTAAAGTATTAAAGTTAAAAAAAATATATATTAAAATAAAAAAAAACAATTTATTTTTCAAACTAAAATAAAATTTTTAAATTTGAGAATTTGAATGCTGTAATGAAACAATTTAGTTTGCTTTGTTTAGTTAAATGGGCTAAAAACACAAATTTAGAAATTACCAAATCGATTTTGTATACTATACAAGCCAATTATCAAAATTCTGTAGTCGAAAAGACAAATTTTCAAAGTACAACAAAGAATTTACTGTTCCTCAGCATAGAGAATCTTTATAACTTTTCATAACTAGACCGAAAGGTCGCCTCGTGATTTGATTTTCGACGAAATCAAACTTTTCCGCGTTAGATTCCATCTGTAAAGCCATTCTTCGTCTGGTCAACGCGGCAGCAATTTACTGCCAACAATGCTAAAGCTTATACGCCAGAAATTAAGGATAGTAAGAGGCGATAAATTCCGAGTAACTACATAAATTTCCGTGACAATGAACCGTAACGCGACCTTAATGACGTCCTGCCGATGCTATGTTGTCTCGTTTGATGGTTCCTGCTACCGGCAGCAGAAGCAGCAGTATTCTCGAGTGGCCCTTCATGGTTTCCTTATTGGGGCGCTCCGGCTGCATTTAAGCACTTTACGACATTTCTAGTTTTATCGTACATATTTTATTTTCATGAAACTGTAAAATTTTGTTTGTAAAATAGTTCGTCTTTAAAGCATTCCGTAAAGTGAGGCAACCTTTGTAATCATAATTGAAGTTGTAATAAAACTCCTGGCGTCTCCGAGGGGAGTAACAATAAAATCTCATTACGACATAGCTGAAGTAATTGAACAAAGTGTGTATGGTCCTTGTAAGATTCATTCCGGTGTGGAATTCTATCTCCAAGACAAGGAGAATCGCGTTGGAGGCTTGTCACCAGCACGTAGCGACCCAACTCAGAGTTCTAAAGGTATAAACTTACATTAGGTGCCATTCAACGGATAGAAAACGACCAACAAGCCGAGTTACTTTTTCCAACTTTTCTAACTTGATTCATAAAAATACTCATTACGTCTTAAAAGGATTCCCAGTGAAACTTTCCAAGCACAACGCTAAATTTCGCTTGCTATGACTACTTCTGTTTAGTTATGTCGGCTAATTTTAACCGAACTTTGGACTATTCAACAATACAACTTCAAAGTTTTACTTTTATATTTTTTATATTTCAAAGTTTCCCACAAGTTTTAAAATATTTTTCTATACATAAGTAAATGGGGTATTGATCAAAACTACGAAAACAAAATCCATGATGTAGTGGTTGTTTGCCCAAACTTCTGTCGTTGCTTCAACTTTACATGCAGGAAGCAAATGACTTGCTGACAATCTGGTGAAATAAATTATAGCAGCATCGTAAGGTTGCAAATATCAAACTTTTCAAAACATTTTTGGTGGATGCGCCGGGTGAAACTAGTCCAAAAAAAATGAATGCAACAATATTGATTGTTCAGTCAGATGAAATTCAAACAGGTTTACGCTTCACTGGAATACAATTGCGGCATAAAAACTCTTTCATTTATTCGAATTTATTACAGGAGAACGCATCTCGTTTTGAAGTGTTTACGTTAGATAAGTATTGATTTAGCTCGTATATAAATTGGCAATCTAAAGAACCGCGAGTTTAAATAGAACAAAGAAGCAGAAAGTTAGATAAAAACTAGCGGGTTTCTGATAAAAAAACAACACTGCAGCGAGGTAAGTTTCATTTTCTAATGGAGGTAATAATATCTTTCACTTTACAAAATAAATCTAATTGTTACGAAACGTCAAAACATCTCCACAAATCCTCGCTCGCAGCAAAATAAAATCCCTACAAGCTGTATGTTATTAATAGCCACATATGCTCCCAGCAAAACGGGTAAATAATGAGCAATAAGTAAATGTCTCCTCTTTATGAAATTTAAAACGGCCTAGAAAAAAACGGCATAAATCTGGAGATATTGCCTTGCAGTGAAAATGATTGTGGTAATATTTTCAAGTGAAACGGAATATTCTTAGTGGGAAAAAAACTAGCGAGTACTCTCCCGTCTCTATTTATTTAGAATACATATCTCGTTCTATAGCACACATCGTTGATCATGCACCTAGAGAGCGTTCCCTGGAGAAATTTTCCGGAATTTGGAATGAATCAAAGGAATGGGGAAATTTATGAGGTGCGTTAGGAGATGCGACTGCAAATTTCACAACAGTTTGATCAAAATACTGAATCGTTTCAGCTATGTTACAGTTTTGGCGAGAGGTAGCTTTTTCTTTTTTGGTGAATATTCAAATAGAGGTGGCTCAGAACGAATCTACCAAAAAAGAACAGCAAAATAGAGTTAAAAACTGATAATTTTAGATTTGGAAATATGAAGTTTTTTGATGTCATTTCACACTCGCAATTGCTGAAGATGCAAAATTTAGCTATCTTCTTACATTATTAATGGAAACGGAGCTATCCATCTTAGTTCCATGCAGATCTTTTGAAAATGTAAAACTAATGGCGCATTTTATCTTTCTAGTGTAGCGCACAGCCCAAAGCTATAAAGAATCTTAATTAATGACTAGTCATTAATTAACCGTCTCTAGTAGTCCGGACGATAATATAAACCCTTATTATGTTGCGAGGCCGGAAAAAATCGCTCTCTATACATCTCCTCGTCGGATTAAATTTTTAATTTCGGGCCTCTTTTTAATTTTCCGGGACAGTGTTAGCACGTGTCGTGTGCAAACATCGTTAAGTCCGCGAAAATTCTTCAGAATTTCCCTGATCCCATTAAAGGCATAAGAAGTACCGGAAGTCGGCATTATGTAACTAACGTCTTAAGCTAATACCTCCATGCGGTTGCCAGGGTTACGGCCCGAGATCGATGTTTCACCCCGGAGCCCCTTGGGAGGGATGCTGTGTGGTGGGGACATTCGGCGCCCACGAGCGCCCTTCAACCGACCGAACTCGCATAACCAGGTGAATATTTTTGAATAAACACCATCTATTGACAATCAGACACAATAGTCACCGCTGCATCACCGACACTAGCTGTACCGGAAATCAAATCTATCGGAAATTGGGGGAAACTGTTTTGCTTCTTTTTTTACAACGAATGGAAATAAATCACAAGTAAGTTTGATTCAGTGGCCTGTCGTCCTTTTAAGCGGAATCGGAGGTTTTTCTTGCAGTTTTTCTCGAGGGTCTTTGTTCTTTTCGATTCTTTCGCGTTTCCAGTTTGTGGGCCTTCAAACATAAACACAAATAAAGTTTTGGATATTGTCAGGAGTTGAAATACTTAATTTTTCTAGCTCCCCCAAACAACCCCATTGGACCACAAATGTATAAAATGTGATTTATTCATGCAAAAATAGCGCGTTAATATGCCCGCGCAATAAATAAAGCAAAAAACACATGTACACATAAAACACATCCATCATAATATAAAATAGAAATGACCGAAATTATCCTTTTTCACCATTACTGCGACAATTGACACAACATGGCCACACCTCGTAATATCCAATGCTTCGTTGGTTTTTTTGTTGGCAGTGTCATTGCAATAACAAAGTTGGTGGAATGACCAGTTGTCGATAACACACCTCGTCTTTCTGAAGTTTTGTACACTGGACATGTGTAAGTTTGTTTTTCCTGGAGTTCATCTCGTTTCAGCGGTTTCAACCAAATCTAAAAGAAACAAAGGTAAAAGATATTGTTTTTCAACCGCGCGGATATTAAATCTGGAATTGAATCTTACAAGCGGGACACTCTCGTAGAGAACTTTCGGAAGGGACTCGTCTAAAATCATCGTTGATTTATCCCAGCGCGCTCCATCCAGGAATAGCCCATAAACAATAACACCGTCACTTGGTGGTTGGGTAACATGTGTCTCTCGCATGACCTAAAAGTGATAGCTCGTGGGTTTAAATTACAATATTTAAAAGAACTCAACTTCGTAATCGAAAGCGAGGAGATCGATCGGTATTCTGTATTTCCTCGCATAATTCTGTTGAGCTCCTGTCAAGAAAGCCTGCGTGAAGAAGAACCCAGAGATCCAATATGTTTGTGGCGCGCCCTCGTCGTACCATTTCTACACAACTTTCTCATGGCAAAACTCAATAGAAAATTTTAAATTCTATTATACCTGCAAAAACGCCAAACGTGCCAAGAAGTCGTTAATGTAACTTCCGAGAGGTTTTAAAGACGGATAGGATTTTTTCATCCAAAGGGCTGGTATTCTTCCAGTTAGAATGCTCACATTGACCTCGTCCAAAGTGGGAGACATGACGATTAAACCTTTTATTGCTTTACGGACGTTTATTAAACTCGATCGGATTTCAGCGAGGAGGATATTAAATCTGTTCATTTCTTGCACGAGAACAGTATTCATACTTTGTGCGTACAAAGTCGGGTATTTTTCCATGGCGGCGTCGCGGTCGTAATTTGGGGGCAGTTTTGCCAAGATGTCGGCAGCCACGTCAAGTACCACCTCTTCGGGGGGCTTCTGACTGCCTCCAGAGGACAAAGCGTCCTGAGAAAAATATAAAAAACAGAATTAGTACAATCGGATTCCTTTTGATTAAATTGCTTCTTTTTAAAGACTCAAAGAGCTCTTCTTGGTTCCGCGTACCTGAACATCTTTTATAAAACACAAACTCACCATCTCTTTGATCAACTCCTTTAAAGATTGCATAAAAATGAAACAAAATTTAATGTTTAAATTCAACAGTTTTACGGCAAAAAGCACAATTTTCCCCTCCTGAATGTGTAAGTTGGGTTGTATTACCACATCTTCCCTTATTAAAAATACAATAAAAATAACATACCTGCAGCCTCCATAAATCCTGAGCGCCAAACAAATTTTAAGGCAATTTAAACATTTATACAAGTATTTAATTATTTCTACTCACAGTCCTATCCTGGGGAGCAGCACGACAAACAGAAATAAATCTTCATTTCGAATTTAACGTTAGTCCAACAAACATTATAATTTATTTCTTTCAATCGAATTGGAGTCACCCCGAGAATTTTTTTAATTAAGAAAAAATAACTAAATTGTGTATACGTGTTTCAGATCCAATTCCGGTCTTTAGACAAAAAAAGCAAAGGGACGTCTGACCCAATTAACTCTGTCCGAAAAAAGGATTATTGTCTCACCTGCGTGAGTAGAATACTGCTACACAGAAGATTGGTTTCTTGTTGGTCTTTCATAATATCTGCGTTTTCGTTCATGCCGAACACTTCCGGATGAGTTATCAAAGGTAAAGATCTCGTGTACTCCATAAAATCTTCATAATCTTCTTTATCCGGACAGTAATATTTCTCTGGAAAAAAGTTTACTCATTCGAGAAGAAAAACAAGTAATGTAACTCACTCGTGGGATCAAAAGGGTAATTTGGAATTTCGACGAGTTCTTTGCAATAAAACTTTTGTAGTATCGTCGCGAGACATCTCCGGTCCCAATCGTCCGTCACTCGGCCCCCATAGTTGCATTCTCCGGTCAGGTACAGCAGGGCGGCGTATTGAACGTCCTTTAATTCGATTAGAAGGAAGAATGATTACTGACAGTGCGATGAGGAGGTGGTGGCTTGGAGAATTATCTAATTATAAATATCTGAGAAAAATATTCTGGCAACCACTCAGGTTTTTAGATATTCCGTGAGATTTTACGAGATTTTTTGGATTCTACAAGTTCCTTCAAGTTTTTAGAACCTATTTCATAAATTGTCGTCGCATAAGGAAACTACGAAATAAAACAAAACGTCCGTTCTAAACGGCAAAAAACTTTCAGCTCTTTACGTTTTAATAAGTTCGTGATCGTTGTTGTAGAAACTTTAAGAAATAATTAAACGACTCCAAAAAAACTTAATGCATTCATATTTTCTCTCAACCCTTTGTTAGCGTTATGAACCCAGAATTTCAACTTAATAAACCCGCTACTCGTTTTGTTGTGACTAGCTAATATTTAATGAAGCAAAGACTAAAAAAGACGTTTATGAGTTAATTAAGTTGTAGGTGAGTGTCTACCGCCCCCAACATGACGTTCTCGTCATAAATCGACGTCGCCTCCAAGAATCACTGCTATCGCAGTTTCCAACTTTGGCGTGGCGCAAGTTTTTTTTTCAATTTGTTGGTTACAAGTAGATCTCATACCTCATACTCATTGAGAAACATAAAAAGCTGCATCACGCTGATCCTCAAATCCGTCTCGTTGAATTCGTACGGGATATTCCACCCTAAAGGCCCAAATTTCCTTCGTTCTTGGACGGATGCGTGAAAGAAGCATAGACCATACAAAAGTCTTTTAAAAGCGACGCTTTGCGTGCAACTCTCAAACCATTCTGGATCCGATATCGGATCACTTAAATACGATCGTATTATATTAGCTCTTAACCCCTTTGGCGGCTCGTTCGTCATCTTAACTCCGTTTTGTAAAACGAGCACCGGGAAATGATCGGCGGGGTACGAAGTCAGCCACAAACGGAAATCGGGATGGGTGGAGTCAGGAGCTAAGTTCTCGCAGATCTGAAAGGAATGCTACATCTTTTTCGTTTAATCACTCTAAAGACCCACCCGTTCGAGTGTAGGCATGAAACTTTTCGCTAAATGACAATTCTGAAGGACGACCCAAGTGCCGTTTCGGATCCCTTCGTCGATCAATTTTACTGCGATGGGCCCTTGGCCTTGCCCCAACGATAACGCAAATAATCTGGCAGCTCCGAACCCTTGATCATCCGCGAACTTGAGGAGAACTGCCGTCGGATCAGCGCCGGGGGTCAAGACGAAAATCAAGGGGATGCAACAATGGGAATCCGTAAACGACGAATATAGGTCGAATGGGGGTGGTTCAATATACTGTTTTCCCAGGATTTCTGGAAAAAGACACAAAGTTAGATACGAGGTAAATGGTAATAAATTATCCAACGGGAGAGGCCGTCTACATACACATAAACGTTTCGGAGATGACCTATTTCCAGATGATCTCATATTTATAGTAATCTTGGGGGTCGTTCGAGGGCGTAATGTTAAATATTTAGAACATCAATTTTATATAAAAAGGTGGATTTTTACTGTAATATTCAAGCACGCAAAAGTGCGTCACAAAAATTTTAATCTAGGAATTAAACATATTTTATAAAAACAATTTGTTCCGCAAAGAATAGATAATAAAGGATTTAAAGAAATAAAACAATACCAAAAATCCAAAGCATTCAAAAATGCAAAAAATCAGATCCTCCATTTCGAGATTCTAGATATTTAGTTGGTCAAACTATAATTACAGTTTCAACTTTGCAAAGTTTTAATGAAGCTTTCGGAATTTTGCTTGTTATAAAAAATTTTCCCTTAGTTGGAAAATCACAAAATCTGTAAGTCCAATGGTCCCAAAATTGTAATATAAAAACTTAAGACTTAACGTGAGAACTTGAAGCATTTGAGAGTAAATAAAATCTTGACTGGTTGGTTCATAAATTTGTAAAAAATCACTTTCAAGTAATTGGCAAATAAAATCTGGTAAAAACAAAAATTAAAAAACAAGAAAAATACGAGACATAAAAAATCTAAAGAAGCAAATAAATATAAAAAATATGAGACATTCAAATAGTCTTTATAATTCAATTTGAAAATGTTTATATGAGAATGGATTTGAAGGAATAAAATAAATCTCAAAGATTTGAAGAATGACAGAAGTTTGATAAAATCTGGAAAAACCTAAAAAAATCTAAAAGATTTGATTGACAAAGATGAGAAAATTAATAGAAATTCTAAGCATCTGAAAATACAGTTTTAATTAAAGAAATTTCGTGAAAGTAAGGAATCAAAAAAATTAAATGTAAAGCATCGAAAATAAGAAAACTACGCATAAAAATTGTTTATCAGGTATCGACCTGACCCAATTTCACACGCTTCCTCATTGCCAAGGTCCTTTAGTTGCATCAAAACAATAACAGGTTTTTTGCCGTTTGGCCGGCGCCACGAATCTACCGGAAATGACACCTATAACCTATCACCGGTTTAAAAACAGGTTAGTGGGTTAAATTCCAAAGTTGTGTACTACGATGTGCCTCAAATTCATGAGTCACGACCCTTGAATGAAGTGGAAATTTTAAAATAAGCAGCTCAAAATTCAGAAAAAAAATACATACCTGTGACAAAGCCTTGTACGGCGGGAATGACCTTATCAAAGCGAATACACCTTAAAACCAACAACTTTTGCAGCCGCGTCAATTTTTTCTCCCATGGATGAGGAAGCGGAAAGTTGTGAGGCTCGAGCGAATCGAACAAGGCCTTCCACTTGCTTAGATCGTTGCGAAAACTGTCCTTTATACCTCTAAAATCGGCGTGATTGGAAACTTTAAAGCGATTATTAGTGTTAATCACGCCTTACACAAAAGCAGGATAGTCATTCAGCCTACACAACTCATCCCAGGATTTAGCTATCAGCCAGTCTGAGGGATTTACGTTAGGATTATCCAAGCCGACACCTCCCGTTAGAAGAAACATCCATTCGCCCAAATCGATTTCGTTTCGACTTTTCAGCAAGTTGATGGTTAAGAGAAGTGAAAATAACAATTTATCCTAAAACACGAGACAAGCAGAATAAAATTTAAAAGCGCATAGTCAAGTCGACTTTTTCAAATAAGCTACGACATATATTCACGTATAGAGAATACGTGAAGTATTTCTCCAAGTCGGCGAGACGTGCCACTACATCATCAACTTTTTCTGTGTTGTCGATGGCTGCTTTGAACAAGTTCATAAACCACACCAGCGAGTATTGATACATTGGATCGATATTTGCCAATTCAACTGGAAATTTCAAGTCAAGACATGGAAGAAAATCAAAGATTTCTCACCAATAGTGAAAAATAGTATCGTGGAATGAGTCGCTATTGGCGTGTACTCCATTCTCGCTTTATCAATTTGTTGCTCGGTAACTTCAGCAGCCGCTTGTTTTGCCGCGATTTCGTTCGACAGAACTTTGGAGGAGCTTAGAATTTGAACGGCAGTTTCATCCTCTAAAATATTCCCTTCCGATGTGCTCAAAACTTCTAAGATTTTATCCTCAATCTCTTTAAGAGCTCTGCAATCTTAATTAATGAGAATGTTGCAAAAACTTGCGCCATTACCGTTTATTTTCGGCTCCTTGTATAATAAGAGCGTTCTTCTCGGCTTCCAGATCAGGCCGTTCCTTCGCTACTGTTATCCCCAAGAGCTGATCCTCCAGACCAATACTAGTAATCATGAAATTGACCAGAGTCACTTTCACTGCTACTTCCGGAAGGTAATGAGGGTTCCTCAACTTTGTAGTAATATACAACCTACAAAACGTCCGTGTAGAATTCACGTAAACTTAGGACAAACTTACTTGAAGTCAGGGTTGTACTCAACGACGGAGTCGCCCAACTTAAGGCAAAGAGCCCCGCTCTGTTTGAACACCTGCTGGGCCAAAACCGGCTCTAAAATCGGATCCAGTTCTTCACCAATATTCTCCAAAAGAACTGGTTGTCCAAATTGAATGGCATTCTCGAGAATTCTCACATAGTCAGCTTGACTCAATCTAATTATAGCTAAATTGTTCGACTTTTCCATGTTTTTGATCCACTTGTTAGCTTGGCCTTGAGGGTCAATCATCAAAGCGTACCTTCTTGCATTTCTATGAAAAACAACTCATTGAAAATCGTTAAAAAAGTAAAAAACGTACTTAATAATAATTCCATTGTCGATGCTGAAACTATCAGAAGGAAGCCCGAAGATATTCCAAGCGCGTATCTCCACAGGCTCCCCAAGCGTAGCCGTCAAAGTAAAATCTTTTGAACAGACGATTTTATAACCAATCAACGCATTGATCCACTCTTCGATTTGCTTGACTCTAAACTGCATGGTGAAAGGCCCCAAGTACGCTACAACTCCCGCAGCAACAAGAATATCTCCAGTCAACATGTAATATCGCTCCCCCAGGGCTTTAGCAGTGGCCATCCATCGTGTTTTTTCTCCTCCTAACCCCCCGATAAGTTCTTCAGCGCGGTGCAACTTCAACTGACACAAATTCACCTCGTCTGTTAGTCCCTGGAACTTCTTGTTCTCCATATCAAGAACAGCTTCCAGTTTTGCTACTTTTTCTCGAGCTTCTCGAAGTTGCTGTCTTTTAATTTCCAGCGCACTCATGGCGGTGTTAAATTCTCCTTCGGCGGCCGCTAAAGCCATTTTCTTAGGAGCGACGACTTTTGCAACCTTGTCATACTTTGACATGGCAATGACCCATTTGCTTAGACCTTCGGCTGCTGTGGAGGCGACTTTGATTTTTTCAGGATCAAAGCTTTCGTCGTTGAGAATTTTTTCGTTTAGCTTTTGCATGACTTTTACAGGAATGTTGTCTTTGTCGAAGTTTATTAAGCTGTCTAGAAACTTCATGTCGCCGAGGATTTTTAAGGATGGACCCCAGTAGTCCTCGAACGTGCCGATGCCGCTCGGGTTTGGCACTTTGTTGGGTTTAACGTCCTGAAAAGTCGTAAATAAAAGTTTTTGGAATTGTTAAAAAATTACTTTTAGAATGCAGACTGCTTCCATAACTAGGCGGACCCCTTTCGGAGGACTCTTCATCGTCTTGACAACAGCGATGTCGGCAGTAGTCAATGTGTTCAAAGCCGCCAATGCTGAATTCAAAATGGGCATAGCTTCAGCTAGATTAGCATCGCACTCGTCTTTTATAGCTTGAGCTTTTGTTGCTTGTTCATTAGCTAAAGCTTCATCGGCCATTACAGTTTTTTCGACTTCAGCAGCGTCCGCGGATTCAGCTTCAACTTTTTTCATTGTTTCCGAAACTTTAGCTGCAGCTTCGACCAGAGCCGGTTGTAGCGTCTCTAGAGCTTTCTGCATTATGGATATTTGAGAACCTGCATGTTCTAGTTTCTCTAATCCCACTTCGTAACGTCTTTTTCCTTTCATTACTTCCCTAAAATTCGAGTAGTTGTAAGAGTCCAATTACTGTTTCCGCAATTTACTCTCTTTTTTTGTTGATAAAAGTTTTGAACGTGCTTATCAATTCCAAGTAGGACGTCGGCGTAACGTAGTTATGGCGTTGTAGCCTCGTGTAAAACTCTATGGAAAGTTCTTGTGTTGTTGTATGGAACATTTGGCACATGTCGATGCAGACGTTTCGTTCCCGAGTCTCCAATTCTATTTCGCCCAGAAATCGTGTTGCCACTGCTAAAAGCGCGTCCTCCGGCCAAGCCTGTAAAAGCAACCTAAAGAAAAGTAATAAACTTGAGGTGTCTTTACTTGAAACCAGTCTATTGTGCAACAATTAACAATAGCAGGGAACTTTCTTATTCTGTTCCTGAAACTATCCCCAATGGGACTCATCGCAAGAACAATATGTAATTGCTCTTTAACTATTTGAACAAAGAAGTTGTACAGCGCTACGGGGCTCCCATCGGTCTGTAACGATTTATCCCTTTGTCTGTCCAACTGTCGCATTTTCTCGCACAGCTCGACGCGTTCCTCCATCGTAAATATATTAGGAACTTCCCCGGAATTCATCAAATTGCTAAGGTCCTCCAGAAATCCTTCTTCCTTTATTTGAGAGTCGGTGAATAGAAAAACTCCATGTTGATCTGTGGCGCTCGCTTTACGTAATATCACTTTAACGTCTTCTCTCCATTCTACGCTTCCGTAAGACCTGGTGATCTCGACTTGGAACAGTTCGTATTCGGATATGTGAGCTGCAAGACGAGTGAGCGATTGCCTCCCGGAGCCCCCTACACCCACGCAGAGGCCATGACTCCGAGGCTGCTTCAATATCCGACATAACTTTGATAAATGTTCGATGGCAAATCTGAAATGACATTGCAAAGGTTGATAAGACCTTAGAATGCGTAAATTCTAGCGAGATGGAAGAGGGAAATTTATAAGGAAGATGTCTTCCTTTGTTCCCGGCTCGGGCAGTCACCTTCCATTACATTAGCTATAGGTAACTCTGGCTCGAATATTCAGTTTATTAAAGTTCAAGTCGATTATGGTTAAAACTGGTGTTAATTTTTACTTCTCGAATAATAAAAAATTTTGTAATTTGTTTTTGGTTCTATAATTTCGTGATTTGGCACAGTTAAAAAGCAATTCCTAAACACAAGACTGCCCAAAATGCCCGAATTACAAATTTTTATAACATTATAACAAATAGGTAGTAAAAAATTTGGCTGTTTCTAAAAAAGGAATTACAAAAAATGTTTGCTCTATAAATTTGTAATTGGCCACAGATAATAAATATTCTAAAACATCAAATTTTAAGCATACTTTAGCATTAAAACTATCAGAATTAAAGATTGTTATATAAAAATCTGAAGTATTTGCTCCTCCAAACATTAAAAACAATTATTAAAAAAAAGTTATTTTCACTTTTGGACAAAAATTTAAACATTTAAAAAATTACTTCTGATATTTTTGTGATGTTTATTCATCGTGCCCAAACTCCTGAGCAAAAATTACAAATTTTATAAGTTATTTTCTTTTAAAAATTCCGCTCTTTCTTCGAAGCAAAATAGAGAAGGCGCTTGAAATGGGATTAAAAAAAAAGTGTTCGTTCATTGGCTGGCATTGTTTTCGTCAAGATAGTTTTTATAACAAATAACGCATCCAAACAACTAACTTGATCGTAACTTTTCAGTAATTGGTGAGATGTCCAAAACTATTGTTTATTAGATAAACTTCTAAGCTAATTAACTCATGCGAAAAAATTCACTGGATGTTGTTAACAAAAAACGTACGAAACAAGAAAGTTAAAGCATGGATTTACTGCGTAACTTTTTCATTGTGATTTATTTATTGCAAAGAGAAGATAAAACATGTGTCCAATTACAAAGTGTCAGAGCAAAAAAATAAAATCTGTAGGACGCTCAAAAATTTAGTTATTTCTTCACAAAATTATAAATTTTAATTGTTGCTAATTGTGTTTTAATTATTTGAAAAAGAAAAAGAAGAACAAAATGACTCGCTAATGATTGTTTGTACCTGAAGAGAACCAAGTTCATAGGCTTCTTAGTCATGTTATTGAATTCGGCCAAATACCCCTCGACAATCTCTTTCAATTGCTCCAAATCTAGTACTTCAATGTAATGCCGTTGATCCGCTTTAGGATTTGCAAAATCGCAATAAAGCAAATTCCTCAACTCCGTTTCCCCTATCTAAGAAACAACTAGATCAAACGAAAATGCGCGATACTGTCTAAATTACTGTAGTGGATTCCGGTGTGGCTAGTCTCTGGAACATGGCATCAAAGTTCTCCTCCAACTGGCGACCAGTTACTTCCCGCAGAGCCCCCACAATCCAGCTCCTGTCAGCGTCATCGACCAGTCTATCGTAATAAACTCTCAACACCTCGTGAACCCAAAGACGTTTCATTGCGACTAAATCCTCCATGGCTTCAGGCACGGACAACAAAACGCCCTGAAATGACGTTGATGAGTGAGTTAGAAAGCCGTTTGACAAACAAAAGGTTTACTTGTATGACTCTGGAGAAATCACGCAAGTTGAACAGGTAATGTGACTTTGCCGGAGTTGGGAGCAAATTGGCTCTTGCCATTTTGTATATGTCAAGAGTCGCCAAGACTATCTGTTGAATGCAGGGGTCGAATTCCTTGGAAAATCCCCTAGGACAAGATGTTGATTAAAAGATTATAAATATGAGACTTGGACGGATCATTTTCTTATTAAAATTACTTTGCGGTGGAACGAAATATGGGAAAAATTACCTCGTGTCCAAATGCCACAACATAATTTTGCTGAAAATATGAATCAATACGTTCTCCTGGAACTCGTCGATACATAAGTGATTGAAATGTCTCGAAAACCTAGGCGTAATCGTATTTCCACCTCCCGTAGGCGGGCACATCGCACACATAAACTACAAAACGACTTATAAAAATTTAAGACATTTTATGATCCGCTAGTTTACCTGAATATCAATAAGCTTAAGGGGAACAATTTCTTTCCTATCATACCACATCTCGTGATCAAACCACTGTCTTAATAATTCAATAGGCGGCTGAGCTCCGTAAATTTCTTTCACTGGCATATTTACATCATCAACGAAGACCACACATTTTTTAGTTACAGGAGGGCCATACACGCCCTTCCTCCGTTTATCCAATTTTGCCATAATTATATCTTGCGTTTGATTGGCAGTAGTTTGTGCTGAAAAACTTATAAAAACAGGTTTGTAAGTGTTCGTGTCGTTCTTTTTGAGGAGGAAATCCTGAAATTTTCAAGTAGAGCGTTTTTATTGAACAAATAAGAAGAAACGCACGGTGACATAACTCGATTTTCCTGTTCCCGTCGGACCTATGATCATCATAGCCTTTTGGTGTTGCACCAATAATTGCATTATCGTGATATTTCTGATAGTCTCCACAGTGGAGACGATTATTTGATTTACCGGAATGTCTCTGGGAATTGGCGGAGCTGTAGCGAGTTCGTCCGACCAAAGTTTCCATTTTCCTTTACCCTAGCGATCCATGAAAATTAATTTAACTTATTTCACAAACATTTTATTACCTCTTTAATGTATCGGTAATCGAAAACGGTCTCTCCAATTGGAATCGTAAAAATGTAGGGCTTCTCAGGTTTGGTTATTTCGAAAGGAATCTGCAATTCCTCACGTACTTTCTCGGGGAATTCACGCTCTAACAACGCACGGAATAGTATACTGAATTTAGCTCTGCTATTAGCATCTAAAGTCCCCCCCATGGACCATATACAGGAGAAGAAGAATGACCCCTCGATTTGCGCTCTTACATCCAAATCGCTCACTTGCTCCCGAAATTTCTCGTCACGAAAATCGTCCATAAAACAGTCGAACAAGTTCATGGTGGCCCGCAATAAGTTGGTTTCTGACGTTGTGGCTATTTCCTATAATTCTCTTGAAGACAACGTTCAATGGTACAAGAGACTTACCCTAAGACCCCCTCTATGTAACAACCACAACAGAGGAGTGCAAAATCTCATAAACAGAGCTTTGATCATAGTCTTGTAAAAGTCGGTACTTATGAAAGGAGGAAGAAGATTGAGCCAAGAAATCAAAAGAGGTTCCCAACCAAGAGACGCCGGCTCCATGTAGATCATCCCACACCTGGAAACCGTCGCAGGAGATGCCACCTCCAGGTCCATGGGTTCGAAAATCAAATTCGTAGTGTTCGCTAGTTGGATGATTTCACCTGACATGAGACACAGTTTTTTGTTGTCGTCCAAGACGGTGTTCATATTTTCGATCCAGACGGCATCCACAGGACCATCAAAAATTAACCATTTCCTGAAGAGATCTTATTTTTTATTGTAACATGAAAGCAAACAGACCTTTCCTCTGTGGTGGACATAGCAAATTGTCGAAAACTGACGGCGAGGACGCCATCGGACCATTCGTGAGACACTGAGTCGAATTGTCCGTACAACTGACCCATAGTGATGGATTTCGGGTTCATGACTGTGTAAATGGCTCTGTGCTCGTCCACACCCTTAAACGTTAATAAACTTTCCGCCTTAACGTTAAATTAAATCTCACTCTTTCTTGCATAAGCCCCAAGGCCTCGGCCAAAGTTCGATAGCATGTGGTTTTGCCCCCAAAAGGCAGCCCCACTATCATCAGCCCATGTCTTACAATAATCATTTCATACAACTGTTGTACCTTCTCCAAAAAGAACGGTGTGTTTTGAATATTTGTCGCCTTACACATATCATCAACGGCTTGATTCATAATAACGTAATCCGGTTCTGGAAGTTCAACTCCGGGAAACAAATCAGACGTAATTCCCTACAAAACTTTTTGTCTCCGGTACCATTAACTTACCAACTCACCTGGAAAAGAGGAACATCCTGATTCAAGAATTTAGCTAAATTAACATCTTTGATGGATCTCAGAACTAGAATATCTTCTTGCTCTTCAGGGTATCTCAGTTTAAGAGAACCAGCTGCACGCAGCACGGACTTAACAGCTCTCATCCCGTAGTCGTAGTGACACTGTGAAGATAACTGCTCTGAACACAGCCTATAAGTCGCTACAATCTTCACAGCAAGCGGTTTTGCGGTAAGAAAACCAGAAGCGTAGAGCTCAATTTCTGAGATCAAGGCGTAATCAGGCACCATCATTGCAACAGATCTGAAGAGAGCCTTCAAATTGTCTGGAAGTTCGGATCTTCCAGCGTAGCCAGGGTTCATGGTAATAAAAACAGCGCAGGTTGGATCCAGAGTCAATTCTGTACCTTCAAAGAGCAACTTTTCGTTTCCAGAGTTAATTCCTCTTTGGATTGTTAGAATTTGTTGCGCCACTACTGAAAGTACTTCAAGATCGATTCTGTTAAATTCGTCGAAACAAGACCAAGCGCCGCAAGAAGCCAAGCCTTTGAAGAACTTTCCGAGAGCTATATAATCAAGACCATCGGAGCAGTTGAAGACGACGCATTGTTTGGCTACTGCTTTAGCCAAGTCTTTGGTTGTTTCGGTTTTGCCGGTACCTGCGGGGCCTTCAGGAGCTCCACCTAGAAGAAAAACAAATGAAAAAGTAGATTATTTTAGTTACCGCACCTAAGTGAAGATGAAGAGCACCGAAGAGCGTTCGATAACATCTATCGGTGAGAGGTGTTACCACTAATCGTGGAGTGTTTCCCAAGTACTCGTAACCGTATTTTAAAGTTGAGTTTATCATTGAAGTCTTTAAGTTGTTTTCTTCCCAATAGTACCTCAAATGGCACAGCCACTTGAAATCAGTGACGGTTCTAACACCGAGTGTTATAATCTCCTTTAGTACGTCTCTTGCGTGGACATCCAGTACTACTAAAGCACCTAAACCATTCAATCAGTGTTAGATTAAACTCAACTTGGTCGTACCAAGAGTAATCCTGTTCTGAGTGTTCAATTTCCCTCGAACTATGTCCACGATTTTACCAATCTGATTGTTACATTTCTCTAAATATGATTTCATGGCTTCAACGCTGATAGTAATGGATTTCGTAACTTCCAAAGTCCAGTACGCCATTGCAATGGATTGTATCTAACAACACGTTGATATTAATCCTAAAAAATCAAAAAAAAGATTTACAGTCTGTCCAGGCCAAGCCAAAACCCATTGCTCTCTGGGCCTCTTAACGTAGTCCTTGACGGCCCCAGCTACCATGTTGTGAACCGACTTCTTCATGTCAGTTTCTAACTCAACCAGCCACTTTTCGACTTGACCACGCGCAAGTGCCGTTTGAATAACATCCACCAAAGGAACAATTTCTCCTTCACTCGACTTCATTTCGGTCACATCCAAATCTTCCGTGAATGTTAATTTAGCTATACCTTCGAAGCACTTCTTTAGATGTGGTTGAACCCTTGTGGGATCCTTTGTCTCTGAAAGAATCTCCAGAAGCTCGTCATTCGACAGGAAGAAGAAGCGAGGGAAGTACAACCGCTTCTTCTCCAAGTAGTCGTTCAAGCCTCTTTGAATCATCTCTAGAAGACTGTTGCACTTTTTCAGACGTTCTAACATCTTGTCGATTTCAACCACTACGAGAACTTTGCAGTCGGCGTGCACGGTTTTCATCAAATCTCTCCATATCTTGTCAACAGCACTGAAACGCCGCCCTTCTTCCGGCATCTGTTGCTGGATGTCAGGAGAGCTGAAAATTGGTTCCAAGTACATCCACGTGGACTGAACTTTCAACCACTCATCGAGAATCTCTTGAAGCAACTGAAGCTTGGCTTCCCAGGCTCTGCAAAAAAAAACGTCATGACCAGTACTCATACAAACCCAACTGACATAATCTCCTTCTCAAATGGTTTGATATACGGCGAGTTCTTCATTGTCTGTGTTTTGACAATATGATCATCGAGCAACACTTGGATGTCGTCAACCGCCGACAAAATAAAAGTGCCAGTGTCTCGATAAGCAAGAACACAGAATTCCATGTCTTGCCATTCAACCTTCATCTTATTCAAGTTCTTCTCGAGATTGTTCTCTTTAGTTGCTGCTTCAGATATTGCTTCAAACTTCTCGATGTACTCGTCAAGACCGTAGTCGATTATTTTTTCTAAAGTTAGTTCAGCGTCGACTTTGATAGGGAAACCGACAATCTCCGAGATCTTCTCCCAATGGCGAGGCTTCATTCCGGGATTTCCAAGAGTTTGAATTATGGGCATGTGTTCTTTAAACTCTTCCATTTGTGTGCGAACCTGTGAAAAAATTGAATTTTTTTTCTTTAACAAAGTGGTATTACCGTGGACGCCAACTGCTGCGTAGGAGGCCGATCCGAAAACACTTTTTCCAGCTTGTAAACGTTTCGGTAACACTGCCCAACATCCTGTTCGATCTCTTCAGGATCATACGTACCAACTTGAGACTTCATCCACAGCTCGTACTTCGTTAAGAACTCCATTGAATTGTCATACAACTTCTTGTAAGGTGTTAATTTGTCATGAGTTTGCTTCCTTAGAGGATACTGTGATAATTCAAAACCAAAAGCAGCTTCTTCTTCGTTAAAAGCGTCGATTTTCTCCATTGCGGTTATCAGTCTGTTATCAAGCTGAGTCGCTTTTTTGTGGTACCGTGGTAAGTCGTCAATATTTCCGTTGTGTTGGAGGTCATCCACCATCTTGGCGTACAACTCCAGGTCCTCAACAAACTTCTGTATTCTTGCAGATAACGATAATTGAAACTCCTCTGTCTTCACATCCACCATTTGTTTGTGTTCTTCTAGTATTTTGGGCATTCGTAGGTACCACCAAAAAGTGACATTGTTCTGCTTCATGGCAATGGCGCTGAAGATCGCGTGGTCAGCTAGGAAGAGTATGTACTTCATGACGATTCTCAAGCGATCTTCCATTTCCGGAAGAATAACAGTCTCGACTTCTTCGACGTAGTGCAGCAGTGCCATTAGTTCAGCGGTGTTGGCGGGATTTTTGAGCGCCTTTTCAGAAATCGTCTGGTATTCTTCACCTAGCCTAAAATGACTCGTGAGACTGTAAATAGTAGTAATTAACATCGTACGTTTTGCACATAAGTTGGTAGTCTTTAGTGCACCGCCCGATGAGAGTGTCTCTGAAGTTTTCTGCCGCGGCGACCAAAGATTTGATCATTTCGAAACGTTCCATGTTGTACATCTCCATAGTAATCACGTGTTCTTTCACCAAAGGAATCTCATCAATGATTTCTTTGTATTTCAAAATCTCTTCAACGTAGTCTTCAAACGAATGCTCGGCGGTTAGGAAAGCTTCAATTCTTTGTTCATCCTAAAAAAAGGTCCATCAATGAGTGAGCTACGCGTGAAGAAACAAACCTCTCCGTTTATGAGAGGCATGTACTCGTCGAAGTCTTGAACGCGTAGCTCCGGTCCAATTCTTTGATTCTCTAAAAGTGTCTTAATTTGGTCTCTGTAGTCCTCAACGGTGTGTTCCGGTATCGTTGGCTGAGAAGAAAATATTGGTACTAGCAAACAACAGTACTTCAGACTCACATTTAAAAAGACATCCTGCCCCATGTCTAGATATAGTCGGCATTCCAATCGAGGCACTGTCATTACTGCTTCAATTATAAAATCAATGACATTTAAAAGAGCCTCGGTGAAGTGTTTAAACGCGGGCTCAAACACCAAAGTGTTGACTTTCTGGTACAGATGTATGATGAAACCTTTGTTTGTGTACTGTAAAAATCGTGCTATTAGACGTAGAAAAAATATTGTATACAACCTTGATATCAGTTATGTAGTGAATATAGTCATAAAGTGATTTAAGACAGAGCGTCTGCAAGTTGTACGTCATTATCGTAGCCACCGCGTTATAAAAAGACTTCATTTTCTTCGGTTTGGCGGGGTCTGGAAGTAAATTTTTTTTGCTTCCTTGAAGAAAGACATCGGTGACAGCAGCGTAGTAGTCGTCCATTAAAGTTTGCATGCAAGCATCAATTTGGGTGTTGATGACCCACTTGAATTCTTCAAGACTGAAAGCACCGTCGTGAGCCATCAGTTCATCCACTTTGACCAAACGAAGTTTTCTAAATTTACTGTACCAGATGTCTATAATTGAGGCTAGACATGGATTCACCACGTGCAGATTTCGTTCTAATTTAGCTTTAGCTAATTTAAAAGCTGGTTTGACGATTAGAACTAGATCTTTTAGTTCTTTTTTATACGGAGATTCTTTCTCAGCTGCGATTTTCACGAAAGAAGGATCCTGGAGGACGAAATCAACTATAGCTTTCTTTACAGCTAACATGAAGTCGTCTTTCATGTCTTCTACTGACTGTTCTAGAGTTCGCTCCCATTTCTTGAGTTTTTTGGGAACTAGTGCTAGTACTCTATTTAGAACTTTTGTATCTAACGGCGCTACATGAACCGTGTCTACACCGTACTTAATATAATAATAATAACGCATAACTTCGCGTTCCTCCGCCGATGGTATTACATTGGGATCTTCATCTACATCGTCTTTGTTGACAATGAGGTCCACCAAACGCTTTCTGAATTCCTCTCGCTGTTTGCGTAATTCCGTATAGGATTTTAGTTTATTTTTCAATTCTTGTTCTTTCTTCTTCTGTTCCGCTACTTTCTTGCGGTACTTCGGGTACGACGAAGCTATAACAGGTCTCAAAATCTCAGGAGGGAGACTGAAAACGTTGCGATCTTCAATATTGAAGTCTGATGGAAGAGTGAGTCGTGGGACTTTGATGTTTAAATCGCCACGAGCTTCGAGGCGAGCTCGTTTTTCGGCGATTTTCTTAAGAAGACGCTCGCGTTCTATGTCTCTGCCTCTGGAGGCCATGTCTGGCTTGGAATAAAAGAAGTGTGAGTCAATATCGATGTCTGGAGGGCAATTTTTCCCTTGTTTTCAACGATTGCCACTATCAATGTAGCTTAGGGCATTATAAGGATATGTTGCCAATAGCCCCCTGCGCACGCTCGTATTTAATATAAGACCTCGTTTTTAGAGCTCTATAAAACATTTATTGTTTTAATTACTCTTAAATACAATGCAAAAAACTACAAAATTAAACAAAATTTGAGTCGCCGAAGTGAAAAATAACGATTTTAAGGTTTTGAAAATTCAACGCAAGATTCTGTTTTTTTACTAGGCGATCAGGCAATACAAACATTGCTTTTTCATAAGCATTTGAAGAATTTTAAAGTGTGTATAATTCAAGTACATTTTGCAATTTTCTTGCAAAAAAAGGGGTTTACGATCGGCTTAGTTTTTTGCCCTATGCGTTCCAAATATACGTAACTACCACAAAATATATCTCTGCTGCCAATAAATTTTGTCAGTTAATAGCTGTCTGCGGTTCAAATCCCACATCATTTGTGTTTTTATTAATGGTGAAGTGCAAGAAGTTGGTGAGCCGACTTTTCTTATTCTTATATTCCACCGTGTTTCGGAAAAGACTGCCGATCTTTTTAGTGCGAATATTCTTTAGTCTTATAATTAATAATCCTATTAAAGTTATTATTAAAATAAACGTATGATAACAAATAACAAAATTGAATTCGAAGCAGCTGAAGTTGCGGAAAGTAAATTTTAAAGTAATTTGTTTAAATTTGAAGTGTTTTTTGCGAGATATCTCCAAAACTACGACAAATAGAAAGATGCGGTCTGTGCCATCGTTTTTCTTAAACTATTGTTTAAGGTGCACTTATAGAAATCTAAAATCGTTAGTCAATTTTTTTCGAAAAGAAATTTATTATCTTAAACGTTGAAAAAATTGAATTTTTCATCTTTTGACCGCCCCTCGTAAACTACTAGACCTACCAATCTGAAATTGTGGCAAGTAATAGACCACAAGGTGCTCTTTCAATTGATGTAAAACACAAAAGTATTAAACGTTGTTTTAACCCCGAAAAAACTTTTTGAAAATGACGTCATAAACGTCTAAAAATTTATTTTTGTTTGATACTCATTTTACTCTCGAATCTAAACTTTTCTAATTTTTCCTATGCGGCAACAAGTTACACAATTAGAAAGTGACTCGATTTTTGAAAAGTGAATTTAAAATTTTGAAATTTTTTTTATGCATTTCTCGGAAACTGCGACAAGTAGAATGACGCAGTTTTCACCATTGTTTTTCTACCATTTAATATGAATATTCCTGTCTAAATGACATTATTTAAGCTATTGGTACCCATTTAATGAAGAATTTCAGATAAATAACAATTTCTTTAAAAAAATTTAAACGTATTTCAAAGTGCAAATTTTGTTATTTACTTATCAAATTCGTAAAATTACATTTACAATTGCTAGATACTTGCAACATAAAAAATTTAAAAAAAGTGCCAATCCGTATGGGAAAGTGAGATTTATTTTTACCTCCAATGACCGATCAGCTGATCACAGCGGTCGCGCCCTCTTATGCCCAACCTCCTAAAGGAAGTGTCAAAATTTTAAGGTTAGAACACCGCAAAAGTGTGTTTTTGGTGTAATAAAAATGGTAAGAATTACTCACTGATTCCGCTTAATCAAAACACAACGAAATTGTAAAAACATTCATTGAAACTAAGGGGTAAAAACAATCCGTCACAACCACTAAAAGTCACCCCTATTTCAAACTATTTATTTATTTGTCATAGTAACAAGAATTCAGAAAGTACTACGAATTTCTGATCAATATTCTGTTTCAGATGTCCTTTAGAGTGTTTTCCCGGTTTCTTCACGTCCAAACTCGATGTCTAGCAGCGGAGAAATCACTTCTTGCCACCTTAAGGAAGAAGACAGGTTACACCTTTTCAAATTGCAAGAAAGCCCTTGAAATGCACAACAATGACTTGAAGCAGGTATTCATGAGGTTTTGGTGGTATTTTTAACATATTTTTTCGAATCCCAGGCTGAAGATTGGCTTAAGGAACAAGCTAAGACACTGGGTTGGGCCAAAGCTACAAAACTTGAAGGGAGACAGACTTCTCAAGGTCTGATAGGGCTCGCAGTGCAGAACCGAGACGCAGCTCTCGTTGAAGTGAACTGTGAGACAGATTTTGTCGCTAGAAACAAAGAATTTCAGAAAATGGTAGAGGAGGCTACATTGAGTTGCTTGAATTTTACTCAGAAGCAGCCAGAAACTAGCATAGTTTCAAAGGTACGGCTACACACTCTTAGACGTGTCTCTAACACTTTCTTAGGTTTCTCTGGATGGTGACAAACTCAAATCACTTCCAGCCCATGATGGTAAGCCTCTGTCAGAGCATTTGGTGTTGATGATTGGCTCAGTTGGTGAAAACGCCTCTTTAAAGAGAGCTTGCTGCGTCAAAGCTCAAGATAATGTCCACTTATCTGGATATGTGCACCCCTCAGGTGCTGATGGCACAGTATTGTTAGGTAAAATTGGGGCTCTGGTCGCTTTAAAAGAGCTGGTACCAAAAGGTGTGAACTTGGAGCTTCTTGGTAAAGAACTCTGCCAGCACATCGTGGGGATGAACCCTAAAAAAGTAGGATCACCTTCAGACAAACCGGCAAAGGACAAAGAAGAAGAAACCTGTCTAATTCATCAAGAATATTTATTAGATGAGAGTACAACAGTAAAGGAGATTTTAGACGAAAATGAAGTAGAGGTAATAAGTTTTAAAAGGTTTGAATGTGGTGAAAGCACCACTCAAGCTGTAGAACAATCCTTAGATCTTGTAGAAACATGCCAATAGTTTGTATAAATCATGTTAAAATAAATGTTCACTTATTAAAGTGCAGCTTTCATCTCAGCCACTGACCGGTTCTTCTTGAAATCTGCGTTGTTCTTCCACATCCACATTCTACAATCTTTCTTCCAAACTCTGGCTATATCACTAATTGTATAAGATTGCCCTTTCTGTGTTAAAAACTCTTCATTTATGTAAAACACTTCAGCAGTTACAGCATCTTTGGTTGCGACTGCATTGTTATCCATTCTTTGCACGTCGTAATCTTTACAGAAAAGCTCGGAACAGTTTTCTTTCTAAAACGAGACTAAGTTATGGCTACAAAAAAACCTACAAAAACCACCAACCTGATATCGCTGATTTTGTATCGTATCACAAAGTTTCGTATCGTTCATATTACCAGCATACGATTTAGCTTCACGCAAATTTAGATTAGTCGAGTTTAAAATCCCTAATCCATTGGTTGATGCACATTTCTTTAAAAGTAAATTTTTGTCTGTTGGGTTCATAATGATGATGACTTTGAATGCGACATGTTTTTTGTCTAATTTGCACAGACTACTGCTCGCCATTTCGAGGAAAAATTGAGGAAAATCGTAAAAAGGACACAAGGTCGAGGAAGTTTTACAAGAAGATGGACTAGTAAGTTCCGGTTTGATCAAGGTTAAAGCGGAAATGCATTCATTGGTTGGTTTAAATGTGACGGGTCGACAAGCCAATAAGGGTAGGGTTGGTCTGTGATCTTTGAAAAGAGGTAATGCTATTGGCTGCTTTGAATTTGGGATTGAAGGGAGCCAATCCGAGCTTTTAAGTATTCTGTAACGCTTGTTGTCTCCAATCGTGGCCAATTTAAATGAAGAATGAAATCTCGTGAATTTGATCTAATCTTTAAAGTTCTCTAAAGCCTTCTTATGTGTTATTTTGTAGAGCCCCCCCCCCCCCCCCCCCCAATCGATGTCAAGACATAAATTCTTATTTTCATTTTTTAGTAAGTATCGAAAAACCCTAATGCTAATTCTAAAACTGATCGACTGAAAGATTTTTGATTTTTTGAAGATTTTTTAAGCATGAAAAGTCTTTCACGTGAGCCAAAATCTGCTCTAATTTTTTTTATCAGCGATAAGATTGTAGTGGAAGTTTCTGCTGTTCGAGAAGTTTCTACTTCCCGACGTCCTTACGTAAATGTCTATTTTCGTAGTTTGTTTACCAGTTTAAGGTCAAAAAAATCAGATATTTTATCGATGAACTGCGTAATTAGTTAATTATTCTTTCTTGAGCCAGTTCGAGCTCGATTATGTTTTTACAATGAGTAGAATATTGAGGAGAAGGTGAAGGTTAAATAAAAAATTAATTTTCTATTCAATATATATTTTTTCTGAAATATACACCTTGTAACAATCAACACTTGAATAGTTTATATAGCCATACAAGTTTTATACATATATTATACAATAATAAATATTATTTATACTTGTTTTAACGTAACAATAAAAGTTATAGCACTTTAGTATCGAAACAATATTAAATAAAAACAGTTTAAAACTATAAAATAAATTACCATACAAGTATAAATAACGCACAGTTTGTTTTCATAGAAAACACTGTGTTGAATATTTATTTCCTCTTAAATCTATTTGCATTGATATTTTTAAAATAAAATTAAAATTTCACAAAATTCCAAGATGGAACATAAAATCTAATTATTACGAAAGTGAAATTTTGCAGAAGCAGATCGAAAAAATGAAACTTAAGTCTCCCTCTTAAAATAGAAAGCATAATTGAGCAAACTTAATATAGCACATACAGATACAGAATTACTACATTTATTTGTCAATTGTTTAAAAATGGCATAATCTGAACAAATTGCTAATGAGCAATCGCAATAATACTCGATTACAACGACGTGTAATCTTACAACAAATATGTAAACATTACATATGAACAACGTAAAAAATGTAACTTGTACTTAATTGTAGCTTGCATGTATAAAGTGCCTCATTATTGAATTAAAAAGCACATCGTAATAAAAACAAGCTGAGCTTTTAAATGCAAACAATAACACCTTACACAGCAATGAGTACGGAACATGAATGACGCCTCCACCAATGATTTTATACTGAAAAAAATAAATGGATTAGGACTCTCAATGACGTAACTAGAAAAAGCCATGCAATGAAGATGTGTTAACAATAAAATAAAGTTAGTTTACATAGAATTACAAAAACTACCGTAAATATGGATAAGTTTACAACTTGAGATGTTTCATTTGTCCATACATATATACACAGACCACTAGTGCTACACAGTTCAATTCTCATGAGTTTTAGTATCTACTGGTGCTACGTAAGGAAAAAGAACACTCAATTAACAGAAGCTTAAGGAAAGTTGCTGTTATTACCTTGGTCGAAACAACTCGGATTTATAAAGTTGATGAGTTCGTTGTCAGTTAACGACGTAAACGATTGGGGGATCATTCTATCCTCGGTTTTCTTATCAACTTGGGCCACTCCAGTTATCTCTTTCACAGGCACTGGTATAACAAAGTCAGACTTATTGTCCTGAGCTATCGTCTTGTTCAGTAACGCCATTTCCGGCGGTACCGTACTTAAAAGTGGAGGTTGTACAAAATTGTTCCCTGGTAATTGACTTAGTCTTGGCGTCGGCATCACGTCATTGTTCGACGCCAACGTAATTATATCCTCCATCATTTTATTGATGGGTTCTTTCGCGTCCATAGCTTTCGCCCTGCTGTCCAACTCGGAAATCTTCTTTTGAGTCTCTAGCAAATCCACTGCGGCTTTCAACAGCACGACTTTCTCAGGTTCGGCCAAGGTGAGAGAATTATTGACAGCGATGGGGGAATGTAAAGGAGAGGTGTGCACCACTGCTGGCTGAAGACTGGACTCAACTGTAACAGCTGGTGAACAAATGGCGTTCGGAAGAAGCGTGTCTTGCGTGCTCCTACACATAAGACTCGGCGAGATTTGAGAATTTAATATCACTGCTGGGGATAAGTTTGGGGAGTGATTGAGATCATGTTGGTTCAAAATTGGGGATGATAACGAGGTGTTGATCATGGGCGGGACCATCAGATTCGATCTGGAATTCAACATGACGTCTCGAATCACATCTGAAGACGTCTCAGCCGCGCTGGGAGAACTTAAAGTTAGTTTACTTGACATGATGATATCTTTCGGTGGTTCAGATCTTGTGGGGCTTCCCATATGAGACTCAACGGTGGAATTGACAAGTTGATCCAACTTCTCGGTGTTGATTGGAACACCTTCGATAGCTGTCATTGTGGTGATGGACGAAGTCATAGCACTAGTTTGTGATATAGTTTGTTCGGCGATGGCGGCAGCTTCGCTTTTAGCGACGAGCATGCCTTCGTTTTCGGTGGTCCCTGTCAGAAATGGTCTCTGCGAACTCAAATAGACCGGCTCGTTGGTGGTTGCGGGCAATAAGCCCGAAGAAGACGCCGACAGTTTCGGCGTACAAAACGACGGGGAATCAGTGTTGATCATTTCGTTGATCTTCTCTGAGACAACATTCTTTAACTGTAAATCATTCGGAATACTTTTGTTTTCGATGTTGGTCAAGAAGTTCTCGACACTTTGCGCGCTCTGCGCAGGGAGCGGGATGTCAGAGGCTTCCGTTACCCCAAAACTCTGCAAAGTTGCCATGGAGGGTGCGCTACTATTGACCAAATCTGCGACTGTAGCCATGGGCATTTTTGTTCTTAAATCCATGACTTTTAGTTCTTCAGCCGTGGCGCCGGTCACTTTGTGTGACGCGCTGGCTAGCATGCTCTGCTGCATTAACAAGGGTTGCGATAAAACTAGACGATCTGTCACGACCGAATTGCTGCAATGTTGCATGACAGTGCTACAAGAATTGTCTTCGTTGATGCTGGACATTTGCGAGTTGCTGATGTTGACATCCATGGAGTTCTCGCAGACGGGTCTACTGATCGAGCCTCGTCTAACCATAATCTCAACACTGCCTTCGTTGCTCACACTCAAATTGGAGTTCTCGTTGTGGTTCATCATGTTGTTATGACTTAACATGTCCATTGAATTGTCATTGATCATAGACATGTTTGAATCACCTGGATGTACATCGAGCGAGCTCTCAGAGATGTGTCTGAAGCGCTCTTGGTGGTCTAAAGAATCCATGACTGAGCTCTGACTGTTCTCGTCAATGTACTCTTGTTTGAGAGTTCGCAGTGGGGGAGATAAATTATCGCTGGTTGATGGTAAGCTTATGGAAGGACGTCTTGGGGCCATCGGCACCATGCTCGATTCCGGTGGGGGCATCATGCCCAAATCTTGTTCTCTTTTGCTAACACTCGATGACCAAAGCATCTTATTAAAAAACGGAGCTTGCGTGGTAGCAGGAGGAGGATCGACGTGAACTGTAAAATATGAAAAACTGAGTAAGTACTGATTCGCAAACAGTGAATATTAAAACTAATAGCTGCCGTCAAAGCCACTGTAAAAAAAGGGGGGGCATTGCCACTCAAGCCACGTATTCTCTTGAACAAAATCTTGACTGCAAAACAATGGCTTGATAGACATGACCCACAATGTTAACGCCCCAAACTCGCACCGACTCAAACTAACCAATTACAAAAAACGTTCATTCCACTTGTCCTAGTGTCACTCTCGAATCTAGTCCTACAGTAAAGGATTTCAGGATTTATGACAAGTATAATATGATGAACAAATACTTCAGGCTAAATAATTTCGGAAAAAATCGTTTTATAAGAAACCTCTCTACCCCTAGTGAATGATGCGTTTGTTCTTCATCCCACCACCAATTTTATGCGAAATCTAATTTCAACACATAGCCTGAAATAGTTTAGTAAGGTGATTAGAAAAATCAAAGTGTAGATGAGTGTGTTAATGTGTCCCAAACTAGTTCACTAGAGTGTTGTGTGTTATGTCCAAATTAAATTTAAATTGATCGTGTGATGAGGGATGAAATCTAGCCAAGCACGACGTCACGAAGCATGCGAAGGAATGAAGATCTCATCCCACATACTCGAGTGGTTAAGGTGCTCTCCAAAAATGCCAAAATCGTGGACAATCAATCTCCTCTGGAGTTTGACCATTTCGTTTTGTGGTCGCACTTTTGCCGAGAAAACCGAAACTCCCTGAAAATGAAGCATGATGATGATCTTAAAATTACCAGTCACCAAAATCCCACATAAAATCGATTGTAGAGAGAATTCTTTAAGGATAAAAATGGAATTTCGTGATTACAGGATTAATAGTAAACTATATACTCATTCAAATTCTAGCATCTCATTCGCACGCTGCGATAACATTACGGGTCGGTAACAGGGTGAAATTCGAAGTCGGTATCCCTGCAAAAGAAAAGAAAGACCTATCCTCTGCAGTGGCGTACCTAGGTTTAATTTTTACGAAAAATCCAGGATCTGGCTGTTATTTTTTGATATTGGAGCTAACTTAAAATTACATTTATAACAGAAAAGTCTACATGTAAGAGCTTATACTGTAAAAATGAACTTAAAAATAATGATGTTTAAAATTTTATAGTGTAAATTAAAATTAAGGGTAGGTATAGTGTCATGACAACAAGTATAACGCTTGTTTCTGTTTGTTGTGTGAAATGTATCTTGTGTACGCATTTTTTTCGGAACAAACTCACACGCACCTTTCAGTTCTATAATGAAAATTGATTCAGCGGTGAAATCTCGTCTGAAAAATGTAAGCAGTTGATAAGAAAAGCGGAGGCGACAACCAACAATAAAAGTCACTTCTCATGTTCAGCAAGCACAAAAATAGAACTGAAACGGCTACCTTGTTCCTGAAAAAAAAGTGTTTATGTGTGTATGTAGTGTACGTGTGTAGGTGTATTGTGATGTATCGTGTGTTTTTTTTAAGTACCCGTGAAACTAGAACCTGAATGACGCGTCATCGGCGTAGGTTAGGCCCCGCAGGCTGAGAGAAGACGATGGCAGGCGGCCCCTCTGCGTATACAGAGTCTGTATGCTGTATGAGACAAAGTGAAAGCAAACGCAATTGAAATTTGTTTATAACAACTTTGCATCTCATACAGAAATAGTCGAAGTATCGACACAAATTGTAAAATTTTTTGACCCAACTCTGAAGATCTGGAAACGCAGCTGGAACGCAGGGAGCAAGTCAAAAGATTTTACAGTACACTGATAAATAAACTGGCTTTGGCAATACATACTGCTGTATGCGTTAAATACAAAATGTGTCTTTAAAATAATTACATTTCAAAAAAATCAAAGTACAATAAATTCGTAATAAATACAGTTCAAAGAAATGCATACATTTCATTTTTATATATAATACATAATACAGAAATATTGATATTGTACTTTTTGTTGGAAAATATGATGCAATCTGCGGAATTCTACCTAAATAAAACACAAAAATACAAAATATGAAACAAGTTCTGCTTCCAAAGCCACTGAAAAATTAGGGTCATATTAATCGTACACAAATTACTAACAACACTGATTTGACCACAAAACGATAATATAACCCCTGTCTGAAATAATTGGGGCAAATACGTCATTACAACAAACATAAAAGTCTCTTTCAATCACAAACACTCAGTGACTCAATCTTCAACAACCAACTCAAATTCATTCTCTGACAAATGCGTTCAGTCTATAATGCCAATTTGCCCCCTCGAAATATATAGAAAACAAACAAACTGAAAAACTGCTCATTTGAAAAAAACAAAAGATTGAACTTGAATTTTCTTCGACAAAAAATCAACTTGAACACTTTTCCAGTTTCATTCCTACTTGACAAGGTACTGCAAATTCAATGCCAATTCAGCAGAATTAATTAAAGTGTCTCTAATTTATGGGGGTTGCAGTACCTCTCAAAGCTCTAACATTCAATTAATTTCATGCAATGCATGCGAAAGCACAGATTGACTGAATTTCCGAATTTGTTTTGAGTGAACTTTTCTTTGAATTCAACGAAAGTAAATTTGAAGTTCGACAAAACAACTGTATTAAATCAATCCTTTGTTAAACTGCCAAGAAAGAGAATTATTTTTGTCTTACCGCTTGGTATAGCCCCATTAACAGGGGTATATACAAACTGGTGGGGTTCGCTTGTTTTGCCGCTAGAAACCACGCATAACCTCACCGTAACCGGTTCGTTTATGTCAGGTCTCCGATATGGGGGAATTACGCAAACAAAATGTGTCTGAAACAAAAAAAAATTAAACGCTGCGCGAACACGAGCAAGAACAAAGTACCTGTTGAAGATACTCCTTATCGGGAACAACCTGTTGTTCCCATCTAACATGCCTGTCGTCGTCCACTTGTTGAAAATACACCTTCGTATCCTTCAGGAAGTTTTTACCCAACACAAACAACTCCAAGCCGCCACCAGCAGGACACGACGTCAACGACTTTTTACAGATCTCAGGGATTCCAGGAGGCTGAGCTGAAACCAACACGTCAAAAAAGAACAACAACTTTTTCAGAAAACTTACTGCATACAATAGGTTGAGAACAAACTTGCAGAGTTTCTTGCGATCCATCATCGTGCGTTAGCGTAGTTCTGAAGATCATTCTACATCGAGTCGACTTCTTCTTACTCCTGTTGCCTAATTGATCAGGGAAACGGTGCTCAACATCGACGTTTCTCTCTTTCAAAATTCCCACACAATCGCAAGTCGCGCTCATGTCTTTTGACGGATCTAATTGAAGTTCGATCACGCACGTGCCGTCGATTTTTTTCTCCACGCAAGGAGTCGAATTTTTACCGCTGACCTTACACGCTTGGTAGAACATGTGCGGAGACACTTTGCCTATGTCGGTCCCGATAAATACCTAACGAAATTAAATAAATTATGGGGTTCAAGGGGAGAAAGCGATGAATGACACCACCCCGGGGAGAAAAACATATGTATAAATAGAATTATGTTGGATCAATTGTAATAGTTGATGGTACACAAAAATGGCACCTGTCCCGTACCAAAATAAAAAGCGTCCGTGCCAGAAAAATCCAGTTTTTGCCAATGTCAAAATTTTTCGCGACAACCCACATATTTTTGCTAAATTATAACTGTAACAAATCAATCCTCCTTTTTTAGTCAACAGCAATTTTACACACGCTCAATTTTATCGCAGTGAAGTGTAAACAATTATTTCTCTCATCAGGTGATACCTTTTTCAATCTTTAGATTAGTTCAATCAGTTTTACAAATAATAGTATTTTTAAGAGGCTGTTGAAGATAACTTAATTTAGTTTCTCTCCGAGGGCTGTGAATGCGTTAGGATACTCACTTGCAGAGTGGTGGGTTTGTAGTACCCGATGAGTTGGACAATCGGGAATCCGTTGCCTTCCCTGTCTTTTACAGCCCCTCTGCTGCCCTCAGTCTGATACCGTGCTCTGTGTTGTTGTTCTGGCTGCTTAACTATCGTCAAACTTACGTCTGACACTGGAAACAAGTTTAAGTTTCGCACTTTGGAAGTTTTCACAACTTACCATATTTGGAAGTGTAATTTAGCTGTGTAGTTAGAGGAACTGGTGAAGAAGAAGGCTGTCTATTGGAGAGAGGAATACATCTAGGAACTGCCCTACCCGAGGAACTTGTCTGATTATTATTCATACTTAAAGAGGGTATCGAACCGGAGGGGGCAGTGCGAATCAACCTAAAAGAAATCAATCTCTTATTGTTTAAATTTAGAAAATCAATCGCAACTTACGCTGTGCTCTCTTTGCATGTTCTTACAGTTTCAGGGAAACAGTATCTATCATTGACATCTTCATTTTCTAGTTTGATGTCCAGTTTGACTCTTTTGGCTTCCGCCCGCTCCCCGTTCCATGTAAGTCTATCTGACATGTTAAGATGGTGCGGATCTGCATGATGTTCAAAACTAAAAATAACCGATAAAAATAAATTTAGTGTTTTTTCATAAAAGTTAACGGTGCAAATAGAAAAACTCGCACTTTGCTTTATGAGTGAGTGGCTATCGTGAATCATCTGCCAAAAATTCATACTAATAAATGATTTTATTGCCGCAAACCGATGCGACATACTTCCCCAGAACATGGATGCAAGAAACTTGGAACACTGCGAAATGTGTGGTATTTTATTTAAAACTTGGATCTACTTCAACGCATTCTTGCGTCAACAATAAATCCCGTCAAAAAGTGCATTCATGCTGATGAAATCTTTAGAACGTAATTATTTACACCGAACGCGGCATATTGGAGGACCACTTTTGATAAAATTCGGCTGTTAATCACGGATGACGTTAGTTTGCAATAAAAATGTTATCGTTTAATGGTACTATCGAACTCACCCCAAACCACTATCATTGGAGTTATCACAAGGATCTAGACTCCTTCGGAACGCCGATCTGACTTTCGCTGGCATATCTCTGACCATTGCAAGACGTTTACCACTTGGAGGTCGTCCTGGACGCCGTTCCCTCACTTGGGGAGTCCTGACGCCGACCGTAGGAATCGTGCATAAAGTCATTTTTGAATCACCTAGAACACAATTGTTGAGGTCACACAAGATATTTTTTTATTTATTTTTAATTCGAACAAACAAAGTGAATAAACAACGCCTGATAACGACAAAAGGATAATTGTGTTTGCCGTGAGATTAAGGAAGGGTGACGTTGATCCAGACTAACCAAAATAAAAGTAAATATAATTGTAGACACCAAAACAATCGAGCTTAATACTACCAGAAGTGCGTATTAGTAGTTTATTAACGGAGGAATGCTAATTTCAAGACTGTAGTGCTAATTGATCATGCTAACAACTGAGAATGGCCACCAGCGTGTAAAATAAAGGACAATTAGCGAGACTCTCTTAACAAAGATGATAAAGCGGCGCTTAAATATGCAACTCCGCAAAAATCTAAACAATGAGCCTACAATACTCCTGAGCGAAGGACAACTCATTAGTTACTTTTAAAACTTTAAAATTCTCTGTCAGGAAGCTTTGTCTGATTAATTATACCCACAGTGGTAATTATGTATAAATTGTTTACAGAATCGATTAAAAACTACGTTCATCGAGACAAAACGTAGTAACGTGCCACCTAATAAAATTAATTGTTCGATTATTACAATTACATCATAAAACCTTGCCATGTGATAAATTCCATTGAAACCTCTTGACGTAGATCTAAATCCAGATGGTTGTAAGTTTTATTGGTAATCAGTCCCCGGTGAAGAATGTTCTAGTAAACGCTTAAAAGCAAGCACGTCGATCGAATATCAACGCGTTTGAAAGAATTAATAAATTTACTTTACAGACAGTACAATAATATCAACTACATGCAAACTAGTAATTAACGGATAATAAAACTGTAAGTGTCCATGTTTTAATACATGTTTATGTACAATGTAAGCTGAGGGGACAAGTTCTCTGTGTCCACGTGTACATTTTTTCGAAAATAGAATCAAATTCGCTCAAGGTTAACTCCACATTGTTGAAAACTGATAATTAGAGCGGCGCATCTGACTAAAACCGGTACAACGATAAGATTTCGTTGACATTTGTAAGATATCGCCACAAAAGACCTAATTAGCATGTTTAAAAATTAAAAATTCGGTAGCTACCACCCACTTGTGCCAAGAATTGATCTGGTTGGTTACGAGGGCGTACTAAAGACGGTATTTGCAAAAAAAAAGATCTGTTATTACGACAACACGGATATCATCGGCAAGAAAATTTGATAAAACGCCACAAAGCATAATTTGTATGTATTTTCTTCCAATTTTACTTAGTTTGGTTCTTCGTTAATAAATAAGATTTATCGATTATACGTTATTTGTGTACCTTGTGTAAATGTTAAACTTGTCTGCAAAGCTCACAAACAACGCATGTAATGACTTTTTAAAAGCAATGGTTCGGGTCTCTTTATTGCTATGTTAAAATATGCACTACATAGTATTCAAGGCTCCGAATGATTGGTTAAGTAAGTCATATTTGTTACCATTACTACGAGTAAATGGACAGTAATAAGTTGGCCCTCAAAATAAATAAGCGATCTTCAGCATCGCATTAAAAGTTCATTTTGACGATCATTAGTTTGTTATTGCCAGAATTTATCAAACTAATTTAGTATACAATTAAATTCAACTTAAATTATGACCAAAGTGAGATAGCTGTCCTGTTTTGTAGATTTTAGATAATGAGCGCTGACATTCTGGTAAACAGATTTATTTACTGGTGGACCAAGAACGTCAATGTTATCGAATTAAAGCTGAATCTAATGATTTGAAATTAAAACAATGATGCAGCGAATGCCAAGTGCAGGTGAAACATGTAACCTTAAAACAGAAATAAAATGTTTTATTAATTAATGAGTCTCGAAGAAAACTTGATCACCTTTAACAAGTCCTTGTGACTTATTTTGAAAAATTCGAGTAAACAAAAAACCGCTCTTAAAAGAGACAAGGTACAACATCTAAATTTACTCGTTTTGGCTCCGAACCAGGCAAATATTTTAAAAGGGTTATAAAAGAATCTCTACAAATAAATAAAAAATATATTTGAATCTCAGTCAGTTAGTAATGGAAACAAGTTAACTACGCAAGAAACACAAACGCAATATTCTACAATTTCTCACCTTATATCACAGTTATTTATACAAACAAAATAAAATAAAAATATCACAGTCAAAATACTACAGAGATCACAGGAGACTAGTAAAATGAAACTCACGTTAAATTAATCAACGGAAAATTAAATAAATAATCACTTAACACAGAACTGCCGGCTTTTTGAGTAACATAGTTCAAAGACAAAAAAAATTCTAGCGGACACTGAAGATTTCAGTTGCACCAACCCACTTAGCAGATTACCGTGGACTGAATGAGAGTTTTGAAAGCACTCTGCTGAAATCAAGTGCGAATGTTGCGTTTGCGCACACGCACACCAATACAAAATCCTTTCCCGCTCAAAATTTTCATATTATTTTTAATTTTCGAATCACACTTGTACCAACGAAATTTTCGTCGTTTTTAAAAAAGGAAGTGGGATGCTTTTCACAACCAATACAAATCCGAATCCCACCAACGTGAACAAATTAAGACGTCATCGTTCATCAGTCGAACTTCAGACGCTTTTGTCGTGATTTCCTTATTTTAGACTTGGGATCATGGACGCCCCCTTTCTTCGCAAATTTGCTCAAACTATACCAAATTAGTCCACAATCCGAATTTACTCTATTAAGGCAACATTACGTCACGAATTTGTGACTATAACGAATTTTATGACTACTATCATTTATGAATACATACTTGCGAAGGTCAAAATAGGTTACCCAATAAATATTTAATTACCAATCTTGGCGTTACTTTAATAACTTACGAGATCCTACAGAACTGAGTCCCCAAGAAAGCCGTTGAAAAATAAATCGATATATTGTTGCGAAGCAAACAAGAATTTATTAATGTCTTCCAACAAAAATAAACTAAGCTTTCAATATCTTTCAGGTAGTTAAATGGTTTTATAATATCAAATCGATAGCCAGGCATGAATACAATCAACCACTTGTTGAAGATCCAATTTGTGTAAAACTGAAATTTCGAGTTTAAACTAATTATTCCCGCTGAACTATTAAGGTCACTTTTAAATACGTAGTTTTTGAGCATATTGCAATTACTACAAGCAATGACTTATTCATGACTATGTTTAATGCAACATGAATTGTAACACTGTTTTTTGACTTGGAAAATCCTGCGTTAATTTTTTGAAAAACACGTCCAATTCAGATGAAATTTCGAACTTGCCTCCGGTCGGACGCATTTGAATTCCCAGAGTTCCACGACTGCAAGGTGTTTTGAGAAGTGTTAACGTAGATACATTCATTATAAAATTTTACGAGCAAGTAAAATAATTATAGTGAGCGAAAGATAATGTAACACACGTGTGTCCTTGAGTGGTCATTGTTTTGAACAAATTACGATTCTAACGGCTTAACAGTTCTCGACAGAATAATTCAGTGTGATCAATACCGATTCAAGTCCTTAAACTTGGTGAATCGACTTTGATTTGGTCTAAATGGCATTCTAAAATTAAAAAAGGACTTTGTGTTATCTGAGAAATCATCGCGATAAACTGTTATCTTTGTGTAATTATCCGATAAAGTGTCCAGGATGTGGAGAGAAGTGCAAAGCTGAAATCTGGACGATCAAACTTAAAGTTTCAGTTGCACAAATAAGTATCGCGTTACACTTCGACTGGTGTTTACAAACTAAAATGTTTATTTAATGCCGCTTAATAAAGATCCTGATAAAAAACACACAACATAAACCTACAAAACATAAACTAATAAGTTGCTCAAGCTGGAGCGGTACTATTCAAGTTTGAAAGTAATTAAATAATGAAATGATTCAGGTATGATTTGATCAATTCAGGTACAATCTCCTTTCAACTTTTTACGCGGTTGTGGTTACGGTTTTTTGGTACACGTGTATAGGAAATGACCATTTTAATAACAGCAATTTGTGAAACACTTCACAGTATGATTTATAAACACCCGAATATTCAGGATAAAACACCAAAAAAAAAACCGAACAATATCATCATTAATGGCGCAATTGGAGCAGTAAAGGATAATTTACATAACGTTAGCTCCTCGAATTTAAAATAAGTGAACGCAAATTGGACAATTATTATTATTCTTACTACGTGATTGGTTCTTGAAAGAGGTGATGCTAAACAAGTGTTTACACTTGTCGTTCATTGCCTTCAATAACAACACTATTTGCATTGTCTGGCTTCTTGATTAAATTTATAATTATAGCAACTATGTCTTTGTCTCTTAGTGTAATTTGCCGTGATTGCGATAAGAAGACAATCAAGCATGTCCAAAGTAAAATCAAACCAACGTCACCGTTGAGAAAAGGAAATTCTCACCGAATAAATTGAGATGTTAAAGTCTTCTACTGACGCAAACTTCATTGTTTGCACTCCGAGGAAACCGAAAGTGTGGAGGTCGACCACGATCTTTTTATCAAAACTTGATTAAATTGTTTTCGAAAGGACTAATTACATTTAAATAATTGTCAGTGGTTTTTCCTGGCTGCCGTCACAAATATATCTTAATAGACTCATTTCTTACAAAATAATGCATTAATAATCACCGCAATGTGGGCGGGATCGGTAAAACTACTTTACATAAAAATTAGAGTACCATCACATCTCGGCAATTTCTCGTCATGACCCAGGTCATGGAAATTTTCATAAACGTGCTCAAAGGCTCGATTTATTATCCCTGAAGACCTGTAAACATTATTAGTACGTGGGGTTTTCAGGTGCAAATGTTAAGGTGAAAAACTCAATGTAATTATAATCAATTAAGATTTTGATCGTTCCAAAAATTCAGTGGTTTACAGGTGACCACTGCTGACGTCTTTCAGCCAATTCGGAATTTCCAAAAACGCTCTCACTGCTTTCAAGAATTCAAAAATCGTGTAAAACTCAAAAATAGATTAGAATGTTATTATTTTACTATTTAATTGCAGAGTTCAGGAAATGCTTAGTCCAGGTTTTTTCTTTGAAACCACAAGACGATTATAGCGAATTATACAAATAACCGCATGGATTTTAAGTTTAAGGCCGTCAGATAATATTTATTTTCTCGCATGAATAAACAATTTATATAATAGTGTTTACAGTCTTATTTTGCAACTTTTAAACCTGTTAACTTTCAAAGACACAAAAAACCACGAGTGTCGCGTTCATAAATCGGTTAACTCAAAGGTGATTGTAAGTGAAAAGATTCATAATTTATCGCACTATCCAATTCAAACTGCCTAAATAGAAAAATCGGTTAACCAATGTCACCTCTCTTTTGCGCATCAACTAAAATTTAAGTTCATTAATAAAAAACGAGTATTTGAATATTAAAATCATTCCTATTATCGTAACCTTGCAAAAATAGACTTTTCTAGACAATCCATGAGTTAAAAGTTGTAATGCAAAACTATCCGGAAACTGCCAAAAATAACCGGCACTTTTTATACGAGAAGCGTCTTATTTTGCTCGCCTTAGATCAGGTTTTTGCAAGTAATTAATTTGCCCATTTCAATAAATTACAATATTTAGCCGGTTATATCCAGTTTGAATTTCTCCGGGTAAATAATTTTTTACAGGTGGAATACAAGGACGGTGCTACTTTTATTCAAATATCCATTGAATTGTTTCCGAAGCATTTCAAAAAACAATAATAATGATAATAAGACATGACGTCAAACTACTATGAAGTCTTTAGAATTGTCGTAAACATAGACCTGACATTTGACTCGACTCAATTAATTTCACAGGACGGTAAACTTGAAGAGAACCTCCAAATCCAAACATGAGTTTTCTAGTATTTAACGGGAAATTCTAGAACCAGTACAACAATTTTAAATTATCATGCTCCATGCCAATTGTTGCTCTGTGGATAATTTATTTAAATAACAATAATTGACACCAATAAAGACGGCAATTTGTTAATTCACCATTACAAGCATCGCTATTGTGCCACAAAATCAATGAAAGATCAAAAACGCCCTTGGTTTATTTGCGATTAGCTCGCAATAACTCCTAATTTCTTTCAAAGCAGCTTTATCAATGAGCTCTGATTTCGAGGCAGGTGCAAAATGAATAGCCAACTAATGAAATTATGTGAAGCGAGTAAAATGCCAAGCCATAATTAAGAACAGCCCGTAATTATTACTATTCACTTTCTATTTGTTACAGATTTACGGTTACAGTTTTGATGATATCAGAGCTGTTTCAGCCCATATGTATCATTTGTTTACTGCCAAAATAATTAAAGCAATTATGAAGGGTGTTAAATTTTTTACAACACATTTTTCTGAAGGACAACGATGATCTAATAACCACTAATGGTAGCAAGTCATAAATCTGAGGAAGTGACTACAATTTACAAAACAACAGAACGTAGGTGGGAAAACCTGGATTTGCCCCCGGATTAATCAAGAACCACACAAGGTCATAATTGACATAAAACCGTAATTTGTTAAAATCATTAATTTTCGCGACACTTATTGGACCTTAGATGTGATAACTATCAAGAATGAGGACGCATCACTTGTCTCTCATCTAATCCTATTCCGTTCCCATCCTAATAATAGGACTTTAAATGCGGCTATTGCAATAGTAACAAAATGTCATGTACATAGACTGTTACAGATAATCCATAGGTTCAACAGACCGAAAATGGACTTTGGATTTCATAGTCTCTTGTATGTCAGAGTGATAATGCTGCAGACGTGTTGTAAACAACATCAATGTAAATAATAATAGACGATTTATATCTGTTTAATTGCGTTCACTGTAGTAACGATGTCGGAAAAGTTACACTTGAAATGCAAAATTCTGTGTGTATAGTGAAAGTGTCTACCGTTAACATTCAATCGCCCAAACAAAAATATCAACTGAGATGAACTAAAAAGCAACAAACGGTAGATGTGAAAGGAGAAATTCAAAGACAAAAAATTGTTGCCAAAAAAATCTGTTATGTGCATCTGGCGGGTACCAGAAATAAACAACAATCCAAATTAAGTTACACCTAATTATCCGGGTCAACTATCAAATTGTAGATATGCTGAAAGTTTCCATTGCCCTGGAGTGAAAATCATTTAAAAATTTGTCTCCTCTTCCAATAAATTTAATTTAAAAAGATCACGTATATTAAAGACGTTTGATTTTTCACAAGAAACGTTTCCCAGAGGATCAAAGAAAATTGAATGAGAGCTTTCAACCCACACGGAGTTAAAATTTAGCCAATACCTGTTATTATTAGGCCCGTAATTATGTAGTTATTGCAATTAATGTGCTAATTTATGCCAATAATTTAATTAAATTAAAAATTATAAAGCGTACTCTATCAACAACATAAAATAACACGAACTGCTTCATTAATAATACAACAACTCACGTTTCTGTTAGTCATGTTTGTAAAAGGATTGAAAAACATGATACTATAAGCGATTTTTTGCCGACAGTCGAACCCTTCAAGCCCGGAATTTTCAATTGGAATTTCTTAGTCACCACGGAGAAACGTCGTTACAATTCTAGGATTTTGGTTCGAAAAACTTGAAATCTAATCACGAAATTTACCCACTGCGTACGTCCAAAGGATGACCTTGCGAATTGTTCCCACCTTTGCGGTCATCTAAATTAAATTAACTCCAATTTGCATTGAGCTTCGCGTAACATCGAAAAGCTCGCGAGTTCTAATTTTCGGGGTAATTAGGGTGCTCGTAAAATATTGAAACAATATACAACTTGTTATTTTTTAAGAACCGCTCATTATATTGACATGTGTCAGCAATTAGATCATATTTGCAAACAAATTGGTTATTTGTTTGACCCTGGGATGTGTTAATTTTAAGAAATTAACAAATTGCCACCGCGCTAGTATGCAATGTGAGAGGCCGCAATAAAGCTCGGATAGCTGGATATTTTTTGCAATTGCTAAAAACTACAAGGATTATTCATTTACTGCAGCAAATTTTCAGGAAATATAATTAGGAAATGGATGGAATAATTACAGTATGAAAGATATCGATTGAACAAGCAGTACGTTTTATTAAATATTTGCTCATTTCAGTACAAAATAGTTGAAATTTACATGTCAATTTATGCACTAAATGTCAATAATGACAGCAGCAAAAACATTTTGATTTACCATCGATTAACAACAATTACATTATGGAAATGAAATCGACTCGTTATTAAAACGATTTGAACATAATTGGACAAGCGTTAAATGTGATGGTAATTCCTTGTAACAGGACGAAATATTTAAAACCGTATTGACCCGTAGTAACCGTGAATACTAATTACGCGCTCGGTTATTTTCGAAAACTGCTCTATCGCAAACAAAACACTGTCATTACTTGTAGACAAAATCCAGATATAACCAGATAGAAAGCTTGGTTAATAATAAACCGGTTAAACTGAAACTAAATAATCGCCAACATTTATAAATTTCGACGACGCTTTCTATGCTATTTTTAAATTTCATGTCGCAATTCACTTTTTACATCACTAAAAGTGACACTAAATCGATTATTTTCTGCTGGAAGGTGTAATTTTTCCAAATTACACAAAACGTCTGCACAAACCAGTTACAGATAATTGTATCAAAACAATGCGCCGACCTTCCAATATTCCAATGACGTTTGATCAAAATTTTATCAAGAAAACGCGTTTTGATTCGTTCCCAGAACGCAAGACAGACAGTGAGCTGTAAATGAGCGATGGGCACCCATAAAAAATTTCTCGGTCTCTTCTGTTCTATTTTTGGCTTTCCACAAGTTGCGAATTCTTTTATTTTACGGTTCGCTGAATGACTTCTCTATTTTAATGCGTACAATTTTTCTGACTCGCCAAATTCACGTCATAAATCGTAACCTTGACTTGCTTTTATAAAAACATTATAGACGGAAGTAAACAAAATTATATAACGTGAAACTATTGCATACCTTTAATTTTGTTGTGGCATTGCAAGTACTTTTCTTATCGGGTACGTACCTCGAGTTATTTTCGATTATCAAAAGTCATTTAAAACAAGTCTTTTTGACGACGCGAGTTAACACTTATCTTGTGTAACTTGTACTTAGCACCATGAATTTCGTACGAGTAAATCCACTAATATAATTAGCAGATTTGAAACAATTAGTTCAAAACGGACCACAAACATTTCATTCATTCCAAAAACGCCAAGGTCACTAGTCTAGTGACTAAGTTCAAACATTGGACAATAAATCGCACAAAACACACAAGTTAATTACTTGGTAAGACTACATATAAATCATTTCTATTCTGCGGGTATAAAATAATTTATTAGAATATAAAACTGTAGAATAAGAGAAATAATAAATGCCAAATAAACAACAAATCACGATAAATATGCATGTTCTGTGGTCATTGTTCGTATTTTCATTATTAGTTGCTTGAATGATTAAAATGCGACAAAACCGAACAACAATTTTTTGTCCGTTCGAATTTCGTTCATATGGTTTCGCACCTTCACAACAATCAATAAGCATGTGTTTTAACCTGACGACCTAATGTTGCTTAATTCGATAGAAAGTTGATTGTAAAGTTAAAATTTCTTATTAAAACGTGGCGGCGCGAAATAAAAAATATAAAAGGAATGTACTATTTATACAGAGAAGCTATTTAAAAATGTATTTATGGGGTAACGAAAGAAAGTTAAAGTGTTTTGATTTTGGAGCGGTTTATGAAAGTAATAAAAATTTGCAAAAAACCATCTTTTTGTTTACGTAGATTGTATACAGATCTAGTGTAAACGCAATAAAACCGAACAAATATATTAGTATATTTTTCTAAAAATTAGTTTGCTTCCCCAGTTTATCCTAGAAATGGTCTAAATCGAAATAAACGCGTTCAAAGAGTGGCCTTGTCCGAGCCTAGTCTAGACTAGAATCACGAGTTAATACAAACATAAAGGGTCACTGATTTTGCATAATTTCACAAACAAGTTTGGATGTAAATTAACAAAGGAAAAAAAAAGGACCCGGAATTGGACATTTGACTAGTCATGATCGAGTATTTACCCTTAGAACTGCGAGTGTCGCTGCAATTTTTCTTTTTTATACGAGTCTCGTGTAAGTTCACCTAACGGTCAAAAACCTGGGCCTCGTGGACAGGTAAATGCTTGAATCTTGAATTCATTTCACCTATGGCAGAAGGACACGAGGCAGTCACGGTTCTAGAATGTGATCGTTGGAACTACTTGTTTACGCTGCTATCAAATCCTACACGAACCTCAATAATAACAGCAACAATTTGGTTATAACTGACACACGAGAATGATTGATTTTTGATTGACCTATTACGTTATTCTAGGACGCGGATTGGTCAAATTAATAGCATTAATTGTTTCACTTAATTATATTTAAATGGCACGCCTGGAAGTACCTCGCCTGTGGCAGGATTCATTATAGATTCGTTAAAAATCCAGTTCTTACCGAAAATCGAAGTTTTCCTTAATTACATGATAATGACACTGATTTTGTGGTTGATTTTAACCCATTGTCATTAACTCATTATAAGTGTTCCGCAATCATGACAAATTCCTCCTTGTTCTTACCAACCTGTTGCATTATCACGAGAGTAAAATTCCCGAACTGAGCAAAAAAACTAATCGCGTTATGTAAGGAACATTAACGTCAATTTATCTAAGATCCTCCCACGTGTTACAAAGCAAAGTTTTACTACTTTTGAATGCGGGTTGGCACTATTACCACTCTCCTATTTTTAATTTTTTACAGACCAAAGTCTAACTCCTTTCATTATTCATAAACTTTTAATGTCATCTTTGCAATTTACACCCGCAGTATTTTCGCTCTATGTACATTTCAATTTAATGTCTGACGCCGATATCGGACGTCATTTACTAAAAAACACTTTCATTTTCAATATCTGGACAACTCCATGTAAAAAGACCTGTACCATGAATACAACTTGTTGAGATTACTTATCATTACAGCACATGTAATGTTAAAATTTATCTTAAGATTTGATAAACAAATATAAGTACTAATAAGGCTTAAATGGTATTAGATTTGTACTTGAAGAATTTGTTCAAGCTGACGAAGCCAAAAAAGATCGTAATTCTTTGTCAAGAACAAAAAGTGCCACCATTTTCGAGATAACGAGGCGGAACTGATACAACGATGCATAGAAAAATTAGCCAACTGTACTTTTAGTAAAATTCCAACAAAAAAACGCGGCGAAGCAGGCCATCGAGTTTGAAGTGTTGGTAGCTTTGACATGACAGCCAGTGCTACCAACAACCGCATCGACGCCTCTTCGTAAAAAAACGCTGAGGTGATCGAAAATCAAAGTATCGTGTTTGTTCCGCCCACAAAAATGTTTAGAGAAAACTGCTTTTTAGCACAAAACCAGAATCGCCATAAATTACAAGAAACAAGAAAAATATTTTTTCCTTATTCACGAAACAGCACGTGTGGGTGTTTTGAATCATCGAAAGGACAATATCTATTATAAATCGAATCTGAACTATGGAATTTGTGAAATAATCGCGCCATTTTTTACCTTTATGAGTCATAAATATAAAACTACATAGATTACACCCCTGGTAACAAGTACCAAAGATAAGTTGTAATAATCTCCAAAAACTCGATACATCAAACGATAATAAAAGATACTGAAGCGATTCTTTGAAGTATCTACATAAACGGTGGATTCTAAACATCGCAGTCAAATTTATCTAGTTCTACAACAAATGATTAGCAAAGTAGCTACATAATGGTGGATTTGTATCAACATCATCAAAAGTACCTTAAATTTAAGAGGTGTATAAAATTAAGCAGATTTTATTACGTTAGTCAAACTACTTTTTTGATGTTTTATAGCAAAATATTGGCACGGTATTTTCAAAAACGAATAAACAACTATAAAACATATTTACCAACATTGGGCTCTTAACAAGGACGATAGTAACAACTGTTTGCTAAATTTAAAACTTACAAAAATTATGTTTCCCCTTATTGTAGTTAAATACTCAAATAAAAACTGCAAACAACGAAATTGATTTAGATAAGCACGTGTAATACAAATAAGGCTCTAAAATCCTTGATCCAACCAAGAAAAAATTGTAAACAAGAAGATTGCAGTTCTTTTTCGTCACAACAATTGAGAAACTTTTATTACAATATTATTTAATGAATATTTATATAACTATCGCCTGTAAAAATAGATTTCTATCAAACATACGAACGATTCAACTTATCAAATGCCTTCGTTATCTAGAAATCTTTCTTATCAATTCTTTGTTCTTCAATTTATATAAGCTGTAACCTTGCACGATCACGACAAAAACCTTAGGTCACACCTCATTAACTTTTAGAATGTTGCAACCAAAGGTGACAAAATATGTGAACCCAATCGATTAATTAAAGCAAGTAATTATGTTATCTGTCTAGTGTGGAACTAGAGATTTATTATTCATCGACAGTTTGAACCAGCGTCTATCTCCTGAAACCCAAAGATAGTAATGACCGATAAAAGTTTATCTAATTTCAGACAAACAACGCTACACCACAAAAAATTACATAATCAAAAAGATGCACTTGTGACAATAGAAATAATATAAGAGTTTGTTGTTAAAGTTAAGAAAGATAACCCAAGCAACAATTACTTAAGTTTATCGGAATGATTATCCGAAAATTTAAAAATACGAAACCTTGGCGTCATCGGAGCGTTAAAATTAAGACAAGAGTGTACGCTTTCCAAACACAAATTTTTAAATTACACATTTCTCCATGAAAATTAAACAGATTTCGAATGAGTAGAGGCTATTTTCTTTTGACCACATCCTCGAGTATGTTTGTTTTCATTTGTGCAGATCCGAATCCAAAAACAACATTACGCATATTCTCAAATTGTGTCAACTGAAACGACAAAAAATAAGATAAAAATAATAACCGATAATCATACCGAGTCTTACTTTAAAAATAGCTGTACATTTCTGGGTCTACTAACTTATTTATCCGAGTCAATGACGCAGATGTCCATGTGAAAATCACAGGATAGCTCGACCTTTGATAAGAAGCCCGAACTATTTGTTCAATATTATTAAGAAAATGTTTACGTTTGACAACACTTATCTCCGGTCAAAGGTACCACAAATAATATCCTGCACTTATTTTCTATTTTCTCGACCGAATTTAAGGATCTCCAATGGTGCATATGTTCCGAAAAAAGCCCGCTCAACACCTGTTGATATTGTTGCGAAAGAACCTGCATCCAATTAGTGTAAAAATAAATCTTTGATCTGAATGTCCGTTAGATATTCATCAATGGAGGAAAAGTGGAACGGACTACTTCCACCAAATTTAAGTGACTGACCTCACGTACGGACTGCATGTTGTCCGAACAAGATGAAAAACGCCCTATGACTTCCTGTGAAAACAAGCGGTACACTTATGTAAGATAATTCCGGAGTAAATGTAAATTTCAACACAAATACATTTTTTATACTACAAAAATTCCTGGGTTTCAAGAAGATTAAAGAAAATAATTCAAATTGAAATCTTGCTCCAATCCAAGCGAGTGCTTTAGCGAAATGTAAATAATGTAAATATGTTCGTGCACCATAAAATTATTTTTATTCTTATAAACACCATAAAAAGCAGATGATAAAATTTTCAAAGAGATATATGAGCCCGGGCGTACAAGGACGCTTTAAATTTTCGCAACGTCTATTGCTTCTCTGATTTATTATTATATAATACTCTGTTTAAAATTTGTAATGTGGCCTACACTTTTATAACAACGCATCCTATTTGAGCGAAATTTTTATGACTCTTAAAATAGCTATAACCTAAAAATGTTATGCAGGCGTTTTTGAATCTCATGATTCACTGTGCTCGTGATAACAACGTGCAAGAAAAAAATTACCTGATTTGGACGTACTGCCTTTGTCACCTTTGCCCGTCTTCTTCGCCGCATCTGAAACAATAACGAAATTAGCAATGCAACAAATACAGACTTCTGGATGTAACCCAACTTCTTCGATATGCTAATGCAACGTGTCCTACCTGATGATACAATGACCTGTAAACATCCAGGAGCTGTATTTTAAAACAAATCCAAAACATCAATAAGTTATCAGTTTTGTTTGTATTTTTCCGTCTTGTATTGACTTGAAAGATTATTCGGGTGTTACATCTAGGTCTTTAACCCTTCATCTTTAAATCATTCGAGGACCAGTGCTATCAAAATACAGACATTTTAACCTAAAGTAGGTAATTAGGATTATTTACAAAAAAGTCGTCAAATTTAATTTGGTGCTCATTAAGATTTTTTTATAGCGACGAGTATTAATATTTAGAAGTCTCCGCAAAATTGCTAGATTAACTGCCATATTAACAATTCGTGTCAACAAGGTCGGCCACCATACTTTAGATATTTGGTAGTGTATTATCACATTTTTATACATATCATAAATTCTTGGAAGCTCGTGTAGACGGATACCACTGCGTATTAAAATTACGACTAGTTTTATTAATAAAAAAAAATGTAGCAAATCGATAACACGGTGGGAAGCCAATTTCTAATGAGTTTCTCAATAGTGGGTAGTTACCAAAAATCCATTTCACTGTATCTGAAGAAACGTAAAATCATAAACAAATAATAACCTGACATTTATTCTGCTGCTACTAAGTAAATAAATATAGATAAAGATATCTAAATATTCTTACTAATCGAATGCTATTCAAACAATGCCTACGGTTGCTCGTTAATGGAATTGTACTCGTACTTTGTAGAAAATACATGAAATGTGGCACGTGCCTGTAAAAATTAATTAGAAATTGTTACTACATCAAAACAAAATTTTTTTTTAAGGTAACCGCTCTCTTTATGACAAAATTAAATTTGTTTGGGCACTTCCTGCAGACCACTTGTAAGGATTAAATTCCTGTTAGTCTATTTGATAATTATATATAAAAATAAAACAGTCTCAGTGACTCGTTAATTTTAATTAAATATCGCGCTCGATATCGTTTAATCGAATTACTTTTTGTTACATAAAACTCTGTCTTGACGACAGATATTAGAAAGATTTGTTTTAGTTGAACGGAGAGGCTTTAAGGATTTTCGACTATTATTATCGGGATTAACAATTATAATATCTTTATAAACATCCAGATGCCAGGGATTTAATGATAACACTTTATTTCTGTTCGAATACATATTAATAAGTCCTCACATTAGAATTACACAGTTCGTACTATCGTTCCGTGTCAAGGCAAAAATTTAAGCAGTAGCATTTTAAATTTACAGTATCTAAAAATAGATTCCACAAAACAGAAAAACGCCATAAATTCTTAAATCCTTCTTAAATGATCTAATGTAAAGGTCGACTCTATTTGAACACTATTTGTTTTAATAATGATAACTGCAATTAGATGCTTAATTTGTTTCGAGTTAGACTAAAGATATCTTCAACCAAAAACGATGAACGATTTAATTTCGACAATTTTTTAGTGCTACTTACAACAGATATTTAAAGATTTGATAATGACAAACATGTAAATTTACGTTCAAGGTTACTACAAGCACGTGCACGAAATTGTGAATAAAATTCTAATTTTATAATTTATCTTTATATTGATATTCAGAATGTACAAAATGAAACTTATTTATCTTTGAACCATAGCGGAATTTTAAGAAAGTGTCCAAAGTGTACGCCTCTGTAATAACAATTTGTGATTGGGTGTGTAATTAGTGTAATCACAGTGAATTATGACATACTATATAATGACGTGTAAACTTGGTTTAGACGGTGAGTGAATTCTTAATATCCAATACTGGTAATCCCTGAATTAAAATCGAAAAATAATACGAGCAAGTCTAAAAACTGTAATGAAAAAAATTTACAAATCAGAAGATGTCGATCGTAAAATCAGTGGACAAAAAATATGTAAATGAAGGATTAAAAAAATAAAATATGTTTAAAGAGAGAGAGAAAATTTGTGATCGAGTCAGCTTTGAACTCCAACAAAGTTCGTTCAAAGATCGTCCCTCTATTATGTTTAAGTCCTTGAAAAATTGTTGTATGTGATATAGAAATAGAATAGGAGGGGGTTTTTTGGGCGTGTGGGCCAAAACTGAAAGTATATTCGAGCCTAAGAAAGTTAAAAATGGGACGAAGATAAGAAAAAAAAGAACTGAGAATATTTGAATAAGAATAGAATTTAGAAAATTTTAAAGAGATTGTTTTCCCGCGATTTCAAGAGCACATCTGATGCTCTCTAAATGGTTTCAAGCGTAAAGTTACTTTTAAACGTTAAAGTAAGAGTCTCTCTGCCTTTACAGTTCAATCACATTTTGTAATTTTAAGAATTTATTTATCGACTCTTGAATGCTGTTCAAATAAAGCGAATATTTTAATTTGGATTAGGTTTTATAAACAGACACGAGTCTTGAAAATGTAAAAAGTTATTTATATACCCACAACTCGAAACAAATAGTAGTAACATTTATTTCGTCGTAAACTGACTATAATAAACCACAATTACAATTACAAACATGAATTAATTTGTAGAATGAGTAAAAATGTTCTTGAAATGGATAGCCATTTTATTTAAATAAATTACAGAAGTGGAATAATTAAATCAACTTGATTTGTAATTAGCTTCGTGAGTAAAATAGCAGCGATAAATCTCCATTTATAAATCTTTATCCCTAAAGAAATTAGCTTTAGATAATTCTCTTCACTCACACAATAGAGGACAAGCACGACTTTAAGTAATCTCGAGGGATGTCTTATTTCCACATTTATTACGGCAGTATTTTCTAATTTACTCGAACAAAAGTAACAACTTGAAAAACAGTCCGGAAAAATATTGTAATTGTATATAAAATTACCATAAATACCAGTGTACATAGAACGAAAGTTCATATTTATGCCAAGTAAACATTTGAATAATGAATAACTAACCGCAACAATGGAACTAATGAAAATTTGATTTTGAATTTTCCTGTGATGCTAAAATCCATTTTTTATTATCCGCACCGACACTTTCATTGGAGTGGTCAAACAGAAATAGCAACGAAGGTCGAACCAACTGGATCGTGTCAATCCCACCGAATTAAAAAAAAATTAGACCTATCATTCATTGCAATTATCTAACAAAAGCTGTTTGTTAATTTATGAATTCTACGATGAATAAATCGGGAACGAAGGTCGAGGCGAAGGAATAAGGTCCATCACAGGACTCCTTTGGCTTTGACACGCACATATTCTATTACATCCTTTCTGGTAAAGATATACAAAGAGCTCATAATGTAAGGATTCGAACTTTTTCCAATGAAAAGTTTGTGGTGCAATTTTAGCTTCTACCATGGCAACCTACATGACACTCGATGACGTCAAACGGTCTCCAAACAAACATCAAGTCGATGTACCCTTATAATATCACTGTTAAAAAATGCTTTCAGCTCAGGTTTTGAATCGATAAAATTATTCACGATAACTTTTTTGCAGTTTTATCTACTCAGATCTAAATATTTGTAAAATGAAAGAACAACACAATTCCAAAGATATTTTCGAGGTACCAAGTCCACTATGAAAACGTGTGGGCGCAAAGTTACTACAAGGTGAAATGTGTAGCAAACTGAATCATAGACGAAAAAGTAGCATAAACATGATCGTCTAGCGCTATTTTAGCAACAAAATCGCTATAACTGCTATTAGTTTTATACCTCCGATAATCATAATGAGAAGTAATAGTTATTGGCTCAATCACGAGTTTGTTGGCCATTTCTTTAAGTAAAGGTTATCCGGTAGAATAGCCACAAGGGGAGAAAGCACTCGGCCACATCAAAACATCTTATCCAAAATACAGACTTCCGCTTTATATGCAACTCTTGAGGTGTGACTAATTGTACCATACATGTAACGCACAATTTTCAAAAATTATCGTTGCTTGAAAACTAGAACAGTGCATCAAACCAAAGATAAAAAATGTAGTTTGAACTTGTGTCATGTTGATTTGAAGAAAAATCAATAAAACAAGATAAATACAAGTCGAACACAATAAAACCAATGCAAAGTAACATTCAATCAATTACACAAACAAGTTATGAGAAGCGATAATGAAGGTTAACGAACTTAATGCAGTTCAAAACCTTCAGTCGTTTAATTTTGATACAACTTCGACTTCCTTGTTTGATTTAATACAGAATTTTAAATAATCCGTGATACGCAACTTTCTAAACATTTTCCTGATGGAGAAAACATGGATGTTTTTAATTAGAGGCAAAAAACTTTCAATTCATACCTCACGGTTTGTAACTTACATAATTATTGTAATTATTTTTAGTGTGACCCCGCGAGTTATTTTTAGCACAGGCGGTTAAAAAATAACCTTATAAGAACTATTTAAACAATAGACAAACATTTTTTAAATCAACATGTAACATGTTTGAAGCTGTTGCCATCATCAACACCTTGAGCTTTGGTCAAAGAGCCGGTTGAGCGGCCCTTTTGGTAAAACGACCCATTTCTACAACATTGACATTAATTTATAACTATTTTTAATTTGTGTTCTTGTTATTCATCCTCGTTTAGTGGACTTGCAGTTTGATAATTAAAATCAACTAGAAACATCACTGTATCACCAGAAAAATAAAGTAAAAGTGGGTTTTTAGGCCACTGTCTTATTTGTATGAAAAATGGCAAATAAAGTAATCAAGAAATAAAAGTATTAACCAGAACGGTGATCTCAAAACCGGTGTTTTTAATGAATACTTAAAAAATACTTGAACTTTATCAGTAATTGTTCTACTTGACATATTTTTTAGCTAGACAGTTGTTTATGACTTAGGAACGTAGAATCAATAATAAATTAGTCATTTCTATATCGAAAAAATCGAAGTACGATAAGTGCTCGTAGTAATTCAAGATAAATTAAGAGACTACTTTGCCAGAAATAGGTTTCCAGAGTTCATTTTCGAACGGTAAAGGGAACTTCAAATTCAAAAGAGCACTATAACGAAACAAGCATGTTCATGTAACTACAATTAATTACACAAAGCAATTACATCACTATAAAGAATATGAACATTCAAACATAATCTTAAGAATGTAGGCTAGTATTGAAAAAAAAAATGATGTGGCTCCGTTAGGTAACTAAAAAATGACGACGCAAAAAAGTTATTATTAGATTTAAATTTGTTGTTTATTCTATTTTTGACCGATCGTTAAGTGAAAGTTCTTTTCCGGGCCGGCATTAGAAAATAATTTTCGACACTATCTCTGATATTACAGTTAATTTAAATCAAATCAATTGATCAAGCCCCAGTTTTTTCGGATGTGGGCAAATTTGTGGCTGTAGGCTCAGGTAGATAAAAAGTATGATTTTAGAGGTATGACTAAGAAGAAACTCATTTATGTAACAAGGGCGCGAAGAGGTGCTTTCTGTCAACGAACTCATAAAGTTTTTTGATACCAAAATAGAATTTCTGCATTTGAAAAATCAAGCACGAAAAAAGATGATAAATATGCAAAGTAGTTTATGTTTAAGATGTACGACACGTCATTTTAACCAGAGATCGAAAAACAAATTAGAAATTTTTAGTGTCATAAAAATTGTGTTCATATGCAGTTTAAAAAAACACTTATTAAAATAAAGAATCCAATTTGAGAAAGTAAACATTTCTAAAATTTGTCTCTAATTTTGGAGTATAAGCTTATCCAAAATAACAATTCAAAACTAAATAAGATCTGAAATTATAAAAAAACGAATTTACTTCAGTCAAAATTTTTTAAAATCAAAATCAAAATGAAACCCTGATCATCTAAAACTTTTAAATTAAAAAAAATGAAAAATTTAAATTGAGAAGAATAATTCTGCCTCTATTTATTCTGAGTTGATGTGTTTTTTTCGTCTTGATCCGGTTTAAAGGAATTGTAAACAAACAGATCGTGAGATTTTAGAAATCGTCCATTTTTTCATCGAAAAAGTTCCTAAAATAACACACTATCAATCTAAAGTAATACGAGTGGGAAGTGGCCACTAAATTTCCGGAGTTTTTTATTTTATATTTATATTATAACGGTTCAAACTCCTAGTTTCGATTTCTGACCACAAATGTACACATCAAAATTTTACTTCTTATTGTCGTGCGTGAGTAAACCTTCAACGTGTACTTTGTACTATTCGTTCAACTGTTAAATGATTACTAATAAAACACTAACGATTAGAAAAAGCCAGCGAGGACATCAAACTTGGTATTTGCCTGAAGCAGAAACTGTACTAAAACGAAATTTTTCACATTATCGTTCAGTGACTTGTAACAAAAATACAAACTGATCTAAGCGTGGATAATTTAGTAACAATTTAAAGTCATGTCGTTTTGAAATATTATAGTAATAGTTGTAACGACTTGTTTTACAACCGATTTACGGTATCTCACTGTCTCGTAAACAGATAAGGCACTTTGATCAATGTGAATTTGAAACTTTTGACTTTATCGCTATGGTAACTGAGATCTTGTCAAGGGCTACCGGTTGTCATGAACCCTGAAATCTTACCACGAAAATAGAAGCAAGTCCAAGAGCAATGAAGCAACAAATTTCATTTTTAAATGTGAATATTGTACTATTTCAGTAGCTTTGTGGCTTAATTTAACTTATCTGAAGGCTGCGATTTTCATAATTGTTCTTAAAAATTCTGACGTACGAGTGGTATCATGGTATTATCTCTTTAGCCAAGAACAATCAAAATTTTAATGAGCCGACTCAAACAAGGTAAATCTTTATAAACAACATGACCCTATAAATAATAATTATGATCACTCAAGTTAACAAACAATTATATCGTGCGTAACATCCTTGTTATGTAGTACCATCTTTTATTTGCATCACAATTCATTGTCTCTTTTTTTTCTATAATTTGCAATTTTGCTTCAGATTGACGTCAATAAGAATCAAGTGAAGTTTAAAGTCTGTATTTCGCAAATGAAATCTATCAATAATAAAAGAAAAGACTTGTTCAAGTCAAGATCAAATTAGTTAACACGTTGCAAGAAATGCTCCACGTGGAAAGGTCCGAATTCGTAGACACCTGTATCATCTGAAACTAACCTAGATTAACGTTACGTTAGCTACTACGAAAAAGTGGAAAACAAGCACAAATGTAAAATGAGACATCAAAGGTTAACTCCAACTGATTTGCATGAATTTGCAACCTTAGATAAAGGGATGTCCTTAAAAACACGAACGAGACGTCAAAATGCAACAAATTACTAGAAAGGCGGTTCACATGCGTTTATTACCCCAACAATTCGTATACGAGTATGTGAAAGTGCAGTAACAGCACTGCTTAAGGCAAGATATTTTTAAAAAGTAGGTGTAGTAGTCTACATGATCGTTATCAATTTCATGCTACCAAAATAAAACAGTTAACTTCTTCATATCAAGACGTGTTATGCCACCTTCCTAATTTATACTAGTTCCTCATTTCGCAGGTCTACGACCTTTGCGAAAACGATAACATGGTCCAACCAGACGGACGGAATCGAAGCTCTTGTTGACAACACTCATCGTTACGAAACCACCATTAAGTTCTCGAAATTAATTCCAAACCAGTGTGAAATCTACGCATTTGCTTCCTACGTTATTGTTGCCAAAAAAAATTAATTGAATCTCGAAAGAACCTTTGTGGCGGTACTACTTTGGTACCATGCAGTAAATAAAATCTCGGCATGCAAATAAAATCGCGACATGCAAGAAAAACCCTGAACCAAGACCAAATCAAAATAGATTAGTGCCAACAATGGACCCGCGTCAACGAAAAGTTTTCTTATTTTCCAGTCGTACCGTGGAAAAACTAACAATAAACATTAACCTTGCGAAGAATTTGAGAACTTCCTAATGAACTAATCTGACCCTGATTTTAGCAAAGTGAATGCGGCGGACTGCCGATGGAAATACCAAACATAGAATTTCTTTTAGGTCACCTTTAGAAGTAAACAAATTTTAGTTTTTTGTGACTCTTAAAATAGCGACGATATTAATTATGTCCATTTCCCAGTCGTCTAAAAACGATCCAAGCGCTTATATAATCACTAATAAGCTAAGCATCTATAAAGCTAATTAAATTGCTTGTTTACACCGAACTTTGTTAATTTTTTAGGTCCACAATTTAATTCATCCTAGATCAAAAATTAGACTTTAGACCGAACTCAACATCAAAAAGCATGTAAATCAGGCCAAATTGACGCCTTCATTAGAAGACCTTCATTTTTGTTTGCTGTCATAACAGTACTAAAATTTATTGTTAAATAATTATTATCGTTTATAGGGACCATAAAAACCTTGATTAATATTTTCGGACCATCAAAAAAATGCCAATCTATTTACAAAGCATTTTCACCTACGATTACTAAATTCGTATGAGCAAACAAATACCTTTGGCATTATTTAATAAAATCTAATGTTTTTATTGGTTTCCATTGCGATGTCAGCTGAGCATGAACAGCATATTGATTGTTGAATTAAAAAATTACTTCAGACATAACAGAGATAATGACTTGACTATTGTGTTCGGAAGAATTCCAAGATCCATTCTCGAAATAGTTCTAGAACTAGTACTAGAAAAGAATATATCAATCAGCTATTTTTGGTAATTTTTTACGAAATTCTGATTCTTATCTCAATAAATAACGCTAATTTATCATCGTGAGAGAATTCTTTAACGCTTCACTGCAAATTTTTTTCTTCTTTTGCAACGGTACTAAAATTTGTTTTTAACCCAAAAACAGTTAACTAGGCAAAAAAACGTCAATATCTGACCCAGACGAATAACTTTCAATTTATTTTTGGAAGAACTCAATCGAAGACAGTGCCGTGGGCTAAAATAATAGTTCAAATTCGATTTGTTGGAGTGGAAACGGCCAGAAAAATTTAGAAAACTTGTTTGTTCTTTTTTGCACTATTACATTCCATGTCAAGTTCAGAAAGTCTGTTTACAGTTGAGCTAAACTAAAAGTTTGTTTCAAGCGAAAATCGTAAGAAAGGCTTTAAATAAGAGCAAACAGTCAGTCGTTCTCCAAATTGAAAATAACTAAGAATTTAAAAACGTTCGATACTTGACGTCTCTGCCGTGACATGACTGAAATTCCAATAAATATACTAAATGGTGGTAAAATTAGAAAATCATGAAAACTGATTAGGAAATTGTTCGAAAGTGTCATTTGGTGTTTCTCGGATGACACGTCTCCTAGTTGTTGAGTTACCGTGTTTAGCTGTTCCTATGGTTATCCTTATTCGGAAAAAAGGTGATCCTTTGTATCTCCAAATGGCAAAAAGTGACATTGTATAAGCTTAGGACGATAAAATAAAACAAAGAATGTTAATGTTTTTATTGTTAATGTTAATATTAAGCCCATATTCATGATAGAAAAAAAAATAAATATAAAATACAATTAAAGCATAACTTTTATGAATCTACATTTTACGTTTTAAACTCTAAATGACCTGTAATATTCGCAGTGTAAACATGTATACGATTGCGATTTAAATGTCTTATTTATCATTTTTCTATGTGGAAAAATAAAAGTCTCATTTAACCGGTTGTAAAAATTACAATCAATTCTAATCCTTGGTATCAATTTTCCCAGAATACAAATATAAATATAGATACGTGATTTAATTTGAAAATTACAATGTAATTATATGAAGAGTTCGTATTAACAAATAAATCAATTAAATCCTGAATGCTCAAGTCTGTTCTCCATTGCAATCACGATTAATTAGTCTGTGCTCTTAATTTTTTTGTTGCTATTTTAGACTGTTGATTTTCACCTGCTAATTTCAAGTCAGTTGCGTCGACGCAGTTGCATAACTTAAAATAAACCCGGAAGACATTAGAATAGTCAATAACACTTTAGATAGTCAACAATGACCAATTTAGAATTGTAAATTTGCAACAAAAATTATATTTTCGAACTAAAAATTTATGAATTTTTAGCTTTTCCGAAAACCCTTCCTTTAAATCTAGTTTTTTCCAGTTTTTATGGGCATGTATGTATAGTCACCAAATTATTAAGCCTGTAGATTACATGTTCAAATATTTTTACCGGTGTACAATAATTAATAAATAAAGTTGTTCATCAGCTGATAGAAGTGATAATGGTAAGTGTTTATTTTGACGTTTTTTTTTGTCAAAATATTGTCACATCACATGGTAATGATCGTGTTTATTATCCATATCCTGGGCCAAGTCCAATTTTTTGTATACTGCTTTGAATGGGACAAATGTTATATATGTGCAATCATTAGTTATACATATCAACTGGAATAAACCGTTTTAAAACTTAAATTATTCTCGCTAATGGAAGCAAGGGAGTACCTCGCAATATAGAGATTCTAATGTATATGTACTAATAGATTCGTGATCGTCCTCATTTTAATTGTTTAACTGAAATTGATAAAATTTTGAATAAAACGTTGTAGTAAATTGATTGTTATTATTCAGTTAAAAAATCTACAATCATAAAATAATAACCGATGAACATCTACAATCCTTATACAGTATATCCCCGGATTGAGTTCACAAGAGGAAAAAAAACGTTATTTTTCATTTTACAAAAAAATGACAAAGGAATAATATTTTTTGCTTAATTTAAAATAAATAAATTTTTAATTAGAACTTTAATATTATCAAGCTGTGTTCTTAAAATCGGAAAAAACAAAAAATAACGAAAAACTTTTTTTATTTTTAATTTTGCAAAAAATGTCAAAGGATTGAAATTTGTTCCTTAACTCAACCAATTTCCTCCATTTAATTGATCCATTACCTGTTTTAGCACATAGTTCAATTCTAACTCGTAATTCTTTAAGACTGTTTCGAATTTTCTCAATTATTGTTAAGGATGCAATTGCATTTTTTTTTCGAATTTTTTAATGCTTACACATTATTGGGTAAATTTTTCTTTGATCTTTAACGCATTATTTGATATTGTGAATCCACAGAATGCTATTATTTAAATACGATTACACAATTTAATAAATAAAAATAATGAAAAAATTAATTTTAAGAGTTCCAACTAATAATTTTGAAATTTTAATTGCAGATTTATCTGTTTTGAAATAAGCAAAAAATGTTATTCCTTTGTCATTTTTTTGTAAAATGGAAAATAAACTTTTTTTCCCTCTTGTGAACTCAATCCGGGGACATACTGTATACTTTTGACACTATGTAATGGGAATAAAGAATAGGAAATTAAAGATTAAAAGCACAAAAAACGATTAGGTTGTTTATTTTCTATTTCTGTTTTGTTACGCATATTCAACTTTTAATACCTATATTTATAATAATTTCAGTGTAATGTTACATTTTGAAATTGACAATACATTAGGTACCTTATCAAAACATTTAAAAACTAGTACACGTAACGGCGCTGAGGCATTAATCATTCATATCGGTTAATGGTAAGTAGCAATTATACACCTAATAATTAACCATGAAATAGTCTTTTTTAACCATATTTTTAATAATCCTGATATTAACAATAATATCCGTAATATTATTGTTGACAAACCGGATAAACATAAGAAAACAACACTGAAACAGATCCATTTTTTCATTCATCAATCCGTGACATAACCTCATTTTTTCACTCCACCATGAGTCAGAATTGGCCAATCAGAACCGTGATCAACCGATGACATCCCTTTCGAGCAATCGCCTTGAGCACCATTGGTGCGAGTTTAGTGAGTCGCTCCACCTCGCGATCTAATCCCTGTCATAACCTCAACGCCTCCACAAAACATTTCAATTACTTTAATTACGTAATAAATTAGATATCACAGTAACGATGATATTACAATACAGATAAAATGGTCGTAAATATGTGGTAATTATAGGTAATGCTTGGTCAAATAAACAAGACTATTTGGAAATTTGATAGCGAAGTGCAGCGGTCGTAACAGAACAATGAAGGATTTATTGGTGCGACAAAATCTCAATTTGGATGAAATAATGATTGTGATGGGGCAAACAAGGCGAACGACACAAAACCGAATGAAGGTCAAACATTAAACGATAAGAACGACGAGCATATTGATATAAATAATTAGGCTCACCGGTGCTTTTCTTCGTAGCCTTGGATGGTTTCTTATCTGTTTGTTGTGGTTTCTGGGTACGTTTTGGAGCCATTTTAACGATTTTTTTCACTTATAAATCAACATTAGGGGGGTAAAAAATATAAAATACACTATTTATCACAACACTAGGCCGCCATGAATGTTTTCAACGCAGCTGATTATAGCAACATGCGATTGGTCAATGAGTGTGACGTAACGAGCACGTGGTCAACGACCTATCGCGTGTAAAGATTCAAATTATTTCGGCGCGAAACATAAATTAACAATCGATTCACCATGTTTATTTTACAGTAAGATGCAGACCATTTATTTATTTTACAGAATAGACTTAACCTAGTTCTAAAATAAATAGTTAAATACAGCTGTCATGAAAATCGAGTATTCATATGATGTTGGTCATTTTGTTGTGATCGCCCGGTATACCAGAAATCCCAGGATTGTTAATACTGTTATGATTAGCTGGCGGTATCGAAAATATAATCGAGCGCACAAGGCCATCTCTCACTGAGTCTCCGCTTTGTCCTTGGCTAAAAGTAAAAACGACTCCATTACAAGTGGACTGACTTGGATATGTGCCAATAGGATAACGCCCAATTTTATTCAAAACTACTCCGACTTTATACACCTGAAAAAACACGTGAACATTATGCAACCAGTCCTTTGAAACTACCTTATTGCGCTGGATATAAATCGGTCGATTAAACGATATTTCGATGAGAGACCTGTAAACTACTCTGCTTGTGAAATGCGTATAAGTTAGACGACTGCCATCTGCATCCAACAAGTGTGCATAAAGCAGTTCCGGGTACGAAAAAGACGGAGGCCTTTCATCCTCTGCGGGGATTTGCGTGGGAACCTTTAAAGTTCGGATTTAGTAAATAGAAGTAAAAAAAAACGGGGCTACCTGAATTCCGTAAACACAGACATTTCGATCACATGTGAAGTTCAGAGCGCAATCCAACACGCTCGTATTCATGCATTCGGTTATCCGGAGTAATTGGCGACAACAGTGAAGTTTCTTGGGAGCTTCACTGCCGCATTCGTTGGCTGATAAGCTGAATTTTATCATTGAAGTTCGAGAGGTGTCCATTGTAGACGGTCCACTCTGAAAATATCCAGGAAATAAACAAAGGATGTAGTGCAGTCAAAGCAGAATATTATTATGGCTCGCTTTGAATGGTCGAGTATTTCAATGACAGAATATTTTCGACTAAATTACTATTTTGCATACTTTATATACAGTGACCCCTTGTTTTATCAATGAATTGCTTATTTCAAGTGTCTTTAGGTATGAAAATTTGAAGAATAAAAACTTTTTCTTTTCTCTAAAATCTACGAAATATACACAATACAGAAATATTAAAGTATTAAAAAATCCAAAATTGTTGAAAGACTAGTCGAAAAAAACAACTCCAAATTATTAATGTTTTCATTTATTTTCTTTCTATATTTTCCGCTCTTTAATATGCATTAAGATGCAAGCTCAAAAGGCAATTTTTTATTCATTGTTGTTTATCCGACTAATGCGTAATTTAATTATATGTCTTTGTATGTATACAACAAGCGGTCAAGTTTTGTAGTAAATATTTTCGCAGAAAGCCAAGGTAATCTGGAGTCCAATATTAATTAATCGCGCAATTTACTTTTTTCTTCCTAAGAAGAGTGTGTGGCAATAATTTAATTTACGTACTAAGGCAAGTAAAAATAAGAAAATTTTCGGATTTAGAAAACTCATTTTTGTGTATTAAAAATTGTCCTCGTTTTGGTGTTTGTTTCGAATCACGTGTAAGCAAACAAAAATCTATTTTTTCCTACGACAGGCCTCAAAACAACGTTTATTCTGTTGTAATAAGCAGCATGAAAATCAAATCGAATAATTTGTGTCAACGTATAAGGACATTTTTTGTTGTAAATAAAAATTAGACGAATTACTAAATCAATAAAGAATATAGAAATAGAAAATTTGGATTTGAAATATAAATAACATAAAAGCATATCGTAAAAACAAAACAAAAATAAATACAATTTCCACGCTACGCAAAAATTAAAATGTATCTTTGTCTATCGAACCAAATAACAAACTAGTTAAAAAATTGTCTAGCTTCTACTTTGAATTCTTTACCCGGCCTTGATTTTTTTTTTCTATGTGACAATGATTAACTTTCAAGTTATGTCAAACAACTGCAACAGCGGTTTTTACCGGTATTCGGTGGATAACAACCCAGATACCACCAATTTTTATCCTTTTCTATAAGTTACGCGTTATGAATTTGTGACAAATTATTTCGTCCATGGTTTTTGGAGAATAGAATGTTGCTCATAAAAAATTCACACGTCGTGGAAATTTTACGCTTCAAAATAATTATTTTGATAAATGATGATGGCACTCTAGGCTAGCATTAGCTAGTATCGTCAAATTGAAACAAAACAAATATTTCTTTTATTTCATAAACACGGCGTAGTTTTAAGGAAGAATGCTTAAAATGCCAAAAATGTGTGTTAAAAAAAAATAAACCAAATACCTTGCAATATTTCTTTGAACTGTAATAAACAGATTGTTTTAGGTCCTTTATAACTGCGTTTATTTGCTTCATTATTATTTTACTCTCGTTTCATTTATGGTAATTTTAAACAAAGTAAATGTGACAGTTAATTCTTTTACAAAAAAAAAGGTTTTCATTATTTCAGATTTAAACTTCGGTCCTCAAACAGTTTGACGTTAAAACAAAAATAGGAAGTTTCAGACTTTGATAAGATGCGTTAAGATGCATTAAGTCTGCTGAATAAAGAACTCTACAATTGAAAAATATAAAAAGTGGTCTAGACATCGGAGAGCATGTAAAAAATCTCCAATCTGGGAAAACCTGCTATTAATAATTTTAACATTTTTCACCATAAATCTTTTAGTGAATTAGAATTGATCAAATAAAATAAAATGATCAATAAAAATTAATTTTCACATAATTTGAGACATTACAGCAAAGTCTTTTTTACATTGTAGAAAAATTATATATCAGGTATTACCATGAATATGGACTCATTTCTGCTGTGTTTCCTCCTTCTCGGAATCCTAGAAGTAGAAAATCCCGTAGGCATAGTCGTAACAGAAGTAGGAGAGCAAATATTCATTAAAATCGCAAACTTCTCAGACTCTGTCAACAAATTACAACTTGCTGGAACTTCAGCAAACTGCTGTGGTGTTAAAGTGAGAAATCTAATCTTCATAATAGCGTCTCTCACAGTAGGATGATTGTTACTGCTTGCTTCAGTTGAGGGATTTCCTATTAACACCAAAAAAGAAGTTGTGAAGTTAAAATTGTACCAAAACCACCAATTATTAAAAAGCGATGATCATGCAAACACTAAGAAAAACAGTGTGAGCAAAAAAGGTCAAATCATAAATCTAGTTAATAAATTAAGCACAATTACCTATACCATCTAGTCTAGGTACTTTCGCACCTGAACTTTGGTGTCTGGCAGCATATCTAGAAATTGCAGAGAATAGTTCCAATTCAGAACTGATGTTGAGTTCATCTTGTTCAAACACTGTTAAGATGGTGCTGAGTTCAACATCGTCAAAACTGCTCTCTGATAACACTTCTTGAGTTTGGTTGCAAATAATCTAAAAAAGTGGTTACAATGTTGGTTCTCTTTCTACTTATGGTAAACTCACCAGCATGCATTTTTCCATTAAAATTGGCTCTTCAAACAACTTTGCAAACTCATAAGCTCTGCAGGCATTTTTGGGGTACAAATCTGACCACAAGTACTTGGTGCACTCCTCCACTAGATGTGGTAACATGTACTTTTTTGCTCCATAACACAGCTCACATGCTTGATCAAAAGAGGTGAGATTGATCTTATCAGTGTAAATATACCTAAAGTGATAAGTTAGTTCCTGTTAGATAGAACCTTCCCTGAACTTACTCAAGTAAAGCTTTAAATGCATCAGGTTGAACATCAAGAATTGCAATAGGATCTTTCTCAGCCATTCCCCCAAAAAACATCGCTTCAAACACAGGACTAGACATTGCCAAAAAAAGCTTGTGTCCTTCCAAAACTTGCTGGTTTGGTTCTGTACCCACAATGAATCTACAGTCACTCCACATTCCTGTTTCAAGGAGATATTGGCCTCTTTCTTTTATTTGTTTTCTTGTGATTTGCCAGTCACACGGAGGAGGAGGTGCACTCATTTTTAGTTTGTATACAAACAGATGTGTCCCTGTAAGATAATGAAGACCAAAAAATAACAAAAAATTTGACACGCATTTAAATGCGTAATCGATTACGCAACGTTGGTGGGCTACTTACTGTTTTTTAACAATCAGATTTCTCCGTTATCTCTCGTGTTAACAATTAAGGAGGTTTTTATTAAAAACACAGGCGATTGTTGTTAGTTTTGTTGTTCTTTTGACCTTTCATTTTGCGATGATGGGCGACGGATAAGTTGATAAGGTAGGGCGCGGATGGTAAAAAGATGACAGTTGAGGTTTGTGTCTTAACTATCTCCAGGCGGTAAATTTTAAACAGATATTGAGATGCGGTTTGCGCCATCGTTTTTCTCGCAATTTTTTACATAAGAAAAAGTTCTTTGATTTTTCTACAGTCAAAATTTGCAAATTTTTGCAAAAATTCTTGACTAAAACTATGCCAAATTTCAGATATCGATATCTCGCAAATTTTTTAGAGTAAACTTAAGTTATTATACATCAGTGAACGCAGAATTTTCCGCGGATTCCAAATCTGGGATTTAAATTCAGATCCGACAACAAATAACTGAGTTATGGCCGATCAAAGTTTCGGAAAGTTGATTTTCATTTTTCCTCATTTTTCGTAATTTTTAAAGCTAAATATCTCGCAAACTATTTTGAGATATTGAGATGCGGTTTGCGCCATTCTTTTTCTCGGCTCATTTTACCTTCGAAAATGTTCTCAAAAGCCCAAAATTCTATAGTCGATTTTTCGCGAAAAAAAATTCCGGCTCAAACGATGAATTTTTTTTTAATTTTTTTATTTTTGGCCATAGCTTGTAAACTATTTGTCCGATCGATCTCAAATCTGGCCAGTAGATAGATTTCGAGCTCCTCTTTTGACTGATGTATAATTCAAAGCTACTAAACGTCGTTTTCATTTTTAAAACATTGATTGAAAATCACTCTAAAATGACGTTTTCAAAACAGTTTTTGGCCAATGCCTCGTTTATTTATTAAGCAAACTCAACAAATTTGGGTCTCATGTTACGCAGAATGTCACGTTGAATCCAAAAACATAAGAATTTTTAATTTTCGTCAACAAATAACTGAGTTATGGTCGTTTGAATTTTTGGGTTGTCGCCAGAGGGCCAAATTTTTGATGATTCGAAACAATTCGTGCTCGATATCTCGGAAACTATTTCAGATATTGAAATGCGGTTTGCGCCATCGTTTTTCTCGCAATTTTTTACATAAGAAATAGTTCTGTGATTTTTCTACAGTCAAAAATTGCAAATTTTTGCAAAAATTTATGACCAAACCTATGCCAAATTTCTAATATCGATACCTCGCTTATTTTTTAGAGTAAACTTAAGTTATTTACATCAGTGAACGCAGAATTTTCCGCGGATTCCAAATCTGGGATTTAAATTCAAATCCGACAACAAATAACTGAGGTATGGCCGATCAAAGTCTCGGAAAGTTGATTTTTATTTTTCCTCATATTTTTTCTAACACAAACTTTACACCAAGTGATTTTTTAGAACGCAGCACTTTATTTGTACTGTAATGAATTCTGAATTTAATATTACTATTTTTTTTTTCAAGATTTTGAATTTCTTATCTTTTTTCAGATTATTTAAATTGTTTTAATTATTTTTTTTTATATTTGACTAAAAAATTTGATAATTTTTGCTGCAGTTAATTTTTTTTCATGCTCTCATTGTTTTTTATGAGGAAATCAAACTCACTCGTCTATAATATTATAATGTATTTAATATGTTTCAAAAATACATTAATACTTGGACATTTATTTAAATAGTTAGTCATAATAATTTATGTTATAATATAGTATAATAAAGTGCAACAAATAGTGTCTGTTCCACTGCTATTACAGTCGCAGGTTAGTAAAAAAAAACAGTTTTGGCATCGACTCAAAAAACTTTTCAGGACGTTCAATTACTTCGTTTCATCAGTTAGGCCTGATCATAAAAAAGTCATAGCTGGAACCGACAATATCAGCTACTAAAAGTCTTCATTCTCAATATACTTTTCAGAGAGAACATTCCAAATACTTTCCAATATTTAACACATATAAAATAGACACTTTAACAATATAAGTTTAACAAACACGTGCTGTAATTGATTACACGTAAAATACAGAGCAGAGAAGCTTAAATTGGTAAGAGAATGAACATTGAAGATAAGTATTAAAGCTTTTTCGTTGAGTTTAAGCCATTTGCTCGTACTTGGCTTTATTAATGACTCTTGCCAAACAGCATGATAAAACCAGCCCAACTAGAGGGAAAAACGCTATTCCCACTGCTGCTCCAGCTACTATCCCGATGTTGGCATTAAGGAAGTCAACGACTTTGTTATAGCATCCCTCGGTGTAAATTTGGTCGACTTCTTCAGAGTTGCAACCCTCCTGGATGCAGCAGGATAATGGGATTGGTAGAGGAGGAGACAAATTCAACCAGTCCATGTACCCGTGGTTACCGCAGCAGTGGAGCTAGAAGATTAAAAAATCCCATTGTTTACATAATTATGATTAATTCATAAGTGAGAGTTGAACGACCTTAAGGGCATTGAATGTAACTCACCGTTTTCTGCATGAGATCAAAATCATCGGCGAGATGTGAGCTATCGTTCCGGTACTCGACCATGACTTGAGTAAGGCCTTTATCGAAGCCTTCAGTGAGTTTTGTACGATATGCGTAGATTGATATCCCAGCCCCAAGTTCCAAGACGAACACAATCGCCAAAAAGGCACCATACTAGAAAGTGGATAGAAAGTTACATGACTGCACCCAATTTATTAAACGAGTTCAACTCGTCTCTCACGTACAATATGAAATTGAGTGGTCAGTAGGTTGTTCAACCAAAGCGAAACATCTTATTAAAATACTATTACAATGTTAAACAATCTACCCAAAGAATACAAGTGAAAAGAAAGCGGAAGCGCACAATTTGTCCGTAAAATGAAGCAAACAAGAGTTGCCAAGTTAATTGTTATTATTCGGGAAGAAACTGCACGGATGAGGTGTCAAAATATTGCTGAATTATGTAAATACTTCTCTTCCGTTACAATTTTAGCTTGAGTAATTTCACCGCAAATTTTCACTTACAACGTATAGGAGAACAGGTTGGCCCTTCACGGTGCAACAGCAAGCCAAAGAACCAATCAGAATTATCAATGATCCAGTACCAATCAAAACGTATGGAGCGGTACCAGAAAATTCGGTACTCATTTCCATATACTTGTAAAGCTCCACCTCCATCCATATTCCGATGGCCAAAATTGCAATACCAGAGATCTGAAACAAACGGTAAAGTCTAGGCGCCTCCACCAATTAAACTTGACCTCGACATATGGTGCGTCTTTGGAAAACAGTTAAACATGTCTGATCAATGACGCAGCATCTAATTACCAACGATACTCACCCAGAAGACGAAATTGAAGATCATAAGGAGGCTCTTCATGCAGGCCATTGCAGCAACAGTTTGTAAATGTTTACTCATTTTGAAAAATTATCACGGAAATTCTTAAAATCTAGTAATAGACCACAGATATGCTATAATTATGAACGATCAGTTCTTATCAACATGTAACACAACCACTTTGTGCCACAACAATCTGATGCGTTTACAAGGTGAATGTTAAACGCTCCACTGAAAAAAGAAATTCTTCACTTTGAAGTTAATATTACCAATTATCATACTAACAATAGAAATAAGTGAATAAAACTCAATGGAAACTTTCGCTGGGTTATCAAAAGTATATTAAATTTAGCACAACTTTATCAATACGTCGCGTCGCCTAACCGTTTTAGTGGTTACTTGTATTCTTGCTAAATGGGAACGGATCGATGCCGACGCAAGGCGTCTACGCTACAGGTTGCTACATGCGTCATCAGGACAAGTAATTTCATTTTTAAAGCTATTAAATCAAAGTGGAAGTAAAATCAGGCAGTAGTCATGTTTGAACAAAAATAATTTCTATTTTACTGAGTAAACACAGGTTTTTATGGAGCTAAGAGTAGAAGTGAAACTGTAATTTACTTTTTTAAGTCATCCATTTCTGGATAAAATAAAGCTGCAATGTCTAATTTATTTTTAATAAGGCAATAATGACGTGAGAAACAGAAGTGAAAAAAGTAGCGGATATAGACTGCATGCTGCATTTTTTATTTGAGCAATGAACTGGATTTAATGGAAGATTGCGTTATAATATAATCAAGTCATTTTCTACGGTGACTGGAGAAGTAAAATCTCTAGCTGCATCTAAAAGTTTAATAAAATCTAATTTTCATTTTTATGAATGCCAAATTTGAAAATTGTAAAGCAAAAGTGGCTGAAATAAAATTTCAACGTGAAGTAGAAGTAACTCGAGAAGTTGAAATTTTATCAGCCACGAGTTGCATATATATTTTTTCAACGAATTTTTTACTAAATATAAACTTTAATAAACATTTTTTTTTATTTTGTACCTACTTTTGTCACAAACATGATCAGGAGCTTCAATTATAAATTTGGCTATCTCTTCTTTCGTAAAGGTTTTAATTTTTCTACCTGATTTCTGGTTTACGTTTAAAAATAACCATAACTTTAAAAACTTTGAAATATTGACGTCAGGACGCTGTACAGTGTGTAGTCTTCAGGATTGAGTACTGAGTAGGTACTACTTCTTCAAAAACAGATTTGCTTTATTTTTTAGTTCTCCAGTCCATAAACTTTCTGTAAGTGAACTCTTAAATGTGCATGCAGAAAATGCATTATCCGCCGCTTTCTTCTGGCTCTACATCACTACCATCGCTTATTTTAACAATTTAATGTACATTACAAAAAAACTAAACAAAATGTGACATTTCGTTTGTCAACAATTAAATCTCAAACATTATGAAATTCCGGTAGTTCGATTTTAACCACTAAAATCAATGTCAAAATCAGTTATTTCAATGTCAAGAGTAGAAAAACAGTGTTTTTAAATTGACTTTAAAGACAAACAGAAAAATTTTACTATTTGGACTAAAATCTGTAATTATAGTGGTTTCAATGCTTCCGCATATACTGTAGTGTAGGTACTGCTTAAATGCTATGCCAAATCATAAAAATAATTGAAGAAACAGCACTAAAATCCCGAAAAAAATGAGAAGAAAACATCTCAAAATTTCAAAAGAATCTGGGATGTCTAGAATCAGTGTCTAAAAACGGGGAATTTGTAACAAATAAATTAGTTTTATGTAACGAATGTAAGAATCTATTTTCAGAGTTTATTTTCAATTTAAACTAATTCACTTAGTTCTTTATAGCCTCATAAATCCATGAATAATAGTAATCTCATTTCCTCATCTGCAGCCTGACGACCACAAAGAAAAGCAACATTACAGAAAGCACAACACGTATCTTCTGTATGAAGAAATTAAAGAGCAAAATCGCAAAACTATAAAAAGCGAAATGTTTTCACATCCATCAAAGGAGTTAATAAAATCATTGTACACGTTGTAATTCAAGTCTTCTAGACCCGAAAGAAAATAAAATATTCATTGCATATAAACCTGTTCTAGAAAAAGTAGTCTTTTATCACTCTCAGCCGACATTTCTCGCAGTAAAAACTAATGTCCATACAATAGCTTACATGCTGTAAAATTTATATCAACATTCTGTTAGTCAAGAGAGTGTCATAATCGTTATTTATTACATTTAGAGACCATAAATGAAACCATTGGTGTCAATGTAATCTAGCGAGAAATTGTCTTGAAGTTTTCTCCACAGTCTGAAGCAACTGCAGGAAATAGTTCGATACTAACAGAACTCTTTCAATTTTTTATCCTCAAATCGGTGGCGACATGTGTTTTATGAGTTGTACAAAGCTCTGTAACCTACTCTTTCAAAATGAAGACATATAGTTTGTCATGGAAGAGTGGTAATCTGTATAACTGAAATAACGGTGAGTTTATTGAACATGCTGCAGAGGTAATATAAAACGATAAAACCAATTTTACTGGTTCTAACACAAACCTCTTTTTCTAGTTTATTAATTAAACGCAGCCGCGCTAATGAATCCTCTCAAGTTATCAGAAAACACTCAGCTTCGTCAACAAACAACTTTACAAAACAATTCATTGTGCAAAAGAAAATTGTGTTGACTAAGTTTTTCCATTCATCTACTGTAAAGCAGTGAAATGTGAAATCATCACAATGCATCATCCTATATTGCCAAACAATCGAAGCAACAGTGCGTATTTCCGTTCTTTAAAAGCTCGGAAACAAAGTTTAGTTGTTTCCGAAAGTCATTTACAAACAAACCCATGGGCGGAAAAATCCAAAACTGACTTCTAAATCCCATATTGGCATATGCAAGGGCACTTTTTATTTACATTACCATCGCTCTCTTTATAATACCGCGGCTGCTGCTAGTGTTAATTAGTGAATTGCTTCCAGTGTGTCGCAGGCAATTATGAAGGAATCACGGAAGATGACTTCCGTAAGTTATTAAAACTTAACCAACCTTAAAAAGGTGCTGTAATTAACTATAACAAGACCTCTTTGCATGTAAAAGCATAATTAGAGTTAAAAACACAGCGTATTCTTCTTGCACAAAAAGTATCAATCTGTGGAGATTTTATTTAATTAGTTTGTTATGGTTCCGTTACCTTTTATGAGGCTCAAAAATTGGAAAAAGATGATTGCTGGTACTGCTACAACTGATTATAGCGTTCTAAATTTTGAAATAAATGAAACCAGAATTAAAAGTTAATTACAACAAAAATGATTGCTGTGCCATTTGAGTGGACCAAATTACGGTACTTACTCATGAAAAACGCTAACTAATTGTAAGAATAATGCAGCAGTGCCAACCATTAATCAATCAAACGTTCAAAACCCAAGGTCCTGTGTATTTTACGCTGGCAGTCTTATGGCGAAATAATTAATAATTATTATCACACCACAAAGATGATAAATCATAATAAATTCTACTACCACTAACTCTAATTTCTCGCATTGGTCAAAATTCTTCAGGGTCCAAGCGCCCAGCGTGCGGAACTAATTCCCCGGATAAAAAGTGAGCTCCCGATAAAAAATAGTCACGCCAATTATTTTGACGAGACGAATTATCGATTGTTGAAGAAAATTTGATCGTTATTAACAAAATGTTAACTATTAGACCGTTTTGTAAAAGTCGGGTTTGAACGGATGAATAGGAGGGGGTCACTCACTTCAAAGATCTTGAAGAAACTTGCGATTTGCCGGTTGTTGTCCGCATTCTATGTCAAGACGTGAAGTAAAATTATAACCGCAGCAAATAATATCGAAATTTTACTGGAAGACAGAACATGCAAGAAGTTATTGTGTAGTGTTTGAGTGAAGTGGAAGAAGATTCGGCAAAATGCAAATTATTGAATTGCAGCAGAGCGACTACGTAGGTTTATCTTGTGGGTGGTGTGGGATGATTGACAGAGATTTTATTTAAATTTTATTGTTTGTTAGTTAAAAAGGGCCAAATTGAATGTGTTAAGTGTGGCAATTTTGAAATTAATTCCATTTAAATAGATACGCCACACTGAAAAGTCTCTTTCTATGAATAAAATTCTCACTCAATTTCGACAAGATTATTAAAAAATATATTAGTTTTTTTTTAAACTTTATTGAACTTTTGAAAAGGAGTAAAATTCTGTTTAAATAGTGATAGTAATATCTTCTTTAGCACTTTAGTGATAATGGTAAGCTGAGCACGAGTTTGAAATGCTAATTAGACAGTTTTAAAGACACAATTTCTTAAAAAACACACTTTGTATTTTTTTGTTTATTTTGAAATAGTAAGTACAGTTACACAATTGCTTGAGTAATGCATGAACAGCCAAGCACCTCTAGAAATTTATCTAATTTAATTAATTAATTATTTATATATTGAGTTTGAAAAAACTGTTAGTTTTCAAAATCTCAGTTAAAAAAATGTTTTTAGTATACTCTCCTAAAAAGTGCTATTTTACATTTAAGTCCCTAGAACAAGGCTTTTCCGGAGTCGATTCTAAAAATTTGCCGTGACAACTAATAAAGCATGAATGGTTCAATATAATAATAATTAAACAACTTTATTTGATCTAATAACATCAGTGTAAATTGTTAGAGTCGTAAGTACACAATTTTCTTCGCGTTTTCGGTAATTTTTTCAGGATTCTGAATTTTATCAAATAAAAACGTCAATTTTTTATGTTTATTTTGAACAACCTGTAACGATAACGATGTTCCGAAGCGCACTATTTCGTGTTTTTGGGTGCTTTAACTTAAAAATGTTGTTTACAACACACGTTATAAACTTTTTGTGAACTCATCTTTTATTCCGTACGCGGCCACGCCTCGTCCGTAAACAACTATTAGTCTTCAAAAACTGTATTTTATACTTGTATCAAAAATAGTTATTTAAAAGTGCTTCGGTTGATTTTTTTTCCGAAACTTTCGCCATTAGTCCGGAACCACGACTAACAGAAATATGAAGTTTTGGTCATTGTTTTTCTTGTCCTTTTTTGCTAGAAATCTGGTCTTCTATATCCTGAATTCAATAAATGGCTAAATATCATTGTCACAGCGCCAGAACTACTATAAATTCGAAAATTAGCTGTTTTACTTCCATAATTTTGAAAATTTGAGACAAGTTTTAATAAAGTAAAAAACCCTTAAATATTAATGTTATAGCGTTAAATTTACCAGAATTAGGGTATAAGCTAAAATATTGGAAAATTATTACACATTTTATTCGATCTTCAATCTTGAAACTGATGGATTAAAAAAATTCTAAAATTTGTGTTTTTGGCAGATGTTGTTTCTTCTACAATTTTTCAATTTGACGGGCTTCAATTAAAAATGTTGAACAGTTTTTTGCTCGCTATTAATTTACCCAAAAAAAAACAAGTCCGTCCCAAAATTCGCTCATAATTTTCTAATCTAATGGTACGATTTCAAGACAAAATTGTCTATGCATGTCTTCGACATTTTACATTTTTACCTTTTTTCATACAATTATGTCGATTTCTCCTCATTTCCCATCACGACAACGTCTCACATTACTCTATAATTTCCAGGACGACACGTATACCAATGGAATTATTACCAACCCAATAGACACAGCATTCCGTAAAATCAACAAATCATCAATCGCCTTTCTAATATGGCGCATAGAGGCACGTCTCAAATATTTTACTTTCTTCCAACTAAACTTTTTTGCAGAACATGAGCGTTATAGCAGTTCCAAAAGACCAATACGGCACATTGTACGACACCGACTCTTACATAATCTACGCTTCTTCCATCGCCGGTCAACCTGTTGGTGTAGACTCAGTGGTAAGACCAATAACTTCTTTTTTTTTGCGTTTAATTCTTTTAGTCTCGAGATGTGAAAGGCGTCGCTCTTGAATATCACGTCCACTTCTGGCTTGGTGCCGCTACCACCCCGGACAAATCCGGTGTCGCCGCTTACAAAACGGTAGAATTGGATAATTTCCTCAATGGAACAGCAACACAACATCGTGAAACGCAAGGAAATGAAAGTCCAAGGTTTAAGAGTTACTTTAAAAACGGATTAAAGTAATTTTTTTAAATTACATCCTGCGAGAGTTTGACATGATTTTGCAGAATATTAACCGCGGAATTCTCACTGTTGACATTACCTAAGCTGTACAAAATAAAAGGAAAGTGCAGTCCCATTGTTATTCAAATGGATGATGTCTCTTGGGACAAGTTCAACAGCGCGGATATTTTCCTTTTACACACTCCGAATATTCTATTTGTTTGGGTCGGCAGAGCTGCTGACGCTGCAGAAAAACTTAATGCGTCTAAAGTAAGTTCAAGTTCCCATCACGATAATGCATAAAACTGTCGGAAAGAACTGTTAGATTTCGATGATCGACTACCGTGAAACTGTATAATACAATAACGCTTCTTATGATTTTCAGCTCGCTTTAGAGACGAAAGAACTGCATAAAGTTCCCAATATCTGTTTCGTTGACGATGGTTATGAGAAGACTTTACAAGACGACGAGAAAAAAGAGTGGAACAAATTCTTACCACTAGATAAACGTCACGTCTTACCGGAAAACGAGTCGGACTCTCAGATCTCTTGCCAAAGATCCAACAACATCCGCCTGTATAAATGTTCAGAGAATAATGGAAAATACAGAGTGGCGGAAGTGAAAAGTGGTCCTTTAAGTCAAAGCGACCTAGAAGCGGACGTAAGAATCACACACGCGTGTTATCACATCTAACACACATTGCAGGAAGTCTTCATTGTCGACCAAGAACTCAACGGAATTTGGGTGTGGGTTGGAAAAAGAGCCAGCGAAAAAGAACGTGGAGAAGCTTTGCGAAACGCTCGAGGCTTCGTGAAGAAAAAGAAGTACCCTAACAACACGAAAGTTACAAGAGTCGTAGATGGGTGCGAACCCACGGAATTTAAGATGTTGTTTTCTTTCTGGAAAGACGACACGAAAGCTTCTGGTCGAGGTACGTCACTGTGACCAAAAACCAAAACCCAAAACCCCACGTTCTGTTTCAGTAAAACCAGCAGTTCTGGTTTCTAAATTCGACTCTGTAACCATGGAAGAGCGTCCCAGCTTAGCGGCGGAGACTCAACTCGTTGATGATGGCTCTGGAACTGTAACTTTATACAGGGTCAAACAACACAATATTGTTGAAGTTCCTAAAGATCGTCACGGTTTCTTTTTCAGTGGCGATTGTTATATTGTCTTGTACAGCTATCAGACATCGGCGGAAGAACGACATTTACTTTATTACTGGCTGGTAAGTTCTTGTGCACTCGAGTGTGGAGAAAGTACTATATTTCTCAACCACAGGGATCGCATGCCACGCAAGAAGAAATAACTTATGCTAACCTAAAGGTGAATGAAATCGATGAAGAGTTAGGAGGTCTAGGATTTCAAGCTAGGATAATCCAAGGACGAGAACCCGCACATTTCTTGCAGTTATTCAAAGGAAAGTTGATTGTGTTTAAAGGGAAAGGAACGGACTTCGATGGTGCGTAAAATTCACATTGAAACAATCATAGAACTGAGCTTGCAGAGTCCGGCCGCAATCTTAAACATCCTCTCCAGTATTTCCTTCACGTCTTTGGCTCAACAGTTGCAAGCAGCAAGGCCGTACAAATTCACCCCAGAGCTTCACATCTCAACTCAAACTACTGTTATGTTCTTAAGCGTGGGAAACATGCTTTTGTGTGGTGTGGACACTATTCAACAGGAGATCAAAGAGAAATGGCGAAACTTTTTGCTGGGAAAGACTTCGAGTTGATTCTAGAAGGGAAGGAAAAATCAGAATTCTTCGATATGTTAGGGGGAAAAACGTTACATACCACACAATTAGTGAGGGTTGATGGTGATGTACGACCTCCGAGACTTTTTCACTGCTTGAAAATAAACGGAGTACTTAGAGGTATGTGTCTGTGGTACCAACAAAAATAAAATACTGTTATTACAGCTGAAGAAATACTCTTCTTCAGTCAGAGTGATCTACTTCCGGAAAACGTGATGCTGTTAGACTTTTTTAACGTTCTTTATCTGTGGATCGGGAATTTGAGTTCTAAAGAAGACCAAAGACAAAGTGTACCGACGGCGCTGGAATATCTGCAAACAGGTTCGAACGTGTTTTCTGCACGATTGATCTTTTATTGGCTTTTTTAGATCCGTGCGGTAGAGACATAAATATACCAATCATATTAATCAATCAAGGATGTGAGTCACCCACTTTTATCGGGTTCTTTCCGTCTTGGAATAAGAAACTTTGGAAGGTTGGTATGAGTTTAGATCGCTTGAATGCAGTACAAAATTTTATTTAGGGATATAAATCTTTCGGAAAGAAGCGACAAGAAATAGAGATGAAGAACGCCACGACAAATGGCAAGGAAATTAATGGGTACCAGCAGAAGACATCAGGACATAGCGATTTTGATCAATATGATAAATATCCGATTAATATTCTTAAGGAACCGAATGATAAACTGCCTGCAAGAGTGGATCCTTTGAATAAAGAGGTAAAAAGTTAATTCAAAGGTGGATTTAGAATAATTTGGGTTTACAACTTCGCCTGAGAAATAAAAACTCATTTAAACTCTTCACGTTTAATATGCCGTGTATTAGTCATACTAATTGTGTTTTGCTTTTAATTTTGTTACGTTTTCATTTCTTTTTCTTCATGCTACTTTTTTTAAAAAGAATGATTATGAAAAATAGTAAAAAATGACGCAATATGTTACAATTTATTGAGGCAACATAAAGGTGTGCATTTTTCGTAAAAAAAATTAACAAAATCGATAATCTTATCGATATTACTAAAAATATCTTATGTGGAACAAATGTGTCCTTTTTAAGCTTGTTGGCTTAAAATGAGACCATGTCAGGATGGCCGAGCGGTCTAAGGCGCCAGACTCAAGGTTTCCTTGCCTGCAATGCAGGTTGAATGAGCGTTCTGGTCCTCTCTGAGGGCGTGGGTTCGAATCCCACTTCTGACAGCTATTTTTTTTTTCTTTTTTAACGCTTTTTCTTTGCAGTTACATTTGACTCACGATGACTTCGTGTCCATTCTGAAAATGACTTACTTAGAATTTGAAAAACTGCCTCGTTGGAAGCAACAGGAACTGAAAAAACGAGTTGGGTTGTTTTAAATATTTATCTTTATATTTATGTTTAATAAAGACAGTCGTTATACAGTGTTTTTAAATAAAAACAATAGTCAATAAATAAGAACAATTTATTCATTGTCCATTTGGTTTACATTTTATAATACATAAGGCAAAATGTTTAATCTACTGTTTAAAATGCCGAAATAAAAATTTGTGTAGCTAATACAATAGTAGTAGCCACAAATGAATGTTTAAGGCACAATTTCATAATAGAAAAAATAGAAATAAAAGTAGATTAATAGACAATTATACAGGAAACTTGGCTTGAAATAATTTGTACAATCTAAAAAAACACAACAAAAATATACAATTAAATAGAAAAGTTTATGACTGTACTGAGAGGAATGTCACGTCAAACAAAAAAACGCAAGCACTGATTAAAAAATTTACAAAATTTGAATTAGCACCTTTACAGAATAAATTAGTACAGCGTCACAGATTTAGCATTAGCAACCAACTTGATGTTGAAACGTTCTTATAATAATGTTAAACATTTTAAAGTTTAGTGCCACAAAAATAAACTTTGAGAAACTTTAAAAATGTTTGATACAGTGATGTGGAAAGAGATTAACGATAAACTGTATCAGAATTTTAGTGATGGAAGCAGAGTTGTTAACGTAATTTAAAACTTAAACGTCATTTGCCACTCATTGAAGAATTAGCAGGCAGAGTTGCAGATCGTTGTTGGATATTCAAGTATGGCTTCAAACTAGAACGGGTTGACTCCCTGTTAATGTAGAAGAAACACTTAGTAGAAGCTCTAGATGATAACCTCAACCTCAAACAGACCCTCAAGCAAGTGAAAAGCAGTGTTAGAATGTGAACAAAAACAAGTGTCAACTTTGTAAAATTTATTGATAACATGGCTAATAAAATACAGTCATATTTTATAGGAAAATATTAGTATACAAGCCAAGCATGCAAAATTTCTAGATTCGAGATATACTTGGCGAAGAAGCAAATAAAATGAGTATTCCACATCTCACATGTGAAGAGAGTTTTTATAAAAAATACCAAACTACTGTATCAAAATGGAATAAATACATCCAACGTGTATCAGGTGTTATTAAATATAAAAACCAATAAAAATAATATGCAGAATTTATAAGCGTAAAAAATGTACAAAATCATAAAAATACCGATAGCTTCGCATACCAAATGCATGCCCAACACTACGTTAACTCACCTAGGAGATATCTTAGCAGAATCTATGGCATTAGAATTGTTGGCTTTGAATCCACATTTCTGTATTTTTCGGCTTAATCTATGCACCCACTGCTTCTGATCATCTATTGAATTAGCAAGTAGGAGAAGTTCTTTGGCATATGAAGGGTCATAATGTAGTTTGCACGGAGGTACAGTGTCTTCTTTCTTTTCCAAATGATCTTTATGGATCTTTATTCTACATCCTAAAACCACAAAGTCACGACAAAACAAACAATAATACCACACTCACTTCTGCACTCTAACGCAGGAGGAGGTCTAAACATATTCCACATGGGCTTGGGACAAACTTCACACGTTGTAGGCATATGGTAGGAAATATTTAGGAACTCGTGACCCTTATGAATGGTTGTACCAGGTTTATCTTCAAGACTCCGCATTGAACTGGTGTCAAATGAGTTGGTTTGCTCTTCAGCTTTCCTGGCTTCGCCTTCCCCAGCATACAACAACTGGAATATCCTAGGGATATCTTTGGAATCTGCCCTAATTACATCACCTTGCGTTACCGAACGTACGTGAAACACTTTGCTAAAACAACACGATCAATCCTTTAACCTTAACCAAAACCAGATGTTACCAGAGATCAAGAACAATCACAGGATCCGTATTTTGCTTGTCATTTTCCGAATTGTAAAAGATAATCTTCCGACTTGATACCACAACAAACTGTTTCTTCCATCCGTGTCGTTTGATGTTCTGTTTCGAAGGTATCGACAGCCAGCCTTCAAACACCGAGTCTGGATTTAGATCATCCCCTTCATTATCAGCGGAGCTCAACGAAGCCGTCTCGCTGTTTAGCGTTGAGAGTTTCATTTGAAGTTGTTCAATCTCCGAGTCTTTGCTGTCCAACTCCATTTGAAGCCTCTGCTTGGAAGTTACTTCGTCGTTGTATTGCGCCTAAAAATAAAAAATTGTAATTTACGAAAACGCATTTAATAGTCTTACCGTGAGTTCTTGTATGCGCATTTGGTAACTACTGATGGTCTGATTGTATTTATCCTTCTCCTGACTGAGCTCTTGTTGCAGTTTCTTCAAATCCTTCTCTTTCCTTCTTAGGTCAGAATTGGAAATCTTGCTCTTGCCCTTTGTTTCTCTCAGATCCTTCCTGTTCAAGATCTCGTGGAGTTTGTTCACCGCCTGTTGTTTCAACAACGATTCCGTGGCTAACTTGCTCCTCAACTTCTCGATATCTTCGTTGTTACCGGACTTCTTGCTGAATTCCTCTTGTATTTGCTTCATCTGCCTAGTAAGATCTTCTTTTTCCTTCGACAGATGTTCATTTATCTTCTTCAACTCCATTTCTCGATCTTTTAGCGTGTTAAGAATGACTTCTTTCGAGTTGATTTCGCTTCGATGTTTCGCTAAAAGATCCTTCAGTTCAAGTTCTTTCATCGTCTTCTCTTTCTCGAGATCCGCGACGGTTTCTTCCGCTATCGATCGCCGCAATGCTTCCGAATCCGCTCTTGCAATAGCGATCTGACATTGATGTTTCAACGAAACGCATTCTTCTTCAAACTCTTTATTGATCTTCGTCTTTTCTTCCAGTTCTTCTCTCAATTCATTCGTCTGTGTTTTGTACAACGTGGCGAAGTATTGTTCAGTTTCAAGAGAGTCCTGTAACTCTTTCATTTGAAGAGATTCCATTTGCCGATCTTGTTTGGTTTTGAATAGGTCTTCTTCTAACTTTTTCTTGGCTTCTTGTAATTGGCTCATGTCGATGGCAAGCTGAGATTCTCGAGCTTTCAGTTTAGCAACCTCGGAGATGTACTGACCCATTTCAGACTGAAGAATTGTTTTCTTTTGCTGTTCTTGGTCGATCTGACCTTGAAAAGCTTTAACTTTTTCCATTTCTTGGCGATGTTCGCCTTCCAGCTTCTGGAGTCTTTGCTGGATTTGCCGGTAGTCTACAGATAGCATGGAGATTTGCCTCTCTTTTTCTTGGGAGTTCAAGTCGGCTTTCTGCCGAGCGCTTTTTTCTTCATTTAGTTTAGTTTGGAGAGCTAAAAATAAATGTGGTTTCATTAATCATCGGTTTGGTTTATGCGGAGTGATCAGTGCTATATATTTTTAAAGCTGGAAGAGTTAATATAAACACCACTAACATTTTTATTGTGCAATTAAAAACAGTTTATACTACTCTAGGATGAATGGGTATCGGCACCTCATTGAGATGATAATCCGAGGAAATTTAAAATAAAGTGATTGAAAGTATGTCAGTGCTACAAATCACTTTGACTAAGTACTATTATTTTCTTTAGTCAAAGTGATTTGACGCAGGCTCAAACTAAGTCATACCCTTAATAATTCTATCCATTAGTTCTGCATGAAAAGACACAAACATCAATACCATGCAAACTTTGATAAGCACCCACCTTTAACAACTTCCAGATTGGCCTCTTCTTTGTTCAACATTCTGCTCCTTTCCGTTTCTTCATGTGCCCTGACTTCTTGTTGATACCTATTTTGAGCTGCCTTCACTTCAAGACACAAACCTGCATTTTCTTTTTCTAAACTAGAAACCCTCTCAGCCAATTGTGTATTATCAGCTATTATTTTCCTTTCTCGCTGCCTACTCCTCTCCAACTCTGCGTCTACATTTTGAAATTTGCTTTTCAAATCTGAGTACTCTTCTGAAGTTTGCTTCCTCGCTGCAAGCTCCTGAGTGACTTGTCCTTGCAAAGTTGCAACTTCCGCTTGTAAGCTGTCCCGTTGAGCTTGTAGAGTTTGTAACATCGCTTGGTACTCGGTGGCTTTTTGTTCATAAGTTGATTTTGCCATTGTGAGCTCTGTAGTTTGTTTGCGTAACCTCTGGCAATTCTCCGTTTCGACTTTGAGTTTTTCCTGCATTTCGTTTACTTGCTTTTCTAGGATGTTTATTTTGTCGTTGTGTTGTTGGTTGTTGTTCATTTCGCGAGTTCGTCGGTTTTGCTCTTCCTCTAAGGTCCTCTTGATGTCTGTTAAGTTCTTCTCTGTTTTCTTTCTCGCTTCGTGCTCATTTTCAGCTTTGCGTTGAATTTCCTTAAAGTTGTGTTTTAGGATAGTCAACTCTTTCTCATATTTAGAAGCTTCTTCTCGGACTTCCGCCTCACGTTGAGCTAAGCCACTAATTTGAGCAATTAATATTCGTTGTTTCGTTTCTAACTCTTCTACGGTGTTTTTTTCTTGGTCTAGCAGTTGTTGCAGTTTGTAAACTTGAGCATTGGCGTCTTTGTCGTTGAGATGATTTGTTTTACCACTATCTACAATATCACTTCGTTTGTCGGATAACAGTTGATAATCCGAATTATAAGTAAAGCCTATGAATGGTAAATGGTTTCCTATGAAGCTATTTGGCACTGGAAACACCTCTTCGGACGTTTCTTCTTTTTCGTAGTCGTCAAAATTGCTGGTGTCGTCATCTCCAGTTAACTCAGGTACTACAGGCGGAGCCGAGTTTCTCAAATTATCAAAAGTCCATTGATCGTTATTGAAAAATGGATGCTTCTTGATCTCATCGACGTTATTTCTCCCTAAACGTTTAGTTCTATCACATAATAAACCCTGTATTAAAGAAATAGCCTCTTCTGAAATTTCCACTTCTTCAGGAAACGTAAGATTGTTTTCGTGATACATAATTTTATTGTAAGTACCCAGTAAACTATCCGCGTAGAACGGAGTCTCTCCCACCAACATTTCGTAAAGAAAAATTCCTACCGACCACCAATCACATTCACGCCCATAAATCCCTTTTCCGTGACTTTGCAGCACTTCCGGGGAGATATAGTCAGGAGTCCCGACCACGTTATTTGACCTGACAAGACCATCTTCATCCATTCGCATACACGTCCCAAAATCCGCCAGTTTTAAATGGCCGTACTTATCCAAGAGCATATTATCTGGTTTAACATCTCTATGGACAAAACCCATAGAATGGATCACATCTAAAGCAAGTACCACTTCCATGGTATAAAACTTTGCCCATTTTTCTGGGATATCATAGTTCGACATTAAATTCACAATGTCACCGCCTGGCATGTAATCCATGACCATGTAGAGATGCTTAGCGTCTTGAAAAGCAAAGTGGAGCTGGACTATCCATTCCGATTGAGCGTGTGCCATGATATGTCGTTCTTCCCAAAAGAAAGCCGAGTCTGATCGTTTGATCAAATCTGCTTTACTTAGTCGTTTCATGGCGTATACTTGTCTGGTGTATTTATGTCTCACTAACTGAACTTTGCCGAAAGCTCCTCGTCCTATTACTTTGATATGTTCAAAGTCGTCCGTTTTCATTCGCAGATGGACGACTTCGTTTGCAAAGTCACCATCTAAAGAGAGACGGTTCAGTCAAGCAAAAGGACAAATGTTAGAGCGATGAAAAGTTAGACACAGCAACAAACGAATTAATGCTTATGGCATCAAATCAAAATGTAGAGATTCAAGTTACGTCTCTGATTGAAGAAAAACTCTTTTATCAAGTAATTTAATTGTTTAAATGAATTGTAAACTTTTGTAATTTTTTAAGAATTTCTGCTGATGAGGGTTTCTATGAGGGTTTTTTAACAGAAATTCGATTTCATTATTTTATAATATCAAAACTGATGACAGAAACAAAAAATGCTTCTTTTGATCAAAGTCAAGCGTCAGAATTCAGAATTTCAAAGGTGAGTTTTTATTTGACACAAAAAAGTGACAGTTATCTCAACAACATGTAAATATGTCAAATTCTGCGTGAAAGTCTTGAATAATGAATTTAAATTATTAATTACTGGTAATTTGTTTGAAATAACTCCTACATTTCTTTTGACAAATATTGACGCAAATTATCAAAACAACGATAAATTTGTCGATTTACGGGTTTTACGTTTGTAAATACTTCAGTTATCTCTGCAATTACACTTAGATAAAGAAAATTGATAAAAGAGTAATTCTAATGAGCAATTATTGGTCTGTCAGCTGTGTCAGACTATTTTAATAAACAGTATTACTCACATCTATTTAAATACATTTCAATGTTTTTGATTTTCCTCATGGCTGGATAGTCGCAGTCTGTATGGAGTGCCTGCACAGTATCCAAAAGAGAGTCAATATTGGCAATTCCTCGAGGATTTTGAATCCTATCTTGGAGAAGGCCTAGCCTCCTCCGTCGATCTTCGTCTTGTATTAAATCCATGGTAATGGCTATAGTAGCTAACTTTTAGCTGTTGAACTGACCATTCACTAGGAAGTAAGTAAATGGTGGAGTGATTTCTTAGACCTGCAACAAATAAAATGACAGCTAAAACAAGAAACCACAGGGGGGCTAGTTAATGAATGAGGTAAATGTAAGGAGACACTTTCTGAATGGGACATAACTCTGACTTGGTTATTATTACGTTTGCCGAAATTTTGGAAGCCTTTTGAACTGTCAAATCACTGGTCATTTGAACGAGGCTTTAGGAACTTTCTTTGTATGGAGAAAGTACATAGGTGACTTGCCTGAGCATTAGAGATACATGGAAGACTTCCTTGATGTTCTTCGAAATCATAAGAAGCACAAATAACTACCACACACTCGAAATTATTAACCAAACCACCGCAAAAGGTTCATATTTACTCCCCAGAGTTCAAGCGGCCATTTTTAATTATTCTGCTATTAATCATCGTTCAAACGCCATGTTAGATTACTGTCAGTGCTGCCATCTTATCCAGAAGATAAAAATAAAAATAGAAAACTAGAATTTTTACTGAAGGAACTGGAGTCACTTCCCACCCCAAACTGTCAAAATAAAAACTCGATAGGTTATGTTATGATTTTTATTCTAAATTGTAAAAACTATACATTCCACAATTTCATAATGTGTGAACTTAACAAAAACTACCGGCGCTCATAAGTGGACTGTGCCATCTTTTTTTGTGAGTTACGTCGATTTTAATCAAATTCAGTGACAATTGTCATCGCACGTGTATAACCTAGAATCGGAACATGGATTCCAAATATAATTTATTAGGAAACAACAAGATAAACCTCTCTAAATTCAAAGTGAAACCAAAACCCACTCCAATACTCTTTAATAAGAAAAATGGACCTTCATCTCCAAAAAAGATAAAACTGAATGACAATGAATTAAACAAATCGGGCTACATGAACGGTGGCAGCAAGTTTAAAATAAGTATTCAAGAGCAACGAACCAAGCTACCAGTCTATGATAAGAAAAACAAGTTGTTGGATCTTATTAGAAGACACAACACTTTAATAATTTTGGGAGAAACAGGAAGTGGGAAAACCACACAAATTCCTCAGTATATAAATGCAGCTAAGCTTCAAAATGAGGGACGAATTGGTATTACGCAACCTAGAAGAGTTGCTGCCGTCAGTATTGCAACCAGAGTAGCACTGGAATATGGAAATGGGGTACACAAATAAAACATTTCAGTTATATTTAATTATTTTTGTAGCAAGTTGTAGGGGACACCATTGGGTATACAGTTCGATTTGAGGATGTCACGTCTAAAAAAACAAAAATCAAATATCTAACTGATGGGATGATGTTGAGAGAAGCAATGTTTGATAGTTTACTCATGGAATACACAGTTATTATCTTAGATGAAGCTCATGAAAGGACCATACACACAGATGTATTGTTTGGTATTGTTAAAAATGCTCAAAAAGTCAGAGAAGCGAAGAGTTTGCCTCCTTTAAAGGTAACTGAAGTTTTCTGTTGAACATGAAATTAATTTTTTTTTAGATTATAATCATGTCAGCTACCATGGATGTTGATCACTTCTCCAAATATTTTAATGACTGCCAGGCTGTTTATCTTGAAGGTAGAACCTACCCTGTCAATGTATTCTATACCATTAAACCCCATGACGATTATCAAACTGCCTGTGTCGCTACCTTCTTCAAGATCCACAGAGAGGCCCCAGCAAAGTATTTTCTTATTTTTCAAAAAATTAATTTATCACGCATTTTTCAGTCATGACGTGTTAATATTCTTAACTGGACAGGAAGAAATAGAAGCTGTGGCTCACCAGATAAGAGTCCTAGGAAAAGATCCGGAAGTTGAGGGCCCCCCCATCCGAGTGTGCACTTTATACGCCGCTCAGCCGTCGTCCCAACAAATGAGTGTCTTCAATCCTTCACCGGAAAACATGAGAAAAGTTATTGTTAGCACCAACATTGCAGAAACCAGTGTTACAATCACTGGAGTCAAATACATAATTGATTGTGGCATGGTGAAGGCTAGGTACTGTTGTCTCTTTGTTTATCTTGCTCTTAAAATAAGTTTCTAGAACTTACCATCCGGCTACTGGTCTGGAGCTGCTTAAAGTGCAGAGAATCTCTCAAGAACAAGCTTGGCAGAGAACAGGGCGAGCAGGGCGCGAGTCTGAGGGCAGTTGTTACAGGCTATATACGCGATCTCAGTTTGAGATGATGCAGAAATCAACAATTCCTGAGATCCAACGCGCGAATTTAAGCTCAGTCGCTTTACAACTTCTAGCATTAGATATACATGCTCTCTACTTTGATTTCATGGATAAACCTCCAGAAGAGGCAGTAACTGCGGCTTTTGATCAGTTAAAGTTGTTAGGGGCTGTGGAAAGTGTTGAATCAACTGCGTTAACATCGGTAGGGGAGAAAATGGTGAAATTTCCTCTAGATCCTAGGTTTAGTAAAATATTGCTGTCAGCTCAGAATTTTGGCTGCTTGGAAGAAGTTTTAACTATTGTTTCTTTGATGAGCATTGAATCTATACTGCTCAGTCCTCCCAATAAAAGAGAGCAAGCACACAACGTGCGGCAGAAGTTCTTTTCAGGCTATGGCGACCACATTACGCTTTTGAATATTTATAGGGAGTTTAGTAATGTTGGACAACATACTAGAAGCTGGTGCCATGAGCATTATATTAATATGAGGAATATACTGCAAGCTAGGGAAGTTAGATCTCAACTTGAAGACATCTGTAGAAAAAGTGGGATGACGATTTCGTCATGTGGGAGCCAGATGGACCAAGTGAGGAAATGTCTCTTAACGGGGCTGTTTATGAATGTAGCTGAGCTTCACAGGGACCGGCAGTACATTACTGTAATTATATTTTAATCATTGTGTTATTAGCTTCATTGTTTTTTTTAGCTGGATAAAAGACAGGTTGTTTCGATTCATCCCAGTTCAGTCCTACATGGACAGCAACCTCATTTTGTGTTGTTTACTGAAGTTGTGCACACATCAAAATGTTACCTAAGATCATTATCAACAGTTGAGAGCGACTGGTTGTTCGAAATAGCTGCAGACTACATGAAAACACACAGTATAAAGTGTTCCAAGGATAGTTGATTTTAAAACATGTTATTCCATTAATATTTTAAGTCTCCACGTTGGCCATTTGAACTATGTTGTGTTCACTCCTATTACTATTATCTTAGAACATTTAATTGTGTTAACGATGATTTTATATACGTTACAATAATTACTTGTATTTTAATGATGCTGGTTTTTGAACAACTTCCCTGGTACGGTCCTGTCCTAGCCTTCTCAAGGCCGTTTGATGTAAACACATCACCTTGGCGCATGAGCATTAAACGTCACTTGTCAACTGTCAAAATTGTTAAAAAACATCTGAAAAGGTAAAAATCAGTGTTTCGGAAATCTTCATTCATTTCAAAATTGTGCAGTGCTCACTCTCGACTCCCGTTTTCTAGAACACCAAAGTTAGTACATTTTTAGTTTCGAAATATTGCGTCACATTTTTTAACCCATACATGTTCTGGAACTTTCCGGGTGCAATTGTTTATTCACCTTAGCACGAGTCTTGGTGCATCAGTTGCTTTTAGTTTACAGACATGGCTTCACTACTAGCAGCAAGACTGGTTTGCCGGGCTCCAGTGTTCAAAGCAGCAGTCCTAAGACAGTTACCGAGACAATCGTTGGTGCGTTCTTATGCAAGTGAAGGCCGCGATGCAGCTACAAGGACAGCAAGGAGACAAACTCTTAAGGAAAAGGCGATGGCCCCAGCTGGGGAAACAGGTAAGATTTTGGGTTTTTAGTGTAAGGAGATAGACAAGTGGGTTTTTAGCATTCAATCTTGGTCGAGGCGCCGTTGCTGGGGGCGCAGCGCTTGGTTTGGGGGCCCTGTGCTATTACGGCCTTGGATTGTCTAAAGATGTAGGACTGATGGACAGATCAGTGTGAGTAATGCTATTGTGTTTTATTATTGGATTTATTAGCGGTAATTACGGCTGTAAGGGTAAAATTCCATTGTGTACAGAAACTTCACGTTTTTAAAACCGCTTTTTTGCATGGAAATTTTGCGATTTTTTTCTTATTTTAAAAAAATATCTTTCAGTTTGTGGCCCCAATACGTTAAAGAGCGCATTAAATCAACGTACATGTACTTTGGGAGCTCCATTGCTATTACAGCAGCCAGCGCCATGGCAGCCTTCCGTAGTCCCGCAATCATGAACCTAGTAACAAGAAACGGCTTCATGGTAATTCCTCACCAGTAATCAATTTTCAATAACACAAATAATTTAGGGCATTGTCATTACACTTGGGGCTATAATGGGCACAGCAATGCTCTGCCAAGGAATTGAATACAACGAGGGCTTCGGGGCGAAACAAGCAGCCTGGATCCTCCACGCAGGTACCATGGGCGCTGTGTTGGCCCCCATGTGCTTCTTAGGTGGTCCATTGTTGATCAGAGCTGCATGGCTGACAGCTGGTGTGGTCGGTGGTTTGAGCACAGTAGCTGTTTGCGCTCCTAGCGAGAAATTCTTGAATATGGGGGCTCCTTTGGCAATGGGACTTGGGTTAGTTTTTGCTTCTTCGATTGGGAGCGCCTTCTTACCGCCAACGACGGCATTAGGAGCGGGATTATATTCGATTTCGGTTTATGGAGGTTTGCTTCTGTTCTCTGCGTTTTTGTTGTATGATACGCAGAGGATTGTGAAGCAAGCTGAGAGTTACCCACCATCTCCAAAATTATACGGAGCTAGGAACTACGACCCTATTAATGCGTAAGTTGGAGACTAGTTTTGTTATTTGTTTTCAATGTTATTTTCAGGGCAATTTCGATCTATATGGATACTTTGAATATCTTTATAAGGATTGCGATGATGTTGGGAGGTGGTGGAAACCAGAGGAGATAAGTTACTATTTTTCTATCAATAAAGACCTCTCTTTAAATGTAATTCCTTAAGTGTGTACATATTTATATTTATTCATAAGCGCGAAGACTTTTTGTATATAGGTGAAGAGTGATAAAGAAATGACGAGTTTTATGAGTAGTTTATTTAAGCTTTTTGTATTCACAATGATTGAGTTTTAGTATTACAATAAATAACATTCGATAATCATTTCTTTTTTCCCAAGAAACAATTTACATAGGTTAAGTTGTCTTTGGATACAAGTGCAGTCTTCAAAGGAAATGAAATATGTGCTGTGCAAACGTAACATTGTTATGGCACATTGACATATACTCGCATAGAAAATTATCAAGAATAATTTAAATTATTAAATTAGGTTTACATCCGTGAAGCTATTTCGAATAATTCTATAATATCTACACATGGCAAGTCTACCTCTTCAAAAAAATGAAAATATCCACCAAACTTTCAAGCGGTTTTATCTTTAAAGAGATAGATTAAGTCTACATGAATTTCATATTTACAGAAAAAGCTTCAGTCAATTTATGTTACAGTTGGTGTCTAAGAGAAGATGACTGATAATGATGATAAACTGGACCACAAGTTTTCAAGTACAAATACGAGAAAACTAAGTACTACCAATACAACTTGAGATTCAGTTGACTTAAAGTCTCATGCAAAATTGATATTGTCTCTATTATCATAAATTCAAATAGCTTGTAACTATTTTTGAAACTTCAAGGAACACAACCATATCATACAGTTATAAGCTCAACATCTACATAAAATTATGTAGTTATGTACACTTACGTGACGATATGAGAATATTTTCAAATAAACTACTTGATATGTCAAAGTATAAAAATAAACAACTAGAAATGATTACAAAAATAACGAGTAAGACGTCATCTTTACACACTGGATAAAACGCTAGTAAATTCCAAATTTACGTATTAACTTACGTTGTTCAATTCAAATCAACTTCCTAGTCTACATGTTGAAGCTTGATGGCCAGAACACAAACCACAATGAAAAACTATTTACAATACAAATTGTAGTGGAGTACTAAATGATCTTGTTATTTTTTAACGAGATTTGCTATCCTATGTAGATGGGGTTTTACGCTACTATTTAAAGCAGCAGCTAGTGGCGAAGAAGGGGCTGGCGAAGGGGGCGGGATGTTGTTGTTTTGGGCTGGAGTCAACGTCTGTTCTTTGAAAACTTGCTCCTTTGCACCTCTGAAAACGTAATTCCTTTAGAATTATTTACACATCGCAAGTTTTTTGAACTCAACCTTGATAATAAAAGCTATTGTTTATTAAACAACCATAAATTATCTCCATTTCTTCGATAGGGTCATACATTTTTTATTTTAATAATTGAGGGAAATGAGCGGAATTAATTTGATTCATTATTCAAATGAGAAGTAGAGCTACTAAAATATGTTTTTGGTGAAAAATGAAGTTATTTAGATGTTCTGATAAATGTAATTTACATGTAACGTTTGTACATAATTTAAAAAATGAATGCATTAATCCGCGGTCAGAGTAATCAACAAATGGATAAAACGGAAGGTAATTTTGAGTGCGTGTATTTATTTGTTCTGGTTGAAAGCCTGATAAACATTGTTTTTTTTGTAAAATTTCAATCCTTAGAACAGCAAGCGTTTAAAAAAGTTAATTGTTGGCGCTGCTGTAATTTAATTTAGTTTTTCTCCATTTTTTTTGGCCATCAACATTATCAATATGCTTTAAGATATCCCTATTATTTATTAAAAATATTGAACTATACTTACAAATATCTTGTCAAGTCTTCAATATCCACCAGCATGGAATCCTGTTCCATATGCAGGTCATCCCTGTCCATCAAGAACTTGACTAAATTCTCATTGAGGGTCTCAATTTGAGTATGGAGATCATTAACAATCACTTGAAGTTGCGCCACATTCATTTCCGTCAAAATTTGTCGTGACAACCTCCTCTTCTCCTCTGGAAAAGGAATTCCCACTTTCTCCAAACTGTTCCTCACCATTTCAGTAATGGGACTCTTCTTCTGTCTCTGCCTTTCAATCTCCATCTGCATTCGAGCCATTTCTTTAGCTTGTGCCAACGCCATTCTAGCTTCAGTTTGTAACCTCGCTTGTCTAGCAAAGAAATCAGTCTCAGTCATGGGTTGAGTAATAGGTTGTAATAATGGTTGGCCAATAGGCAAAGTTGCAGGTCTGGTGGGTGGGAGTGGTATTTTTTCTTGATAAGGGGAATGAGTATTGAGGTTCTTTGGAGAAGTCTTTGGTTGCTTAGGATTAGTCATGGGGCATTCAGTATCTGAGCTTGGACTTTCATTGTCAGAAACTGTTTCATTCATGAAGCAAATTTGGAGATTCATTCCACTCTGGAGTCGGGCTTGCAAGCTGGGTTTTCTTCCAGGTCGGTCTGTATAGTAGTCGTCTTCAGAGCCCATGGCCAGTCGACGTCGGATTTCTTCTCTGTCGGTTCGTCTCTGGGAAAAAAAACAGAAGTGTTATATTGTAGTTAGATAAAGAAGAATCGTCTTACATCAAGAGCGTCATCGTTTATTGTAATGACTTTAATAAATCTATCTACTATGTTGTTTTCATCGTATGATGGGGGCACGTATGGAAACCACTCCATATTCTCATTAACAGAGTTATAATCAATGCTAAAAGTAGTCATTGAATAAGCCCTAGGAGACAGGTAATCGTTGTCGAAATAATCGTTTTCTTCGCGAGGTGCAACGGTATAATACGTCGTTTTTCGTTTATTAGCAACGTACTTCATGGAATTTATATTCGACACGAATTTTCTCGACTTTTCTTTAACCAAATCACTGAAATTATTAGTGTGGTTTTTGAGGGTACCAAACCAATTATCGAACATTGTTTACACGCGAATGGACACAATACCAAATAAATTAACAAATTTTAACGAACAAAACTGAACTCAACCGTTTTTCTTGGTCTTAAGAAACTCGTCAGTTGCACATGTTCACATTATAAAATCAAACCATCCGGTGTTTTTGTTTAGACGTGGTGATAAAGATAGCTTAATCGGTTACGTCGTTGTGGAAAGGAGACAGAAGGACGTTGCCATAGCACCTGTCAGTTTAGTCAAGGTTAAGACGGGAAAGGTACGCTCGGTGCTGTGTCATTGCGTTTACGCGCGAAAAATTTAAATAAATTCTTTTGAAAGAAGGCGGCCAAAGACTTTTTTTAATTCGTTTCGACGATGTTATGAGTTCACAGGGTTTCAAGATCGACTGAAAATATAGAAGATAGAAATAGAATAGGGTCGATATTTTTTGTTCGGGGAACTTGGGGGAAATATTGATCAATCAATCTGCTTTTAATAGCAATAATTTTGGATCTGGATGATATAACCCAAAGTAGTATGTAATGATAGTGCACAAAACAAAATTCATATCTCTATTAAAAAAAAAAAATATTTTGAAATGTTTAATGAAATTGGCGCCTCCACCAATTTACCCCCCCCCCCCCCCCCCCTTGAACCAAAAATATAATAGATATTTAATGTCGAACTATCAGAATGAGCAACATAACAAAACTAATTCTTCAACGAACCAAGCCACACACCGAGGAGCCATATTTTCATTTTACACAGACCTAATAAATGTTACTCCTATAATAAATTTTAAATGTCCCCGAGACTCCAATATTTTCATATTTTACTAAAGCAATTCAGTTTTTACACTATCATAAAGTCAGACATTACTGTCTTTCCTCTGAGATAAAAGACCTTAGATTATGACAAAAATGGTGTTTTGACGCATAGGCAACTAATAAGTTAGGGTGTCAAATTTGAAGAGCCGGCTCTGTGTAATGACGGCAGGAGCTTACTTTGTAATATTCTTGTGTTATTGAGGCACATTTTTTCAGTGTTACGTGGATTTAGGTAAGACCTGACTTGAGAATTTTATATTGCAATTTTAAAAATTTATGAAAAGAGCAGTAAAGATAACGGTGAGAAAATGTTAGGATTAAAGGAGCCACAGATCTTCAAAATTTGTGCTCAAACTGGGGCGCAAAATTTATTTAAATTTGTATTAACAATAAGTTCAATAACCATAAAACCCACAGTCACGTTTTGTGTAAAAAAATCAATAGCGATAATAATACTCACAGTCAAGTCCAAACTTTCCAAAGTCTCATTTTCGTCAAAAGTCAACGTGTACAAATCTAGTAAATACGTTGTGTCTTTCTTGTAATGTCTCTTGCGCTTCAATGAAGTCATTTCCATGTTAATAGAGATAACAATCCAACACGAGATACGTTGCACTTTTATCACTTCCGTTTGATAAATAAAGCAACAATATTATAAATAACCATCTTCTGCAACAGTTTCGTACGTTTCACTGACAAGCGGATTCACAAACTGTGGAGGAAACAGTGGTTTCTATTGTAAATTTCGTCGGTAGCGGAGTTGTATGCGCTAGTTAAAAATCATTTCACTTGTTAATTACATTAATTTAAATAATTCGACGGAGCGAGTCTGCTTTAATTATGATCCAACACGTCTTAATACTTCTAGCAAACGAGTTTCTGCAAAAACTCTTGGATATGAATATTAAAATAATTGCATGTCTTACAATAGTGGAAAGTACACGAATGAGGATTTTGTTTTCATCTTTGGATTGTGGAAGCTTACTTTTACCGGGGAAAACAAAGGTTGCATAAAAATCCGAGCTCGACGTTACACTGCACTATTGTTGTTTTATATGAATAAATACGTATAAATTTTAACAGATTTCCCCACGGTGTTGTAAACTTACATATTTTATTAACATCCACGGTTTTCTTACACCTGTGAAGTTTTCGACGATTTTGGGAGAGGATTTTGCTTACTGACCGTAAAAAGAAAATACGGGATTGTTATAATCAATACGAAACATGCAACTGTTACATTTTTTCCGCTTCTGTTAACACGGCTCTTAATGGATAAAAATAACAGGTTACGTTTGAACTTTCTCCATTTATTTAGTTTTTTGTTAATGAACACTTTATAAAAATCCTCCCATTTTGAGCCTGCAATACTATAAAATTAGAGCTTTTAAACAGCCATTAAAACGTCCTTTTAACATGATAAATTAAGCCTCTTAATCAAAAACCCACCAGAAGACCCCATTTAAATGGTGACAAAACCATACGCATATGATCAATGGACTATTCGTACAGTGTCAGCAAAATCCTCTTTTCACTAATGATAAATGGTGTGGGCCGACATTTGGAAAACACGTGTCAAATAATATTTCCTTTCGCTCCCATGTTGGAAAATTCTTCACGAGTATAAATCACTATTATCTTTTTAAATAGCAACACATTTTCTTATCTGTTTGTAAAAGAGCCTAAACTTCTTGACAAAAATCGGCTTAGAACGAAAGGACCGTGTAATGGCCGAGGGATATCGTAAGTAACGAAATAAATGTTTCAAAGGAACAATATCCTCGATATTTGCCGCATTTTATCGCGATTGAATGAACCAACAGCCGGAGAAAATTAACCGAGTGTTTTTGATGGTATTGTGCTACACAGCATGGTCAGAAATTAACTGCTGATTTACACAAGGCGACACTCGAACAATAAAATCTCTCAACTATTTTTAATTTCGTAATTTTGCAGTCGTAAAACAATAAACACGATTTAAATGCTGGGAAAAACTTGATCTCTTGCTTATCATTGCACGAAATTATAAGGCAGTGAACGCTTTAATGGTAAAATCTCAAGACCACATTGTTCGGTGCTTAATGTTGTGTAAAGTGGAAACAGTTTATATCTTTTTGTTATAATTAGTGAGTTATAAAGTCATGTCCTGGAATGCGGTTTTGAGTTAATCCGGGGCCGTGAAACTCGACGGTGGAATATTAAACGGAAGGCTTCAAATTATGAAGAATTGTTGGAATTAGCTTATTAGTCAACCCTGTGAATACTTTTGTATCCAACCTTGTGAATCTCTTGTATTCATGATTACATCTTTGGCTATTTGTGCTACTAGCTATTCTTTATTCTCATAATTTTTCAGATCCAAAAGAAAAAATAAAATCCTCAGTTATTTGTTTTTTAATCCTTGTATACTTTGAATCATTTTAAAATAATTTTTAGACTCTCTAGAATAGAATCTTTTTAATGTATTTTTGTAGACATTAAAAATGAATAAGTAGATACGTTTATTAATAATACAATTTTAATAATATCCCTATTAGTTGTTTCAAACTATTTAAAACACAAATGCGAAAGTCTATATAATCGAAAAATAGAGTTAATCTGCGAGGCCGATTAGTCTTTATCCAGGATTAATTAAAATTTGATTAAATAGATAATAGACATTGCTGATAATGAAGTTTTCTATAAATAGTTTTCCAATAACGAACATAACCTGAAATTGATTTGTAATAATTTACAAAGTAATGTCATTTATAGAAAAATGCCGTCGTAATTACATGAATGCAGTAAATTATACACTTATGTAACTGTGAAGTATTTATTGACACGTCACGTTATTTCGTGTTTGTTTATTTGAAAACTTGTTAACGACTAGAGTAAACTACTTGAGACAAAAATATTTTTTAGTTTTGAAGGTCTACAGACCAAGAACCGGCACTAATTAACTTCCTTCATATTTTATGTAATAAGTAGTAAATGCATGATTCCGTTACTCAAAGGATGAATCTCTAATTTAAAGCATCAATGCTACGAGTGAATTTAATTAAATTTTCTTGTATAATGAAATTACCTCTAAAATGGTATCATGTGCCATTGGAGCGAGCGCCAAATCTAGATAGAGAGGGTCTTTTTTTTCAACGATATATTCATCCATCATTTTGGTCACAACGAAAGCACAATTTTACACATGAAAATTACACTAAGAGCGATTTATAAAAAGTATCACGACATTAACATTACATGCGTAGAAATTTATGATAGGTACAACCTGCCATAGATTACGAAATTTGTGTATTTAGCGTCGGTTATCGAACGATAAGCTAATAACACGCGGTTTATTTACGATTCAGGAATCATAACTTTTGCGAAGGGTGAAATGTGTAGTGAATTGTAATGATTCGTAATTAATATAAATTGTTGTGTGTATTCGCTCATTTGAGCCTTACCCTGCTTTTGTACGGTCGTTGAAAATCCATCGCTCACACAGTTCACAATACATCGATCGGTTTATTTTCTACTGTGGAAATATTTCAGTTTTAATTTCGTGACATCAGTTCGCGAAATAAATTAGACTAAACGAATAAGCGTGAAGCAATTTCAACTGTATGTATGTATCCATTAGGTTCATGTGGTGAGACTGGGTACATTAGACGCTTTATTGGTGTAGGAGATGTGAATCAACACATGTGTGTTCCTGGTTATGGCAACATGGTCTCTGAAGAGATCATTAGATTGTGCTCATGACACATGCACGCGAACATTGGGGGCAGTTGGACAGTTGATAACATCGTTTAAATATTCAGGAGATTTTTACAATTTTTGAACTTACCCTTCTTTCCTCTTCTCGAGCGGCTCGGAGGTGGGATTCTATCGCTTCTAAGTCGATTTTTGGCATTGCAGTTTCGATGTTGTACACGTCGAAACCACCTGGAATTCCAGAACTGAATTTTAGTCAATTCCAAATGATAAGAGAGAGACTGAGTCAAGGGAATTACGCCGGGAAGTGTTACTCAGCGTATGTTTTCATAATAAAATTTAAGTGTGCGATTACATCATCTTCAAGACGTGGAGATATTTTTTTAATTAAATCATACAAAAATATGAAATAATTTTAAACTTAAATCCTACTTCTGATTAAAAGTACCAATATTAAGATTTTTGTTTATGTGTTTGGTCTGAGAAAATAGCCACATTGTAGTTTTTTTATATTATTTATTTATATTTTTTATTTTTAAAAATTTCAAATATTGTGATATATTTAAAAACTTTTTTGTTTCTCATTTTACTCAGTTAAAACCTGCAGGAGAAATGATCCTATTAAAACATGTAGTAAAAGCTAAAAGTTAATTGTAAGTGCGCATCCACCATTTTTACAACATAAATATATATTTATAACTCTGAGGGCCGGTTGCAGAAACACGGTTCAAATTTCGATTTGAACTAGTTTAATTGATCCAGTTCTTTTGAACCAGGGCTAACCTACCTTCGCGTTGCGCAAACAAAATTCACGTGAGGATTAAATGAATTCGTTTTTGGCCAATACCTCGTTTATTTATTAAGCAAACTAAACAAATTTGGGTTTCATTTTACGCAGAATTTTACGCTGAATTCAAAAACATGATAATTTTTGAATTTTTGTCAACAAATAACCGAGTTATAGCCGTTTTAAATTTTGGGTTGTCACCAGAGGGCCAAATTTTTGAAGGTTCAAAACAATTCGTGCTCGATATCTATTTCAGATATTGAGATGCGGTTTGCGCCATCGTTTTTCTCGCAATTTTTTACATAAGAATCAGTTCTTTAATTTTTCTACAGTCGAAATTTGCAAATTTTCGCAAAAATTCATGACTAAAACTATGCTAAATTTTTGATATCGATATCTAGCTAATTTTTTAGAGTAAACTTAAGTTATTATACATCAGTGTACGCAGAATTTTCCGCAGATTCCAAATCTGGAATTTAAATTCAGATTCGACAACAAATAACTGAGTTATGGCCGATCAAAGTTTCGGAAAGTTGATTTTCATTTTTTCTTATTTTTCGTAATTTTTAAAGTTAAATATCTCGGAAACTATTTGAGATATTGAGATACGGTTTGCGCCATTCTTTTTCTCGGCTCATTTTACGTTAGAAAATGTTCTCAAAAGCCCAAAATTCGATAGTCGATTTTTCGCGAAAAAAAATTCCGACTCAAACGATGAAAATTTTTAATTTTTTTTATTTTTGGCCATAACTCGTAAACTATTTGTCCGATAGATCTCAAATTTGGCCAGTAGATAGATTTCGAGCTCCTCTTTCGACTGATGTATAATTCAATGCTATTAAACGTCGTTTTTATTTTGAAAACATTGATTGCAAATCACCCTAAAATGATGTTTCCAAAACAGTTTTTGGCCAATATCTCGTTTATTTATTAAGCAAACTCAACAAATTTGGGTTTCATTTTACGCAGAATTTTACGCTAAATTCAAAAACAGGATAATTTTTTAATATTTGTCAATAAATAACCGAGTTATGGCCGTTTGAAATTTTGGGTTGTCGCCAAAGGGCCAAACTTTTGAAGGTTCGAAACAATTCGTGCTCGATATCTCGGAAACTATGTCAGATATTGAGATGCGGTTTACGCTATCGTTTTTCTCGCGATTTTTTACATAAGAAATAGTTCTTTGATTTTTCTTCAGTCGAAATTTGCAAATTTTCGCAAAAATTCATGACTGAAACTATGCCAAACTTCTGATATCGACATTTCGCTTATTTTTTCGAGTAAACTTATGTTATTATACATCAGTGTACGCAGAATTTTCCGCAAATTCCAAATCTGGAATTTAAATTCAGATCCGACAACAAATAACTGAGTTATGGCCGATCAAAGTTTCGGAAAGTTGATTTTCATTTTTTCTCATTTTTCGTAATTCTTAAAGTTAAATATCTCAGAAACTATTTGAGATATTGAGATGCGGTTTGCGCCATTCTTTTTTTCGGCTCATTTTACCTTAGAAAATGTTCTCAAAAGCTCAAAATTCGATAGTCGATTTTTCGCGAAAAAAAATTGCGACTCAAACGATAAAAATTTTTATTTTTTTTTATTTTTGGCCATAAATCGTAAACTATTTGTCCGATATATCTCAAATTTGGCCAGTAGATAGATTTCGAGCTCCTCTTTCGACTGATGTATAATTCAATGCTATTAAACGTCGTTTTTATTTTGAAAACATTGATTGCAAATCACCCTAAAATAATGTTTCCAAAACAGTTTTTGGCCAATATCTCGTTTATTTATTAAGCAAACTCAACAAATTTGGGTTTCATTTTACGCAGAATTTTACGCTAAATTCAAAAACAGGATAATTTTTTAATATTTGTCAATAAATAACCGAGTTATGGTCGTTTGAAATTTTGGGTTGTCGCCAAAGAGCCAAATTTTTGAAGGTTCGAAACAATTCGTGCTCGATATCTCGGAAACTATGTCAGATATTGAGATGCGGTTTACGCTATCGTTTTTCTCGCGATTTTTTACATAAGAAATAGTTCTTTGATTTTTCTTCAGTCGAAATTTGCAAATTTTCGCAAAAATTCATGACTGAAACTATGCCAAACTTCTGATATCGACATTTCGCTTATTTTTTGAGTAAAGTTATGTTATTATACATCAGTGTATGCAGAATTTTACGCAGATTTCAAATCTGGGATCTAAATTCAGATCCGACAACAGATAACTTAGTTATGGCCGATCAAAGATTTGGAAAGTTGATTTTCATTTTTTCTTATTTTTCGTAATTTTTAAAGTTAAATATCTCGGAAACTATTTGAGATATTGAGATGCGGTTTGCGCCATTCTTTTTCTCGGCTCATTTTACGTTAGAAAATGTTCTCAAAAGCCCAAAATTCGATAGTCAATTTTTTGCGAAAAAAAAATCCGACTCAAACGATGAAAATTTTTAATTTTTTTTATTTTTGGCCATAACTCGTAAACTATTTGTCCGATAGATCTCAAATTTGGCCAGTAGATAGATTTCGAGCTCCTCTTTCGACTGATGTATAATTCAATGCTATTAAACGTCGTTTTTATTTTGAAAACATTGATTGCAAATCACCCTAAAATGACGTTTTCAAAACAGTTTTTGGCCAATGTCTCGTTTATTTATTAAGCAAACTCAACAAATTTGGGTTTCATTTTACGCAGAATTTTACGCTAAATTCAAAAACATGATAATTTTTTAATATTTGTCAATAAATAATCGAGTTATGGCCGTTTGAAATTTTGGGTTGTCGCCAAAGGGCCAAATTTTTGAAGGTTCGAAACAATTCGTGCTCGATATCTCGGAAACTATGTCAGATATTGAGATGCGGTTTACGCTATCGTTTTTCTCGCGATTTTTTACATAAGAAATAGTTCTTTGATTTTTCTTCAGTCGAAATTTGCAAATTTTCGCAAAAATTCATGACTGAAACTATGCCAAACTTCTGATATCGACATTTCGCTTATTTTTTCGAGTAAACTTATGTTATTATACATCAGTGTACGCAGAATTTTCCGCAGATTCCAAATCTGGAATTTAAATTCAGATCCGACAACAAATAACTGAGTTATGGTCGATCAAAGTTTCGGAAAGTTGATTTTCATTTTTTCTCATTTTTCGTAATTTTTAAAGTTAAATATCTCAGAAACTATTTGAGATATTGAGATGCGGTTTGCGCCATTCTTTTTTTCGGCTCATTTTACCTTAGAAAATGTTCTCAAAAGCTCAAAATTCGATAGTCGATTTTTCGCGAAAAAAAATTCCGACTCAAACGATAAAAATTTTTATTTTTTTTTATTTTTGGCCATAACTCGTAAACTATTTGTCCGATATATCTCAAATTTGGCCAGTAGATAGATTTCGAGCTCCTCTTTCGACTGATGTATAATTCAATGCTATTAAACGTCGTTTTTATTTTGAAAATATTGATTGCAAATCACTCTAAAATGATGTTTCCAAAACAGTTTTTGGCCAATATCTCGTATATTTATTAAGCAAACTCAACAAATTTGGGTTTCATTTTACGCAGAATTTTACGCTAAATTCAAAAACATGATAATTTTTTAATATTTGTCAATAAATAACCGAGTTATGGCCGTTTGAAATTTTGGGTTGTCGCCAAAGGGCCAAATTTTTGAAGGTTCGAAACAATTCGTGCTCGATATCTCGGAAACTATGTCAGATATTGGGATGCGGTTTACGCTATCGTTTTTCTCGCGATTTTTTACATAAGAAATAGTTCTTTGATTTTTCTTCAGTCGAAATTTGCAAATTTTCGCAAAAATTCATGACTGAAACTATGCCAAACTTCTGATATCGACATTTCGCTTATTTTTTCGAGTAAACTTATGTTATTATACATCAGTGTATGCAGAATTTTACGCAGATTTCAAGTCTGGGATCTAAATTCAGATCCGACAACAGATAACTTAGTTATGGCCGATCAAAGATTTGGAAAGTTGATTTTCATTTTTTCTCATTTTTCGTAATTTTTAAAGTTAAATATCTCAGAAACTATTTGAGATATTGAGATGCGGTTTGCGCCATTCTTTTTTTCGGCTCATTTTACCTTAGAAAATGTTCTCAAAAGCTCAAAATTCGATAGTCGATTTTTCGCGAAAAAAAATTGCGACTCAAACAATAAAAATTTTTCATTTTTTTTATTTTTAGCCATAACTCGTAAACTATTTGTCTGATAGATCTCAAATTTGGCCAGTAGATAGATTTCGAGCTCCTCTTTTGACTGATGTATAATTCAATGCTATTAAACGGCGTTTTCATTTTAAAAACATTGATTAAAAATCACCCTAAAATGACGTTTTCAAAACAGTTTTTGGCCAATGTCTCGTTTATTTATTAAGCAAACTCAACAAATTTCGGTCTCATTTCACGCAGAATGTCACCCTGAATCCAAAAACATCAGAATTTTTGAATTTTTGTCAACAAATAACTGAGTTATGGCCGTTTGAAATTTCGGGTTGTCGCCAGAGGGCCAAATTTTTGAAGGTTCAAAACAATTTGTGCTCGATATCTCGGAAACTATTTCAGATATTGAGATGCGGTTTGCGCCATCGTTTTTCTCGCTATTTTTTACATAACAAAAAGTTCTTCTTTGATTTTTCTACAGTCAAAATTTGCAAATTTTCATAAAAATTAATTAAATTTAAATTATAATAATATGAGATCTGTGTTGTTTAGTATCATTCAAACACTTCTTGAATGGTTTGAGATTAAACATTAAAAGAGCAAAGATGTTAAATTGGCGGTTTTAAAATGTCAAACTAGACATTCCAATTTAAATTCTTTTGCTCCGACGCAAACTTTGACAGTGGTAAATTTATTTAAACTTCTTTAGCAAAAAAAGTTGAAAGTTTAAAAAAAAATCTACTTACTCATTGTTGAAAGTTTTATATATAAATCACTGAATAAATGATTACTGATTTGGCTTCTGATACATTTCTGCAAATGCCACTGTTTAAATGCATGTTCCTATAATTAGATTACGATTATTCTGCAAAGCCAGATCAACAGGTGGGTTTTAGGTTTATTCCAATTGCATTTTATGTATGTAGTTAATGTTTTGGAATTTTGCCATAACAGTTAAATAATGTGAACAAATAAAGGACAATATAAACACAATGATTTATTTTACCCTTGATGAAATTATACACCAGGAGCTATTTGAAATATTACAATTTTTAATGAGCAATTATGGTAATTGTGGTTAGTTTTAATGTATGGATTACTGGAGATGGCCTGTTTTAATTACCAGTTATCTCGCTTGCAGTGAAAGGTCAAACTTTGAAGTTATCTCAGCCAATACTTTCCGTGCTAACAACTTTATGAAAAAGTCTTTAGGGCCACGGTTCAGTGTTTTTTTTTTAGAATAACAATTACGTGGAAAATTCCAGTAAAGCCCCAATACAAACAAGAAATACTCCCGAGCTCCGTAAACAAATGGAAATTTCCAACAAATAAATTCTTGTTACTGCAACAACGGCAGTCGAGTTTATTTTCCCGAGAAGTAATTTAACATGAGGGTTGCAACATTCGCAGCATGCAACAGGGGTAGATTAGAAGTTATTAATGAAGAACGTGACCGCTGTGACACATTACAACATTTTATGCCATTCCATAGAGACAATAATTCTAAACAGTCATCACGCTTGTGTAATTATATTCCATAAAATAATTCTCACCTAAAACTTCCGGAGAGGACCTCCTTTTCTCTCTAGCCATCGGAACTGATCTTCTATTCAGGACATCTCGATTCCTACTACCGAACTCACGTCGAGGAAACGTTATCAAACTGCCAAATTGTTGATTATAGTCTTTTCGTTTTTTCACGTAATAATCAATTTTTTCCTTCTTTCGAGGAACCGCACTGTCTTCATCTTTTTCTTTGTAGTCTTTGGTGAAGTCTTCTTTACTGAATTTTTCGACGTCTTCGATCCGCAGTTGACATTGTTTACTCGCTGATTTGAGTTTCTTGATTTGGCATTCGATTTCTTCGAGCTCGCGATTGGAGTCTTTACGTTCTTGTTTGTGAGTTTGGTCCAGGTCCATTTTATGTAGTTTAGGGTCGGATTCAAACATGTTTTCTTCGATGACTGGGATTATCTCCTGCGCTGTGGATAAGAACGCGTCGCAAATCTTGTTTTTTGGGATAACTGGAGAGAGTCTGGCTTCCACGACTGTTTCTGGAAGTAAAGGCATGTTTGGAGTTTTCAGAGTTTCCGTGTCGTTTAAAACCACAGGCTGGGGTTCTAATTTTGATAAAGACAACTGGTTAGGTTCTTCGACGATGTTATATTTAACAGGTGATTGCGTATTGATCGATTCGTTCAGTTTCTCTATAGTGTCTTCGAGTTCTTGCACGACGGCCTTCTCAAGATTAGGTAGTTCGAACACGTTTTCTGGTTTAAGGTTGCATTGGTTTTCCAATGAGATCCTTCCGAATTCTTGTTCGACTTCCTTCTCGAAATCACCAATGATATTCTCTCGCGTTTCGATACTTTTCGCCGCTTCTTCTTCAGTTTTGATATTGAGTTGTACAGGTCTTATCACGCTAATTTCCGTGTCTTCATCGCTCGTCTGATTGGAATTTCCGCTCGTTTCCGAGTCGCTTCTGTTGCCGCATTCTTCGTGAATATCAAACACTGGTTTATCATAGAAGACCTTCTGGATGTTCTCGACGCTGTCTAATCGATTAACGCTGTCAATGTGGTCGATGGGATAATCCGTGTCTTCGACATTGTTGTTGTTGATATTATTCACGTCGGTTTTGGCGGTGTTTAATGATTCGCATTCGAAGTCGTCGTCTGTGAAATCGGTGTCTGACGAGGCTTTAATGCCGTAATCGAGTGTGTGAGCGAGGTGCTGAAATCCTGGATAGTTTGGATTCACGATGCCTCTTCGTTGGAGGGTCGCTGTTCCGCGGTTGCTCAAGTTGCTCTCTTCTGAAGAGTCGGAATCGGAAATATCGAAACCGCGATCCTCATCTTGGGGAGATGTGTCAGCCGAGGAGACGTTCTGATGGACATCTGAAATGAAACGGATTTACAAAGAGCTCGCCTAATTAATCTTAAATTTGATTTGATTTGACGCTGTTAAAACGCCTCATCAACGTCAAAACTGATGAGTATTAGTACGAATTTTATTTAAAACCGACACCCCAACACGCAGACTTCTTAAAAACCGACAGAACTGAATTTATAATAAACTTCTAACGTTCCCTGTAGCTTGTTCCAAAATTAGAATTTATTGATTGCTCAAATATAAGGCCGAGGCAGTGAGACGCTCGCATTTGGTCCGAACGAAAAGAAAAACTATTATCTTCATATTGTTAACAGAACTTTCAGAATCGTTCCAACTTTTCTTATAAATTGCTTTAATTTAGCTGCGACTTATTTCTCATTGCAGCTATGTATTATGTTTTTTTAATAAGAATCTGTGTGGAAACTGACAGCGCCCTTATTGAAAAATTTAATTTATGTTCGTTGACATTCATATGAAAATGATTGGAAAATGTGGAGACACAAGGAGAAAGTGCCAAGTTTTGATTTATGTTATAACGACAGAGCATATAATACACGAGAACTTGGCGTATAGGGTGTTGTAGAAGTGTGAGTTATAGGAACACGACTACAATATTGTATTTCATCGGTGCTGTGGTTGTAATGAGTTAAGGGGGCTGTAAAGGTAATAAATAAATAAAGTAATTCCAAAACAATCCCATTATATGTTATTTTTATTTTTAAATTACGAAAATTCCTAAATTTTATAGACTAAAGTTCAAAACTTTTAGTAGTCTTAAGACAAAAAATTGGAAAATTTTAGTTAGTGAAAAGCTGCAATGTCGTCAAATTTCTCTTACTTTTTTAATTTCCAAAGTTACTAAATTTTATATAAAAAAATACTTTTTTTTAATTGTTCATAAACGAAAAATCCTAAAATGACTAAAATGTACTTTGTTCCAAAATTGTAATTTAGCACAGTTCATGATTTATAGAAAAGCAGTAATCGAGTCAAATTTGACTAGTTTATCGTTAAAATTTGCAAAGATACTGCATTTTATAGAAAAAAATGCGTTTTTTACCTATAGTGCATAAACAAAAAGTTCTAAAATGAGTCTTTTCAAATCATTTTAATTTAGTATTGTAAAGGAGTTAGGACAAAACAGTAATTCAACCAAATTTTACTATTTTATTTTTGAAATTACCAAAGTTACTAAATTTTTCAAAAAAGTAGCTGTTTATCCAATAGTCCTAAATCAAAAAATTCTAAAATTATTAAGTATTGTTCCAAAATTTTAATTGAGCACATTTTTTAACGTTACCAAAGTAACTGAATTTTATATAAAAAAAAGTGCGTTATTTTCAATAGTTCATAAGCAAAAAATTCTAAAATGTCTGTGTTTCGTTCCAAAATTCGGTAATTTAGCACAGTTAAAGAGCTAGTAGAAAGCAATAATTGGGCCACAATTCAGTGTTTTATTTTTAAAATTGCGAAAATTATTGAATTTTATAAAGACAAGAGTGCAATTTTTTTAGTAATCCGAAAACGAAATATTCTAAAATGAGTGTGTTTTGTTTTAAAATTTTGCAATGCTAAGTAAAAAGCTAGTAAAAAGCAGTAATTCAGTCAAATTTCACTACTTTGACTTTAAAATTATTAAATACTGATTTTTTTACAAAAAGGTGTAATTTTTTTCGATAGTCATTAACAAAAAATTCTAAAATTAGTATGCTTTTTTTCAAAAATTATAATTTAATTTAGCAAAAGAGCTAGTATGTACAAAACACTGATTCAATCAAATTTCACTATTTTATCTCTAAAATTAGCAAAGTTACTAATTTTTTCAGAAAAAATTGCTGTATTTCCAGTAGTCCCTAAAATAAAAAATTGTAAAAATGACTGTTTTGTTCCAAATTTTTGCAATTTAGCACATTTAAAGAGCTAGTAAAAAGTGGCATTCCTGACAAATTTCACTAATTTATCTTCAAAATTCAAAATGACTGTGTTTTGTTCCAAAATTGCAATTGAGGCCTTGTTCAAGGCCTTGTGAAATTTTACTGTTTTATGTTTAAAATTACTAAAGATAATAAATTTTATAGAAGATGCAGTTTTTTGAATTGTGGCCCGTTCAAATTTTTTTAATGTACCTAGTATATGTAGTTAGAGATGTTTATAAAGTAGAAACACTCCCTTTAATTTAATGTTTTATTTAAATTTTCAAATTTAGAAAATTTCAGGAAGAAAAAATAATCAGTTCAATCTTAAAACTTAAAACGGTAATAAATTCTTTTACATTATAGATTGATGTACGAATTTTGGACCATTCTAATTACGTAAATTAACATTAGAGCCAAGTTAAAATTAAACAAACTAGACAACTCCCACTACTCTCTTATCCGAGGAATTCTAATTTTAATGTGAATTAATTCAATTTGTAGACTTCAGCGAATCATACAAGTTCAGTGCTCGCATTGTTGTCACTGTGCTCTAATTGCTAAGTGAAATCATCGGTGCATTCTGTCAGTATAATGGATTTAAATTTAATAGTTGAAGCAAACGGCATTTCAACTTAGTTTGACGTGTATTGTTTGACTGGGGAGGAAAATCAATATTTATTTTATTCTATTGTTCTGTCTATGAACGGAAAACATTAATGTCGTGAGTTTGGGATCTAATAAAAATATTTTCCGGTTCTTTGGTAATGTCGCTCTTTAACTCTGACGAAGATTATCAAAACTTCGACGTCGCAAAAAAAACTTTAAAGGCAACAAATTTTTGTATTCCTGCCGGAGCTTGGAAACAGGATGTAACCTCATAACAAACTTATTTTCGCAAATGAGGTCACCGTGTCTTTAAACTAGATCGAAGAGTCAACATTTTGTTTACACCAAACTAATTATTTTTAGAGAGATAAACACCATTTGAGAATTTTACAGGACTGTAATGTGAGGAGTCTAACAATCCGGCGCGGTGATGAAACCTTCGAATAAATTTTTCCTTTCCAACTTCCACCTTAATACATTATTCAAATACTTTTTCCTCCTTGAGGCTGAATCCCAATTTCCAATTAATTTACCAACGATCAACATTGAAATTACAGACGCGAACATTCATAATCGTTTCCTTGAATTCGTAAAATTAAAAGCAGGAATTTCTCCGGTTTAGATGTATTGCTTGAGAAATGAATTTTCCCAGTTTAATTAAAACTATAGGTTCTTGGTTTTTACCTTCAAAATCTAGCAGACTATCATCTGGCGACGACTCTGAGTAGATGGAAGAGGCGGTGCCGTGCCTCGCGGTTCTTAAGGAAGCAGCCAGTGTGTTGTTGATATTGAGCAACTGGTTTCTGTTGTTGGCGTTGTTGGTTAGCTCCCGCTTCTTCGTCCTTTGAGAAGGGTTGCACCATTGCACTTTATCTTGGACACTATTAATGTTATTCAGTGCTTCATTAGTCCGTCCTGTAAACTCGTTGATATCATATTCTGTGATATTCTCGGTGTTGTGATTAGACGTGAAGTTGGTAACGTTGCTATTTTGGATGGTGTTAATCCGTTTAGGGGAGTTTAATATGTCGTTGCTGTTACCATTATGAATGGACAGAGGCCCATCCACGGACTTGAGACGCATCGTTTCTTCCTGAAATAAGAAATTGGCCGTTAATTAAACTCCAACTATGTTACAAGTAGATTCATAAGATTTGATCCGAGAGTTTACACTTTTAGACCTAAATAAACAGCCGCTTGTTGCTAAGATTTAGATATGAAAGTTCCCTTCTCAGTTTCTCTCAATATTCTTTCAGTCAAGAATGCGCTTCCTGAGTAAATATTTAACATTTGCCCTGGTTTCACAGTTCTAATGTTTATTTTATAAGCGTGTAGTCGCTTGTTAATTTTTTATCAGAGAATACTTTAAATTAAATTGGCTCGTGAAGCTTCAGTACAAACAATTGCGATACTAGACAGACCCGAGATTATTATTTCATGAGCAAATTCCAGACTTTTTAATTTTCTCAGGTAGCTCCGAAACTTTGCACCTAAAATTTATGGAACATGTTTTTAGATCGTAAAAACTTGCTATGTTTTAGCACCTCTACATTATAATCTTGTTATTGAACACAAGCGCATAAATTTCAGATTTTGTTACAATCTTCCGGATCGTTATTGTAACTGAAATAATTTATTGTCGACCTAATTTCATTGTAAGCGGACTTAGCATTGCTTAATTATCGAGCGCTGAAGACAGCCTAACTTGGCACACTATATTTCATTTTCCAGTGGAAGCAAACAAATGCGTAGGTAATTGCGTTAATTCTGACTTGAACAAGATTAAGCTGCTTAAGTTTCTTTTACAAGCAATTTCAGGTTCAGCTAATTTATTGGGATAAATAAATTGTGGATGGTGAGTAAAGCATGGATATAAGAACAGGGAGTGTTGTAGTGGCGACAGCGGCGCCACAGGCAGCTGATAAATCCCTAAAAGCATTACTCTAATTAATAACGCCGCTTCTACCAGCTCCTCTAAACATATCATTCGGTTGTTGACTCCTTTATTGCTTTATGAGTGACAGGGTGTTTTTATATTTGAGGATTTGGTCGGAGAAATGGGTTTATTTTTCATTTCCTGCACTGTGACAATGTCGCAATATTATCTTATGGCTTACAAGAAAGTCCAATCTTGTTTTTGATTAACTTTTTTTTAATTTTACAATTTCTATGTTGGGGGGACTGCTATTTATCGATTGTTACATTTCTAAACTAGACATGTTCTGACTTCCTTCATTTTCTAACTCTAGAAATTTTTTGAATGTCGATTTTGTTGAATTTTTTGGAATTTTTTTGGCTGCTCAAAATTTTTGTTTTGGTTTTTTTAACTTTTTTAGGATTCTTTGGGAAATTTAAAGATATTTTAATTTTTTTTAGTATTTTCCGAGATTTTTAAACTAAACTAAACTGTTTCTTGATGATTTCCTAAACGTCCTCTGGAAATTTTTGAGGTCCTTTGGGTTTATTTAAGACGTTTTAGGCTTTCTCAAAATTTGTTTAGATTTTGTAAAAAATATTTGGGTTGCTCTAGAATTTTTTAGGATGCTGTAAATTCTTCAGGTTTTTTTTTAAGATGGCCAGGGATCCTCTAGGTTATTTCAACGGTCTTACAGATTTTTGAGTAGTCAGAATTTTATGTAATTTGTAAGAATTTATTGCGATTTTGCAGGCTGATGATTTTCGTCTTTTTAAAGCAATGCTTTAAAATGGAACGAATTTCATAAAAAACCTACAGCATTTTATAAAATCCGTAATGTTTTTTCAGATTTTTTAAATAATCCCAAAATCCAGGATGCTCAAAGATTGTTTGAGACCGTTTTAGAATTTTTTAGGTTTTTCTATGAGTATTTAAAACTCCATGAGTTTTTTTAAGATGTTATAAAACATTCAAAGACTTATTAAGATTCTTTAGAAAAAAATTTCTTGGTTCATTGTCATTCTACAATTGCTTAGATTTTAAAAGATTCTCTAGTATTTTACGATTTTTGTGTTTTTATGTTCTACCATGTTCTACCCCTAGAATATTCTACGATGCTTGAAAATTTAAAATGAGAATGGCCCTAGTAAGATTTTTTAAGTATTTCTAGAACGTTTCAAGAAAATTTAGGTTTTATTGAAGGATGCTATTAAATTTAATATTTTCCAAATTGTGGTATTTTTTTGGATTTCAAGGAGTCTCTAGCAATTATAAAAGTTTCTAGGATTTTATAAAGGCCTTTAATTTGCTTGAGTATATTCACCAAAAATTTTTACGAATTTTCGGGAATCTATGAATATTCTGTAGAATGTCTTAGGATTTCTTGAGTGTTTTAAAATTTAATGAGACCATTTTTATCATATTTATCAGATTAAATCATTTTAGGAATCTTTCAGGAAATTTACCTTTAATTTTTTTTAAATTTCCAAAAGAGAAAACTCCCAATTTTTGCGTTCCTGTAACGAAATAAGAATCTTCCGCATAACCCGTAAACTATGCCGAAACTTGAGACTCATTATTAAGTAAGCACTCTGGGCCTCCAAATTTCCAGTTACGATGTACTTCGTTTAATGATTATTAATGACAGCGCCTTGAGGGTGTTAAAAGTGACATTACACACCCTAAAAATTGGAATACAACCTTACTTTATTAAGCGTTGCCCCATTACCATAAAACCCGTTAAAAACTCCTGAAAAAAAGTAAAATCAGATGCGGGCTGCACACTTTTCAAGCTTCCCAATCTGTCTCAGGTAATTTCAGATGATGCACGCCAAAATTGTTCTAAATGGAACAAAGAAAATTGAGATTTGGTATCAGAGATCTTCGTGTTGTGGGCGCTGTTTTTATTTTTAGACAATAATAAAAGAGTGGGCGCAAAACAAAGCACGAGGGTGTGAAGACGTGCCCCACTCAAGACATTCTCTCATATTCATTCATGGAAACGTACCAATTATTCAGCAATAAAACAGCTTTATGGCAAGGCTGGTTATTACGGATCAATCGCGTTAATGGCGTGTTCCGGTTAAATAATTAATTTTGCTAATGCCCAAAGTTGTAGATTTCGTAATTTTACTGCGAATTAATTAAGAGAACACGCGTCGCAGGTTTCTGGCTGAGTTACAGTTCAAATGGGATTTATGACAGTCGTAAATTTTCTTGTCAACTGGGTAATAGTAATGGTATTAGAAGCCGCAAAATCCATTTGATTTTTAAATATTCAGGGCTTCTCTAGGCGCGTCGAAACAGAAAGGATGAGTCAAATATTTAAGAGGAACATAAATTTGCCATTGAAAATAAAAATTGACCGGTGAACTGCGCCCTTAAAAGCTAACATGCCAGAATGGACATTGTGAAAGGACCGTTGACCTTTTCTAGACGGTCAATTAAAAAGAATGAGCGTATTTGCACGTGTGAGATGGTGGAGCTAAATTAGAAGAGTGCCTAGAACCATCGCTGTAACGATTAGGACGAAGTAACTAGGTAATCGTATGTTTGAACTAATTTTAATTAGAGGAAAGAACAACAAAGAACGGAGAGGTCTGTTTATTTTCTTGAGTTGCTTTGGATTTAAATGAAACTCCAGTCTGTCGCAATCTAGCTTGTTTTTAGCACAGCTTCTTAAGAATTTTATATTGCAGAGTTCTTAATTTCCAAAATATTTGATTCCTGGACTTTTATCCTCCCGATTTAAATTTTATAAAGAATTGAACGGAAGTTATGATCTCAAAAATCTAAAGAAAAAAAAAATCAGGATTACCCAAAATCGGAGTACCGAATTTTGTTATGAATTTGATGCACCAGATCTATTAAATTGTCACAGGGGAACCCGGAATTGTTTGCAAAATATTTCATAATTTGCAATCCAACTGTGGTCATCATTTTGATTGCATTCAGTATTCAATTGTTTCAATATTCATTATCGACTGTCCAAAGAGAACAACATTCATTTTGTTTTCAAATAATCCACCGAAACCAAACCCACAATTTCAATATTTGCTTTGGTTTTTCCTTTCCTCGAATTTTTACATTTTTTGTCTCTCATATTGATCCCACCTACACCTAATTAAGCCTTACGTATCTGTTTTAATTGAGGTTTTGAATTACGAACTTATCTCTTTAGTTTGACCTCGTCGTTAACACACCCCCGTATCATATTAATAGGATGCGTCAGAGTTGGAAACTTCATTATGCAATTAAATATAAAACGCACTGGTTTATTTATTGTGGATCTTGATAGTAAAATTCGCTTCGATCGATACCTTTAGTTTCACGCAAAGAAAGGACAATAATATTCAGATTTCAATTACGGAGGCGACTTGTTGGCGGCGGTATAATCAATGGCCTGCCCCCAAGCATTCGTTACTTCCACAACACCGCACCAAAATTCAATGCTTTTAATCGATCCAAACTATTTTGTAGAAAAAGTAGACTTATCGTTAGGACAATTACAATTGCTTTCCTTGATAATGGCAATTTAATAGCCCTACAAATAAAGTGAATTTATTGAAATTGTTTGGAGTTTTTTCTCTAGTACTTGGTAACGTGAGAATAATGAATACCCTAACAGCTTTGAAATTACAGTGCACTAAACATACCATTTTTATTTATCCATGTGGAGGCACAAATTGGACACATATTTTTGAGTGGTGCAAAGAAATATCGCTGCATATCGTGATATTTCTATTGTGCTGCGACTTCACCACATTGTTGAACTCGGAGATTATTTATACAAAATTTATGGAACACAAAGATACGTTCAATTTTATGGATGAATGAACCGCCTACCAAGCTTGTTGAACTAAAACTGACGAGATCGCGTGTGACGCACTATACGAAAGCTGAGTGTCGTAATACAGCTTTACTGGTGTTGGAAGCTCGGGGTTTATTTAATGCCTTAATTGCGAAGGCAAGTGGATAACTATCAGTATGCGAATGTATGCTCGTTCTACATAAAAGGATTTGGTGTGGGAATTAGAAAAACATGACAGAAGGACGTGAGAATGGATTTACGAGAGCTTCATGAACTCATTGGTTTTAGATCGTGCTTTTTACTAGTAATAAAGACAGCTGATTCTGTCGGTTTCACAATTTGATTTTCTTACTTTTTTCGCTTCGGTCGGAATTGGTACAGAAGTGCAGATTCTTCACTTTTCATTTTTTAGCTCGCATTTTTATATTCCTACACTTCACATGAAAATGCCTTCTGGTATTTGCTTAATAAATTACATTTTGCGTTTTTTTTACACTCAAATATTTGAAATTTGTTTAATTTTTTTTTATCTTAACATTTCGTTTATCGCAATACAATTCCAAAGCTCAGAAATGTGAGGCTAACGTGATTTTAAACTAACTTTTTTTTTATTACAATATTTAAAATTTAAAACAATACTATTTTTTTATTGGTACTTAACTAAAAATTGATAGTTTTAATGGCAAAACAATGAGGTATCTTTCGTTTTAGTAGACCTTTTATTTATTTTTCGAAGCTTTGACAGATAGAAAGATGCGACTTGCGATGAATAATGTTGTATTTTTGGTTTTTTGACTGCCATTTGTAAAGGTTTTGATCTACCGATTTCAGATTTGGCCAATTGATAGACCTCGAGCTGCTCTTTCGATTGATGTAAACTCAGAAGTATTAAACTTTGTTTTTGGCCTGGAAAAGAGAGTTTAAAATGATCTCTAAAAACCTATTCGGTCAATATTTCGTTTATCTCTGGAGAAAACTCAAGTTATTGAACCTCATTTAACGCAAAATTTCACGTAGAGACCAAAACTGTGTTGATTTTTACGTACGTCAACAAATAACTAAATTAGAGGCGATTGAAGGTGGAATGTTTTCAGAGGTCAAACATTTTAAAGCTCTAGAATATTTAGTGTTCGATATCCTCAAAACTACGACAAATAAAAAAATTTGGTTTGCTTCATCGTTTTTCTGGCATTTTTGTTGCATCCCGGATTCGATTTGTTTTTAATTTATAAGGTAATTTTTGCAGTTCTGTAATAAAAAAAACAATAAAATTTCAAGACATTACATTTCACCAGTCTACTAAATCTTGCAAATTACAAATATTAAAATAAAAACAAGAAATAAAAAATTATTTTGAGTAAAAGAGTTCATTTGGCAACTTTAGATTATAGAGCATTTTTTTGATGAAATTGCCAGTGCCATTTAAAGGCACCAAATGTTTACGTTTTCGATACCGGAAACTACATTTTTGTTAAAATAAAGTGATTTTTTTGGCCTTATCGTCACAATCTCTTTATATTTCCGTATACTGCATAAACTAGAGGCGTTAGGAGCCACTTTTGCCGGGATTAAAATTTTCTAGGTAAGCAGTGAACGTTTCAATGAACCGTCTAGACTCAACTAGAAAGTACACAAAAGACCACAAAAAACCCAAAGCGCGCTGCTGTTACCTTTATTATCAACAAAAACAAAAAACCATTCCCCAAACTACGCTCACGACAAAATTTCATTCCAGAAAACCCAACATTCAATTAATGCGCATTCTGTGCCCCAATAAAAAAAAAACCATGACCCATTAACCAAAAATGTGCGTTTTCATAAAGAAAATGTTATAAATTCGGGCCTGAATATCGTGAAAAAGACGCATTTCTAAAGCACCGCACGTATTTTGTACGAGAACATTGCATGTGTCTGGTTCCAGACGCTCGGCATCGCGGCGCCTTTAACGGTTATAGCCTTTCCCGAGCCAGGCCTTTCCAGGACAAATGAGTTCGCGACTATCGGGATGATATGTGGTACGTTATGGCGACGCCCAAACATAACCATGGTGGGACTTTGCGAGGTGACAAAAGGATAATTCTGTAATTTAAAATGGAGAGTAGAAAATGAGGGCGTCGAAATGGAATGTTTACATTAAAGACGCCTGTTCTTCCTTAAATATTTAATAAATATGTCGAGCATTTGGATGCGCTGTAAAGTTTACACGTCATCTCGGTGGTGGTTTACATTTTTGAAAATAATAATGAAAAGATTGGTCCGAGTCGATACTTTCTGCATTTTCCGAAGGAATGTAATCGTTTGAAACGACTGAGGAAAATGGTTAGATCATTTAACAGAGATCCGGGCGTTTGTGACTCCTTTATATTTACAATTTTCATGTTTGAATAGATATGGATGTTTGACTAAGCTCTCTAGAGATCTCAATATGTGTTTACAGAAGCGCAAGCTTCTTCGACGGCGAATGTCGCAATAAACGTCGGAAATTATTTCTTGTAGTTTGCACTGTGTATCATGAAACATTTCAGCTTCAGAGTCTACTGAAAGACATTATTTTCGAACAATAAAACTGTTATTGGAATAGACAATATGTAAACATAATCACGTTCATTTAAGGAAATTTCGAACGATTTAGAACACAATGGTCTATTTAGGTTGTTTAGTTTTATTTGCTTTTTTGTTGGATGCAATCTAAATCACGGAAAATTATTTCTGTGCTGCCATTTCATTCGTTGTATTGTGTTTTATAGAAAGACTAATTATTATTATCTTGAATTAGAATTTAATTACGAAAACTGTAATAACATCAGTCTGGAGAATGTATTTTTGGTTGCATATTTATAAATAATGCCACGTCGAAAATAAAACTAAAAATCCAATATGCTTCACAATGGACTATTCTGCTTTAGAGAACAAGTGGTGTTATCGTACAATAGTTTGTTTAATGTGTTATAATCAAAGCAGCAACATTCATTCTTTGTAATTTTATCGTTGTGAGCAACAAATAGGAAAAAGTAATCAGTAATAAAGAAAGCACCATTTACACGAAGTGTAATTGCAGTTTCGCACGTTCTGCAATGTGAAATAACAAAACGTCTAAGGAAACACGTGTCGAGTAACGATTACGTCGGATTACGGTAACGTAACGTAATTGTTTTAAACTTAGCAACACTTATGAAATTGTGTTTGAAGAAGTTGAAACTATCCGCTACACTTTTTGCGTGGAAACTTTGCGTCTCTGTGATAACGAGCAACTGCAATTCAGACTGCAAGTTTTATGCGATGTAATAAATTTCTGCTGAAACTTGGAAGACGGTTCGTTTGCGTTTTTCTTTTAGGAAAGGAAACTTTTCTATCCCGTACTATTTTAATGGAATTCAGTTTTCTGTGTCTTTGCAATTACTGTGTTGGTTTTGGGTCGAAACTCACTTAATTTGGGACAAAAACTGAAATCTAATTTCCGCTTTGAAATATCAAGTGCTAGTTAATTAAGCATTTTAATTGGTAATTCTTCTTGCTAATGTCCGCTTTTTATCTGGAAGCTTTGTTTAGTGTTTTATTTAAATTCAAATCACATCCGGGCGAGATTTCTGAAGTTCGCAAGAGCCTTTTAAGGGTTCGAGCGGGTTTACTTTGTTTTAGGGATGTTCAAGGGAAAAGGGCCACAAAGTTCGAACCGGTAACGGTAATGTGATTACTTCACTACCGTTAGGCGGATAACTTTTGATGCTTCGAAGTTATTATGATTTAAGGCGACGACACTGCGGTTTTTTCAAGGTTAGAAAAATTTCTTCCATAAAACATCTTTGTTCTAATACTTGTAGTCATGTAAAATGGACATTTTTTCTTAGAATATGAATAATTTATAACAGTGTATAAATTATTGTTTTTGTTCCAAAAGTCGAGTTTATCATTAGTTTTATTTCAGGAGTTTTCCATAATCACACTTATCACCTCGGATGCATAATTTATGAGCCCGCCTCCCTAAAAATGTAAATGCACGTTAATTTATTAGTTTTCTTGCATGCGCCATCTGCCACCATTAGATAAGCAGTCCACACATGAAACTCTGGCATTAACAGCAAAGATTTGTAACAAATTGTGCCTTAATAGCAACAAAAAGACAAATAACTCCCTGTCAAAATTTAGCGTGGCAAATCGCCATTTTCATTAAAATGAAATATGTGTGAACATTAAAATAAAATTAATTGCAATGAATTATCCCGAGAGCTACGTATAAACACCATAGGAAAGCTTTTAACAGAAACACGCCGAGAATTTCTGATAAGACGCACATTTATACCAACGAATTGGCAATTTATTCCAACGGAAAACAAAAATTTAATTTGGCCACTCGTTGATGGAGAAATTTTCTCCCGAGAGCGCATTTCCGAGATAATTATTTCCTTCGTTTCCTTAAATCACACGTCTTCGAGACAATACGTGGAGGATAATAATATTATTCATCACGGCAGGTCTTATATTGGATTCAGTGCAGAATTCAAGAATGGCCTGGAAATTCCACCCACAATAACACTGTTCATGGCAGGATGATAAATCGGTCTAGGATGCAGAATGCAGCTGCTATGCAGAAAGCTCAAGCTGTTCTACTTCTATAAATATCGTGTTATCAAGGGCTTTGTTGGAAAAGCTCGGAAAAACGTTATGTAAGAGTCATTATCGCAAATTAATGGACTTAATCTAAATAATAATCCGACGGAAATTATGGCCTTGCAGCGGGTAATTATATTTTCACACTTATGGATAGTTGTTGGATTGGAGGAAGGTTGTAGAGTATAAAATTACCGTCACAATGAAAGAACGAATTATTGGCATGAAATTATTAAATTCTGTCACTTTTAAATTGTCACAAAATGCTACAAACTTTGTATTCTTTGCATTACATTTGCTTTTAGAATATCAATGACTGTTTTAAGGCTTTGAATTTTCCAATATTTTTAAATGGTTAAAATGTTGCTGCTTCTTACAATCTCAATTCTGACTCTTTTAGTTTCTTTGTACAATTATTCAGTTTTATCGAATTCTATATTTTCAGTGATTTCAGATATTTGAGATACTCTTATTCTTCAAATTTATCAAATTTCTTATATTCTTTCAAATTATTGGTTTCTTTAAACATTCTTGTCTCAAGTTCTTGGTTTTCTTCGTCGGTTTTCTTAGATGCGTGTTTTCTTTTGATCTTTTAGATTGTTTTTGATCAAAAAAATTCTTGAATTTGGAGAAGTTAAAGTTTAGGATGAGATTTATTAAAAAATTAAAATGAAAAAAAAAATATATATTTTTTTAAATTGCTGTGAAAATCCATTTTTTTTAAACTTAAGAACGCAATGACACAGTATGCGGCTATGCAAACTAAGGATCTATGTACTTGTAAAATACGTTTTAATTAAAGTTACATATTGAACCACAAATAAAAACTAATAAACTGAGCGAAACATTATTTCGGAATTACATTCGAGTTGAATCTCTCGAGCCACCTGTGATTGCTTCCATAATACATCTGACTGTCGTAATTACTACATATCAGTGTTGCTGCTTCCTTATCAAAATATTTATGCACCTCCGCGATTAATCCGCCGATAACCCTTAAAGCAATAATTTTATTTTAAGTATTTTTCCAGAAGTGTAGCTCGAGTCTCAATGGGACCCGAACTCGAAATTCATTTCTATATTTAATTTGATATCTACGGAGTTCCAGAGAAGCTCTTTCTTATTTCAACGTAGCCATGGTAACGGACAAGAAAGTATATGTACCCTTCCTTGTTTTATAGTTTTACTTGAAATGGAATTTTTACTCGACCTACTACACTTTAGAATTGTTTAGATTAAGTTTACAAGAAATGGATAAATTGGATGAGTTCTGGTTAATAACATGGCGTGCACTTAGTTGGGGTGACTGATGGTGCATTTTACAAGACGGAAACATTGTGTACTGTATGACAGAACATATTTTTATTCCGTTACAGTTGGAAACGCAAAGGATTTCCTCGTTGATGGAAAACAGCGAATATTATTGTTTGCTCTGAAAGCAATATCAACCGGCACAGTTATTTCAAGTTTACTTTTGAGCCTATATCCGTGCCGGAAGCGAGGTCTAAAACGGCCAAAAAGAGTATTCACTAAAAAACCATCGGTGGAGTCAATTTTAGCTATTATAAGCAGGTACCCCGGCGCATCCACCAATTTTCCATGCACATGTGTGTGTTTCCGTTTTTCTTTTCACTGCAGTACAATAGATTCTGTGTCGGCTTCACACTCAATTAATTTTATTTCTAGGAAAGTATGTATAAACGAGGTGGATGACGCATAAAGAAAGCTCTGTGGCTTGAAGCTTTTTTCGTTTATACAGCGAATAACGTTCGGTGTAGCTTTTGTATGGACTGCCAAAGCCTAGCCTACTGCATTATTACGGGGTATTACACGAATAAAGGGCTTGCGAAATAATGGGATGCTTTTTGGTAGATATAGGTCAACAGAGCTTTCCAAGAAAAAAGCGGTTAAATTATCAGACACGTTACGTTACTTAGCTAAATTAGATCTTGTGAGTGTACGTTTTAATTTGAGCCGGTACAAATAAATTGTTTTATAATGTTGCAAAATTCACTTGAATGTTCAGTGTTTCATGTTCTTAAGGAAGTTTTAAGGTGTCTCAGTTTTGCCGCTAGGGAAATCAAGCGTGATAGTCTCGTATAGGTATTGAAATGTAGTGGGCCCTTAAGGGCCATATTAAGGGAGTATTACACACTTTTCATCATTAGTTGGTCAAATGTTGATGCTATCACGTTGGAAGCGCGGATTTTATTTCAGCGCGAAATTATTCATAACCGTTTTAGCACGTGTATTTTAGTTAACTCGGTGAGTATTTAAATATAAAATTTAGTCGTGTAAAATAGGCGATAAAGTGGAACTAACAAACTCATTATAATTATATGTGGTAATTGGTTTTTGATTGACATAAACTGACTAATTAATTAATTACATAATTACTTTATTATTGCAGCAAGCAGGTTTTTAATTGTTAACAACTGCTTGTGTATTTTCGATAATGTTTTTCCATTGCTTTTCTCTCGCCCTCAGATATCCAAAATTCCGACAGGATGGAAAAAGCTAATACATAATAAGTGACAAAAAATGTCTTTACCGGAGTTCTCGTCAGTTTAACAATAATCGTGGTAGAGAAATGTTGCTTTCACAGTGCAAAATCGTTCAAATTTGAATTATTTTAAGTTAGATTTTTTTATTCTTTGTTAGTGGTTTCTTCAAAAGTGTTGTGATGAACCTAAAGTTATAAGTGTTTGTTTATGGGTGAAACTGAATTTACGCGTGATGACATTGTGGATTGTCCACTGGAAGGCATTTGGTAATTTTTCACAATAATTTCAGGTTACTTTTTCATTATTTTGTATCTAATTAAAATTTTATTTTGGTCTACAAAGCGAGTCGGAAATGTTTATATCAAACAAATTAATTATTTTCCAATACCCAATTTTTGAAATGTGTCCTGTCTTTAAAATCAGTAATTAAAAGCAAAGTTAAACAAATTCGATAAGAGCAAGTGTAAAGGATTTTTTGTTTGAACGGTTTTACAATCTATTGAGTTTAAAATCTTTGCATTTTATGCGGGTTTACTCCGTATATCTTAAATGCATCAATTCTCGTTTTCGCCTCAAAAACCTTTAAGAAAATGACTCATAAAACACCTTTTAAAAATATATTTTGGTCGATATTTAGTTTATTTGTGGAGTAAACTTAAAATTATTCTTGTATTACGTAGAATTTTTCTTAAAATCTAAAACTGTGCTATTTTTTTTGTACCTACGTCAACAAATAACTGAATTAGAAGCATTTGAAATTTTGGGTTGTCGCAAAAATTTTGAAGCTCGGGAAATGTCGCTACTCCATATCTCTGGAAGATATGGTTTCTGCCATCGTTTCTCTTGTGCTTTGTTGTTTAGAATCTAATTTACAAATTAAAGTTTTGGCGAACATTTTGTACAAAAGTGTAAGATTTAATGCCTTTTGCTTTTGTAATTGTAATTTAAATGTTTAGGACGTTAGTTTTCTGCTATTATTTAAAAGCAAACCATTTGAAAATTATTTTAACCCAGCGCATCCACCATTTTCACATTTTTAAGAATCTACCAATAAATCTGAGTAATCACGTCACAATTTTCCTCGCTCAATATAATTTTAAAAATGACACCTTTATAGCTTTACCATAATCCACGTTATACGATGTAATAAAATAAAGTAACATCTTCCATGCAATTTCGCCACCATTTTCGGTATAAACGCGGCTTTAGAGCCTCGCTGTCACAACCACATGTTGAAGCCCTAAGCCCTGCCACTCTTTAATTGTGTGCTAGGTTTTATTAATTTTTATAGTCAACCTGGCTCGTATGAGAGGTGATTGGTGTGTAATAAAGTTAGCGGCAAAGATCGTCTGTATCCACGGCAACCACTTAATGCCATCAATCTTCGCAGCCCACTGATTTTATATGAAGTCGATTACAGGGTTATAGTGGTACTTTAGTGGGCTATCGCCCCAAAGAGACCAGATTAAACAAATCTTTTCTTTATGATTGGAGTCAAGTGTTAGGTTTCGACCCATTTAGTCTTATCGGAGTTTTACGAGCTTTTATCGAAACTGTGACAAAATTAAATAGAAAGAACAATAGTTTCCGGGCAAACACTATCAAATTTCAGCGATGTATCGGAATGGCTATATGCAATTAGTTATATTAACCCATAGCTTGGTTTTCAGGCGTTGCAAAGCTGAGTTATGCACATAGGTACGATGGAAATGGGGAGAGTGGCAATTAATTTTACTTAAAATGTATTTGTGGGCCAGACTGTGGTAATTTTCATGAAACCTTATTAAGGTTGAAACTCGGAAAGTTGGAAGAAAAATGTGAGGTTTTGCAGATTGCAAGTGCAAAAAGATTTTGTGGTTTCTGAACGAATTACAGTAGAGGAAGAATACACGCAATAACAGACAGGTCATTGTGAGGCCATTATTGATTTTTAATAAACCTCGGTAGAGCTTGAGGGGTAATAACCGACAAAAATTGCTGTATTAAAGATAATACAAGTATTTGAGCCACTTTTTCGATATACCTTTAAATTGAATAGTAAACTCTCCAAACCAACACTGACTTTTATGGCTTTGTGCCTTGTATATCTGCCCTTATCTCGCATCTACGCCGCATGCGACTATAAAAAAATCCATGTTGAATCTCGAGCAATAACTGAAAGTACAGGTCTATCTCCCTATTTTGCTCCCCAATTCGCTTAATGATCCAATAATTTGGTAAACTCCAACTCTTGTTGTTGACTAATTGCAGTATTTGCTTAGTCGTGATAAAAACAGTCGTATTGTTCTCGAAAATGTCATTCCAATTTGCCCTCGGGGCCTTCAATCGAAACAGTGATGCAACGAGCCATAAAAACATTTTACCCCTAAAACGTCCCGAAGTCTATTAATTGTTCGGTTGTTTTATTATCTGCTTTTACATCGCTTTTATGAGCATTGAAAAGAATCAATTAATGTTGAAGAAAAACGCTCGAAATTGTTCACCGTTTTACACCAAATTCCGGTGGTAGCCATTTCAATGTTGTTCTCACACTAATGGAAAATCAATACGTCAAGTCAACTCTGACTTTTTATGGCTGGTTGGTTGTTATCCACCTTCAATAAAGCAGAAGAAGTAAGAAGTAAATAAACAAGAAGGCGGTCAATATCGCGGGGCGAGATTCAAACTGTTGTCATAAAAAATGTCCTGGAAATTTATTATTATTAAAATGGTGCATGCACGGAGATTGAATTTTAAATTAAACATTTTAAAATGTTTAATTATTTAATATACAATTTTAATTAGTATCGATTGTAATACTTATTAATTCAGTTGCAAAATGATATCGGCAAACGGAAATTTGTCAAAAATGGTGGATGCGCCAACACACTTTTGAGATTTACAGAATAAACTTTGCTTGTTTTAATTTTAAGTGTCCTAAATTACAAAATTAAAATTCCAAAAAACGGCGTGGTCTTCTAACGATACATGTTATAAATATAGCTGTGGCCTGTTTCAACAATTCTTTCAAACTACTCTTTACTGGACTTTCGCGTGCTCGTCCTAATTAAGATCTCCTTGCCCTCGTCACTGTTTTCCTTACTTTCCTCGACACTTACATGTTTCCTTACAAATTGGAGCTTTTTTCGCGTTTAGCATAAAAATTGTACTCTCGATTAAAGCTTTCGAGGTTACATAAATTTTCCAGTGGTCTTGTTTTCCGCCGCTGCTACTCCAAGTGCTTTATCAGCGCTTTCGTGACGCAAAGTTATAAAAATTTCCTACGCTAGAAAATGTTGACCCTCGTGAGCCTGTAAACATATCCATCTTAGTTTTGATTTTCTTCATAATTTATGGCGTGTCAGCGTCCCATGGTGACGTACACCCAACTTCATGTTTCTCCTTATTCGTTCGTCATGGAACAAATTTTTATTTATTCTACGTGATTAATGATCGAGCTTTGTTCGATTTGTTGAGCTGGCGCCCTTCCAGTTCTTCTAGGGCTTATCATGAGCTGGAGCCAATATTGTCAAAATCAACACGCTTCAAGTATAAATCACGTCTTGTGGTCTAATTTCGTGGTATAATCTAAACGTACAACACCTTACGGCTCTCATAATCAATAAGTGAAGTGTGTCGTAAAACCCGGCAACATAATATGGGTTAAAGCGATCGGAAAAAACGCCGACGGAATCGGAATTTTTCCCGGGAAATTAACTGCGATTGTTTATAATGCGGAACCAATTAACTCGTTTCAGTCTAACGATGGGTTATGAGATATTGCCTGAATAAACGCTGAAATGATTGGAATGAAACAATTTTCTGTTTTGCACGGACGTTTTATTCGATTTCATGAGCCGGCAGCAGTTTTTAACTTTTTACCGGATTGGGAAATACATATTTATGGTTATCAAATCTGTCGATATGGCACACTTTCATCAATATTCATTTCGAGCCAATAACCGTCACTATGATCGATCTGCTTTCAGAATTTAGACGCATCGCCCATCACTACATTTAATTAAAAATAAATTGTTATTTAGGGAAATTTAGGAAAAATGTTGAGTGTGTTCTTTTTGTAAATCAGACAGCTCAAAAGAAATATAACTCTGAAGATATAAACATTATGGAAATTCAAAGAATGTTTGTTTTTTATTTTTGGGCATGTTTAAAATACTTGAAATGAAGGTCTGAGTAATTAGATGAAGACAAAACTTTTTGAATTCAGGAATTTTGGATGTACAAAATTGAGAAATTTAAGGAATATAAATCCAATGAATTAAAAACAATATAAAGTTACAATTTTTTGAGTAGTTCTAAGAGTTAGAAGAGTAAAAAATTAGAATAAAATGAACAGAATACAAAAAATATTTCTAAGGATTTGAAGAAGTAAAAAATCTAAAAAATCAAAAGGTTAACAGGAAGGACAATTCCAAGTCCCTAAGCATAAGAAAGAGTTGAAAATGAAAAAAAATATTATAAGTCGAATCTGAAAGTCTCAAAATTTACTTCTCTCTTATTTAAAATAAATTAAAAAATCTAAATCTTACTAAACTCAAAAAATTCTAAATAGTCAAAAATAATCGAAGTTTTTTTTTCTAGTTTTTACATTTTATCGCATTTTTACGTAGTTTTTCAAATTCCATTTTGCAAGAATACGAATCATATTATGCTATATACGCCCTTTAATCATAATCTAAGCGGAATTTCTCGGTTTTATTCTGTAATCTTCCTCATAAAGATGCTGAAATTAATTTCGTTATTTATGTGTTTCTTGGTTGCTTTGTCGACATTTATTGCATGATAGGGAGCTTGGGTTGAGCGGAAATCAGAATTAGTTTGATGAAGTTCCGATGGTAATTAACTCTAGTTTCTCGATCATGATTATCACCGGGAACTAATTCAATGTAGCTGCACGACTAGAAACTTTTTTCAACCTTTGAAAAGTTTAATGAAAAATTTGAAATAATTTCAGCTGATTTTTCTATAAAAACAAAAATTTGTTACTAGTCTAGACATTCAAAGTAAACATTGTCGAGCCGTAAACATGCAATTTACGTGTCGACAACAGAACAAAGTTTAAAAAAAGCCACAGCGTGTGATTAAGAACTCAGACGAGATTTAATCAAAGCAACTATCGTTCATTTTCCAGCAAATGCTAACAGTTGTAGCATGTCGGAATCAACAAAAACTGTAAATAGACTGGCGCAAAAAATCACCAAACAAGCAGTTTTATTCGTCTTGGCAAAGGTTCAGAGCTGACCACCTCGGAGACTAAAGCTATTTAACAGTGGGTTAGAATTACACTTCGGACGTGGTCGTTTGTGATTGTCTTAAGAGTGAAGTTGAGTTTAAGCCTTAATATGCACAATGGGCCCAACCTCAATCCCTGAAGTGCTGTACGTCCCTGAGCCATTATCTTTATCCTTTTAAAATAGGTCGTTTTTAAATTGGCTGTTAAATCTCTGATTTACAAGAGAGGTGGCTCACATTTTATGAAAAAAAAATTGGTCATCTTTAATGGGTGCTGTAAGAAGAACAATATTCTCATAGAGGAATGAGACTTTATTTTATTGCCCCACAAATTGTACTTTTTCTAGTTGAATTGGCTTCGAGTGAAATTTATGAATGTGAGGTCATGCAAAGATAGTGCAAAAGGAGCAACTCGCCAGCTCTTGTAACATTTAATCTCCATCGTGAGACAATGTAGCAGCTTCAATGGCTCATACAGCACCTCCGCAACAAGAGCATCTTTATTAAGTGCATCCTTTTAAAAAAAATTTCCCGGTTTTAATTTCATCGTAGCCAACATAAATTCTCAAGTAATGGAAGTTTGGTGCACTTGTGCACATAAATAATGGCGCAAATTAGCACCGATTCCGCCATAGAAATGTAACGACCATCACGTGGGAGGAGGTGGAGCAATAATTCTCTACCTAATTTCGTGCTAAAGTGGCTGCCTAATGCCGATAGGGTCCAATTCAGAAATTAAAAAACCAAACCAATAATCGTTTGCGAAACAAATTACAATAAAACTGGTACGTTGCTGAATTCTTCGTTTAAATTAGAACCATTACTGTTCCCCAACAGTCGTGGCGCAATGTTTCGCCAAAAATTAAGCTTGGTAATTGCATAATCCAAACACTGGAAGCATTTTAAACAAGTCTTATTTAGTGGGGACAACGACACATTCATTTTTATTGGAACGGTCGACACGCGAAATTGAAAATTTCGTCGAAGATGCTGAAAATCGACCTACTTTTATTTCTTTCAGAGCTGAATTGCGGTGTTTCTGGAGATATCCGATTACCGGAGCAACGAGTGATAATTCTCTGTTGTCTTTGACAGATTTTGTCGCCGGAAATTGATACTCGGGCATCTATTCGAATTTTTAAACTGGGAGCACGGCTGGCGTGGAAGTTTTTATTGGAAGCATTACGACGATTTAAAACTTATTATAGCACATACATTAAGACTAAGACTGCAATGTAATTTCAAAAACTGTTGAATCTGTAAAGTTACTGTTGTCTTTGTAGTTAAAGCAAGTTCGCCAAGTTCAAAGACACGTGCGCAGCTTTAGGAACAATGTTGCTACTGGAAATAAATATTTATCGCTGAGTTGTAAAATAGCTCCATCCATAAAGTTTCGATTCTCGTCGCTAAATCATCGTGACTTATTCCACCTGTTTACTTATTTTATTATAACAGATTAAAGAATGCCCTGAAACCACAATAGTCCGTTTGCGTGCTGCTAGCTCTTTAGATTACTTACCTACGTTTTATATTATTATCCTGTTGGATCCACTTTTTTCATTAAACTACGTCAGTATCTCGTGCGAAATTCTATTCGTGGTTATGGATGTAAGGTGCGAAAAAATAATTGAAAGCAAAGTAGATTTCTGTGTCGTTAGGCTGAGGTTTAAAACAAAGCTGAAGAAAATCCCAATTTTCTGCCATTACCGTGAAATCTAATCCAGGCGAACCTTGAAATTCCCATTATCGCATCCACGTTCTTTACTATGATCTCAACAGAGCAATTAGTTTTAATTATGCGCCCAGTAACGTTAACCCGTAAGTTTTCACGGTGATATATAAGGCGCTTTCTAATTGGGTACGTAGCCGACACCTTACGCGATCACTTGAAATGTTACTGCGGTACAATTACGTTCAGCTTTATATTGCTGTAATTGAGGTCGTATGTTACTTTGAAGAAAGTCGAACCTTGAACTGGCGATAAGTCGACCCAAAAATTTCCCTTTTAATTAAAACCGCTCCAAAATTAAAGGGATTGGTAAAATTTTCTTTAAATTAGTCCCAAAGTTATGTTTGAACCGGAAAAATTGATAAATTTTGTCCGGCGCATTCACCATTTTTGAGCGCTTTTTTTTCCTTTAGACATTTGTAGTGTACCGTTTTTTTAAACAGTTTTTTATACATAAACAAATATTTAGAACAAATTTTATTCACACTGAAAGTTTGAATTTGGAAGACAAAATTTGAAACTCCATGCATGAATCAATAATGGGCACTTTCATTGGAGTTATGGACAGTCAGTAATGGCCATTCATTGATATTCAATAATGGTCATCTGACAAATGTTACAAATCAATCGACAAAGTAAAAATAAATAATATCGAAAAAAGTTGGTCATTTGTAGTAATCAGTTTGCTGTTAGGAAATAAAGATAAAACGAGTAATAAATGTCAAGCCTAATTCCACGTAAAATCCAAATTCTTAAGTTCTGAGTAATGTTTCTTTGGGAAATCTAGAAAATAAACCAAAAAGTAGCAAATGTAATATAAAAATTTTACATGAAATTCTGTAATTCCGACAGATTTTGTATTACTGGAATAGACGTTTGTTTGCATTTAAAATCTTTTACTTTCAAGGCGCTTATTAAGTGTAGTAAACACATAATTTTTGTATTACAAGAATTATGCATTTTAGATTATTTTGAGACGAACTCAAAATTAAAATTTTATAGGTGTATTAAATTTTACACCCTTGACAATTTTTTGCTAATAAAATATGAGTTTGTAGACTTCATGGAAAGTTTTATAGCGCCGGACAGTGTAGATTTCTACAAGAAGAAATTATAGAAAATATGTAATAACTATGAAGTTAGAAAGTCTTTATCTATAAACGATAGATGGTGTATTATCAAACACCGATCGTCAGTAGTTTCCTCAAAATTGTAAGAACCGTTTTATTTGATGGTGTTTTAGTGACAGTTTTTTTTTTTTGTAAAAATTTGTCATACATAAATAAATGTTCTTATAATCAAAATTTATTACCGTCAACTACTATTTTAGTAGAAGTGTTATGTGCAGTTTTCTTCTTATTCTACAATCTAATCTCTAAAGTTTTTTTTTAAATTGTTAGTCATCTAATATCGAACAGATCTTGTGTGATAAAATCTAATTGAAACTAAAGACAAATTTCAACGAAACAAATTAGAAGTTGTTTGTTCAGAGATGAAAAAAGAATAATTAGAAAACGATAAAAATCAAGAATTTTAGAATTTTTACTTATAGAACGAGCTTAACATTCAAAACTGTGTATTCAATTAGATAACTCTGACATTATTATTTCTAAAGCAATAAATTTTTAAAACTTATTGATTCAAAGGCGCTTATTAAGTGTGTATCAAATTTTAAATGTTTAGAGAAAGAAGGACAAAATTTAGAATTTTTTATTTGTAACACTAATACAAAATCCAAAAGTCCGACAAATTTAACTTGTTTACTTATTTGTGCAACCGTTTTTTTCTAAATAATAATAAGTACAAATTTATTTATATAGATCTTTCGTTGTTTAGGTACATCGTTTCGAGATTTTATTTGTGATGTAAACTTATTGCGAATCTCTGCAAAACAAAAAACAAAACAAATTTGTTTAATCTTTCATTACAGTTTTCAAATAAACAATGTTTATATTAAATTTAATTAGTTTTTATCTGTGAAACGTAATTATTTATTTTCAATTATTGTACAATAATTACGATATTTAAATATAAATTTGAAAATAATTTCAATCGATGTAAATAAATAACAAATTCATCGATGAAAAAAGTCGGCCAAAACCACAGCGTAAACATTCAATTCTGTATACATTTCATTCGAAAAATATTTATTTTTTCCAACCTGTGTTTATTTAATTTTCCAACTCTGCGTTTCTCTTATCTTTATCCAACCCGTGAAAGCATCACATAAAATATGCGAAAAATTCGAACCTAACCTCTAGTCATGACCTGTTGTAACAACGCAATTCAGTAAAATGACAACCTCTGAAAATGAATGTGCACATGTCGTGCTAGAAGAAAACACGCTAAACTAGCAAACTAATTAAACGGAACAATAAAACATCCATAAATAAGTGTAAACTCACCAAAAACCGTGTCGAAATCCATTTTGTCGGTTTTACGAAAATTCGACTCGGGCAATACCACAGTTATATAACACAATGAGCCCGAAACCGGTACGACTGTTGTCCTGCAGTGAGTGTCCACCTGTTCAGGTGAAGGATATGCGGTGTGGCGACGCCCTGAGTCGAAACTCCACGTTTGACAGGGCGCCGCGACGCCGGCATGCGCACCCTAACCCTAAACCACTCGTACTCTTCGCTCGAGCATATTTGTTATGGGTTTGAAGCGTGTGTATTACCTTCAATGAAGACATTAGCCACTCAAAGGCTACGTTTGCAGGTCTGCTTTGCCTAATAGGCTGCATGAAGTATTTAGCATTTTGGCAAGTGGGGTTTATTACACACTTCCCTATGCGAGTATGAGGGTTGAGGTTTTTAATTAGGTAAATTGGCGGCGTGAAATATGCACGTTTTTTGGTCAATTTCCACTTTTTCTGACGTGTCGTATTTTTAATAACTTACTGGGGGTGTAAAGCTACAAAAACAGCTGATAACACCAACGCGCTACTGATAAAAAAATTCAAACTGAAATACAAAAAGTCAAGTGGGTGACGTTTATGAGGCGTACAGGAATAATAAAGAAATTACAGACGTGGTTCGTTCGGAATGAGTCGAGATAAAGTAATTCTAACTTTGTGAAGGTTTCGAAAACGGGGGAAGGTTACTTGAATCAACTTCCTATGTCTAATAATAGTTTTGTAACGGTGCAATAATGGATTCCAAAAGTGGTTTTACTTTGTAATGGTCCAATAGAAGCGTTAAACAAACTGAAAACTAAATTTGAAACCCAAATCAGACCCTCAACATCACTTTGAAAATGTGATCGAAGCTTGGAGGAGTGAAGAATTTTTGCGAAACGTGAGGCATCTACCATTTTTATGTTTATTGTTTAAATTCTCTGGATAATACAAATAAATACACCGGATTTTTTAGATTTTTTGTTTTTCCATTTTTCTAAAGTTGTTTTACTAAAATTTGTTTAAATTTTCAAAGAAAAACGAGCACAAAAATTTGAAAACCCGGCGCATCCACCATTTTTTCCAATTAAAACCAATTTTGGAAACTACACCACCAAGTTTTAGTACAACCTAAAACCAGCATTTGTCACGTTCTCCTATTTAGCAAAATGATATTTACCTCCCCGTTGCCAAATCGATCCTCTCCATAGAAAATGTTGTTATAATTTTTAAAAAAGATCCTTTTTTACTGTTATGTGAAAAAGCTTACTGCAAGTTTTCCCATTATGTATAATAAAGTGCGAATTAATGTTGGTCTACTCGAGCTTTAATATTAATGATGATATAAACTCCATCGTTGAGCACAAACACTCTTTAATTACATAATGATCGTTATTTCCCTGTCTTATCACTCGTTCGTGCTTATTCTTTTATGTAATCGCACTGTATAGTATAAACACCAGTCGTTATTCAAGATGGAGTTTGCTAATACATCCCAACCGTATCTGCTTTGCATCCCAACTTGTCTGATAAATTCTCTTCAACGATCTGACTTTTCTGCAATATGTGGCTTAGAAAATATAAAGGTTTTCCACAAATATTCCTCGTTTATCAGAGATCGATACAGCGGAAAGTAATTATCTCAGCAGTCAATCTGTATCGACAACAACTTCAACTTTATGCCGTTTTTACAGCTTTCACTCTCTTTAATAACCCAATAACTATTAAAAAGTTAAGCTGATGAGAATTTGCGATTTTCGTATTAAATTTAATGGTGGTAACGGAGAACTTGGCTTAAATTTTCATTATTTTTTTCCTCCAGTAGTCCAGAATTATTGCACAACTGCAGAATATGCTTGTCGCATTTTGATTTTATTTGTCATTATGCAGCTGCTTGAAGCATTGCACGTTTCTCATCTTTATGCGATTTTGATTAGATATCGGATTACTTAACTTGCAAATGGAAAATGGGACATGCACGACTCTCATATGAATTCACTATAAGAAGATTGATTGTGTCTGAGCAACCTAAATCTCTCTCAAATGCCGAGATTTGTTGTCATTTCAAAGGTTAACGCCAGAAATTCAAGCCTTTCTATAATGGGAAAATCATATCTGAACTGAGAAAAACTCAAGCGGAATTCCAACCTGTTTTGTGGCCATATGAAAATTTAAACTATCGGATGCTACCTAACGAGAAAACTTGGAAAGTTGTTGCCGGAACTACTTATTTAATTTAGACCGTGTAATAGCGTTTTCCCTGAAGTATAGAATTGTTTGAGACTTAATTGGACTAGGATGAATAAAGTTAAATTTTTAAAATCGTATAAGGAGCAATGGAAGCCTACGTTCGTTTTACCTTGTAAGTACGATAACATTTATTAAGTATTAAAGAGGTTCTTGACTTGGAATCGATACCAATGCCAACATCAGCACCTCGGAAGCAAATACACTAGTCAACAAATTTTAGACGGAATTTGTACTAGAGCAGTTGTAAAAGTAGAATTGCCTTCTGATTCTGAATCCAAAGCTCGTTTTACTCTGTCAGGTCAGGACTCAGAGATACTTGTGAAAATATGCTTTTTTGTACACCGCTTTGACTTTTGTTTCTTTAGTTCTGTTTAACAACTTGCAAAATCATGAAACTTTATAATACATCATTGAAAATGTAATTAAATAAGCTTTCCAATGAACTATAATAGTCGTTGGAAGAGTAAGTTTTAGGTAAGATATTTGAAAAAAACTCATACAAAGAATGGAAAACAGACACGTTTTAAAAAATTTTAAATCCTTTTTTTGCATAAAATTTCTAAATTACTTTGATTTTTTAATAAAATACGTCATAATAAAGGTTGATTTCTCTGCTTTCTCACTTTATTATCTCTTGTCATTTAGAAGTAACATGCCAACGAATATGAAGTAATTTTTTGAAAAAAAATCTGTTTTAATTTTCGAAGACTTTGGCAAAATTTTAATTTAAATTAATCCAAAAAAAAAGTAGTTGTTTGAAAAATCACGTATTTTTAACTGATTTTACTGGGTCAGTATAAAAAATCAAAAAAAGTTAGTTTATTTTTTTTTTAAATTTTTACTTTTTTTGTTCTGTATCTTCTAAACGATGTCTTATTAAGGCCAAGATCTCAAACTTTTAAATGATGCATTGCAATAATAACTTTTTAAGTTATATGCAAAATTGCATATAAAAATCTTTTTTTGGATCATTAGATGATTTTTTTTTAAAAATCACTGAAAAAAACTAGCAATGAGTCTTATAGGTTGTTGAAAAATTTATTAAATTGGTTTTCCAAAATACTGTCGAGGAATTGTACATAATAATAATTTTACAAGTTTTGTACCATAGAACCTAAAATTACATTTTTTTTTAAATATTTCTGAATCCGAAGCTAATAACGCAAAACGGACTTCAGATTCGAAATCAAGAGATTATTTAACTTTAAAAATCATTATCACTTTTCCAGTACAATTTTTGTTAATTAGTGATAAAAAAACGCAGTCGGAGCTTATTTTTTTTACTCTTAAACAAATTATAAAATAATAATTCCGACACAAGGCCATTCAGGCAAATCGAGTTTCACGTTAATTGTGAGAGAATTAATTCCACCAGCGAGCTTCTAAAACACGAAATTAATTCATCATAAATACGATACTAAAATCATTCCTTTATTTGATTTCTCGTTTCTCCAGTCCTGTTCAGTTATTCAAATAAAGACTTAACATTTATTCTATGGTTTAGTGAGCAAAAGTGGCACGTTTTGTGGTCTTTGGTGCGTAAAATGCGAACTCTGCTTCTGGCAGCAATCGATCATTCTGTTTGATAAGTAGCAAAATCACGAAAATGCTAAATGTCATGTGAGATTTTTTTAGTAACTGTGTTAGATCAAATCAAACAAAATCTTGTTTGTGAAATCGGAATCGTTTTGTTTTCGTTCAAAATGACCGCTTTGAAGATATGCCACACGCTAGAGAAATAAGTAATTATTTTGGAATGAATGTATTTGTATCTTAATAAAAACAAAGGTAATGAAGGCGTAGACAATATAAATTTTCATTATAAGATTTGACCTAATAAAGACACTAATGAAACTTGGAAGATAAATTGCAAAGATAATCTGAAAACAGGCAACAATAGGCCTAAACGTGAAAACAAGTAAAGATATTATCTCGTTGATTAACTCGGAGAGCTTGAAAAAACAAATCAATATGTTATCGTAGAATTAAAGTTTCAAAGTGGATGACAGGGTCTAAATATTTTGAGCTTTGACTAATAACAAACATTCCCAAAGTGACAAAGTAATTGCCCCTTTCATTAGTAACCTGTTGTTGGGTCTAAGCAAATATAATTTGCCTTAATAGTAATAAAACTGTAATGGCTTTAATAAGGTAGAGTACATTAGAAGTAGATATTAGCACTTATCTTTGAATAATAGCTACTTTCAGAGCTGTTACGCTAACGACGCAGGTAATTTAATGACTTTTGCATTCTTTCGGTGTAGCAGAAAAATTCTCTGTTACGTAATGTGTGCTAATGGAACTTAATTAATATCATAAAAATTAAGTTAGGACATTTAAGTAACTCAGTTCGCTCTTGAAAAGGGTTGAAGCACGCTTTAATTATAATTTTAATGAAATTCTCTAATTTGGTTATAATTATATTTTCGAGAGAAGCCGCGACGAAATGGGAAATAATATTTCAAATCAATTTAGGTCGGGAAGTTTTCAAGAAGTTTGCAAACGATTTGATTAGAAAAAGCTTTAGGGCTTTTGTTAGTCAAAATAAAAATGGGAATATTAGGAGCGTTTCTGTACAAATCTAAGCCAAACATAAAATAAAAAATTTAAAGCACGGGAAGGAAAAGAATGGAAATCTCTTGCCTCGTCACCGAGCAATTTATTATTTTCATTGCACAGCAGGATAATTCTGTAGGTTAATCTTCGGAGCTGGTCTAAGAAAATAAAAACTGTTGAGATTTTATCTAAGCTCCAACCCAGCATTAGGGAAAATGCGTGGCCAAATGTCAGGGTAATTCTTAAATTGGAACTTACTGCCTGTGGCTTACCTTGCTACATCGTTTCATTTTAACCCCGACCGGGGTGAGTTCCGCTTTTATTAGACAACCATTTCTTGTTCAACAGTCAAATAAAAATTCCAATTACATTTATTGATTTCCTATCTGTTTCCCCAGCACCACTCTTAATAGAATATGGAATGGGCCCTAGGAAATGGAAATAAATATTTGGAGTGTGTAAAAATTCCACTTCCATTCAGAAGGACAGAAGGAATCAAATAAAGTTTGAAATGTTGTTGTCTGAACCAAACTGCGTTGAGTGGCTGGCAACATGTGCTGCAATATAAGATACAAATACGACCACATGGGTGCTACCACAGAACCGGACTCAGGAATTGATTACACTCATCGATTCAAATCCAAAATTTAAACCGAAATTCGCTTCAAGGTTTAATAATTCAGGAGACAGTCGAGCGTTGAAAGCTTCTTCTGGTATATTTTTTTAGACCTACTTAGCTCCAGCCGTGAATTATTTTTAACTGATATCGCAGCAAAAGGCACGAAAGTCGCATCCGTAAAATTCCAGAAACGATTTTTTTCCTTCAAAATAACATGTGGTGCAGTGTTGCTTGAAAAAACGTCCCCAATGAATCTCTGTGCTGTGACGTCATTCATCGATCTGGCCTATGCTGGCGGAGGTAACCGGGTCACTACAACTCCCACCCCACCCCTTCTTTATTTCATCCCTTCGGAACAACCCTGGCCTAGCCAACAATAAGTTGTGGGGAGAAGTTATCTTGATGACATCTTACTTTACCGGATTTGTTGCCTGGAAAACTCTCACAATGCCACCACCCCCAGTAGTTTTCAAGAAACAAAAAAGCGCAATTTACTTTAAACTAAATAATTAGTTTTATAAGTTTTTTGTTACAATGTGGGGAAAATATCACGCAAAAAATCCACGTTTATTATTCAGTTTTTTAATCAATGCGCGCTTGGAAAAGTCCGGGAAGATGTCGCCACCTCTCGCCACTGTAAAAGCTCGCCCAACTTTCCTGCTTTTCCCGGTTTTCTTTCGTCGCTACTGTTGCCTTTCGTCGCACGATGGCGCTGAGGGCAAAAGCTCGGTAAAGTTCGAAACTTGACACTTAACAGCCTTACTAGAAGCAGTAAATATTTTATTATTTTTATATTAACATACAAGCTCGGTACACTTTATTTATTTCAGTTTATGCCGACATAAAGTGAGCTTTATTTACGACATATATCAGCTTGGGAAGAAACAAGGCTTTTACTACAGCGAGACATGTTTCATAAATAAATTCCACGATAATATTATCACGGTAAGCTCAAAGCTTTGCGCTATCGTATATTTCGTTACAGCTAATGGATTAAATCGGTGAAACGTGGAGCTTTCGCACTCTAAGTTAATTTAGTTAGGTTTATTTAATTTATTTTTCGGATTTCAGAATGCTAGCTTAACATTGATGGTAATAGAGAAGTTTCGTAATTTTTGAAATTGCGAGCAAAAGTTTTTCTTTGTTCACGCAAATAAAGCTGATCTGCATAAGTGATTGTGCTTTCTTTGTAAAAATATTCAGCTTTGTTCAAGATCCTCCGCGGGCGAAGAAAAAGGATAAATATCATGATAAGTGCGATTTTTCACATGAATAAGTAAAAAGTTTCGCTTGCTATCTATCAAAGAGCCTACCATAAAGAATCTTATAGGCTATTTCTATCAAACGTTTTTGATAAAATATGCTTTTATAAGATCTACATTTTTTCGATTGGGGTGAAGTTAGGGAAGGAAGCGGAATCAATCAAATAAGAGAATCTATCTGGGGAAAAATATCACCAGAACTTTTCAATATTACTAATGAACTTAATCTTTCTGAGTAAATATTGTTTTAACGAAAAGGGAAAAAATTGAGATTTTCTTAGTTCAGGAAGTAATTTTATTACTGTCATCATAATCAAATGAGTCTGATAAAAATGTGCTTAACGTAGCCTGCTTGGGAATGTTTTATTAATCGAATTTAGCCTATTCAATCCCTGAACTCATAATCCTTTTAGCATGGAAAGTTATTCTGGAGCGGAATACTTAATCAAAGAGTAGTGAAGCGGCAGCAAAAAACTTGAGGTGCAAACTGATTAATTTCCATTAAACTAGCAGGAAATAAAATTTAATTAGAGTCAAGAGTTTAACGTAGTTCCTGGTGGATCAGAAGAATCTCAATTTTTTGCGCTCCGTCTTCAGGAAATCATTCCACGTATAATTTTATTACACAAAATAAAATTTAAAATTTCCGTCGTGAAAATATGTGGTGGAAACATAAATCCCGAATCCCGTATAGTACAGATTTAGGGAGATTATGTTAAGTCGGGTGTAAAAAAGTAACGCAATGCCTTGACCCGGTAGCTAAATTATTCCGAGCTGGCGTAATGCGAAGATAAGTTTCATTTGCACCTACATGGAAGTTTCATAACGTTTCATTTCTTCAATTAACTTTTTGTCGTAACTGCGGCTCTTATTCTAAACACAAACGTTCTCATTTTAATCATTTGCGGCAGAATATAGTCTTCATCCAGCAAGAGGAAATGAATAATTCTAGGTGCGCCAGTTAGCGTTCCTGATTTGATTTTTACGAGCGACGCAGGTGCTGTTACTTTGTTTCCATCGTAAAGTTTTGCATTTTGCGATACGTACATACCATGAACCGTATCGATACATTTGATTTATAGTTTTACGAGTTCACTTTAAATTTTTCGACCGAAATGTATAAGAAACTGTAATAACGGTTTCCTGGGGGCGGACATATTTTTTTACGCTCTCAAATGTTCGATGATTACGTTTTACGTTCCGGGACTATTAGAGGGCCCAAAATTTGCTATTCTACCGTTTTACGACAGCTACCATTAATATTCCGAAAGGGCGCGTCTAACAAAACAGTCCATGCAAACTAAGGGCTGCGTAAAAATTAAATTAGGTTCAGCATAGTGCTAGGATAATGTTATAAAGATAATTTCAAAGGTTTGCTTACCTTACACTTGCGTGTTCAGCCTAATCCTGGCACTTTTCTCAACGACTTGCTATCCTGAAATGAACGGGAAAGTGTATTAGTGATTATTAAATTAATGATGGTGGAATTTGGGGAGACGCGCTCGCTATTTAACTAGAATTTAATTAATAGTTGTAAGCTTGTAAGGAGAATTTTTTCAGAAATCGGGCAGTATTTTGTTTATTACGGTTCATAACTCAAATTTCCACGAAATTTCCAGAAGCACTTGCCCCCTCGAGTGAATATTTTAGATTATCTTAAATTCAAATTGGAAACGACATAAAACATTCTGTTTTCCTGCAAACATAGCGCGTTTTCTCCTTTCATCCTACATTCGTGTTAGACGAGAAAATATGCGTTATCAATTTTACCCTAACCGTGACAGAATTGGAGTGGATGAGAGCCGGGAAATTTCTGAAAAATTATCTCTTTTACAGCACAATTTCGTCGATTTTGACGGTGTTGTCGAAAACTTTCCAATTTTGCCAACAATAAGTTATTTGAAAAAGAAAGAAAAAGCAAAGCGTTCAATTGAAGCGATTCCAGAAATGAAGTTAATGATCCTGCTAACACTTTGAGACGTTTCTCTTGTCACTCACACTCTCCACCCTCGTCCAGCTCTCCCGTCAAATAAATGATACCGACAGCTACTAAAATGCGGTTTTTCGCATCAAAGGACGAAACTTTGCTAGTTTATTGTTTGCTCGTGCTTTTTTAAAATGTACAAAATTCCGCCCATTAATTCTTGACGTCGGTTCATGATGTATGGGTGCCACACTTTCTGATACCCTCGAACCACCCCCGTGAAAATTGACGTAATCGCCGGATACATGCCACCACTCCATCACAGTGATGCATGATCGGTCACCTGATTAAGAATTACGACATCCAAAGTACATTTTGTAAAGCAGGAAAGGCACCCCTAAATCAGTCACTGTTTACCAAGAAATTGATAAAAATTGGACAGATTTATGGTTTTTACCACTCAAAACTTGGCCAGGTTAATCATGATAAATGCATACACTGTACACATGCATTTATGGAGCGGCAGAATGTTTAAATTTTAACGAAACGTCAATCGCTTGTAGTCGCATGTGAAGTTTAAATCTTGTATTTCATTTAATTAACTTTTCTTGTTTAAAATTTAAGGGATGAATACGGAAAATCGGTTTAGTAATCTGAAGAGGGTTGGTCGAGTGGGTATTGAATAATAGAAAGTACGATTGAGCTGGAATTAAAACCCTCCAAATTTCAAACTCTGACAGGTTTTATTAAATTTATTTTGTTTACTTCAGATCAGAGTGTTACGGATGAAGCAAAATTGTTCTTAAAGAATTCAATATTGGCTCAAAAATTTAATTAGTTTGAAACAAAAATATTTTTAGAGGAGAGGAGTTCTTCCGATTTCAATTATAAACTTCCTTTATTTTTAGGTGCATTAGTGCACAAAGCGTACGGTAAAAATGTAAACAATGTAGAGAATATGAAATAAATAAGGTATTTATAAGATCTAAGAATGCAAACCATTAAAATAGTGCAAAGAATTGAGTAATTTTGAAGTATACTTTAGTAATTCTATAAAATATTTTTTTCTTAAAAATGCGTTTAATTTGCTATATCTCACCAATATAATTTTTATAATTGTGTCATAAAAATTTCTGAAATTAATTTTTTTAATCGATTTACGAAATTTTAATGCATTTTAGCCAATTGTTTTTACGTGAAACTTATAAAGCATTACATTCTCAAAGGTACTTCAGTTTGGTTCAAATTAAATGAAAAAATATTATAGAATAGCCCATTTCGCTTGGAATTACTCATTTACTGTCAAATTTGTCTACCAAATAAAGTTTAGATTTCGTAAAATAAAAACTGAAAGTTTTTAATTCGAAGCACAAAAACTTTATGAAGCACATAAAAACTTCTATAAAACATGCAACATGATACCTGTAAATCCGTGTAAAACAGATTCAATAAATGCAACTAGTAACTCTTCATTTGATGTCAAAGTGCATATAACACTTGTCTCTCGAGTGACAGATATAAGCTTTTAAAGCTCGAATGTAAAATTTCATGACTGTAATTAAAGTGTCTAGTAACCAGAATACACCCACAAAACCTGAAATTGGACTATCTATTCAGTGTCAACTGCAATAAAACGAGATTACACATCCTTAGTTTTCATTAGCAAACTGAAAACAATTCCGGATTTTCAGTAGGCAAAAGCCCAAACTATTTGAAGATAAAAAATGCATATTAATACCCCTCAACGCCTCGCAGTGATAACAGAGGCGGGTTAAAATAGAAATTAATTCAACTTTGTTCCCTCATTTAATTTTCACCAAAATTAAATCTAGTGCAACAAAATTAATAGTTTTCGTTACATTAACTTTCTGATTGGATGACCTCAGGTTCAAAGACGACAAAGTCTAAGTTTTAAGTGTATTTTAAAGCCACTTACCAGGTGAATGTCACCATTGTACGCTAGAATGGCGCCGTAGAACAGTTTGAAATTAGTTCTCGCAGCTTCCGGAAATTTAGGCGAAAAATGTCCAGAAACGAGCTTTGGTGTTACATTTACCACGAAAGTAGTAATGTCCTTTTTGATCGGTTTAACCGGTGGAAAGTAGGCAAAGTAGAATCTGATGTGAGCCCCAGAGTGTCTGAATTAGTATGGAAATTGGCACAGGTTGTAAATTTCGATTTCATTTTCCTTTAAACTAGCTTTCTTGGTCTGAATATTAAACGTTCAAGCATGATCAGATATGAAAGTAATAACTGAGAAGCTATAACCTGTACCTTAAGTACAGGTTACCTTACTGCATTTGTGCCGTTTGTAACGTCTGAATGCGAGATCACGTGCGCTTATAACGGCCGTCACTGTTTACGATCCGTTAAGTAACCGGTAATGCTGAGATTATCACTTAACGTCATCTTAACGACGCCGGAGTGCACGCACGCCAATGGAAATACAACAAACCGGTCACGTGATATTTGAATTTGGATTGGTTAAGCTTCTAAAGACTTAAAAGATTTCCACCACGTGAGAAAATATCTTCGTTGCAATTTGTGAAAAAGAAGCGATGCGGTGAAACTTCTTGATCCTGCATTTTATCGAATCGTGGAGAATTTATCGGGCAGTGCTCCAGTGGTGAAACCTCTCTGTAAACATTTTAACGTAACAAAAGTATTATGGATGAAGTGCCTTTGAAACAGCTTCGCTAAGCTTGAAGTTTCCATGTCTCTATCTAGTGGCGACATCTCAAGTTAAAGTGCATCTCGTGTGTGTTGCAAGCTCTTCACGTTTTACATAAATCTAATCTTGCTTTTCACAATTTCAACTCTCCTAATGTCTCTTTGAAATATAACTCGAGTTGGGAGCGTTTACTCTTGTTTTTCTCCACATGCACTGGTTTTAACATAATTAGACCTCCTTAAAACTCTTCAATTAATTTGCTTGCAGTGACTCTGATCTGTCTGCTCTTCGTTAAAATAATGAAAGCAGTTTTAACTATAATGAGACCGTGTTTGAGTTTCAAACAAAGGTTTTGTTTAGTTGAAAGGTTTTTACTCCCAAGTTTTTAATGTTTATCTATTTCATTAAAACTTTCTTTAGTTTAGAATTAGTTCAAGGAAAGTTTGCTTACAACGAGCTTATTTATCAATAGAATAATTCGACTGGTTTGCATTACAAAATTGAGAATTTACTTTTTTCCAGGAGTTTGAAGAATTGCACGTTTTTAATACCTCTTTTGTCTGGCAGTAACTAAAATTGCGCATCTTGAATTTTTTAATTGAATTTACGGTCCGTCCAAGTTCGCGCAGCTTTCAGACAAAAATAAAAAAATGGGCAAATTAATTTTTACCCTGATTACACGAACCTCGTTGTTCTTAATTGCCTCCTTGTCGTGAAACGAGTTACTTAGTTTCTTGTTGCAGGCAGAATAAGTTATTACGACCCAGCATAATAGGCAAGTGCTAGTTGTATTATTTCAGACAAAGCTAAACAAAAAGTGGATGCAATGCATACATTAAGGTATGCTCAGACGTGATAAGTGCTAAAGTAGCCCATTTATTGTGGCGCTATAATTGTCCCAAACTTCATCTGACCCGTTAATGGATTTCCTTGTTTATCCAAGGATATTGCAGATGCATGATATTTCGATAATGGAAATCTTTAGACCGTGCATAATCGCTTTGTATTGTCCTAGGATTAGGATTATATTTTACAAATATGAAGGAAAACGCTGCGCTTGCTCGAAAAGCAATTTCGTGGAGTGATCAGGCTTTACTTTTTCGGTACGAATCATAATTGTGTGGTTATAACAATGCTGGCTTTCTCCAGCTTCTTGTTTCTGTATAATTAGTTAATTACGATGCAGTGACAGCAAAATTCTCCATGAATAACTTACTAAGTCATTTCCTAATAGGCTATTTAGAACAGCTCTGGTTCATAAATTAGCTATAGCAATTTTAATACAAAAGCCATTGTACAGTGAAAAAAATTTCTGAGTTATGGGCTCTTACGCCGTGGCTCGGATGCAAAATTAGAGTCATAATAGGCTTTTGTACATGGCTTGAACGAAACATGTCAAGCGTTCGAAATTTGTACTCGCCAAGTTTATTTAGAACCGGAATTAGAGTTAGTTTGCTTAATTGACACTGAAAATGGTCATTATTCTCACTTATTAAACATTTCCTGGGTCAAAATTTTAGATGAAAATGTTTCTACTAGGAATGGACGTTACAATATTAAATGCACCGGAAGTAATTCAAAGCGAATAAAACTGTTTTTTTAGGTTGCTCTTAGATTCTACTAAATTATCTGGAATTGTCAGAAATTTCTTTATGTTAAATTGTGAGATTTTCTAGCATTTTATAAAATCCTCCAAAATGCGCCAAGATCTTTTTGATATCTTTAGAATTCTTCGCGATCATCTGAAATTCTCTAGAATTGTTTAGGATCGTACGGAGTTTTCTGAAATTCTCTTAGTTCCCCTGGATGGTTGAGTTTTTTAAATCCCTACATTTTTGCAATTTTAGGGTCCGTTTATTAAATTTTCTAAAATTCTATCATTTTAGTATTTTCAAAGATTATCTGTTGCAATGTTACAGAATTCTTCAAGCTGCTTCAAGATTATTAGGATGCTCTGGGAATATTGTAGTAATAACTCATTTTATTCTGCGAGTTTTGTTAAATTTATAAGATTGTTCGGATTTTCTTGAGTTTCTTTCTTTCCCTCTTTCTGTATTAAAATCTCTAAGATTCTGCAAATGGGCAAATTTTTATGAAAACTTAAGTATTCTTAAGAAATCTATCGGAAATTGTCTTAAACTCTTTGAGATTTTCTGGAATTGTCAATTTTTTTTAATTTTTTCAGTGCCTTAATTTTTCCAATAGATATCCTTTAACATTGCAAAAAAAATCTTGGGATTTATTTAATTTATTGAATTACGTATGAGAAGTTATTTAAGATTTTATAGGTTTCGTTGAAAAACTCCAAGAATCTCTAATAAGAATAAATTCTGTAAAATTCTTAATTTTTTTTTAAATTCTTTGGTCTTTGAGTTTGTGAATTCGTTTATCTCTTAAATTTTTATAAATTGGAAATAAAACATTTTTAATTGTTAAAATTTTTGCCAAGTTAAAGTTGCTTTTTCATTGCAATTTTAGACAGTGATTTGTCCAAATTGAAGAACTTGAAGAACCACGAAACATCAAAATTGCTTAATATAGCAGATTAAAAAAATTTGATAAAAATTATAGAATATTTTCATAGATAAGTAATTTTAAAAATCGCACTGATGTGACCATTACAACTCTTACAAAACCTTTGTAAAACTGTACTAATAAAGTACTTATTTAAACAACGAGGGTTGTAAGAGTAGAAGTTAAACTGCTCCTTAACCCTAGGTTGGTGGTGTCCCTGTAATTAACAATTAGGCTTGTTCTACTCTACTAACTGTCTCAACTCCATACTGTAGCTTGAATAAATTACTTAATTTGCCCGATAATACCAGCGATGTTTCAACGCGTTAATGGGAAATTTTATATTCTAATCCACAAACTTAACAATCGAGGTAATTCTTTTTCTCGTTCTCCTGCTCGTTTAAACAGACGATATTGATTGTATAATAAATATTCCTAACACAACAAAAGATAACATTTTGTTTGTTTAGTTCAACACCAGTGCAAATTATTTGTATTTCATTTCCGTGTCAATCACACTGCATTTTCAATTATAAAGATAAACAATTCACATAATTATTGCATGTGATAAAAACATGCAATGAATACAATGCGATTTCTACAACGAACCACGTCAAGTACAGAATTCACGCTTAATAGGAACACAAGCGAGAATAATAAATAATAAAAACGTAGAAGAAAAACGACAATACCGCTTTTATTATTATGCAGATAACAATTTAATTGGATTGTGACATCACAATGTCGCTCGTAATTTGTCAATTCCAATAAATTTCTTACACCATTGTCTTGTAAAACTAATGGCGGGTGTTATCACTAATCAACTCTTTGAAAGGCTTTGTTTAAAAAATTGTTGAAAGACATCTAAAATAATTAGGATGATCACGAGCTTTGCGGATACAATTCCATTCAATCTCGAGAAAACAAATATTCAGGGCAGTGCTGAGCCGAAGATGCGGATAATTGAATGAGGTAAAAACGAGTTGAGGTAAAAGGGTTGATGGTTAAAGGATTTGCCGGTTAATTTTTTTTTGTGATTGAACCCGGCGCATCCACCATTCTTAGCCAATTTAGAAATGTAAGAGTGTTTTTGCATTCGTGTTGAGAGGACTCCACCGCAAATTCCGCACACAATTCGCCGTGAAATATGATTCTCCGGCATCCTTGGCCAACGTCGGAGCTATTTTTCACTTACATAAAACTACGTGATTTTAGAAAAGGTCACGTAAGAGTATGCCAGCAACACATGTCAAATAAGAAGTACCATAAGAAATTTCCTCTATTATGGTGCGGTTGTCATGCATTGAAAATAAATTTAAAATACACAATTCTCCGTCAGAAGCACGCTCCGTGCCTCGTTCATTTTTCATCCCCAATTTACCATCATTTGTGTAGCTGATGGCACCTCTCCTAATTTCGTTGACGTTTTCCATAAAGAGTGTAAATGTCGAAAGTTTATCCGGCCTTCAACAATTCGTGTTTATCTTTTGCCGAGATTGAATGGCTGTGACACAGAGAGCATACTAAATAAAACAAGTGATCTCGGAGGGCCATAGCAGCAGAACAAAAGAGGAGTCAGCAGAAAGAAACTGTTCAAGCAAAGATGTCGACAGTCAAAGCAAATTGGGGCAGTATCAATAGGGCTGAAATGTCTTTTTGTTTCCGCGGGGAAGATCGTTTTAAAGCACTAAACTTAATTATTGAGCTAAAAGTTCGAATATTTCGTCGGTTCCAATTAAAGTTTTCGCTCGAAATAAGAGAAATCAAACAGATGTAATTCGTAATTTCAAGAAAGTAAATGCTCTGGTTTCTCCCAGGAAAAATTAAATCTTGCTTGAGACAAGTTGATTAACTTCGATAAGTTTGGAAATCAGGTCGATGCTTCTGGAAACTCCAAAACAAACCCAATAATTTACAAGCTTTTTCGACTTTAACAACCGATATTTTTTTCACGTTAACAGTTCGGGAAAGCACGGCTTTGAAATTCGTACACGTAACATTTGGACGTGACAAGGTTAATTTTATGGATCCGTTGTTGTACTTTTCAGGACAGAATCAATTTCTTTCGCTATATTTTATTATTGTATTAAAACGCTTTTCTAGCATCTTTGATTTAATTTTAGTTGCAAAACAACAGTTCTTTAAATAAAACTCTGTAAATCTCAATCTTCACCCAACTTCGGAAACCAAGTTTAAATAACAACTTTACCAATCTTTCATGCTGTGCTTCTAAGAGTTTTGTTTGTGACAGTCATAAATGCTTCCATTTATTTTTTATGTATTTGTTGTGAGCAATTCCATCGATTGACAGAATTGGCGTTGTTATATACACTTCCGACTTCATAAATGATTTATAAAGGAACTACACAAATCAACTCTTTTAAAAGTGCATCAATCTCGCAGAAATTTCAATATTTGAAGTAAATTAAAGTGCCGACAAGCAAATCGTGCAGTCATAATAACCGAGTGGGGTTATTCAATGAGCATGCATGTTCTGGAAATGTTATGTGCATAAATCACCAATGGTGGGTGTTTGCATATTTTACTTAGTTCGGGACTCAGCTGTTCTGACACATAACTTAATTTCATGTGCATTCGAATAAGGGTCCTATTTTAATTGCAATTCCACAAGTCCCTCTCTCAGTTGATAGAGTTGTTAGTTAAAACTGAGTGTAGTTTTATTTCTAATATCGCTAAAAGCAAAAGAGTCATTTTCTTCTAAAAGTAGTGAAAGTTTTATCACCACTAAACTCCTCTATTGCTGCATTTATTTGCCGGCTGCGGAGTTTCATTTGAATTGGAGATAACTGCTTTTGGGTCATTTAAAAGTGAGATTATCTAAGTTAAAATATGGGAAAAATGTACTCATTTTTACAATTTGAGGAAATTCTCGTTCGCGCTTTTATCTAGTTTAATGCGATCCTTGTTAATTTAATTTCTTGCTTGAGCGCTAACCGTCCACATAAAAATGGCGTTTAACGGTTTCTTTCACCTGCTCCTAGTGTTTTTCTGGTTATCATCACAAAATCTAAGAAAATTAGCTTATGTCCTAGGTTTAATGGCTAATGCACCCGGAAAGCTGAAACTGGATGGAAGCGCCTCTATAATAATAACATCAACATTTATGGAAGGCCTCGGTATCCACCTTCCTAATGCGACTCTTCGTGTCCTTTGAGAATTAAACACGACAATTTTATACGAGCGACCCATAATTTAATTTATCCTTTCTATCAAAATATTGTTTCGACCTTGCCGCTTCTTTCCGGTTTCATCTTTCAAGCGTATATTTTGATTATAACTTCCACGAACGTCATAAAGAGACGATGAGAGTTTCAACGACGGTGAAGAACATTAAATGATAGTGCGATGTTCGTTGGGTAATGATAGTAGGTACGTTAGCAAAACAGCCTCAGTTCGTGAAGTATCATTAATAGTTACTGTAAACAATTGCAACGTCCTGCAAAGTTTGCAGCAGGAACTACTGCAGCGCCCGCGGCGGCTGAGCGCCAATAACATCAAAGTTATGTCGCTGTCCAAACTTTAACCTGCTAACTATCCAAAGGCGACTCCAACTTGGTGTGATGTTATCATTTTGTCAAGAATAATTGCATGTTAAATAATGGATTTTCGACTATTAGGAGTTTGCTAACTGTTCGGTAATTAATAGAGGGAGAAGACAGTTAGTACGTCAAGACGCAAAGTGCAGAAGCTCCAAGCTGGCGAGAAGAGCTTCTAATGGATGCATGCGGTCCACTCAATACTACTTTGATTATGGTGATGGGCTGGAGTACGTTCGAAATTTCGGGCACATTCTAGTGGTGTTGTCTAACTTACAAACTTACGTACAGATGTAGACGAGAATGATTACTTTTAGCTTCATTTTTGAATTACAGATTAATGTAAATATAACAATAAGAAAACGTGACTGTGTTGTATCCCTAGAAAATTAAATAGCCTCGCGCACAACCATTTTTGTTTTTATTTTCACACTGATGTTAAAACTTTGACTTTAGTACGTATTTCGCCGACACGCTATATGTATGTAGAATCACCACTAGAATTCATTTGATTATCTTTTTAAACTTTCAGATGTTATAAAAATATATGATGAGATCAATGCTATCACGGTCGTTTGACGTAAAACTTTGTTTACTCTACAACGTAAGTTCTTCACGTATAATGCATTTTATCGGCGTCATCATTTCTTCCCGTGGTCAATTTTCGTACAAAGCCGCAGCAATTATTTATTAGGTCCGTTCAGCAGCACCGCCATATTTTTTATTTTATTTGGATTTCTCCACGTGTGTGCTGGGAAAGAAAATGCGTACGTCAGATCATGTTTCGGATATAAGTTAGAATAAGCACCCTCCCTAGGCACATTGCGGATATCAGACACGCAGGTCCTGCAGGATTCCGGTAAATTCCTGCGTGTTTCTCTTCTGTTTCAGCCGGAAAATGTAACCGAGCGAAAAATTGTTGTGTGCATTGTTTATCTCTAGAAACTCGAAACATGCATGCACAGAGCTGCAGTGTAATTAATGGGAATGGAAACTTTGTGGGAAATTTTTGGGACGCATTCTTTGTTTTAATGCCGACACGAAATGTCTTATCACTAGCAAACTACTTGGGTAATCTTGGTCTCCCTAAGGTACTTCCTTGCAATAGGAAAGTAGAAAACTCGTCCTTTTAGTTAGCTACAACAAGCTAAGCATGACATGAATAGGTAATCCTGGAGTTTTAATCAAGTTACTGTGCGGTACATGTGTGTTAAATAATCCCACCACCATGTACAGTTTGTTTCAATTAAAATGAATCTGGTAATTGGTACAGTTTAGTGTAAAGAGATTCCCAGACAAAACTATTTACAATGATCAGCCTTCAAGTTCACGCGACGTAATCCTTTTTCAGTCTTCAGAATTTACAGTTTAGGGAGAGAAGGATGAGGCGGTTAAACAAATGACCACACCATGAATCAACAGTTCTATTCCCAACTCAGTTTCATCTACAATAAAAGCCACCGGCGCTCGCTAGAGACACTGCCGATAGAATAATGCATAGACAGAACAAACGGTGTTACATTACGTTTGTGCAGGAATACACTTTGTAGAGAGGTGTTAAAGTTTATAGCGATTTATTAGATTCTGTTGTCGCTGGAAATGGAATATTTCCACTTGTTATCATTCGAATTTATTGACTCCCAGTGTCGAAAAAGTACAACCTCAGCAGTTACCATAATACCGTGATTAAAATTCAGGTCGCAAGTGGCCATCCGCATTACATTACTTGTAGGCGTCCCTAAAAACGTCATAACCTTTCGGTCCAAGAAACCGTCCTAAATCCTTGTATTGGCTATATCCTGATGACCTCCGATCTTTCTGGTCGTATCCTTGCAACCTTCACGTACGATTTACTATTGTTAACACAGCAATAGCACACCCTGGCGTGAACCCTTTTCTCATCCCCTAGTTGTAACCAGCCACCCCAAAATGTTACGTTTTCTGATAAAATCCACTTCGCGATAACAACATTCTTGCTTACTCACATCCCGAGAAAACACGGTAATTTTCAACTAAATGTAAAATTGTAAAATGGACAATTTACTCCGCTTGGAATAATAAGAACGGACACCTCGAGCGAGATATTTTCATTCTTGAGGATATTACCTTGTTTGCATAACGAAAATAGCAACGATTGCCGGCTTGTTTTTTTTACCTCCACTTAACGAAATTGAAAATTGAGTCATTCGAGTATGATACCTCTTAGGTGTTCGCGAGCTTCTCCCGAACAATAAAGGTGTTTTCAGAGACAGTGCGAAGCTTTATTCTGCTGTGCTATCAAGCATAGGCATTGTGAACGAGTCTTATCTGTGACAACTGCCCCAGTGAGGCGATAAGAACTAACGAGCTTCCTGCTATCTTTGGCAAAGGAGTGGCCGTCGTCACTCTCTGTAGTTAGCCTGATTAGAGCACACGCGTCTATGTTATTAGTCTTATTCTTCAATGAGAACAATTGAGGGTCTCTGAGGACCCACCATATTAGAGCGGTTTGCTTTAAAATCCTTTGCGGCTCGTTATGTTAAAACCTTCTGTGTTGGAGGTAGAACTTTGTTCATTTACTTTCACAGTTCTCGCTTTGTTTACAAAAATGGGGCATAACGAGTGAGAGTTAAGCCGAATCACCGAATATGCAAAAATGGGCGAAGTTGATCTAGGAAATTGTGAAGAAAAAGAAGCTCATTTTGCCCCATATGATCAGCATTCATTTACGAAAGTAATTTGATTTGGCATCTCTGCAAGTCAGTATTCAGTAGATATAATAACTCGCAAATGCATTTGTACCTGTATTTGCTGTTAAATAAAATAAGAATCTTAAATAACGTAATAATTATAAAAAAAGCAGTACAAAAAATCATGTACTGTACTCTCGCGAATAGCTCATAGCGAAAGTTCGCTCACATGCAGCTCTCCGGCTACTCAGAGGTCTTTTCGGCGCTTGTATTGTAAATAACTATAGCATTGCGTTTGTGCCTGTAAACATGAGCATATTTCCGCTCTTGCAATAAGAATAGGATTCGCAGGCTCTTGCTCCCCTGATTAAACCTACCTCGTAATTTTATTTACTAATGGCACTACTCCGTCTCAAAGCAATAAAAGCCGACTAAATCTATAAACACTGCTTTACAGTCCATGAAACCGTCATTTAGCTTTCGTCAACTTGACGCTTTATACACACAGTAAGTTCATTCCTTTATAATTCAAAATTATCCTTTCGATAAAGCTTTCAACTTGAAGCGAGCACCTCCTAAAACGAGATTATCGAAACTTAGTCTGCAGCAAATGATCTTGTATTAACCTGAGTGGTTCTCAAGTGATAATAAAAATCGTGTAAAATCACACACGTCGGTTGTAAACCCCACCGGTCAGTACATCTCCAACAGCAATCATCTTGCTGACTTTAGGATCAATCATGAGAAAATGAGTGGCTTTACTCTACCGCCATTTGTAAGATAACAACTTAAGACGTTTCCGACTTTTCTACCCTAGAGAGAACAAAAAGTTGGGGGACTGTCCACAATCAACTCCACTTACCCTCACACGCAGCACAGAGATATTAGCTGCCAGGACTGCCACCTTACAGGCACATAAAGCTCCCATGATCCGCTCTATTGAGACGTCTAGAGTTGTTAAGGTCCGCTGCTCTGACAGCACTCGAGTATCAGCTTATTGTCTTCTAAATTTACGAGGGACTATCTGCCTTTTTTGTTTATTCGCATCGTGAGCCTGGATAATGTTGACGGTTTTTCTTGCGGTTGCAGATCGCGCAAAACTATTACCGACGACTAATTCTGCACATTTCGACGATGACCCCGAACGCTTTTCATAAACTCCTCTCAAGAATAAAACCCCTTTAGCATTCCTTTGAAATTCCTCGCGCATTCCTACTTGGACAGATCCAGGCTGCTTTAAATTGTCCTGCAGGCACGTCATGTAAAATTCCTGCTAGTCTCGACAAGACTCATATCCCGTCCTGCAGAAACCAGAAAAGTTCCATGTGACGGGGAAGTGAATAACGCGTTCTCTTGGCATACATCGCAAAATTGTTTATTACGACCCGCTCCGCTTTGTTTTAGCTAAATAACTTATGTCTACATAACTTACGTTTAGCTGCAGAGAAAACCTCGACTCTCAGAATTACCGTTGCATTATTCAGAGTGAAGATATTGATTACTGAGAAAGCTGTTGCACGAGGAGAACGCATTTCCTGCGTTACGAAAAGGATAATGACTGAGAAAAGCGGTTAGTCCTGAAATAACCTCATATTTACGGCGATGGAGATACATAAAAGGTGGCAATATATCATCATTTATTAGAATTGCATGTTTAAGCGTCGATTTGGCTCATAGCGCGGTCATTTATCATAAAAAGAGATTCGAGATTGCACCAACAATCTTGCGATTTGCCGGAAATAATTAAACGAGAGATGATGGTACTATATTGTCTAGGAGCCTCACATGTTCGAGGACTCGTTAGACTTAAGTTTCGAGTTTATTGCAGTGGGGTAAAAGCTCTAAATGGAATATTGTCACTTCCATATTTTTATCCGGTAATCTGTTGAAACAAGAGACGCCAGTAATTCAATCGGCGATTTCTTCTCTTTATTAAACTTTTTTAAAGTCTTCTGTAACTTTACGATGTGTAGACGACGTTATGTATGTTTGCCCGGAAATAACGCCTGGAGCTTAAACGAAATAAACTACACAGTTTTGAAATTAGTGCACATAAAATCCCCAGAAATATAAACAGAACTGAGACGATTTTCTCCGAAAATCAAATCGAAATCAAGATGTTTCGAGTTGCCTCGCTTACTCTAATGAAAGAGGACGCGGGATTATGAAAAAGCAATCTAAAGCTGAGCCTGAATTGATAAAGAAGAGGTTAATGATTCTTTTTTATAATCTCCAGACTCGGAACTCCATCTAGAGATGAACTTTAATTCTATTTATTTTCTTTAGCATCAGTTGCTCGTGTTTGGTGCTTATCTAAAACAGAGTGAGTTTTTGTCAGAGACATGCAAATCGAAAGTACAAAAAGTTTATTCCAGTACATTCACTTTGTAGGATGCGATGCTATGCACGTGTTCGTTAACACCTTATTGGGTTGCGCCCAAATTAGATCTTTGATGTCACACGTTTGAATTTCGGTGGGAGTTGGGAAACATGCATTGTTGAGTACACTAAAGGATTCGACTCAAAGCGTATCAAACATAACGTAATTAATTTACCTTAGGGGTTCAAAGTTCATTTTTCTACAGACGGGAATTAATAAAACTTCTAATCCTTTATTACCCCAACTCGAAATTTTATTCCGTACTCATGAGGAAAATATAATGCCTGAAGGCCCAGACAGCGTGCTCGCTGCTAAAATATGTGGAATAAATTGCCATCTTCGTTCAGTTCCAAATAGTTGGAAGTCGAAAAACCCGAAGGACATGCATCAACCAAAACAAAACCCGCCATTTATTCTCCGCGCTGCGCTAATATGCATGTTAAAGAGTGCATTTGCATTATTTAGAGCAAGTCTTAAATTCCTATATAAGCTTTAAGATTTATTATTGCTTGGTAAAGTTTCCTTGAAGGAGGGAAAGCTCCGAGCATGCCAAAGGCTTATAGGCCCTATGACCGATAGACTCGATGATTTATCGGCCCATTACCTACGCGTCACTGAATATTGGCTCGACTTACGGCTCTTTTAATTTAAACTTACTACACCGCCAACCACTTTCCCGTTTACGCCTTTAACTTTCCTTTTTATTGGCCTTTTGCATTTAAGGTGCTTCACTCTCCAACTTTTCATCATAGCGGTCAATAAAAGGGGGACTCTCGTGGAAATTTGAAGCGTACGAAATGCAAAATGTAATGCACAAAAGTAGTTTGATCCAGCGCCTCCACCATTTTTACGATTAATAAAATATTTCGCTCCTGGCTGAACTGAAGAGATAATATTAATAAATGATAGTAAACTCTGCACATGATCCATAAAATGAGGTTGTAACACAGCACAGCTTTATGAGTTACAAATAATTTTGTTATTGAGCCGGTTGGAAGTGCACAAACGTGTTAAACCAAAATTCTTGTCATTGTGAAATTTCAACAGATAAGCCAACTTTTACGCACTAAACGAGGTGCCGCCAAAATATCTGTGCTCTCAAGGATAATAAACCGAAAAAGAATGTTACCCTTATAAATCAATCCTTATCACCCACTCATGAGCGTATAACGTACGGAACGTCAAACCTTACTTATCACAAGACATTTATAACTCAAGTGCATCGCGTCAGAAAATATGTTTTGAACTTTTTACGATCAATTAAATCCAACAATAACCAGCAAAATGCTCCTTTCTTGGTCGAAGAAATGGGAAAATTGCAGGATATGACATTTATTGTGCGCTAGTGGCCACAAACACGTCGCGTCCGAGCTTATCTATTTGCGAGCCGTTAACTCCAGACTGAAATATTTTTGTAGTCTAGTTTCTATCGGGAAAAATAATACTCCTAGCATGATAATATTTACGCAGAGTTTGCACTTTAAACTTTATGAAAAGTGTGAGAAATGGCTAAAGTAATGCTTTTTTAAGTACACGGTAAACAATGAGAACATTTTAAAAAAATTGCTCAGTGGGGAAATTAACGTGGAGGACGGAATGGGAGATTTACGATTTTATTTTACATAAGGATAATAACGGGAATAAAGGCATAACTATAAAACTTCGGATGCCGAAGACTCCCTTTTGATGAAAAATGTAGGTGAATGTAGCCACGATGTGTAAAATTACGGAATAACGGGAGTTTTCAGAGAAATTTTGCTGTTTTTCCGCCATGAGCTGCAGAAATTTGCAGACACCTGTAGGCACAAAAAGACAAATTGAATGGACGTCCGAAATTTTAATTTACACTTTAACGAGTCATAAACTTAAAAATTACAAATCAAATTTGGCGTATCCATCATTTATGGATAATCCCTAATTTTACACATTTTTTAATTATAGAACTTAAAATGTCCTCGTTCTTGAAGTTACCTGATACTGGTAACAGTTTCACACATTTCACATAATAAAATATTAGTTAGAAGAATATTTATACAGATCTATCGCTATATTATGGAAAATCCCAGAAAAGTTGTGCTCTTGAAAAAAATGCAGACTTTTCTTTCTAAAGCTTCAAATTTTAAAAATACGCCGAATTTCAAGGGATTGGATCAACTTTTGGGGATTAGCTCAACATGTTCTAAAATTGCTGCTTTCTATTCATATTCTTAAAATCTTACAAATTTTTTGAAACATTCTAGCATTTATTTTAAAATTTTGAAATGACTTCTTGTAATTGAAATAATTTGGTTTTACTGAATTACGTGTAGCTATTTATTTATTGATAAGATCCGTTAAATACTTTTTTTTATATTTTTGTATTTTTTAACAATTTTTAAATACTTAATATGTATTCCAGAATTTTGAATTCATTATATTTAGTATACTGTTCCAATTCTTCTAACGTTTTTATGGCACACAGTCCTCATTACCGCAAAGATTATGAGGGTTCTCAAAAGTGCAAGCAACCCCATTGTAAATTATTTTCAGGCACCCGAAAGTGGTCAAGAACGAATTTGGGACAGGACCGGGTTTAGAATAAGAATTAAATCGGAATTAAATTAAACACAATTACATGTTTGTTCTTTTTTACTTTCATCGCCGTCGCTTTCTTCCAAATCAATCACAAATTTGGGAAAATTAGGCGACACATAACTGTCTTCTACTTGTTGAACATGTTATACAGTTTCTCCACAAATCGGGTCCAATTTTGGCGAATCATGTCCACCACTTTCGAGCTTAAATTTGGAAACTTGTTCATCTTCCGAATCGATCTCTTCAGAGAGCTCCAAATTAATTCGATGGGATTCAGAACACAGTAATAAGGAGGCAGTTGAAGCACTATGTGGCTCGGTTCCTTTGCCCATTCGTCATTTTGAAATTTTTTTGGAACATCCAAATCTTTAATTTACTTATTTATTTATTTATTTAATTTAATTTATTTAAGAATCAAAAGTGAAAATATAGGTATAAATCAATCATATAAATGCCTATTCAATTATCATATCGCCCGTAAAATGAATCACAAAAAAAATTAATCGGAAAATCAATAATAAATTTGTTGCATATTATTACTGCTTGCATGGGCTGCAACAGAATTGAACAGAATTTGTCGACGCAATATTTTTATGCATCCGGTCCTGTTAAAACCTTTCTGGACTGTCGAAACCGGAATTTATGAGGGGTATATATGTGGGTTATTAGCGTTTCTAAGGGTGGTACTGCCATAAAAACGTTAGAAGAATTGGAACAGTATAACTTTGAAGTTTTTTACATACATATGTATACTTTGAAAGTTTTTTAAAAGTGTATTATTTGTAATGTAACACTTCTCAAGATTTGCTTCGAACTAGATTTCCCTTTTAATTATCTTCCAACCGTTTGTGCCACTTTCCAATGCAAAATATGCACTTTTAGTTTATAACATGAAGGCAACATATGCAAATATGCCTAATTATAAACTAGGTCATCGCATAAACTGCAGGGTAAATCTTCCACAAATATGGATTTAGCATCTCCCAGTTTTTTTTCTTAGAAGTTATCCAATTTTCAAACTCTTACAGTTTAGATGCCAAAGCCAAACAATTTGTCACTGCTAAACGGGTTAACAACAGCTGTAGATTTAACTCAGTCACCCGAAATAGTTGTAATACAAGTTTAATTAAGTCAGTGCAAATGCAGTTAGAGTGTTGAAACATGGGAAAGCCGTTGCAACAAGTAATGAAACCACGACTCTATTTTTAAGTGTATTTGAGTAAGATCTTAAACAATCGCTCCTATTTTAGGATCTTAGTTTGACATTTACGTCAGCACCATTTTATGATTAGTATCTGTTTTTTTGTGTACAAAAAGCATCATTGTGTCGCTCTTATTCTGCTCACCTGATCGATTTCCGTGTTGGTTGGACGAAGGTGATGAAATTTAGACAGACGTTTCCTTCACAGCTCATTTCCGCTTTTATGCGGTGGCTAGGCCATTAACTAGTTTTATCAATAGCACTAAGTAATTGCTTATGCGTATCACATAGCTATATATCAACTCTAATATACTCCATTTCTGGTTCCAAATGTCTTCGTCTACGTAAGGGATTAACCGAGAACCTCATAAATGCACAGCCTTGTTATATATTCATTATATAAATGTACCTCGGTGTATTGAGCTCCACGTGGAAATTTAGGACAAAATTTACCACAATTTATTTATAATTTAATTAGTCTCGACGACATTGCTAATAAACTCGTAATGGAGGTGTGTGAAATATTTCCCCGCTTGAACGCCCTGTTTCAACTTATCGCGCTTCTAAATTCAATACAACACATTGTCATTTTTAAACTGAATCGTTATTCAGGCTCAAGTTCTCGAGAACAACTTGACTTCCGAAGTTGATGTAGTTTAATATTTAATTTAGATTTTTCAAGAGAAACAATTTCCCCGTGTTTAAGTTGTCAGCTCTTCGGATATTATTTCTGTTGCAGTGACTGTTGCTTCCAATGCACGTAAAATAAATTTCATTTCAACTTTGCCGCAACTTTCTGAGGCGCCCCGGTTATTAAAAAGTCGATTTTTATTCTCTACAAAGAGGAAGTCTCGACAAAGGTACGAAGGTGACGTTAGAATTCTTGTCTTAACTAAAAGAAGTCGGAAAAATGTGATAACAGTTAGAATTCTTGTCGCTTTGCCAAAATATGTCACAACATAATCCGGTAAAGTGGCAAAAAGTGAAGCCAGGCTTGGATTAAGTTACGCAATCTAAAAGCAGGCAAATTCTTTTTATTCGCTGTGACGTACCAAATGGGCGAACAATTTGAGAGTTTTTTTATTGAATGTTAAAATTTATCTCTGCCTCTGAAGCCGGTCCGAGATAATAGCTTATTGCGAAGATCACAGTGCCCTCACAATATATCAGACAGACTCAGAGGGATATATAAATATATATCGCCACTAACATCGCAGAGAGAATAGGTTCTAAATAATTGATTGCCGTGTAACACATTTCTGGATCCGACATTTTGTATTTTGCTCCGATGCTGCCGTTGTTTTTCTGCTTAAGATTTATGGTTGTGTTGCAGCCTTTTTATAACCCGTGTAAAAAGAAAATAAGTGTTGGCCAAGTAATAGGGTGGATTCCGCTATCGTGATCAACGAAACTCTATAAAATATATTTGGATGGGAAAATCAATGTCATTGTTAAATCGGTTTTTATCTAGAATTCCGTGGTGAAAACCGAAACATCAATCCGGATCGAAGCAGTGAAGCATGAAGTACGAAGCACATAATCGACTCCGTTGCATATATCGTTCAGATTTGTGGGCGACATTAAGCGTACGTGAAATGGCAACCACAACACAAAATGGCGGGGACGGCCGTTTTCAGACTTTCCACTCTCGGGTTTATTGCTTTCCAATTTTCCCACTGGATATACATAAGAATGGATGGCATGAGGCGGCAAAGTATCGCCTCTTCCGCGCATTTTTTTCACTTCTCTGTTATCGCGTCTACCCCAATTAGCGCTCAAAAATCTTCAATTTTGCATTTCTTCTATTTCTATTATCCCCACCGCCCAATTAGCGCGGATTCCCACGGCTAAACCATTGGAAAGCAATAACCGAAACTTCTCGACTCAATTTGAATCCGAAACCGCAAGTGAAGGCCAGGTCGTGTAAGCTCTCTATCTATGTGTTTCCCATTGGAAGCTAAACATTTAATTTAACGCGATAATCCAAACCACACGTAATTTCCTCTCGGTGCGTTTTCCTGATGTCCTTTCAGGCAATACGCAAAAGTCAAACCCAATCCGTTCGAAGGACGAACCGCGAAAACAACCGCAGGCAAATTGGCTCAACTGCTGAAGTTAAATTCCCAAATGCCAAAGATGCTCTGCGTTTGCTTCGTTTACCTTCGACATCTGAATCAAAGACAACCGGTCGAAATGACAAAAAAACGTGGAAATGCGATGGTTTAGTGTTGCATTGGCATTTTCGCCGCTTTAAACAAACACGACTTCCAAAGTCATTTGACTCCGGGAAATGCCACTCTGCAAAAACTTTCTTCATAAACTTCTCCCATCTAAGCGTTCGCCCTCAGAGTGATACAAAACACTAAAATAAATCAACCAATTTTCTAAATCTACACATTCAGCTTGAAAAAATTTGACAAACGACTGGAGATATGTATCTACTTGTCAACCTCTTTAATCTTACAGAAGAGCACACATGAGTTTACTTTATCCCAAAACGTAATTACATGCCCCCACAATTTTGCTAGAGGGTTCGATAAATCTCTTCTCGTTTTTTTGATGTGTTTGCATTTTATACTAATTCCCAATAAAACAAATTCGTTTTCTTTACACAGAGAGGTAACTCCAGTAAAAAAATTAAACAACCCAATTAAAAAGTTTCTGGAAACTTTTATTGATTCAGCCTGGAAAACAAGCATTTAATAAAAATGATGGATATGCTGCTGGGAGCTTTAATGGGAGCACCAGGAGATCAAGGACGCGGCTATTAACATATTATCTCAAGGTAATGAAAAAAAAGTCGAATAACTGTACTCGATAAAAAGACTGAGTTCGCTTTTTTTAATTCTTTCTTCCTCTCCATCGCACTCGAGATTTTGTTCGGTTGAATTAGCACGAAATAAATTCGTTCGGCCTAAAAGCGTCCGAGCGATCATCTTCAGCGACTTGTAAAAATTTATTCGGCTATTGAAATCGGCGAATTATCGACGATGCAATTAAAGTCGCATCAGATTAAGCTTTGATTTGGCGATACGTCAGCGACGGCAATAAAAGTCGCTTGTAAAGCAATAAATTAATTTATTTCAACGGGCCAAATTGCGTTCTCGTGTAAATTTCATTCGAAAGATCGTCCTTTGCGGCTGGAAAACTTTTTCGATGTTAATTAGAAAGCTCTACATAATTAACACGAAGAACTTAAGTACACTTTATTCTTCTCTTATTTATCTTAATTACTCCCAAAGCCGCGGGTTTTGTGTCATTTTACGATTTCGGATTAACCCAGCAAAAATAATTCCGTTTAAAAAATTTGGGACGCATTTTGTGTAATTTACAAACGGAAATTAAAGCCTGGCTGTGGAGATAATTTAGAGGGGTAATTTTAATTAGGTATATTTCACGCTGAATTTGGAACAATCACGTCGAATTGAGATGTTCTAAAAATAAAACGAAATGGGTCGTTGTTTCTTATTGATATTGATAGTCCCTCTGGCTCTACACATTTCAATTCGGTAAGGTAACCACTGCATGCACCTGGAATTTTATAAAATATCCAAGTGAGTACACTCATACTGAAATATTGCGGATGTCTTTTCCTCCGTACATCCCAAAGGTGGCGTCTAGAATATAAAGCATAATGCATTGTTTCTTTGAGACGATGTCGTTGATCTTTAACGTAATAAATAAACAATAAAAACCGCCAAATTACCGTCATTTGCGTTCCGAACGGGTGGATTATGTAAAAATAGTTAAATATATCGCAATGTAGAACAGAGCAGACTTATAATGACACCATAAAGCGAGTTTTTATGAAAATGTTTCCGACAGAGAAAGAAACAGAGCAGCCCAAACATCGCGGAATTTCGAATTAAATTTCCTTCTAGTCCGTAAAGCGATTATCTTTATGTGCTTCCATTTTTCAAACTCAGGTTTAAAAGACATTTCCCAGACAAGCTCGCAATATGAAGATAATTATTCTCGACGTTTTGTCATACCTCGTCGTGCCTCACTAATCCCGTAATTAATGGAATTTCAAATTATTCACTGCAAAAATGCATGGATTTTCCTCGGAGCGAGATTAACCCCAATTAGTTTTTAGCAGCTTTTTCGTTGTACGACTGGAATTGACTACCGTTGACAGACGAGGGACTTTTTAATTTCTTAATCTGCCAAACGTCGTGTTTCTGTAGTTGTTGAAAACTTTAAGCAGATAAGAGTTGTTCGCGTCTCTTATATTGGATTTTCAACCTATTCTAGACCGTCGTCTCGGAGAAGTGACAGTCCGATCAATCTGTTAAGACGAGGAAACAGTTAGGTGGGTGTTAAAAAATAACTTTTTTAGGAGTTAACGTGAAACGTAGCAATTCATTATCACAGATAGGCTGGATATATTTAGAAAATGGATTTGAAAGAGTTTAATGATGCGCGAAGGATACCATTAAGATAGGAAAATTGACTGTAGCACTAAATCGACGATTTTAGTTTCCAATACACTAAGGAACATTAGTGGGTGATTTATGTACCTTGGCCTAAAATTAAACTAATTATTCCCTGAATTATTCAGATCAAATCACGTTTTTTAACGAGAGATCAAAAATGGTGGAGGCGCCGTCTTATTGAAATCAGAGCTTTTTTGCCGTAATTACAGTTCAGTGTTGCATGAAGTCGTGAACAAGTATGTAATTGAAAATGTGGGTTTTTTGAAGTGCCTCTCATTTTTTGCTCGTTCGTTCTAATGAATAGCAACTCTCTCTAATTTGCTCACTACATTTCGTGAAAAAGTTCAGTCTGTGATTTGCCATTATTGATTTTCCGAGTGGGCGTTTCATTCAAGTTAATAAAATTACGAAACATGACTATGTATGATTCAGCACTATCGAAATTCCCCGAAAGCTTCGACAGCTTTGTTGGAATCTTGTACGTCGACGTATTGATCCGCAAGAATAATTTTAATTAAAAACTAGTGCTATCTTAAAAAATGATCTAAAAACGCGGAAAATTTGAATGAATTTACACTTTGTATTCAACTAGTGCCACGTTTACGTTGGTGCTTGTGTAGGAATCGGTGATCTCAGTGTAACGATAGCAATATTGTTATGGCCGTTCCTTGACGTTAAGCTACTTTATCGCTTATATTTTTCAGAGTTGTATTGATATAGTGGTAGTGTAGTTCCTTTAGATTGCACAAAAAGTATATTGAATCGAAGAAATACTGGGAGTTTTGAATAAAAAGACAACTTCAATGGGCAGAAATTTTGTATGCAAGAACGAATAAAAATTCCCAAATAAAATTGCAGCCACATTGTTTGGGTAATACTAAAGTTGCAAAGCAACGCGACAAAGTTCCGACTTCTATTTCCCCAACTGTGCTAAAGTAAAACATATTGAAATTTAAATTCGAGCTTTTAAGGTTCGTGTAAAGTTTGTTCAAGAATTCAAACCAGTGCCGAGTTTATTTGAATTGATTAAGAAATAAATAAGAATGTTTGCATGTACGATCTCGTTGCGAAGGATTAATTAGGCGGATGTTTATCAAGGACTGGGAGCTTGCGTAAAACGTCTTTTTTAAAAGCAGTCACTCTTTTATCGCATAATTAGACTGTTTCTAGAAGTACACGTTTGCATGTTAATCCGTAAGTACCGTCGTTTGAATGCTGATTTGAATACTCCGAGAAAACGACAGATTTATATTTGTTCAAGGAAACTTATTCAAAAATGTTGAAGAATGTCTCATTTGCATTTTAATGCAGTGCTTAGAGTTGTATTGTTTTGTTTGAAAAAGAGATTAATAGTTTAATCAAAGCTGCATTCAGGACTGTTCCGTCATGAGCGCGTCCTTTTGCAAGCTCTTGAGAGAGCGAGAGAAACTAATTTTAAACACAACTCTTTATTAGAATTTTTCCAATTGCAACAACTGAAAACATTTATAGCAACTCATCATTTAATCCCGTCCAATTTATCATCCCGTATAATACTTTTTTTTTAATTAAACCATTTTACTGCAGCTAAGGGTATTTCGGGCTTTGCTCCGTGCAGTGTGAGCGTATCAACGCGGATCTCACTTTTAGTTTTAATTCCGTTTTCCTCATGGAATTCTGAATAAACAGAGCTCAACTCAAACGAATCCGTTCATTGTTTAATTTCTTTTTTCGCTCTGGTGCAGGTCCTAAATGAATGCTAATCTCACATTGTGCAACTTTGTGGTCGACAATAGAAACGTGGCGAGCGGGATTAGGGATGTACGTCCTTCCCTTGTTTTCCAACTGACCTCGCACAAACGTAATCCCGAATATTCCCCCATGTCAAAGACGAAATTTCTAATACCGACAATAGAAATTAGCATTTCCGTGTTTTATCCACCTCTTTGTCCGTTTATTTGCGCTGGCAATCAAACAAATCACATTGGGCTATCGAACCCTTCTCACACTTTCGTTTCTTTGAAATTTTCTCCCCTCGCCACGTAAAATATTAACTAGAAAATCCGCCTTTAAATCAACACAACATTCTGCTTTTTTCCGTGAAATATTTTTGTGCTGGAAACTTGTAAAAAGCAAAGAAAAATGGGCGGTGTAGACCATCGGCATGCAAATAGACAACGCTCATACATCACGGTCTTAACACGCGTCGCGACGTTGTGAGAGGGGTCAAGAGGGCAGGTCATGGAAAAGTGGAGGATGAGGATGGACAAAAGAGGTCAACCGGAAAAACGGCGCTTAAGGCAGTTTCCATGCAGGAAAATTCTGTTAACATCAATATTCATCGGAAGACGAGACTCCAATTGAAATAAGTGTCTTGTGAAGCAGACAAACGACACTAATGAATCAAATTAATGTTTTTAATTTAATTTAACGCGTCCGAAAAGATTGCGCTTTCTTTTAATTAGAGTTCGTTGGAGAAATAAAGAAACATGGGCTTGATTTCGGGTACAAAAAGTGGAAATTTTCGCTAATATAATTGAACTAATGAACAAGGGGAACTGAAAATGAAGACGAAGCAATCAACGGTCTTCTTTCAGCTACAAGACAAACATTGCGATATATTCCGACACCCTAAATTAATTGAAACTGCGCCCGCCGAATTTACAAGAACTTGGAGAACAATTTTATATTTTGTTCCCACCCTGTGGGACCAGCATGTGGTTTGCTCGTTGATATTTGCAGTCCTTTCAGAGAGCACATAAAGGGACTAAGGCCAACATTATTCGCTTTCAGATCCCCATTACCGGACAAAAACTATTTAGAAACAACGTGGAAATTATCACAAACCACTTAGCTCAATAGAGCCGTATTTGAAAGTGATGGGATTAATTTCCACCTCTTCCGGCACACCTCTTTTAAAACGAGTTTGTATTCATCTTTAAGTAACAAGCCATTCCATGTTCCATTACACTTTTATTTATTTCCCCAAGTAAAATCCCGAAAGATTAACCTAAGCGGCACTTCGCGAAATTAAGTACATGCTTGTGCTGTCAGTTTGATGCTGTTCACGTCTCCCTGAAGCTTTCGGTACAAAATGTTGCAACATTAAAACTACATCAAAAAATGAAAGCAATAAATGCGATGGAGTATTTTTTATTCCCTTTCAAATAAAAAACAAACGGAGATATTAAACAAGTTTCCGATGGCAAAAAATATTGAAAAATTCAATTTTATGACAAGGATATCTCGGAAAGTTTGCACGTGTTTGGCAGTTAAGTTCTTCCAAGTTACGTGTTGGAAACTCGATTTAATAAAAATTTCAACATTTTCAACAAAATATTTATACGGAAGCTTCCACTTGTGATAGACAAGAAAAGGCCAATTACTAAATGAATTCAATTAAAAAATTTGACAGCAAATTAAATTTCCATTAAAAGGCGCCGAGAGCTTTCTGATTATCACGTATCTAGAAATTATCCAAACGCGAATTACTCTCATATCCATATAAATGTAGCTCTTAATTTCACACCATTCGGAGGCCCCAAACATACAAACAGCTGGAAACGTGACCAGGATTAATGGAGATCCCAATCATTGGAACACGCATTTATTTATAGGGCATCGCTTCAGACATATAAAGCATCGAATTCAAGCGGATATTTTGAATTTTTGATGATGCCTAGAATGACACAAATTAATTGAAGCGCGACGCGATTTTATGGCGCCATAAAGTGCTTTACAAGGTCCAACTTACCGTCGTCGCTGAAGAGATTTCTGTGGTGACAGGTTAGAGCAAAATTCTGTAACAAAATGTATAAGTTCATTGGATTGTAATGAAAGAGGATGTAAACTATAAATACAGAGTAATTTTTTTATTTCATGCAAATTTCAATGGTGGAATAATATAAATTATAGCTCTTTTATTTTTATAACATCACAAAAATAATTCGAAACGAGCATATTTCATGATAATATAATATCCTGGTAGAATAAAACTGACAGCTTATAATTTATTTTACAACTCAATTAAAACATTGATTATCCTGTTGAATAAAGATAACCAGTTTCAGCTGCAGTTATGTTTCATTAAATATATCAATGTTTTGAAAGTTTAAATTAAACAATCTCATAAATGAAATATCTAATTTGATAGAAATAACATTTTGGAACATTAATCCTACGAAAAATGTTTTAAATATTTACGAAAAAAATTTCTTTTTTATTTAAGAGTATGAGGAAAGCAGTTTTCGACCGTCTATCCGCGCAATTAGGGCACATCGTTGATCCCACTAAATTCTGAAAAAAATGCGAGAAAATTATAGTGTCTGAGTTTAAACGAAATTAATAACTTTGAACTTACAATTGGATGTCATTTTTCACAACTTACTTAACATAGAAAACTGCAATTTAACACGCGAAAATGTTAAAAAAAAATTAAAAAATAAATTTTGAAAACCAGCATCATTCATCACCTCAAATTCTCCAAGAATTGTACGAATCTATGAGAATGTTAAAAATCTAAAATCCTTTGGAAATATCTTAAACATTTTTAACTTTCTAAGAGAATTTGATGGACGTTTAAGAATCTTCAGAAATCACATAAATTTCTTTAAAAATCTTTAAAATTATCTGAGATTTCAAGAAAATCGAGACACAGCGAACCCACGAGTAAAGTGCTCAGAACCTAAAAATATGCTTTAAAAATCGAACAGTTATTTAAATTTAAATTAAAAAGAAAAACATAAAGTTCACCTGTAATAAGATCAAGCAGTAAAATTCCTCCGCATTTGTAAGGAACGCCCCGATACCCATTAATTTTATCAAATTTAGAACTGCGCAGAAACATAATTACCCTAATAAACCGCATCTCTCCAAAATCTCATCAGAATTGGAATCTGTTTGATCGCCACAGCCGCAAGAAATAACGTTGTAATGTCAAAGTGAAAAATAATTTTAAACCCCGCACCTTTTTTTCGTGTCTTATAAAAGATAAAAGCAGATTTCCTGATGACCTGTTATTTATTCCTCTAACAAACGTGCTCCCTGCAGCTTTTCGTTTGTTAGCGCGGTTTTTAATAAAAATTAACTGATGCTAAAAGCGAGTTTCCTATAAACACCTTCGAACGAACTGAAAAGATAAACCCCTGCTTCTCAAATCCGAGTAAATCAGAGGATGGAAGTCAAAAGTATGTTAAACAGAATTTAGAAGTGAGATCACAATAATCTCACCTTGACATCTTACTCGGCATAGTTTTTACATACATTATCCTCGAAATTCTGTCGTTTCTCTCGGCCATTATGCCTGTGCCTTTTCAGTGCTTTAAAGCGTTGTCTTGGGAGGAATAGAACGTGCTGTCCTGATTAATTTTACGACACCGAGAAATGTTTTACTTTCTATACAGCAGCGTCTAGAATAGAATTTTACATTCAACATTATTTAAAGATATTAAGAAGTCGAAGGGAGGACTAATCCGAAGATTAAATAAAGTTTCTGTTGCTACTTTGAGGTCTTTTGAACTTTGACCCGCCGAAGGAATCTTTATCGACGTTTGATCGCAAAGTTGAGTAGGTTTTTTGTCAAGCCTCATTTCGCTTCCTTTGATTTTCATGCGACGGAACATGGGGCGGATGAAGTGCCCGGTCATGAACGAATTAATTCACTTGGGAAAATTTTATTTTTTGGACATTGGTGTATTAAAATCCACGTAATAGCTCAAGTAATTAAAAGTCAATCTCTCACTAATTAACTAGCACAACAATAGAGTTAGTCGAGTCATCCAGTAATCGAATTTAAATGGGACTGTGCCAGCAAAACTTAGTAACAAGCTCTTATCATCGGCGAGTACGAGCAAACTTGCCAGAGACTCGTCTAGTCTGACTTTAATTCCCAATTCTATTGAAATACCGTGAATAATAGTTATAACGGCGAACCTTGTTCTATTTCCGACAGAAGCGATTTAGCGATAACGCTAAAATGACGTCGCGACGCCACGACATTTTAAATTCACATATCGCTGAAGCTGATGGAACGTGTGTACGTCGATAGAAATAGATGTGCAAGTCTGTAGTAAATTGTCTTTTTACTAAACTTTCTGTTCCACTTTTGCAGCAAACATCGTATTTCACTCATGTTTCCTTATTGGAGAAGTGCAGATAAGACGGAAAGTTATGGGACGAGAGTCTAGTGGTTGATTTTGACAAAGTAAGGTTTAAACGAATTAAACTCAAATTGTCTTTGGAATGAATCCACTGTTGAAACGACAAGATTGATAAATGTTACAATCTAGTTGGGTTTGTTCAATTGGAAATGACAAAATAATTAACGGAAAACAAATTAAAATAACTCCGCTTTGACCCGATGCAAATCCATAAACTAAATATTTAATTAAAAACTGTCGGTTCCACTCATAATAAATTTGAGACTAGCGAAACATGGAATTTAAAACCCCCAAAAACCCAAATCTTGGCACCTGTGGAAATCCCCCTCTATCATCCATCACCCATTTATCTGCTTTGCTTTAAACCTCAAAAGAATAGTTGAACACTTTCCTCTTTATAGCGCGCCGCTGAGATAATTTGATTACTTATCGCTTGCAGGTGCGAAAGCAATTTAGCCCCATTGTCGTCAATTTGTGCTTGCATTTCAAGTGGTCATTTTAGATATATCAGCATGTATAAAGCATTTATTGATTCAATGGGCTGAAACGAGCTATTAATGCACGATTCGATCTTCAACTGAGGTTTCGCGACGACATATCCATTCCATTTGAGAATATCCTAATTCCGGAATGCATGCGCTATGAGAATCTAATCCTAAAGAAACTACTCGTGGAACGTGATTCGGTTTGGGCTGATTCGCATGGGCGCCGACGTCGTCGGGGATGCGAGTTTAAAATTCCGATAAATCATTGCGTTTTTATAGACTTTGGCTTGTAATAGGATTTTACACAAAATAACGACAAATCGAAAATTGGGGAAGATTTCAGCGTATTGGGGACATTTGATAGAAAGTTTTCCTTAAATCTATAAATTTCAGAGCCTGTAAAATTACCATTTAAAAAAAAATGACCCGGCGCATCCACCATTTTAATGCCAACTAAAATAGTTATTTACAGTCGCGTGTGGTAACTTACATTTTACAGCGTGAAATCAGTTTGAAGCACGACGGCGTAGCCGGAGTGCTTTAATGATTGAGCGCTGTAAAATGGTTAACGCACAAGAGTTGCATTAAACTTTTTGGCCTCATGAATTGTAAACGTCAAATTACCATTCAATTGACATCTTTGGAAACATTATATTTACAAGCGCCCTGGACGTTTACACCCGCCGTGCGGTAAAAATTGCCCAAATCGTCTGCTCTTCAGATGCGTTTATAAATTAAAATCACTTTTTGTGCACCAACTACAAAATTGAGAGAATTGACAGATGATAAATTTATAAATGTCAGATGTGACAGTTCTCATGAATTTTGAAAAACAATTATTTAAATTAAAATTTTTCGGCCAAAAAGTTTAATACAACTCTTGTATTACAATTTGTTGTATACAATTTTGTAGTTGGTGCACAAAAAGTACACAAGATGGCGCTGTATAAAAAACGTTTTAATATTACTTTAAAAATAGAAATATTGTCTTAATTGAGATAATAATTTAGGTAGATTCCACTTTGGTGATCAATCTTCATTATGGTAAAGTGATTTTAATTTATAAACGCATGTGAAGAGCAGACGATTTGGGCAATTTTTACGGCACGGCGTGTGTAAACGTCCAGGGCGCTTGTAAATCTAATGTTTCCTAAGATGTCAATTGAATGTTAATTTGACGTTTACAATTCATGAGGCCAAAAATAATATTTCTCCAACAAAAATTTCTTTTTTACGATGATTTTAGTATAATCTATTAAACTCATACTAAAAATAATCCGGCATATTAAAATTAGTTTGGTAATGCAAATTTATGTCGGTCATGATTGTGTTACTCTGAGTGCGTTTCACAACACAATTTAATTATAACAAATATTAACCATTCACGGTTTTCGATAAAATCAACATAGCAAACGCAATTATTTGTAATCTAGTTTGAAATTCAATATGTTAGATGGATTATTAAAAAAACAAGCGGCTAATCCGAATAATCCAAATAAATCTGCCGTTTCTAACAGTAAAATCTCGCACTGAGGTCCGCTCGTAAACAAAATTGAGACTACCTGAATTATGCAGCCTCTGAAGCCAAAACCGGATTTATCGAAGGTTCTATAAAAGCAGCGTACTTTACGTTTTTTATACGATTTAAAGATACACAGCAATACTTTATTATCCTCGCCCACCTCTTTCACACTTCGATACACATCTCTTAGATTTTAGCCGTGTTCGTTAGCTGTTTGGCGGTTTTTTATCGCAACAGCTCAACAAAAACGAGTTGATTTCAAACTGAACTCGTTTATTTCCTCCGCGAAACAAATGAGAATTCTCATCGATGAGTTCTCGTGAATTTTTTTTGGAAAATTCTCATTACTGAAGCTTCGTGTTTTCATCCAATGGTGATTGAGTTGCATGTTCTTTTAGGTTTTGTGCCTTGGGCCAGTAACCCTTCGATTCAAGACACGGCGCCTCCGCCGAAAATACAATCGATGATCTTTCATTCAGCGTTCTTCTTCATTAAATTTCTTATTACCGAGTAATTACTTGGAAGCGTTGTTTCGACTTAATTTACTCAAGAAAAACTGTTTATTTTCTTTGGTGATTAACGTTTGTATTGCAGTTCATTTTATATCGCCCTTAAGATGTAATTAGATCCTTAAACCTTATTACTTTTAGACCTTTCTTCTTCATCAGTTAATAGCCACATTCGCCATTATTGTAATTGCATAGCTGTCATGTTACAGGTTGTACACATCCGTGCTCATGTCGAAAGCTTTGTTACGTTAGCACAATAGATGATAACCGCTTGAAACACTGAAATTTCAAAACAATCAACACCTTTCTTCAGTCAACTCCTTCATTGTTTGGTTTTTAAACGAACCACCACGAAAACCGGTCACGTAACCTTAATTAAAACGCAAAATTATTCCACAAAGTGCTGCTTGTAAAACTGAATAGTTTATTACTGCACCATATGTGCAACTAATTTAACGAAACTTCCGTAAATTTATTTACGTTTAATTAGTTTTATTATACGAGGTAATAACGTTTTTGTCAGTACCAATCTATGTGTTTGTTCGTAGAAGTTTACACGTAGCTTCTAAATGTAGTTAGTTCTACTGCAAAATTGCTTCTATATATTTTAGTTGCAACTTCTGTGACTTCTAATTAAGAACGGTTTTCACGTGAGAATTGGAGTTTCTTGCACATTCTTTACGTGTGAAGTGAGGTGAAAGTCGATCACTTTAGAAAAAGTGGGAAGCAGGTCGTTTAAAATTAACTATTTATGCTAAAACTGGGAATTTGAGAACAGAGACAAAGATATTTGCAATAGCTAAAAATTAGAATTTTAATTTCTGCAAATTAGGTAGTTGACTGTTTCAAGGGCTAAAGTTTAGTTTTTCAAATTGATATCATTTCATGCGTCTAACCGGTTCAAACTGTAATACTAAATTGTAAAATATTTTTATCGATGTCAGAATAATATTTTTTTTTCTATACAATTGTCCAGATTTTATTTAGCTATACTTGAAAAGAAGAAAATGTTAGAAACAGACGGATTTGAATAAATCAATAATCTGAAATTATTAATTTTCAAATTTAATTAAATTAAAAATTAATATCTTTGATCTCACATTCCCAGACACAAATTATTCAAATTATTATCTTTAAAATTCCCATATTGTCCCAACTCCGTATATTCTGAATTTATAGATTTTTAATTCTTACAATTTTTATAAATAGTTTCAAAATATATTTCAAGTGGAGAAAATTGTAAAAGTAAACATATAAAACAGCACAGTTATATTACACTTATAAATTGTATCAGATTTTTATTTTAGCCGTTTTAACCCGAAGTCTCGAAGATTTGAATCTCTGAAACCCGGTCAAGCATTTGCATCCTTGCATCAGTAAACCGAGAGCGCGTCCAATATTTTTCTAAAATTTATGACTTTGTCCGACATGACAGCCGGATAGAAGAATTGTTTTACAGTGAAAAAGAATTTCCAAGTGACCATATCTGCATTATGTCAAATATGCATCTTCCTAAAACAGAAACCATCAATTCGAATTCAACTGAAATCGCAACAATCTAAACCAGATATAGATCTGTATAACATTTATGACAGCTTATTCCAATCTTCTAGATAGCATGAAAATAGTTTCAGTCATCGACTTTTCCCCGTTGTCTATTTCAGATGCACCCCTGAATAACAGGAAAAAACTCTTAGTAGAGAAGGACAAAGCAGCGGCTTCCATCTTGGAGTTAATATTGAATTTTCCTGTCCTTTCGCCGGGAGTTATCCAATACTTCAGTAGTATAATCGTGACATGTCACAGTGTCATCCCAATTTCCGTAAGAAAATCGTCTGGGTCCTCGACGAATGGAAACTATAGAAATCATAATCAGTTAAATTACTCTCAGAAAGATATTCTCTTGGTAAACGTCTAGAAGGGACGAATCCGCAGTTATTATTATAACAAGGCGGAGAGAGAGTAGTGGCTGTGAGCACTTGAGCAAAACGTGTCAAAGGCATACTAAATGAAAGCTTACTTCTTGTGACGTCACGTCTCTGCTCTCATTACAATATTCCCGGGGCTCTTGAAGCAAATCTGTTCCCCAAATTAAAACCAGAATGCACTCACTAATGGTTAAGTTAACATTTTGATGAGCGTTAAAGTGTCGTCATCGTACTAAAGAATCAATTTTTGTCGCAATATCGTAGACAGAGATTGATGACATCAATGCAAGCGCTGGCTCCACAGAAAAGATCCCCTCGAACATTTAACATTTATGATGATCTGATGACGTCATAACCGGTAGAACGCAAGGGAAACACATGGATTAAAGTAGATTGTACGACCATAAATCCAAAGCATAAAATATTGTGTGGAAACTAAACTCTTCTAGCATGGCACAAGTTGAATTTTATGCGAATGTGTATCGATCCAATCTTCAGATCATTCACGAAATTATTAAACGAAAATTTATCGTTTTATTATTCATTGGAGACGTTGTAATTGCAGTTCATGTCAAACACGCGAGGCCGAAAATTTACGTAAGAAGCGTACACGAATTTACAGACTTTACTTTATATACGTGGAAAAATTCAGAATCATATCGAATTTTATTGCGAGCAACAAGAAGCGTTGACGTCGGAGTAATTGCCGACCCTGTGTTTTTATGTTTCATCATTTTTAGTTATGGCAGAAATTATGGACGTCGGAAATTAATAAAGTTATGGAAGTGTACGTGGGAAAATGGGCTAATAAGAGGGGAAAGAAGGGTACTGTATGTAAACAAAAATTATTTCTATTTCACTTTGCGTCATTGCATAAACTCTTTTAAATTTCAAACAAGCGCAACCGCCCTTTTTGTGTTTATTATGTAAGGTGGAACCTGGCGCTCCAGGGTCTACGATACAGCCCAATTTTAAATTTTTGAAAATCGAATCAAATAAATACGACCCAAAGAGTATCTGAAGAAGTCTCCGGAATTATGTATGTTGTCTGTCGTAATTTAATGTCAACATCTGCATTCTTGAAAGATCTTTGCAAGGCGAGTCACACGTCGAGCTCTAAATAAAACAGTAATACCGAATGTCAGGAAGAAGCGGCAAAAGCCTTATATTCAGACGCCACACTGGGCCCATTATTAGATCTGATATCAAATAACACCCAACTTTAAACAAAGTCTAGCTTCATAATATCGCAGCATACATGTGTATTTGCTTAAGTTTAATATAGAATTTTTGGGATTGTCTTGCAAGCGCTTTACATTTTAATAAAGCTGCGAGAGTCTCAAATTGAATTTTTTACCACTAGTTAGAGGGTGGATACTCACTATTTCAATGAGGAAGAGAGATAATCGATAATTGACCAATTTGCAATTTCAATATAAATTTCTTACACCTAATGGCCATCGTCTGGGTGTTGCTAGGAAACGAAATCAAATTGCATGTCTGATGCACATTTCGAATGAGCCTACAACCCCCACTGTCTAAACTAAATTAGTTATGGGGTGGTTCGCTTTATTGTGTGTTTTATGTAGGCAGTCGGCTTGTTTTACGCAAGAGAAGGCGAGAATTCTGGTAAAAATGTAAATGTATTGAAATGGTGTCTTCGTTAACTGGGCTTTCTTGCAAATTCGCAAATTTTATGGACACACTTAAAGTACAAATTGAGACAAGAAGTAAACAAAATGTAGGAAATATGAATCGGATAATGCAATGTTTTTATTCCCTATCTATTTTTAGAATATCTCAAATTCTCTATTTTCACTATGAGTGAAGTGAACCACCCGGAATTTTGTTTCTCCATTTTTCCAACAAAAAATACTTAGTTTTGAATACACGGAGTGTTAAAATTTCTCATTTTTTGCATACAAATATTTTTTTATGACTTGAACCAGATATTTCAAAATAGAGACTAAATAACAAATTTGAATTTTTCTGAAAATATGGTAATTTTAATTTTTTGAAATTTAGTGTTAAACGAAAGCACAATAAGTATACTTTCGACTCTAGAAAAGACATTTGACCGCCATTTTAAAGTACGTAGTGTCAAGAAACATTAATAAAGTATTTTTTCTTAAAAATGATTTAATTGAGAACTATATCCATCGCACCAAAATCCACTCTTTACTTTATAACATTCTAAGTAGCCACATATTTTCCCCTAATCACGTATGAAGCTGCTACACAAAGCTTTGTTGAAGGATAACGACATGACGAGCTTTATGAAATGCAAACGAGTCTAATATTGGTTGCAGGTATGCAACGGCGAGATCAAAGAGCCTTTAAAACAATAAGAAAATAATTATCGGACCCAAAGTCGATTTACCGGCACTTGAATTTTATAGGTATTTCATAATAGCGAGGTCGTCTTTAGGGAGAAATTCCTCACTTTCTTTTATTAATAATATTTTGACGATATTTTAGTGGTGGAGGATTGGTATTTTGTCTTCCAAGAGGGTTTCGATTGATTCATGGCCGGAGATATGAGTGGGCAAATACGTTAAGTGCAGGTTTATTGCTGCTGTACTTGAACATGGCTTTACGGCTGATGGATGCCGGAGATAACTCGTGTATTTTAAAATAAATTCGAGTGCTTCAATTTTGATGAGAAGATTAACTATTATACCGAGCTCCAGTTACAAACCCAACTTGCTTATTTGCTAACACGTGTACATAATAATCAGCTCAAACCAAGGATCATTGGGCTGAGATGTTTGTATTATTGATGATAATACTCGACACTACTCGGTGGATTCTACAAATGATGGAAATACCACCATTTGGGTTAAACCTACACATTTCCCAAGTTAAAGCTTGTTAATTATAGATGAGGTGTGCTCTACAAAGGTCGTTTGCCATCATCAACAATTTAAAAAAATCAATTCCGTATAATTATGTTAAGAATTTAGTGGATCGACAAATTTATTTTGAACTTGGCTGAGTGGGTGTCTTGATAATAAAATTATATCGATACTTCCAGTGGCAAGAATCATTTGGAAATATCTTAAATTATTCATGAACACGAAATTGTTTATTAGTAGGTAATCAAAAGCTTGTCTCACTTTCAGATTCCACTTTAGATGTTCATTTATTGCAGCATTGGCGCTTTGTAATTGTGTTGTTTGAATTTAAAATTTTAATTTTTCCATTTGCAAGGATTTGCATTTAATCAAACGTTGGCGTTTCCCTTAATACCTCACATTTTTATACAAAATCCCACAATTTTACTCCCACCATTATTACCAAACTTATCGGAATAATTTCCAAACATAATTAAGCTCGAGTTGGGAAAATATGAACCCATAAATCACATTTTACACGAATCTAGTAAATATGGTCGTGTTTACACGAAGAGAAATAATTTTAAGAGCAGTAAAGGTGTTATAATTTACTGCTACAATAAATAACGGTTAGATGCGTTCCTACCTAAAGATGCCAAGAAACTATTTTAACAAAATAAGGTGAAGTACAAGAGATTACACAGTTATAAATGTACGCCGGCAAAACTTTGTTGAAACCAACAAAGTTAACAAGTATTTACACGCACAAATTAGAAATTAGCATATTAGTGGAGCTGGAGTTGAAGCCAAACCACTCGAATTAAGAACAAATCGAATTAGGTGAAGACAACAAACCGATTGCTTCGGTGGTAAAATCCACAAAATTATGTCAGAAGTTTTAATGGGTTTAATAGGATTGTAGGTATAAAGTTGGATTATTATGGGGTGAAATGAAAGTTGCTTAAAAAGCAATTAGGATATCTGAATGTACGAGTGTGGAGTCAAGTTAAAAAGGTAGGAGGATTTGATAACTGTTTTCTGAGCAGCGAAATAATTCGGATAAAATGGTGGAGGCGCCAGGTTATTATCATTTTCTTTTATGGCGATATTTCTTTTCAGCTATTTTGTTTTGATTTATTCAGTGCATAAAATTGCGCGACGGCTGAAGACATTAAATTAATTAACTAGAACTTCGCGTTTGTAGAAGGGGCTGAATCTTGATCATCGTTATCATTTTCGAAAATTTAAATAGTCGTCGATCCCGATTTGAAGTTTTTAATTAAAAGACGTCAATATAAGATTGTGAAGTCTACCCACGTAATTAAAGAATCGATCAAGCGAACAGAGCAGAATTCATTAGTTTCAGGAAGAATATTGCTAGTTGGGTTAAACCGCTGTCCTTTTCTTCAGCAGCGCACAAAACAAAGTCAACAAAGACAAAAGATTTGATTAAAATAGTTGAAAACCTACTAACGAAGGAAGCTTTCAATGCCGGCAGCCTCACTAATTACCAACTACTGTATTCAAATTTGTCATAGTAATCTCGTCGCATAATTGAAAGTTTCTTGTAACTTTCTTAATTTATCCTCCGACAAGTTTAATTATTGTCATGATCCCCCGAATTAACTTTGAATGAGAGAAAATTCCCAGAGTCATAAAATCATTCTTAGATTTATTAGCTTGACATTACCAAGTTCATGAAGTTTTAGACAAATCACGTGTGAGCGCTAATTTTAGCATGCAAATATTTTTATCAATCATGCAATCTAAGTAGTAACACCAATTTACATTGTAAACATACAACGTGCTCCTCTGTCGCTTTGTGTCAAGACACGTACTGCAGCAAACACCTGAAAACAATGCGATACGGTAAGTTTATATGCGCGTCGCGACGCGATTACAACTGAGACAGCGTCGTAAGCGCCCTTACATTTATATACGCGCCGTATACGAATAACAATGCGCACGCTCTTGCTTCGACCCATTCAACAAGAAATAGTTCTTAATAAAGAAAGAACTATTGTTGGGACTTTTGTGTAAATCGTGCTGACCGAACGAAACCATCGAAAAAAGAAGTGAAAAATATATAACACCCGCACCGAATATACTGTCAATCTAACGCAGCATAAGGTTGCTGAATTATTTAAAGCGGCTCGGTTTATTATGCTTTTGAATTTCAGCGCTGAATAAAATACAATAAGCTGGAAGGCGGTTATGAGGAATTATTCGGATTCTGCTAGATGCAACTTTTCATTCAATAAAGGAGTCTGGTGGATTAATGCAAAATTTTGTACAGAGATAATGGAAGTAATTCGTACTCTCTAAGAAGATTTGAAATATTGAATAGCTGCTATTCAAATTAATTAATTAACTTTCTGAACATTTTTGTCGTTGTGTGAAGTCTGCTTAAACGTATTTAAAAAAAAGGAATCTAGTTAAAAAAAATTATTCATTTAATTTTCAGATTCCGAAGCATGTTTTACATATTTTAGAAAAATTTTTTTTTCAAAAACATAAGAGTTTTTAATTTTCGTCAACAATTAACTGAGTTATGGTCGTTTGAATTTTTGGGTTGTCGCCAGAGGGCCAAATTTTTGAAGATTCAAAACAATTCGTGCTCGATATCTTGAAAACTATTTCAGATATTGAGATGCGGTTTGTGCCATCGTTTTTCTCGCGATTTTTTACATAAGAAAAAGTTCTTTGATTTTTATACAGTCGAAATTTGCAAATTTTCGCAAAAATTCACGACTCAAAGTCGAGTGACAGAAAACATTGCGCATCTTTATGAACGCTTTTGTGTTACATTTTACACAAACTTTACATAGAGTGATTTTTATGTACGCAGCCCAGAGGTGGCGAAAAATGCTAATTTGTCATTGCTATGTTGCCAACTCAAAAAATTCCTCTAAACGGGCCGTGCGTTTTACCCGTGCGATTACTTCTCCCCTTAATGACACATTTACAAGACAAGTAGTCGATGCAAAAATGCCTACTTACGCTAGTATGAGTAGAAAAACATTAATAACGTCAAACATGGTTATGTATTTATATTGTGAAAGTAAATTTTGTTGCATACTTCACTGCCATACTTCCTTTTTCAAATCCTTGATTCCTAGATGTGCAAAGTATATTTAGTCAACCATTTAAACCACATAAAAGTACCAATTTTTCTTATTTTCATGTACGTCTAGACACGTCCATTACCTTTTTAAATTGGATCCTCTACCCACCACCATAAATATCCCACACACCATCCTAATAAAACGCAAAAACTCGGTTTGAAACGTCATTTTTAATCTTTTATTTTGCATGATCGTCACTGATAACACATTCGTGATTCAGTGCATAAATAATACACCAGGGTCACTACTTTTTATTACGCAGAGGCCTCAAAATCATCATTGAGGTCATCTTTGCTTAAACCGGAATCGGAACTACTATTCTTCCGGTTAATTTATTTATCGAAAAATCTTTAAAAATTTCGCTTATAACTTGTAACTTATAACGAAAGCTGCAGGAATTTTAAAAAGTGTAGTACACTGCGTGATCGTGATACTGAGTTTACCCGCTGATTTATAGCGGAGTAACAAATCAGAGATATTAATCACATAAATAAATGTGAAAGCGGTTTTTAATTGTAAGGGCTCAGTCACCACAAAGAAATAAATTGCTTGTTATTGCAAGTTTATCAGAAGGGCGGTGCTTTTTAACAATTATTCGTCTCGGCGAAATTTACATAAAGGCCACGAGCGAAAAAATTGTTCATTATTTCCGCCAAACGTGTCTAGGCTGTTAATTAATTGCTATCAATTGCACACTCGCTAATTAATGTGTGTGCAATAAATTAGGAATTTCTGCTTTGATTAAGCGGCGATGTTACAACTTTGCACATCTTATAACTCCATAAAACCTGATTATTTGTGATGCTCTGCGAAAATTTCCACGCTAATTACACGGTTTTTATTAACCGTAAACAGATCTCAAGTAAATATTGTGATGCAAATCTGTTATAAAAATACAATTTGAACAGTTCGTTTTTATGATTAATTAAGTTACTTTCAGGTGAGATAAATTAGTAAAATTTGCAAAGTATTATTTATGTTTTCGTTGCGTGACCACGATTCCACGTGCTAAGGAAATAATTATAGATAAATGTTTACAATACGTCACTAGCACCAATATTGACCACTTAGTTCGACATTGTCTTTTGAACAAAACCTTGTCTAGTACAGTTGCTAAAATCCGTTGAATCCGATGGAACAGTTATTGACTGAAACGTAAGTAAAATCAATGGTTTGAATGTGATCATCGCGTTCTAAATTTACCGATTTAAAAAATGATCGCCCGAGCACGCGTTTACATTTTATTTCTCGTTTTTACGAGCCAGAAAATTTAATTTGAGTTTATTACCGAGGTTCGTAACTAGTGACATCCCACATCAAATTAGCTGCTTTAAATAAGTTCCAGTTAATTTCCTGATAGTATCGTCACTATGCGATGTTGTAACAATGATTAAAACAAATAAGAGGAGTAACACGGTTTCGGTTGTCCTTGAAATTCCGCCACAATGAAGGAATGCTTTAGTTCCGTTTTATTCAATATTAGCGAAAAGTCATCATGTAGGAGGAACGCAATTTTGTAATTGCTTCGCTCTGCGCTGGAATTATATTTTGTTTAGTATCGCTCACTTCAGAGAAAGGGAAAGAAACCAGACGCGTCTGCAACATTTCGATGATCATCCACACTTAGAATCGATTGGATCTTTTGTCGGTTTCACCCGAGCGTGGAATTTTGAGTTTTAACGAGTCAACAAAGCACTAAATTAACAATAAAACCGCTAGGTGAGTTAATTAAACATAATAAAACCACGCCATTGAAACAACAAAAGATTATCCTTGATATCGTACACTAAAAGTGCACTATATGCCATCGGCGGGGAACATTACCTTCACAATTTTCTACTATTTATACAGTTCACGTACCACGTTCAAACCTACATACACAGTATGCAAATTGTATTCCAAGTTCCATCATTATTTAGTACCAGTATCAATTAAAAACACGCGCAAATAATCGGCGGGTGTAGAAAATTTTATTCTTGTCCTGCTGCGTGTTCAAATGTTCCATCTGCTCCACAGTTTGATCTTTCATGAGAGTGGGGTAAAAAGTTAAATTCGTTTTACTGGTTGTCTGGACAAGTCGAAAGTGTGCCAACGGGTTAAGTTGACAAATGTGGTAATTTAGTAGTGTTGTGGCGAATTATTTTACAAGAAAATGATAAATGAACAGAGTTCCAAAGCGAAGTAAGTGTACAGTGGACGCAATTACCGGCAGAATTTTTTCCCGATTTTCTTAGGACAACAATTCAAAAAGAGGAGTTGAATTAATAATAGCCAAAGTGTGTGCTTAAATATTTTAACTCAAATGTTTATTTTATTTGAAATTTCAATGGAATCGCGGCACTTATTTACTCTCCATGTGCTTTAGATTATTTCTAAATTTAACGAATTCTCTTGATAGCGACTAGTTTTAATGTATATTTTTAAAAATTGCATCATTTATGGATGGATTAACCTCCAAAAGTATGTAGAATTATATTAAAAACTGAGAAACTCAATACCACTGAAGTCAAGGCTTACAAAAAAACGAGAGTCTAAGATTACTGTTACTCTCAACGACATTGAAAGATATTTCAATCAACGTACAATTAAATCTCCTGTAACTACTTCTACAAAAATGCATCAGATATAAGTAAAATGGCATTGAATGCAATTAAGTACACTTCCAGAAGCACAAAGAGATATTTGTACGCGCATCTTTTTGCAGATTGCAATCTCAGAAGAAATGGAAACATGCTTTTTATATTAAGTTATTAAAAGTGTTTTGTATATGTTGTATAGATATTGCTAACTAGTTTTTTTTGTTTTTTTTTTTATTTATTGTTGTCTATTTCAGTCACATCTTGTTTTAGATTGTCAATCAACTCTCAAGGCAAAATTTTTGTATGTTTTTATAGTCGATGTATCAAAGCACTTAACTAAATATTTCTTGGCAAAGTCTCACAAAAATAAATGAATTGAAATATATATAAGTGTCAAAACGAATATCATCATGAAATCATTATAAATAGAACATAAATATAAGCCGGAAATAAAATTTGGTAGTATAATTTATAAAAAGTAAACTATACGACAAGTTCTAAAAAGGCTACCAAGATAAGCTGAATTTCAAACATTATGTAAGATTTTCAGAAGTCTTTTTGAGAATTACAAAATTCGTCAGATTGTTTATTGTCTAAAAATTTCTTCCAATTTTTATTTTTTGATCTTCGAATTATACAAATTTTGGAATAATAAATTTTTGCTGAAGTAGATACTCAGTCTAAATTTAAATTTAGGATTCTTAATTTTTTCTCTTTTAAAATTTTGCATCAGATTTAGGAATTTGAATGGAGAATTTCGAAAATTTTTGCTTATCTTAAAAATGAAAATTTCGAAAATTTGTCTTTTAGTCGACAATTTTGAAATTTCGTTAAAAGCAGTATTACTGATTTCCCGCAATTTTGATTAATTTCATAATTTCTCCAAATTTTGAAACTGCAAAGCTCAATCAACTAAAAATAACGCCGCCCCAACATTTCGTTCATATTAACGAAAACAAGGACCAGACGTATAAAAAATGTTTACACAGAACTAAATTACTCACTTGCCAGGCTAGAGCGCGTATAAACAAATCTCTTTTAACTTCTCTTTTACAACTTGAAAAGGCTTTTCATATAAATCATATCTGATTTCTGTATAAATAAGCACAAACTGTAAAAGCTTAACCGTTTTATGCTAAAACTCCTAAATTAAAAAAAAAATACGATTCTCCTTGACCCAATTTTGTCTCCTAATCTTTGCGCACAACCTCCACCCTGTTGAAGTTGCCCGTCATAAAAGTATTCTTAGACTTTGTCAGCAGTTTGGTGATACAAGAACTGCGTCACGGAATTGATCCGCCATATAATTACATAGAGTTAATTGCATGGTAAAATCATTCAAGGTGCAGATGGTGATCACCGCATGCATAAAACATAAAGTAAAAGTTGATTTGTACTTAAATTAATTTAGTGTAAGCCCATAAATGTATGATCATAAATTGTGTTTAGACGTAGAACATTGTGCAAATAAGGCAAATTTATAGCAGTTTTGATATTATTAAGTACCGGGATGGATTGTTCAATATTCCGTTTTAGAAGCTCAGTCAGATCGCACTGATGGTTCTCGTTAAAAATGACACACTAACAAGCATAAATCATGCTTCAGATTTTATTTTTATTTTTAGATGTGTAGTCTGGATCGATGTTGTAAATCAGGCGCTTCAGTAATTGAAATAATTCATAATCATCTGTTTAAGAAATAAAATGACGTAAAGCTTTTAACATTGTTAGAGGCATCAAGAACGTTTCCTACATGTTTATTAAGCGGATTTATAATGATCGGTATAATTACAGGCATTCGTCATGGTGGAAAAGACGCACTCGAATGGAAAAATGGCTCTTATTGCTTCTCATCCTTCTCATAGTCCTGCTAATAATCATTTTAGCGGTAAAGTTATCAGGTGAGGAGAAAATCGACCTGTCGAAGCAACCTACATAAACCATATTTATAGCAGGAAAAATTGATTCGCAAGTGTGTCTCACCCCCAATTGTATACAAACCGCTGCTAAAGTGCTCGAAAAAGTAGATTTAAATATCGACCCTTGTGACGACTTTTACAACTTTGCCTGCGGGAATTTCATAAAGGATACAGTCCTTCCCCAATACAAGACCAGTATATCATCTTTTTCCATTGTGAGGTTGGTTTTTGCGCTACTTTTTTCGGAATAATTTAAAACGTGTTTCAGTGATATGGTGGATGAACAAATGCGGACATTGCTCGAGAAACCCATCGTAGACGCGGATGCTAGAGCTTTTGTTCTTGTCAAATCTATTTATCAAGCTTGCATGAACACGACGGAAATCGAAGCACACTCACTGGAAGATCTTAAAAAGACCATTAAAGGAATTGGAGGGTGGCCAGTGGTCGAAGGACCGGGGTGGGACGAAAGATTATTTGATTGGAAGGAGACGACGTATGAGTTTATGAAATTGGGATTTAACGCTGACATATTTTTCGAGTTTAGTGTCACACCTGACGCGAGAAATTCGTCTAGAAATATCCTCACGGTTAGTTGAAGAAGGCTTTTTTCTTTTTAACGCGGAAATATATATCAAATATTTACTGATAACGACAGTCAACAAAGTTTTGTTCTGAAGACCTAGACGGTCATTTCTAAAGCTAATTTCGTACCTAATCTGACGACGTTTTTAGATATCAGATTCTTCGGATTTCTTATATTCTATCAATTCCTTCGATACTTTCTTAATATGAGATTTTGAATCACTGAATTATGAATTTTTTAATAATTTATATGCTTTTGACCTATTTTAATCACCTCAAATGTCTTAGATTCCTGAGATCCGTCGAATGCTTGCGATTTTTAATGTCTTCGCGATTCTTTTCTACATCACAGAATATTTCGTATTTTTTCAAATCTAAAGAAATCTAAAAAATTTTAGAGATCTCACAAAATCCAAAGCTTTCAAGCATCTAATATTAAAAAAAAGCCTAAAAACTCTAGAAATGTACACATAATCAAATGTCAATAAAGTTGCTATTAAAAATAATAAAAAAAAATGTAAAAAAAACAGCAAATCTTAGATAATAATCTAAAAAAATTAAAGACACAAAACTAAGGAATCCTTAAATAAAATTGAAAAAAAAATAAAAAAATTTGGAAAATATTGAAGAAAAAAGAGATTTCTTGAGAAAAGAGGTCTTCAAGAACGCCAACAAATCTAAATTAACAGAAAATTTCTCAGATTTTTTTTGGCCTAAATTTTCAACAAAGAAAATTTATTGTATCAATTCTTGGTGTTGACATAAATTATCAAAATTACAATTTATTCCCAAACACCAAATTTTGGCAAAAAAAATGCATAAAAATTTTCATTTTTAAGATAAAGCAAAAATTTTCGAAATCCTCCACTTAAATTCCTAAATCTGATCCTAAATTTTAAAATAGAAAAAAATTAAGAAACCTGAATTTAAATTTAAACTGAATACCTACTTCAGCAAAAATTTATTATTCCAAAATTTAGACAATTTGAAGATCATAAAATAAAAATTGGGAAAAAATGCATTTTTTTGACAAAATTTGATGTTTGCCAATTTTAATTCTATTATTTGAATTCTTTTAATTTTTAAACTCCCCAAATCTCTTCAATTTTCTCAAATATTTCAAAATCTGTCAATTTTTCTAATTGCTCTATTATTAAATTAATCATTTAGATCTACGGTTTAGATTTGATAAACTTTTTGTATTTGTCAGTTTTTTACATTACTTTTAATACTTTGTTTTTTGTATTTTCTTCTTCGATTCTTAGACCTTATAAAAACTTTGTAAATCTACAATGCTGAACTTCTACGAAATTAAAATTAAAATTTTTCATCAGATAGACCAGCCCTACATCGTCTCATTCGACAAGCTAATGCGGCGAGGTTACAACGAGAGCGTTGTTCAAGCTTATCACAATTACATGGTGAAAATTGCTATTGCATTCGGCGCAGATAACGAGCGAGCCCATAAACAAATGAGAGACGTTATCGAACTGGATATTGCTTTAACCAGAGTAAGTCATCGATTTGAAGCCAAAACAACATCAAAACAATTTATTAAGATTACAGTGCCTGCGGAGCAACGAAGAAACTCGTCGTTAGAAGACAATCCGTTCACCATCAAAGAGCTGGAGAAACAATTTTCGTACGTTCCGTGGCTCCAATTTATTAACACTTTAATGGATCCCGTTAGAACTGTGACTTTTAATGACTCCGTTATTGTGACTCTTCCGAGGTATTTTAAGGCGCTGGAGAAAATCATAAGAAGCACGCCGAAACGGTGATAAAAATTCGGCCGCCGCTCAATCAACTGATCACAAGTTTCAGGACTCTGGCTAATTACATGATCTGGAAAGCGGTCAAAGGGTTGATTCATTACCTCAACAGCGACGTTCGGTCGTTGCAACTGGAGTTTTCGAAAATCGTGTCTGGAAAGTCCGACAATGAAGCCCGCTGGAGGGAGTGCGTTCAAAAAGCTGAAGAGTTAGTAACACTTTTTTCTTCGAAATGCTCATTTTTATTTCCAGACTTTACATAGCCAGTGGAGCTCTCTACGTCAAACACTTCTTCAAAAAAGAAGCGAAAGAAACCTCCGTCGAAATGGTCAACCATATCAAAGAACAAGTCATCGAAATGTTGAAAACTATCGACTGGATGGACGACATCACCAGAAAACATGCCTTAGATAAGGCTAAAGCTATGAACGCATACATCGCGTATCCCGACGAGTTCCTCGATGACCAGAAGATTGAAGATTATTACAAAAATGTCAGTTGCTCGAAGTGGGTGTTGGGTCTAATCAGTTTAGTTTTTAGCTCACAGTGAACCCTTTGAAATATTTAGAGTCGATGTCGAAGGTCAATATTTTCAAACAGCGCGTTGTGATTGCAAAATTAGACCAGCCTGTGATGAAGCCAGATTGGGAGAATCATGCTATGGCTATCGTTACAAACGCTTTTTACGACCAGACTGAAAATAGCATTGGTAATGTCAAATATTAGTTACGGTTTAAAAAATTTTACTGTTGAGATGAGTAGATTTTCCGGCGAGTATTCTCCAGGACGTTTTCTTCGACGACCGCCGCCCCAAATACATGAATTACGGCGCAATCGGTTCCATAATCGGTCACGAAATAACGCACGGCTTCGACGACGAAGGCCGCCAATTCGACAAAGACGGAAATTTGGTGGATTGGTGGAAATCGGTAACAGAATCAGCTTTCGACGCTAAAGCACAATGCATCATTGACCAATATAGCAACATCACAGTCCCTGGGATAAACTTAAACGTTAGTGAACTGCCAAGGGTTGAAGCTTGTTTAATTATCTCTTTGCAGTTGAACGGCATAAACACTCAAGGCGAGAATATAGCTGATAATGGAGGCATTAAACAAGCATATTTAGCCTACAAGAAATGGGTTAATAAACATCAACCGGAGCAAACACTACCAGGGTTACCATACACTCCAGAGCAAATGTTCTGGATTTCTGCAGGGAATACTTGGTGTAGTGTGGAGAGGAAAGAAGAACTTAAAATTAGTGTTATGGACAGGGTTCATGCGCCAAATTACTATCGGGTTAATGTGCCGCTGATGAATTCCGAGTATTTTGCACGGGATTTTAATTGTCCTGCGGGATCGCCGATGAATCCGGTACATAAATGCCCGATTTGGTAGGGGATTTCTCAACGTTTTTTGGGTTTTTGTGCTGGGACGTGTGCATCTCTACTCTCTAGTCAATTTTAATAATAGAGATTTCTACTTAAAAGCTACAACAAACAAAAGTCCTTCCCGACTGTTAACATTCTTAAAGCGTCTTCTTTAATGTTTATAAGCCGTTTACATTCCTTGAAGCTTAAGCATCTGTTTTATTAATAAATACCCCGGAAAATTTATCATTTCATTTTCAAAATTGTTGTCGTTTTCTCTCAAATATAGAATCGTAGCATCAACAGAAATGTTAAAATGTAATGTGTAGATATTAAATGTTCGCATTTTATATTGTAATAATAAAATATAAAGAAACAATTTTTATTGTATTGCAACTCTTCATTTCAGAAATACTAATAAAAAAAACAGTTGAAAAGAATTCCCATAAGACAAAAAAAACAAATAAAAATACATTTGAATGCATAAAAAAAAATTCTGTTTGTATAAAGCTTTTAATTCTGGTAATTTTAATAATGCAGACCTATAAAATTTTAAAAAGATATGAAATCAAAAAATTATTGAAATAAAACATAAGAAAAACATTATTAGAACGAACGAAAAATTTTGATTTCTCTTATAGATTTAATGCAATTGCCACAAATTTTTTTTTTAATAAAACGAAATTTTAATAATTACTATTTCAATACAATAAAATTAAGCGAGATTACTAATTGTGACTTATTGATTAACTACATCCAATTACAACATTTCAAACCAGAAATAACCAATTTTACAAATTTTAACTTCTAGGACAAATCAAAACTATCCATATTTTATAAAAAAAAAGTGTAATTTTAGTAAATCTTTTGCTATAGTGCAATTAAATTTGACCAGATAACTATTGCAAACTTCGTTATTAACTGTGCTGAATTACAAAATTTCGGAGCAAAATGTCCAATTTTATAAGTTTTTATTTTTAGAACAAATCGAAATGTTTATTTTTTTAAGAAAAACATGTAATTTTGCTAATTTTAATTCGATTACAATTCAATTTAGCAAAATTACTAATTTGCACTTTCTCGACGACCTCCTAATTAACTAAGCCAAATTTCAAAATTTCTGAGCAGAAATAACGATTTTGATGATTTTTTTATTATTCGAACAAACCAAAAATGTTCCATATTTATAAACAAGTGTAATTTTGGTAATTTAAGTGCTGCAATTAAATGTGGCGGGAATACTAATTAAGACTTTCTCATTAACAATACTGAAATTTTATAAATATTTTATTTCTAGAACAAACAAAAACTTTACATTGAAAAATAGAGCTTATGTATATTGCTTATTTATTTTATTAATAGATAGATACATACTAATTTGAAATTAAATTAAACCATTCCTTAGAGTCATTTAGAATGCCTGTAAGTTAAAATACATGATTCATGACATTCTGACGTATTAATTCTTTCTTAATTAAAACTTCAACAATTACTTCGATTACCGCAACTTGTGGTTTATTCATTCGGAATTTTAACATCTCGTTACGAGATAACGCATCGCGTTTTCAATTTCGAACTAACCAAACAGGTTTTTAAATCGAATGAAAGTTTGGATTTCAAGATCAGTCTTATAAATAAACAATTTCACACCGCGACATGTACCCAACAAAATTTAAACAAATTTGTTTGTAAACCCATCACTGCATTTCTTAGAACTACCAATGCTAAATAACACGCTTTTAAATCATTAGATCATCTCACGTGAGAGTGAAAAGTGGTATTTGTTCATAACAAGTTGTAAACAAAGAAGGATGTGCAAACCTGTTTAAACAATGTCTGAGAGTACCTTAAAAATCACGTAAGTTTTCGAAAATTCGAAATTTTCCCACTAATCTTTGACGTTTAGAAATCCATCATGGTGGCATCGGCGTCCGAAAGCCGAAAGGGCACTGATAATCACCGTAGGAATGTTGGTCGTGATTTTAATAATTTTGCTTTCAGTGCATTTATCACGATCAACTCAAGGTAAGATTTTACGAGAAACTTTACGTGATATTTAAAAGAAACGTTTTTTATGAGCATCCCTCTTAAATTTTAGACTGCAAGTATGGTTCGCATGACATATGTCTCACCCCCGACTGTATAAAAACCGCCGCTCAAGTGTTAGAAAAGGTCGATTTAAACGTCAACCCTTGCGAGGACTTCTACAACTTTGCTTGCGGGAGTTTCATAAAAAATACGGTTATTCCTGAAGACAAGACGTCGATATCATCCTTCTCCGTTGTCGAGTAAGATTTTAGTGTCACTTTAACATTTTAATACGAAGTAAAACTCCAGAGATGAAGTAGAGGAACTCATGCACAGTTTTCTTAAAAAACCCATCGAGGACACAGACATCAAACCTTTTATTCTTGCAAAGACACTCTACCAAGCGTGCATGAACACGACCGAGATTGAACAAAACTCCGTAGAGAAATTCAAGAGACTTATTAAAAGTCTAGGAGGATGGCCTGTCATTGAACCCAACTGGACCGAAAACACTTTCGATTGGATCTCCACGAGCTACGATTTCATGGAAGTTGGACTGACACCATACATGCTCCTCAACTTTGTCATGCAACCAAACGTGACAAACTCTTCAAGAAATGCTCTTTTTGTTAGTTCTCACGTTAAAACCACTTGAAACTATTCTGATTTTCAGCTGGACCAACTCGATGTTAAATTGGACAAAATCAAACGAAATGGTTTTAACGAGACCATCTTCCAAGCGTATTTCGAGTTCATGAAGAAAGTTGCGATGGTTTTTGGGGCAAGCGAAGAAGTTGCTTCGCAAGATCTAAAAGAAGTGGCAGAGTTGATCATCACACTAGCGCGAGTAAGTTAAAATCGCTCCCGGACTCTTGTTTGAGCGGATTTTTCAAGATCACATTACCAGCAGAGGAGCGAAGAAACTCGACTCTTGAGAACAACCCCATGTCCATCAAAGAACTCTCAGAGAGGTACGACTACGTTCCTTGGTTGAAATACATAAACACGATGTTACATCCTTACAAGACCATGAAGGAGGAAGACATTATTATTGTTAAAGTCCCGTCGTACTACCGGGAGTTGAAGAAAGTCCTGGAGGAAACTCCCAAGAGGTACTATCCTCTAAAGCTTTGTTCGCACTAATCGTCTCTTGTAGAACTCTAGCGAATTATATGTTCTGGGCAACTCTTGAGGAAAACATCACTTATCTGAACAAAGAGCTCAGAGACTTACAATTGGAGTTTTACAGGGTTATTGCCGGTATTGTTAACAGACCCGCACGTTGGAAAGAGTGCACAAAAGCAGGAATAAGGTGAGAAAATAAATGTCGTAACCCTTCAACTTTCAGAAGCTCGTTTTAGTTTATACGTTGCCAGTGGGGCCATTTTCGTCAGAAATTACTTCAAGAAAGAAGCAAAACCGGTAATGACCGACTTGATAATGTACATCAAAGAGCAGTTCCTCCAGACTCTGAAGAAGGTGGACTGGATGGACAGTGTCACCAAGCAGCACGCGGTGGAAAAAGCTGAAGCGATTCATCTTCACATGGCGCATCCTGAAGAACTGTTTGATGACCACAAATTAGAAGAGTACTATAAGAACGTACGAGCATAATTGATAATAGCGCCAAAACCGACAATTATTTCTTTTCAGCTCACTTTTCAAGCCTCGGACTACTTGGGCTGCATGCTCAACCTGTCCCTCTTCAAGAACAACATTGAACACCCCCAACTAGACCAGAAGCTCGACAAGAAGGACTGGCGCAACCACGCCTATGTCGCTCTAGTTCAGGCTTTTTACGATTCAAGTGAAAACAGCATCGGTAATTCTTCTTTACACGTCTCTGACCGTAACCAACTCTCTTCTTTAAGAATTCCTCGCTGCAATCTTAAGAAACGTCTTTTTCGACGCGTCCAACCCAAAGTACATAAACTTCGGCGCAATCGGTCACATCATCGGCCATGAAATCACCCACGGCTTCGACGACGAAGGACGACAATTTGATAAAGACGGCAATCTCGTTAATTGGTGGCAACCCAAAACGAAAGACGCTTTCGATGCAAAAGCGCAGTGCATCATTGATCAATACGGGAATATTACCGAGCCGGAAGTTCAGTTAAATGTAATTAACACACGTCGTTGCATGATGTAATTTAACTAACTTGAATTTTAGTTGAATGGTATCAATACGCAGGGCGAGAATATTGCAGATAATGGTGGCATTAAATTAGCGTATTTAGCTTATAAAAAGTGGACGAAAAAGAATGGACCGGAAATTGTTCTTCCGGGATTGAAGTTTACACCGGAACAGATGTTTTGGATTGCTGTGGCTAATATTTGGTGTAAAGTGGAAAGAGAGGAAGAGCTCAAGCTTGATATTGTTTACAACACACATGCGCCGAATCGGTATCGTGTTAATGTGCCTTTGATGAATTCTGAATATTTTAGCAAGGACTTTCACTGCGAAGAGGGCTCGAAGATGAACCCAAGCCACAAGTGCCAAGTCTGGTAGAAATACGAATGTCCAAAATATAAGTCTCTATTATGATAAATAAAGCCGTTTTTACTTTTAAAACTTTCCCTTCAATGTTTGTAGAAAAAAAAATAGAATTTATTATGTCTCTGGAATTCCCTTTTATTTATTTATTTTATTTTTAAATTTGATTAACTTTAGAATGAAACAAAAACAGGAGAAAATACAAACAAAACTGTTGACTAAATCTCAATTTTATTATCCATAAGAGTAATTTAAAAATTTCCAAACATTTATAAAATAAATATGTCAAAATCTTTACCACACCGAACACTTATGCGCAGGATTCATGTTGCTCCCAACCGGACAGTTAAAATCTTTAGCAAAAAACTCCGAATTACTAAACGGCCCCAACACTCTAAATTCAGCAGGAGAATGTGCGTCCACCGTAACTTGCAAAGCTATAGCTTCTGGTCTATGTTTAGAACACCATATTTGGGCAGCCGACACCCAAAACAACTGTCGAGGATTGTACTTCAAACCAGGCAGCTTTGGTTCAGCTAGATTACCTCGCTGCCACTTCTTATACGCTAGATAGGCTTGTTTAACCCCTCCATTATCAGCAATGTTCTCTCCTTGAGTCCTCAAACCATTTAACTAAAATTTTTGTGAGTTTTGATTAGCTCGATTTGACCACACACCTTTAGTTTAACTTCCGGAACTGAGTAGTTATTGTATTGCTGTATTATACACTGCGCTTTCTCTAGAAACTTCTTTTTCGTTTTTTCCTTCCACCAGTTTACCAAGTTACCGTTTTTATCGAACTGACGGCCGGTATCGTCGAAACCGTGCGTTATTTCGTGGCCTATTACCGAACCAACCGCACCGAAGTTCATGTATCTTGGACGATCTTTGTGGAAAAACACTCCTTGGAGGATGCCGGCAGGGAATGCTAGAAAACAGAACTACATTTTTGTTGTTTCTCAAACCAAAATCTTATACTAATGCTGTTCTCCAGAGGGTGGTAAAACGCGTTGACTTGAGCAGGAAAACCGTGTTCTTTCCAATCTGTCTTGTTAACAGGTTCTCGCAATCTCCCCAAAGTGTAATCCAAGGCAAACTTGCTGATATTTAAAGCAGAGTAAAGAAACTGGTTCTCATCAACTTCTAACTAGAATCAGATTGGTGTTAAGTCGACGAAGAAAGACACGTCACCTTGTCGTAAAGCTGTCCAATCTTCTTATCGTCAAGGAGCTCGTCTGGATACGCGATGTGGTCAACTATCGTGTTGGCTTTCTCCAACGCACTCTTGCGTGTTTCTTCGTCCATCCAGTCAATCGACTGAAGAATGTCTTTGAATTGGGCTTTGATGTATTGTACCATTTCTAACGCATTTTGTTTGGCTTCTGCATGGAAGTACTTCCGTACGTATATAGCTCCTATGACTATCGGTACTCTAAAAAGAACTTGACTGTAGAGTTCTAAAAGTAACAATACTTACAAACTTGTGGTTTCGTCAATACACTCCTTCCACCGTGGAGGACTCTCCTGAATTCCATTAATCGCGTGCTTAAAAATCAACTCTCGGTCTTTCACTTCTTGGTTCAGATAAGAAATGATGTCTTTAACAACGCGCCACATGACGTAATTCGCTTGAATCCTACAAAAATATTGAGTGATGAAACAACTTTATTGTTTTTTTACCTCTTAGGTGTTGTATCAATGAGTTGTTCAAAAGCCTGTAAATAGTACGGGACCCCCACAAGTACCGGCTGACTCTCATTAACTTGCGCATTTTTGGGCATTATAAGATTGATGAGTTTTAACCATGGAATTTTGCTGTATTTTGCTTGCAACTGGTCTATCGTTAACAAATTGTACAAATTACTTATGTTACGTCGATCCTCTTGAGACAGAGAGAACTGAAATAGAAGTGAAGTTAGTAGTTAATTGGCAAGATTGTATTTACATTCGCTAATTTTATTTCAAACTCCAGAGCCTGTCTAAGATCGTTTTCCGCTTTAAATCTCGACGCGCCAAACATTTCCGCTATATCGACCATGTATTCGTAATAAGCATTAACTATTGTATTTTTGGTTCCTTTAACTAGGTACTCTCTACTGACACCAAGAGACGGCTGATCAATCTACAAGAGAAATTAGCGCTTTCCACGAGTAGTTAAAGTCGTACCTGTATGAGCCTCGTCGTGGAGTGCTTAAAGTCTAAACCAACCGAAATATCAATGAGGCTATTAACAGATAAACCTGTATTTCTCAACGCCCTCACATTATTAACCCAGTCGAATGAATAATCGTCGTAAAAGTCCTCCAAAACCGGCCAACCCCCCATATCTTTAAGAAGTGTCTTCGCAATGTCCAGGCCGTTTCTCTCCGCCAAAGCTACGGTTCAAAGTAATAAAACTGAGACGTTTTATCAGAGATGGTAACACTTCAGTACCTACTTTTATTTTTACAAGCTTTGTAGTACTTTTTCACTGTGGTAAAAGGCTTAGGCTCATTATCGGAACATTTTTCCTCCAGGGAGATTTTAATCTGCTCTTGCAAAATATCGTTGATTACCGTAAAGGTGTTAGCAAAAGTTTTATCGTTCGATATCAAAGAGTGTTTGATGTAATTCCCACAGGCAAATCTGTAAAAGTCTTGACAGGGATCCACAGTTTCGTCCATGTTGCGAAAGACTTCTCCGGCGCTTTCTACGCATTCTCGAGTCAGGCAGATATCGTCCGAGCCCAAAAAGGTCGAGTCTACAAGGTTTTTCATGAACAATACATTTAGAAAAAACAAGACACAATTCATCTAATGGAAAATTAAATTAATGGTTCTGTCAAGATGATTGACAGGTACTTACGTATGTTCTTACAAAAAATGAGGGAGAAGAGAAGAAACGCGGCTAAAAGAAGAGATCCAAAAGCTATAATCAGTAGCTGTCTTTCTAGACGAGTTTTTCGCCGCCACCAAGAATCTTGTCTGAAAAGAAATTTTTTGTTGGAAAAAAAAACGCTTTTTTGCCTCTTTTACAAAACAGATGGAATTTGAAAGTGTCACTTTCCCCCAAGAACTGGAACACTTACCTGAGCGGCATGATCGCCAAAGAAGCACACAGAACAAAGATGCTGAGGGTACTAAACACCGCAATTATCTTTTCATTCTTCTCTCGGGAGCGCTTACACCTTTCAAGGAAACGATGGTACTAACATCGGAACTGATGAATTGAAATCGACAATTTTTTATGATAATGATTTGACCTGTTTGGAATCTATTTATAGTTGTTGCAAAACGACAGGTAATTTATAGTGTAAAAAATAATTAATGGTCGTGTGTGCTTTTGATAATTAGTTTTGTTAATAAATTTGTGTTACCGTTGTATCAGAAGAGGACCCACATTATGATAACTCAATGGATGCGGAAACAATGCCAAAAATTTAATATAGTGAATACTTTAGTGGTGACAATGAAAATCTGATACCATTCAGATTCAAATTTGAAATGAAGGTGACCGCAAAAATTTTGTTCTAACAATAGCGAATTTACCGGAAGAAAAGTCCCTGACCAAATGCGATTACATAAATAATCATAACAAAGGTTATAGCTATTAATTTGACAAACGTGCGCTCGCGTTACGGGCTAAAATACTGAAATATGGCTACATTCAGCCAGCCACCAAATAAAAAGATATTAGAAATGATAATAAAACAAATACCGAATGATTGATTGGATAGATAATTTTAAATAAATATAACTAAATCGTGTTTACAAATATTTCGTTTACAAATATTTCGTTTCAGACAAGATGAATTGATGTAGAAAATCGCAAAAGGAGTAAAAAAAATACATATTTAATTAATTATTTGTAGCAGACTGGTACGCACCTGCATTCTGTTGAAATCATCACTTGCAATATTTAAATTATCTCACCACCTACTGTTCTGTCTGCAATATCTCTAAGGATTTCAATTATCATGACGATTCATAATAAGATAATCTACATAATCTCAGTAATCTTGACAAATAAAAATAAATTTTAATTGAAAATATAATTGTGACAAGTCATTGTCTTTATTTTTAGTACGAAAAATAGAAACCAACACAGTAATGTAGAATGAACTCTGTCCGGAAGCTTGTTAACATTGCTAAATAGATTAAACGTATTTAACTACTTACTACAATTGGTTTACTTTTTCTTATCTTGCCTTATTTCAAACATGTAATTTGTGCACTTTAAATGTTTACGAAATGTATTAACGCATGACGGTAGATACGCTATCAGTCTCTTAAAAACGCAGTAGATTTAAAAAAAATGCTCATTTGGTAAAAATTGATATTACATTAAAAATTTTGAGTTAAAAATTGATACAAGATCAACTTCTATTACACGTATCATAACTAACGTCTGGGTATAGAATATCAAAATCCGAATAAAATATAAAATTATTGAGTTTCATTCTAATTTAAAAATTTAATTGAGACAAATCTAAAAATTGAGAGACAACAAATAATACAAAGTTTTGGAAGAAAACCACTCAGTCGAAAGTATCGAAAATCAGCAAGAGAATATGGAAATTCTCAAAACTCCAAAGTATAAGTTTGCTTCTAATTCAGTTATTTCATAATGCCAGTGAAAAAGTAGCACAGTTTCGAATTCAGAGTGAAATTCTGCGGTAAATGAGCCCCAATAACTTAAGTTAATTGAATAAAAATAAACACAAAACTTTTTAACAATTATTAAATTTTTCAAACCTAAAATTACCGCGTCGGGTTTTGTTGCGTTTTGAGATACAACATTGGTTGATTACCTGTAAATACGTTTATTATGTATGTAGTCATAAGTCTTTTTTGCTTCTTAATTACCTCAATTATGGTCGTCTAATGAATTGAAGTCTTTAAAATTGATGGTAATGAGTCAGACTGAATACGAAAAACGTTCACTATTTACGCCCCGACATTCTTCCAGCACTAAACTAATCTTTAAAAGAATTGCAGCGACAAGAAAACGGAAGCCATTAATCAGAAAAATGAATCTTCTTCATGAAACTTACGCTCACACACCTAGCAATTGACCAAAAATGCATCCCACATGAAGTATTGTAATAAATAATTTATTCTAATATTTTCAACACACAATTGTGTCTAAATTTTCATTTTAATTATGACTGCAATAAACCAATTAATGCGACAAAACTAGATACAATATGCATGGTACCAACGAACCACATCCTATTTTAATTATAATTTAATTAACATTAACACAAGATTTCCATATTAAGCGCCGCTTTCACGAGTAAAATAATTTTACCCGTAATAAGAACTGCCCACAATATGAATAGTTTTAACGCATCCGCTGAAATACACCTCCTCATAAATTAAACTGCTAAATTAAAGCGAAACGTGAGAACATGTTTTAATAAAAACGTATTTACAGCCCAAACAATTGTAAACAGGAATATAACTTTTTACATGCATATTTAATAGAAATGACCATCGTAAAATCTCTAGATTATAGTAGTACCTATCTATTTATTATTAATTTAAAAATTATATAATGCACAATACCATATCATGTTTGCGCAATAAAGTTTGACATTGGTATTAAATAATTACATGAGATACAAATAATTCAGGTTTAGTATGTTATGTTAACACGACTGTTCGTTATGAATTATGAATGTTATAAATTATTGCATTACCAGATTCTGCATTTATACTTCGGGTTCATAGGTGACCCCAGCGGACAATTAAAGTCCCTCCCGAAGTGATCCGAATTCATAAAAGGCACAACAACTCGAAAATAATAAGGTGCATGAAATCCTGAAATCACAGTTTCTTTCAGCATCTCCTTCTTGTATTTCGTGCACCAGGTCGTAGCGGAACTTATCCAGAACAATTGTCTTGGTGTATACGGTAATCCTGGAAGTTGCGGCTCCGGTTTATTTCTTTCTAACCATTTCAAATACCCCTTGTACGCAATTTTAATGCCTCCATTATCAGCAATGTTTTCCGCTAAAATTTGTTTTCCTTTTAAATTCATTTCAATTTCAGGGATCGTGTAGTTGCTGTATTGTTCGACAAAACATTGGCTCTTTCTCCCAAAAGTTCGATTGGTTTCTGGTTCCCACCAGTCAATCAAATTACCGTCTTTATCATACTGTCTGCCACGATCATCGAAACCGTGAGTTATTTCATGGCCAATGGTTTCTCCTATTGATCCATAATTCACGTACTGGGGTCTTTCCGAGTCGAAGAAGTAGTCTTGAAGAATTCCAGCTGGCAATTCTTAAAAAATTAGTTAATATTCGCACAAGAAAAAAACAAACGATTACCAATCATATTGTCTCTCTGCGAGTAAAACGCATTGACGTAGTAAGTATACGTTTGGGTTTTCCAATCAGGTTTTAATGCTGGTTGTCTTAACTTCTGAACGTGTTTCATGTGGAAGAAATGGGACAAATTAAAGTCAATCTTTATTAAAAGGTCGTCGGGGTCTAGCTCTAACTGAAAGCAAAGAAAATAAAAGTGTAATTGTTAATACCATGGAAGTTACTCCTTGATAGTATTCCTCCACGTTTTTATCGTCCAACAGCTCATCAGGATAACCTATTACAGAATTCATCTTTTCGGCTTTAAGAAGAGCGTGCTTCTTTGTTTTTCGGTCCATCCAGCCGATTTTGTGCAGAGTGTCAATGAAAGCGCTTTTAATGTCTTCTGTCAATTCTCTCACTTTGCGTTTCTTAGTCTTGTCGAAAAAGTGTTTGATGTGTAAAGACGAAACGGCAATATCTAAACTAAAAATATAAAATTACAAGCAATTTTAATCTAAGTTTCTAATTTGATGCAAATTTTATAGTAGTATTTTTTATCAGACAACCGATTAAAAGAAACAACAGTTAATATATTGCCAAGTAGAAATAATTTGTTACTCTCGTCTCTTTGTATGACTCAGACACAGATATTAATAGCCCAATTTCTTATGGAAATGCATCATTTTCATACAGACTAAAAATTGCAGACACGCGACAAACATTTCTGTAGTTTGTAAATTAACTTAATTGAACTAATCCGTAAACAAATAGAATTTTTTTTCTACGTACTATTGCGCTTGTTCCACGCATATTTTCCATCTAGGAGTAATCTGATTTTGCCCGTACACCGTTTTCAAAAAATCCAACTCTTTCTTCTCAAATTCTTCTGATAAATAATCCACGCTACTTAGAACAACCATCAAAAACACATAATTTGCCAAAGTCCTTAAAAAAAAAAGTTGTTCACAAATTAACCGGAAAAACCTTCAAACCTTTTTTTCACTGTTGGCAAAAACTTTTCTAGCTTCTCGAAAAATTTCGGAATTCGGACATTTACAACATCATCAGACGTCAGCATGTGCATCGGTGATAAATAATTGTTGATCAGTTTGAGCCAGGGAAACCCCGAAAATTTCCTTTGTAACTCTCGAATTGTAAACAAATTGTACTCTAAAGTGCTGTTATTTCGATTCACGTAAGTAGTCATTAGATATGAATAATCAATCATGAAATTAATAACATCTTTTATGTCGGAAATTGCTGTTTCTCTGTCAGCACCAAAGAGCACAGCGACTTCAGTAAAGTATTGGTAACTTGCTCTAACAGCAGAGTGGTTGAACCCTTTACTATATCTACCAGTCAGGAAAGATGGTTGAGTGATCTACAATCCTAAAGTAGGCAAAATCACCAATTTCTAGAAAGCTTACTGTAAAGATGTGCTGCGAAGAGTTCTTCAAATCGATGTCAACATACATTGACATGAAAAAAAGAAACCTCCATCCGATTTTGTTCCAATGATAGACGACATTTTTCCAGTCAAACAGTTTTTCGTTCCAGTGTGGTTCCAAAACTGGCCAACCCCCCAAATTCTTTATTTCGGTTTTTATAAAATTCAGTGTTTGTTTTTCTGACTTTGTCTTATTCATGCATGACTTATACACAGTTTTCACCAACTTCAAAGAATGAGGATCATTTTCCCGCATTGGTTCTTCAAATATGTTCATTAATTGAAGAGATATTTTATCACTGAAAAAAAGCGAGTTATTGGAGACACAAAACAACTTGTAAGCCAACATGTATTCTGACGTAGACGAAATCATGACTTCGTCATCAGGGATGACGGCATTTTTGATAAAATTCCCACAGGCAAATTTATAAAAATCGTCGCATGGATCCACAGTCTTGTCGATTTTCTCTAAGATGTTAGCAGCAAAACGAATACACTTCTCTGTCATGCACACATCTTTGCGAACTCCCTCTTCTGCGAAATTCAATTAATTGCGTTCAGAAAGAGAGTTACTTACTTGGACGGAATGTCATCAAAAGATTCGATGCTAAAAAAATTATTACAATGACACAAAAACCACTCAGCACAATCAGACATTTTTCGGTTTTGGTGCGTCGCTCCCACCACGAATGTTTTCTAAAAAAAATCGTACTAAACGATAGAATGATGTCAATAATTCTTACTTTTGTCTAGAAAGTCCCTCGTCCATTCTTATGTGAAACACTAAGACTTTACTTAAACCTACAATAATTTAACTTACTTTAAGGCTTGTTTTCCTTCCCCCACTTGAAGAGTTTTGAATGATTTTGTCTTGGAAGAAGAGGGACTAGACGCTTAAATTGGGTAAGTTGTTTCTCTTTGTGCTAACAGTTCCGAAAATCGTATTTTGCTTTATATTTGACCAATTTATTTAGATTAATTTCAATTTTTGTGGCCAAGGTTAAAATAAAACGAAGAGGCCAACAGCGTTGTTATTGGGAAATTTTCAGTTTCCGTCCAAAACACCAATTTTTCCATTAACTCCAACTATACCTACGCCATATTTATTTTTGAAAAAAATTAATATCTCCAGTTGCACACAATAAAGAAAGTTTAAACCAGAAAGCACGTGCCACCTCATCTTAACAAGAACACTTTTATCATCGCTGTGGGAATATGCAAAAAATGTTGTACAAACGGACGGCTTGTAGGTTTTTTTCATGTTGGTAACAGTGTAGCCTGTGACTTCAACGTGACTTTTTATGTTACAGTACTACCAATAGATTTTAAAATCCTAAGACGCTTGTCTACATCGAAACCTTTAAGTAGCCGGCCCCACAATAATCGATAATTGAGCCCCAAAAAAACGAATTTTCTGATATTTCAGCAATATCTTCCACCTCAATACACACGCCAATAATCGTTTGCAGTAGCCAGCGTTTGGTGAATGTGTCGCTTAAAAAATATTGTCTTTCTAGAAGACAATCGAAGTGGAATTCAAGAAAACGTTTCTTGTTATTGCATTGTAATTTATTTGTCGAAAGACTATATGATCTTGTGTCATTCAAGTCGCTGATTTATAGCGAAAAAGTTTCTTTAAGAAATGCATTATTAAGAACATTGCTGGAAACGATAAAAAAGAATTTGATTGATAACAATGCGCAACAGTACTTTTTTTTTAAATGTAAAAGGGGTTTTTGGATATACAAGACATTCTGATTACGAAACAGTAATTGGTTTTCCAAGATCAGCTCTAGTTTTCGAAAAAATAGCTACTTTAATATCAAATTTCAGGCTAAACCAGATATAAAAAATATTGTAGTACCGAAGTTTTTTCGAATTCATTCAAAACCGATGTTATTCCACAAAGAATGGCATTAACTTTCAGAACAATATCGCTTAGAAGACTGCAGTGACTATCGTCGAAAACGCAAAAATTGGTCTAAAGAAACATGTAAAATTTTATAATTTAACTACTTCGTGAACTTCTGCTTTCAATGTTAGAAAACTTAAAATAAACCATCTTATTTCCAGCACGCCTTGGAAAAATGCTGAAAGTATAAGAGTACGAAGAAATGTTTTCTTGAATTTGAATTTTCTTGAAATTCTAACCATTTGTTTTTCTCAATGCATCAACTCTTTCTACCAAATTTGAACGTTCTACGGGGTCACTTCTAATTCAGTGCCGCAAATCGGTTACGCAGCAGCAAAGCTAAAGCATAGACGAGCGTCAATATTTTTTCAAACATGGGGTAGATAAGTAGTTGACCAAACAATTTGCATCATCTCATTCTTGTAGTGCTAACCAATTAAGCAAGATTCAACTCCAAAATTTGGGTAAAATGAAGCCGAATGACGGATGCCGCAATATCCATGGTACATAACCACGGTTTGCGTTAACGCAAAATCGAACTAGAATTAGACCCTACGTCTACTCCTTCAGGGTGGTTCACTTTTTTTGAAATGCAGTGTATTTTGAATTAAAAAAAACGTTTCAAATTATTCTGTTGCCTTAAATGTACGCTTATTTAACAACTGAATTATCAGTGTTTTTCGATTATTATCCATGAAGGCTCCGGTCCCGAGAAGCACGAATATTCGATATTGTACTGTAATTTAAAAATTATATAATCCACAATACCATCCCATTTTTGCACAATAAAGTTTGACATTGGTGTTAAATAATTAGATAAGATACAAATAATTCAGGTTTATTTATGTTACGTTAACACGACTGTTCATTATGAATTATGAATGTTATAAATTATTGCATTACCAGATTCTGCATTTATACTTTGGGTTCATAGGTGACCCCAATGGACAGTTAAAGTCCCTCCCAAAGTGATCTGAATTCATAAAAGGCACAATAATTCGAAAATAACTAGGTGCGTGGTATCCTGAAATCACAATTTCTTTCAACGTCTCCTTCTTGTATTTCGTACACCAGGTTGTAGCGGAACTTATCCAGAACAATTGTCTCGGTGTATACGGTAATCCCGGAAGTTGCGGCTCCGGTTTATTCCTTGCTAACCATTTCAAATACCCCCTGTATGCAATTTTAATGCCTCCATTATCAGCAATGTTTTCCGCTAAATTTTTTTCTCCATTTAAACTCATTTCAATTTCAGGGATCGTGTAGTTTCTGTATTGTTCGACAAAACATTGACTCTTCCTTCCAAAAGTTCGATTGGTTTCTGGTTCCCACCAGTCAATCAAATTACCGTCTTTATCATACTGTCTGCCACGATCATCGAAACCGTGAGTTATTTCATGGCCAATGGTTCCTCCTACTGATCCATAATTTACGTATTGGGGTCTTTCCGAGTCGAAGAAGTAGTCTTGAAGAATTCCAGCTGGTAGTTCTGAGAAAATTAGTTCATATTTGCACAGAGAAAAATCAAATGATTACCAATCATATTGTCTCTTTCCGAGTAAAACGCATTAACAAAGTAAGTATTCGTTTGGGTTTTCCAATCAGGCTTTATTACTGGTTGTCTTAACTTTTGAACGCCTTTCATGTGGAAGAAATGAGACAGATTAAAGTTAATCTTTATTAAAAGATCGTCGAGGTCCAGCTCCAACTGAAAGCAAAGAAAATAAAGTGTAATTGTTAATGCCGTGAAAGTTACTCCTTGATAGTATTCCTCCACGTTTTTATCGTCCAACAACTCATCAGGATAACCTATTATAGAATTCATCTTTTCGGCTTTAAGAAGAGCGTGCTTCTTCGTTTTTCGGTCCATCCAGCTGATTTTGTGCAGGGTGTCAATGAAAGCGCTTTTAATGTCTTCTGTCAATACTCTCACTTTGCGTTTTTTAGTCTTGTCGAAAAGGTGCTTGATGTGAAAAGAAGAAACGGCAATATCTAAACTAAAAATACAGAATTACAAGCAATTTTAATTGTTTAATTTAAATAACTTGATTGAACTAATCCGTAAACAAATAGATATTTTTTCCTACGTACTTTTGCGCTTGTTTCACACATATTTTCCATCTAGGAGCAATCTGATTTTGTCCGTACACTGTTTTCAAAAAATCCAACTCTTTCTTCTGAAATTCTTCAGGTAAATAATCCACGCTACTTTGAACAACAACCATAAACATATAATTTGCCAAAGTCCTACAAAAAAAGTTGTATACAAATTAGCCGGAAAAACCCTCGAACCTTTTTTTCACAGTAGGCAAAAACTTTTCTAGTTTCTCAAAAAATTTCGGAATCCGGACATTTACAACATCATCAGACGTCAGCATGTGCATTGGTGATAAATAATTATTGATTAGTTTGAGCCAGGGAAACCCCGAAAATTTCCTTTGTAACTCTCGAATTGTAAACAAATTGTACTCTAAATTGGTGTTATTTCGTTCTTCGTAAGTAGTCATTAGTCGTGAATAATCAATCAAGAAATTAATAACATCTTTTGTGTCGGAAATTGCTGTTTGTCTATCAGCACCAAAGAGCACAGCGATTTCAACAGAGTATTTGAAAGTTGCTTTAACAGCAGAGTCGTTAAAACCTTTTCTAAATCTATCAATGTTAAAAGATGGTTGAGACATCTACAAACTAAAATACACAAAACCACCAAGTTCTAGAGGACTTACTGTGAAGATGTGCTTTGTGGAGTTCTTCAAATCAATATCAACATCCATTGACATGAAAAAAAGGATCCTCCATCCGATTTTGTTCAAACGGTACATGACATTTTTCCAGTCAAATAGTTTTTCGTTCCAGTGTGGTTCCAAAACCGGCCAACCCCCCAAATTTTTTATTTCGGTTTTTATAAAATTCAGTGTTTGTTTTTCTGACTTTGTCTTATTCATGCAAGATTTATACACAGCTTTCACCAACTTCAAAGAATGAGGATCATTTTCCCGCATTGGTTCTTCAAAGATGTTCATTAATTGAAGAGATATTTTATCACTGAAAAAAGCCAGTTATTGGAGACACAAAACAATTTGAAAAAGCCTACATGTATTCTGACATAGACGAAATCATGAGTTCGTCATCAGGGATAATAGCATTTTTGATAAAATTCCCACAAGCAAATTTGTAAAAATCGTCGCATGGATCTACAGTCTTGTCGATTTTCTCTAAGATGTTAGCAGCGAATCGAATACACTTCTCTGTCATGCACACATCTTTGCGGACTCCCTCTTCTGCGAAATTCAATTCATTGCGTTATGAAAGACAGTTACTTACCTACTTGGACGGAATGTCATCAAGAGATTTGATGCTAGATAGATTATTACAATAACACAAAAACCACTTAACACAATCAGACATTTTTCGGTTTTGGTGCGTCGCTCCCACCACGAATATTTTCTAAAAAAATCGTACCAAACGAAAGAATAATGTCAATAACTCTTACTTTTGTCTAGAGAGTCCCTCGTCCATTCTTATGTGAAACACTCTAAGTCTTTGCATAAACCTACAATAATTTAGCTTTATTAAGGCTTGTTTTCCTTCCCCCACTTGAAGAGTTTTGAATGATTTTGTCTTGGAAGAAGAGCGACTAGACGCTTAAATTAGATAAGTTGTTTCTCGAGATTATGCCAAAAACTTACTCATCGTGTTAAAAACAGTTCCGAAAATCGTGTTTTACTTTACATTTGATTAATTTATTTATATTAAGTCCAATTTTTGTGACCAAGGTTAAAAATAAAACAAAGAGGCCAACAGCGTTGTTATTGGGAAATTTTCAGTTTCCGTCCAAAACACCAATTTTTCCATTAACTCCAACTAAACCTACGCCTCATTTATTTTTGAAACAAATAAATAATTCCAGTTGCATACAATAAAGAAAGTTTAAACCAGAAAGCACGTGCCACCTTTTCTTATCAGGAACACTTTTTATCATCGCTGTGGGAAAATGCAAAGAATGTTATACAAACGGACGGCTTTGTAAGTTTTTTTCACGTTGGTGACACTGTAGCCGTTGGTGACGGCTTGTAGCTTTTTTTTCACGTTGGTTATACTTTAGGGTGTGGGTTCAACGTGACTCTTTAATAAGGAAAAGTGTGGCTTTAAGTGGTCGGCTCCACAATAATCGATGATTGAGCCCCAAAAAAACGAATTTTCTGATATTTCAGCAATATCTTCCACCTCAATACACGCCAATAATCGTTTGCAATAGCCAGCGAGTGGTGAATGTGTCGCTTAGGAAATATTGTCTTTCTAGAAGAGAATCGGAGTGGAATTCAAAAAAGATGTTTCTTGTTATTACATTGTAATTTATTAGTTAAAGACGATATTACTGAGCACGTGCAGTTGCTTTATGATCTTGTGTCATTCAAGTCGCTGATTTATAGCAAAGAAGTTTCTATAAGAAATGCATTGTTATTAAGAACAATGCTGGAAATGATAAAATAGAGTTTGATTGATAATAATTACTTCTAAAAAAACCTGTTCGCATGCATGATCGATACTTTTTAATACCTGTAATGGGTAATTTCGATTGGGTTTTTAGATGGACTGAAATAAAAACACAAATTTGAATTTGATATTTTTAATTTCAACAAGATAATTTACAGTTTTAAATGACTTTAGAAATGGCAATCGCCCCCTTGCACCCCATCTTGATGGCCTCAGTCAGAGCCTGGTAAAACGGCGCTTGCTCGGCCCCATGATCAATCCCACAATCATGATGCTCCTGTTCTTCATCCCTAAACTGCTTAATAGTCTCCAACAGCTCCTTATTAACCTCAGGATCCTCCATCAGCGTCCTCAACTGATCATTATAATGATCTACAATAACAGTCTCCACAGCCACAGTACACGCCATCGCCGCTTTGTCCCCCAAAAGCGCAGAACCAGCTCCCAAGAGAAATCCTGCCACATTCCACACAGGAGTCATCACAGTCGGTCTCACACGATGCTTTTTGATGAGTTCCTCGAATTTGGCACGATGGCCCTTTTCTTGGTCCCACATGTGTTTAATAATGGGGCCTTTCGAAGTGCTTCCAAGGATTGCCATTTGCCCGGCGTAGATAACATCAGCCCCCAGTTCTCCAGCGTGGTCAACACGAATAATTTCGTGGAGTTTACACTTAGAAGTGGCTGTTCGTATTAGAAACTTCGTGGGGAGGCGGTGTGGCCGAAGCAACGACATTCTTAAAATGTAAACAAAGGGCTGTCAAAACATAACCTTCATTTTTGGAAAACAGTCAAAATTATGAGTAACAAGGTTGTTGAGGAGGCTTTAGAGGTTTTAAAGAGTGAGACCACAGGTGAGGACTTACGCAAGTTTTTACAAATAGTTGGTTCGTTTTTTCGGGTTTAACGTGAGTTTTTGGAGGCGAAAAATACATAACCTCACAATTCTGTTTACAGAGGAGTTTTTCTTTTACAGATCTCTTGCATAATCGCGCTAGTGTCCCGCTACTTCCTGTTGGCAAAACTTTGGAGAAAAAGTGGCCTTTACAGTTTCACAGGGAATATGTCAGTAAAAATTTTCCCGTTTTGATTGAAGGAGGATGCAAAGACTTCCCGGCAGTTTCAAAATGGAACTCCGAATATTTTATGTAAAATTACCTACTTAACTTATGTTGAATTGAAACCGATTTGAAATTATAGGAAAACTATACCAGACAAAGAAGTTACAGTGGCCTTAACACCTAATGGTTATGCTGATGGTATAGCTACCAAAGTCACAGAATCTGGGAAAGTACAATACTTTGTCATGCCCCAAGAAAAGACCATGTCGATGAGGAAATTCTTAACAAAGCTAAAGGATGAGAGGTATTCTTGTGGTCGCTGAGTTCTATCACTCATATTTTCTCTTTTGGTAGACAATACATTTCTTACATCCAGAAACAGAACTCGAATCTAACGACAGATTTCCCAGAAATAATGAACGACGTGGATAAGGAAATTTGTTGGGCTTCCCAAGCCTTCAACAAGAAACCAGACGCTGTAAACTTCTGGATGGGAGACGCCCGCGCCATCACTAGCAGTAAGTTCTTCACCGATCATGTTCCAATACAATCAAGACCTCTTCTAGTGCATAAGGACCCGTACGAAAATATCTACTGCGTGATTGACGGATACAAAGACTTCATCTTAATACCCCCCACAGATTTGCCGTATGTCCCTTATAAAACTTATCCTGTGGGAACATACAAAAACGTAACGACAGACTGTGTTATTGAAGACAGCGGGAAAGAGAAAATTGAATGGGTTACTGTTGATCCTCTCAAAAAGAAGCACTATGAAATGTACCCGCAGTTTAAGAAGGCCACTCAGTATAAAGTCAGAGTGAAAAAAGGAGACTGCTTGTATTTACCAAGCTTGTGGTTCCACCACGTAAGACAAAGCCACAGATGTATAGCAGTGAACTACTGGTACGACATGGATTTTGATGTTAAATATTGCTATTACCAGATGCTGAAACGACTGAGCCAACCTTAACAAAGATAAACATTTAAAAAATATTTATATTTATAAATAAACATTCATCTATGCAACATATAAAACATATAGGTACATATATTCAGAGAGTCAATACTTAAGTAGGAGGCGCCGCGTGTGCGGAGCGCCTCCTAAGGAAAGTCCTTCCTCCTGAAGGAAACTGTCGGACGAGGAGGATTAGAGATGACGCTAGAGCGAGTTTTACGCAGGGGCTCTGACCTCCTGGTAAGCTCACGAAGACTGTTGCAACGGCTGCGAGCCCATCATCTAACAACAGAATGTAAAATTGTGTTAAAATCAAAGAAAATTTTACCTGTGGGTTCCACTGCAACAGGCCTTAAATCACAATGTGCAGACTTCTTAGGTTTGGATCTGGTACTTAAATTTAAGGTAACACTCGCGAACGGCCTTTTCGCCATGTGCAACATTTCAACAACGTGTCTTCGGCGAGCTCTTCTAACATCGGCGGCTTGTTTGGCCTTCCACGCCACAACACAAGCCGCGAGGAACAAAAAGAAACAAGAGAAGAACACGGAGAAAAACACGAAAAGGTCAATATGCAACTGATCCTGTCTCGAGAAAACAATTCCGTACGCAGCTTTCTTCTCCGTGTCTCCACCATCCAACGCTTGAAGCACAAGGAAAAACCTTGTGGATTCGAGGCTGTGGTACTCTTGAGGTAACGTTATCACTAATCTATCTCTGAGGTTTTTGACAGCGAGGATGGTATTAGGTTGAGTTATTGTGATATACGTGCGGAGACCCACCGCTTCACGTTCTAAGAATGAGTCTCTAGTCTTTTGGGATCCGTTGTCCCAATGACCGTATTGAGCATCGAGATCAATACTGTTTAAGCCAGTCGTGGCGTTGGGGTATGCAATATACGTATCGTCATGAGTACTCATGTATACGTTCAAGTTGCCTTGAGTTACGTCAATCATTATTCGAATGTCTACGTTCATAAAACGGGGCTGGATTACGAAGAACACCATCTCCCCGGGGGCGAGGGCCTTGGGCTTTATCTTACACTCATCTAAAACAAAACAGACATTTTAAGAAACTAGTCAACAAGTTTATGAACTGGATTACCAATAGGTTTGGCATCAAAGCACATCTTCGAATCTACAGACATCTGCTTATAGCACTGATGCCCGCTAGTGGGCGTCCCCAAGTATCCCTCTTTGCACTTTGAGCACTGCACTCTCCAACACGGACTTGCAGAGTTCTTTCCAGATCCGCCACAAGCATCACTTTCCGTGTTATTCTTGCAGTTGCATTTATCACCAGTGACAGGATCGCACGTGTCACCATGACCATGGCACTCGCATGGTTTACAAGAATCGCGGTGGTCCTCCGTGCCTCTGAAATGACCTACACCCACAAGTTAATTATTTTAAGACGAAATGATCTTCTACGTACCTCCGATACAATCTTGACATCTACTTCCAGCAGTTTGATTGCTGCATTTCAAACACTTGGCATCGGACTTTGGTCCTTCTTTCAAATTCTTCAAGAATCGTTCTGATTCGAAATCAATGTACTCTTCAAAATCAAGCTCTGTACTGTTATCTACACAAATGGAAGTGTGTCCGTGGCAGTACTCCAGACAGGGCATGCACTGCCCGCCGTCTGAAGGATCTCCCACAAACAACGGTTTGCATTTCTCGCATTGAGTTCCCTAAAAACCGTTTTTTAAGTCAAAGTTAAAGAAGGTGAGACGACTCACCATTGTGTTATTATGGCAAGTTAAGCACTTATCCAATTTATCGGGACCTTCACAGTTAGCGTGGCCATTGCACTGACACTGGATGCTGCAGTTAGCGCCAACATAGCCAAAATCGCACTGACATTTGTTAGGTTGAACACACTGACCACGAACGCAGCCTAGCAAAGCAAAGCAACATCAAGCTAGATCTTGAGGTTATCACAACTGAATACGACATACCCAGAGTACACACAGGCTCGCAAATAGCGGAAGCTGTAGAAATCTTCGTCGAGTTTGTCGGTTTGTAGCCTGGACCACATTCACACTCGAAACCGTCGTCGCGGTCAACGCAACGCTGAGACTCCGACGCGCAATTGTGGTGACCGTTGGTGCACTCGTCTTCAGGAGGGCATCTCTTCCAATGCCACGTGTACGTGTTGTTCAAGTCATCCTCCTAGGTACAAGTTTCAACGACTTGCTGTGAGTGGTACTGACTTACCGATAGATTAACATTAGTGTTGAGATATACGTCGTTGCAGGTACCAAGCATGGGTCTGTCGTTGGATCCTTCTGTACAAATACCTTCGCCGTTTCCTGGACCTGCACACCATCCACAGTGTGCGTGTACGAGACACTCTGAGCATTGCGTAAACGAGCTACAAGGCGCGGGGCAGTATTGTTTATCGTCGGATTCTAAAACTAAACCGCACACTCCGCCAGCACAGTAAGCAGGTTGATAAGCGGCTGATATGCACTCATCTAATTGCGTGGACCATCTGCATTGAGGGGTGTCCAAACAAGTTTCGCAGGAGTTGTAGTGCATGCAGGGTTGTGGACACACTTTAGGGCTGGGCTCATGACCTTTTAACACTAAAAAACAGTTTTAAAGTGGTAATTAGAACACAATAGGAGATTCTTACAAGCAACGCATTCTTCTTTGAAGCAGCTCCAGTCGCAACCGGGAGTTTGTCGGCACTGTTCCATTTCTTTTCCAGAACAATTATTGGGTGAACACTGACTTATGGTAGTCACTGAACACGTTGCGTTCGAAGAACAAGTGTTATCGCAGAAGCGACAACCGATTTGGACGCAAGAAGTGCAATTGGTCATAGATGAACAATTTCGGGAGACCACCGGGTCCGTGCAGACTGTCCCAGGATTCGATATCTTGGACGCTACAAAGGGAAGTTGTACAAACTTACTAGTCTAAGGAAATCTTACCATTAACCGGCGACTCCTGTAAAGGACACTCCTTCGCGTTGGTATGACAGACCTCCGAGAGAATATCATCCCCGACTTTGAAAGCACAATATCCACACCCCGCCATTCTGAAACAGCTATCGCGAGTGGGCCAAAGAGAGCATAAGTCATCTGGTAGCTCCAAGCGAAGAACGGTGCACTGGGAGTCTGTTCCCCAGCCCCCGATAATGTACGCGGCGTCTCCATCAGGTTCTATTGTCATCGCCTGGGCGTAAGTCTGGGTGGGTAACGGACCAACTTTTTCCAAGGCTATCAACAATAATTTAACTCGTTGTTAAGAGTGAAAATAGGAATTACCTTCCGACATTAGATTGATCCAGCGGTTACAATTATACGAATAAGCGTAAAGTGTGTCGCTTATATTCCATGGGAATATGCGTCCACCCATCACAAACATGAAATTATCCGTAGTGACGGCAGAGTGGAAAAATCGGGGTCGGGGCTACAATTACGGATTAACAGTGCCTTGGATTTCTTTGTGGTAAACTTACCAGATACCAAGTTCCGGCACTCAGTTCGTTTAGCTCGATCCAGACTTTAGTATCGTAGTTGAGCATGTAGAGTTTGTTGGACAATCGGGACTGTTGTTGCTCGTAAACGTACCCCCCAAAGACATACAGACAGTTAGTTTGAGCATGAAACACTGTACTGTGCCCGAAAATTCCATCCGGACCTTGTCCCTTTGTACTCCACGCTTGCCACTCTTCCTTATCCATCCTAAACTCCCAAACAACTTCATGAGAATCAGTCTGCGGTGAAATCCCTCCAATTAAAATCAGACTCTCCGCTGTGGCATTACGATAAGACGTCAAAGTATGACTCGACAGTGGTGGCGGCCACACAGTTTTATTTTCTATTTCCACCCAGCGCTGATTCTGGATGTCAAAGTACCAGAAGTCGTTTAAAGTTCTATTATGCGCCGACTTCATCGGTTTTGTTAAACCTCCATAGATGTAGATTGCTTGTTTGGAATGTATGATATCACCACCATGGAAGTAGCGAACTAGAGGCATTTTCGCGTCGGTGGAGTCGACCGTGACTTGCATCCATGTACTGTTACGAGTGTCGAATAAGCGGATATCGTTTAACGGACCATGGGAGAGAGAATAGCCACCGAACATCCATAATGAGCCTCGACGATCTGAAGCGAGAGAATGGCCAAAGCGAGGGAGGGTATTTCGGAGATGTTCCACGTTGTCGGCTAAGCGGATCGTGTTGAAGAGCTCGGTGAAGAGAATCTGCGTCCCATTAGCCCTGAAAGCAGAAATTCGTCGTATTGATTACTGCATTTTTCTACTGTTGTTTCCAACTATACCACTTCTTGTGTTTGATCAATACCAAAACCTAGCAACTTAAAAAATAAACCCAAATCAAACGTAACATTTGACAGTTGCACTGAATGCAAAGAAAATGGTTCTGCAGAGTGATTTAAAGAAAATAATTGACCCTGAAGAGAACTACCCGAAAGTAAAACACGACTCTCTAATCGATAAGTACAGAATCCCAATCCAACACTTTGAATTTTCATACATCGAGACTTGCAAAGACGGAAAAGAACTAGAAAAGATCGTCCAAGTGTTGAGATCGGGCGAAGAAGGACATTTCCCTGACCTCATACGTTGTGCAGAAGACCGTCTCGCTGTGATCAAGCCAAAAAGTAAACTCCTGAGAAAACCATGTCCGGTTTTATCCAAAGAACATCTCAGTCGAAACGAGAAACAGGAAATCACAAACGATATAGCGCGATGGGTTTCAAAAGTCGCAAAAGACGACGAAGAGCTCGCGTTTTTCAAAAACAGAAGACCTGCAAGTGCTGTTCTCCCCGAAGTTCGAAAGCCGAATGAGTCGATACTGCAAGAAAAGACTAAAATGAAACGAATTAAATCAACGGACTACTCTTCGTGGGATAAGTACGACCCTGACACAGAAATCCTGAAAATGGATCTAGAAGAAGAGAATTTGAAAAAATCCGTACTTGAAAGGGAGAAAAAGTGTACGACAAAAAAAAGTGTTCATTTCAAAGAATTTACCACTGACGCCGAAGCGCTACACGCTGCAAACTACGAAAAAGACAAAGGTAACGAGTTTTACAAAGCCGGTGATTTTAAAGAAGCTTTAAGGCACTACACCAACAGCATTAACTGTAAGCCAACGCTCGCCGGTTTTAACAACAGAGCTCTAGTTAACATCAAATTGAAAAAATACAAGAACGCGGTCGGCGACTGTCACTCAGCTTTATCGATTGAACCGAATACAAAATCGCTGTTACGGAAAGCTCAAGCGCTAGAAGGTTTGGGAAAACATGCGGAAGCTTTAAAGAGCGTCGAGGAAGCTATTCAAAACGACCCTAACAACACTCATGCTCAGGAACTTGCAGAGAAATTTAGAAGCCTCTGTGGTACTATTGCGAGACGCACCAAGAGGTTCGTGGTCCAAGATGTTGAAAAGAAAAGTGTGAAAAATAAAAGAGAAGTGATAATCCCAATTCCGGGCACCAGCAAAATGTCGCCACCACACTTCATCACGTGCTCAGATGGAAATAGTGCTAAGATTAAAGAGTATACCGTTCAGGCCAACACGGCTAATCAAATAGTTCATTTGGTTTCGGTGGATTCGGATGTTGATGAAGATGACTCTTGCACGGTTAATCATTTGGAGAAGATTTGTAGCAGTAGTAGCATAACGAGTAAGAAGACGAAAGTGATCACGGAACCACGAGCGGACGAAAATGAAAGGAACCGCCCAATTGTTATCCAATTTAATAATCAAATAGAAGAAAAACTGGCAAATCAACGTGTGACGCAACAGGTACCAGATTTTTTCGCAATGCACGTAACATGACTCTGTTGCTTCCAGCACGCAATTAAACAAGACAAACACGCAGGTGGAGAACCGTACATAAAAGAGAACGAAAATATTGACATGCTCCAAGATATCAACTCTCCGTTCAACTTTCTGAGAGGGTGGAATTCGGCGAACATCGATAAAACGTTGGAGCAACACGCTGCGATATTACGAAGTATCAACATGGATAGAATTATTGAAGGTTGGTACCGATCTAAAGCGCAACATCTCAAACTTGGTTTTCAGTAATTGGATGCAAACTCGATAACGCCATGTTTAGTACGATGTTAAAATGTTTGTGTGTCCATTTCGCCGTCCCTGGAGAAGTAGATAGACTCTCTACGGTTCTCCGCAACATCGTAAACCTCCCGCGTTTCGACATAATCGTAATGTTAATGTCAGCAGACGACCAAAACAATGTTAACATTTTGGTAAACTTCTTGAAGCAACACGGAAAACCTCTGTCACACGACGTACTTAATAAATTTTTTAATAATTATCTCTACCTTATATCGCAAGATGGTCCAACCCAGCCAGCTGCACAAATGCATCGTCCGTAGGCTTTATCGCAGACTCCTTGGTGTCGCGTAAAACTGCAGTTTCTGGGACAGATGACTTCTTCGCAATTGAATCCTACTAGTCCTTCTTCACAAACACACTGTCCACGCACACACACTCGAGGCGACTCGCAAACGTCATCACAGCTTAAGACTTTGTACATCGCGCTGAAACCTTCGCCAAGTAGACCCTGTTTGTAATGTACAGTCAGTTGGCCGGTTCTTGATTCTACGACAGACACTGGGAGAGCTTCATCTGTACAAAACGCGGCGGACAAGGCGCTCTGGCTGCCCATGTCGACGAGTTCCGGAAGGCCGTCATAGACGTAGACAGCGTTCTCGCCGCAGGTTACGTTTAATTGACTAGAATTTATCTGTGGAGAAAAAGAATTAAAATTGGTTGGCTTAGTTTCTGAATTACCTGTAATTGGATGATTGGGGTACCGAATTCGATAGCTGGTTTGATTATCCAGAGACATTCTCTCGTGGGAGAGCCTCCCCAGGGGGCCGCATAAGCTTGCATTGAACTGATTCCTTGTCCCCGGGACTCGTCGAGGACGCCCCTGGCTTCGCATTGATAATAACACTGTTTCCCATTTCTGGGATCCCCGTAATAATTGAGTTTACAACGATCGCAATGGTCACCTTCTGTGTTATCTTGACAATAACACGTGCCGGTGACATTATCGCATTCGCCCATTTCTTTAATTCCATGGCCGTTACATTCGCACTGATGGCATCCTTGTTCAGTTGTGGCATTTCCGTAACTCCCTGGTTTGCACTCTTCGCAGAACTCCCCTGTTGTCCATTCCATGCACTCCTCGCAAATACCTTCACCCTCTGGACACGCGGAGTGGTTGTTACACCCGCAGTTCTTAGAGCAGTCATCCCCGTACCACCCCAAGTTGCATTTACAGGCGTAATCCGGCTCGCCTTGACATTTCCCGTGGACACAGACGTTGTAACATGTCCGGACACAGGAAGTGCGGCCGTTTCCGATGTAGCCCTTTTTGCAATGACAGCTGAATGATCCGTCGGTGTTGGTGCAGATAGCCTGAGGGTGACAATCATGAAGTCCTAATCCACATTCGTCGACGTCGGGACACTGGGCGTAGGCCCATTTTGCGTCAGGAATCCCCAAAGCCTCCGAGCAGTTCGTGTGTGGATTATTAAAATCCCCTTGTACGCACATTCCTGAAACCACATGGTAATTTATGTGCATTATAAGCCACGTTTTACCTGTCATCGGATTAGACGCGTTGTAACACCACCCACAACTCAACGAACTCAAACAGTGCGAACAATTAGTATGCAGAGAACATGATTTGCACTGCTCTTCGGCTCTTGGCGCCGGTAGCAAGCTGTTATCTTGTGCTGTAACCAGAGGAAACGCTTGGTCTAGCCACTCCCTACACAACCCGAATTGGTATTCGCTTGTGTATACTGAAAAACTGAAACATTGCTGAGTTGCTTCGCACCAAACGCATCTCCCTTTCTGTTCGAGACAAGAGGAACAATCCGGGCGTTTATAACACGGCGTTGGACACTGCTCCACGTTTGTAGCTGCTTCGGCTTTTTGGACCACACGGGAACATTTGGCATCTTCAATTGACCACTGGCATAACCCAGACGACACGCAGCTTTCACAAGAGATGTAATTAGAGCAGTTGGAACACGCGCTTGGTTGGAGCGTGAGATAACGCCAATAGCCGTCTTCGCCAGTGCAAGTGATGCTTTCGTCTTCGAGACGGGACACACATTCATTGTTTGCTTCGCACCAACCGCATTGGGAGTCGGTGAGGCAGTAGAGACAGTTTTTGTATTGAGAGCAAGTGCCGTTGGCGTAGGGTTTCAAGTATTCGAACGTAAAGACCTGCAAGAGTCGTGAAGTGACGTTTATCATCATTAAAATTCAATGCATGTGATAATGATAAAACATTTTTGCAATAACAATATAGGAGGACATCATGAATGAATAAACAGGTACCCAAAAACAGCGGGCCTGATAAGCTTCTAGTTATAGATAAGAGAGGTTTCGACAATTATTTTCGTTTCTATTCGTTAAAAATGAGTATTGGTGGATAACAGCGAACAAAATGCACAGGTGGAAAGATTAAGCGTGAGAATTAACTATTAAAGTTGCCGCTTTGATAACCTTTATTACATTTAATATGTTCTTTATTATACAATTAAAATCTTATTAATGCCACGTAAACAATATAATGAGGAACAAAAGTGTCTGAAGAAACTGTAGAAAATCGCCCAAGAAAGTTTCGTCACGTATTTAACCGAATTCCGCTTACTCCTTTGACAACGTGATTTTCGTGATTTACGGTTTCGGCGTCTAAATATTACAGTTCTTTCAACTTTTGTTACTGAGAACGGAAGTTCATTACGAATAAAAGTTTGTCATTTTTGATAATCATTATCCTGCATGAATATACAAAAAAAAAATATCTAAGAAACACAATCCAAACAAGAAAAAATGGGACATCAACTAATGGGATTTCCAAAGAATATTTTTTGGGATTGTAAGAAAAGAAAAGTCCCAACAATCCAAAGATTCATTGCACAATTGATAGAAATAGTGTTACCTAACTATGGCTTTAGTTGTTTCAAAACTTTGTCTCCAAAGACATTAAATCATTCCGATTTCACGTATTAATAACTATCAATGCAACTTGATTCTAAAGTTGATCTCGTCAAAGGTTTAACTCATAAAAAAGAGCCGGGAAAGTTGAGTAATAAAACAAATTCCACTTTTATCTCGTTATTTTTCCTCGGTGAATTAATTGCATTTTAAGGCCACATAATAAGTATCAAAGGTTAATAGGAATTTAAGCTTAGGAAAAACAAGCGTAACCTTTACACAACACGGTGTTGGTGATACCGATAACATTAAAATTATGCCCAATTGAACAGAAACTTCTAGGACAGCAATATACTAGGACATTGTCAAACAATGAGTACAGTAACGTTGTCATTGTTAGCAACACATTCCCATAAATCATAAACCGTAACGCTAACACAAGGTCTTTAAGAAAAGTGGACAAAATAACGTGTGCAATACCGAAGACACGTCTGGTATTTTAGAAAAATGGGTGCAGAAACTGATACGAAACTTTCTTCTTTCGAAATGGATATGTCATCAAGATCTGTACCCTAGAAATAGTGATATTTGGCCTCATAAGTAGTTTGAAACGTCACCGTTCAGGTAGTAATTATTACAAACTCAAGGATATCCAGTAATTAATTCCACATTGTTTATACAAAAAAACGTATCATAAAGGGCATTTAAGTGTCTAAAAAGATAATAATGTATCACTACACCTTGGACCAGATTCGAATAAATAAATGGGACTTGTAAATACGATTTCACAAGAAATGTTAAATGATGAATACCCAGAAAACGTCGTCTTTCAAATACAATTATAGTAGTTATCATAACATTTATGCAAGTAATTTGCATCAAATTACGTCAATCCAAGTAAATAAAAACCTGCTCAAAGTTTTCTTCGCGTTAATTTACAAGAGCACGGTAGCAACTGCCATTACTCATGGAAATAATATTAATTGATAGCTTCCTCCAAATGAAATTCTCCAACTCATACAAATCACCACGAGCATATAAACAGATTAATTATCAACTTCAGGGTCATCATTAATCCACAATAGCTCACCTTTGGTGTGTCCTCAGAATCTCTATGATGTTGCAATTCCATTTTGCTCTGTTGATGGCTATTGTACGCTCCTAAATTGACGATTTTATGGGACTCGAAATCCACAGAGACGTTATTGGAAGTTTCGTTAATTGGCCATTTTCTCAGAGTACAATTCTTGTTTTCAGCCGAGACGTTCGCAACTAAATTATCGGAAATTTTTAACGTAGCGCTACAGTAACTAATGCAGACGTTCAGCATTTCCTGCCAATCAGAGGGTAAACACAAGAAGCCCAGAAGTCGCGCCACCATTTCACCCCCGGCTGTGGCGTCCACCCTCAACATTGGACTGGTAGGGCTGTTGAAATCCACCTGAAACAACATTCACAAATTGGCTAATTCGATTATATAAATTCAGAGCGAGTCAATGCAATTTTAACTGCCTGACACAATTTAAGGAAAGAATTCGTGGGTCTGAGCAGTTTTCTACAGCAACCTTCGGCGGAGAAAAATGCGCGAATTCGCCCTTTTGAAAATGTTTCTATTGAAAAGTCATCCGGTTGTATTGTGAATAGAATTTGCCCAAGGCTTTGCCAATACCAGATCGACTTAGAATAAACCTGATTTCGAACGAAAGCGAAAAATTTTATGATGCAAGTCGAGTCAAATTTTGGCGGAGGTCAGACTTGATGACAATGGTCACGACATAAAGTGGACTTAAATGTGCTAATCAGAAGTGAAAATTGGATAATTTTACATCACATGTTTCTAACTAAACTAACTAAACCGCTTATTATTGAAAATGACCGATAATGATATAATTTAATATCCAACGAATTTAGTACTATAAATCAATAACTGTCACCTATTTAGCCGAGCCTTTCTGCCTTTAGATGTCGGTAGAGCTTTACAATTCTGTACAACGCAGATGTTCCCTTAAAATTTCATTAAAACCCTGCATAATTTACAAGACGCTGCATAAATATTATATTCAATAGTTTTAAGGTCAAGAACGACTTAGAAAAGACTGGAAAATGGAAAATCCATAAGCTCCCAACGCACAGGTATCGTGTTGTTTTTATTATTCGATTATAAATCACGATGCAAAATATGTTTTATTAAGTTGCTTTTCAAGTTCTCTCTAATTCAGGATGCTGTACGAGTTTTGTTTACGTTTGTAAGCATATAGAATGAGATTCCAATTCTAAATATTTAAATAAGGTATGACAAAAAGTGGAGTGGAAAGATTTGAATAATTCAGTTTTAAATCTTTATTAATTTAAATAAACAAATCGGAGTTAATTACAGATCTATAAGTAATAAAAATCAGCTTTTGATTTATTTATTGCGGCGAAATCAATACTTTGCCGGGTCATTTAATAATCTAATTATCAGTTTGAAACGAGTGTATCAAATTTAAAAAAGATTTCCGGGACCACATAAAATATTAAAATTTCCTTTACAATCTTGAGAGTTGATAGAATGACTTTTACGAGAATGTTAACGTTCGAATTAAACTTTCATGGTTCAAATAAGAGTTTATTACCACTCAAGAGACAACTGGAATCGTTCTTTCGAAACAAGCGGAGCTGAAAACCGCATCAAAATCTTCTTTTTCGCGGCTTAAGCTTATTGAAAATTTAAACATAATCTTCGCTTTTAATACAATCCTTATAAATTAGCAACGTAATAATGCACAGTTTACGAGCTTAGTCTGTGGCCTCCTGCTGCTGGTAATTATGTGTGCTACATTAAAATTTGCAAATAGCTTGTGACAAACGAAGGTGTATGCATGTTAGAAATTCATCAGTTTCAGGGCTAAATTTGAGCGCATACCGAGCCAACAACGATTCTAATTATACGGAAGAAAAACTACCGTCTGCAAGAATGCAGGGTTGGCATTCAAATCGTCCTTTTTAAATCAGAACACGTCGTTACAATTTGTAAGGGAAAACTTCCGAGACGCAAAAAAATATTTCTTATTATTTAAACCGGTCGATTCGTTTAAAAACTTTAGAATTGTGTAGCGCGGTGATTTCAACGTTCTGGAAGTCAAATAGCGGCGTCGAAGTTAATTTTTTCAACGTTCAATTTTAATCGTGTTTTAAAGTTTTAAATAACATCGAAAAAGTTTTTCGACGACAAAAACGTAATTCTAGCAATGAAGTGGATAATACAATTTACAAGCAAAGCTGTGAGACATGCCGGAATCTTCCAAAAAAATCACAAGATTAGATAAAATAGTTATCATTTAATCAGCGGATTTAAAGATCCACCCTTTCTTCATTATAAAATGGAGAATGTCAGTAAAGTCGCACAGAGAATTAATTCATTGGCTCGCATTATCTTTATCGAAATACTTTTTATAACAAAAAAAGCGAGCAAAACGACCAACTCGAACGCTGGAATGCCGCGTAACTTTTCATTGGCTAGATGTACGGAATTCTGTTGTTTATTCGCTAAATTTCTAAGCTAATTAAAACATGTACAAAAAAAGAATCAATTCATTGGTTCTCAGTGCATTTATCAAAGTAGTTTTTATAATAAAAAACGTACAAAATAACCAACTCGAGCGCTTATTTCCTGTGTTACTTTTCATTGGCTACATGTCAGTTGTTATTGGCGGCTATGTTTCTAAGCCACTCCGTTGGGACATTTTGACAAAAAATTTCGAAATTTGGTGTTTTTTACTTTAATGTTTTAATAACAACTTACAAAATAAAGTATTTTCCCCCTTTCCATTTGAAAACTTAACTACATAAAACATGTCCATGAAACAATTACAGACGTTATTAAAGGAGTTGACCATGAAATTGAAACTTATACACCTGAAAGAAAAACTCGTGCGAACAACAGTTTTAGAAAGAAAATGAATTTGAAATAGAACGAAACCTTCAGTGAAATCAATAATTAAGAAACTCATTTCTTTTATTGAGTAGGTTCTACCAGAATTTAATGTTTTGAATAGCGTAATGGTGGTAGCCACTTTTTCAGTTTCAACCCTCGGGGGAGTTTTTGTAACTTTTCCCCCAGAAAAAGAAACAAGACTGCATTCTAAAAAGCCGGCAGCTTTTACTTCAAAAATGAATTACTCGCTCGGAACGAAACAGCATAAAGTGCACCACGAAAGAGCAGATGGTGTAATTACAACAGTAATGAATTTTCCAACACTCTCGTTCGGTCGAAAAACTAAAACTCGGAATGTTCATCCAAACTACAGACATTCAAATAAAATAACTTGAAGTAATGATCGTGTAATTTATCGATGATTCATAAATAATACAGCATTATCTACCTATCCAAAACGTTGATGTTTTTAAAGCTGAACATTATCGGTAATAGCTGCCTATTTTAGCTAAGCGAATTTCGCACCGCATTAGAATAAATCGGCAATCTTCTTTATTGCCTCGCAGGCCATGACTGACCAAAGGTTACATTGCCGCTTTCAAGGATCCTCGATTTTGCTCGTACATCCGCAGTGCAATAAATCTCGTTTGCTTACCGTCGTCGCATTAATAATAGCAACGTGATCCGGCTGTGTAAAGTTGACGGGATGATGATACTTCACAAAGGTCAATCCCGGTCTCATATCCAATTCCCGGCACTGCTTTGGTTCGACGACTTCCGTTCCCTTGGGACCCCACCAACCGGGTATCTGACTGGGACTATCCTCCCTCAGTCCACAAACCCCGTAGTTGTCGTCCTTGTGATGGCAACGGGCGTTCTGCACGCACCAAGTGCATTCCCCCAACCCGAGTTTATGCGAGGCTGAGATTAAAGGGAGAGCTTCTGGACGAACGTGTCCGTGGATCAAACAAGAGTGGCAGTCGCCCAAAGCGGGGCACACTCCTGGGCATCGGGTGGTTTGTAAATTCGTCGTGCAATTAGCGCCAATCGTACGACCGTAGCATAATTCATCGGCGGAGCACCAGCCGCATTCGGGATCTGCGGAACATTCGCCGTAGTTTCGATGGCGAATGCAAGCGGATTCTGGGTCATACACCTCGCCTGTGCGAGCTGCGATCATTGGGGGCACCGTATAAGCTAGGAGATCACCGTTTACGTTGCCGTGATAGCCCCCCACAAGAAGTAACGTGTTACCATTACGAACAGTAGCGGCATGGGCAAACACGCCTTGGTGTTTAGGATAGCGCGAATCATTGGTTTTACCCAGAATCTCGGGATTTACCCAAGTATGACATCCTAAGTGATACAGATACATTTGATTGTCGTAGCAGATCTCTTCTTTGTTGTGGCGGTGTGAATATCCACCAAACACAATGAGGTAGTTGCCGAAGATGTTGGCTGTATGAAAAGCGCGTTCTCTGGGGACGAATTTCTCGCGGAGATGCTCTCTAGTGTAGTGGATTTCAGTCCAATGACGACTATCGAGTTGGAAAGCGAACATGCGATCTGATAACTTTGAAAATCGAGCAACCCCGGCTACAATCCCGCCGTAAACTAAAAGGGAGTTGGTCGGAGGGTGATATACAGTAGTGTGAGCTACGACTCGAACGTCCAATTCTTTGCCCCCTCGAGGTCTCACCTCTTCCCAACTCTCCTCACCATCGAAGGAAAGTCTAATCTTAAATAATCGTGACGAGAATTCCCCATCTTCGGTGCTCCCGCCAAACAAGTATATATCATCTCCGGCTGCTGTTAAAGTATGCCTGGTCAAAGGAGGGGGTTGTAATTCTGATAAGAGAGCTCTTTGATGCCACTTTCGGGAATGAACGTCGTAAAACCACAAATCGTTGGATAGGCTACCATTTTCTACTTTCCCCCCGAAGATAACAAAGCCGTCACTTAGAGCACACGCCGCGTGGCCGTACCGGGCTTTAGGCTTATGCCCATCGGGTATCCGCGAGTGTCTTTGTCTTCTTCTGGTGAACACAGTCGCGTTATCGTTCACAACAGCGTACAGAGAGTTCCTAAAGAACGACTTTGGGGAGTTCAACCCCCACTTTTGCTCCCAATCCGGCCCTGCGTGCTGTATGAGCCTGGCAACAGCACTGGGATTCACCGAACTAAACAACCCCTTATCTGGAAGTATCTGCCCATTTTCGTCCCTCCAAGTACTGTTCCTGAAGCTGTATATTTCTAACGCGCTGAGAATGCGATTGAGATTGTACCCCCCAAAAACGTAGAGAGAGTCCGTCAATTCGATATACACTGCGGTGTGGGCCGCCCTCGGTTGGAGGCCCCCTTCAGAATGCGACAACCAATGCCACTGATTCCCTACATTATCCTTTTCATATAAACCACAAGACTGTCCAGAGTACCCAGGTTTGCACACACACTGTCCTTTTTCGCAGTGGCCTCTTCGAGGATGTCGCGAGCTTCCACAGTTATGCGGACACAACTTCTTGGAGCAGTCATAACCCCCCCAATCGTCACTCTCGCACACACAGACATGTTCATAACACAGCCCATGGTTGGAACAGTTGTTGGGGCAGTCGGTTATGGAAAACTCAGCCCGGAAACCGTCTAGAACGTAATTCGTGTCGCTGTAAAGCAGCACAAGCATGTATCCTGAAGACGCTATAACTTGTTGCGGCTCTGTTTTGCCACTAAAGCTACCAAGAAGAGGCGATCTGAACGAGTCACCATCGTAAACGAAAACGTAGTCATAAGAGCACTCAGTGCCCATACTTCGGAAACTCAAAGTGATGAATTTTTTACTGTCGTTGGCCTTGATTAGCCACTCGCAGTGGCTGTCTTGAGTGTAGTTCGAGCCGACGGGGCCGTCGGTGATAACGCCCCAAGAGTTGGTGAAGACTCGACGGGTTTTGTCGCATGGCACAAGATCCACGGCCGCATATCCGACCAAAACAAATAAACACACCACTATTCCTGTTAGAGAGAAATTGATTATCTGTGGCCGCATATTGTCGCGATGAGCAAATTTTTATTGCGTAATTGAGGAGTTGAGCATTTTAATGGCCATTATTGCTTTTGATGAGTACAATTGGTCACGTAGGAACACTACATGTTACAGACACACTACACACACATTTTAAATCTTATCGTTTAATGCACGCATAATGTAAATAATGTCAAGCGACATTGACATTACGATGAAGAACACCAACTCTTGAGAAATTAAAGCCCCATGCATTTCAGAAGAAAACAAGTGGAGGGGAAACAACGCCAGCGCCATCTTTAGTAAAAATTAAGTGTATTACTGGTTGCCGGGAATAAGGCGCTTTCAGTCAAGTTAGGTCTAATCATATGCAGAACCAGAACATATTTTATTTTTTTTCCAAACAATAAAATGTTTTTATGGTATGTAAAAATGTATTTTCAGGTCTTTTTTCTACAATATTCCGTAATTCCGACACTCTACAAACGTAACAAAACTTTGATTTTGAATGCCGAGAACTTTAATATAAACTTCCCTGAGACGCATTCAACAATATCACAATTTAACAAAACCAATAGATCTTAAAATGCATATAAATATAAAAAAAACAATGCATTTAAATGCAAAATTTTAAGGAATCCAACTAATTTAAGTGTATAATTTTCAATGAAGAGTAAACTCAAGTCACTTAAGTTAGTTTACTCATCAGCAGACACAGAACTGATTTATGGCAGTGACTGAGTCAATTCTGTGCGTGCCCATTGTCAACTACAAATTAACATTTGTATAATTCGCTAAATCTATCTGGTTGGTGTCCTTTCTACAGTATCGTCGTCTGAATGCTCCACTTTAATAGAAGACTTTATTGACTTTGGCACCACAGGTGAATAGGACTCTTCTTTTTCCGAGTGATACAAAGTTTTCGACTCTCGTTTTTCCTGTTCTGATTGCCACTCAACCTAAAATTAAACAAATTAGCATCCGGATTTCACCACGACTTGCTATTACCTTCTGTCTGTGTTGTTTTACAGCATCCCTGCACCTGTCAAGCACCATCTTCTCTGTAAGAACGCCATCTTCGGAAGCATACGCGGCGGCTTGCCAAGCGACACCTAACTTGGCGATTTCTCTCCCCGACATCCCTTTGGTCATTCGCGCCATTTGACTACACAGTGCGCTATAGTCGAAGTTATCAACCTTCAGCCGCCTAAAACAACAAATTAAAATCATTTTAGAAAAAGAAAGTTGTCTTTGTTACCGTTTTCCTTCAGTTGCCGGCTCCAGAACAAACTTATCAAAATATAAACGTATTAACCGCTCGCGCTCCTCCAGACCGGGAAGACCAAACTCTACCATTTCATCGAGACGGTCATTGACGGCCCAATCAAACTGCTCGGGGGTATTTGAGGCAAGAACCAGCATAAACTTATTGCTCTGTTCACCAGTTCTGTACAAAAAGGCATTCAGAGTTGCGCGGAGATCTTCAGATATGTGTTCAGAGGAACGTTTGCGGAGAAAAGCGTCGGCCTCGTCCACAAAAAGTAACAAACCTAAAACAAAAACAAACACTAAGGGTTCAGTTTTGTAGGAAATCGTACCTTTTCTAGTGCCATCCGCCCAATCAAAGACTTTGTGAACTGCTGTAACTCCGTCCCGACCCATTGGAGCTACGTCTCCGCCTGTTAGAATAGCGTAGTCCATTCCGGAGTGTTTCGCCAAACGCTAAATAAGAAAGAATTAAAATTGAGACGATCAAATTGGAAATTTACCTTTGCAAACATAGTTTTGCCAGTACCAGGGGGGCCATGCATGAGGATATTCCTATACATCCCGTTGTTAAGTTTAGTGTTCTTTGTGGCGATAGCGATGTCTCTGAGGCGTTCTTCTAATCGTGGCGCTAAAACTACTCCTTGCAACGCGTCCTGAGTTTTAGTTCTAATTTTTTTGAGGGCTTCAATGGGGTGTTTAACAGTGTCAATGAAAGAAAATCGAGACGTCTCTCTAACAAGCGATGGTTTTCCTGTAGAAAAAACGTTATTTTGAACACTTCCTGCTGTAATAATTCACCTAATCTAGCTTCAACGTATCGCGCTGTGACCCCGGTGGCCCCCTTGGCCGAGTAAACACCCAAAGCTAATAGAGATAGTCCTCCAGCTGCCGTCAAAACTTTATCCCAATCAGTCAACATAGCGTGAAACCCTGACCCCAAAACAGAACCTGCAGTTCTAAAAGCCAAGGATGTAAAATCTTTAAAATAATTCTTTTAACATTTACTTGATACTCTCAAGGACGGTGACGCGATTCTCTGAGGCTTTCAATCTAATTTGTTCAAGATTGATGTCGCGGTTTTCTCTGTCCACTTTGCCCTTAGCTTTCATTTCCGCTTCTACTCTCTTCATCTCGTTTTTGTGTCTCAGCTCCATTTCATGCTCAATTGTGGCTTTACGCATTGCTTCTTGCTTCGCGACAGATTCTTCTTGCCTACAGAAAAATTTAGAAAAATGAATAACATTAATGATTCATGAATTAGAGTACAGACCTCTTCAAGTTTTCATCATTCATTCTTTGTTGTTGAGCAAGTTGATCGTCATAGCGCTTCCTCGCCAGCTGGTCTTGGTACTGCGCCCTTGCTTGATGCTGTTTAGTCTCTTCAACCAGCAATTTCCGCTTTTCTTCAGCCTCAGCCCTTTTGGCTTCAATCTGCATTTGAGCAATATGAGCTTCATACTCCTTAATTTTAGCCTGTTGTTCAACTTGTCTTGTAGATTCTTGCGCTTTAGACAATTCGAGTGCTTCTTTCGCGTGTGCTGAAACGGAGACATGACAATCACAATCAGTGGACGTGAGAGTTATGCAACCAAAGGTTATAAAGCGCCTAACCTTCAAATTTGAACCCCCATTTTTTCGCTGTACTTACATGATCTTTCCAATTCTTTTGCGGCTTGGGCGGCTCTTTCCAACGCCGTTGAATCAAATCTATAAGCTTCCATGGCTTTTCTTTCGGCTTTGCTCAATTTCGGATCGTTGGGAATGTCACCCCCGGCACCACCCGCTGGGGGCACCCCGAATTGGGACATGTCAGGAGGTTGTTGCTCTTTTCTACCATACCCAAAAATCCACGACATTTTGTAAAATTAACACTTGTGAATTTTTTATGGAATGAAAAACGTGACACGATTCTTAGGTTAGCGGGCAATGTCAAAAGTCAAAAACAACTTGCGCAATCAAGAGAAGTTAGGCGCGGACTGATGTAGATTTTTGAAATAAAATCCCAATGTCAAACTGACGTTTTCGAAGACAAATGTTTCAAATTTTGGTTAATTAGCTCGTTTTTATGCCATAAATTACGCCTGTAGAAATCCTTAAAACTCTTCTATTTGGCTTAAAATTAGTTTCTTTTAGTAAAGCGAATTTTGTGTCGTGATTTTGTTCACCGTATTCGTTGAAATTTCCAGTGTAGCGCGAACCGGCGCAGCAAGTGCATCCATAAATATTAACGAAAGTGTTGTTTGCTGTTATTAACGGTCAAAACCAAAACCGTTGAACGCTTGGAAGATTTCCAGAAACGAGAAACGAGTAATTTCCGCACAATTTTCTTAAAATGGTTTTATCACCACGCGAATCTGCAAAACTGGTGGCGTCTCTAAGCAAAAATGTTAAAATCAAAGAGGAAGGCATCAAGAAACTGGGAGATTTGGTAAGATTTTCTTTCACCGTTGAAACTCCTGATTACTTTGGTATTAATAGCTGGTGGCTCAAGCCCAAAGTGGAAAACTCTCTTCAGACATCTTCAGCCAGACTAAATTCCACCCAAAACCAGATAACCCGCGGGCTCTAGACTGGTTGTTTGTGGTTGACACTTTGAATTTCTGCTTCTGGTCTCTGGAAACTGAAGCTGGTTGGACAGTGGATGGAAATACTGGGTATTTTGCTCTATGTGCAGCCATCAACAGAGCTGTAGAGGTATAGTACCTCAGTTCTTATTCCTTTTAGTTTTCATGATCTTGTAGGAAAAAGTCGACATCTTAAATCCAAAATTCTACTCAGAAATATCCGAAAAAGACCTCGCCAAAATCTTTCGCAGCGATAACGACATCCCTATACCTCTTTTCTCAGAACGCGTCAAATGCCTTCATGAAGTAGGCAACGTCTTACTTGAAAACTTTGACGGTTCTTTTGAGAATCTCGTAAAAAAAGCCAACAGCAGTGCTGTGGCTCTTCTGGATCTCATTGTTAACAATTTCAAGTGCTTCAGAGATGAAGCCAAGTATCAAGGCCATGAAGTGGCGATTTATAAAAGGGCACAAATTCTCATTGGAGACATCTGGGCATGTTTCAAGGATGAAGGCATTGGGCATTTTAAAGACATTGGTGAAATCACCATGTTTGCTGACTATAGAGTTCCACAAACTCTTCTGTACTATGGAGTTTTTGAATACACTGAAGATCTAAATAAGAAACTGCAAGAAAATAAGATTCTCGAGAACGGGGAAGAAGATGAAGTGGAGATCAGAGCTTGTTCCATTCACGCAGTGGAACTGTTAAAAGAATACGCAGAAAAACAGTTAAAGGATGAACAAATCAATGCTATTGTAATTGATCATTATTTGTGGGACTTCAGACGCGAACACGCCAAAGAAATCCTTGACAAAAAGATTCCTTTTCATAAAACATTTTCTATTTATTATTGAATGGTTACTTAATTGGTTTATTTAAGAATTTTTATATTCGCGTTCTTGGTTCTAGTTTAGGGGAGTACCATTGATGGGTTAGCACAAAGTAGGATTTTAGAGTGTAATGATAGAGTTGTTTTAAAATGACTGTTAAACTGTTAACTGTTAGCTTCTTTAAATTTTAAGAAAATCATATCTGTAATGTTGTAAGTGTATGGATCTAAAAAATAAACAGAATATTATATCGTACGAAATTTGATTTCTCTGGAATTTCCTGATCCTTTGATGCCTAGAAAGCTTAAAATTAGGTTTGCTAGCTATAAAGTCATTTAGAAGTAATTAAAATAGCGGTTTTACCCGGCGCATCCACCATTTTGCAAATCTGATCTGATCACATTTCAATAAAATTGAGTTTTTCTTAAACACAAAAATTGGTGTTTTTTCTATAGAGCACTTCATTAACTTTTTTGTTTGAAATTTAAAACTGTTTTTATACATCCAACTTGCTGAAATTGCAAGTCTGAAAAAGTAACGTCTCAAATTAAATTATTCTTATTTGTTTTTTGAAGTAATCTTCATTAGATAAGCGACTATTTTACAAAGTTTTATTTCGCGATTTTATGTTTCCCGCCAACCTCAGTCGGTTCTTGAATTTCCATCTTGAACTGACAGATGTCTTTTTTGACAGAATTTTGTCGGATGAATTTTCGAGAAAGTATAGGGTGGAGAAATTGACATTTGTCGGTTTAAAAATTGTCTTTTATCTCGTGTTTGTGTAAACTGTGCTAAATTTTAGCATTCTAATCATGGTCGATTATAGCAAATGGAAAAATATTGAAGTACTCTCTTAAGACAATCCCCAAATGTGAGGTTATTGCAACTGTTTTTTAGATATCGGACGACGAAGACGAGACCCATCCAAATATCGACACACCATCGCTCTTCAGATGGAGGCACCAAGCCAGAGTCGAGCGTATGGAAGAGATGAAACGAGAAGCAGAAGAACTAAAGAAAAAAAAGGAAGAAAGTGAAAAGAAACTGAAAGAAGCAAAGTTGAAGTTAGAAGCGGCGGAAAAAAGTGGAGATACAATTGTGAAGGAGTTGAAAGAGCAAGTAATGGGACTGGAGAAAAAAATGGCTGAGCTGTGTATGCAACAGGAAGATCATGAAAAAAAGGAGAAGGTAATCAAATTTTGATGTCACAACTTTAGATACAAATTTCCTTTTAGTTAGCACCTTGGAATGTGGACACAATAAGTCAACCAGGTTTTGCTAAGACTGTGATTAACAAGAAATCGCCGCGGCCAAAAGACGAGGATCTCACAGATGAAGAAAGGGAAGCGCGCATGAAGAACTTTGTCAAAGACAATGAGAAAGATTTAAAGCATTTTGGAATGTTGCGGCGTTATGATGATTCCAGGCAATTCTTGAAGGAACATCTCAACTTAGTCTCTGAAGACACAGCCAATTATTTAGTGATCTGGTGCATCAACCTAGAAATGGAAGAGGTAAACATAAACAGCACCAAAAAACTTTATTATGTTTATCTTCTTTTATTTTAGAAACATGATCTAATGGAGCACGTCGCACATCAAACAATTTGCATGCAGTACATTCTTGAGTTGGCAAAACAGTTAGATTATGACCCACGTGGGTGCGTCGACCCCTTCTTCGCAAAAATCCAAGTAGCTGACCCATTTTACAAAAAGTCTTTTGATGACGAATTACTACAGTTTAAAGAGAGGATCAGAAGACGCGCGGCTGAGAAAATCGATGAAGCCATTAAAGAAGCGGAAGAAGAAGAAAGGAAAGCGAGAATTGGACCGGGAGGTCTGGACCAACTTGAAGTTTTAGAGAGTCTTCCTGAGAAGTTAAGACAATGTTTTGAGACGCAAGACATTCAGATGTTACAAGACACCATTAAAGAAATGGATGAAGCAGAAGCGAATTATCACATGAAACGATGTGTCGCTTCAGGCCTTTGGATACCTGATGCCAATAAGAAAGAAACTGAAGAAAATGCAAGTGGTGAAGCTGGACCGTCAGATGACCAGTCAAAACCCTAAGACAACTCGTGCTGCGGTTTTTATCAATGAGCCTTTACTTTTTAAGATTACAAATTTACTGTATTAACTTATTAGTTTTACTAGAGTCTGAATAAATTTCATTACAAAAGTTATTTGAATTTGGTGCCACGATTTAGTAATTTTTATTGCGGAAAGTTTAGTAACTATCACTACCTCTGACAACTGACGTGTACCAACAACAAGACACGACAACATTAAAAATTTAGCCGAATATTTAACTGTATAGAATGGCTCCGAAAGAAAGCAAAGATAAAGATGATAAGGTAAATTAAATTATTACCATTTTCCCTTTTTATTCCTTTAATTTTATTGTATGAAGCCACCGTATGTTGTACTTAACCTATCTTTTCAGCCTGTTAAAATTAATAAATGGGACGGTGCTGCGATAAAAAATGCCATAGATGATGCAGTAAAAGAAGTAAGAGTCGCCAGATTGATATTATTGAATCACACTGTATATTTTGTAGGTACTTACTAAAAAATACAATTATGTAGAAAATTTCTGCTTGATGGATGGCCGCCTTGTAATTTGTAGCATTGCTGTAGGAGTTGCAATGTTTGCGTTGCTTTGGGATTATTTATATCCATTCCCGCTTTCAAAGTAAGCCCCTCATCACTACATTTTAAAAAACTAATTTAATCTTGTAGGCCTGTGCTCATTTTTTGTGTCACCACTTATTTTGTTATGATGGGGATTTTAACACTGTACACTACTTATAAGGAAAAAGGCATCTTTGCTGTTTGTATCCAGAAAAAGGATGGTCAGAAAAAAGATAATGTGTGGGAAGCTAGTTCATACTTGAAAAAGTCAGTAAAAACTTAATATTTATGAGTTACAACTTTTTTTTAAAGGTATGACGATAAGTACAAATTGGTCCTGGCATTTAAAGATGGTAAGACTGGCTCTCAAAGAGAAACTAACTTAACCAGAAGTGTCGCCAACTTCGTTGATGTAAGTGGTGGGGTGGTTCATGAAATTGTAGAGAATGAAATCACAAAACTTCACAATTCCTTGTTAAGTGAACGTAAAGATAAATAGCTCTTGTAAAAGTTTTTTCACTTGGAGTTAAACGTCTCTAATAAAATTTTTGTTTTATAAGGATGTAAAGCTTTGATTTCGTAATCCTGCCACAAATTCCACAAAAAAAATGTGAGGACTGATTACAATATCAAATTGGAACCGGCCGTGTATCGCACAAAATTCTGAATCGATAATAAAAAATTTCATTAAAATACTTAGTAAACTGAGACATAATGTATCATTGGTTGCATAGCCAAAAATGCAATTTTTAAAACTAAATGTTTATGCACATAAAAAATTAGAAAATCCTAAACCAGAATTTAGCAAATTCTTTTATCTAAATTTGAAATTAACAAATACAGCAACTGTTATTTATCGAAAAAAATTTAAGTTAAGCTACGCTATACGGTATGTATTATTGGTTGCATAATGTAAGACACAATTTACTTTTTAATTTTCTATAAAAAAAAAGACAAGTCCTAAATCTGAATTCAGATTCTTTCTCCCGAGTTTCCAATTTATTAATAAAGTAATTTAAAATTTTTATTTTTACCAAAAAAATTCAAGTCGATTGAAAATTCGTTAAAAAGTTATTACCGAAGCGATAAATCTGGAAGTTTTTGTAAGAGTCTTGTTCCTGGGGTCCTAATTGATAAAAAGTCATTTTATAGTAATTTAAGAAATTTGGTATTTCGTCAAGATTTCAGAATTCTTGAATTTATAATGGACGTTAGCTAGTTTTGGCCAAAGAATATGAAAGCCTTTAAATCAACACACAGCATGATTTGCCAGTTCTGGATCTATTTCTTCTTTCGCTCTTTGCTATCTGTAAAAATTTTCAAGAAAATCCAAAAGGAAAAAAAAGGTTAAGTTTGAACTTTACAAGTATTTCACACCAAAGCCGGCCAAAAAAATGCGTGATTTTCCATTAAAAGTCAAAACCCTACTCGGCCACTTATCATTTTTACCACATCGCATAATTTTCCTAATTTGAATGTATTCCGCGCTTCTAAAAACCGAATCAACATTTATAATGGTTTTCATCCGGAGTATCGGGTAACTGATGGCGGAAATCCATTTTCCAGTCCAAAAAAAATTGATACAAAAAATTGTGACAGCTGGAACGTTTTATATCAAAACTTTGCACATGACTCTGATCCAAAATTATTTATCTACCTGTAAACAAATTAAACTTTGTAGGTCGGAGACGGATATAGTTATTACCTAAACCGACCTCACACCGGTGGAAAGAAATCAGACTTTTTAATAAGTTATCAAACTCACAATTTGTTTGCTATTAACATAAAATATCACTTCCTCCTTTCTTATCTTCGAGGAAAAACGGTACTGGAAATTTAAAACTAACAATTAGCCATGTTCCAAAAAGAAGTCCTAATAATATGTTAGTGGGTTTTGTTTGCCATTTATTTTCTCACCATCCATGGTTGCGCTTCATTGATACCCATCCATCGAATAATATTTTTCAATTATGTATTACCGTCAGTTTAATGACGCGAAAACGTAAAGTATTGCCACACCGTCTTCATTTTCCTGATTAAAGTGTAAAAACGGATAAACGGTATTTAGGAAATTACCGCACAATTGGATGCTCCGAAAAAGTAGAAACGAGGAAACAAGCTTTTTGACTTTTTGCCCGAGTTAATTAAAGAAACAATGTGTAATTATAAGGTTTCGACGATTCACGAAAAAACTATAATGTGCTCTTAGCTAACAGAATTAATTATAGTTTTGACTAGTTAGCAACGAATCTAACAATAGGTATAGCAACATGGTTAGTCATTCATAAAAGAACTCGGGGTGTTGGGTTTTGCACCTTTAAGAATCAATAACGTCCATCCAATCAAGTCTTCAGCAGTGAAGAAAAAAGCACCTGCTTGATGAGTCTGCCAGATTGTTTTGTTGTGGAACTGTGGAGCTTAAGACGCTCTATCAGTGGTGCGTGTATCAGAGATAGGATCTAAATTCAAGACATTGCTCCTTACGGGTCATCAGAGCGTATCTCCCCTGACTACCTCATTACACGTGACAATTGCGCCAAGTGTAATTTCCTAGATCATAGACTTTTAATTCTGCAAAACCATAAAGTACCTTTTCGCATGTTGCAACTACTTTGTGTCTGCACTTATCTAATATCAGAACATGAAATTCGACTTGTAGCATCCTGACAGACAAAATAAATTACCGTCATTGATTTTTTCTTCAAGCAGACGCTTCGGTTTAAACATTCAATTGACCTGAGCACCCCATTTCTAATGAGCAAAGGGGAGTTGCGCTTGGGAGGCCAAGGGTAACAATTATATTGTAATGCACCTGCTTATTGTATTAAATAAGTTGAAAGTTTAAGAAAATAATGAAAGATTACCATTGTTGATAAGGAATTAAAGAAAAATAGGCAATTATAACCGTAAAATTTCCTCGGGCATGCTTAGCTGCGCAACCCGTGCATTCTGGTGGATAGTTTTGAATTATTGTAATATGGCTTACATGACATGAACAAAGTGTAATTGTCTCGAGCCAGTTATTTTCATTATAGTGATTTTCATTTTTGCTTGCACATGTAGGGTGCTTCTGGGGAAGTTATTCAATCGGAAATCGACATGAAAATCTCAAAAATGTGAAAACTAGGCTCGTAACTATGACATGACCAGGAAGAAAGCAATAGAAGAAATAGAAATATCTAAAGATAAAAACATGAAAGACACGATTAGGAAATTAAGTTATAACAGAATGGAAGAAGACGAGCTAAGAAATACTCTCAAAACGAGAAATTAAAAAATACGTAAAAAACGGAATATAACACCCTCTTAGAAATAAAAAGTAGTGAAAGCAGAAAAGGTATTGATAATAAAATACCAACAAAACGTGCAAATAGAAGATGCTATGCATAGATGGAAAGAATTCTAATCGAAATAAGAACTCCGAACGATGAAAATGAATAAAGCAAAAAAAGAGATAGAAGACTACAAAAAAAAATAAAAATGAAATAAAGTTATAGAAAAAATGGATAGAAAGCGTAACTAGGAAGTTCAGGTGGTGAGCACCACTTGAAATAGGATAGAACGGGATAGAAAGTTGAAGAAACTGAACCTTTATCCATTTGGGCCGCAAGACTATTCCTTGAAAGTTATTAGGACCAAAACGATTTATTGCCTATTACGTCTATGTGAGTATTGCCGTAATTAGTAAGGCGTTAATTTGTACGTTCAATATGCCAGAGCACGGCGCTAAAATTTTAAATACATAAGTCTATATAAGTACTCTAATTTCTAGCTTTAAAAAAGTCTGTAGAATTCTCTTATCAAAGTTGATTTTTTTAACAAAAGTTGATAGCTTTAATAAAAATGCGTCATTTTTAATGATGTAGTTTCGTTGTAATCTATTCCTCGTAAAATAAAATATGACCTACCGATACAAATTTTGTCCGTTTATAGACCTTAAGTTGATCTTTCGATTGATGTCACAGATTCGATAAATTTTTAGTGAAAAAAAAACGAAATAAATTACTTTGTAATGATCAAAAATTAAACAAAAGTACAGAAAAGCGAAGAAAAGTCCAATTACTATTATTTATTAATGCAATATCCAACAGAGGGATAGCAACTCCAATTACAGGATAAGGATACTTAATTGAAAAGGGCCTTAATGTCCTTTATCGAAGCACAGAAATTATTCAACGAATTTTCAATCGAGATATAAATTGAGACCGATTAATGAATTGGCGATGCAGTTAGGAGATTATTTCTAGCTGCATTTAGCTGAAAAGTGTTTGTATCACCACTAATTATAATCTTGGAATAGAGAATGAAATTGTTTTAAATAAGAAACTGCAATCAGTGAGGAAGTCAAAAAGTTTATAAAAAAGTATAACTTGAGACATTTTTTTTCTAGTCGCAAATCTTTGAAAATCAAATGGGGTTAAAAGTGTTTCATGAGAAAATTCTCTAACTCAAACGTTGTGAATACAATAAGCTCAACATTTTAAGAAATTCTTTTGGACTCTTACAAGCTGCAGAACATACAAATTATATAATGGGAACCATAACAGTGAGGCAAATTCCAATTTTGTTCTAACCAATGTCGTATATAATAGTTTTGTTGTTTTAATATTGAAATCAACATAATTAAGTTTAGCAAATCCTAAGGATTTGTAGGCAAAAGCAGATATTTTGTCAATATGAAAGAAAAACGACAGCTTAGGATCACCCCAGTCCTGTCCAGCTCAACATTTGAACCCTATAATGAAAAATTTCTCAATACTGTTTCGGTTCCGAAAATTAAAAATTTATGTAGAAGCTTAAAGAATCCCGAAGAATACAAGTGATTTCGCCAAAACATTTAATTTTAGAAAATGTTTATATTTTATAAAAAATCCTTAAGTACCGTACCGTAAAACAAACTATACAATTTCCGAGAATGCCAAAAAATCCTGGCCAACCCTAAATTATTTTTAAGAAACTAAAAAAACGGAAAAATCAAAAGCAGACAAAAACCAAACAAAATCACAAAACCTAAAGAATAATATTATGATGAAATAAGAGTAGAATAGGACTATACACCTTCACCTCGTGTCATACACCTCATTCTCGTAAAAATAAGCAATTTTCTCACTCAGATAGCAATATTCGTCTCTACATATTTTTTTGTGCTACAAAAGAATTCACAACTGCAAGTCGCTCAATCTATAAAAAAGTTGAACATTATTTTCAAAATCCTTCTAGAAGACGTACGTCTTCCAACATTCATGAGAATATTAAAATTCATCTGTACCATTCATCAATCATCGCTGTCATTCCATTACATCTGTAGAAGTCACATTTGGAACATTTAAAGCTTGAAAACATTTATGTCTGCGGGAAAGCTCATTGCTATTCACGAAGTGTAGGTCTTAAATTTCATTGTCATTCAACATTTTTATAGACTAGATGAAACTGTTGATATGCAGAATGAAAACAAATCATCCGAATATTCACAATTGACTTCAACAGGCGAGTTCTTTGAAGATTTTACGAACGAGTCGTACAAGTTGAGCAACAGATTACAAACATATTAATTACGAAGTTTTTTAATGAACGAGCATAATCAAGTTGTGTGTAAAGCTCATAAGCCAATTCAATTCAATTTTCGAACAATAGCGAACTCATCTTTTCGACATCATTATTAGTAGCGCCTGAAAAGTCAATCCTCATAAGCGTAAGCTCATTACAAGCGTTTAGCATTCATTTACCGGAATCCTGAAGCTAATCATAAGTCTTAAGTGTTGCTTTCTCCTTTGAGTGGTTCTTGGCTACCTATTGACTTTAAAGGATATTGTTCTGGAAGAAGCTTATCTACTGGCTACTTAAGAACACAGCTTCTTCCTGGAAATAAACCAGTTGCAAAAATAAACGGGTCATTCGACGTATCCTTGCATGGAAACCGGATTCATCCGCTGTTATACGTCAACAATTATATCACTAAATAACACAGGATGAATGATATCACTGTTTTACATTAAAAGCTTAAATAAGATGAAAAAAAAAACAACCAAAAATGTAATCTCTTACAAAGTTCACATTCTCTTCTCCTTGCTTCAGAGGCTTTAGAAATTAATTAACTAAACGATAATACTGTGAGACTTGCGAGCTTTCAAGCTTTAATTTGCAAAATTTCTCTTATAATGGAAGTCCACGCATAATTTACCCATGCAAAAACGCACAGTACATTATAACAATGTCTAATTACCACGAATTACCTACAGCATGGAACTAGAGTTAATTAAACAACTTTGCCGGAGTTGTGCTTCATGGTCAAGATCATGACATAACATCAAATAATGGCTGCACGTAACTCGTTTCGAAAGGTTCTTCATTTCTGTGAAACCGAGTAAAAAATTCATTTGATGTACACTTTCTTGTGGACTCGTTCTCACACTACAATACACGAAATGTCGCTATAAAAATTAAAACATCAGCATAAAGACTCGGCGCCCCAGACGAAATTTTTAGCTCTCGGTCGTGAGCTCAAACCTCGTTTAGAATCCCGGAAGAGATCACTCATTTCCTGGTCGGTTATTTAGATTAATCGCGAAAAAGAAATGTTAATTAGTGAGAGCTTCTTGGTGGTATTGGCCATCGATTACCACAAACTGAAAACGACAATAAAACTGAGAGTGTCATTATTACAGATTTGCAAGGTTTCTGAGAAAGTTTCAATATGCTTAGTCTTTTATTTGAAAACGTGCAGGTCTAATGAGATTTTATGGTGAATACGGTCCTGGTAAAACAGCCTAGCGGAACTAAAACCACATTTTAATGTTTTTATAAAAGTTCATTACCCCAAGAACATCAGTCACAAACTCTTTGAGCATTACTAAGCAATTATTATTTTAACAAAAGTAGAAAAATGACAGAACTGTCTTCAACGGAAGCGATTTCATCAGGCTTTGGGACTAATTACGTTTTTGATATTACCTTTAGAGAAATACTTGCAGTTTGCAAAGTCACGAAAATATTTTCCATATGCATGTGGTGCTCAAAATATTAATTGATCCAGTCTAAATTGTACGGGTAATTAATGGGAACCGGCAACATTTCGTGCACCGCTGGATTAATGCCTTTCTCTTTGTAATTAGCTGAAAGCAGTAATTGTCGTTTATTAGCCATTTTTTACTCACTTTTGTCTATGATTAATCAACTGTCAGCCCCGAGATTCGTATCTAAAATTTTGCCTTGATTGGTCAAAAGTTCGTGGAAAATGCCGCTTATTTATTCAAATTTCCTTAACAAGTGGGAAAGGAAGCCCCAAACAATGCCCTCACTGTTTTACGTCTATTTTACTGTTATAATAAATCACAAAATACCTTTTTTCTTCCTGAGAATAATTATCCTTCCGATTTACCGTTTTCCTACAAAATAATTCACCGTTAAATCGAGCGAATTTTGCGCTTTCTTTGCTAATACTGATTATTCTTTAAGTAAATTGATTCTCTCAGGCTCATTCTTTTTTATTATGGAATGTTTCATGTGCATCTGCTTCAATAAATTGTGGTCGACTAAAATGTTTCATAAATTCCACAAACCTTTACATTGCCACGTCGGTATAACAAATTGCGAATTTATTTACGAGCTTTGTATCTATATTTTATATCGCTGGGATGATTAAACGGATAAGTGATGATATTCTCTATTCATAACACTCGTTTGTGGGTAAACTGTGGCGGAGGAACATTGTTGGCGTAAATGGGTTTTATAGATCCCATTTGTGACGGTTCTAAATTACTTTTGCTGCAAATATTATTGTATTCAGTATTCAGTTAAAGATCAGTTGTAGAAATTTATCGGATTTCAACTTTTAATTTCAGTTTTGACAAAACCATTGTCGAAGAAAATTTACTTTTTTCCAAGTTTCTCCACTCTCAGATTTCACTTTGGAGAAATATAAATTTATGATAGAGCAAAGTTGACTCTAAAATTGACATCAATTGACACCAATCTGAATCCCGGAAACTCAAAGGGTAACATAGAAACTTCTTAAATTTCCTTATGTCTCTTTAGGTATATTTATAATACGTAAATGCCTAACTAAAACTAATCGAATGCTTAAATTGAATGAATCTTTCGAGTCCAGTATTAATAAAACCATGATGAAAAATTGTTTGGTCAAAATTTCTTAATGTTCGTTTAGAGAGACTAAAATTAAGTTACTTTGCTCTTTTCACAGATTTTTGTCGTCAAAAATCAAATCAAAAGAGAAACTATAACGCTGAAATAGGCAGAAATACCGGGAATTGAAAAAATCAACTGTTGCACGGATGGCTGCCTTAAGAAAAAGAACAATTTCATTAAAACTTACCGGCTCTGAAAATGGCAAACAATAAAAATAAGTATTTTATGAGACTCGGTAAATAATTACAAGTAAAAGTAAAACAACACTTTTTGCCTGTTTAATTTAGCACTTTAAGCTAAAAGATTATAACAATATAAACAAGATTCCTAAGTAAATAAGGAAAAATCATTCCATTCATTGTAGTAACCATTGAAACAAATCCCCGCAATCAATGAAGCAGAGAAAAACGTTTTTCTATTCCAATAGTGCCACTTCATTGAATGCTACGAATACAACTCCCATTTTGTAAATTTCAAAAACTCGTTACATTTCTGATAAATAAAGTCATGCTTACACGCCAGCAAATAATAAGTATTTCCACCAGAGGAAAGATTAATTGAGATAGTCTTGTAGCCGCTGTTATCGTCATCACAGTTTCCTGTCTTAGTCCCTCCGTTTCCACTCAGTTTGCAAATTTATTTAAAGCAGGTTATAAAGAGGCATAAATTATGATTGTAGAAATAAAACCATCATGAATATCAGTAAAATATTTATATAGCATTGTGATCTTCCCATAGCTGAGTTGCACCAAGGATGCTACCACAGAAAGGAAGATTCTCATTCCCAAGAGAATAATGGCCTTTCATCTGCACATAATATAATAATGTTACAATAAAAAAAAACCTGTTCCTCTTCAATAGTGCCGCAACAGAAGTCCTTGTCGGGTAAGGAGCCCGACTTCTTGCAGACATTTACAAGTAATTTAATTAAAACTACTTTGATTACGTTGTAATTAGGTGTACGTTAATTAGAGTATTAGCACTATTTTAAACTACTTCCTAAAATGTTCTTAATTAATGTAGAAACCGTTTTAACCCTCTTGAGATTAAAAAAACATTAACCTCGGAATTCCATGAATTGTTAAATTGTGCTCGACCTCTGAATGATTTTAGATGAAAATTACAACTGACGTCAGTTTATTCATTGTTCCATGAATGAAATTTAATGTCAGCTCGCTCACAATAATGTAAAAAGTTTCCGCAAGCTGTTCTATAAAAAATAATTCCATACAGTTAGCTTTTATTTCAGCTTGGCTAAATCCTACCAACGAACCATCCGATTTTGTCGAACTGTTTTAGAATTATATGCTCTGCTGATCAATGTTGGATTCATTCAAAGTGCTCACGCTGTACTCCTTCTTCCAGAAAGTATTAATCACAAGTATGTTAATTTCAATCTCGAATTAATTAGCAAAAATCTCCACGGCGAAACGAATATCAATCATTTTTACAATATAATTGCGTTAATCCTACTTAATTATCAGACATTACTGTCATGCCTCGTATAGTATAAAAGCACCAACCATACGCTCATCATCTGTCATCCAGAACTTCATTGCTTGCGTTTGCATCACTTCGATTCAGCTTACACACCGTGGCACAAAAGCTCAAACAAACACGCAACAGTTGTGCCATCGGAAGAAATTCAATCAAATTGTGTCCATCTTAGAACAGTTTTGATTCAATGACTTCTCGGAAAGTTCAAGCATGGCTAAATTCGAGTCGAATTATTTGATGCCTTCTGATTCCGAACCGACATAATTATTGCAGATTGGCTTTCTTTCCCAATGAGGAAATCACGGCAAATACAATACTATGTGGAGCAATCGTATATTATGAACAAAGAGTTGTGCAATTTTGGTACTATTTTAACATATTGTTATTTCTAGAGCTTACATTTTATGACAAAAAAACCAAAGCAAGTCCGTCACTGGAAAAAATCAAGGTCGATTTAATTGTGGATTTCCAACACTATTGATCTGTGAAGTGCGTGGAAAATAAACTTTGGGAATCCCTCTAATTCTCACCGCTTCTGATTTCCTGCAGAATCCAAAGCTTTTAATTTATGTTTAGTTAAAGTAGTACCCTCTGAATATTTCAAAGAAATAAAATTAGTAGTTCCGCCTGTACAACTGTTGACACGCAGCTCAAAATCAAAATCAACAGTACTAACTACTAATATCAAAATGATGCAATGACTCATAAATCTTCATTTTTGTTGTACCAGAATTTTTTACCCCAAATAGGAAAGGTATCCTCAAATGGTAACAATTTCCAATAAAATTACTCTTTTGATACAAAATAGAAAGCCAACTAAAAACGTGGGTGAGCAATAAAAATAAAAGGCAAACGGGTCAACAGCAAATTTAATAACTGAATTATTATTATCCACTTCCAAATTGACTATTGTTTAGCAGGATCACTCAATATCATTATAAAACATTAGTGCTTTAATGGTTTAAGACTTGATTACAACACAAAAACGGTTTCGTAATATTAACATTTAATTCCTTGCAACTAACATTGGTACCGTTGACGTAAAAAAAATAGTCAATTTCTCCCAAAATTCTATTTGGTTTCTCGGTACCACGATGGTACAATGACCAAAGAGATTTGGTTATGGTTGTATTGAACTTTCGTGCTTCTCACCATTTCGAAACATCTAACTGGACCATTGTTGTTTAATTCGGTAATCGTGAACCCGATTCTGGTATTATCAAAATGTCTAAAGCTTGTAGGCAATTTGAAGCTTGACTTGTTCCATTGATGTTAAAGTGTGACCATTAGAAGTGATGTGGTTGCAAATGTTTTCTTCTTTGATTTGCCGGTGTGTGGTGTCTTTCCGGAGTGGTTGGGATGATTTTGGTGGTACTTTTTTTGCTAGTTGGTGGTGGTGTTCCAAGCGACTTGTCGCCAGCTACCAGCAACGAATGGATGACTAATAACCCATCAGCACACAGTGTCACGGTACCAACCAGAGGAGCTACAGGTGCAATGTCCTCCCAGGTGAGGGGCAGGGGCAACCTACCTGTCGCTCGCACACTGGCCACAACAGTCAGTGTGAGTCAGTCCGCGATTGTGTAGACACGTTTACCTGTGTTACCAACAGAGGCCTGCGAATGGCACTGGAAGAATTCACGGGGTTCTTCGCACACCCGTGGACTTTGAGTGCCATCCCCAGAGCCCTTGTCCGCTACCACGGTGCTCCAAAGGACCGACCAAGCACCCAAACACCTGTGCGGTAATGCAAATCATTATCTGACGTCAGAATCTGTTGTTGCCGTTTAGTTCTAGGAAATGTGGTGAGTGTACGTGGTGTGGCCATCTGCAGAAGTACTACCGACATAGCGAGGATGGTACTGGGATTTCTTCAGCGTCAGTTGGACGGTGCTGGCATTCTCGGCTTCGCCAACATGCTATTAAACTAACGGGACCAAACAGGTACTATTGCCAACAATTACACTACGCGAAACCTCCACCAACGTTCTTTGTCCGACCAGTCAAGGTGTTATTAACAAATTTAAAGGGCACCGCAATCCTGGTGCATACCTACACCTTTATTACGGCGGATAGAAAGTAAAGGACCAGTCGGCTAACTTTGTAGCTAATAATTACCGATGAACACGTTTCACCTTCTAATCTGTCGCAATAAAAACGATTGTTCTTGTCGAATTTCGTTAGTAATGCTATATTAATAGCACCGGTGATTAACAGTCCTAACTTTGTTTCGTCAAAAATAAGCAGATTTCCTTTCATTAAACCGGAATTATATAACCGACCTCTGATTATATATCATTATCTTCTAACGACATCAAAATATATTCATCTTCGTCTACTGTAAATTCCCTCTAAAACAATAGCGCGAGGTGGTACCCTGTGAATCTTCACTTGCTCGCATGTTTTATTCATTCTTGCTGGGAAAAAATAGGAACTATGGCTTAATTAAGTTGGTAATCCTCGAGAATATCTGCCCAACATTAATAACGACAAATTCATCGGCCTTGGATGTCTAGTAATTGCCCCGGCAGATGCCAAATAAACCCATCATTACCGAACAAAAGAGAAAATCGATTTCCGAAGTGGTACCACCGTCTGAAATCCGCAGATTCCACAAATCTCTCAGATAATAATAATCGCTTATAATTCCCATCATTTCACAAACCAGTGATCTTGACACACTGCATTATCCTTAATGACTGACTACTTTAGTTCTTTTAATGAGCCGGTCTCAATTAAAGCTCAAATAATAAAGCAGATTCGTTTCTATGCATAAAATTAAAATAAAAACATTCAAAATCATGAATTTCATTGCTTACATCATTCCACTGGGAGTACCACTTTTGGTCTTAGAATTTATAATGAGTGCAACCGAAAGGAAAATTATGTTGTGACAAGCTTAATAGAGCATACAGTAGCGGTGCGTTTGTCATTCTGAAATTGACCACTGGCCGTTTATCGTACAGTTGACGCAAGTTTATGGCGTTTTCTTATCTCGGTGCTATTTATTGATCGTTAAACCAATTCGGAAATAGAAATCGGTGAACAACATTCAAAAATATCTGTTTGACTGTTTGTTGTTGACTTTGCACCCGCATGTGATTCCGTTAAAAGGAGTCGCAGATGATCGTTATATTTTTATCAAGTTTAAGACCGAGCTGCGGGTAGTTACAGTAAGCTAATCTAAATGATAATCTGTTATCAAAAACATGCACATCGAAGTGCTTTTTTTAGCAGCTACAAGAACTGTATAACCGCAGATGTGGAAGTTGGAGCCACAGTTAAACGAGACTAATTTGAATGAAAACGGAATTACATACAGTATTAATATTGCTCAAGCAAACTTAAGTAATATCACGAGTTTAATTTCCAAGAGTTTATTTACATACCATGCATTTGTTAACGAACTTGACCATGCTTGAGTGCGAGGTGGAATTAAAATCATCAATGCCGCATTCAACAGTTTATTGAGCACTAAAGTTTGACAGATGGTTCTGATTGTTTCCTGCCTGATCCCATGATTCAAAAGTTAAACCTTTATGTTGGTTTTTAGAGATTCAACAATGAAATGTTTGGTTACAATTGTTGAAAATTTACACTTCAAGCCTCGCGGAAATAATTTATTGCTGGATACAATAGCGGATCGAGTACTGCCTATAAATATAAATTGATTGAAGATGTTTTGCTAGTACTGAAATTACTATTTAAATGATCCTTCAAGTCTGGAGTTTACATACTTTTAATCTTACTTAAAACTGCCGCTACGTGATTAGCTATTCTTTACAATTATAGGCTAACAACAATTTTTTGCTCGAGTAATTGTAAAAAGTTAACTCAGCTGATTATTTAGAATATAATTATATGTGCAAAGTCAGCACAAGTTGAACAAAATGAGCGGTGAAACAGAGTACCACCTTCACTTTGCATATTTATCAGTCTTTTTTCGGATTTGATGAAATGTAAAAATGATATCAGGAAGTGGAAAAAATTATAGTGATGGGAAGCTCTAAATACCGAGGAAATATTTATCGTGTGAAACCAAATAAACCAAAGTATTTTGACCTCACCATTAAATAAAAGGGCAAAAACGAGGAAATAATTTGTCATTGCTTGTGCATTTTCATTTTGGACTTTGCAATGGCGGTACTTCGTTATCATTATTACTTTTTGTAAAATGTTAAATAGTGAATAATAACAAACTCAATGTCGCATATTCACGTGGTCTAGGTCTCGACAGTACCAACTTTAGACCATTTGTAAAATATGTAAATATTTTGCTTCTTCAGTTGTGTGACAAATCCTTTGCCTTTACATTGTGGCTTAAGAGCATCTCTTCTGCTTTCATACGTTCACAGTTTGTATTATTGAAAGGATAAACTGCGGTCATAAAGTAAGCCTTTTTGATCCAATGGTCTTCATTTGTTGGCTCTTCTTTATAGCCTAAAGAGACAATTAGCATATCCCATAAATTTAAGACCTTGTGGGTGTCGTTTAACAGTTAAAAGGCAGTTCAGCTTACTTTGTAAAGTAAGTACCAAAAGAAGTCGTGATAAGCTTGAACCCGTACCTATCGTAACTTAACACTAATGCAAAGTAATAATTAGGTTCCCCCGAAAAGGTGTAATCAGTAGAATCTCGCTTTCCTCCTCACCTACAAAGTACCGTTTTTTCGTGGAGCATATCTAAGCGATTCCGTCATTAGCGAAGTATTCTCGTAGCCAAAAGAATCGATTTTCATGCTGTCACCATCAGCAGGAAGCGAATTGGGCATTCGAGGGCAAAAACCTTGGCTCAATGTCGGCATTTCGTCATGATTTCAACAATGCATCTTTGTTCCAGATAGTGATGAACTTTAATCGCGCGATCACGAGATGGTCCGGTTAGGAATGGAGCTCGAGGGCCACGCATAGCATATGCTGTGTCTGCCACAATGGCTGTTGGTGCTGCCACAATGGTATTCTTGGTCTTGGCAATGGCCGTGTAAGATGCAGCCGTTCCGCTTCAGTCGACGAGCGTCCGGGAAACGCGCTCGGAGTTGTCAGTCCGTAACACGACGCCCCCCGATGACCCCCGCACTGTTCCGCTCCGGTGCTCGTCCGGGCCCGCATGACCGACTCATTATCCCACCAGGTACGAAAAGGTACGCCACTGCGACCGGAAAACATGGAACAACACTGATCATCGCCATGTTTCGTGATTGCTATCACTGCGGTTTTTCGTTCGACTCTGATTCCAGTGCTACATGGGGTGATGTCTCCATTTTATGCTATGATTGCTGAGGCCGTAACAATACCGAATGTAATTCGTTCACGTGCTGATGTTTTCACAATGAAATACCGAACAACGGAATTCCAAGACTGAACTTTACAAAAATGCATTCCAAGAGGTGCCATTAGATGAGAAGAGAAAGAACCTCTACACCAATGACAATATACTACTTTTTCTTCTTGCGTTCAACTAGTGTCAGTGATCTCTTGATCGTGCTAACGAAAACTCTAAAAACTTTGATACACTTTGTTTTATACCACAAAAAATTACCAATGTATAAAAGAGATAAATACAGTTTTGAAAGTTCAATCATGTTTTGCATCCCAATCATTTCTCAAAAACTATCTAATCTAACGCTAAAGGATATGTTTACCACAATTTTCTTCTAGAACTCAAAAATTAATAATGTTCAGATACAAAAGAAGCTTTAAGGATTTTGTTTTATAGGTACACAAAAAATTGAAAAAGTCAATAAAACACAACAAAACTGAAGCTTCAAAATGTTTTTGGAAATTGAAAGATACCTAATCGCAAATCTAAAAATTGAGAAAGGTTATAAGATCCAGTTCATTAAAATTGGGGGACAGATTCAGAATCTGGAGGCCAAAATCTTGACTAGTCCTTATGTTTGCTTAACAGAGTTCAGTTTAATTAATCGGAAGAAATTAATGAAAACTTGAGAATTTTGAAAATATGTACTCCCAAAATTCATAAAACTGTTTTCTAAAATAAACGTTCATAAACATTCGAAAAAACTTTTATTGTTGTTTCTTGATAAGCAAAATATGATAGGAAGGTATGTGGGAATTTAAAAGCAGTGATAATGATCACGTTTGAGACACTACAGAATTTTAAAACGCTGATAAAATTTGAATATATAATTTATTAGCAATGCAAGACATTTTCGAGAAATTTCAGAACAGTGAACTTAAAACATTTCCAACAACCGATTTGTGGAAGCTTGCAGGGGATCTCGGTCAAGAAACTATCACAAAAGGTACAATAAAGCTTGCTTCAAATTCCATCACATCAACTTCTAACTGTTGAGCAAACAAAACATTAAAAATAAAAACATAAGCGAACGCTTAACTGCTTTATTACGGTTAGTTGTGACAACAAAAAGGTAAGAATTTGAAAATTATATTGGTTTTAGGATGTTTGTAGATTTAGTATCGGAAAATGAATCTGTTTATCTTCCAATAAATCGTGTTAGGTGTAAGAAAAGTAAAACTTTAAATAATAAAATAGTTCAGATTGCAACGATTAGTCGAGCTTCCAAATAGGGAAAAACTACAAGTATTTAACACTAATGCTAATAAAGTACCCACAGTTGATTTATGTCACTGAATTCAATACGTTCTTACTAGTTTATTAATCCTCATAAATGGCTTTATGACTTTTCTTTACATTTTCCGGATTGTTTTAGCTGTAACCAAGCCCATTTCCCTAACTTCCAAGACAACTTAACTAAACTAAGATTAATGACCGCATGGCTATAACTGTCGGCATTCAACGCATAACTAATTGTTTATAAATGTAGAACCTACTTGTGATAATGATATGAAAAAATCTGACATCTCTTGTAATAACCTGGCATGTAATTTTTAAATGATACTTAATATAGATCGATCTGACAGAACTGCAATTAATCAAGACCAAATTTCATCTTATTTCATTTCAACCAGAAGTTGACAACTGGCCCGAACTGAATTTTTAATTTATTAATGAAGTAATAAATCATAGAGTAAACCAGGTGTCTGATGCTCCTACTCAACCAGACTTTAGGCGTAAAATAATTAAAGAAGATAATAAAAAGATTTCACGTAAGGTAAGTATACAAACAAGCGAGTTTGCGCTCTAATATTTTTGAGTATTGCATTATATTGTTTTTTGCTAAATAAATAAAATAAAATATAAAATACCTGAAGTTACTTTATTATTATTATTATCTTTATCAGAAGATAATTATGTGTATATTTTTAGCCAGTGAGTAGTGGTAAAAGCAATGTCTGTTACTTTCGCTTAAATATGTACAATGACCAACATTACTCTAATAATAAAAAACGTTTTATACTTTTGATTTTTATATACTTTGCCATCAAAAGAGGTAATACGATTGTATTACATATTTATTAAAAATATGTATCAAAAAATTTATTCCCGTATCTACATAAGTACATGGGGATCAGTTCAAGGAATGTTGATCTAAGTAATTCATTCAGTCCTCTTAAGAAATGTAAAATACAGTTAATTGCAATTATAAAAACTAGCAAGGGTCATTAATTTTTATATCTCTATCGTACAAAAGATCAGAATCAAATTATATGTTCGCTCAGTTTCAAGAAGTGTTAAAATAACATGAATGTTTGGGTCACGATAAAATGTTAATTACGCTTTGTTCGCTCTTCTTTAAATCTCGTGAAGTTGTAATACTAAAATTAGCAATGTAATAAAAAATTAATTAATTCAAGAAAAAATTAGCTAATGAAAGTACTATAGGTATTTTTGGAAAAACAAATTATTATTAATAATGAATGTTTACAAGGTTAGAAGAAAAATAATGTAGAAATATATTGTTTGAGTAACTAATTAAATTAATGATGGTTGTTAAAACGGATGTTCTCATTGTAAGAAATGGTGGCCCTTTAAATTAAAAAAATCAAAAATATTTATTACAATAATAATATTGTATTCAAAACAAATAATTTATTAGTTAACAATGATTTTAATATTGTATAAAACAAAAGGAAGTAGGTTGTACTTAATAACGAGCAAACAGTAAATTGATTTTTTAATTTTACATCGAAGCTAAGGAATGCATCCACTCCTACAGGAACACATGCTGAATTTAGCTCCAAGCTGAAAACGTGTCCGAAAAAAACTAGAAAACCATTGAAATACTGTTAGGTAGAATCGATATTTACACAACAAGTGAATTATAAAAATGGTTATCGCATACCATATCGCGCTAAATGTAAGGATATGTTACACGTGTGGACTTTAACGACCTAGGTCGCTAAAGCTGTCATTATATCATGGTCAACAAGCGTACTAATTTTGATAAAAGAGAGTTTTTTTTCTTTCAAGCTGAAAATATGATCTAGAAGAAGAAGGGGTAATATAATACTTCTTATTGTGTCCATTACATAACATAAATACATACCAATAGTCAATGGAGGAAATGTTTACTCCTCGTCCGATAACTGCACTACTGGCAACAGTTTACAAAACTGATTAGTTTTATGACTGTAATTACATAAATAGGTAACAATAACTATTATTTTATTAATGCCCTTGCTAATAAAAAATAAACAAAAATAAAATACCATATTTTGTCGTCTTATCTATGATCTTAAAAAAAACTGCTTATTACAATAGATAAAGTTGTTTGGTTTTTGAACGCGATGCTGAAAAATTTAAATAAAATAAAAATAAAATTTCAATTGTACCGCTACTGTATGTCTACACGTCGTAACCTTAGCCACGACCACCGCAAGTCCTTTAAATTTATAGGTTAAGTTTGACAGTGACACATTTCAAATCAAATGTAAATATTCGAATTTTACTCTATTTTAAAGTAGTTACAATGTTGAGAAATTTAATAAAATCGTGCGCAATACGTGTCTCTTTTAAAGTCAAGCAATTATCAACAATTCCCAGCTCTCATGTTGAAAACAAAGTGACAACACCAAACTATGAACTTATAGAAACACAAATCGCAGAGAAAAAGGACGAGCCGTCAGTCCTAGACAAGTGCGAAGAAGACATCTCTTATGTTGCCCCCTACCTGAGACCGAGCTTCAACTTTGCAGCTTATGTCAACAAATCAGACACCCTCCAACAGTTGCTAAAGTTGGGGATAAGACTCTATAAATGGGAAAAACATGAAGATATTCCTCCTTTTATTTTACAACTGGATTTTGATAGGAACATCAAAAATTATATCATTTTTTTAACAGATTTGGGGCTACAGACTGAAGATTTAGGGAAGTTGATTGAAAATAACCCTTTTATTTTAAAGGAGGATTTAGAGAACCTCCAAGTTCGAATCAATTACTTAAAATACAAGAAGTTTAGTGATGAAATGATTTTAAGGATACTCCAAGATGACCCTATGTGGCCCAGTTTTAGGTAAGTGCTGCATAAGAAAGAATCTATCTAATTAATTTGTTGCAGCACCCAAGAAATCGATAATAAATTGGGGTTCTTCCAAAAAAACTTCAATCTCACAGGGAATGAAGTTAGAGCCTTAACAGCTAAGAAACCAAAGTTGATAACTTATAATCTTAAACACATCAAGCTTAACACGTTTGTCATTAAAGAAGAAATGGGCTTCACTCCTGAAGAAATGAAGCAGATTTTGTTGCAAAAACCCAAACTCTTCATGCAAAGTAAACCGACTTTTTAACTTTACTCTTATTAAAATTCTTTTGTAGATCAACACAGGCTTTTAAAAACTTTTGAATATATTCACAAGGAGATGAAGATACCTTTAGAAACAATAGCGCAAATGCCCCAAGTCCTGACGTGTCGAGAATTCAGGATAAAACAGAGACATCTGTTTTTACAGAAGTTGGGAAAAATCCAATTTGACCCCAAGCAACCAAACTACATTTCTTTGGTCACCTTAATCTCAGGATCTGACGCCCATTTCGCCGTGGAGGTCGCTGGGTCCTCAGTCCACGCCTATAACGCCTTCCTCAAATCATTATAAATAAAACGATTTTGTACTGTTTATTTCCATGTACATAGCAAACATTTTTCTGTACAAATAATAAAAACTCCCGCACTGAAGGAATGTAAAATTCACACACAATCAATTTAATTTCCCTAGTTCTATCTTCTTCTGTATCAACTTCACAGAGTGGTACAACAACGTATCAATGAGTCCAGCTACAGTGTACACGCCACCAATAATTGCACAAACGTTGGTCAAAAAATGACCAAACGATCGATTTCGTTCCGTGTATTTTACCATGAGAGGTGAAAGTTCGTACTGGAAAAAAATCCCGGGCATTCCTGACTCCCCACTCATTATTGAGATCACTTTCCGGTGTTTCGTCACTGAAAACTGATTCGAATTTATGACTGTTCCATCTTGTTTTACGTATGATGTCGGGACGATTTTCAAGTGGTATTGGAACATGGTGGCTCCTAAAAACAAGCATTTTGAGTTCTAGATTAAAATATATTATGTAGCAGCCATTTTTAACTTATTTATTTTACCTTCATAATCCGCAAAAACATTTATGTACTCATAACAGTCTGTATTTTTTTGTTAATAAAAGTAAAAAAATGACTAATCTAAATTTATTGTTAAATCAAAACCAATTCATATTCGCAGCAATATAATTTAAATTCTTCAAAATTCGCGCCTTGGAAAGTTACGGCAGCGTAACCTTAGCCACATCACATAACCTCTGACACTGGGAAATTTCAGTGGACGTGAAAATTGAATGTTATTCAGCCCAAATTATTTAGTGCAACGACATAACAAGGTGAGACTGTTTTTTTGGTTCTTTATGGGGGCTAACGGTGATTTCAGGCAACATGCCGGCAGTTCCGGGAGGCGTTTACCAGCAAGGTCCAACATGTTTTGATAAAATGAAAATGGGATTTTTCCTCGGATTCTGTGTGGGAATGGCTAGTGGGGCCCTATTTGGAGGATTCTCAGCGTTACGGTAACCAGGAAACTTTACCTAATTAAGCAATAATCGTTTTTTGACAGGGGCGGCTTGAGAGGCAAAGAATTAGTGAATACTGTCGGAAAAGTCATGTTACAGGGCGGTGGTTCGTTTGGAACATTCCTAGCAATTGGATCAGGCCTACGTTGTTAGCAAAGCTCACTCAAGAAATGTTACTTAATTCTTGAAACCTGTTAGTTATGTATATTTATTAAGTTAGTTATTTTACAATAAATTCGTGACTGAAAAGGATTCACTTACCTTCTTCTGCAAGTCCTGTTGTGTCTTTGAGGGGGTTGTGGGTGGCGCTATCAATACTTGCCCCAAATGATAAATGCCTGATTCTGTGTGTTGTATTGAATTCTGTTGATGAAAATGGTTGAACATCATGGACATGAACGTGATTTATACTAAAACTTTTGCCAGGAGCTATGTGGAAACTCCCACTGACTCTGTTAACAACCAAGGAACCATAGATTTGACATCCTTGTGAAAAGGCAGTTTTGAGTTTCTCACTGAATCTTTCTTCTTTACATTGAGTTATATTCTCAGGGTTGTCAGGAAACGCCCAGCGTCGTTCTCTGTAAGCTTCCCTGACGTCCTCACAAGTATTACAACACCTAAAAATAAATTATTGAAAATTTTTTCATGGGCATGCAGTTTTTACCTATTGGGATCAAAGGAAGCCCCATAACAACTTCCACATTCTGTTTTATTAGTTGCAGCAACCTACAAACCTGTTAATCATGTTCTAACAACCTAAACCAACTTACTTCAGTACTGTTTTTACTCTTGATAATTATATCTTCCTTCTTTGGTTCTTCTATTGGTTGTCCTTTTATATCAAGCCTCCTTTTGTAGATATTGTGATCAATTTGCAAATGCTGCTCCCCTGAAGAATCCATTGCATCTAGCGCCAAAACTACGAAACTCTTACATTAAAAACGCGTCTTCCTTAAAATACTACGAAATTACAGTCACAAGAGATCGTGGGGACAACAATATCCAAATTTATTTGAATAGAAGGACTTCTGGACGTGTCAACAAAAAGCTCTTCAGTCACATTTGGTGTTAAGTAATCTACTAATTCAATCCAAAATAGCATTCCCATGATCGTAAGACTAATTATCGAAACTAAAAAAGAAAAGGATTTATTCAAGTTTACGGAAATTAGTTTTTTCTTACCGATTGCACCTCCGTAGGTTTTAATTCGGACATCTTCGAGCGTTTTGGGATATGCATCAAAACGTCGTAATTTTTCAAATATATTAAACATTTTACGACGATATTAAAATTATTAAAATTTGCAGTATCTCACGTCGACGTAAACATTATTGAGTTGACGAGTTGTCAAATTTGAAATGCGTTTGGCAGGTTTTCGCAAACGTCAAAATGATGTGGACGATAGAGGCGCTGGCATCGCTGGCGGTAAATTTAAAAAGCATTCAGAGTCAAATTACTCAGTTTAAGAATTAATTTGCTTAAGATGAAAACTCGATGTCTTTTTTCTGTCTAAGCATTCGTTAAATCATTACGTAGTTTTTCCATTTAAAAATAATTTTGAACAGTAGCTACATTTACTTGTAATTATTTCCAAATGGAAAAACTACGAAATATATCTTTTAAATCTTCTCATCGATTTATGAATTTATTATTTATTAGAGCAATCCGTTTAATGATGCACATAAAAATGCTCAAAAGGACAACAAATCATTTTCTTGGTCACAGCAAGTAGATATTTGAAAAAAAAACTACTAAAAATTACATAAAACTAAAGATTAAAACTTCAAAATTAGTAGACCACATAACTGAAGATTATGAAAATTTGGTAAGTCTATAGAAAAAGCATTGAAAATTACAAAAAGACAGTCAAAATAACAACTTTAAATTTTCATTAATTTTTTTCCAACAAAAACAAAAAATATAACATGGCAAATACCTTATTCTTCTGTATAATAACATGAATTTCAACAAACACGAATTTGTTATCTTTTTTAAACCACTTCCTAAATGAGTAACTCGGTTTCCAAACAGTTTATTTGCTTAAATTGATTGATCATCCTTACAAAATCTGGTAAAATGTAGTAAGACTGTTCCGTTATTTCGGAAAAAAAAGATTCAGTTGCTTGACCACAGGCTTCTGATTTTCGTAACAGTGGTCAAATTTGTGGTAAAAAAGTTGATCAATTCAAGCACCAGTTTATCGTCATCACTGACTCAATTAAATATCGAGTTCTTTAATTTCAGTAATTAAACTACTCTGTTAATTATTATCAAGTGCAACTGCATCATGGGATAGTGGACACACATATTTATTAAGACAAGTTTATGTTTCCTGTTTCAAACTATTTTGTTAACGATCCATTTGTAATTGGTTCGAAACTTTTTTATGGTTTCCTTGGTAAAAAAATCTCAATTTTTTTTATTTCGATGATATACCTCATACTCAAGATCCACGTCATTTCTTTATTTTTTGTCAACCTAAAGAAATTCTGTATAATTGCGAAATCAAAATTGTTACTTATCGTGACTAGCGATATAAAAAACACTATTGTATTCCTCGTTTTATTCTCCATTGTATAATTTTCAATTGATCGATTTGTTGATAACAATAGTCATTTTAATTAATAAAACTCATAATGAACTACATACATGCATTTTACAAGCTTTAATTTTTTGAGACAGAGTGCCAGAATGCTTATAATTAAAAATTGTCGCAATCTGTTCGAAACGTCCCAGTCATAAAACCTCCAAAAAAGATCGCGTGCGACTGATTTATAATAAATGTTGCATGAATCTGCTAAAAAGTGTTTGAAGTTAAAAACAACTCCTACAGTTGCTTAATTTTTCACAAAGTTAATCGACCTGATCCAAGGTGATTTTTGATTGTTACACAACGTCTTGTCGCTTGGAAACACAAAGATCACCTTTGAGAAAAACTAGACTGTACCCATTTATTATAATTATTGGCAAGCTGTGTTTGATTATCGCATTTACCCTTGAAATTCTTGAATAGATAATTAAGAATTCAGTTTAATGTTTACCCATTTCACGATGATCGTTACATAATGAATCACATTTTTCAGTTGAGATTTTTATTAATTGGTACACCAAATTTTATTTACATACGTATTTATAGGTATGCATCGAGAGCATTGTTCCTCCAAAATTTGCAGTCTTAAAAAAATAAATAACATTATATACAAGGTTCATATAAAACGGCTTTACGGCTAGGTTAAGTATAAATATCACAAGGCGCTTCAAGTACTTAAAGTCTAAACAAATTATGATGACCCATTTGCGACACCGAAAGCAGATATAAAAACGTTTATGACAGTTACAAGAAATATTCCAATTACTGTAAAATTGTTGATTCTATTTGCTATGCAGATCTCCTTCTCGTTCTTCACATTGTATGTTGCGTTCCATACAAGTCCTATTCCTACAGCAACCTTAAAAAACATAAATAAGATTTGGATATGTAAAAGCATGATAACGAAAGATAATTTTATCGCAACGACAAACCGCAAAAACCTCCTTTGTGTCGCTTCAAGCGACCTTTTGAAATAAACATGACATGGAAAACTTCGTCATTGCCAATAAAATTATAATAACATGTCGGTACTTACTTGGCAAATCAAACTAAAAGAGATTAAAATCAAGCTGGGCCAATAATAAGGGTGACGATTGAAGCTCTCTAGGACGTATCTCAACTGGTTGGCATTGGCAGAAAAAAGGGCCAAGTCCATCATCCCTTGAGCAAGAGTTTTCTTATGTTGATACACATTCACATCCGGTATAGATTCCAGATCTGGGACGACACTTCCTGTCTCTAGATCTGGTCCAAATCCCGGAGCGTACGGGAATCTTCCAGGATACCCAGGAGGGTGTAGTCCAGGTCGGGCCGCTCCATCAACTTCGTCCGGTTTTTCACTATCTCCATCTCCTCCAGCTCGGTTTGTAATAATAATCGGAATGTCACCATCAGATTTTGGTAGTTCTTCAGCGTCTGGGTTTGCGTCGTCTTTCTCCGTATCCGGTTTTTCGTTGAAAAATCCATCATCGACCCCAGGATAAGGGTTTCTAACAACCTCCCTATCATCGTTCAAATCGTCATCTTCAGTTTCCGCTCTGGCAAGAGGTGGTCTCCCATTACCACCCTCAACCAAAGGAACTCTTTCGGCCATATCGGGCGTTGCTTCTTCTCTTCGGATTCTTCGCGTGGGCACTGGTGACCTCGAGTTTGGATGATTCGGATAACTGGTATGATATGATGCCATTCGTTGATGAAAAACAGGAAATACTGATAGTGATACCACACGTGTTGTCTTCACTACTACCGGCGATGAACTGAATCAACTCTACAATGATGCTGATGTTAAAAAGCCTGCCAAGTGTACGTAACTTCGGTGGATTTACCAGTAGGTTTATTTATATGAATATATGATTCACATGGCAAACATTAACTCGCGGTGTTTCTAACTACTGTTATGAAAATTCAAGGTTTAACGATGTTGGCGAAAAATAAACGAAGTTAAACCGTATTAGTATTTGAATTAAGTTCGACGGGAATTTTGCGGTTTCCCTAATTGACAATAAGCATTTCCCGAATTTTGTCAAAGCGTTTAGACGGGAAATTCGGAGGAAAATTGTCTTTAATAAGATAAGAAAGTCTTCAGTGGGCTGCGCGCAGAAATTCCTGCATCATGGGAAATTCGCGGCGAAGCTAGGTCGGGGTAAAAGCCATGTGCGTCATGGACAGGTTTGCCGATTATGGAGACGCGAAGAAAGGCAGGTATAGAACAAGATTTTTGGGCCAGAGAACAAAATTTTGTACCACGCAAAATCACGTCCACAAAAGCAAGACTATGGGAACTTGTTAAATAAATTAGTACCTTGTCTAGATATGACTATTTTTAATTTTTTTGTTGCTTGATCATCCACTTAGTACCTAACTATAGATCAATGTATTCTCTGTTAAATAACTTTTACAAGAAAATGCTAAAACTAGAAAAAAGCAAAATAATCGTGAAATTGTCAAAGACGAAATCAAAAAAATCCGGTCTAGTCTTATTATGCAACATGTGTTCATTTTATATTAAACATAAAAAACTTTCGTGTTTCTCTAAAAATACCTCCACTAATTCATTTTCTTAGGTCAAACACCGCATTCCACGAACCAAAGCTTGATGTTGTCTGATGATCAGAGCTTATAAAACATTTCACAAAATTTGTTAATAGAGTCTACTGAAAAGTAATACAAAGAAATTGGTTTCAAAAAATTGTATTTTTAGATTTCATAGTAAACAAACCGACAGCTGCCAGATTTTTTTCTGTTGCTCATCCTAATTCGACTAGTTTTAAATGTAGGATCACTTTCAGACGGATATTTCTTGTGTCTGCTTTGTGTCACCAAAAGGTGACAATTTCATATTAAAAAATTTCTTATTAAATTACCTACGTTTCATTAACTTTGAAGTAAAATGTGTCATTGTAATATACTTTATATTAAAAAGTTTGACAAAGACATGTCCTTTTTGGCAAAAAGAGTAGTAATAATTTAAAACAAACAAAATCAATTAATAGTTTTTGAAATCAAAGCGATATATCTTAAGAAGCAAAAAATCTAGAAAAATAAAAGTTGTTTTTTGTGTTAATTTAAGCGTTTCACGATTCACTAAGTTTATCCGTACTTACGAGACGCTATCGATAAAATTTGATAAAAAGTATCAATCAGTTGTTTGTTTTTGTGGTGGAGAGAACAGATTGTCTCTAATTTTACTTTTGAAGATTACATATCACTGGTTTAATAACTTTTATAAAAACTACAAACGTAAATAATAATTCTTGTTTATGTTTTAAATCAACTTCGCAGTTTACTTACAAACCAGCATCCAGTTTAGCAATTTTATGAATAATTTTATTGCGGATTACCAATTTATGGTGATTGCATCTTTCCCGTTGTTGTTCATAAACAATTATTTTTTTCTGTTTGAAAAATCAGTGTAATGAAAAACAAATTAACAATATTTATACCTAAATAGCAACTGTTTAAATGTCAGTCTCTTGGTAATAATCTATTGCGCAGAACACATTTTAATAAAATGATTTTCCAATCAAGTGCAATAAATTATTCTGCTCATCAGCGAATGCCCACGAGCGCAACGCGTGTTTTTTAACTATAAAAAATTCTTCATTGTTAATAAAACTTTATTAAAGCCAAAATACATGTTTTTCGGTGGTACATAGAAAATTATTCCTAATTTTAGCCCTCATATAAAAATAAATAATATAACAGTCACAACAAATTCTTACTACTACAACCTTAATTCTAATATCACAGTGCTATTAAAAACTCTTGACCGAAATCAGAAATCTCCAAAACCTTCAGACACTAACGCCATCGCTGTAGTTCCTGGTGGTGCTGCTCCCGCTACCACTAGTGGTGGAGGATTCGCGACACCAAACGCTGATATAAAAACATTTACGACAGTTACCAGAAAGATCCCAATAACAGTGTAATTATTCGCTTTATTTGCTTTGTTCATATCGAGTTTAATATTATACATAGAGTTCCACAACAATGCGAAACCGACCGCAACCTGTAACAAATTCAGTTGTAACATCTTTACTCCAATGACAATTAGAGCTTACCTGACAAATTAAGCTGAAGATAATCAAAATCATGCTGGGATAATAATAGGGATGTCTGTCAGCACACTCCAGGACATATCTCAACTGGTTCGCATTCGCCGAAAACAAGGCCAAATCCATCATTCCTTTCCCAAGAGTCTTTTTGTGTTGATAGAAATTAAGATCAGGAATTTCCCTTTCTGTGCCACCCCCCAGGACACCGAAGGGTCCCAAATTTACTGGAATGTTTGGTTCATTCACCTCGAGGTCACTTCCACCGTCACCTTCAGCTCTTTTGGGCATCTCCGAGGGCATCTCTTTTGATTTTGGTTCTTCGCTTTTATCACCCTCCTCCGCAGTGGGAACTTCTGTTTTAATTTCAGGTTTCCCAGGAGCTACTTCTACTTTGATTTCAGGTATTGGTTTGTTTTTCGTTTCAGATGGCTTCTCCATGTTTGGTGTTACCGGTTTTAGTTCAATTGATGGTGGTTTCACACTTGACGGATCCGACATGGTTGGTTGAATTCTGGTTTGGCACTGATACAACAAAGACAACGGGAAGCACTGATAACGGGTGCTTGCGAAAACAACACTGAAGGATGTTAGCACCGAAAATGAGTGAGTGGAAGCAGCACGCACGAGTTTATTTGTGATTCAACGGTTTCGTGCGACTATGTATCAGACTATAATTTTCTTAACTAGTGGGGAATTAATGATTCAAGGCTTTCCTGTGCAGCAGAATAGGTGTGATATAATGCATTAATATAAATAAATGTTGTAAATGATGCAGAAAATGTTTGTTTTCATACAAAAAATTGTTTTCCGTTGGAAAAAATAACTCAAAATACAAGACAAGTTTCTTTCATGCTAGTTAGTGGTGTCCCGCCCATTAATTACCAAGCACTTTACCAATTAATGATAGACTCGACTAATTTAAATTGTGTGTGGACTTTCCACGTTTTCTTGTAGGCCAAAGACCGCAGCAAAATATCACAATTTTTTGGCGCATTATCCACATTATCCATCAGAAACACATTTAAAAATTGGATACACACAACAAAATTAGTTTTCATACATTTTTACTTTCCATAGAATGTTATCAAGCGGTGATCAGTATAATGAGCATTGTATCACCTTGAATGGTGACACCTGAGTGATAATGAACTTGCCCTAGCGCCGTAAATACCATTGAATCCAAAACTATATTAAAATAAAGTAATTAAAATAATTGTATAACAAAAATGTAGTATAAAAACTCCAGTAAAATGCCAACTAAACCAAACAAAAGCGTCTGGGGTGCTGAAAATCCCACCCGTTGTAAACAAAATGACTTAGGCGAAAACTATAATTTACCCGACGAGACTGCTTTCGCAGAAGAAAAAATAAGAACAAATAAACGATTAGTCAGATAGACCAATTCAGTCTGCTCTGTTTATTCTTCTCCACTCGAACCTGTCAGGTGCTTAACTTACTCATTTTAATAATATTCGCAATCAAACATCAATGATTCATCCTATACCAAACTTGTCCCAGATCGGGTAAATTAGTTTTAAATGAAAATTCGCATTCCGCGTATGCGTCTTGGGATTTCCCGGGGAGACCGTAAGAAAGTCCCGCTTTCACGTCAAGGTAATCATCCAACAAAAATTATAATTCGGATTTTTTAGTTGCAATGGGCACTACAACCGGTTTCCAACCGCAAATGTTATAAAGCGCAGCGCCCCAAAGTCCCCACAGTCATTAAGACTTCTGAATCATTACCTACCAATTTACTTGATACTTTCGTTATGTTTATAAATTTTTAAATACCTGTTTGCACCTCCTTTCAAAAAAAATATTTCAATGACAAAATATTGCACCGGAGGGTCACCACAAAAGTATAAAAAGACAAGCACCCATAAATTTCCGGTTGCATTCTTTGTGAACGAACTGAGCCTGAAAAATGGTAAGTGTGTGTTTTTAAAATTATTTCTGATCATTCATTTATAGTTAACCGCAAGTTGCACGACGCTTTTGCTGTTGGCGGCAGCTTCATCTCTGGTGATTGCACGCTCAACTCGTAGCATCTCTTATCCTTATCCTCCAGCTATTCAGTTAGTTGAAGAAAAAGTGATTGATGCGCCGTATCCTGCTCCTGTTGTTGTAGAAACTCACCCTTACCCTGCTGCTGTTATCGAAACTAAACCTTACGCACCCGCTGTTCCTGTCGTTTCGGAGTATCATTACTATGTTGAAACACCGGAAGTGCCAAAACCGTATCCTGCAGAGGTCGTGGTGGAAGAAACCAAACCGTATCCTCCAGCTGTAGTAGACGAAGAGACAAAGCCGTATCCTCCAGCTGTCCCAGTAGTGCCAATTGTTACGGAATATCAGTACGACATCGCAGTGCCTGAAGTATCCAACCCGTATCCTGCTGCGGTCGTAGTAGAAGAAAGTAAACCTTATCCTGAAGCTGTGGTGGTCGAAGAGACAAAACCGTACCCTCCAGCGGTTCCAGTAGTGCCAATCGAAACGGAATATCACTACGACATTCCTGCTCCTGACGTATCAAAACCTTATCCTGGAGCTGTTGTTGTAGAAGAATCTAAACCTTATGCCCCTGCTGTGGAAATTGAAGAATCGAAACCTTATCCTCCAGCTGTTCCAGTAGTTCCAATCGTTACGGAATACCACTACGATATTCCTGCTCCTGATGTATCAAAACCTTATCCTGGAGCTGTTCTTGTGGAAGAAATTAAACCTTATCCTCCTGCTGTAGAAATTGAAGAATCGAAGCCTTATCCTCCAGCAGTTCCAGTAGTGCCAATCGTTACTGAATATCACTATAACATTGAAGTTCCTGAATCCAAACCTTATCCTCCTGCTGTTGAAGAAACGAAGCCTTATCCTCCAGCCGTGGTTGTTGAAGAAACAAAACCTTATCCTCCAGCTGTAGTTCCAGTAGTTCCTATCACTACAGAATACCACTACGACATTCCCAAAGTCTCTAAGCCGTATCCTCCTGCTGTTGTGGTAGAAGAAACAAAACCATACCCTCCTGCGGTGGTTGTAGAAGAAACAAAACCTTATCCTCCTGCTGTTGTGGTCGAAAAAACCAAACCATATCCTCCTGCGGTTGTTGTAGAAGAAACCAAACCGTATCCTCCGCCGGTGGTGGTCGAGGAGACAAAACCTTATCCTCCGCCTGTTGAAGTGAAGAAAGTTGAAACGACTACAAAATATCCTGTTATCGACGTCCGTTTTCCTTATCCTGCAGCTGTAGAGGAATCCAAACCTTATCCAGCAGCTCTTCCACTGAATTTTTTGAAATCGTAAAGTGTTTACATGATTCTTAAGCAATGATCTCCACCAAACAGGAGTTTTAATCATTGCAAATTTTTATTTATTTGTAATACCCATTTTGTGATCAATAAAAAGAATTAAAAAACGTGCTCAATTTGTTAAAATTTCTTTTGGTAGTTGCTTTAGTTGAAAATAGTGTAAATGAGAATTTAATTGCCAAAAAAAAACAATTTCATTCTACTATTACGAATCTCAACTTTACAAAAAATGGTAAGAATCGATTTTATTACAAAGCCGTAATTTGTGTATTTTTAGACCACTTGTTACGTATTGTTTGCTGTAGTTATTATAGCAAGTCTAATACATGATATAACCGCTTTTTACGTACCTGTAGCAACAAAAAATGTGTTTATTCCCGTTATAAGAAAAACTCCAATTTTCAGGCCACTATCAACTATTTCAACAAATTCAGCTCTAAACTTCTTAGTTCCGGTTATATCTATTGGAAAGGGACATTCATGCACTACGGTAATAATTAAAAATATATTTTATAATTATATGAAATATTTTTTTTGTAAAATACTTGTAAAAGTAATACCTATGATCTTTCTTCCCATTGTAACAAAATCGGTCCGTCGGGCTTATTAATTAGCAAAGACTTTGAATCGAGTTCGGATCCATTCCACCGAAGTTTATACTTCCGCGCGAGCTACAAACAAGAAATGAATTTCTCTTTTAATTGCGATGACAATCAAACCTTTAGAATCAACACAGTCATATTTTGTTCTGCGAATCGTCTAGCAATACACGTGCGCTGACCATGACCAAACGGCAGAACAAGATACGGATCTGTCGGTCGATATGAAGAGTGTCCCCGAATCCACCTTTCAGGCTTAAAAGAATCCGGCTCTGGGAAATACTTTTCCAGACGACTCAAAACTTGATTTAACGTAACTACAATGGTCTACAAAAACGTAATTATTTTTTTTCATTTTTATCTTACCCCTGATGGCACTTTATACCCCGAGAAAACAACATCGGAGGTCAAAACTCGTCCGACACCTATCGAAATTGGTCTTAATCGGAGCGATTCTTTGACTACACATTTCGCGTAGTTTGCTCTTTTGTAGATTTCGGGAGTTACAGGATCTGATGGGTTTGGGAGAAGGCGACACGATTCTTCGTGTAACGAGTCCTGGACCTCGGGACTCTGCGCGAGGTGGTAAAGAAGAAAACTTGACGCGTACGTTGTCTAAAAACAGGAATTAGAAGTAAAAGAAAATTTGTGGGGGGGAAGATTACAGTGTCCATTCCTGCTAGGAGAAAATCGCAAACTATTCCGATTATGTCTTTGAAGTCTAGGGATGAAGAGGCTATGTAGCTTTCAAGTAGTGTTGGAGGATTCGGAGATTTTTCGGCGAAGGTTGACATTTTGAGGGCTACTAAATCGATGGCCACGCTAAAATTAAATCAATCAATATTAGAATATTCAATTAGCTTATTCCATTTGTTTTGGACACGTTAAACTGCTTGAATTATTAATTTTACCTCTCCATGAACTCTTGCGCCTTTTTAAGCCTCTTGTAGGCAGGCGTTTCAATTTTTCTCCACAACTGGGGACCATTGTCAGTCTTTAAAATGGTACTATTAGTAACAAAGGCCGAATCCAACAGTCTTGAGGACTTAGAATTAGAGTCTAATTCCTCATCATAAAAACTTTGAAACCTAATATCAAAAGCAGCCACGCCAATTACTAAAAAATTATTTTAGAATTTTTCTTTCATCTTTAATATTCTCACTTTCTAAAAACAATCTTGACAACTCTGGAAGGAAATCACTATCAGAATCTTGATAAATACTTTTTAATCTTGTCTCCATCCATTCTGTGATAACGTCGTTTGAACCTCTGATAAAAGAAAGGGCTTCTGCGGGCGAAGATATGCCTTTTTGGAATACTTTGCGGGTACGCGCCCATTCTGGCCCATTACTGGCAATGAAGGACTTTAGGTTTGAAGATGGAGAAGAAAAAACTTACGTGGGTAATAATCCACCAGAGTTATAAATATGGGGTCTGTCTAATCTGTACTTTTCTAAAGCGAGGTGACTGCGGCGATGAGGGTGCATGCCTTCACTATTGTACATGATTTTAACATCCTCAGGGTCTGCAAGCCAGACAATATTCTCTCTAGGGGCAATTTCTTCTCTAATTATGGGACCATAGAGCTCATAATTTTTAAGGGCATTTTTGTGTAACCTATCAAACTGGTAGCGACCTGTTTTTAATACCTTATTAAATTTACTGTGGGAGCTACACAATAACATCTCTTACCTACCTATCAACGGTAAATACAAATATAACGTTCCAATCAAAGGCAGGGATTTAGGGCCTGGGATCTCTTCAAACGATTTGAGTTTCCCAGAACTTGAGAATCTTCCATGGAGATAACAAGAGTTCCTAATTTTAGTGAGAAAGAAGGCACTTTTGGGGTTCCATAAACACATTTTGATTTTAATGGCACTTGAATATTTGGACCTCTGAATGTAAAATCTCCGCACAAATTCGTGTCTAGTCCGGTTTAAAGAATATGCATAAAAACATCTTTTCAGCCCACTTCACTAGAGAGGGGGGCACGCATATTTTCGCTTCGATTTGATTATAAAACAGCCGGAGTACGCAGCTATAATTTACTATACAAATAAATAAATGTGACACTAACACCACAAGAGGCAAAGGAAAAAAATAACGAATTAAAATAAATAAAAATGATAAAAATTTTGAGGTTAAAGTTTTGAACTTTACATGTGCTGCCATCTGAGGTTATATAAAAATTGCGTGGTAAATTCAAATTTTATTGTTAAGTCCATGGTAAAAAATTACAAAACATTACAGTTCCAACAAAATAATAACTTAGAAAGTACCCTACAACTAAACGCTCTCTTCTATTATGTTTGTAACTCAGTTTATTCAATAAAGTCTCGGAATTGAGGGCAGAGACGTGATAAGAGACCAACCAATATAGAACAGGACTGGCAGAACATAACATTCTTGTAGTCACTTGTATATGGACATTAAAAATACAAAAAATTGTCAATAGTGTTGAATGTACCATAAATACTACCATAGCTGGGCTGAATTGGGATTTTTCTGTCTCGGGCGACGTAAAATTGAATATCTGTGTTAGCTCTTTGGGAAATTGCTTAAAAAATTTAAGACTACCTTCTAACATAATAATAATGATAGGAAAAGCTAACAAAAAGTTAGGAACTTGTTTCACTTCGTAATATTGCAAAAAACCGACTTTCCAGTAGTGTGACTGGACGTAAGAATACGCTAAGGGTACAGTTTTGAAACACCATGACTGGTTGTGTTTTGAGAATGTTCCTGGCAGTATAAAATCCTGTTTTAAAACTGCTTGTGGTAACGTAGTCTCAAAGTCCTTACAAAACAATTGGAACGAATAAAATTCAAATGCAATAAAAGGTAAAAGACAAATAATTGTTATAAAAAATGATAAAAGAACGAATTGAAGCGTACATAACAATTTATCACTCGCCCGTTTTTTCAGTTTTACTTTCCCCAAGTACAAACATCCCAAGGTATAAAAAAAGAAACCTAAATTTAACACACCATTTGACCTTGTAAGTGCACTCAGACTCACAGGGACAATGTATACAATATCTTTGACTTTTAAATGGTTGTGAATATCACAGTATTTCTTATACAACAAAACTGAATTTAGCATACATTTAAAAGTTAAATAACTAAACACGCATTCTGTGTAGGGTGCTGTAAAAAATACAGATGCTGGATTATAACAAAACAAAATTGACGCCTTGTACGCTAAATCCTTGTTAACAATATAAAGTGATAATTCGTATAAACATAATGCTGATTGAATGAAGCAAAATGTGTTAATAGACAAGTAAATTAATAATGATAATGACTCTGAATTCAAGAAAGGAATGACAACACCTAGCGCTGATGATAGAGTCCTTACTAAATATGGACAAAACGGAAAGAAAGCGAGACTGTGCTCATAAGTGTACCCATACAAAGAAATCTGCATGAACTGTTGGGCATCCCATCTTAAGAATCCCCCAAAAAAATGAGCCACCACTTGATCTAATAACCCAGACTGGGGCAACTTTGGAAAGCGAAAAGCATCAGCTTCATGATCTGGCACCAATAAATTAGAGACATACTGTAGAAGTACCAATAAAAGTCTTGAAGTGAGAGCAGTTTTCAATATAACCTGTTTTTCACTCGTAATCGTGACCTGCAATAAAACCATTCTAAACTTTATGCTAATAACGAGCTAAACCTACTGTTGTCTTCATTTTTACTAGAAAATACGTATTTCAATAAATATTCGATCATTTCTGTTTACCGGTTCGTTCACAGTTGATGACGTTTCACACCATTTGACACTGACAGGAGAGTTTGAGGTTAAACCTGTCCTTCAATTTAACTAAAAAAATTAATATGTGAATTTTTTCGGAAAATCGTCATGGATCACATGTTAACAGAATCTGAGATCAAAATTGAAGAGGAGGAAATTAACGAAACTGAATGTTATCCCGGCAGGTACAGCAAAACTCGTTAAAACAAGGTTCTTACATGAGTTTTCTAGCACTTCTGAGACTCAATCAAAACATAAAAAACCTAAAAGGAGTCGCCATAATGTAAATTGCAAGAGTGAGAAACTTCCGGTTCCTCCCAACGATCATGTTGATAAGAGTTGGAAAGAATACTTGAAAACAGAGAACACATTAGAGACTTACTACTGCAGTCATTGTCCCTTTGAAACTAAATGGAAATGTTATCTTAAAAGTCACATGAAAAAGATTCACTCCTCTGATGATGCCAGAATCTACCATTGCATGGAATGTAAATTTAAAACAAAGTGGAAGTTTAGTCTCAGCAATCACATGAAAGTTCACAGTGCTCCTGGGACTTTAAAAATGCACAAATGTCCCAAATGTAATTACCAAACGAAATGGAATAATGGTTTAAGTAGTCATATGAAAGTACACGTTCTTCCTAAAGTCATGAAAGTAAATGTATATAAATGCAATGAATGTAGCTTTGAGTGTAAAAATAAGTTAGATTTGGCACACCATACTAAAATGGTTCATAATCCTTTACAAACTGTGTACAAATGTCCTATCTGCCCTTTTGAAACTAAGTTTAGACATGGAGTGAACAAACACGTAAAAGTCCATAATACAACAAAGCTGAATGTGATAAAGTAAACAGAATTTCTAGTCTTACAAGTTTTTGTACTGAAAGTTTTTATTTTGGGTGTTGAGTAACATTGTTATTTTATTTTTATGTTATTTATTATGTAATATAAATTAAAACACATTAAATCTTCAAGTCTTTTCAAGTTCTAATGCGTTACAACAATTTTCCCTCTCATGTGCCCATTTTTAAGATCAGAAAAAGCCTCTGGCAACTTGTCAAACTTAAACTCTTTATGAATCAGCGGCCGAATCTACAAAAAAGTAGTAATAACGTTTTTTTAAAGAGTGACCTTATACCTTTCCACTTTTAACGAGTTTGTCTACAAAATCAAAACCATCACCAGAAGGCACAAAAAACCCCCACATCAAACATTTTTTTTGGCCAGGAGGCTTGAAATTATACCGCAGTAAAGTGCCCGCACTGTTGAGTAACCCTCCTGCTAGTCCGTGTTGATCCGTGTTTAATAAAAGGGGCGAGTTCAAAGTGATGTACGTCCCAAATTGCCAAGTTTTGGGGACGTTATCATACCCAAATTTCGCACAGTCGAGGATAATATGGTAGCTGCAAGATGCTGTTAAATGGAGCTCAATTTTTAATTAAATGTACCCACTATCCCTCTTTTTCTACGTTTTTGAGATAATTTGGATCCTTGTAGTCAAAAACAGAGTCAGCTCCTAAAGACTCTATTAAAGGGACAGCATCTGTGGAACAAGTACCATGGACCTAAAGAAAATATATTTTTTTTGTATAGTAAGATTTTAATTCTTACTATGCACTCTTGTGATTTTAGCATTTGAACTGCAACAGTACCAACGCCTCCTGAAGCCCCCAAAATTAACACTCTCGAGCCTTTCGCCCCTTTTAATGCTAAATTTCCAAAAATGTACAAAGCTGCCCAGGCAGTCATAGATGCATAAACAACAGAGGTGCTTTCAGCTGGGGTCAAATCTTTGGGTTTTTGGCGAACCTGTAAGAGTAATTTGAAACTGAAAAGTACAACCATCAACTTACATGTGCTCTATTGGCTACTATTACTTCTGAGAAGCTGCCTTGTTTGTGAATTGGTACAAAACCATAAACTTTGTCTCCTATTTTAAGAGAATTCCCTACTTCTGGTCCTTTGTATATTACAGTTCCGGCAAAATCCCTGCCTAATGTTAAGGGTAGTTCCATTTCATACTTTCTAGCAACTTGAAGGAGTGTTCTGCCATATCCCCCTACAGCCAGAAGAAAGTTTAAGGGTTTAAATTAAAATGTACAAAGTACCTAACATTAAAATATCTATTGGGTTAATTGAAGATGCTTCTACGTTAATTAATAACTGATCGGGCTCCCGAACTTGAGGGATTCTAGTGTCCCCGTATTGTAATTCACTGATATCTCCATATGAATGGACTTGCCATGCTTTGACTCTGTCTTGTTCTTGTAATTTAACACCTGTGGCAGCAGTACTGAACTTAGAACGACCTTGCCTAAGTATATGAACCGTTTTATTTACAATTTTCAGTAACATTGTTATTGTTTTGATTGTTAGGTTAAGTTAAGTTTGACGTTTTACTCACAAGTATTGTTGGTTGTCTAAACTGGAATTTATTGAAACGGGCTGTTTAAACTTTTTAAAATTTCTGGGCCGGTTTACAGAAGCTATGTTAAATCTTTAATTTCGATTAAATACTTAAACATCATGTTAAATAGACATGTGATTACTTTTCCGCCAATCAAATGTCACCAATCGTCAAATTAGTTGCGAGATTAACTTATTAATTTAACTTAATTGCGTAAACAGGCCCTCTATGTATTAATTTATTGTTAAGCAAACTTGTTAATTAAACTTGCTTACGCATTCTATAAAAAATAGTTTTTAATACAATTTATTGAAAAACAAAATAAAATGGTTTATAGGTGTGCTAAATAAATTTATGTTTTTTATTACCAACAAAAATAGCATTAATTTTTACAAAAATAAATATTGTTTTTTAAAGTGGCACTCCATAAGTGGCATGTGGTACCACAACTTCCTTAATGGGTACTCCATAGGTGGTATGGGGTTCTACTACTTCAGGGTGTGCAACAGCAACACTGTAAGAGACCGCTGACGTGTACGGTAGAGGGAAAACTGGAGCTGAGTGTACAAGAGGAGTTGGGGCTACGATAGCAGGAGCGTGGTGCTCTTCGGGGACGCCGTAAACGATAGCCGGCACTTCTGGTGTTTTTACTTCCGGAACTCCATAAACTGGAGCTGGTACAACAGGCGCATAAGGAGCTTCATGGTGCACTTCAATAGTAGGAATGTCGTAGGAGTATTCAGTCTGAATTGGAGCTACTTCAACGTGGTGTTCAGGGACGCCGTAAACTGTAGCTGGTACTACTGGGGTCTTTTCTTCAGGGACTCCGTAAACGGTAGCTGGTACAACTTCGTGGTGCACAGTAGGAATGTCGTATGAGTATTCTGTCTGGATCGGGGCTACTTCAACGTGGTGTTCTGGGACACCGTAAACGGTGGCTGGGATGACTGGTGCTTTTTCCTCAGGAACTCCATAAACTGGAGCTGGTACGACGGGAGCATAAGGAGCTTCGTGGTGCACTTCAACAGTAGGAATGTCGTACGAATATTCAGTCTGGATTGGAGCTACTTCAACGTGGTGTTCTGGGACGCCGTAAACGGTAGCTGGGATAACTGGTGTTTTTTCTTCAGGAACTCCATAAACTGGAGCTGGTACGACGGGAGCATAGGGAGCTTCGTGGTGTACTTCAACAGTAGGAATGTCGTAGGAATATTCAGTCTGGATTGGAGCTACTTCAACATGATGTTCAGGGACGCCGTAAACTGTAGCTGGTACTACTGGAATCTTTTCTTCAGGGACTCCATAAACCACAGCTGGTACTACTGGGGTCTTTTCTTCAGGGACTCCATAAACTACGGCTGGTACTACTGGCGCTTTTTCTTCCGGAACTCCATAAACTGGAGCAGGGACAACTGGTGCAGGGATGGCGTAGGAATATTCTGTTTCAATTGGAACAATTGCAGCGGCGTGTCCTTCAGGGACACCGTAAACAGGGGCTGGGACAACCGGAATTTTTTCTTCTGGAACTCCATAGGTTGTGGCTGGTATAATGGATGCAGGTAGATTATAAGAAGCTTCAGAGCGAAGAGCTAACGCTACAAGGACCAACAGAATCTGCAAATTTCAAGATTATAAAACCCCTTTGTTATAAATGTTCGGAAACATACCAATTTCATGTTGTTTTCGTTTATGTTTCTTTCACGATTCTAATGCTCATTATCTTCAAACAAATGACTTTTATATGTTTTTTGTCACCCATCGGCAAAAATCATTACATTTCACTTTCAAAAGTGTAGTAGATACTGGTTTACCTAGCACTTAAGAACTTTCGAATATTTCGTTGCTTTACAAAAATAAAAAAAAGAAGTTTTAGATACAGTTTATTTGCACATTAAAGTTAATAACGATAAAAAGTATCGCTCCTACAACTTTTACATCCAGCGTTAACAGTAGCGAATCTTTGTTCAAAGCAGTTGGTATAACCATAATTGACAAAGTACGATACGTTTTTCTTCAAGTTTTCGTTTGAAACAGCAATATCTCCCTGAAAAAAAATCTTTTTATATAAACGGGCTCAATTATACTGACATTTCTGATGAAACAGCTTTTGCAAGTAATGCTTTGTTGAAACAGCGGCGCGAAAATTATGATTTTGTCTCTAAAATCTGAGAGATGACGAACATCAGAAAGTTCAAAGATTTCTTCACAGATAACTTTCTACAAAAAGCATTTCAGTTTAGAACACAAATCAAATTACTTACTTCTCTTTTGCAAGTTTTGATGATGTGGCTTGTACTGCGCGAATCTCTTTCAACCGCTGGAAAGGACAGGTCGTAACCCTCATAATCATTGTAAAAATGTTTACAATAAAATGTTCCAAACAGAGCTAAAAATGAAATTACCTGAAGGAACAATAATTAGGTAAAAAAAATTAAACAGAATGAGATGAACCGTTAAAAAATTCTTCATATTTCGGCACACTCTTCTCTGACCGAATTTACTGGAGGGGTGCTTTTATATTCTGGTTATCATCATGTTTTAAAATAGATCATTTAATTAAGGTCGGACGTATGTCACAGAAGATTAAGCTAAATAACTGTGTTGGATATTTAATCTGAATGGATTATAATAAATTCCTCATTCATCGAATTCCTGAAGTTTAATCATTGGTTTGATGTAGGTAGTTTCATTCTGTCGATTTGTATAATGAAAAGCTGTGGGTTATAATTTATTATTAGCAATAAATGAAACGTTTATCCAGTTGTAATTAGTAAAACGGTTTACATTTATGGCGATAATCGCTTGAGGTAATTTTAGTGTTATAAAAGATAACGCCTAATGCTGTATTTTAATCTAATGGAAATAAGTTTTTTATTAAAATTAGGTTTTGCCTCAATTGAATAAACTTCAATTAGAATGCAAATTTTTATTTTAACAACAATTACATGACTTCAATACATTTATTATTAATAAATATTATTAAAATACGCCCAATAAACTTTTTCTCCGCAAATTTGGCACCCTGCATTTAAAGCCAGTGACTGTGGTTCGAAGCACCCACTTCTGGTATTACGAAAAAAGGTAAAATTTACTTTTCGGGTCACATTTATTTCCTCAATGTTGTGGTTCTAAAAACACTTTCGGTATTAACACCCAGAAATTTAAAACTTACTTCATTGATACACTTCTCGCAAACAACTTCTTCTACGTAGCTGGGAAAAGATCCCGGTAAGTTTTTTTTCTGCATGCGTTCATGACACACGATGCCCTGAAAACTGGATTAAATTGAATTGTAGAGCTGGAAAGATGACTTACGTTTCCTGTGCAGTAACGATTTCCCAATATGGAAAATTGTTCGTATTGTTGCAAATGTAGCGTTGCTACTTGAAACCCCATTAAAACCTGAAAAAACAACACAATAAAATTGTTTAAGAACACTGAATTAATAAACCAGGAAATAAAAATTCATTTTGGTAGTGGAAAACGACTTGTTATTATTTTCATAATTTCCGTGTTTTTATACAGATGATAATGACTTTGAATTAACACCGTTTGATTAATTTTTTCAAATTACACTGTAAGCTCATTCCATGCATTCGTGATCTGAATTATCTGTCGGTTATTGCTTTCAGGCACGTCCCTTCTCATTTGCATTAATTGCACAAAACAAATTCTGATGTTTCTTGCACACAACATTTTAGTTCAGTAACTTTCAACTTGTTAATTATCACCTTGACCGATGTATTAACAATTGTATCTTAGTTCCAGGTCACTAAATTTACGCATACAATGGTACAATATCTCAGAAAATTTGCTAAGATCCGTTTACGTCTTTGGTACAATATCGGACATTTTCATGTTGTCGCCCGAGAAAATTTTGTAATGATTTGTACAAATTTGATTACAATAGAAAAATTCACACAGTTTCAATTTACAAATTTACAAAATCAGTTTATTGTATCATGGAAAGAATTTCTTGTAAAAAATGTACAAGGTTGGGTGAAAGGTTATTAAAGTGTGAATGATTGTTTTTACGGCAACATCAGATAAGATTACCATTAGGGAAATTTCGTTCCTAATCACTTAAATTAATAGAGCTCAGACCACAAATATTTCTGAATTGGGTAACAGCTATTCAATTTTGATTTTTGTGCTATTTCTCTGGGTATTAGCTTTCATGTTACTTAAGAGAAGAAATGATACCATAATGGCTCTTCTGACATAACTGTCAACTCAGCTAACATATGAATTGCAAATTGGTACATTGATCTTTGCAAAAACTGACATTACGAAGAATGCAGATGAAACAATGATTAATTTAGTTATAATGCAAGTAATCATGAAAATTATGCCTTGTCCACTTATGCAACGTGCGATCCGGGATGGAAATGCAGCTGGTGAGATGGGAGGATCATTTTTGGCTCTGTTGCTTCATCTAACGAATTTACCGTGTGATTTTTTTTATTGTGTAAGTTTAACACCACTTTTTGCTGTTCTTTTTTTCCTGTTGAGTCGCCCACTTGGAAAAACGAGACTGGATGACATTTTCGATTTCGTAAGACGTAATCGGTTGACTCATCCCAAAAAGAATTTGCTAACAATTCATACATAATTGGGACCGATTTTTCCATTACTAACATGCAGCTGCATTTATTTATGTGGGTATCAATGTTAATGTTGCCAGTTTTGGTAGAATTCAATCTTCGAAAGTAACAGTAGGTACTACCATGGTTGTTGCTCTTTGCGGTTACAACAGATTTTGATCAAAAACAGGATGTTCTTAAGGAAGACACTCATTTGATTTCCCAAATCTTGACCACATCGGATTCCAATCTCCCATCTGCAACTCCTTTTCTTAGAATTTGCACCGTTTCGATTTTGCAATTTTCATTCGTTCATGTTTATTTATAGTTCGTTGGTTTAACAGGATTGAATATGTAAGGACCATGAAAAAATGCCTACATGAAGTACATTGTTGTTCTATTGTGTAACTGAAATTTGAAAATTGGAATACACATTTATCATCACGATAACGACTTATAAATATTAAAATCCTCTCCTTCAAGGTAAATCGTACGTCTTCTCTGGGTGGGTTCTGTTTTATGGGTTCACACATAATAACATGGTTACATCTCAGACCTTTCTGTTACCATTTCTTACGCGTCTAAATACCACATAAATTCAATGGGAGTATTTTTTATAAAACTAATTGGACACATTTTTATTGTGTAATGTTATTCAGTGTCTATAATTTCGCTTAAAGGTATTCCAGCTATATTTCGCTTATGTACCTAAATTACTATGTAAAGTTATAACATTCACGCTGAATCCTAAACTGTGCTAATTTGTTTCGTACGAATTTGCTCTTACATTTTCTGGAGTTCGAATTTTCAAAAAAAAAATTCATGACTAAAAAAATTGTTGGTAAACTTACTTCGGTCGATTTCTCGCCTATTTTTGGAGCAAACGTAGGTTATATGATACTAATTTTACGCAGAATTTTCAATTCCAAATCAGGACTCAAAATGCAAGTACAACAACAAATAACTGAGTTATGGAGCCGGTTTACAAAAGCTAAATTAAATCTTTAATTTCTATTAAATCTTTTTCCGTCAAGCAATCGTCAAATTATTTACAAAGTCTAGAATTCATGAAAAGTCTGTTTCTACTTATATTATGGTCACTCAAATTTGGTTTTATTTGACTGTTTCGATCGAGATTAATTCGAACTGAATCTAACTTTCTTTTCACTCTGAATGATGAGATCTCAGTTCTTATAAACTAGACCTTCAGTAAAACAATTGATTCGGTTTTGTAAGAGTTTGAAGGACGTTCGGAAAGTAATTATGGTTTCGAGGAAAGTGGTCTAATTCAATTCAACCAACAAATGCGTAGATGAACACGAAAATATTTGTACGAAAAGGAATATACGTTGACGTTACAATTCCTAAAAATGCGATTTGTTTATTATTTTAGCATATTTGTTATCTCAATTTATAAAAAAACACTTTTGAAAAACTTAATTTACGTCTAATTAATTTATTTATTTAGTAAATGGATATCAGACCTTCCCACCCAAGCTCTGACAATGTTCCGAATTATTATCTTCCATTTATGAGAGTTTAGCCCACATTGAAATTCAAGATAATTTTCAGATTGAATAATAAGAGATAATTAACTAAAAAAGAACATGTAAACGGACGTAGTTCTTGAAATATAAATGAGGTGGTGGTGTTTCAAAAGGTTAAATCTCAAAATAATTCCCAGAAGATACAAGAAAATCCTTGAATCGATACACTCAAAAATCGCCAATTGTTCCAAACTTAGAAAACCATAATTTATGTGGTAAAGTTTTGATATGCCACTTTAGGATTCATGTAACTGCAATAAATCATGAAACGAGCGGCTACAAATAAAGTAATGAAGTTAACAACATTTACATAAATTTGCACATAATTTACCGGCAAATGATGTTTTTGAAGATCTATCAAGAGCCTATTTTTGTGTTTCTACGAGCTGCTGCACGTGACAGCGTAGTTGTTAATTTTTTATATTAATTTATTTAGTAAAATTGGTGGTATCACAGTCAATGTACTTTTGCTAATTGTCAGTTCTGGTAAATCAGTATTGCAACAATAAGTCGCGGAATTCAAAGATGTAGATGTGACCTTCTAGATAAATGGATGCATGGTTTGGGGTAGGGTGTGTCTGGGATGAACCAGCAGAACCACGGTGGGGGCTCTTTATATAAACTAGATGAAATACAAGAGTTACCACTGTCTGTGTTTTTCATATCTGTGGATATATTATATAAAATGTACCTGGTAAGCTTAAATTTTTATTTTTGCTGTTTTTCGTAACAATTTATACAAATTATTTGTTTTAAATTTTATTGTTAAATTTAATTGAAATTAATTTTAATAAACGATCTATATTTTTTTTCCGTACATAATAAGTATCTAACAATAAGTGTACATTTCATTATTTTGCAATAAAAAGTCATGAAACATAAATATCTAATAAACTAAAATAAGATTTTTTTTTCTCAAAAAAAAACTTATTACTTTGTGTAAATAGATTGGAAAACTTAAAATGAAATTTTCAATGTTTGCAATATTTTATTTTATGTACTAGTTACTACTAACATTTTAGTTGATTTTTGCAACGTTCATCGCCGCCTCCGTGGCCGCCCCCCAGCAGAACTACTACCAGCAACAGCAATACCAAAACCAAAATAGCGGCGGCAAATTTGTCCCCATTGTCTCCGAGTCAAACGAGCTAAACCCAGATGGTTCTTTTAGTTACAGGTAATTACATAAGTCATTCTTGATTTCCATCTTCTCTTGACACTTGAATGGCCAACACGTGCTTTGAGCCGTCTAATCCCATTACATGTTGATGTTCCACAAAATTAGCATAAAATTAAAATTCGTTGCAGTTACTCTACTGGTGATGGTCAACAAGCTCAAGCTCAAGGATATTTAAAAAACGCCGGTGTCAAAGATCAAGAAGCTGAAGTAATTCAAGGATCTTATTCATACACTGCTCCAGATGGTACTCCAATTACCATCACGTATGTCGCTGATGAGAATGGTTTCCGGGCAGAAGGTGCTCATTTACCGACGCCACCGCCTATTCCGGAAGCTATTCAGAGGTCTTTGCAGTTGATTTCTCAGACTCAGAGAAATCCACAACCGCAGTATCAGCATCAACAGCAATATGATCAAGGACAATATCAGCAGCAATATCGTCCACAAAGACCGAGACCTTTTTCACGTTTTTGAAGATGCTTATGCTTTGAAGATGCTTATGTGGCCAGTGACAATGTACATGAGATGATATTGTAAATATTTTTGTATTGCTTTATAAACGATTTTTTATAAAAGTGAGAATTCTCGTTTTATTAGAACCCAAGTTTTTTGTCTGATGCAACTTGAAGTTACATCATCACCGTTTTTTTTCTAGTTTGTTTGTATATCTAAATGTCATTGTTTATTGAACATAAATCTCCAAAAAAAAAGTTTCTGCACTCTTCTGTTCATATTTGGGTCTTCTTGTGGGTGACCTGTTACCTGATTTTTGGAATTAATGTCTTGTTTATGTTAAACTGGTATAATTTAATTACGTCAAACAGGTGCTGAAGTAAACACTGCTATAATTAATGTTGGTGTAAATCACGAATAATATATTATGTGGAAATATATCAAATTTTAAGTAAATACCTTTATAATGATTTTTAGCGTTTCGAATTTTGTTATTACTACCTACTCTAATGTTTTATAAATGTTAATTTTTAAATCCACTCAGAGATTATTTTTTTACGTTCTTAATAAATGTGATTAGGTCTGATAAGTTCCAAAATTTTCGGTAATGCTGCTGAAAGGACACATTTTAGAAATTTTCTTCCAGTGTACTAACTAAACAAAAATTTCCATATTTTTTGTCAAAACCACTTTATAGGCGATTTGACACGATCACATTTTTTCTCAAATTTTTATGAATATGTATATTTTTATGAATAAAAATTTGAGAAAAAATGTGATTGTCTCAACCCGCCTTAACAATAAAAAAAAACAGAAAAAAAATCATTATTTTAGTAAAAAAATACGCCATGATATTAGGGGCATTTAATGTAGCAATCGATTGGTGATTTTGTGTTTTAAAACGATTTGCATCAGGTGTTGAACATCTAAAATTTAATTGTCATAAGAAGCTGTCATAAATTTGTGTCTGCTTCCGCCATATTCAGAAGATATAGAACCCAACGAGTCAGTAAAAAGTTAGTAAACGGTTAGAACCTTTTCAGAACACTCAGAAATCTCAAAATCACAATAAATAGTCGCGAAAATTGACGGCTTCGATTCAAGTGTAGTCAATCATGCACATTAAAAGCGATTAAAGCAATCATAAAATTTGAACAATGCAAAATTTTGTGATTGATTTCAATCTGATTGCTTCCGTTAAACACGAAATTGTTAAAAAATACTTTTTGATTGCAATCGTTTAATGCATTGAATGCCCCTAATGAAATTTACAAGCGATTACTATTAACTACTTGCATATCAATTTTTTTTAAATCTTCATATATTTCAAAAATTAAAAAACGTCAAATTAATTATTTTTTTCATAAGTGTATTGTCTTCTTAAATTTCTTAAACTGTATCCAAACTTGTAACTTTGAAAATTTAAGATCGACACCAGAATGTGTTTGACCAGGAGTTTACTCACTATATTAGTGCAAATTTTAATAATAATTTTAACAATACAGTAGCTAAATTATTAGTCTTGCCTATTATTTTTTTTTGAACAGCTCTAACAATTTTACTTTTATTTTCACAATCATCCGTGGAACAGAACTTGAGGTTATACACTCATCAATACATAGTGCAAATTTAGCTGCCTACGCTATGTTTGCGTTCTCCGAGAAAATAAAGTTTTATCTTCAAAACTGTACCAAAAAGCTGCATCAAAAAATTGACAATTTATTGTTTATTTGGCCATAGACATGAAAATAGAGCACAAAAAGAAGTTCTAAAAGAACACATGCTTTTTGATATTTGAACGCAGTCTAAAAGATGGTTATAATTAAATTTTATTTCGAACTTTACTTGCTTTACATCTCAAAATGGTAGCAAATGTTATTAGTTATTACATATAGAGAAATGTTAAATTCAATATTAAATTTTATACCTTATTTGATTATTTGTATGCATGTAACGAAGAATGTTAAACTTAACGTGTTAATAATAATAAAAATAAAAAAATCGACAGAAAAAAGTTATAATTTATAGCTCTAAATACAGGTCAATGTTATTAATTTATAGCATTATTACGAGTATATTAATTTGATTATTATAAAAAGTGACCACATTCGTCTTGTTTTCAGTGTCAATAAGGTGTAAAATGTAAATTTCCCTCGTAAACTTTATCATTGTAAATATGTAAATTCTCTTACTATAAAAACTGTCATCAACATGACAATGCCAAAAAAGTAAGAGCACTACTTTCTAGGAAATGCATTACCTGATTTAAAAATAAATTAAAGAATTTAGGAAATGTATTATCTTTATAAAAAAAATCTCCAAGGAGGTCGTCTCCGAACTTTATGGTTTTGGTAAATTAAGAAAACCTGATCATATAAGTATAAAGCACATCAGAAAAAAGGTGTTTTTGCAAAAATCTGATATTCTAAACCAAATGTCACATAGCCCCATTATTCACTGCGATCTTCAATTTTGTATTGTAGTTTCCATAATTCATAAACGCCGAAAGCGCCAATTCATTCTACTGTGCTTGAATATCAATTAAATCACAGGACAGATGTTAAAATGCGTAGGTTAAGTTCTTAAGATTTTCAGCTATATATAGCCACAAATGAAAGTGGTCTTGTACTAGACAACGGATCTCAACCCGTAAGAGGTAAACTGAGTCGTCGAAGATGACCTGCTTGTAATTGCATAACACAGTCTCATCTTTAGTTTGTCGGTAACTGGGACATGGCTACACTGGCATCAGACACTGAGCCGAAGATAATATGATGTTAAATATTTTGTGTGTGTAGTATTTATTGCGTAGCAGAAATATTTTACCAAGCTTCAGCAATTAATTACATAAGAGTTTCTTAACAAAATTTGTGACAATATTGAATTATTTTCTCGTGGCAGCTTGGAGTTTTCCAAGGAGCGGTTCACGTTGAACATAAAACAGGATATTAGATTTGCATGCTCTTCAAACTCATTATGAAAGGGATTTACTGTGGTGACCTTAGCCACTGAAGCAGTTTCATTGATGGATTGAAGAATTGTACGCAATTCTTTGTGTCAAGTTGAGCGTTATAATGTGACGATGATTTTATTGTCTTTAAACTGACACGTTCCGTCAAAGGTTAACGCGAAGAATATTCTCATGAACCCGCTGACAAAGGTAAGTACATCAGTTACCCTTTGCATAACACAATGCACGATATAGACGACTTATGTCTGCTCTTTACAATACCACGGGTGTTCCATTGCATCCACAAAACAATGCGGAGTAGTGTGAAGGTGGTTTTATCCAAACCATCAACTTCACTCAACACCAACACTAAGTTTGGAGACAAAGACATGTCATCCATACACCTGCACATGCTTTCAATGATTTAATCTGATTTTAACCTAATTAGGACTATCACGTTCACGAGTGCGACATTCCCCACAGTTGTTAGATGTCTGCTATGTTGTAATTTCTTTTTTGGATTTTTATATATCATTGGTTTTCTATGAAGACACCAATTATAACATCTTGTTGACATTAACGTTTTGTCGCCATCTTTGGGTAATTTTGTATCTACTAATTGTTAGTGAAGAATAAATTAGCCATTTGAGAAAAACATTAAGGCACTAATGAAGCCTTTTCAGCGATTTGGTCTTAAATTGTGAATGTTTACCTAATATGGATACAGGACTAAGTGAGATTCATCCTTGCAAGGCTTGGGACATTGCTCCAATTTTTGAGATGAACTTACTGTTACGTCACTAAGAACAATGGATCTTCATTTCCATTTAAATTAAAATTAACCACATTCTTTGGTGGTAAAAATTATAATTAAATAAATGTACTTGCCCAACTTTATCGATATTATCGCTTGTATTAATACGGGCAATTAATTATGATTTATGCTTTATTAGCAATTTGGAAAAAAATTACATACTTATATAGGAAAGCGATATGTGTGAAAGGCGCTTCAAGTTCTAAACGGGGTAATTCATGATGTACCATCCTTACTTTTATTTTCATGAAGGAGATGATCTCGTTTCGCTGTTCTGATTAATTCTCCAGAGTGGGGTTGTTGTCTTTTACTATACTTTAAAGTAAGTATATAAAGAGGATGATCTTATAGAAACATTAGTTGGTACTCATGTTAGTTAGTAGTGGTTTAGGGAAATCAATATGGTGAAACTGGTAAGTGAAAAATTTTCATTCTTTGGATTTAAGAGCTCAAAGTGGTACCAAACTTCCAAAAATTCTAGGTTTGGGTATCGTTTGTGATAGGAGTGTGTTCAGCAGCTAGGTTAGAAAACACCTATTTGCCTCCCAATGGCGCAAGTGGTGCAGGGGGTGGACCTGGACTAGGGGTTCCAAGACCTGGAGGAAACGGGGGCGGACGTGGTATGTATCAGTGCCAAAAACTGGACAGTTTTTCTACAAATTTGAATTTTAAAATACTTCTATTAAAAATTGAAATAATTTTTAGACAATTCTTTATTGTTTCTTGGGTTATTTAAACATTTTAAAGTTATTTGCATCGTGTTAAAAATGAACTAAATCTACAGGCAAATTTAGTTGTCTTTAGACCTTCTATCTTCTTTTCTTATGAAATGTTAGCAAAGTCTTCTTTAGATCATAGTTTTGTAAATGGAGTTTCTAGAATTTTTAGCCTTTTCAGATTCCCTAGTTTTCAAATTTTGCTTCTTTAAGTTTTTAATTATTTGCTTCTTCAAATTCTTAATATTGTTCAGTTCCATTAAAATTTTTAGATTTTTGGATTATGTTCGATTTTTCAGTCTTCTTTATATTGCCTTGTTTTAATCGTCTTTTAGACTAATTAGTTAGTTAAAAAATTAATTATAAGAACCGCTTCTTCATGTCAACTGTAATCAACACTGCTTGTCACGACTTTTATTATCCCCCTGTACTAATATTATTCGGACAAAGAACAAAAATCTATTAGTTAATCCTCTGTATATGGAATTCAGTGCACCGTGATAGGTTGCTCTTTTTCTAAAACGCAATACTCTCATTCTTTGCTCTGTAACAAAGTGATGGTATCAACAGTGTAATAAAGGAAGCGCGCTTGCATGTACTTATGCAAAGTGCGTGTCGCTTTTATATAAATCTCGACTATAAATCTAATATGTTCCATAAATACTCCGCACCTTCTTCCTTCATTGACATTTTTCCTCAGGAAATGGAGGACCACGACCAGTTTATGGAACTCCTGGCGGAGGTGGTGGTCCCGGAGGCGCTGGAGGTGCTGGCGGCGCGCCAGGTGGAGAAGCCATTCCCATTTTGTCGTACGAAAACGTAAATAACGGTGATGGAAGCTATAAATATAGGTAACGTAATCCGAAAGTCTTGTCCGACGTGCTTAGAATGTATCTCTAGCTACGAAACTGGAAATGGTATTAAAGTGGAAGAACAAGGGGAATTGAAGAATGCAGGAAGCGAAAACGAAGCGCAATCGGCTGTTGGGTCGTTCTCTTACACCGCTCCTGATGGACAAGAAATTAAAATTGAGTACACCGCTGACGAGAACGGTTTTGTACCCAAAGGAGCTCATTTACCGACACCTCCACCAATCCCTGAAGAAATCTTGAAATCCTTGGAGCAAAACGCGGCGGAAGAAGCTGCCGGTGGTGGTGGAGGCGGTGATGGAGGAAACGGAGGAAATGGTGGAAATGGATATCCTCGTGGTAACGGAAACGGTGGCGGTGGAGGAGGAGGTAACGGATACAGATATTGAATCAATTTTCACCAAATTGTTCGGTAGTAATGTGATGTTTAGAGTTTCCCACATATTTCATAAACGTGCAATCGTAAAAGTAGTATGGTTATAAATTTGCCATAAAAGTAAAACTATTCTGTAGTAAATCTTATAAATCTGTTGAGGTTCTTGACGACTGCAATGGACTGGTTATTGAATACTCAATATGTGATTATATCAGTGTAATATTTATGTAGGTATTTATGCATTTATCTGTATGGAGTAAGATATGTGTAATAAAAATAAATATACGATGTGAATTATAAATTGTGTTTATTAATTTTCAATTTATGAATGATTGCTAATTAATTTTTAGTTCTAAAAGTAGGTCAAATGACAAAGTATTGTCCTGCAATTTTTGAAGACTGTAATAAGATGTTTTGAGTCCTAAAAATAAATTTAAAATTTTGTTAATTGGCATTATTGTTATTAAGAGCACCAATAAAAGTAAAACCTCTAAAATTCATTAGTTTGGCATTCAAACTAGGTATTATAGTTATTTTAAAAGTCCTTTTCTTTGTCATTTATAAAAATTTGTAGTTATTGTGTTTAAGAAAGTAGTTTTTCCAAATTTCATTTAAAATTATCAGAGCTGTATATTGGAACATTTCCAAAAAAATTAATAGTCAAAAGATTGGTGCAAGCATTCAAAAAATCTAAAAATTTGGATCGTTTAAAATATAAAAATTAATAGATTTATCAAATTTTGTTTTCGATTGAGTACAAAAATGCAACTAAACTTTTCAACAATACAAATTGCATCTGATTATGCCAGTTAAAGGCATATGAAGGATTTAAAGTAAGGTGTGAATTTAAAAGATGTTCGTAAATCCCAAGAGAATTATGTATATAGAAAACAAGCGTCCTTCAGAGAACGTACTTGAAACAAAAAGCTTTTACCTTTAAAAAAAATTTAAGCAAGATTTTTGGTTTCTAGTTTTAAGCAAAAAATGTCGCGTAATTAGATTGTATTTTTAAAAATTCAATAAACGTTTTCTGATAGATATGCAACTTAATTAACGTTTGAGAATTATATGTGCTGCCTATCCAAATTCCAAAGAAGGTAGAAAATTTGTCACATTTTTTAATGCAGTTGGGGTATTGTTAATTACCGAGTATTTTTTATAAAATACTGGAAAAAGACTCATTTACTATTCTTGAATGTTTCTTTTTGTTTTGTTTCTTTTGGCGAACAATTTTTATCTGTAACTAATTTGACTTTGGTATTTTTTTTTATAATTCAACAAATATTTTTGATACATTCGATTGAAGCTAATTACTCTCCAAGAAAAGTACCCGAGGACATTTAAAATTCCACCTCAAGAATGACCTGTGAAATTGCGTAACTTCGATGTCTTCCACCGTTACTTGTGACACAACTAGACGCAATTCTTCATAAAGCTTGCACGAATAATTCTTCCATTAAATGGCTTTTAATAACAATAAAACAGTTTCTGCATCAATTACGGCTCGTCCTTGCAAAAGTATTTCTTTGAAAGCTCGATAATACGACATTGCATACTACTAATAGTGCCATTAATAATTGTAGTTCTTCCAATCCAACTTTCTGTGAAATGTAGGCGTAATCTGCAAAGAAAGATATTGTGTAAGCAAACGTAATTCGCGCAGTTTATCGTTGCAGCACACTTTCATCTCATAAAATGATTGACATCATTTTGCAGCGTCTTTAGGAAATCCCGAAATGATTCACTCGCCTAAATCTGTCAAGTCTAAGCCTAAAAGAAATGACTACTATTTCTAATGATTGCCGATGGGGGTTACATAATATTGATTTTCTGACCCCTGATTTCAGATATGACCTTTCTCATGTATGGGATTTGGTTTTTGAACCTCCTTGGTCTGCATATAATTGCATACGAAGATTTAGAAACGGCTCGCAATTTTTTACATAACCAAATACAAGAGAGCTAATTCGGCTTGCTTCATCTGCAAGTAGCGAGTTAAAGACAATCGACAAGGTTATGATAGGGAAACAACACCGAATTTTTATTACCACATCACCTAGTTAAATGAATCACGATTCATTCATCAATATTACAGATATCTGATAATTATATAGATGATAAAAGTCCAAGGAAAAGAGGAGGTCAAAAGCAAGAGATGTTGCGAGATTAAAAATATGGACAAGGAAGTGGTGAAGAAAAATTTATTATTTCGGCGGGACCACTCAGAGAAAGCTCCAGAAATTACATAACACTAATCTATTGAAAGTGTTGGGAGGTAAATTAAACCAATTACTAGAGGCGTAAATTGAATAATTCATGAATGAAAGCCAGTTATATCTAAACTAGTTAATGTTGTTTGTAGGTCAGTGCACGAGAAGAATTCAAGTTTATTTTCAGAGGTCAAGTGCAATGAAATAGAGCAAGCAGTGAAATTAATTTTCCTTTCGTCCAGAAGAACGCACTAGGATTTCGCTCGTATTAGCACATCTTCAAGGAAACCCAAACCTTAACCACATTCTAAGCAAACAAAAACAGTTAATGAGAAAATTATAATCATGATTTTGGCACCTATGACTTGTGACGGTACCGATCTATAGGAATCGAGTGAATGTGTTGTATTTATACAAATAACTGTAATGATGAAATCAAAGTTGAAGGTTTTCGTGTAAAAGAATTGCTTGTTTTTTCAGTCTTCATGTGAACTGTACTGCGACTTTGTTAAGTAATAAAAAACACGCTCAAAATTATGTGTGGAGTAGGTAAAAGTATTGTTAAATTACAAAATGTGACCGTTGGGTCATGATTTTTTCTCGGTGATGCAATAATGCGATAAACAGTGTTTGGCCTTTGTGTAATTATTTAAATCATGCTCGGAAAATTCAGAAAGGTTAAGTTTGTAAAGATAAATTAAAAGGAACACACTTTAATTAATTTCAGTGTGAATTTGAGACGAGTAAGACTACTGCAGCAAAACCAAATTGAATGATAAATGAGGTACTGAGTGATAAAATTGATAATTATGCATCGAGTTTGGTAACATTTTTTTCTAGCAATTTATCATGTTTCGGGAATTTCTAATTTTGATAATGAACTCATAAGCGCTTTCCTTTATGTTGTCATTGTCTTTTCTTCAACATTAAAATTACGAAATTTGGCTCGTCACGCCACTGACACTGTTTGAAGAACTGCAGCCAGCGTTCACGTGGAAGCAGTTATAAAAAAATATTAATAATAAATCGATAAAATTTATATTAGTCACTGAAGTTACAAAATAAAAACATGCAGTGTTTACAAATATTTTTTGTTGTTTTGTCCTTCTTAGATACCTACGGTTTAATGAAATTTTGCCGCAAGACAGTTGTAAATGACGTGTGGAGTAAGAATTTTGTTTGGTGATTAAATTCCTTGAACTACAAATTATTGAAGACGATTTTGTGGAAAAATCAAATTTTCCCAAACTTCCAATAGTTATGAGTTTTTTGTAACTACCTACCTACTTACATATGAAATAAAGAGGTCAAAAGTCGATAAATCTGCCACTTATTACAAACTCTAAGATGTATCTCTGAGATTGAGGGATTTTTGTATTTATTTGAAAAAACAATATTTTAAATTTTAGTTCTATAAAATTTTAATTAGTTAAGTAAAGTTATTAAACAAGGTTAATTTGCAAAATTTTGGAAAAAAAATTAGAGGAATTGGAATTGCCTCTCAGATCATCGTGGTGGAGATTTAAAATTCTAGTTCAAATTAAATTCAAAATTTCAAAAATTAAATATTCAAAATTTCGTAAATTCTAAATATCAGATGCCCAGTTTTAAAGAAAAAAATTGAGAGAAATAGCCTCCCAGAGAGAAGCAACGTGGTGGAAATGAGTAGCTTTGCTAAAATTTTTTTCTTTCTAAAATTTATTATATGTAATTTTGAACTAAAAGGAAAATTTAAATGAAGACATCAAACATAAAAAATTAAAACTTTTTGTTTATCCGTAATGTTTAGACCATTTTAAGTTCTTAAATCTCCACTTCTTTCCAATTAGATTTTCATCTAAAAATTTCGAGAATGTTTGACGCAATAGCTACCGGATCCTGTTATTCAACCGCCACTGCCCAAAACTCCGTCTGAAAAAAATTGTGAAACTTCTAACCCGATACAAATTTCGATAACTAACAATAGCTTGTAAAATTCCTCGAACAAATCGAACAATTTCTGCCCAAAAATCAAGGTCCAATAACTCGCTATAATGCACTCTTGCTTTTACAATTGCCCAATCTCAAATAAACAGTTTATTTACTTTAAGTATAATTAAAATCCACTTGAGCCTTTGTCGGAAGAGTTTTTTCTAGTAAAAGACATTAAACTGGACTCTGAAGGTCTCTAATTCGAATAACAATAATTACAAGAAAAGAAATTGGGTAAGTACGACTTCTGACCTTAAACTAAAGTGGGGGGTAAATTCATTTGAAGATGTGCTTCACAGGAGTAGGTTGGTTAGGACCAGGACGTGGGTGGGGGAGATTCGTAACGATCTTAAGGTATAAATATTGGATTTATCTCGTAATGAACATCAGTTAATTGTGGTGGTATTGTCATACTAAGCAAAAATGAAAGTGGTTGTAAGTATTGTGCCGCGGTGGTTTTGTGATTGTGCCGATAGTTAAAAATTTTGAGTTGTGATATTTTCTGCAAAAATTCCCGGACTGTGATTTTTTTTTTACTTTAATTAATCTGGTGAATCGCAACCTTTATTTTACCCAATGACATTGAATTTTATCGTTTCATCTCAGTTTTGCGTCTCAATTAAAATTTCCTGCTGCGATATCTTGTTTTTCTGCGATTTGCGGACTCTATAATTACCTTCGATTTCGTGTTTAGTTCAATCTAGGAAATCACTTGCAATTCTAGGCGCGAAATGGCACAACAGAGAATGTCACAACAATAATTAGGACTTTTCTAAAGCGACAAAAGAGACGCTCAATTAATGATCGTGGGAACTGATTTCAGATCGCTCTTGTTGCCTTGGTCGCTACAACGTTAGCTGCGCCACAGGGCTCTCAAACGGAACCTATTCCAATTCTTAAACAAGAACAAGAAGTTAATTTCGATGGTTCCTATAAATACAGGTCGGTTAAAATTAGGTATTAGTGGGGTCTTAACTGAGATTTTTAGTTTCGAGACTGGGAACAGCATCACTGCTGAAGAACAAGGATTCTTGAAAAATGCCGGTCAAGAGGATCAGGAAACTCAAGTTGCTCAAGGACAGTTCCAATATACATCGCCAGAAGGTCAAGTAATCCAATTGTCCTATATCGCTGACGAAAATGGTTTCCAGCCACAAGGTGACCATTTACCCACTCCGCCACCAATTCCTGCGGCTATCCAAAAAGCTCTCGAGTACTTAGCGTCGTTGCCTTCCACCCCGGAACCCCCATCAAGACGATAGTTTTTTATTTAATTTTTAAGTTGTAAAGTTCAGGTTTAGGCTATTGTTTGTCCTACTTTGCCATTTTTTGTATTTGACTGTTACACTGTATTATTGTATACATGAATGCACTGGGATAGACTGTCTGTTACAGCAGCTCCTGTGCCAAAAATCCAATAAAAATATTTATGTTGGAAATTATCGTTTATTGTTGCTACCTTGAACTGGTGAAAACTGCGTTATAATGTTTAATGAAATCTGAGACGTGGGGTCACATAATGGTCTCTTGTAATTACAAAACTCCTTTTGTTGGAGGTGAAGAAAGAATTGCAGCTTGAAAGAACCATTGAATATTTTTTTTAAGACATAAAAATAAAAATGGTGGACTGTAAATAAGGGTGATGTCGTTTTAAAGATTCAATTAAGATATGGATATAAATGAGCAAATTCTCAAGTTTATCGTTCTTATTTTAAATATAAGAGTTTATTTAGTGTCTGACGTTGGTAAATGGTATAGCAAACAATGCTCATGCTTTCACTGCTTCGCGTATAATTTATCACGATGTTATATAAAGGAAACTATAAATTAATTTTCAATTCAAGCAGTGAATAAATTTTCCACACATAAAAGTGTACTAAAATTATAAAAAATATTAGTTTACAACTAGACTGAGCATTTTACAATTTTTTATTACTTTTTTGTAGATCTAAATCTGACTACAAATTTTGAAATTTCAGTATATAGAAATGTATTTTAAATAAATAAAATTTGTAATTCTGACAGTTTTGACAGATTAACAGTAAAATTTAAGCTGCTTGCTTAATTGTTGTAACAGTTTACAAAATTTTAGAGCAATTATTGATCTACAGTATTAACCAACAAAATTTCAAAACTTTATAATAAATGTTACTAGTTTTGTCGCAGAAATACTTTACAAGAAAAGACAAGAATTCTAGGAGTACATATTTAATTTGAAAATTATTACGCCATTGTGTACCCAAGCCTCCAAAAATACTATACAATTTCACTTTCAATGCAACCTAATGGCATTTCCCAAGCAACCGTATAAACCAAATTTTTTCCAATTTGTTAACACGCGGTACAAACAACTGTTGTTAAGAACATGTTTACAGAGACAGCACCACTTTTAACCAACCTAAAATTCTTGTAAGAACAAATTAAATCATTAAAGAACAAGTAAATGAAAGAATCAATAGTGATGAAATTGGAAATTTCGTTTCGACACCTTTCGGACACATTTAGGAAATCAGAGCAATTTTATTGAACCGCGATTCACTAGAAGTTTGAGAAAAATATTTTAAAGACAAATGTCATTGTTTCGTCTGATGGGGCTTCTTACATCATTCGCTTACATCATACTTTAAAGATTTCCAAGATGTAGCACATATGCATATGGAACAGACTGAAAAATTAAGCCTCGATTTTAATAATTCCGAGAAAAACTAATGGAGATGTATAAACAGAACCGGTTTTGAATATATCGCTAAGATAACAGTTGTACGTGAAAGAAAAAATTTAATTGATGAAAGCTGCACGGTTCTTCACCAGACGGCCTTTGACTCAATTTATAACTTATATAACGATCATCTCCATGGGATAATTTGCAAATTTGGTACAATTAGTTAGAAGTCGCACGAGAAAAAATCTAATCTAAAGCAAACTTATAGAATGACACAATAGAACCGTGCACAAATTTTACATAATTCTCGGATCACTAGAGGGGACTATTTTGAATATAAATATAGAAAAAAAAATATTTGTGCCACAGTTGGAAGTCCACAATGAAACTGGTTCTAGTAAGTTCAAAAATCACACAGGAAGTCTCTGATTGTCATTTTCAGGTTACTTTATCTCTTTTTGTCCTTTCGGACGCATCTCCTCAGCATCACGTCCCTATCCTTCGACAAGACGCCGAAGTTAATCCTGATGGCTCCCACAGCTATCTCTACGAAACAGGAAATGGTATCTACGAGGACCAACAAGGGTACCAAAAAGGACCTGAAACTCAAGCCGTTCAAGGACAATACCAGTACCAATCTCCAGAAGGACACACGTTCAGGGTGGTTTACACAGCTGATGAAAACGGGTATAGACCTCAAGGCGATCATCTTCCGACTCCTCCACCGATTCCTCCAGAGATTCAAAAGGCGTTAGATTATTTGGCGACGTTGCCACCACGTCAAGATGAATACTGAATAAATTAATTTGAATTAACAGCATTTTTATTCAATGGTTTGCAAATTCTTGTGTTACACGTTTCGGCTTTTTGGGAAATGTCAATTCGTCAATAATAAGATAAGAAAATTTTTTTACAGTCTGACCAAGATGGTAATCATATAGTTAGACGTAAAAGAGCGACAAATTTCAATTCTTTCATTCTGTGACGTGAAAGTGCGATTTTATTCAAAACTCGGCAATTTTCACAATGAATTTTATTATATTTGAAGATATTAGCCGTGTCAACCCCACTTGTCCCAAATTTTGCAATTTTTTCACTATCACTTTTGTGGGAGAATCTGCGACTTTGTTGGCTTACATTTATATAAACTTACAAGAAGATGCGTCTTCGAGAATGAAAGTGCGAACCACACAATACAGACAGTCAATAAATTTATGCAAATATGAAAGTCATCGTAAGTGTTTAATACCACGCCATTAATTCCAAGTGTTAACTGGTTACGGGTCTGATGTATTAACCCCATAAATCCTAGTGTTAACAACACATTGTAGTGATATCATTTTAGATTTTTTTATCGGTCTTAAGCTTCTCTCTGGCTCAAGTGAATGACCAAGATGCTAAAACAGTTCGAGAACTCAATGACATTAATCCTGATGGTTCGTACAACTACGCTTACGAGACAGAAAACCAAATATTTGCTGAAGAACAAGGTTTCTTAAAGGATGGTACACAAGTGATACAGGGACAATATCAGTTCACGACGCCAGAAGGTCAGGTCATCAGGTTAGCGTATGTGGCTGATGAGAACGGATTTCATCCACAGGGTGAACATTTGCCGACGCCTCCACCAATACCAGCGGCTATACAAAGAGCTTTAGATTATATAGCTTCATTACAAAGAAGTTAATTGTAATATTTTTCTAATAAAATTGTAGATTTATGAGTTGGTTAACATGCTAAATTTTACATAATATGACCTTGAAAAAAAAGATAATTTTGACACGTGCTCAGGTGGAATTAAGGAATCGTTAAGATCTCATCAAATTGAGTGAGTGTCAAATTTAAAGAAAAAAAGATCTGCACGTTATCTACAAATTGCTACTTTAGTTTTTCAGTGAAAAATTTCTTAAATAAATAGTTTGTTGGGTCCTTAGCATTCTAGAAAAACCATTGTTCTTGTTCTAATTTTAGAAATGTTAATTTTTTTCACATAATCTTGAAGAGGTGTGCCCACGTAAAATCCAACAATAGGTCAAGACAAATTAGTAAATTATTAGACTACAAATAATAGTGTAAATGTAAATTTATGTAAATGTAAAACATAAATTAATTAATTTACTCTAATACTAATTTACTCTAATAATAGTAAAAAAACAGAAGATTCCAAGAACACATTTTTCAAGCTGCTTACTCACAGTTGTACAATCTTGTATAAAGTGTTGCCTATCTCTGTGTACTAAAATGTGTTTATATTATTTTTTTTATATAAACTTATAATATAAATAGTATAATAAAACTTATAAGTATAAAAGTATCATTTTAAAAAAATATTTATTTGGAATAAACCAGATTTATATATCTATATACAGGGTCTATCAGAACTAGCGGACCAAAATGAAACGATGTATTCACAATCTTCTGGGAATAATTGGAAAAATGTTTAAAAAAATCCATCTTTAATAGTGATCAGAAAATGAACAATTTAAACTAACCAATCGTGTTGCTGATGTTAAGTTACCTGAAAATTAGCTTTTCCTGCTTTATTTGTAACTATGGATGCATCTTAAATATTTTTGCATTGTTGTTACACTGACGTAATTTTTTAGGTGACGTCTTCTCATAAAAATTGACAAGTTTATTTTAAGACCAACAAAATGAAATAATAAACTCAAACTTTAAAATTAACAGAATCCGAAAAACAGATTAGTAAATGAATACAGAAATAACAAAAATGAATGAATTAGCGGTATAAATTTGAAAAAATAGGTAAATAGTTTTTAAAGTAAATGTTCAAAATTTCTTCCTTCCACTTGAATGCACAGAGCAGCTCTTCTCAGTAGACTTGCCCTAGCATTACTGACCATTTCAGCTGTTATTGAAGCAAATGCTTCTTGAATGCGGTTTCTTAACACGTTAATATTTTCAGGCATATTTCGGTCCACCAAATTCTTGACGTGTCCCCAAAGGAAAAAATCTAAGGGCGTAAGGTCTGGCGACCTGGGGGGCCAACGTCTTGGGCCTCCGCGGCCTATCCATGCATTAGGAAATCTAACATCTAAATGGTTCCTAGTTACATTTGCAAAATGTGCTGGGCATCCATCATGTTGGAACCAAATATTGTTAATGTCAACATTTCTTAATCTTTGTAGAGGAATATTGTCTAGCAGCATGTCCAAATCATCAACTAAAAAATTTGTATAAATTTGGCCGTTGAGTCTGGCGGGAAATTCGTACGGGCCAACCTGAAAGAATGTGATGTTTTATAATTGCGTATAACTTGTTCTCAAAACAATTTACTATGGCGTTCCCAAAAATTCCAGCCCAAAGATTGACAGAAAATCTTTGCTGGGGATTACTTTGCCTGAAGACGTGCGGATTATCCCGCCCCCAAACATGAAAATTTCTTTGATTGAAAAATCCATCTTTTTGAAAGCAAGATTCGTCTGTAAACAATATGCTTTTGACGAAGTTCTCATTTGCTTCATGTTCCCGCAGAAGCCAAGTACAAAACTCCACTCTTAGAGGATAATCTTCCGGCGTAAGACATTGCACTTTAGTATAATGAAATGGGTGCATTCGTTCGTCTTTAAGAATACGTTGAACAGAAGAGGTGGACATTTCAAGATTTCTGGCCACAATACTAATGCTCGTTTCAGGTTCCTCTTCAAAAATCTCAATAACCGCTTCCTCGTTGTCCACGGTTCTCGCAGTTCTTGGGGCACCCCCAACCTCCCTTCTGCATACTTTTAAATTACCAGATTCTCTTCCTCTCTGTACTAATCTTAAAATAACATTTCGGCTAGGCTGTTCCCTATTTGGAAAACGAAGTGCGTATTGCTGGATAGTAGCTGTTGCACTGCGATTACACTCTCCATACAACAAGACCATATCAAAATATTCTTCCGGGGTAAACATAATTAATTATTAAATACAATGAAACCACAAATCAACGTTTGGAATGACTGTCTAATTGTCAGAAATACTTTGTTATGACATAACAGTCAATTATTTTTTGCAACAATTAAATAGGTTTCTATGGTAAAAAATATATGTTTTAAGGTAATTTTACATCTACGACACGATTGGTCAATTAAAACCGTTCTTATTTTAAAAGCCAACAAGAATGGATTTTTTTAAACAATTTTCTCTTTATCTGCAGAAGATCATTTATCCATGGGATTATTTTGGTCCGCCAGTTCTGATAGACCCTGTATACAGGGTCCGGCAACACTTGTGTCCACCCCCAAAATCGTCTTTAATTTTAAAGTTACAATTATGAAAATTTTTGTACGCTCATAGTTGACAAAGCTCTAGAAGGTGACGCAAAAATTTATTTTTTATCACGGTTTGGTTGGCGTCGCGACGCCTAAGAAGTATAATTTTTAGCAATTTTTGAGTTTTTGCGGAAATATTCGCGAATTCAATTTTTTTTCAACATAACTGTGATACAAACATCTGAGTTTTTATTTTAAATCTAATGCAAATTGTGTTTAAAATTTGCGAAAAAAACGCTGTTTTATCAAGTTAGTTTTCAAAATTATGACAGCGCAGTGGCAAACTACGTTTACACCAAAATTTCACAAGTCACTTCATTCACTCTTATAAAAGTTAATTTTGATTAACACGGGCATGTTGCACTTTATGGACACCAGAAATCATTAATTAACATTGATAAAGCAACAATTTCATCAAGTAAGACTTTTGTTACAATCTAAAGCGAGCCAAAGGATAGATGTCATTTGTGACACAAGATGTTGACAGATGGGTGTAAACGTAGTTCCCAATTTTGACGTAATGAAATTGGAAACTAACTTGATAAAACAGCATTTTTTTCTCAAATTTTAAAGACAATTTGCATACAATTTAAAATAACAACTGAGATATTTTTAACACATTTATATTGAAAAACAATTAAATTAGGGGTTGATATCACAAATCCTCACAATTACCTAAAAATTAGATTTTTAAGGCGTCGCGACGCCAAAACTATGAGTGATAAAAAACAAATTTTTGCGTTAGCTTCTAGAGCTTTGTCAACTGTGAGCGTATGCAAATTTTCAAAATTTTCTCGTTAAAATTAAAGACGATTTTGGGGGTGGACACAAGTGTTGCCGGACCCTGTATATAATGTACATTATGTCCCCGGATTGAGTTCACAAGAGGGAAAAAACGTTTATTTTCCATTTTATAAAAAAATGACAAAGAAATAATATTTTTTGCTTATTTCAAAACAGATAAATCTGCCATTAAAATTTCAAAATTATTAGTTTGTACTCTTAAAATTAATTTTTTCATTATTTTTATTTATTAAATTTTGTAATCGTATTTAAATAATAGCAGGCTGTGGATTCACAATATCAAATAATGCGTTAAAGATTAAAGGAAAATTTACCCAATAATGTGTAAGTATGTATTAAAAAATTGGAAAAGAAATGCAATTGCATCATTAACAATAATTGAGAAAATTCGAAACAGCCTTAAAGAATTACGCGTTAGAATTGAACTATGTGCTAAAACAGGTAATGGGTCAATCAAATAGTGGAAATTGGTTTGAGTTAAAGAATAAAATTCATTCCTTTGACATTTTTTGCAAAATTAAAAATATAAAAGTTCTTTGTTATTTTTTGTTTTTTTTTTCGATTTTAAGAACACAGCTTGATAATATTAAAGGTTTGTTTAAAGATTTATTTATTTTAAATGAAGCAAAAAATAACGTTTTTTTTCCTCTTGTGAACTCAATCCGGGAACATACTGTATATATTATAAAAAATAATACATCTTCAACCATACCACCCTTGATGCCTTAAATAACTATAAATCTATAAACTATAAAAAAATGTTTATTGGTGATTTACTACAGAAACGCTAGCTAGCGATCTATAAACTGTGATTCGCCAGCGTAAAGTGTTTTTACCTCAAAAACCATAAGTCCCTGCACATTCTACGATACAAAAATCATCTAAAAATTTAATGAAGATTTCCCCACTAAAGTGCGGGCGTCCTGGGACACCATTAAAAAAATAAAAATAAAAGAGCAAGGATTCTGAAAATTACATCTCTGTTACTTAAATTTATTTGTCTTCTAGAAGTGTATAAAATACGATAAAATTTGCATAAGAAATCTACCTTTGGTAAATAGACTAAAAAAACGAAGCCGAAACGATGAATGAACGGTCAAAAACTACAACAAATAAATAATGCCAGTGACTCATTAAATAAATAAAACATGTTTTGCAGTTATTTTATTGTACGGTAAATTTACTCTCTTATGATGTAAAGTTTCTTGAACCGCTACTTTACGATTCAACAAATTTAATTCAATAACAATGAAAATTGAAATTAATTGTTGCAAAATTGTTAATTACTTTCAGATTAACAACACCATTTAAATTGAAATATTATCTGTAGACCAGGTAATTCATTATGGTCACTATACATATGTAATTTGCTGCTGCCATCTTAACTTTTTTCCTTAAATTTTACTTTTAAATTAAATCAATGGAAAAATTGTAAATGAAGGTAATTTAAATACCACAACTGGAAAATATAACTAATTGTAAAATTTTATTACAATTTTGCAGTAAAAACCAGTCCATTTAACATTCTTCATGAGAATCACAATAAATTTGATCACTTTCATCCCTGAAGGTCAATAATTCAGTCGCTGAATATATTTAAAAGTGATTTTTTGAGTAGATGCCATTGAATTAATGAAGATGAAGAAACCACTGTTCTAAATAAACACATAATTAAGAATTAGAACAAAATATTCCTAATTTTATGTCTCGGATAACACTTCTGTATTTTATTTAAATGTGTTCTTTTTTTTAGTAAAATTTAAATTGAAGACTAAAATCAAAAATTTTTTACAGACACTGCCATTTTATTTGCTCTCTTATTTTACAAGTTTCTATATTTACAAAAAAGAATGAAATCAACAACTCCTAACATCTAGAATCTCCTTTGTGGCTCTGGTGGTTGAGGATGAGCGGCGATCCACTCAAGAGCCCTCTGAATCGCTGGTGGAATTGGTGGTGGAGTGGGAGCAACAGGCAAATGCGCCCCTTGTGGCTGGAATCCATTCTCATTAGCAATATACTGCAAAATTATAGGCGTGCCATCAGGAGCCGTGTATTGGAACGATCCTTGAACTTCTTCAGCCTCCGCTTCAGGATTTCCTGCATTCTTCAGGTGTCCTTGTTCCTGCGCAGCAATCCCATTCCCAGTTTCAAACGAAGAGTGGTAAGTCCCATCGAAATTCACTTCTTGTTCCTGTTTAAGAATCGGCGCATCTCGTTCGGACCCTCCACGTTGCGCAGTAACGGCCGCCGCCAAAATTGCCAAACCAACAATCTAAAAAAAAAATAAATTAAACAACAGTTTATTTAAAAGAAACTTTCTTACGATTTTCATCATGTAATGTGTTTTCGGTGAGTTATTGATTCGATGTGACATCAATGGACATCTTCTCCGATATTTATACTACAGACCCGTTCGTGTTGCAACCAAGAAAAAAAAAGAAGCTCTTGTTTACCACTTGTCAAGGTTGGGTCTTCTCAAAACTGAAGGCCGACCGCAGGACGATTCTTTTTCTCAGATACCTTAAATTTCATTATCCCGGAAAATTTGAAAAGAAATCAGGAACATTGCTGATAATTCACGCCATAAATTAGATTAAGTCGTTGCGCACTAGCTGATTATCTTTCGTTTAGTCTGCAAAAGGTCTTCATGTCAATTATCATACGACCACGAAGCTGCAGAGCCGTGGGTGTGACGACATAGGAGGAGCAATTCTTTACATTTCTTGATATAAAAAAGGTTAATAAAGTAACATTTATATTAAAATATGAAGATTCACGTTCTAATCCGGGATTAATTGGCTGAAGCTTACAAGTTTTTTTATTTTAATTGTTTTAATTTTGCTTAATCCTGCTCGGAATTCGATACCACCTTAAATTATATTCTACCGTTTGAGGTTTATTGCCCATTTTATAGTGACGATCAAAATTCAAGTACAAATAACTCATGTATATAAATAATAACAATTTCCCTTTCATACTTATCAACGATGTTGATGGAAGAGTAAAAAAAAATACGTGAAGTTTTTTATAATTCAAGAAGCTTTTAATTAAAATTAATGAAAATTACGTAAGCGCAAAAGCACGCTTCGCTTCTTATTGCTATGGAAAATCTGCATTTTCAGACCATAAACGTTGGAACGTTGACAAAACAATAGATCCAAATTTGTCCACTTTCTACATTATTACAGTCCGTTTTATTGCAATGCAACGCCACGTTCTTCAGTCGAACACCTTTCAATAAAAATTAAATTTTTCCGTCAAGACATGCTCATGCATTGAACATTTTCGCCCTCAATCTCGTGACTAAAGATGTTGCAAGTTCATCAAGCAAATTTTTGACTAATTGTTCAATTACTTTGAACTTTATCCACAAAAATGAAGAATGTTGATTAAGCCTTTGAGAGTGTTTTTCGACAGAAATTTTGCAATGTTAAATTAAAACATTACGAGAATAATGAGCATAATTTGTTAACAGTTCTTGACTTCCTGACTTACACAATAATTTGCTTGTGCTTGTCATTTCTCATTAGAAGTGCATACGTTGAATTGAATTAAGAATATTGTAAAAAGGTGAAAGTAAGTAAAATTAGAACTTGACACTTGACCCCATTTCGCATTTTATTTAACACAAATATAAATGCAAACTATTGTATTTAATGGCACTACATGTGATATCGCAGGCAACAGATATAAAATATTCACTGAGTAATTCTAGAACCGTTTTCCACCTTCTGGTGGCTCGGGATGGGCGGCAATCCATTCCAAAGCCCTTTGAATTGCTGGAGGTATTGGGGGCGGCGTAGGAGCCACCGGTAGATGCGCCCCTTGCGCCTGAAACCCATTTTCATCAGCTATGTACTGCAACGAGATGGGAGATCCATCAGGGGCGGTATACTGAAAAGAGCCTTGAACTTGTTCAGCTTCATTATCAGGATTCCCTGCGTTTTTTAAAGCGCCTTGTTCTTGAACAACGATACCATTACCAGTTTCGTAAGAAAGCCGATAAGTGCCGTCGAAATTAACCTCCTGATCTTGACTTATGATTGGGATTTTTTCATTTCCGGTCAATTGGGCTGCAGTGGCCATCGAGATGACCGTCAGAATGATGACCTATGAGAAAAGAAAAGCGTAAAAGAGTACGGAAATAAAACACACTCACTGGATGCATGGTGCAGGAGATGCAGTTGCAATCTGATAATGACATTCTCTTCCATGATATTTATACCTTTATTGTTGGGCGCGACAATGCTTGTGTACTCATCCATGCAACGTCTGCAAAATTGTTCCAGAGCCGAATTATTTTTAAATGTCATCACTGGAACCGTAAAGGTAAAGATTATAATAAATTAAAAGCAAGGATGAAGTTATGAAAGTTTAATTCTTTCGCATTGAACAAATTGATTTAAAAGGCGTAAAAATGCAGCGTATGCACAAAAATGTAATAAAACTGTAAATAGTTACATCTCCAGATTTGCATAATATAGTCGTTAATACAAGAACGAGATGATTTACTTATATGGTGCTAAAATAGGAACCTTTAGGCATGAAGTACAAATGTTAGCTTCTGACATTTAATGGGTTAGAATGTTGTCGGTTCAGTCTTCTTTACTGCAACCACAAAAATGTTAGCAGTTGTTTTTATATCCACACAATTTCATAATTGTACAAACTGTGATGGTGCATAAAGTTGACATAAATTCGACAAATGTGTGAAAAATTGTATGATTACTGCGAAATTTTGAACAAAACTATTAGGGGCACTTTCTACCACGGTTTGGTACCACTGATTCATCCATTTACACGGATCTTAAACATTTAAAGAATGGTAGCGATAATGTTTTATTACCACTAATTAATTCATGCAAATTACTTAATTAATCGTAATGTTTCCCACTTTTGACATTTACTAAGCGCTTCCTAAAATTGATTTAGTGTCATTGTGAAACTAACATTTTTCGTCATTGAATATAACTTTTCAAATAACGCTAATCGTGGTATTTATTGTAGTATAAAACATTCAAGCACGACTCCAAATACCAGAAGATGTACGTGTAACCTCTTAGGCTACAATTGAACTATTATGAAGGACATCACTTTTGTTGAAACCGAATTAAAATTATTCTAGTCCGAGCTCAAATTACACGTTACCAACTAACCGTGATTATCCTTACTTCACTTACAATTTTTAATTATGATAATCCCCACTGGGATATGAAGACTCCTGTTTAGTATTCTGCACAGCACGTAATTTTCTCGATATAAATTATTGATTTCGATGACGTTGCGTGACGACCTTATGGACGCGAAATTGAATAAATTTTTGACCACCATCATAAGTTAAAGCCGACAGATTCTGTTCAAACAAATGTCAAAGGTATAATTAACGAAAATCCAGAAAACTGACCCAAATTTTCTCAATAACACAATAATCAGAAACATGTGCGGTCCATTAATGTGGGCGTACAACGCATAAAAATATAAATAATAAAAAGCTTACCCAATTTTGTTTTTTATTTCTAAGAGTGTGTAATTGCGCAAGAACTAATTTAAGATGTAAAAATGCAATCAAAGCTGCACAGGTGATTTTGAAACACAATCCGGTAAGTTTCATAATAGGAAATTCAAAAGATGTGTCCACGAAAAATCGAAGAGCAGGTGGTTGGCCTAGAACTTTTAATTTCAACGAGTGCATAAAATAAAATTCTGCGTGTTGTATGAATAATTTTATTCGTGTAAATCTGGAAGGTGAGAGTTAATGGAATTGTCCACCTACGAAAGCTGAGTTGAACGTTGCACTTTACGTTCATTATTATTCATAGAAGAGATTAAATAATATTAGGTGCTTAGTTTTTACCCTTTAACATTAGATAAGTGCATGTGTAATGAAGTTATTATTATTATTTTGATCGGATTGTAAAAAATAGTGGTTTGGCATAGTTTTAAAGGTTAATATAAGGAATACAAATTGAGTTTGATTGTTTTGGTTGCAACAAAATTAATGTAAATTAAATTGTCGTTATGGCGAACATCATTTGCTTACAAATGAAGTATTTGCATTTGAAAAATTTACTTTCCAAAAGGTGTTAAAGATTTTAAAATTCTTTGGTAATAACTCTTTTGGATTTAGTTCAAAAGATATTAAGACTACAATTCCTTCAAGTATTTAACAATGACAAGCACCGCAGGGACTGTCTGCTGACTTTCTTCACATACTCATTTACATAAGCTAGTCACTGTCAGGAAATTTGATGTTATTGATTTTGTAAGAAACGTATAAGATTAATCGTATCATTATAACACCCATTCTTCTGCAGCATTTGCAAATCCAACAATATATTTATTATTACTATTGATTGGTTTATGGCTAATCAAAAAACCAATAAAACCATTCTTTTATTATCGCGGTTAACATTAAACTGTCGATGCAACACTGTCCATCAGAAAAAATAATATGATGAAAGGTAAATAACAACAGAAACAATAGCTATATACAGAAAAAAAGCCATAAAGAAACATTTCCAGAATAAAAAGTCGGAAAAAGGTATTTAAGTTAGGACAAAATTTGCGCTAAGTGAAAATATATATTTGCAAAAAATAAATAGCAAAACAAAATATTTTCTTAGTTTTAACTACATCAATCAAGTGTTTGCAATTAAATATAATTTAGTGTATAGCAAAGCTTTGTCTTTTACATTTCATTAAGAAACATCACAATGTTAGTTAAAGAACCAAACCCCTAAAATTAATTATATTGAAACCATTCAAAGATTGACAGTATTACCTCCAGAATTTTCTGAAACGTCAAATCAAACAACCCCAAAGGCGTAAATTTCACTTCTTCGTGAATGGTTTGCAACAACAACGTGTTCTTCTGCAAAATCACATAATAAAGATTAACTTTTAACTTATTTAATAATACCCTCAATAGAGTCTCATTTGTCTCAAAATATGAAGTGACTAAATTATCTAGAGCTCGAACGGTTTTTTTGTACTGAAAAAACTACTGAAGTAAATGCTGGATGAAACTAGACTTGAACTTACCCTCACTTTGATAATTTCCATGATAACAACAATGCAAAAGACAACAGCATTGCAAATCACCCCCATAGCTAACATTAAATTCGCATTTTTAGATTGAACGAATTTAAAATCTATAATAGCAATCAATAAAGATAAATTCGCCGATAAGTACAACATCAGTACACCTATTGAAAAAATCCCGACATTGTAGTCGACAATTTTTTTTAAAACTTGAATAGCTTTTGAGAAATCAACGATGTACTGTTGGATCCGGACAGAAGATGCGTCTGAACGTTTAATTATTTTAAGAGCGGTGGTCAAAAATCTAAATCGTTCTGCTACTGCCCAGGAGAAATAAAAGAAGTAAACAACCGAAATTGCTTGACTGTTTAAGTTCAAGCCGTACGATAATAAGTGAATTATACCTTCATGAAAAGTCGAAGTTAATATAAGGTAGAATAGGTAAAAAGTCCAAATAGAGAAGTAAATCCCAGCGACTATCACAAGAAAGAAATGCAAACCTTTGAAAGTCACAGTGGCGTGTAAAAGTTTCATTATTTCATCGACGTGATTAACTGATTCGAAAATCTTAAACAAACCAGAAATGTGGTACGTAACATAAAAGATTGTAATGGCATTTGCTAAAGCACAATGAACAGCCGATACTACTGATAAAAAGACACCCATAGTGAAAGCATCTGAGTCTGCAAATATGTCAATCAAGCGCATTGTCATACCAATTAAGTTCACCAATACTGCAACTAAAACTGGTTCGTTAGAATACAAAATTGAACTTCACTTACCGCAAGGGGTTAAATATTTTCGACTTTTCTCCACATACTTGTATTTTCCGGTTTTTAATTTCATTCTTTCGAAGGGAGCTAAGCCGAATATCTTGGTGACCGGGTAGAAAACGCGAAGAATATCCGTAATGTTCCCAAAGGGTGGAAAAATCATGGTGACAAGTCCTCGAGGTGAGTCAGTTGAAAGTTATAATTTAATGTTGTCAAGAATGGAAAGTGTGGCTCAATTATCCAGAGTTAGATATTTTATGAATTTTAAATAAGGTAATCGTTGCACCAAATGTGATGTAATCAGGATTCGTTTTGTAATTTTCGATAAAGTGCATTATGCGGATTTACATTTATATTCATATCTTAATGTTGTGGCACTTATGTATTAGTAACTTTTGCACATCCAAATTGGATTTTATGATAGAACTCGCAAGTAATGCCCAGTTAGAAATAAAATGTTTTGCTCAGGCCAAAATATAAAAAAATTTAAACATGTATTTTTATAATTTATGATAATTCACGCAGTTTGATCCGAATGATACATAATACCACGTAGGTACAAATTCTAATATTCCCGTTTTTATGTTCAAATAATATCTAAAAATTGCAAATATTATCGTCTACAGTTTCATAATAATGGGTTTCTAATGGTTTTTTTACTCGCCTAAATGTATCGTATTTGGGATGTTTTTGTCAATAAACTAATTGCAATTACGATTACTACTGATTGATTACTATTTCTAGGGAGCATATAAATGTTTTTTCAGAAGAGAATCGACGACAATTAACCGAAACGTAGAACTGTATTCGCAAGTAATATAAGTAAAAATTTAAAAATAGAATTTAATATAAAAGAACTCAAAAAATTTTGACACTAGTTAAACGAAGAAAAGAGAAATTAGAAACGAACGAAAAAAAAATTTCGATTCAACAGAAGTCGACTCCTGAGACTCATAAAAACCAAAATAAAGACATCTTAAATGTAAAACCTAATTGCATTTTCCCACTAGACGCTCGGAATCTGATTCAGAAACATCACAATGCTTGTCAAAGACCCAAACCCCTTAAAATAAATCAAGTAAAAATTATCGATTTTCATCGGCATTATCCTACCTCCAGAATTTTCCGAAATGTTAGATCAAACATACCCAAAGGCGTAAATTTCACTTCTTCGTGGATAGCCTGCAACAGTAACGTGTTCTTCTGTAAAATAAATTGTAAAAGGATTCTATTTTATATCTTGTAATAATTATTGTACCCTTATAAGAGTTTCATGTGTCTCAAAATACGAAGTTATTATTTTGTCCAAAGATCGGACTGTTTGCTTATACTGAAAACAATAAAAATGTTTGAGAATTTATCAAAATTTTGTAAGTCAACTTACTCTCACTTTGATAACTTCCATTATCAGAACAGTCAAAACGACAACTGCATTACAGATTATTCCCATAGATAACATCAAGTTTGCATTTTTGGAATGAACAAATTTAAAATCAATAATCGCAAGCATCAACGATGAGTTAGCCGATAAATATAACATGAGCACTCCTATCGAAAAAATTCTAACATTGCAATAAACAACTTTTTTCATTGTTTGGATTACTTTAGAAAAATCAACTATGTACTGTTGAATCCGCACAGAACTCGCGTCCGAATTTTTAATTATCCTAAGACCATTATGCAAATACTTTAACCTTCGTGAAATAGCATAACCAAAATAAAAGAAATAAATCACATAAAGCCCGTGACTATTCAAATTCAAACCGTATGATAAAAGATGAATGAGACCTTCACGGAAAGTTGAAGTTATTGAAATATAGATCAAGTAAAAAGACCAAATTGATAGAAAAATCCCAGCGATCACCAAGTGAAAAATATTTAAACTAGAGAACTTCACAGAGATTCCTAAGAGTTTCATCGTTTGATCGATGCGATTGATGCCTTCGAAGAGCTTGAATAAGTCAGAGATGTGGTAAGTGACGTAGAAGATTGTGGTGGCGTTTGCTAGAGCCCCCTGGACAGCCGACACGACTAACAGAAGGACTTCCATTGTTAGAGAAGTTGAAGATTCAAAGATATCCATAAAGCGCATGGTCACTCCAATTAAATTTACGAGAACTGCAACTGTTCGGGTTCAGTTAATAATGAAAAATAAAGTTGACTTACCAGAAGAAGTTAGATATTTAGAGTTTTTTTCTATACAGAAATATTTTCCATTTTGTAGTTTCACTCTATCGAATGGAGCTAGTCCGAAGATTTTTGTTATCGGATAAAAGACGTGGAGGACGTCAGTGATATTGTTGAAGGGCCGAAAAAACATTTTAGTGTGTTCGACACCTTAAAAAAAATCTATTGATTTTTTCGGTGTGACTCATTATACGAAGTGGGTGATATTTTATGAATTTTATATAAGCTGGTCATTTTCACGAAATTTAATATTATTGAAATTGATTTTGTAATAAAACTGTAATGTCAAACAAACACTTATATTCCTATTTCACTGAAGATTAATCGTTTCCTAATGACAGCCATTCTTATGCAGCATTTGTAAATCAATTAACGTGTATTTAAATATGTTTATTATTACCACCGTATGGTTTATGAGTTTATGGCCAATCAAAAAACCAATGAAACCATCCTTTCTTTCCAGCGGCTTAACATTAAACTTTCGGTGCAACACTCATGATAAATTTGTTTCTGTCCACCTGAAAAAATTAGCGCCAAATTTTTGCTATAGGTCATCGTTTTATGCACCGTCAGAAGAGAAATTAACTATAAACACGTAATCCACTGTAATCACCATTGTGGAAGAATTTCTATTAAAAATGTCAATCAGATTTTCCTTGCAGGTGTCACTGTGATTGATGAAATCTTTGCATTAACTAACAAAAGTATGCATAAAAAATATTGCAAAAATGTGAAAAAGTCAAAGTGTGGTGTAATTTAATGATATTTGATCCAATCAATGAGATTGAGACCTTTGCAGACGGTCAGAGGGAAAATGTTGGAGATCAAGCGCTGAAGACATAATCGTGAGTCGTAAAATAACAACAATAGTCCGATTTGTGATAACCATTGAAAATATTAGCTCAAAGATAATTCATCGCAATGACAGATATTTCATGTTCTTCGTCTGACGATGCATTGAAACGTCATTCATGTAAGAGGTGATGATCAAATTTTAACTTGTTTTATGTCCGTTATGTAAGTTAGTGACTTTGTTATTCTTCTTGAGCCATTAATTATTATTAATTTAAGATGTACTTTAAGTGGCTTCAACGCTGTGAAATTAAATTGTCTTCTACATAATGAACACGATAAATTTTCATTTGGTGTTAACATTTTCTAAATGTTACTGAGAGTGATCAAATAGTAAAAGTTGAATATGTTCAAAGAGATTTTCATGTTGTGCAAAACTTGATGGAATTTTTATGGTAATAATTAATAAAATGTGAAAATAATAGAAGCATCTCCGGTTACACATTCTTTACATTGTTTTCTAATAACAATAAAATTATTTCTGAGTCTTCAAATGAGTATTGAGTAAGTTTAGGTTAGAGTTCAAATGTTACCGATAGGTGTGGTGTGCTTTCAGAGTAAAAATTACCCACAACTGCCACCATTTCCAAGAACAACAGTCTCAACAAATTCCCGAACTCATTAACATAATTTATAACTAGTACCATTAGGTCATTCTTGACATTTCATCTTTCAAGTTTTGATGATTTTTATATCAGGAAGTAGCACAACCTCGACGCATCTATTATAATATTATTGTTTGATTCCATTCTAAGTTTTCACTGAAACAATAAGAGTTTCGTTAAGTCCACACCTTACACATAATTCTTTGACCTTCATCAGGTGCATTAGTAATTATTAAAAAATTACTCGTGAAATCTAAAAAAAATTACAATGATTCCACCGTGAGGTGAGGGTATGCGAATTTGCCCCTTGGCCGTTCATCTCAAGTATAAATTAGATTGTGACCTGGCTCCTCCACAGTGTTTTAGTGACCACCAACGGCATAATAATGCACTCTTTGGTAAGTAAATGTTGATAGTGCATCAGTTGAGATTTATTCTTCGCGCTGAGTAAGTCATAAACGATCCAATTTGCTCTTCTAAAAATTTATTTTTTTATTAATTTTTAATTTTAATTAAATCAGAATTCAAAACTTGTTAATTTTTTTTTCTTCTAAGCGCTTCTTTTTATATTTGGATTTAGAATTTAAGTAACATTTTTTCCAAAACATATTTTCTAGTTTTTAATCAAAACAGTCATGGTAAATTAACTGTTGACTGGATTAATGATGTATTTTTATTAATATTCATAATTTTGATGATTTAACGTAAAAATAAAAAATTCTGTGTATACTTTGCATCATGAAAATAATTCTCTTTTTAGTTTTACATATTCACAGTAAGAATTTATGGCCCAAGGTGTAATTAATGTAATTGTTAAATTGAACTTCAATGTTTTTTTTTATAAAATAAAAGTGACAGAAATTATTTATAGTAAAATTTTTGAAGAGTTCAAAAAGTTCAAATAGTTAAATACATTTTTGCCATTAATTTTCTAAAAAGTCAAGACTAGATTACCATAAAACGACTGATTAAGTTATAATTTCCACCTGTCCACATTACAAATTTCTCTCTACCATAAACGCCTCACAACTGTCCCATAAGTTACGACTACCATCGCCCGATTTCGTAACCCACAGATAATCTTCTTGGCAATCGCCGGCTGCGTGTTCGCCCAGAGAGGTGCCTACAGACAACCCCAGCCTGGCCAACCCATCGCCATCCTAAGACAATCGCAAGATGTGAATTTCGATGGTTCTTACCAATGGAGGTACCTATCTAAAATTTATCCGTGTCAAAATCCGTGATTAATATCTCTATTTTAGTTACGAAACCGAAAACGGCATCCAAGCTCAAGAACAAGGTGTGTTGAAAAACGCTAATGGTCCTGAACCGGCCGAAGAAGCTCAAGGTTCGTTCCAATACACTGCTCCAGATGGTACACCAATTTCCCTTCAGTACATTGCTAACGAAAATGGGTTCCAACCGCAAGGTGCTCATTTGCCTGTACCTCCACCAATTCCGCCAGCGATTCAAAGAGCTTTGGAATGGAATGCGGCTCATCCAGAAGAAGACGAACCTCAAGCTGGCCGTGGAGGATTTAGAAGGCAATAATCAGGGATTTGTCTGTGACCATTTTTTCTATGTACCATATTTATTACGGCGTGTGATTTATTATGGAATTAAGATTCGATTACGGATTATGCAAGACAATAAATTGTTAAATTAACAGAAATCTCCGTTTTATTAAAACCCAAACAGGAACCTTCTGGGCGTCGTGACGAGTTCATTAAAAATAATGGAATTACCGATTAATACCACAAATGAACATAATTATGTTATTAATGCAGGGATGTGCTTATTTTCATGTCAAAATGGAGGATTTCGCAATTATGACGAATTGAGATTATTGCGCGTCCATATATTGACATTTTGGAAAAGCTCAATGCCATTTGTTGCAAACACGATTTCTTATTTGGAATATTATTTGAACTACTAGTATTTCATGAAATGGTGACAACCACTCATTATAAATATTTTTATGAATAGAATTGTTGCTGGGGCGCGTCAGTGAAAGTTGCGACATTTCTCAAACGGTGTGGGAAAAGCGTCGAATCTTCGTTATTTATTAGGGCCATTACAAAACGATGCACTTGTTCATAATTAAGCAATCAAAGTCTCTATAATCATTTATACCTACTCTTTAGTAACAAGTATAATTAGACTAAATTAACCATAATTTTACCAAAAAAGCGAATAATTGTAATTATAATTTCGAAATACTGCGTGCTGATGCACACGCAGAAAACATCATTAAAAATAAACTAAAAGAATTGTTTGTTTCGACGCACGATTTAGTTATAAATTCATATTTTCAATTTAATGCAAATTATTAATTTTATTTGTAATTACATGGACATTATGATGTGTAACGCCTTTAGTCATGCATTTCTCTCGTAATTACAGCTCATTACATACTTGTAAGTGCAAACTACAAATTAACAAGAAGATATAAGCCGATTATTTGCAGTTGTAACTAATAACTTTCAAGATTGTATAATTTTATCGTAATTTGAGGAAGACATTTGATTAGAGCTGTTTTGAGAGGTGTTTAAATAAAAGATTTGATGAGGAAGGCCACTCAGGAAATTTCGATTTTTAGGACTTAATTAAATAATTAGAAAAGTATCGCCAATTTGATATGATCTTGGAAATGTTAAATGTGCTAATTGGTGTTATTTATTAATACTAATTTATTTAAGAGATTTTTAAAGTCATTGATTATTTAGAGAATTTAAGGACTTCAAGAATCTTCAATATTTGAAAAACCTAAAGTTACAAAAATCATCTAAAAATTATAACAAACAAACTTTAGACCTTTTAAATACTGCATTACTGCTGAAAAGTCAGAAAAATTTTGACGAATTAAAAACTCGAACTTTCAATAATTTTTAAACTCGGAAATTTCCAGAATCTTGAAAATCCTGTAGTAGAAAAAAATGAAAAATGAGTTTTGACATCTACAAGCAATAATTGTGAAGCTCGACAGATCTTGTTAAACCAAAGAAAACTCGTTTCAAATGAAATGCAGATAATCGGTGCGAACATTAATTAACTATGATAGATCACACTTCACGGCAAATACTTTATAATTTCAATCTAAATAGCCGATGATGTAAACAAGATAATTATCAAATTAAATTCTAACCTTGTTTAGAAGAAAAATCCTTTCATCAGTCTTCTTCTGATCTTTTAGTGAACAAGTACGAATTTTTCCACGAAAACCAATCCGTAAGTAGAGAATTTTTCGACCCCATTATTTTGAATGAGTATGAATGTTGTATTTTACGACGGTTAAAAAATTATAATTGCATATAGGCTCTTCTAGCCTTGTACAGTACATAGCTTCGACTATTATTTATTGAGTAAAAGTAATTCTTACTGATTGCATGATTACTTATACGATAAGCAGCATCTCTATTATGCACCTGCTAAACTTGAGTTTTTTGTTCGTTGTTTTAAAATTTTGTGTCTGTCAAACGCCAGATGCACTTTCTAAAACCAGTGCTTATGAATATCAGCTCACTGATGATGGATACACTTTCAGGTAAATGAAGTAAAACATAAATTATGGTTTTAATTTTAATCTGCTCCTTCACATTTACATATTTACATGTACTTCCTGTTTGTTAGCTTTGAAACAAGTAATGGCATCAAACGCACAGAAACCGGGAAATCCGAAACAGTCAATGGTGATACAATCCTAAGAGTTAAAGGACGCTACGAGTTTACTGATCCAGATGGAAATGAGCAAGTTATCGAATACACGTCGGACGAAAATGGATTTGTCCCCAAATATCTCAGTTCTAAGGCCCGATTGGAACCAAAAATTGGCACCAATGTTCTTACTACCTTGATAGGAGGGAACAACGGGTGAAACGTGAATGTCTATCATCATCAGATTGTGCTGCTTCTTTGTATTTCTATGACATTTAATACCGTGTTCTTTGAATAAAAGAGTTTAAACAAACAGTCTGACATCATTACTCAACATTCCATACTTGCTTTTATTTGAGGTTCTTACAGATCTTCACTAGTTGTCTTCAGACCCACGAATTGAACAGTCACTTCTATGGAAGTATTGTTGGCGTTATTATTTGCTGGTTTTATTCAGATCGGTAACTTTCAAGAGACCGAAAATGTTGTGACAGAGAATGGATACCACTTCAAGTGAGTACAATGAGAATTTTCCTTTCAATTTAGTTCGATTTTAGGTACAAGACGGCCGATTCGGAGAGATCCGAAAATGGAATGTTTGATCCCTCTAAGGAAGAAAATGGGATAATTGTAAGCGGATATTATAGTTTTGTGGGAACTGATGGAAAAACCTATAAAGTTGAATATGTGGCTGATGAAAATGGATATAGAGCCACAGTCACATCAGGAGAAGGACCCAAGGCTCAACCAAAAATTTCTGGAAGGCCTGTGGCTATTGTACCATACGTTGGGTCTGCTCTTTTAGGTTCTTTAATAGGTGGAGGAATAGGATAATGTAGTTCCTAAGCATTTGAAGCAATTGATGTGCAGAGCTATTTCTACTATTTCATCTAGGCAGCCAGTTATACACATTTGTAATAAAAAAGCAGACGTCCTATAGCAAAGTAAATTTAAATAGATTCTAATATTATTCATTTAAAAATTGTTCTTATAATAGTCTAAAATTTCATATTATGTAAAACATATTTATTTCAATTCTTCCATCCTCTTGTAAACTCTGTGATCGCTACCAACAACTGCAATAAAATATTAATTATGATATTATCATAACTTTAATATAGTAGTCGGTATTTATATTTCGTTATCTTGCATATTAATCGGAATTAGAATATTATATGGCAAATCATCACAGCTGCAATCTTGCTCAATTAAAAACTGTGTCGGCATTGAAGATTTTATGAGACGAAAACAATAATATTTTATTAACAACTTTTTGACAGAAATATGGAAGTGGTTTCTTCATGAATTTTAAAACAAACCGTTGACATTTAATATTTAAATTTGGGTCAGAGCCGGATGGCTGTCCATAAAGTTATCAGGATGTTGTTATTTTTAGATATTTTTGTGTAGCTATTGTTGTCTGTTATCACTTGCAAATTTTTTATCTATTTTATGATATATATTTTATGTATCGTCTATGTAAATATTATGTGTTCTTTTAATTAAATTAAGTGAAAAACAAAGCATTTTTTGCTACTTGAATTATTGCTGGGTGACAAAGGTCAAGAATTTCCCAGACGAATTTGCACATCTTGTGGTTACCTGTTTTAATGGAAACCAAGTAGTCAATGCCGAAAGGTAGACTTGTCGGTAAAAAAAAATTAATATGGGAGAGTCTGTTTTATATTTTGCTAAGTGGATAAAATATTGCTGAAGCTTCCCACTGTGACAGTGGTTCTCAAAAAGAAATCAAGTTGAGAGATTTAAATTTATTATTAAAGAAAACTTTTTAGTTTGAGAGTTCTAAAAATAAAATTACAATTTATTGAAAAAAATCCATTATTTTTTATACACAAACGAGTCAGATGAGGTCACTTAAAGATGCTAAACGATAAATAATGTTTAGGCGTAAATAATAAAATTAAAAAGTAAAATTAGGAATCAGAGTAATAAATTTAATAAACCATACTGCAGCAACAGAAGTCAAGAAATTAAAATTACAGACAAATTATGTTGATTGTATTTTAAATCTCAATATAGTAAACTCTGAAAAACTAGTCACAATTTCAAATTTCGCATCCCTTAAGTTTGGGGAAATAAAAATAAAAATACCAATAATTTGTCTGATACAAGACAGACCGCACTGGTACATTAACTTATTTAGGATTAAATCCGGTCAATACCGTAATATTATCAATATTTTTATTACTAAAAAAAAATGTACAAAATTTGAAATTTATGTCCAGAGAGAAAAACTTCCTTCAATTTTACAAGGTTTTCTTTCATTTTACAATAAAATGTGTCCCCGCAAAAATTCCTTGAATTAATGAAACCGTGAAAACAGTGGGGCGTTGTTCCTTTGACATTCTTCTTTATAATAAAGTTGTATCATCTTACTGTTCATATTTATTTTTATCTATTCAAAACCAACTTTTTGAAACCACTGCTCATCATCTAAACTCAAGATTTGGTTTGATAAAGAGGGGGAACAATTATCACCAAGTCCAACCATTAAAGCTTATATGCAAATGCCGGATTGTCACATCTTCTATAAATTCACATTTCACCTCCACTTCTTTGCAGTTTTTAACTTGTCATGATGCGAGCTGTGAGTAGCAATAACAACTTTTCTCCTGTTTTACTAATTTTTTTTTTAGCTTTTGCTTATTTCGGCAGTGATTGCGTTGAGCGTTGCTCAAAATCGCATCGATGATGGAAGGTACTACCCCTCTGACGATGGACAGTACCGACCTGATAATTCAGGAGCGTACAATGGAGGAAACGATGGGTCATATCATCCTGATAACAGTGGGGCTTATGTTTCTGATGATTCAGGGAGATACAATGGAGATGATGGAAAATATGTGCACACGCCTGATCAGTTTGGCCCCAATGGAGGCATAGGTGGTGTAGGTGGTGTCGGTAGCGGAGGAGGTGTTGGCAGCGGCGGCGGTTTTGGGGCTGGCGTAAGAAGACCTGCTGTAGTTGTAGCTGTTCAGCCTGTTAGAAGCAGTGGCAGCGTTGGAGGAAATAGGGTCATCACTGTAACCGGATCTAGAGTTGCCGCTTCTGGATTTGGTGGCGCTGGGAGCGTTAGTGGATCTGGTTCTGGGTTTGGCACCTCTGGAGGTTCCGGATTTGGGACTGTTACTGAAACTACCAGAGGATCTGTAAGCGGAAGTGGATTTGACTATGGTTCGGTTGGAAACGGAATTGATTCTTCCACTACAGGATCTAGATTCGGTTCTGTTACTGGAACGAGAATCGCCAGTCTTGGCGGAATTGGTTTTGGAAGCTCGGGCGGTTACGTAAGTGGAACTAAATCAAGCACTCAAAGTGGAAGCGCCTATGGTTCACTAACCGGAAGTACAGGTTCCCAGAGTGGATTTGGTAGCGGAAGTGGTTTTGGCGGCTCCAGCGGAAATACTCATGGTTCTGTAACTGTAACTAAAACCAGCACCACCTCCCAAAGTGGATTCGGTGGTACCGGTGGAAACGCATACGGTTCTCTAATCGGAGGCTCAGGTTCCCAAAGTGGATTTGGCAGCGGAAGTGGTTTTGGAACAACAGGCGGAAATGTTCATTCTGTTACAGCAACTCGAACCAGCACCACCTCCCAAAGTGGTGGTACCGGTGGAAACGCATATGGTTCCTTAACCGGAAGTAGAACAAGCGGCGGTGGATTTGGCAGCGGAAGTAGTTTTAGTGGCTCTCCCGGAAATTTACATGGTCTGGTTACTGTAACTAAAACCAGTACTGCCTCTCAAACTGGATTTGGTGGCACCGGAGGAAGTTCATACAGTTCAGAAAGAGGTGCTTTTGGAAGCACTACCGGAAATGCACCTGGCTCTGTAACTATAACCAAAACAACCAGCACTGCCACACAAAATAGATTTGGCGGCACCGGCGGAAGTGCATACAGTGGATTTGGCAGCGGAACTGGTTTTGGAAGCTCCACCGGAAATGTACATGGTACCGTAAGTGTAACCAAAAGTAACTCTGCCTCCCAAAGCGGATTCGGTGCCACCGGAGGAAGTCCATACGGTTCCCAAAGTGGATTTGGCAGCGGAAGTGGTTTTGGAGAAAATCTACATGGTACTGTGACCGTAACTAAATCCTCCCAAAGTAGATTCGGCAGTACCGGCGGAAATGCATATGGTTCCCAAAGTGGATTTGGCGGCGCATACGATTCCCAAACGGGAAGTGGAGCAAGTGGATCCGGAGCTTATGGAAGCTACAGTTCCGGCGGTTCCGGTTCTTACAATACAGAAAGATATGGCATTGTACGTAAAGAACAAGATGTTAACCCAGATGGTTACCACTACGTGTAAGTTTTTCTTAAATCGTTGTTAATTTAATACTAAACTTATCATTTCTAGATATGAAACTGAAAATAAAATTCTTGGTGAAGAACAAGGGAGATTAGCAAACGCTGGCTCACAAAATGAAGCTTTGCAAACAAACGGTTATTACGAGTACACAGGTCCCGATAATGTAGTCTACAGAGTTGATTACACAGCTGATGAAAATGGTTTTGTCCCTACAGCTGCCCATCTTCCTGTGCCACCTGCAATTCCAGAAGCCATTCTTCGATCTTTAGAGTACCAAAGATCGCTTGGAGTATTATAATTTATTGTACCAATAAATGTGACTCTTGAGGTTTTGTCCGATGATGTATATAATTTAACTTTTAAGAGCAATAAATAAAAATGTGCTTATGAGTGTGTTTAGATTATGTAAAAAAACAAAAACTTGCAAAAAAGCATTACTAAAATAAATAATGGTCTAAATAAGAAGTTAATTAGAGGCATATATATGTATCTGTTAATTTTTACATACTTGCTACTCAGCGATTAATTAATGAAATTTGGAATAGACAACAATTTATACATCGTTGTATTACAAATAGTATATACATTTTATTAAAATCAAATAATTTATAATTTGAAATTTAATTCGTTTTAATTTATTATTATTATTTTCCAACGACAATTGGGGAATATAGGTAAATAAATAATATACCGTCATAATGTAACATAATGAAAATAGGAGAATTCTCTTAGAAAAAAGGTAGCAAATGCAACAAAAAAGTTCTTCCTTTTTTAGATTCTATACTGCACCGTACAATTGACGCTATTTTTTTTTTAATAATAGTATATTACGCAACAAGAATGGTAAGTAGCCAATTACGCACGCAGTGAATCAATTGTGCACGAGGCGTAGCCGATACGACTACATTTTGTCACCGCATTGATATTTGGAGTTAGCAAAAACTATACCAAACTTCTGATATCGACATCTCGCTTATTTTTTCGAGTAAACTTAAATTATTATCCATCAGTGTACGCAGAATATTCCGCAGTTTCCAAATCTGAGATTTGAATTCAGATCCGACAACAAATAACTGAGGTATGGCCGATCAAAGTTTCGGAAAGTTGATTTTCATTTTTCCTCAGTTTTCGTAATTTTTAAAGTTAAATATGTCGAAAACTATTTAAGATATTGAGATGCGGTTCGCGCCATTCTTTTTCTCAGCTCATTTTACGTTAGAAAATGTTCTCAAAAACCCAAAATTCGATAGTCGATTTTTCGCGAAAAAAATTCCGACTCAAACGATGAAAATTTTTCATTTTTTTTATTTTTGGCCATAGCTTGTAAACTATTTGTCCGATTGATTTAAAATTTAACCAGTAGATAGATTTCGAGCTCCTCTTTCGACTGATGTAAAATTCAATGCTATTAAACGTCGTTTTTATTTTGAAAACATTGATTGCAAATCACCCTAAAATGATGTTTCCAAAACAGTTTTTGGCCAATATCTCGTTTATTTATTAAGCAAACTCAACAAATTTGGGTTTCATTTTACGCAGAATTTTACGCTGAATTCAAAAACATGATAATTTTTTAATATTTGTCAATAAATAACCGAGTTATGGCCGTTTGAAATTTTGGGTTGTCGCCAAAGGGCCAAATTTTTGAAGGTTCGAAACAATTCGTGCTCGATATCTCGAAAACTATATCAGATATTGAAATGCGGTTTACGCTATCGTTTTTCTCGCGATTTTTTACATAAGAAATAATTCTTTGATTTTTCTTTAGTCGAAATTTGCAAATTTTCGCAAAAATTCATGACTGAAACTATGCCAAACTTCTGATATCGACATTTCGCTTATTTTTTTGAGTAAACTTATGTTATTATACATCAGTGTACGCAGAATTTTACGCAGATTTCAAATCTGGGATTTAAATTCAGATCCGACAACAGATAACTTAGTTATGGCCAATCAAAGATTTGGAAAGTTGATTTTCATTTTTTCTCATTTTTCGTAATTTTTAAAGTTAAATATCTCAGAAACTATTTGAGATATTGAGATGCGGTTTGCGCCATTCTTTTTTTCGGCTCAGTTTACCTTAGAAAATGTTCTCAAAAGCTCAAAATTCGATAGTCGATTTTTCGCGAAAAAAAATTGCGACTCAAACGATGAAAATTTTTCATTTTTTTAATTTTTGGCCATAACTCGTAAACTATTTGTCTGATAGATCTCAAATTTGGCCAGTGGATAGATTTCGAGCTCCTCTTCTGACTGATGTATAATTCAATGCTATTAAACGTCGTTTTTATTTTGAAAACATTGATTGCAAATCACCCTAAAATGATGTTTCCAAAACAGTTTTTGGCCAATATCTCGTTTATTTATCAAGCAAACTCAACAAATTAGGGTTTCATTTTACGCAAAATTTTACGCTGAATTCAAAAACATGATAATTTTTTAATATTTGTCAATAAATAACCGACTTATGGCCGTTTGAAATTTTGGGTTGTCGCCAGAGGGCCAAATTTTTGAAGGTTCAAAACAATTCGTCCTCGATATCTCGGAAACTATTTCAGATATTGAGATGCGGTTTGTGCCATCGCTTTTCTCGCGATTTTTTACATAAGAAATAGTTCTTTGATTTTTCTTCAGTCGAAATTTGCAAATTTTCGCAAAAATTCATGACTAAAACTATGCCAAATTTCTGATATCAATATCTCGCTAATTTTTTAGGGTAAACTTAAGTTATTATACATCAGTGTACGCAGAATTTTCGGCAGATTCCAAATCTGGAATTTAAATTCAGATTCCACAACAAATAACTGAGGTATGGCCGATCAAAGTTTCGGAAAATTGATTTTCATTTTTCCTTATTTTTCGTAATTTTTAAAGTTAAATATCTCGGAAACTACTTTTCGAAAATAGACACACCTCACCATGGCATTTACGTATTTTAAAGATACCAGTGAGAGAAATTAAACGATTTTCTAATCAATTTGTATTCTTATTGTATCAAGAAGAAAATTACAACAATACATTACATCAATTAAAAATACATGTTATAATCACTGGGACTTAAAACGGGCTTTCCAAATCGATCGTTTATACACAGCACTAAGCCACAAAGATTGAAATGATTAAATTATGGAACATGTACGTCAGCCATATCATCTTGAGTGCAATAAAAATATCTGAACAAATTATAATTTTATTCCTACTGTGTAATAAGATTTCATGCGTAATTTCCATCGGCGCCTACAAGCTTATTAACTCCATAATTTTTTATTTTAAATTAGTTATACTCGCTGTTTTTGTTTATGTCATTGACTTTGCAGTTTTAATTTCTTATTTAATCTGGGACTTCTGTGTTGTAACAAAGCAGAAATTGTCATTCTTTCATAAGATCCGGTCAACCGGACGCGCTATTTGTAATTTTAAAATTCATATTCGCAGTATTGTTAGAGAGATAAGCATCTAATAATCTCAAAAAAGAATAAGCGAACCATGACTCAATCTCAGGCGAGAAAAGATGACCCATATTCAAGTTCATAAATTATTTTCTTTATTGAAGAGTACTTTTTCATTTAGTGCGTGACCTGTTTCAATTTTTTTATGCAAAAATTCCAATCGATAGTTTCATTCGCTAACGACCTAATTCAGTTATGACATTTTCACACTTACATAATTACATTTAGTCATATAAATGATAATCATTGTTTACCTAAGAAACCATAATTTAGTTTATATTGTTAAAAACAGATGTTCGGACTCAATATAAACAGTTCGTTTCGACATTATTTTCGTATCCAATTAATGCAGTCTTCGGAGATAGCTATCTTATGATTGAAGCAAAAATTAGCATTGACATCGATCTCACATTTGAGTATCACTTTCAGACTGATCTTTGAGATTTAATCGACTCGAACTTTTGTTACTGTAATTATTTCCGCTTCCTGGTCGTCTCCTGACAAATTCAATTACCTTTATATAAATCATGTAAACTGACCTTGCCATTCATGAACTGAATACCAGAGAACAAAATTAGTAAACCATGCATAAACCGAGCCCACATTCTTGCTCATCTTTGTTTAGATCGTAATAATGAAATCTAGACATGATTATTCTGTCACCTTGTGTAATTTCATAATAATTTTATTTAACGCTGTTTTCGATTGCTTCTGATATGTTGATATTTCAATGCACATGTTTCCTTATGCAGGAACATTTTTGCGATAATGTCGAAATTTTTGTGTTTACTGGTATTTACTCAAAGCGACCGTAACCTCGAATCACGATTGAACTGTAACTTTTAACGCAATAAACCGTTGTAATCTATTACTTTAGATCTATCAATTATTTTACTATTGTCAAGCTAGAGCCACAGACACATCCTTGTTCTGATAAATCAGATTATTGTTCATACCGTATAAAATTTTCTTAAATGAATTCTACTTACGAAATTGACAAGCCCAGTCTAGAAAATTGTGAGGTCATTTATTAAAAATGTCTATGGGAAAGTCTTTAGTTTATTAATTTAGATGCTTAACCTTTTCACTGCGCAATGTTTTTTGGAAAATTTTGTAACTCTGCGCGGTTTGTTAGCTCCTGCGACAATATACGTTCCGAGCAGTTGATCGGTGATCTGCCTTAGCGCATATTAACGTCTTGAGCACTTGGCCGATTAACTAGTTTTACAAATGTTCATAGAGATTTTAATTTTCCATAACGTCAATATATTAAACAAGGTAACATTGAGATGAGAGCTGATTATTATGGTAATATTACCTGGCCCTTAGTTCGTATCTACTTTTAAACTGCGTGGATAAAAAGATGCATGGAATAGATTTCAAATGAATTTTAGTCGTAGACGGATATATACGCTCTGAGCAGGGAACGGTAAAAAAAATGTATTTAAAAAAATTAAAGCCATTGTGACTATGTATTCCTCTGAGGTAGATAACCATACTTGCGTCTTCAAAAAATTACGTTTTGAGCAGTTGACCACTTGTTAATCAATGCGAATATATCCGCTCGGAGCAGTTTGAGCGAATTATTATTTTGCGGATTTTTCCGGGCCGAGCAGTGTAAAGGTTAAGGAAGAGGATTTATTCAGAAGGCCCACGCTGGTATTTTTCTCACAGTTTTTAATGGCAACTTTACATATGTAATATGTAGAACAGTAACAGAGAAAGGTGAGCTATATTGTGAGACCATTTATACGGCTTTGATGACATTATAAAACTTAAATTAGAATTTTGTGGATGCTGATCCTAAATGGCAGATTTAATTATCATCCATGGGAAAAATTGTTTAGAGGCACTGCATGTAGCGGTTTTCAAATTTTGTTTTATAATAATTCACAGGGCAACAGTACTTCTTTTCCAAAAATGTGAAAGAGGTTTCTTGATATACAAGGCGTTCTGATTACAACACAGTAATCAGTTTTTCAAGATCAGCTCTAGTTTAAAAAAAAAAATTCAACCTAAACAAGCTGTAATAAAACACTGTATTTCAAATTTTTTTTTGAAAATGTCCTTAAATTCTTTCAAAATCGATGTTATTTTACCAACCATAGCACTAAATGTTATTGTCAACGCAAAACTAGTCTAAAAAAACATGTAAAATTTCATAATTTTAGACTAAACACCAAAGACAGATCAATGAAAATCGTAAATTTAAATCATAATTGATTAAATTGTAGGTCCTAATTTTTAATTTTCTTTTTCTTGTTGCTAAGCTCGCTCTTTCAAAATTTGGAAAAACAATTGAAAATAAAAAAAACAAACTAGAGCTGACATAATAAATGAATGTACGGATTCTTACACAATAAGGTCTCATCATTTACATTTTTTTTACATAAGTGTGCTTTCGTCGTCATGATCATAATAATTAAAAATTGAAAACAGTTTGTTTAAAACAGACAATTTAAACCTTAGAAACTAAACAAAATAACAAAAACTCCATTTCAATTTTAATCAAGCAAAATTTACCAAAAATTTTGTTTTTTGCTAACAAAAGCAATGCATTCTGAAATATAAAAAATATTTTAAGCATATGATTATCTTCAATAATTTTAAAAGAAAATGCTGCCCAAAATAAAAAAAAACTATTGATAAGCAAAAACAAATTCATTTTTTATAAACCATGAATATTTGTACCGTTGATTAACTTCAGATTTTTTTTTAAATCGATTTAGTGACACTATGTCACTCATCTAACATGCCATGCCATTTTAATTAAAAATGAATTATGTAAACACAATTTACAAGACCATGTAGGCACCCACTCAAAATAGCTTTCTTTTAAAACCAAAAAAAAATAGTAAGAAATATTTCCGCTTTGAACTTCATGGAATGTTACAGATAATGGGCAAATAAATCCGTTTAACATGAGTGTGCACATTTCCTAAAGGATGATACATGATCTACAAAAATCCAAACTGGTTTAGTAATCCTTTAAACCTTACGCAATCTTGACATTGCCGAGTGGGTTGAGCTACATCCCTATCAGCTCTCATCACACCCTGTGCTTTACATATAAGAGTTGAAAAGTTTGATGGCGACCAGTTCTTGATGATACACTGTGAATCACACTAAGCACAATGAAAGTTCTGGTAAGTGAGGTGGTGGTGGGATCAAGCCAATTTTTAGTCTTTTTAATTTCACTGACATTTCTAAATTGTTACGTGCTTCAAGTTAATTTTATCAGTGAGCGGTAAGCATTTTTCGCATATTAACATAACGTGAGGTGGATCTGTCATAATTTCCATAATTTTCTAAAAGTGTTTGTTTAGTGTGACGATTTTTGAAAGAGCGCTCCGTATAAAGAAATTTATGGTTGCATAGTTAAGTTTTGACTTAGAAGGAATGCGCCTTTTAAAGGTTTCTCACCTACACCTGACCTCAACATTATTTTCCGATTTCCGCGCTAAAATAACTCATCTTCCTAAAAATGCACGAGCAAAGGTTTCACTATTTTCATCACCATATAAATTACGTCCATTGTTTCGATTTTATTCTCAGATTTTTTCGGTTCGATTACGTAATTTAAAGAAAGTGAAAACTGTGATCTCATTTGGAAAATGCCTCTATTATAATGAATGTCGCCTTTGATCTTCGACTTTTTAATGAATGGTAATTATTTAGGTGTTGTTTTGGTTCGTTTCGATGGGTTTGGCGGCTGAAGAAGATGGGCAGTATTTCCACGACGACTCTGGAAAATATGTGCCAACGGACGAAGGACAGTACATTCCAGATAATTCCGGGCAGTATAGTCATGATGGTACTGGCAACTACAGGGACGATGGGACAGGAAAATACGCCGGAGATGCGAACGGCCGATTTAGTGGACTCAATAATGGTAACAAATTATTTTATATAATTAAACGAAATGTACCTCAACTCAGGTAAATTTAACACTAAATCTCTTAAAAAATAAGATATCACGTTCATATTCAAAATCATTTATTCTCACCACAGGAAATCGATTTTGTAACAATTCAATTAAGTTGTTACCTTGAAAGTAACTCTTAAGGGGGTCCATTATAATGCCTTTTATCATTATAATCACTGTTATCTTGTTCACAATACATCAAATAATCATACACGTCGCGTGTTAAAAGCAGCAAAAATTTTGCAATCAACAATAATAATTTAATTCCAGGTTTTAACGGAAACCTGCTCACCTCAAGTACAAGAAACAGACCCGTCGTTCAACCCGTAAGACCTCTTCCAGTTGTCTCTTCCACCCTCGCCCCTGTTCTAGCCCCTCGTCAACCCCAACAAACCTACAATAACCTCCAAGAAGGTAAATGGAAAATCTTGCGACAACTCGGCGATGTGGACACCGACGGATATCATTGGGAGTAAGCAATTTTTATATTCTCACACTGTAAACTTGACAATAAATTTCAGATATGAGACTGAAAATAAAATCGTCGCTGAAGAATCCGGAAAAGTTCATAATGTTGGAACTGATGCTGAAACCATGAGATCGAAAGGATTTTTCCAATATACGGGTCCTGACAATGTCGTCTATTCAGTTCAATATACTGCCGACGAAAATGGGTTCATTCCTGTAGGAAATCATCTGCCGACTCCGCCACCGATCCCTGCTGAACTCGCAAGAGCTATTGAACTGGACAGGATTAACAATAAAGTTTAAGGATGAAATGATGCAAATGTACAAAAATAATTGTAGTAAATCGAGCAAAAAGTGTTCAAAAGACATAAATTGGGACAGATTAGGTCAGTTTTGTGATGTGTATGTGACGCGACTACTATCTATTCTAGATGTTTTTTGAAACGCTAGATTTGATGAAAAGGCCACGTCATGTACCTTTATTGTATTCTTAAAATATTTGAATTTATTTTTGTACAATTTTTAATATAAATTCATACAATATTTAAACTGTAATGTAGCAGCAAATAATAATTTATTCCAAAAGCCAATAAAAAATCCTAATTATTCATAAAACATCACATCTTTAAATCTTTATGCTAATTATATTTAGGTTTTTATTCTATCAGAACCAAATTTTAATTTCATACGCTTTAATAGATATTTAAATTCGGGTTTTAACTTTTCATAAGCCTGAGAGTCTCAAATTCTAAACTTCGTAGAATTTAAATCGGTGCTTCAAACTCCAGTAAAAATGGCTTTTTATTAGTTAATTTGTTATCGTTTCTTAAGTTTTGATTGATTTTTACACTGTGATAAAAACAAATTAAATTCTCATCTTCTTTACCTGAAAAAATGGTGGATGCGCCGGGTTGATAAAATAAGCTTGTCTGTAATTCTTAAGTAAGCCCGCTTGCTTGTAAGTTTTACTTTGTTAAAACCAAATTTGGTTAATTAATTATTATTATACCAGTAGAACTTAACAATATTTCGTTTTATTTTTCAAAAGTATAGGAAACAATTCCAGAGTGTAGTAAATTCTACTGTAATTACATCAAATTAGATAATTATGTAGTTTTTCTTTTACATCCAAGAACATAAATTGAATATGTTTTTGTTTATTGAAAATTCTAACAATTTTATTTTTTCTGACTTCAATAATATTCAATTAATTTGAATAATGTGTTGCCTATCTAATAGGTAAACAGAACTCGATTTCAACATTATTATATCTGTGTGGAAACTAAAATACATACGAATAAAATTAATACAAATCTTAATTCTTTGATAAAAAATCTAAAGCATTATTTATCTGTAACAAATCGTACGATGTACAAATAATTCAATTTTATCAAAAATATCGAACAACGTACTTAATTAATAATTACGTACGTACTTAATCACGTAATACATCATTTTATAATTTATGAAAGATCTTCCACTTCCAATCTCTACCAAAGCATTTCTCCTCTGACATTGTTAATTTTTTTTTCCTGTTCCAAAGTTATGAATTTCCATTGATATTAACAAGACGCCGAGCATAAATTACAGATAATATCCACCCAGCTCCTCGCAAAACCACGTATTACCGTCTTTATTTTTTGTCATTAGCATTACACGAAGAGGTGTGTAAGTAATAGCGACATGGTCGATTTAGAGAAAGTTTTGAGTTTAACATTTTACTAAAAGTACAGAAGTAATGAAAATGTAAAGTTAGTCATGCCCATTTCAAATCTTTGACTTGTTTACTCAAGTTATTTAAAACTGACAAACTTTACGACTTTTCCATTTTTAAGTTCAAGGTTGTAATAAATCACTAAAAATAAAAGAACACACCGCGCAGCATCAAGAAAATTATATATTATTTCTAATCATATACTTTTTATTAGTCGTAATTGGCGTCAATCACCATCAAGATATTTAACACTCATTGTGTAATTAGCCATGTTATTTTTCACTCCACTGGTAATAAATAAAAACACGGCTCGTTATTACATAAATATTTATTGATACGTCATAATGCTTAATCACAATAATTAATAACAATCGTGGTGCAACTGATCTTTCTTCTTAACGCCGTGTTTTTCTTAGCACTGCATAAAGATGAAGATGACTCTTTGCATAATGTAATTACAGCCTGAAGCTACAGACCTTTATTTAATGAATAGCCGCCAACATTGACACATATTTTTTAAAATTTCAGTGTCCTACACCATAAAAAAGTAACATAATTTAAAGATAATTGTCTTAGAAAGTTCCATGCATGATGTCACTGCAGTTATGACAATCAGATACCTCTGCACAATTGAAATGCAATGAGGTGCATAGATTAGATTTTTAAAACGAAGAAACAATAATTTAGTTAGGATACGTAATATCTTGACAAGCTCATAGCATCTAATCACGACAATTTTTCTTGCAGCTAAATGCCATCTATGCGTTTTTCATGTGTTTTGTAATTCAGGAGATGATACTATAAATTCTTGTATCGGCCTTGAATAAACTGTATACACTTAATGGTGCATTGTGTGTAATTACATGTGTACAACCGTAATGAATCTTGGATCTCTTTAAGACAAAGATGATGGTTGAATTACTTAATTTAATGTGATTGGTAGTAATTTCTTGTCGCTCCTGAAACAACAACAATTAAAAAAATTGAAATTCAGCATTACCATAATTAATTAAATTAAAATAACAACCTTCACATTTCAGTTCCTTTCTTCGCTCATCATTATGATAACACAAATCTTCCAAATAGCTAACAGGTTTTATCCAAGAAATTATTCATGAGATTTCGGCGTCCTGGATTTAGCACCCGAGCAAGTAAATGATGCAATGACTAATTAATTATTTCTAATTAGTCAACAAGTGGTGATATTAATCAAGACTAAGAATGGTGTTAATGACAAGTAAATAACACTTCATCAAAATTGGAATTGTTGACGCTTTCAGAGATATATCAACGCCTGTTTTAGATCATTGACATCATAATTTCACATGAATGATAATATATTGATTATCAGTAATAGAATACTGAAAAGTTTATATTCACTTCTTCTTAAGTTAATAAGTCACGTTTATAAATGTCAATGCCATCACCTGTCTCCGTTATTAAAGCAATTTCTTGAAGGATGTTTTGTGAAAACTGCTAAGCGCCGGAATTAGAAGCATTTTTCTTGTTGACGATCGTGAAAGTTTTACCTCGCCTTACATGTTAGCATGCTCAAGTGCAGAAAATATGTAACAGAGTTTGCAAAAATATAATCAGTTAATCTTTTAAATTTATCAAATTCTTCGTCAGTTGTTCTTCAATTTTTAATTGTTTAGATGTACGCATCTTTTGTTATCTAGAAGTTTTTCTATCTTTAAAATTTAAGTCTGAGTTATTTTCAAATTCGTTATTGGATACTTGAAATGTCTTGTATCGATTATATTTAGTTATCAATTTGTTTAAATTATTCTGATCTTTCGGACTTGTTTCCCATTACGCAAATTCTTAGATTCTCTTTTTCTTCTCCGCTGTATTGTATATTTTATTCTCTAGATTTCGTGTGATTATTTTTTAGGTCTATCAATCCCATCATTCAAATTTTTTAATCAAGTAGCTTATAATTGTGATCTGCATATAAAATGTTCGTCTTTTTTTGTAATTCTCGTTTTTCCTAATATATTTTATAAAAATGTCAATAATTTAAAAATTTAAAAAAATTTATTATTCAAAAAATCAAAAATTACAGAATACTAAAATTCAAAAAATTAGATATAAAAAATCATTAATTTTAAAAATTTAAATCCAACAACCAAAATGCTAAGATTCAAAAAAACAAAAAATTAAGAAAATCAGCACATAGATTTCCGTTCTTCATCCCGATTTGATATTACCAATTAACATTTTTTAGATTTTTTGTAAAATCCTCTTAAGTCCTGATATTCTTCTTCAGAAGTTTAAGATTATTAAATGAATCATTATTTCAGATTCAAAATTCTTTACTCAGATAAAAATTTTATTAAATGTTCATTATTAAAATTTCTATAATATTTAAGGTTGCGTAAAGTTTTTGAATAAAATAAAGTAAAAACTAGTTCTTAGAATTCAGTGTCAGCACTTTTATGCTCTTGCATCCGATCTGTAATGCAGCACCTAATAATTATGTTATTTTCTCATTTCATCAACTTACCCATCACGTCATGCTTTTCCCTTAAAAGTCAGTCAATCTTATCTCATTCCTCCACAACATGCAATGGATCTTTCCAATAATTACACAATTTTTTTCGTCACGCGTTAACATTAACAATTTTTTACTAAGATCATGGAGATTTCAGAGCATCCGTATTCTAAATCCATCCAAGGTTAGTAAATTCTTAGAATCTCCAGATTGTTATCAATTTTTTTCAATAAACAACCGTCGTGACTAAAATTATTCTAATCAACGCATCCAAAGATCTAAATGCATGCATGATCAGAAATTTGTCTTTGATATTTACCGACAATAAGCGAAGGCGCAACTAAATTATGATAATTCAGACTATTATAAGCATTTACGATCCAATCAGAGCAGCAGCTATGATAAATTTGCTCGCATGCTCTTGTTACTTAAGACATCGATAATGAAATACAACTGCTGAGGAACATAAAGATGCATCGCATTGTTTGGAAAAAATTATAATAAAATATCTGTGTACTGTGAGTTACAATGGACCATGCAAATATTCTCACTTCTGTGTAAACAATGACAGATTAGAACGATGTGGGAAAATGCAGCATGATGCCATTTACAAATGTTGTAATAAACGTCTTCGATATGCAATTGAAGGGGGAAGTAATAACATCGAACATACATGTGGTAGTATAAATAGAAGAAGACTCAACAATCGGTGTTTTAACGTTGTTTTGTATTTGTTAGTGCCCATTACGCGATGGACTGGACCAACGTGAGTACCGCTTCTCGATCTTATCCATTTTCATTTCAAATGAAGAAATTAGATTTTACTTAATTGAAAATAATTTTTTATTTCTCTTGTTAACATAGTTCCATGTGCTCAATTTGATGAGCATAGAGCATCTTTAAGTTAGACTAAACAGAACTAACCTTTTTTTTATTTTTTTTATATTTGATTATTGGATTTAATTTATGTTCCTCTAGGTCTTATTTTTGGCAACGTCGTTCTACTTCGCGAGCGGCGCCCCCCAAGTGGGCCAAACCCCCCAGAAAGAGATCAAAATCATTAGTCAAACCAACGACATTTCCCCCGACGGTGGCTATAAATGGAGGTACCTATTTTACATTTTAATTAACTTGACATCGGGTTAAGATAGTCAGCACGACACCTAATAAAACTATCACAATAATGATCCCGCATAATGTTCCGCGTATTCAGGGTGAAAAATCCGGAGAAAGTTAAAGGTCGCTTGCTTCTTCTTCAATCCCAGAAAATAATAAGCTCAAAATTGCATGAAGATGCTTATCACCGAACATTGTTATATTGTATGGAAATGACATTTGCAGAAATGTTGAAATTTCGTGTATTACTATTACTTTCAGTTATGAAGCTGAAAACGGGATCAAAGCCGAGGAAACCGGAACATTGAAGAAAACCAACGATCCCGAAAACGGAGACGTTGTCATAGCTCAAGGGTCATATTCCTACACTGACCCCGAGGGCAACCAAATTTCGTTAACTTATGTCGCGGACGACGAAGGGGGCTTCCAGCCACAAGGCGCGCATCTCCCGACGCCGCCCCCGATCCCACCAAATATTCAGAGGGCACTGGACTGGATCGCGTCCCAACCGTCCACCACTGAAAGAGCAGGGAAGAGAAAATAGGGAAAATCGATTTGAGTGCATTGCTGTCCTTGGAAATGATCGTAAATATTTATGTTTCTGTGATAAAGTTATGTAACAATGTCAGAGTGGCGACAGCAATTTCTGGATCTAAACTGCTTACGGATATTTATCACGATTTGGATTTTATTTATATTTAAACATGTATTATATGATTTCATAAAAAATAAATGCTTTACTACGTGCAAGACTTAACAATCTTGTTTTATTCTTTTATGGTAATTTGCGCTTACAAAACAACTTTTTGTGGCTGCAGTTTAACCTTTCAACTGCGCTTTACCTGCAATTATTGGAGTTAACACGTTTGTAAACATCGTGTACAGGTGACAATCCTAGTTCTCATGCAATTATCCGCAAACGCTCGGCAAAAACAACTCGTGTGTTTAATTCTTGCTCAGAAATTCCAATTGTGATTAGGTAGCGATTTGATTTTAATTTTTCCACTATTAGAGTTGCAAATCATTGAAAGTAATCTGCCTTGTTGTGATGATTTATCTATTTTATAATTGTTCTTACATAACTGCTACCAGATTACTCCACTTTTGTCATTTAAATATGCGTATCTGTGATAAATTTCATTGATGGATCGATTTTTTTCCATCAGAGCCTTAACCTATTTGCTCTGGCTATTCAACAGTTGCAGAACTCTTCACGTACTGTTTAGCCTTGCATGACGACAATTAATCATTCATTTTTCCTCATTATTGACAAGATCCCTGAATGTTTCTCCTTTACAGCTCATTAGCAATAAGTCTGTTCGAAACAAAGAGAAAAACTTTCATCGTATTTAAATAATTTTAAGTGCTTAATAAATACATGTTTGCAATTTATTATCCTCTTGCATTTAGCGACATACATGAGAATAACATTTATATTTGTAAATAATGCAACAATATTTTAACGAGACAATTGGGATTTCTTCATTGAAGATTATCTAACGACCCTAAAGATGTTGCCGCCAAAAAATGAGTTTATTAAAAACGTCCTTAAACCACATTTCCGGTGTTTAAACAAATTATTTTCACATAATAGGTGGCAATTATTAACAATGGACCATTATCACTAATTTCACACATTTGCCCCCCTTTTCAAGGTCCGATAAAATCAAAACTTGTAAAATATCGTTTGTTCATTTAATCCCATTGTTTGAATAGAGAGACATCTTTGCAAATTAATCGCAAATACCCAGTATAATACACTTTCAACAGAGGTCTCCCGCCGCACTTCTTGCTAGTTTAAACAAAAATATTTCCACATGAAGGACTTGTGTAATTATTCAAATTTGAACATCTATGACAACCATCAAAATCCATTTCGCCACCGTCAAACCTAGTGACCTAATAACAATTAAGTTACACATTATTTTAACGACTGATTAAATACTAATTAGCATTAATTTATTCGTGTAAACTGATGATTAGTCGTGATGACTGATGAGACACAAGATGTTAAAAATTGTTAAATTGATTGAAAGCAGACTAGACACTTTCACTGGAGTTTCATCTTGTTAACGGCATTGTTGGAGATGTATGCATAACCCAAATGTGGGTGGAAATTGCTGATTTTTCGATTGCATCTGACACAGTTGCAACCTATTATTAATTTGAACGAAGATAAATCATAAATTTCACTTTCAACACCTTTTTGATTATTTCAACGAATCTTTGAATCGGTTTTACTTTCAACTCGCCGCTGCTACAAATATCCATTTCATGTTATTTAAATTAGGACGTGTCTTATCGAATCGTGAAAGGTTCCATCGATTATTTTTACCGAGAAAAATGGTTCTTCACATTGCAAAATCTTTCTCAAACACGAAAATTTCATATTTCTGTGAACTTGACTCTTTTTTGTAGCAAATTAACCAGTTTGTGAGAGTCATGGTCAATTCTTAGATAAACCCTGAACTTCACGGTGCAATGGTAGTAATAAATTTCATGGTGATATAAATGTCTGGAATTTTAATAAAGCCACGTAACTGAAATGTCCCATGATTGATTTGAATTTTGTTAGGATCGTCTTGAAGATACGAGCGTAACTTAATTAAAAACCAACCTTGCAAGGACATGATACTTTCTATTATGTAATGCTAAAATTACATTTGATTATCGGATTCGGTGGAAATATCGTAAAATTGGTGTTTTATGGGAGATACGGCGAACAATGTTGAAATGAGTCTTGGGAATTGATTTGTAATAATTTCGACTTTGAAAATTAAATTTGTTTTTTAACGGAAATAAATTACGGATTTGCTTTACCAATGCGTCCACTTTCCTTTTTAGTGCCTTTAAATGATGTAGTTATGCACATAACTACATTTAATTTTTAAGATTCTTTCTTAATTCGCAAATTGGTTTTTTACCTTCTCATTGACGCCGAAGTAGTAGGATTTCAATTTCTCTTTTAATTTTCAATGCACAATTATTGTTCGTTGAACTATCGGTTTTATTCAATGTAATTTTGAGTAGAAGCAACATTTTAAGAATTTGTTGATTAGTTTACAGTTAGAATACTTATAATATGTTTAAGTAAAGAAATCGGAAAAACGTTAAGCCTTGATTGAAGAACTTGATTGAAATAATTAAAAAATTACGAAATACAAAGTTTGTTAAAAAATTACAAAAAAAAAATATTCTAAAAGACAAATCTGATAAAGTTTTCAGGGATTTTTTTTTATAGTTTTCTTACTCCCTAAACTAAATTTCCAGTTACTCCAGAAAGAAAGCCTTTTTAATTGGTGAAAAAAATTAAATTAATTAGAAATTTTCAGATTTTGATACCTCCAAATGCGGTCCCATTTATCATTAAAAACAAAAGTAGATATGAAAGACTATAAATATTGATTTAGTAATTAAAGATATTTAAAATGTTAAGTAATATTTATTTTTGTGATTTTCAATACGCGTTCCACTATACCTAATTGTCGCTTCCATAACCAAAGTAACAATATAACTCCAAGGACACACTTCTTAATTTACTGTCTACCATGTCAATTTTTAAATATTATTATTTTTATTAGTTTAACATAAACTAGACAGTGCCAGTATTTATTGTTACGAGAAGATTCTGGAAGCTTCGAGCGCCAGCGCTAGAACGTTCCGCTCTGCTCTAGAGCGAGCGATTCGTGGAATAATTCTTATTCATACGCGGACTCCCGAATATTCTCGCAGCGCTCCAGCATTAGGCTAGTGGTAGGGGAATATCTGTATATAGGGGAGTAGTGATAGGATTGTAGATAGTCTAGTATTTGGAAGTCCTGTAAAGTGAATAATTGTGAAGTACGAGAGTGTTCATAGTGCACAATAAAATTGTTATTGTTACAAGCGAGACTTTTGATTTTTCGGCCAACGTGACAACTGGTGTCAGATAGTGGGATCCCGCCCAGTCTTGTGATCGAGAAAATTCTGGAATTTTCGATCGGAAAATTCGTGACATTACCGGACTGTGACATTGTTACCTGATTGTGGACAATTTTTATGCCTGTTCAAACCAGACAGCAAGCCGCAGAAATGGAGGCGCTGCAAGAATTGATGGCTTCGATGATGGCGAAAATGGACACCCAACAAAAGTTGATTACGAATTTAGAAGAAAAAAGACAAAGAGAAAAACTGGAAGAAGAAGAACGAAGACAAAATGAAAAACATGAAGCAGAAGAGAGAAGACAAAAAGAAGAAGAAAGAAGACAAAAAGAAGAAGAAAGAAGACAAAAAGAAAAATTAGAGGAAGAAGAAAGAAGACAAAAAGAAAAATTAGAGGAAGAAGAAAGAAGACAAAAAGAAAAATTAGAGGAAGAAGAAAGAAGACAAAAAGAAAAATTAGAGGAAGAAGAAAGAAGGCAAACAGAGAATGCAGCAATCCTGAATCAGCTTAAAGACATGGAACAAAACATGAACGTAACCATTATGGTTAAGGTCGATGAAATTCAAAAAGAGGTAGAAGAGTGCCTAGGAGGCGTTAAGGAGGAACTACTAGGCGTCAGAGAGGAAGTAGAAGAGTGCATAGGAGGCGTTAAAGAAGAACTGCAAAGCGTCAAAGACGAAGTGCAAGTACATGTCAAAGATCTGGAGCGATTTAAACAGCACGTGGAAAATGAGTTGCTACGCGTGAGGCGTCAAGTTCCAAATAGGACCGGCCTGACCACAACGAAAGAAATGAAACCCCCGACTTACGATGGGTCGACTTCACTGGACAATTACAAGCTGCAATTTGAAGTGGCGGCTAAACAAAATGGATGGTCGGAAGAAGAAAAATCCTCATTTCTGATAGTTTCCTTGAGAGGGGCGGCTCTGGACCTGCTAGAGACAATTCCAGGTCGAGACAAAGAGCGGTACGACCAGCTGATGGCAGCGTTAGAGGCCAGATTTGGAAACCAACACCTGCAGCAAGTATACGTCTCAGAGCTCAAGACGCGGCGGCAGAGAACTGGAGAGTCTCTGCAGGAATTTGAGGCAAGTGTCAAGCGCCTTGTTTTGCTCGCCTACCCTTCGGCTCCGGCGAATTTTGTGGAACAACTAGCTGTGGATACGTTCCTGCAAGGGATTCGAGATCCAGAAATACAAAGAACCGTCCGACTGGGCAGCTATCACTCCGCAAAAGAAGCTCTGGTGCGCGCTCTAGAGGTGGAAGCCGTTTTCAAGAGCTCTGTGAACGTCCCTGATTACCGACGAATTCGAGGCGTGGGCATTGACGAAGAAGAAGCAACACCTACCGCTTTCGTCACGAAAGCCGAGCTAAACGACATCCTCAAGGAAAACAGGGAGCTACGGATGACACTGAAGCAGCGAACTAGCCAGACCTGCTATCGTTGCGGAAAACCAGGCCATTTTAAACGTGACTGTAGGGTTGTTCTTAGGAACGACCAGAACGGTCCCCAGTCACGTCCTCAGCAGTCGGAAAACTAAAGCCCAGCAGTGTCAAGGGGCACACACTGGCTGGGGAGAGCACAAGCCCCAAAGTTATTTCCGTTATGCGTTTGAAGAGGAATTTTGAGAGTTTGATAATTGAAGGAAGTGTGAATGGGAGAAAAGTGAAGATGACGGTCGACACCGGAGCCATGGTTTCCCTTGTGAGAAAGGACATGTTGGACAACAGGACATCTCTGGAGACAACGAGTGCTATTTTAAAAACAGTCACGGGAGATGTCGCCACAGTAAGTGCCGAGGCAGAGGTCACGGTCCAGTTGGGAGGTATGAAGTTTCGGCATCGGGTGCTGGTGGCAGGAATTGAGGATGAGATGATCCTGGGAATGGATGTTATTGGACGACATGGGATTTCCTTTAATCACAACGAGAAGATCCTCAAGATTGGAACCGAAAGCTTTGTGTTATCGACCCCAGAAGTAAAAGAAGATGGAGTGAAAGCGTTCGCCTGTGAAAATACTTGTGTGGATGGGAACAGCGAGAAAGTGATAAGTGTGCGTTTAGGAAGTAACTTTGGGAGCTGCGTTGGAATGATTGAACCGACCAGAGACATGACAAAACCAATTCTTGTTGGAAAGACACTAGTAAAAGTGACGAAAGAAATACCTGTGCGGGTGGCGAATATCAACCCTACTCCAGTCACGATCAAGAAGGGCGATCTAGTTGCTGTGTGTGTTCCGATCTCCAGAATAAGTGACGCACAGCCATCAAAGAAAAACGTGAAGACCGTGAAAAAGTTAAAGCTGGAGGTAGACACGAGTGACCTTTCTGAAGAAGAGGCTCTTAAAGCGCAGGCTTTCATCAAGAAGAATAAGGACGTGTTCGCCGTTGAGAATGAACCATTAGGAAGAACGAACATCGTTCAACACAGAATCAATACGGGCGACCATCAACCCATCAGACAGGCACCGAGAAGGTTACCGTGGGCGAAGCAAGAGCAGGCCGAACAGTTGGTAAAATCCATGCAAGAAGAAGGGATTATTGAAGAATCCAACAGTCCTTGGTCTTCGCCGGTTGTGCTCGTAACCAAGAAAGACGGTAGTACAAGATTCTGTGTGGATTACCGAAAACTCAACGATGTTACCAAGAAAGACAGTTTTCCATTACCCCGGATTGACGACACTCTCACAACTCTGTCAGGGTCGACGTGGTTCTCAACCTTAGACCTGAAGAGTGGATATTGGCAAGTGGGACTTCATCCCGAAGACAAGGAGAAGACAGCGTTTTCCACGGGAAGTGGCCTGTACCACTTTACGGTTATGCCTTTTGGGCTTTGCAACGCACCCGCTACATTCGAAAGACTAATGGAATGTGTGTTGCGTGGATTGACATGGAAAACTTGTCTGGTTTATTTAGACGACGTTATGGTCATGGGTAAAAACTTCGATGAACACCTGAAGAACCTTCAAGAAGTGGTAGACCGGTTTAGGGGTGCCAATTTGAAACTTAATCCGAAGAAGTGCCATCTATTTCGGAAGAAAGTGGAGTTTCTGGGGCATACGGTGTCATCTGAAGGAATCAAAACCTGTGAAGATAAGATTCAGGCGATTAAGGAATGGCCCAGACCCAAGGACAAGCACGATGTGAGAAGTTTTATTGGACTTTGCACGTATTATCGGCGGTTTGTAGAAGGTTTCGCCAACATTGCTGCACCTCTGCACAAACTAACGGAAGCAAAGGCATCATTCAACTGGACATCAGACTGCGAAAGCAGTTTCAAGCGACTGAAGTTAGCTTTGTGCACTAGCCCGATTTTGAGCTACCCCAGGACTCATGGAAAGTTCGTCTTGGACACAGATGCCAGTAACATCGGCATTGGAGCGGTGTTATCGCAGGTGCAGGATGGAGAAGAGAGAGTGATCGAGTATTACAGCAAAGTGTTGAGCAAGCAAGAGAGAAATTACTGCGCTACAAGAAAGGAATTGCTGGCCGTTGTAAAATCTGTAGAGCATTTCCACAAATACTTGTTTGGCCACGAGTTCTTGATAAGGACTGATCATGCTGCCCTCACGTGGTTACTACAGATGAAAGACGCCGAAGGACAAGTGGCTAGGTGGATTGAGCGGCTGCAGCAATACCACTTCAAAATCAAACATCGACCAGGAAAGCAACACAATAACGCTGACGCTCTCTCTAGAAGACCTTGCAAGGATTGCAAGCAGTGCGCGAAGATTGAAGGGCCATTGCCGATAAACAGGATGGTTATCGGTTGTGATGATGACTGGACTACGGAGAATCTTCGGAAGGATCAACAGGCGGACCAGGAAATTGGGCCACTGCTGGAGTGGAAGGAAGCGGATAATGGAAGGCCGCGTTGGGAAGATGTCTCGGAAAAGAGTCCAGGGTTGAAGGCGATGTGGGCGCAGTGGGACTCACTGCGAGTAGAAAATGGGGTACTGAAAAGGGCTTGGGAAAGCGCAGATGGGAAGAAAGTAACCTCCCAGTTACTAGTGCCCAAGAATAGAGTTCCCCAAGTACTCAAGGAGGTCCATGACGGAACATCAGGCGCTCACTTCGGAGTGAACAAAACCTTAAGTAAGATTAGGCAGCGGTATTACTGGGTTGGCTGCCGGGAAGATGTCGAACGATGGTGTAGGAGATGTTCAGTTTGTGGGGCGAGCAAGGGACCTCGAACGCGAACTAAAGGAGGCATGAAACAATACAACGTGGGAGCCCCGTTCGAGAGAATCGCTCTAGATGTGGCCGGGCCATTTCCAAAAACTGATGACGGCAACAAGTACATCTTGGTTGTGCAGGATTATTTCAGTAAATGGCCGGAAGCGTATGCCCTTCCCAACCAAGAAGCCACTACAGTAGCTCGAGTCCTAGTGGATAATTTCTTCAGCAGGTTTGGAGTTCCACTCGAAATGCATTCCGATCAAGGAAGGAATTTTGAGTCTGGCGTTTTTCAAGAGATGTGTAAGCTGCTGGGAATTAGGAAGACTCGAACCACACCCTTGCACCCGCAATCCGACGGCATGGTCGAGAGATTCAATCAGACGATGGAGGAACATCTGTCCAAGGTAGTGGAAGAGCACCAGAGGGATTGGGATCGTCGACTGCCCTTGTTTATGATGGCCTACAGAGCTGCCATTCATGAAACCACGGGAGAAACACCAGCGAAGATTGTGTTTGGAAGAGAGCTGCGTCTCCCTTGTGATCTTCTGCTTGGTTCGCCTGGGGCGGAGCGAAGGGAAGTACCGGAATTCGTCGACAACCTGAGGGAGACCCTACTGGATACACACCACCTTGTGAGGCAGAGGATCAAAATGGCTAGTGACAGAATGCGGTCCCGATATAATGTGACGGCTAATCATGAAGGATTCAACGAAGGAGACTTGGTGTGGTTATTCAACCCTCGACGAAAGAAGGGCCTATCTCCGAAGTTGACACCTACATGGGAGGGACCGTATAAGGTGATCAAGCGGATCAACGACGTGGTGTATCGGATCCAACGCAGCGCCCGTTCAAAGATGAAAGTGGTTCATCTAAATAGACTTTGTAAATATCACTGAGAATCAGGTGTTTGGTCTGATCGGGACGATCAGAACTAAGAGGGGGGCAGTGTTACGAGAAGATTCTGGAAGCTTCGAGCGCCAGCGCTAGAACGTTCCGCTCTGCTCTAGAGCGAGCGATTCGTGGAATAATTCTTATTCATACGCGGACTCCCGAATATTCTCGCAGCGCTCCAGCATTAGGCTAGTGGTAGGGGAATATCTGTATATAGGGGAGTAGTGATAGGATTGTAGATAGTCTAGTATTTGGAAGTCCTGTAAAGTGAATAATTGTGAAGTACGAGAGTGTTCATAGTGCACAATAAAATTGTTATTGTTACAAGCGAGACTTTTGATTTTTCGGCCAACGTGACATTATGTACTAACAACTGGTTAACATTTCTGCAATTAAGCCATGCGCTAAAAATAAATCTATCGTTATTAAATATAATATTAAAGTATAAACAAGATTTTTTACTTTTTGCAGGCAAAAATGATAAATCTCTTATTAGGTGGGATTTTGAATATAAATATCGATCGAAAACAATTTCCGTAGTCCAAGATGATTAAACTCGTCTTGATTGCGACTTCAGTGGTTGTTGCTTTAGCAGCTCCTGCTGGAAAAGATCCAATTCCGATTTTGAGTCAAGAAAGTGAAGTGGATTACACCGGGAAATTTCATTTTAGCTACGAATCAGCTGATGGGAGTAAAGTGCAAGAAGTTGGAGAATTGAAGACTTTGGATAAAGATCACGCTGGTGAAGCTGTCAAAGGTGATTTCCAATACACTGGAGATGATGGGAAAACATACAAAGTGACTTATACTGCTGATGAAAATGGATTTCAACCTCAAGGAGAGCATATTCCTGCGGTACCACCGTTGATTCTTCGTGCTTTGGAATATTTGGCGACGGCTCCACCACCAAAAGAAGAACGATATTGATTTTGGACTGTGATTTCGTGGATTTTGTTAATAATAAAGACTTTGAGAATGTTTGCTTTTGTCTATTTTCTCTTTTGCATAAACTATGAGCTAAGTACGATTTTCTGGTGCCCATTTCTTCGTCCGCAATACTTTCTGCTTGTGTAATGTTTGTTTAGCGTTAAATTTTTAACGAGGTTACATCAGTTAGCACGTTTTATGGGAAAATATTACCAAAGGTTCAACAAATAATGCATAGTATAAATAGCCAAAAATGTCTTTATTAGTCGTAGTACAATTGTTGCACTTGCAGAAACACCAACATGAAATATCTAATTGTGAGTTTTCGTGTCTTTAATTACAGTGATCAAAGTGTGGTTTAAGTGTTATTTCAAATCGCTTATTTTTAGGTCGTTGTTTTTGCTTTTACTACGGCCTTTGCGCGCCCTCAAACACCCCAACAACAGCCTCAAACTCAACAATCACAACAAGGCGCTCAACAACGTCCTCAAGCTTACAGTGGTCAGCCCCAACAACAAGCTTACAGTGGCAGTGGTGTTACTCCAGTCTCGATCGTCAGCCAGACCGAAGAAGTAGGACCTGATGGCAGTTTCAACTACAGGTACATCAAAAAAAGGGATAATCATGTTTTAACACCATTTTCGTAGCTTCGACACAAGCGATGGTGTCCATGTCGAACAAGGTGGTTATGTTAAACCAGGAGGTCAAGCTAGATCTGCAGATCCTAACAATCCCGATGATGCCAGTGGTGATATTCAAGTAATCCAAGGAGCTTACTCTTACACTGCTCCTGATGGTCAACAAATTTCTCTCAGGTAGCATCTTTGAATTTCACTGATGATGGGTAAAGAAATTTTGTTTTAGATACGTTGCTGATGAAAATGGTTTCCAACCTGAAGGAGAACATTTGCCAACAGCACCTCCAGTACCTGAAGGTATTGCTCGCAGTTTGGAACAACAGCCCCAGCAAGGTCAACAGCAGGGTCAACAACAGGGTAGTTTCCAGCATCAGGGTCAACAACAGGGTAGTTTCCAACAACATTCTCAGACACAGAGTTTGCAACAACAACGTGGACAAGCTCAACCCGTGCAACAACAACAGCAACAACCCCAAGTTGCTGCAAATCCTAGTCCGGTAGCACAGAACTAAAAGGTTTTTCGTGCAATAAAAGTGGCCTTTTGTTAAAGAGGTTTGATGAATGTATATAACGCTTTATTAAAGTGAAATTTTTATAAATAAACGTATCAATAAGTATCTAAATTGAATTTCATTTTAGTTACAAAATTCGTTTCTGATAAAATTAAGTCGGTCAAACTATTTTTTCTTGGAACAATTTTTTATAAAACGGAGATATGGTGTATTTAATAATAGATTAAAAAAATGTCTTTATTTAATGTTAATTACTGGAGATTCGCAATCAATAAATTAGTTCCGAAGATTTTACAGATTAAAGAAGATTAAAGATCCTAAAGACAAAATTTAATTTACCGTGAAATCTCTTTTACAACTGACAAATTATTTCTACAAAAAATGTATATTTTTGTAACAAACAACTTGTAAATAAAAGATAAAGCAAATCAATATTTCACCAATCAATAATAAAAATTTTGCATATTTTCGAATCTCCGCAGTCACTGTTGTAAACTACTGAACCGAGACAGCTGCATTTTTGCATAAATTTAAACAATGCACCTAACGCTCTCAGTTGCATAACCCGAGATAGAACTATAAGATTGCAATAAATCAATTTTTGATTTCCTGCAACATTGACCTCAGTTTAGCCTATTTTTTATTTGTTTATATTTTCAACATACGTTGAAATTCAAAGTTTGTATTCGTTTTTACACTTCCTCTGTAGAAAAATTTGTTATAAAACGACCAAATGCCTGCATAACACGATGACTTTGGAAACTGGCAAATATTTAAGTAAAGCTTATAAAAAATTGTGTGGGCAAAACTGTAAAGTTCCAATAACCATAATTCTTATTATGTAAGAAAACAAAAATACAACCAATAATCACATAAATTTTTTAGTGTCTGGCTTACATTTCCTTCGTGGTTATTGAGAATTTTGTCATTTTCGTTACATAAATCTCAACTAGACGAGTTATAGAAAGACGCACTATTGTGCAACTTGAAGTACCACGGAAAACAATAATTTCTAAGTCTTACTTTAAAATATAACTCTGACATTTCTATTGAACCGAAATAAAACTTTATAGAGAGATTATAAAATGGCTTGACTACTAATTAAACATTTCTTCATTGCAGTTCATACCGTGCTTCACATTTAGATTGAGCATCTTTTATATGGTTAAATCCGAAAGTGTTCTCGAAGATTCCAAACAGGTCATGACTAATGACGTGCCTAAGTAAAAATTCTAAAAAGTTTGATTACTAAAATTGTGACTAATCAGTATCAAATATCGCAAAATTTTAAAGGTCAAGAACTGTTCTGTGACAAAGAAATGCAGTTAATGCGTTTGTTGGTATCGCAAAGAAGGATAAATGGATCTCGTTTCAATACAGTCGTTACGACTTTCATCACCTTATTGTGTGAAATGTTTTAGAACATCTTCTCTTATAAACTTCAATCTTAATTGCCTCTCCAACTGACTCATTTAATTTGTTGTAATACAAATATGTTGTTAAAATCTTAATGACTTTAACATTAAATCTTTCGTCACAAAGGCGTTTTCTTTTAAAACAAAACCATTTATTTTTACCGCATATTAATTCGTGAAAATGCCAGTCGTACATTTGGTATTCAAAGTATTTTATTGCATAAATAGAGATGATGCTCACACCCATATCATTTTTATCGGAATTGTATCATAATGTTAGACTATTTAAGGATGAGTCTTTAGAATCGTGGTGGCGCTCTAGAAGAGTGGAGCTTGCTCCAGTAGAGAGGGTATAAATACAGATTTCTCTTATCGACAATTTGTATAAGTCTTAGTCCCTCACAAGCATCATCATGAAGTTTTTGGTAAGTCATCTTTACCTTTCACTTTCTTGACCTTTGTCTTTTAAAATTTCTAAACGTTACATAAGGAGGATCCCACTTTCGTTGATTGTAGGTGGTGTAACTTCTAGGATGGGTTCCAGATAAAGGTGAAATGTTACGCAATTAATTGTGACTATGTCGGTTACTGATAGGGTTTCTCGTGTGGTAATGACTCTTCTTGACCTCCTCTTGTGTTACAGATGCTGACAACTTTCCTAATCGGTGCGTGTCTCGCCCAAGGTCCACAAAGGCGGCAAGACCAGTACGACGATGACCAACAATACCAGCAACGGCCGCAACAACAGTTTCAACAGCGATCACAGCAACAACCGCAACAGCAGCAGCAACAACAACAGTACCAGGAACAGAGACCCAGGACCCACGAGTCGACCACTTTCATCCCTATCATCAGATTTGATAAGGAACAAGGAGCTGATGGTAGCTACAAAGCAGCGTAAGTAAAAATTCCTTTTGAAATGTAAAAAAAAGTAAATTGGAAATGTTAGATGGGAAACTGGAAACAACATCATCGCACAAGAAGAAGGTTTCATCAAGGACTTGGGACCTGATCCAGACTCCAAAGGTGAAAACATCGGGGCTCAAGTTCAACAAGGCTCCTACACGTACACATCTCCTGAAGGACAAGTCATCACTGTTAATTACATTGCTGACGAGAAAGGGTTCCATCCCTCAGGAGATCATTTGCCTACACCCCCACCTGTAAGTCCGGAGGTACAGAAAGGACTCGATTTGATCTATGCTGGTATTAGAGCGCAGCAAGTAAGAAATTTTCACTGGTTAATAACAAGTTTATTATTAATAAATTTAATTATAGGAAGCTGATGAGAGGGAAGCACGAGTACGACCTCAAGGACAACAAAACGATGGACCACAAGACTACAATGGACAGTATCGTCAACAGTAATTTAGAATATTCTGTGATTTAACTTTTTTCAATAAGTACATAGACTGAATTATTTCGCTCATTTACTTTACCATGATTCATTTTATGATGAATTAGTTTTAATAAAAATGACATCTTTTTACAAAATGCGTCTGAGTTTCTATTTTTAGCTTTAATATTACAAGAAATTATTGTGAGATTCTGGTTCAATTAGTGGCTGTATTGATGGTCGCATAAGGTTTCGAAGTCAAAGAACGAAAATGGTGAATGCGCCGCAAGCAAAATAAAAAGTAGACGCCACTGTGATTTTAATTAAACGAATAAAGTTATTAATAGAATAACAAAAACACCTACGTTAGCGTGACAACAAAAAAGAATAAAAATGAAAGAAACTTTTTGAGAATGTATGCAAATTCAATTAATATTTATTAATAAAATTGACATTATCCTCTATGTCAATTACAAGACACATGTTTCTTGTATTTTAACTTAGAATTGTAGATTAGTTCATCAAATAGGTTAGAATTCCACGTTTTTATGTTCAAATATTTTTAAATTAAAAAATCGAATTAAATAAATAATTGTAGGCAAAAATGTAGGCAACCAAATATCCAAGAAAATTATTCCTTCGTACACAAGTTCAGCAACTAATAGCTCAAAATCATTGCAGTTGTCTAGCCACGAGAGTAGACAGAATTGCAGAAAGAGGAAACAAAAGAATTTACTGCGTTAGACAACAGAAACAAAAGAAGAAAATTTTCGAAATTATCGGACACAAAAATCGAAAATCTGCATTAAAATTTGAATTTTTTACTTTTTTTATTGGATGAGTTGCCATTTCCCCTTATTTACCAACTATAGGATGAATATAAAGCGACAAATTTTGTAGATCATTTTTAACATAAACATTTCTAAATTTTTTGTTTAAATTTATCCTTTAATAGCAAAATGTATATTCTAGAAATGTTTTTCAGGTTACTGTCTTTGATTTGCTGACGAACTATGAATAGAAGAGTAGACGAGTAGACGACTTCTAAAATTACCATTTGCTATAAATCTAAAATTTGCCACTTTTAACTTTTAACTTTTAACACACAAGATCGGGACGCTGGGTAAGATCAAACGAGGCTGGTTGCAGGCACATGCAGACAGTCAACATTTGAAATTATCATTTGAAGTTACCCTCTTGACTGCTATTCTACTGAAAAGTTCTTCGAGTCAAAAATAATGTTTTGGTTTTTTTTGTGTTGCGCGAATAAATTGAACTAGCCTCGTTCGGTCTTACCCCATGTTCGGACTTACCCCAAGTCACCTTACATCAAATTAGTAACTTAAGTAACTTTTGTAGACATCAAAGTTATCAATCATTCTTTATTTCTATTCAATAGAGACTGATAATTCTCAATTAGTCTAAATTACGTTCGATCTTACTCCAACTTACCTTATAGCAAAACTAATAATTTCATCTAAATACAAATTCAAGGGCTAACCATTCTAATTGTCACTAATTAATAAATTAATTTCCTATGACAAATTGTTTATTAATTTTTTCTAGTAAAAAATAAATCTTCGAATTGCCTAATGTTTCTCGTTTCTTTCTACACTAGTGTGCCTGCTTGACTATTAATATATTCATATTTTATCGATTTATAATTTTTAATATTACTCGACCTTGTTCTGCTTTAACTTTTGCCACATTTATGTATAAATTCTAAATATTCTAATTTGTAAAACTAAATCTCTTAAATGATAAGAATTTTTTATTTCATCTGTAATTTGGGGGTCAATAAAAAAACTTGTTAATGACATCAATAAATTTAACGTAAACATTCAGAATTAGAAGCATTCTACGTTTACAAACAAACCTATCTTCACACATTAAATTCAACAAATTAGTGACGATGTTTCACGTCGATTTCCTCTCAATTAATCCTCCGATGACTTACGGTATTAAATTAAAACCACTGAGACACATTCCTTCCTTTGTAATTTAAGTGCATGTGAATGGTTTTACAGTCTTGACAGCATCAAACTAATTGCCATCATTTTTGCGCATTGAGAAATTGTTTATATAACGATTTGTTTTGATATAAACTTTGTGCAAGCAACGGATTATTATTTGTACAGAGCCCAGTAAAAAATTCTTTAAATTATTCTAAGGAAGCTAATTTTTCAAGGTACCTACGCAAAATCGTTGCTTCATTTAATTCAAAATCGCCATGTCAACATGTAATTGGTTAAATCCTTCATAATTTTGTCTTAGAAATTTCATAAATGTCACTTTCAGCTTTGGGCGAAAAGTGACCCTCGGGGATGCTCAAAATCATGCAAATGTGTACCTCTTACTTTTTATAAACAACATAAATTTCCCAAAAAACTGAAATCATCACGTTTATAAACACGCTAGTTGAAGTTAAATATTTTCCTATTATTGCTTTAATGCCATATTTGTTTGATTCGCAACATTTCCTGATTTTATAAAGTTGATAAAAAATTTAGGTGCGATTTGGATGCCCACCCAGAAGTAATTTCTCTTCTGTTTGTTTAAAAAGTTTACACACGAGCTCGAGCAAATAACTCAATTTTGTTACTGAAATTGGATAAAACTGTAGGTAAACATGAATAAGAATTTCATTCATGTAAATGCACGACGGAATGGAGCAAGTCTGTTTATAGAATTCCAATAATTCAAAATATTCTGCAATAAAGTTGTGCCCTTGGATGTTACAACATTGGAACAGATTTTGCGAATTTTTCTGGCAATTACACGATGAAATCGTGTCAAATGTAGTGCGTACTTAAAGTAGTAGTTTCCTCATTTCTGTAATGAAATACCATAAATCTCAATCAGAAATAATTTTTGTAATAATTCTATTGCAAACAACCAAAATTTGCAACTCACAGTTTGGCACGAACTTCAATGTAATACACGTCTGAGATTAAGTGAAGACAAAGCTATCAGAAACAATATTAAATTTCATCAACAAGAACCTTTAACCTTCTTGAATTCGATGGCTTCTGTTAAAATAGCTTTATTATAATTTACACACATTCTCATGAGAGTACTATCGTGTTGAAACGCGTCTCTTCTTTATCAAAAATTTTTTGCTCTTCTACGAATTTCACGTTCTCAAATCCTTAATTAAGGAATGTCGCAATGTGGTGCGAAAATGTCTCTTCTTGTAGACAAAACGTAACCTACCGTGTGGCAATCTTCAATTGAAAGTATAGGTGCAAATTGCATTGACCACATGTCTGCAGTAACAGAAGTAAAACAAAAAAATTGTAATAAAAATATTTCTAAACGGTTACTTTACTTTATTACTGACTTGCAATGACCCAAATGAAATAAGTAAGAGACAAAGGTCAGCTTTCATCTTGTTTATAACATCCATTTTGTAATGTTTGCCGATAATTAATTATATTTATTTTATTCGCGTCTTCAAAAATTTAACAGTGTGACAAGTAATAAATGCATTTTATTTAATCGGACTGGAAATGTCCGTTGCTTAACTCCTTGATTCGGTCCTGTCAAAGCCCAAAATAAATTACCTTATTAATTAATTATGAAGAAATCGCCTTGAGGCGTTTTTAAAATTTTCAAAATTCTAGTCAACCTACTTTGTGAACAATGCTGATAGAGTCGGACTGTTTTCAATTAATTCCAAACTTTGCATACAGAAGAGGAAAGTGGATGTTATCTAACTTGAGGACGAGATAACAATGCCTGCAAACGATCTATACAAAAATCAATATTACGCATCAATCTTCTACAATTGAATGTCAATTTACCATCGTCTTTAAATCGTATTTCGCCACATAATTTAAAGTTCATGTGTGTTGCATGTAATGATTATTTAATCTTCTAATAATAGTTTTAAGGTATTATATTGCCTTCTTCAGTTGAGGAGGGATAACCAAGTCGCTATAAATACGAAAATTTCGCTAATAAGTTTAGTAGCGTCTTCGACACTTTATCAAATCAAAATGAAAGTGGTAGGTGTACCCAGTGATGTGCTAAGTGCTAACTAATGGATTAATTAATGCAGTAAGTATGTTTGCAGATAATTGCTCTCTGTGCCCTTCTCGTGGCCGCCAACGCCCAAAAAGCAGAAGAACCCATTCCTATTGTTAAATTCGACAATGAAGGAGTCAACGCTGATGGATCCTACCAATGGAGGTTCGTCTCCAAACGTACAAAAACCACCCCTAATTCTACCCTTTCAGCTTCGAATCTGGCAACGGCATCGTTGCTCAAGAACAAGGACAACTGAAGAACGCAGGTTCGGAAAACGAAGCTGCCGAAGTCCAAGGATCCGCGCAATGGACCGCTCCTGATGGTACTCCCATCTCCTTAAACTACATCGCTAATGAAGATGGGTTCCAACCTACAGGAGACCATTTACCCACTCCTCCACCAATCCCACCAGCGATCCAAAGAGCTTTGGAGTGGATTGCCGCTCATCCTGAGCCTGAACAACCAGCTGCCAGCAATGTGCAACCCGTTTACAAAAACGCCCCACAAAGAAGATTGTAAAAATGTACATTTTGTAAATAAAACTTGTAAATATACTTTTATCTAAATGAAGAAATTTATTTTGCCCCCGACACACTGTCAGTTTTGACAAATTATTTGTTTGTGCACTTTACTGAACGGCCTGAGATTGAAAATATTTACCCTCGTAAAATACAATTAAAAATGAATCCTGTTTATCAAAAGAATGATCAAAAAACTGTCGTAACGCAATAACACACTTCCTTCGAGTAAACATTAATCTTGGGCGCTATTAACCTCTTTGTCGCTGTGTGGCAATCAATTGTCAACGAGCTTCTCAGAAATGAAGACACCAACACTGATATCCACAACAAAAGTCTCCAGAAAATTATTTCCGAGGAAACCGCGTAATAATCTTCATAGTTCTCTTAAATTTATTTTTGTATTAGCACAAGTTTTCGGATATTTCCCAGTTCAAGGAGTTTTAGAGGACGATGTCACGAAATTATCTTTCACATGGAAGTCAATCCGAGTTTTTAATTCCATCATAACTACTTTTTGTGGAATAACAATTACGCTTGGACATGTGAGACGGATGGTTACAGTCACTGGTTACGAGCAGCATCAATTGAGTGAAAAGCGCAGGCATTCTGAACTAACTCTAAAATTTTTATTTTAGACGCCATAGTTTTTTATACTTGTGGTTCGTTGTCTTGTCTGCTTTTCATTAAAGTGGCGAGAGAATGGCGTGAAATTATGCAAAAATGGAGCGAGTTGGATGAAGCTATGGTTTCGTACGGATGGCCCCACAAATTGAATCAAAGTTTACGACGCATTTCTATCATTTTTCTCTCATTGGAGGCTGGTAATTATGTCGCTTTTATGAGCATTAATTTCTACGGTTTATGATGTGTGAAAATCAAATTACAGGCTAAATAATTTACAAAATTTGCACCTTATACGCTCTATAATATTGTCGATTTTCGGTGTTTTTAGGTAAATAATAGGAGTAGTAAATTCTCTAAATTTTGTTGTTAAATGTTTCGAACTGCATAGCAAAATCGTTATCAAAATAAAAACTCGGTTAATTAAGAAGGTATGACGCAATTTGTAATTTAAACTTCTACTCTCATTGTCGTTGCTCATTGTTTAGAAAACTACGATTTGTACCCTGGTGATCCAATTCTACCCTTTTTGGAGTGTTTTTTGGAAAAAATGAAACAACTCTAACCTCTCTTTTGCGGTACCTTAAAGCTATCCATTCCTTGAATTCCATCACTACAAACTCCACAAACACAAAACAATACAATGAGAGTGTAAAAACATCACAAATTTCAGTTTTCCGCACTTTTAAAACGACGCTAAAATGATGAACGTAAACTACTATGAACTTCGTACGAAACTAGCCAATCAGAGACAAAGTTATTTAGCGGGCTATTTTAATGTAACTGGCGCATATACAGTCTGTTTTTAGAGACAAGTCAATATTGGGTACTTTTTTCTGTATTTCCATTTACACATTTTCTTTTGGCGCACCTCCCAAGAGAATCGCTACGTGATTGAAACCAAAAAGCAATTTCTTTTCTTCCAGCCGAACATTTCTCAATTCAAGCAAACAAACTAATAGTCGCCGTTCGATGTCATGAGTCCTTTTCAAAAGGTTTCGAACACTTTATAGTAACAATGTCTTTCTCCATGATATTCGATACAATCCCATACAATGCTCTGCTCGGCGCCATCCTTCAAAGTATGAACACACGAATGGCATTCTCATGGACGTTTATTGACTTGTTTACAATTTTAATGAGCAGCGCCTTAACTGCGAGATTCGCTCAGGTGAATCAAAGAATTCAACATTACAGCGACTTACAAGTGAGAATTGATTAGTACTAACTTAACATTTCACGCTTTTCTTGCAGAAAAAAGACCTGGAGGAATGGAGGGCTCTGAACGCGGACTATAACAGATTGTGTAGTTTTTGCGCCTATATTAATGATAAGATATCGTTTCTAGTTTTGGTTTCGTTTTTCAACAACTTCTATTTTATTATCTTCATTGTGGACGCTGGTCTAACTTCAGTCAGAGCCACTGCTTTGGAAATGATTTACTACTTAATATCACTTGGTCTACTTATTTTACGATTAGTTTGTATTTGTCTGTATGCGAATCGCGTATATGAGGAGAGCAAGCTGTCACTGGATATTCTAGTTTCTCTTCCGATTGATACGTATAATGAGGAGGTGAAGATCGGTAACAACACGTTCATTGATTTAATAGTCTGAAATTAGATTTGCAGGCTCACTGAGAGTTGTAAATATCAGACGATTGGGATAAGTGGCAAAAAAGTGTTTCTGATAACCAAAGGGCTCATTTTAAGTGTAACTATCCATTTACTTGTTTTTTTTTCGTATTAGTGACATTTTAGATCGTGGAAGGAGTCCTCGCGTATGAACTGGTGCTAATTCAGTTTAACAAAAAATTGCCGAAGAAAGAAGAACCGTCGCTTTATTCTCTGTGTTGAATTTGGTGTAGCACTAATTTTAGTTTCAAGCAATGTTTAATTCCATTAGCTATAAAAGATGTTACATAAACAGTACTTGGCAGAAAAAGGCTCATTTGTCTTAAATGATATAATGATTGTTATACTTTCCTTTCACAAATTATACCCAACCGACTTGAGCACATCGCACATTACATCAGCAAAAGTGTATTTCTAAGAATGTTTGCACTTTAGGTTCACAATTATTACTAAAACCTTCAAATTAACAATCAAGAGTAGTAACAATTCCCTTGCACAATAAAGAAAGTTGTGTCATTACAGTTTGTATTTTTAAAACCAAATCAGGAAAACTAATCCAATAGCCAGACTTATTACCATTTTGTAACGATCATCTGGAATAACTTCCGACATACGACAATGAGCAATGACTTTTTATTACATCAAATAAATGAAAGTAATTTATTATTAAGTGGCAAGTTTCTTTAAGCAACAGAAGAAATGAACCGAATACAATCGCCGATATATGAAAAGATTGCAAAAGATGTGCATTCAAAAGTATTTCGCATTCTTTGCGTAATTAAAGAGATATGGTAATTGAAATGAGTCAAATTTCACGTAAAAAATATCCTCAACAATGCAAAATGAGAGAAAATCATGCAGCAAAGACAATACAAAATCACTAGCCATAAATTGTCCACGCAGTTTTGACGTTTATTGCTAATTACGCACAAATTGATTATCTTTCACGTAACAGCGATTGTAATATTACTACTGTTTTCCGCTATGCTCCAAACGAAAAAGATTAGAATGTTTACGTTGTAAAATTTTGATGGCCGTCACAGTCGTTTCACTTTTCATCACGAAGAATCTGTGATGCTCAAATAATAAGAAATTAATTAAAGAAATTATTGACAGTTCTCTATAGCACAAGAACATATGGATTAATTTATTTTACAAATGTGAAACTAAATTCAAAGAAGAGAGTTTGGTATAAAAGCGAATCCGTCCAGCTATTGTGCTATCAGTTTCTATACCAACTTCCGACTGTAAAGTGTTCCTCTTCCTCCAAAATGTACAAGGCGAGTAAACTTCACTCATGTTTCCAAAATCAATATCAAATTACAGATTCTTTATCTAGTGGCGATCGCCGCAGCCAGCGACTTAGGCGAATACCAAACTCTCCAAGAAGCAAAGAAGCCCATCATTCCTATCCTCAAGCAGACTTTTGACCAGCATCACGACGGTTACCAGTTCAGGTTAGGGCAATTTTTATTATTTTAACGACAATCTGCAAGGAAAGTGCAAATAGTGCAATGTGACACGACTTTCACAACATCTGTCTTATCTCCATCCAAATTACATCTCAATTAGTGCATGCTAAAGTTATTCTTTATTTAATTAGCTACGAAACTGGTAACGGCATCCACGCACAAGAGAGTGGTTTTATTAAGAATAAAGGTGATAAAAAGAACGAAATTTTTGTGCAACAAGGTACGATCACGTACCATGACGAACATGGGCATCCTATTACGTTAAGTTACATTGCTGATGAACATGGATTCCAACCACAAGGAACTCATCTACCCACACCTCCACCTATTCCAGAAGAGATACAGAAGGCGTTACAGGGAATGCATCAGCAGGAGGTGCAGCAGGAAGAGTATCAAGGCGAGGCAGTGCAAGAGTATGCGCCTGCCGAGCAGGAAGAGTACCAGTGATGATGTTAATTGATGTTTTGTTATGTTTGGTGTTTTAATAAACGTTTTGCTATTTTCTAATTTATTATGGAAGTTGGAATGGATAAATTAGGCACGTAGTCAAATATTTTAGTTCTTCTCCAGTTTTCTAATTTTTTAAACAAAACAATTTCGCTTAGAATTCAAAACTCTGTTAACTTTTCTCACGCGTCAACAAATAACTAAATTAAATATCAAAAAATTTCCGAATCAAACAATAAATTTTTTGTTTTTGTTTGATGATCTCTCTATTTATTTGTCCTATTAATCTGATAGATCTCGAGCTGGCTTTTTCGATTGATATATCAACTCAAACGTTATTAAATGGTTTTTTCGATGCAAAAAAATTCTTAAAAATAATTCTAAAAACATCCTTTAAAAAATTATTTTGCTCGATATCTAGCTTATTTGTCCAGCAAACCTAGAGCTACAGCTGCTCGTTTTACACAAAATTTAACGCAAAATCCAATCCTGTGCTAATTTTCATAATATACATAACTGAATTAGAGGCGTTTAAAGTTTTGGGAAAAATAAAACAAAGCAGTAAAAGTCAATATGACTAAGGGAAGAATGCAGTCAGCCCTTTTTGTTTATTTAATTGAAAATATAAAGTGATAGACACATCGTAATACACATTCGATTCCATATAAATCTAGAAATTTTGTTTAATGCTCATACAAATGTTTGCATAATTACAAACAGTATTTACGAATCACTTAAGTTGAACAAGGCACGCAAAAATAGTTTAGAAATCCTTTTATAAATTTATATGTAAAAGAGCTAAACATTTAAAATTTAAATTTTAAACAAACATTTCATTTCCGTTTCCATATCTACAATTTCTTCTCCTGCCTGCAAGAGAGTTACAAAAAAGTGTCAAGACCCGGCAAACAAAACTTGTGCCCGTAAAATTTGATGACAATTGCAAAATGGCACAGAAATCTCGTTGCAGAGGTCTTAGCCCGAATTGGACAACTTCGCAGAATTGTCAATGTCGTTTTGCAGAAGTTGTTTGATATAGTTGCGGGCTTGAATCCGAGAACGATATAGGTATAAGCTACAACTAAATATACTTTGCCTCTAAACGCTTACAACAAGTCAAATATAATGATAAATTATTTGAAATTTGTTTGCTTCACCTTGTCTGTTTTGCCACTAAAGCACCCAAGTAAACAAAGAACGTGTTTATAAAATATTTAGTCTAAAACCTAGGATAACAATTATTTACAACGTCATTTGTGAACGGTAAACATAACAAAATTCCAAATATTAGAGTTTTCAACAACAAAGTAACCACAATGCGAACAAGATGAAATAAACAAACGTAGATAAAATCTGAGAAAAAACTCCAACAGCGAAAATGTTCCCAAACACAGCATTTCAACAAGATCACGCGATTATTATAATTATAATAGTCGACACTTGGTCAAAAGTCAAGCATGACCCAATCTGTGTTGTAAAAATATGTCCTAATATACAATTTCCATCAATTGTCTAGTTGGGTAATCGGCTGAATCACGCGTCCTCTGACGCCTAGCCTGTACTATGTCAGCAGCTTGAAGAACATGATGGCCAACGATATATTGATGAAGAGCACTATAATCACCAGCTGTTGGCGCGAGAGCCAATCCTGCAACAACACCAAGTTACTAACAATGAAAACACCTCAAATTACGCAAAGCTCGGTGCGAAAGCTCGTGGAGTTTCTCTCAGGTAAAGCTGTGCGTCACGTGAAAGAAACTGGAATTCTTTGTTAAAAACAGCATGCAACAAAGCAAACGAGCTTGATTTCGAAAATTTTTAGATTTATTACCATCTTTATGGTCCCATAAAACGTCCAAGTGTTACATAAATAAGTTAATATGTTCATCTAAAAGAAATTAGTCTGAACGACTGCATAAAATGTGTGTCAACGGCAAAAAATCCACAGTTTATTTTTCTTGGTATGTAGGTTACCATCACAATGGAATTTTTCTGATTCTTGATGAAGTTCCATTGTTAGAAATTCCTGCTTTATGATTGCAGACCTTCATTTCTCTAAATTTAAAAGTTTTTTCCTTGTTTCTAATAAAAATCTGTTTTAACAGCCAGGTTTGATTCCACCTGGTGGTGATGAAGCTTAAAATTTAATTCCTGGAACCGCGCCAACAATTACAATAACCTCGACAATAGCCTAAAAATTCTCTTGGAACCCGACAGAAAAACGCCAGATAATTCATAAATCGTATCGCTATTTTACATATAAAGACATTCAAACAACAACACTATTAATTAAACATGCTCCGTTTTCAGGCGCTAGTGCGAAAGCTCAAGTAAAATGCATTTCAGCAAGTGCAGGAACGTTAGACTCGACCTAGGTAGTAACCAAAAGAACAATTATTACATCATGGGCACGAAAACAGCACGATAACAGCAGACCATTGACAGTAACAGAAACAGCAGTAGTAAAACAGTCTAGAGCTCTAACATACCTATCGGATCTCTGTAATGCGATAGCAAGGAAAACAAACATATTACGTAAAGGTTCATTTCACAAGAGGGTTGATCTACTAGTGAGTTACCAAACGAGGTTGAAACGGTGGAAATTAATGGGACATACTAGAGTGACCGAGATGAAAATGGTAGAGTCGGTAATTCTAGCTGAAAATGGTCGGGAAAATGTAGGCGTTTAATCAAATTGTCGCCCAAGTAATTGAATCAGACATTTGAAGAATGGTGCATTATTTCGATTTGTTGATATTTGCTTTTAATACCTAATGGAAATAATGAAATGAAAAACGTAAAGTAATTGCTCGTTTGAAAACATTTTTTCCAGAATCGAAATGCGGATGTAAATTGGAAATCACCGGCCAATATTTATTATCACTGAACTAAATTTGTTTGTTTAACTGCGTGTATAAATTTTGCATTTATAAGTTTATTTGAATCGAAGTTTATTTAGTTTGGTAAGTTTGCCGCGGGGTTCAACCCTAATCATGAACTGGATGTTCGGGTCTTCCTGTTATTATTTCTCGACTCAGTTTAACTGACAGAAATGAATAAATATCGCCGTAAAGTTGGTCAAATAAACTTTTGAAGTGTATCGTTTTTCCTGTTGTTTACAGAATTTCCCATCCGCTAGAATTAGTATAAAATAAAAATAAAATATCTCGATTAACAGCGACAACAGTTGCTTAGACTCTGAAAATATCATTCTGATTTGACACTTCCAAAATTAGGTCAGAAGTGTGTAACGTTTTTTTTTACAAAAGAAATTTGTGGGGAGAAGTGAGAAATGGTTTTGGTGACGCCGTAAATCTAACTGAAATAAATGTGTGCTGGAATTCCGAGGATGCTTCTTTCTGAAACGCGCACAATGAAAAGAAATTGGTTTTATTATCCTTTTATTTAAGTATAAATCCATCTAAAGTTGAATAAAAATGTAGGCTCATGACAATTTTTAAAAATAATTAAAATTTAAATTATGTTGCATGTCTCGTATCTCCACTAAATCATAATTAAAATGTGTTTCCGACTGTGGTACGTAATTTATGAAAACGAAAACGGCAACTTCAAGTTTATTGCTACAAAAAAAAAATGCAATTTGCAATTAAAGTCGAATCCTGAAGGCTCATTAGAACTACTTATAAATACCCCTCGGCCATATTCGCTTCACATGCCAAAATTTCCCAAACATTTCAAAATAAGACAAGATGTCTAGAGTAAGATACGACTGTCATTTTCCATACACTTCCTGATCACAGGTAAATATAGCCCTCTTAGTCATTCGCAACATTCCGGGTAAATAACTGGTAGATCAACTAACTATATCGACTACTTCTCGGATAAACCTAGGTAAAGTCGAACTTAAGAAAAACAGTGCGAGGCATTAGTCGAGAAAACTCAAAGTGTGTCACAGTTCTATTCACTTATAGAGACTATCCACACAGATCAAGACGCAGAAACGTCAGCACTGCTGCGACTTGATCTATTAGGGGCCAAAACAAGAAAACTTCTTTCAAATTACCTTAACTTGCGGACTGACTAAGTAGAGGAGAGGGTTGGCACGAAGACGTTCACTTTCTTCCAGTTGTCGACGAACCTCCTCCCGACGCGCCGATCCTAGATAAGACACCTCCTCCCTGGACATGGCACCCGTGGCTCTGGGCAACTCCTGAAAATCGGGCAGTGATTTCTTGCGTTGCAACGTAGTCTGCGGCACCAGATTCTGCTAACACACATCACCAAAACGATAAAGCGCTTGCCGGCGCAGCCGTGGGGAAATTTCAGGAGGCTCTAAAACCACCCAATATACCCAAATTCGTAGAAAACTAACCCAAAGTATCTTCTTCTGACAATTTTTTTAATAAGAACACTGTCTTCTACATTTTTGAACATTTTACAAGAGCGGCTCTAAACCTTTAACTAATTTAAAAATGGTCAAAATTCCTGACTTCTCTGTCATTTCAATGGCATAGTCTACGGCAAGCATTCACGATCTATTTAAAGCAGAAGGAGCAAAGCCCTCTAAACGTTCAACTTCCTGTAGTTTTAAGAACTTATAGAGCCATTTAAAATAAAATAGGTGGTTCTGTCTTTTTCATATGTACTGAAATGTCAAACTCGATTTAAAGCAGAGCTGCCAACCCATGTCAAATTCCAAAGCTATTTATGAAAAGTGGCAGATATCACCTTGTATAAAATCTTTTTGTCGATCTTTTTTCATCTTAATTCAATTTGGTTGATTGCTCCATCAGTGCTCGTCTGTTTTTGTTTATGCCGAATGCAAGGTTACATAGTGAATGCCTCGTCATGCCAAAGCCCAAAGCTCCTCTAAAAAAATAGTTTAGAACCGTGACAACGACTGCCAAAAATCCCTAGACATTCCTTCGCTGCAAAGTCGCTCCAAATGAATACACACGTCTGTATATTCCTGTACTTACAATTTGGGTATATTGTAAAAAAACGTCTTAAACAAACTCCTGAAATCGTCCAACGGTCACATTACCGAAAGCGAATGTCAACCTCTACAGGTGGTGTATCTATCCAGCTTTCTGAAGCTCGTCGGGCCATGAGGGCGGGGGAAAACATGAGGTTCTCCTCCTCGTCATCATCTTGGTACCACAACATGGTGCACGAGGTTACCCACAACTGACGATGGACTCGTGTTACTCAGTGTGGTGATATAATTACCCGTAGCCTAGCACTGCTACAGCGACGCTTTTAGACGCCTTCTGCCCCCACCTTCGATGGCACCGACTACTGCCAACACTTATAGACACTACGCCATGAAATCGTCATTCAATGTCAATTTCGCGGTAGTGATACAAGAAACTGATCAAACGAAAATGTAAGCAATGTACTGAACACTAGTTAAATTACCTCGAAGAAATCAGCGAGATTGCGCTGGTTTCGCCTGGTCGGTGCCAGAAAATCAAACTTTAGAACAAAGGCCAAATTATTTGAGCAGCTGGCGGGGATAAAAATCTCACTTTCGATCCAGATATAAATAAATTCAATTTGTTGATATAAATCATTTTCGTATAATGTTGCGAGAACAGAAAGAAATTTAACAACCCCAGCCAAGTTCCGTGATATATTTCTTCATTCGAGCGTGCGAAAAATCGGAATTTTTAAATAATTATTGACTCTTGAATAAGTCGTGGCTGCGACGCTTTGTACGATCTCAATAGAGTTTCCAATAAATCACGAAGGTGGAAAATCTGTCATCGTCATCCTTTTACATTGGCTTTGTTACCGAGTTAATCGACTTTTGGAACTTCTGAGGGTAATGTGAACGAGGGAATAGTTTGATATGTGCACGTCAGCTTCAAAGGTATTGTGGTTTTTATTAGCGAGTTACAAAAGCTTTGTTTTATCTGTTTAAGCGGCTCAAAAATCACACATGAAAGCAGTAAAGTGCAGATTCGGCAGAAGGCAAACTCTCTCTTCCTTTCTTTAACAATTAATTAGTTTCAAGTATTATGACCGCTACTGTTATTTTTACAAAATGTTATCTGTGCAAGAAAGTTGCAAGTAAATATTTTGATAGGTGAAAGTCATTAATGAAGTGCAATAGCCATTTGGTAAATAGTGAAAATAATCTCAATCTCTCGTAGTTGTTAAAAATTGGACCAAACTTCATTTAAAAATATTCCGAAATTTATAGATTTCGAATAGAAACTATTCTAATTTCAGTCCAAATTCTTACGTTATTTGCGGACTTGCAGGACTATTTTTAAAACAAATACGTCTTTAAACAACGTTCTATAAATTGTTTATATGACTACGATTTTATGTTAAATTGATATTGCAGCTGACATCAATGAAAAAATGTTTTTTCTGTAGTAAGTTTGGGATCCGCCCCAACGCTTTAGCAAATCATTTTAGTTAAAAAAATCTTCGCCTCTATTTCTCCGCTATTGATTGATTGTTCAATTATATTAGATCGATAAGAAAGCCGGTAGAATACACCACCTTGATCAACTCGACTGTTGTTATACACAATTAATTATACAAGACGACAACTTCAAAAATTAGTAAATTTATCTGAAACCCTTGACTAACCTTAGGTGCAGCTTGCAGCGTGGGCGCTCCAGGAATGAATAGGCTCTCAGTTCTTTTCGGTTGGTTGGGAGAAGGAATGATATCCTGTCCAAGTCCACGTTTCCGAATAATAATTTCTTCGAAAGGCGGTGGCTGTCCAGGATTATTTCCAGCCAACTTGGCGGCACTTCCAGACAATTTTGCCGCACTTCCAGTAAGCACTGAACCGTTCTTCGCCGGATTCGTTGGTCCTGGTGTTGTTCCTCTGACAACTGACGGTGCTCTTGTTCTATCAGGTGTTTCAGAAGGAGGACGGGATGACCTTTCGACGGAAGGCGCTCTGGAACTACTCATTCTACCTGTCGCTCTAGAATATCTATCTACACTCGAATCTCGACTAGGAGGCCTTTTGTAGTGATCGAAATGATCTATCGAAGACTGTTGACCTACGTTTCCTAAATATGGTCTATCACCAGATACTCGTCGAGAACCTCTCCTCAAAGTGTTGTATTGAGAAGAAGGTAGTTCTTCGGACGGTAAAGAATTTCTAGGTTTGTTAGCTTGGTAGTCGTTGCCGATTTTGTTGTCGATAATGTAGCCCACTTGCGGCCCAGTGTCGTTGGGCAAGTTGTTCACATTGCTTGGGTGATTCGCTGGTAAATTGAAAGCTACATTTTGTTGGTTTTGTGGTTGTGGATATTCTGGTTTGTTTCCGTAGAAACTCTGATTATGTACCTTATTGGGTACTTGATTGGGTATTTGGTTTCCGATCTGATTCGGTATCTGTTTGGGTATTTGATTGGGAATCTGATTGGGTATCTGATTAGGTACTTGATTTGGTATCTGATTGGGTACATTTTTAGGAACCTGATTTGGTACTTGATTTGGAATTTGGTTAATCGAAGGAGGATTCTCCTTCTGGTTTATGCTAATATCAGTGTTAATTTGGTACTTTATCTGTCTTGCTTTCAGTCTTTCGAGACCTGGTTGTTTGAAATCTGGTGCATATTGTTTAGCGACAGCCGTTGCTACATCTGAATCTTCTTTCGCTACAGCAGCTGCAATGTCTGCTTGTTCAGCCTTACCTCTCGCTGCTGCTGTTCTCGTTATCGCAATATCTGCTTTTTGTAACGCTATTTTTGATGCTCTCTGAGCGGCATTCACCGCAGCATCAATTCTTTCCCTAAATTTAGCTGATCTCATTAAAAATAGTTTTTTCTTTTGACTCGTTATTAGAACGTTGTTCTTGTATTTTCCTTCTTCTTTTTCACCGTTGCTGAACGTCGTCACACCATAACCGTATTTTTTATTTGCGTACCATTCGCCTTCGTATTTGAGACCATCTGATCTCTCGCTAATGCCGAAGCCTGATCTTTTGTCGTTCTTCCATTCGCCCATATAAGTTTCTGTAACTGAGGGATCCATTTGCTCATCCTAAAAATATAATAGTTTACACTACTGAATTAACTCTATTCGGATGTGGTTAGTTAGCCCCGCCACTTCACATTTTTCTTCGATTACTATTCATTTCAAAGTGTGATGAAAGAAACGCGGATTTTTCGCTGACGGCTATTAACCCATCAAGCGCTTCTTGCAACAGTGGGCAAAGGTCGAAATACAAAGTTGCCATTACAAAGTTGTTTATAATTTTAAACAAGAGACTAGAAACACAAATTTATGAGTTTTAATTATTATTCTTTGCTTTAAACAAATTTAGGAGAAACGGAATCAAAGTTATAGTTATTTAATTTTCTCGTTTATATTCTGCAGTTTTACGTTCCAAAAACTCACAATGTCACTTATGTTAATTAAAATCTTTTGGGTCATATTTAATAAAATCAGAACTTTCTTTCCTGTTTTACCATACATCCATATGTAAATTGCCCATTTAGTAAAAATTTGGTAAACGGAATTGAATGTGAAATCGCATTTCCATCTTAATCGGACTCTTTACCTCGACTACAAAACTCGCATTGGAATCGGACGGTATAGAAGCATTGGTCACCCCCGACTGTGCAGAATCGGTGCTGACCCAAGAGGCTGATGATCCTGTAGATCTGATACTTCCAGACCCACCACCACCTCTTTTCTCCAAGTCTCCAGTACTTCGTTGCTTTTTCAACTTCAACCCCTAAAGTCACCGTATTTAACTCAAATAAAACTAAATAAAAATCACCCTCACCATCAGCAAGCCCTTTTTGATGTTTCCAGAGCCGAGAGATCGCCTTCTGGCTGTGGGTTCAGCCGAGTTCATCTTGAGGACGAAACCTCCTCTGGAATCGTCAACCCGTCTGTCTCGTTTTTCCGCCGCCTCTGGATTTGCCCCCGTATTGCCTTCATTACTGCGAAGAGACGTCAACGACGCCCTTAATGTCTTGTTAGCTCTGTATTTGGACGCTTTGCCAAATGGCGCACTATTTCTCACACCATAGCCGTGTCTCATACCCCTCAACCATTGTCCTTGGTAAGTGCCTGGAAACAACAAAAGCTGCTTTTAGCTCGTTCAATTGAACAGGAAAGCGCTCGGAAATGCACCAGTTTAAAATTCCTGTTATTGCGAAATTTAGAGTAATCAAATCTGATTGGATTTATTCAAGAGTTTGGGCTACATGTGGCGTGAAATGCACTCATAATACTTGCACAAATTGAACGTTTATTGTCGCGATTTTGAAATATCGCCAAGAAAGTATTGCTGCCGGACAGAAACAAAAAGACTTGGAGCGAGTTAATAATAGTTCCGTAATTACACTGCTAGAAACACAGTGAAAGTTTTGTTCCAAAATTGAAGTTCTAGGTTGGTTCCAAATAAAAATTCAGATTTGGCAATTTTTCTGATCTTGATTGTTTATAAAATAATTCCATTTTTCCGAAATTTATACAAAACTCACATAAAACTAAAACTGTCTCTCCTGACAAATCAGCACTCATAAAAAAAATATAAACATCCGGTGCTTTAAGTTCGTAAAAAGTGTAGCGACCTGGTTATTATTATCTTTATTTGTTTTCCACTTTCGTTTGAGCAAGTGTTTAATTTTTTATTTAAATAATCCCGTGATAGTGACAGACAAGGTGAACTAACAAGAAAAGCGCTCAGTTTTTAAAAATGTGTAAAATCAATAATAATTATCTATTTTCAGCTTGTCAGTACCAGAGGTGGCAATCACTGACATCTTGTTATTAAAAATTCATCAATAAATTTTTAAACCTTTACGTCAAGAGAAAATTTGATTGAAAGAGCAAAAAATAGCATTCGATTGAAAAACTTGATATTTATTTTCGTACGTAATCAGTTCATCTAGAAAATATTATGCTTAACGATATTGAGACTGAAATCTATTGTAACACATTACACTTCAACTCCCACATTTTCCAATTTTCCCGATAATTACCAACCACACGAAACATTTGGTTTCGACCAATTCGATAAGTCCTTGATTCCCGTCAATGAATAAAAATAATGGGAAAATAGACCTTCGCCGCGTTTATTTCAAGCAAAAACGCGATCAATAAAATTGTTAAACCCTCTTTTCATAGTCCAATGTCAATTGGAAGGAAAAAAATCGTCCAATTAACGTGAATAATAGAAGCAAACAGCGCGCCCCGTGTGAATATCGACGCTGCCCATCCTCACATACCAATAATATGGCATACCATCCTATTAATGAATGAATTGACGTAATTTCGCATATACATATATCCGTGCAACGTGTGTATATTTAACCACAGTGAACCTCGGCAGAGCCGACACCAGTTTATGGCTGAACTCGGTGTATGCGGTTTATTTGTGGATATTTGGACGATTTTTAAATTTCAACCAGCACGCTTTGTACGTAGCACTGTGGAAATTATAATTAGATGGACAGTAATATTACGAAACTGCCGAATAAATAGTTTGAGTCTTATCGTCATCTGTGACTAACCAGTACCCTTCGTAATTACCAACTGTTTGGTTTAAATTTAACTTGGCTCTAATCGCCGTATTGTTGCTGTTTTTACCCAAAAAGCAACAGATTAAGTGGATGTATGGAAGTTAAAGAGCAAACAGTTTAGTCAGGATCTATAGCAGCGGAAGACTTAATCTGGTATGAACAGTTGCGATAGAGACATGCAATACACGAAAGTGTATGCAGAGTAAACTTCTGACAATGCAACTATGGAAATTACGGAAAGTAGGTCTGGCTTTTGCAAGTTACAGACACATAACTGGGAACCTCATTTCGTATCGATTTTATTAAAATATAATATAATAATTATACGTTTCATTCTCTTATTCTTTTACTTTTTAATGATGTAAAACAGTAAGAGGTCTTTTACCTGTCAGAGATATATTTAGTCAGACATTTAACTCGTACAAATTAAACAAAAATAGGCAAAATCAAGAATAAATGTCAGACGACTTTAAACAGATCTTCCTTTTAAGTGTTTTAAATAAAGTACCGATAATGCTGTTATGGAATGAAAACGTCGCCGACGCAAGCCTTGGAATCAGAAATATGTTGGTGGCTTTAACTGCAACGATCTGCTATTTCAGAAATTTATTGGAACTGACTCTCAATTGTGATGTAAATGCCAACACGAAAGAAATAGCATCAGCTAACTGCTCTGCTCAAGTCTCCCAAGACTGCAATTTAAAACTACATAGTTTAATTTGGTTACATTTAATCTGACGTTTACAGAAACTTAGTCGACTTTTAATTAATTTAGTTTTTAATGTTTAATCCATTAGCTTATACCATTCCCGCAAAAGTTTAATGAAAGAAGACAGTTTGCTTAGACTGAAGTTGTTTTTATTTTAACAAAAATTAATTCAATTCGGCTTTTACTTTTGTTAAGTTCATTGTCTTTTATTGTCACTACATTTAACAACGTTTTCTAAACTTTTATTTTGATTTAATTTACTTATATAATCTAAATAACTAACAGAATGAAGGAATTACAAATTGAATTATGCACTGATCTAATACAATTCATTATCATACATTTCAACACTTTTCTAACTATGTCAGCGAAGGTAGCGCCCTTGGCAATTATTATGCAACGCATGATCATCAAATTTTTAGTAAGTGCAAATATTATTATACATGTTCAAATTTGTGTGTGAATGCATAATAATTTAATAATCATAATCAGTTAATCAATTTCCTCACAAATCCGCCAATTGACCTTTGACCAAAAATTCAAACGTTAGAAGCGCATTGCTTCCTTAAATTTTCAGTCCGCTTTTGAAAAATCATAAAATAAAAACACATGTAATTAAAATAACACAAGTGCTTTATTCCAATAAGAAATTATAATAAAACTTAGATAAAAGTGCACAAAATAAACAGATCAAACATACGCAAAAATATGATAACAAACTATAAAAACTAGCACACTTGAATTTTACGTACAAATTTTCGCGTAATTAAATTCACGCTCGGAATTAATTTAAACAATCAAAACATTACAACCCATAAATTTCCATCAATTAACAACCACCCACATATCTTATCTAATTTTCAAATGTGCTTTTTACTAAACATTTAACAACACATAAACATAATCGCTGACTGATTTTCCTAATCTCGAATCTCTAAGCAGTTTATGCGCAATCTTTGACATTTGCGATGCGCCTAAAGCGCCGTCGTCACTTTTGTTTGACTTTAATCATGACATGTTTTTTCGTGTTGCAAGGTAATTAGTGACAAAACATGAGTTATTGCGGTAGAAATACCAGCAATTTCACGCCAGTCAACAATTGAAATTCAAAAGAGTTTGCCAGTTTAGCTGTGTCAGCTCTAGACTAATCGTAATTCAATAAATTTAGTTCTTTTAGGAGGGCGTGGTGGAGTTATTGGTGACTGTATACTTCTGGGAGCTTTGGCTTTTCGAAAGAATAACGCAGCAGTGCGAGGGGCGGACTGCTCTCATTTTTTTTAATAAAATTCTACGATCTATAACAGCAGTAATACAAAACACACTTTTATTGTGGACATAGATAAAATCTGTAAAATTGTAAACAATTTTGATTTAGTCACGCTCTAAAATGCAAATAAACATTTACCAACTGTTCTGCATTATTTGCTTTTTACGTTATTAATTCACAGGCGTTTCTTTCCGTATTTTACATTACACTTAATTACTCTAAAGCACTCATAAAAATCTAAGCGAATTTAAAGTTTTGTGTCCACATTAATAAAATCCTCTTTGTATGTTTTGCCCCAGCAAACTTTTTAAATGTAATAAACAGCAGTTTCATACTTTCCTCTCTGTAAAAATATCACGTTATTATATAATTGCCTAGTCGTAACTTTGTACAACAGCGCTAATTTCCTTAATACAAACAAAGTTCTAATGAATTTTAAGAAAAAAGAACGAAAGGTTTTTCGTAACTCATGAATTTCAGGAAACTTTAACTTTTTATGGCGATCACTTAAAATCAATAATATTTCTGAGCCTGTGACCCTTCCCCTTTTTCTATAATTCATCAATTCGCAGTAAAATAAACAACCTAACACGTAGGTACAAACTTAATATCAAATCAATTAGCGTGCATATTTCAAAATCACATTGCAACCCGAAAACGTGATAAAAACCTCCCTAGAGACACATCCGCCCTGCTACAAAAAATAATTTGGTCGTAATGGGATTTGGGTATGAACACATTTTATTTATAACCTCCTTTGGCGCTCAAGCCAATTTAAATTTTGTGGAAAATTGTTAATCACTCAGATTGGGAATGTTTGTGTTATGAGTCTGGTTCATTAAATATCATTGTCAGTTAGTACAATGTCAATTTTATGACTGTGCTAAAAGTCGGGATTTTAAATAATTCACGCGGTATTTCGTGAGGAAAAACTAATCATTTATTGATCACTTTATAGCTTTGCAGTTGAAAAATTGATTTTCCCTCTGTTAATGTTCTGTGATATTAAACCATCCCGGTGGTTTAACGATCCGCTTTGACTAGTTTTTTCAAGATTTTTTCGCTTTTTCTAACAATACTATTGTGTTAACAAATTCAATTATTTTGGCAACTATAGTCTTGGTATCCACCTAAAATCTGGACCGTTTCCAGATTTGAAAAATTCGCTGATTTTGAATTAGTCTAAACCCGACACTACTCCTGTCATCTCTTATCATGTCGGTGATAAGGGTCCTTTACACCGTGTGCTCAAAAACCCTCTTAACAGATTATTATTCACCAGAATCTGCGATAAAGCCGCAACTTTATCACAGGGGATGTAATAAAATGGCGACCATTTCTACCTTTATGATAGTGAAAAAGATTCAGTGCTTGAACGGAACCTTGTTAGAGCTTTTAAGTGGTCTATTGTGCTTTCACATGATATAAAAATGCCGCAATCTAATTATAAAAATAGATTTGAATACAACTATAATCCTTGCCAAGACAACCGCAATATTTACAGTTGACAACACGAGCATGAATAAAGGAACCAAGGTAACAATTTTCCTGATTTCGGTTTCCTGGAAAAACGAAAAATTCCCAAGAAAACCCGATAGCATTCTGATGGAGTCCTTAAATTGGGTTATGCTGAGATGTTGTGACAGTAAAATTTATTGTTTCTGGCAGACATTGAGTTTTCTCGAAAACTGCTAAATCGTAGCAGCTCGATGGTTTGGAGGACTCATCTCAGGATTTGCCGTTTACTCAACCTACTTCTCCATTGATTTTCTCGCTCGAACGCTTGAGAAAACTCGCAAGCGAAATCGAAATCATCAGTGCTAACCTCATGTTTTACCATTGTAGGCTGCATTTATATTCGTACTGTGTATATGTTATTGGAATGGCTCCAAAATGCTTGATGTAGAAAATGAAAACTGCACCTGATTTCGTTACATCACTGAAAAATTTCGGGTCGCAACTTTTTTCATTTCGTCGCGTAAATCTTGGAGGCATCGTTATAAATTGTAATGTAATGGCGCCATAAATCTGAACTTTTTCGGTTTTATCAATTGGAGCTCTAATGGGGAACATCCGCAGTTTTTCAGGGATTCTTCAGCTCTTACACAAAGCGAAAAATATTGATTATGATATAAATATTTTATAAATATTATGATAGTTCGCTGATTAAGTCCAGAATACATTTATTTTCTTAGAATATGTTGTGTACGTAATTAGCGTACTCATCTATAAAATTCTTAGATTTATGTACAAACTTCAAGTGAATTTAGTTTCCTTGGATGCAAAGTAAAAGAAATTAAACTGTGTTTAAAATATCTAAATGTAATTATTATGGCCTAGAAAAATATGAACTCTACAAAGAAAAGAAAAAAAATTAGGTAGAATTACATTGTTACGTGGAAATGAGTACCTACAGATAAGAGTTAAAAGCCCTTCATTTAAATAATTGATAAAACTTTTGATCTTTAAATCGATGAGTTTTAGAGAACTTTGTCGAACCTTAGAAGTCTCTTCAAGACCGAAGAGCATCCTGAATTGGGCTTAAAAAGTCTACAATAAAAAAAAATTGAATCGAAATCAAACTCTAAAAAAATTCTTGCGATCCTGAGACTATGGAATCTTAAAAAACCTTTAGAAATCCCGGAAAATCCCAACTTAAAAGAATTCAGAATAAAATAAAAATAAAAAATGGATTTCAGGAATTCCATGGCTACCTGTTTAAAAAAAGTCCTGTCAACAATTTTTAATTTTTATTAGCGCAAACTGTGGACTTAAAAGGACCGATTTTTGTGTTCTCAAATTCTCGTAAGAGATGTAGCAACATTGATTTATTCGAAACCTTAAAATAAAACGAAAAATTGGGCACTAGAGCCAACTGCGGTTCTATTTGTACAGCTGTTGATTTAGAAAAATTCAGAACTTCTCTGTTAAACCAGCGGAATCTGAGATATTTAAAATTCAATAAATCAACTTTACGTCTCCATGTTTACAATGTTTACATTTTTTCGATTAAGTAATAATAATTCAGACGTCGCTCAACATTCCTGTGCGAAGAGAATAAAAGAAACACCCTGTATGATGAAAAATCAATAAAGCGCCAATGTACAAAGCTCTTAATTAAAACTTTTCAGAAGTGAAATGAGTCAATTCATCATTGCAGCCAACGTAATTTACGTTCGAAAAATCCCAAGGTAATAAAAGTAACCGTTCTGGAATCCCGCTTTAATCTCGAGTTCCTTAACACTGTAAACGTTTAAACCCAAGAAAAATAAATACCTAAAGAACACTGACCTCTCCAAGCTGAATAACTAAAATATGAAAATCTGATTGGTCCATTAGTCACCGCTAATTTAAAAAGTCAGCGTAGCCGCCAAATTGTCTAAAATTACAGAAGCACTAGACGTTCCGTTCTCTTTTTTCTTTCACTGCCGTCCTAAAGGTTCACGAACTTCATATCGAACGAAAGCCTATAAATTAAAGATTAAAAAGTATGTTATCCCATTTCGCTGTTGAACTTGTGCCAAGTCATCTCCCTCTTGCATCTTTTCTTGCCCAAAACTACATATTTGCAAAGAGCGTCCGTAATTAGCTCGGATCTTCAATAAATAACTCAATGTAGACAAAAACAGCATCCGCTTTCTATTTTTACTTCATAATTGTTTATTCAGATTTGGAAGAATTTCGAATTTTAGCAAAACAACAGCAGGATAAACAGCTGCTTTGGCGGTCAAACTGCGAGTACGACGACGCTTCGAGGACGTCGAAACACGTCCCAGTTATTCTCCTGATCGCTATTTTAGTGGCAAGTGAACCTTCCACTGCTGCACTCCTGAAAACCTACTTCACAACGCAGGAATTTTAATTGTGTTGCGTTTTCACGGCGCCATTTACAAATGTCAGGACACGTGACGTCGTCCTTATGCTATGTCCTGTTCATTTCCTTGGGGTTATGAAACGTAAGGAAACCTGAGGTATTTGGCAAGGTATTAACACTACGAAACCGCTTGCAATGCCAAATATTTGATCCTTTTTTACGGCCACGAGTGAACGAAGGATAATTAGAAATTTAAGGAAATCCTGAATTTCCGAGTACAATAAATGTCTCATTAGTTCGAAAATAAGCGCCCTAGAATTAGGGACCCGTAACATTGTTTCCTTTTTCGTAATTACTAATTAGAGAACATGTGTGGTAGCATCACAAAAGCTCAAAAGACACGCTCCATAAAATATTCAAACGTTTAAAGCACCTTTTAATTTATAAATAGCTTTATAGCGCTTTTTAATCTTCCATAATTTAAAATAAAAGCCCTCTTCGGTGGATAAAATATGATGTTCCTTACGGCTCTAGAGACACTTTTTGCAGAGTTCACAGAGTTTCTTTATTTACGACTTGCGTGGTTACAACATTCTGTAAAATGTGTTCAAGGGAACTACAATTTAATTATGACAGTCATCAATGAAGGAAATATTTTTAACTGTGACGTACAAGAGTTTATGGTTTGGACAACCGGCAAACGCACATACGCCAATACTGACACGTGTTTAACCAAATAAGACAGGATTAGAGGAAAATACTTGCTGAAAGTGGCTATTTATGGGAGTAAGGTGTAAAACTGTAATAGACAGTCCTTGAACGGAAATGAACACGAACAAGTTATTTTTGTTTTGTTCGATTTTTGTGCCAATTTAGATTGTTATTTCTTCGTTCATTCCAAAAACGGAAATTTGTAAAAATTATCTCTTCAGTTGGACGTTGTACAAAATTGTATTACAATTACGATGAAACAAAAAATCCAGCAAGTTTTAATAAGTATGTAGTAAATATCGAATATTTTAGCGGTTCTAAAATTTGTTACTTCTTTAGTGCACTTTATACAGTATGTCCCCGGATTGAGTTCACAAGAGGGAAAAAAACTTTATTTTTCATTTTACAGAAAAATGACAAAGGAATAATATTTTTTGCTTAATTTAAAATAAATAAATCTTTAATTAAAACTTTAATATTATCAAGCTGTGTTCTGGAATTCGAAAAAAACAAAAAATAACGACGAACTTTTTTATTTAATTTAGCAAAAAATGTCAAAGGAATGAAATTTGTTTCTTAACTCAAACCAATTTCTACTATTTGATTGGCCCATTACCTGTTTTAGCACATAGTTCAATTCTAACTCGTAATTTTTTCGACTGTTTCGAATTTTCTCAATTATTGTTAAGGATGCAATTGCATTTTTTTCCAATTTTTTAATACTTATACATTATTAGGAAAATTTTTCTTTAATCTTTAACGCACTATTTGATTTTGTGAATCCACAGCCTGCTATTATTTGAATACGATTACAAAATTTAATAAATAAAAATAATGAAAAAATTAATTTTAAGAGTACAAACTAATAATTTTGAAATTTTAATCGCAGATTTATCTGTTTTGAAATAAGCAAAAAATGTTATTCCTTTGTCATTTTTTTGTAAAATGAAAAATAAACTTTTTTCCCTCTTGTGAACTCAATCCGGGGACATACTGTATATAGGTTGAAAAAAAAATGTTTTCTCGGCTTTGTCATGAAACCAAAACTGTGAAAATGAGATATGTACTTACTCAAAAACACAGAAAAATGATAATTTATTCTCAAAATGAAACTTGCTAAAACAAAAATTCTGGATTCTAACACAACTTATCTAAAGGCGTTCCAAAAATATCTTATAACAACTATATAACAATAACAACTATGAAATTTGGGAAAATTATAACCTTTAAATTGTGTTTTGAAAAAAATATGTCCTTCCCAAAAATTCGTAATTTTACTAATTTTAGTGTTACAGCTTTGAAATTTGAGGAAGTTACTATTTTTGAGTCATGTATTAACTCAACGAAATTAGAAAATTGTAGGCCAAAAGACCCAAATTTTGAAAAATGTCATTTAAAACAACCCAAAAATTTCTAACATCCTTCACTAAAATTCGTAATTTTGGTAATTTTAGTGTTAGAGCTATGAAATTTGGGGAAATTACCGATATTGATTTGTGTATTAATTCTACTCAATTGCAAAATTTTAGAGCAAAAAACACAAACTTTAATTATTTTCTGTTAAGAAAGCAAAAATTTCCAACGTCCTTCCCAAAAATTCGTAATTTTGGTAATTTTAGTGTTACAGCTTTGAATTTGAAATTTGAGGAAGTTACTATTTTTGAGTTGTGTATTAGCTCTATAAAATTGCAAAACTGTAGGGCAAAAGATACATATTTTAAAACAATCGAAAATTTTCCGATATACGTCACCAAAACTCGTAATTTTGGTAATTTTAGTACTACAGCTGTAAAATTTAAAGAAATTGCAGATTTTAAGTAGTGTATTTACTGTACCAAACTGCAAAATTAAAGAGCGAAAATCACAAATTTTAATTTTTTTTTGAAAAGGAAGCAAATATTTCAAACAATTCGTTATTGTACATATATTTTTTATAAGAATCCCCAGACCATAAAATCAAATATTGACTGATTTCGCAAGGGAATACAAAAATAACAAAGCCAATCTATAAAGTGATCGAAACGCCTTAAAATATAAGTTTGCAGAAAATAACTTGACTTTATCATAAACATAATTGACCAAAGTATACTAAAAAGAATTTACCAGAAAATTATGTTTTAAAAATAAATTGAGTACATGTTGAAAGTACTGTTGCAACATCTCAAAGGGCGCCGTCTCAAAGATGTACATACAAAATACCAATAAAAATTCGCCACTTCCACTTCAGAACACTCACAAAATTACTGTATGTATCCCCGTATTTCCACGTACCGCCGTTTATGTCAATGCATTTTATGGACGCCGCAGATAAAATCCGTTTGAAATTTCACTTTAATCGCTTTTCGCGGCTCAGTGACCAGAAGAATTAAAAATGAGAATTATGGCGATAAAAATGACAGTCAAACATGTCAACATCAATTCCAACTTTATCAAAAGGTGATTACTACCTCTCGCAACTGGTTTAATAAAGCTCGTGATTTTTTGCTTATCCGAGACAAATCAGACAATAAAAATAGAGCATGCTAATTGAAGTCGTATTTATAAAAATCGAACGAAACTTAAGATTATTTATCTAAGAGTGGAAGCTCGTTAAGTAATGCATGCTATAATAGTCCAACGGAAAACATTTACGATTCTAAATCAGAATGGTTAACTAAACGGTATTTTTACAAGTTACGTCAGTTGCTTTATATAAAATAATAAAACGAAACTATTTAGATGCAATTTAGTTTACTGGCTTGACTTAAAACCGAAGACGCTCCTATTATGTTGAATTTTAAATTAAAACCGTACTTTTAGGTTTTGGTCTATAAAACGCACTTTCAAGTTTGAACGAGACGAGTAAAGTTTCAAACAGAATAATAATGTAAAGAGCAATATTCCGAAGCCAGACGACCATTTTATGGTTGCTTCAAAGATCGTGATTTTTATGGCCAAGCAAAATATCCGATAAAACAGAAAATTCAAATTCGAAATTGATTTTCCTTCGGTGTAATTGACATAATCGCCGTGAAACGGCACTAATTATGCGGAAAATCTGTGGTACGCCAAGAAGCTTTCTAATCAATCACTTTGTCCCAGTGAATTTAGAGAATTTAGAGAATTTGAAAGTTCGCTTCGCACAGATCCCAGAGCTTCAGGTGGTTTTACTGGAAGTATCTTCATGCGTTTTTACCGAAACTCAATATGTAGAGATTCTGTACTATTAATCAAAAACAACGAGACCACAATGTACCTATTCATTTTAGTTTGGGCTTACAATGTGACATCTTGAAGACTCTGTAATGTGTTTTGTAAAATTTATGAAGAACACGGCCATTACTTTAATGCAAGATACGGAAAAAGTGCAATAACAGAGTGCATATGCCAGAAATTCGAAAAATTTATTATAAGGGATGTTGGGAATGAAACAATAAATATTTATTATCGACAGAAAGCTGATCGATGGGTTGGTATATTTCACGAGAAAGTTATTAATTTTAAAGGAGCATTGCAGTAATGGAGTTTTAGAACGTGCCTTTTATGATAGAGTTTATAAAGCTTTTTTTAATAAAACGGCAGAGTTGTCAAAATTTTCTTGTCTTGAATTGATAATGGAATGCAACTTAGCTAATCCGACTAATAACTTTCTCCTGAAACTAATTTTTAACTTCTGAATCAAAGCAGTACCAATATTCTGCCAAAAATCTGCATCGTAATAACCCACGATGTCACAATCTAAATTTGGCTTTTTGTAATGTGCTCAGTTCCACAATTAGCCAGAATCTCTCCATTTGAGCAAATCTCCAAAAGCAACCCCATTTCACGTGTTTCAGAATCTCTATAAAATTGCAAGCTGCGAAAGACAAGGTAAACGATGAAGGAATAGATGATGGCTTAGTGGTCTCCCCCATCCGTCTGCACGTGGATGTGGCCCACATTGATCGTGATGGCGGGTGCGCACAGCGTATCTCCTCCGAAAAACACAGACCTCGAGACCCCGAGGCCAGACTCCCAATAAATCTCACCATAGACAAACACATTTTATTCAATTTGTGGACACAAATTCGTGACCGGCACCTCCACCAAAATTACATTTCTGCACGACAAAGAGCTTTCCACTTCAGATACAAATAAAAGCTTGATCGTTTATAAGGTAATGAAAATTGAGTTCGATACCGAGCTCGGTTAACCGTAAATTCGGAGAAAAAGGGATGATTTTGTCAGATGGAAGCTGAACGGTGGAATAATGCGCATTGGAAACACACATTTTTCTTCGAGGAGAAGTCGTTAGAGGGATTATCTAAAGGCTTTTCATTTAAATTTAACAGGTTTTGCTGACGGAATAACGACAAATGGGGGATTTATCTGATGGGGAAGATTTCTGGACAAGATTGCACCGATGCTGCCGTTCGTCATTTCTTCTATAATTTATATCTACAAGAGTTTCATTTACTATTGGCTTTTTGCCAGCTCTCACTAAAATAGGTCTAATGCTCTAGATCTTTTCAGACATTCATTGATATTTCAATTCATGTGTCAGTTTAAAGCGGGATCGCGCATTCAATCAAAAATTTCCGCCTACAGGGCGAGATATTGAGTATTAAACATTACAAATCGGAGCGAAAAGAGGAAAAAGCGACTTCTTCTGCTCCAATTATAGCACCTCCCCCGCATAATTAGTCATGAAATTTAATAATCTGGAAAGGTATAACTTGCAGAGGAACGATTTGACTTTATAATTGTTCCTCAAGCGTGATAATTTCGCTCCTTAAGCTTAGTCCTCACATTGATATCTATTTTGGTATAAACTAACGCTTAGTCGCCGCTTAAGGATCCAAACTATTCCGATAAAATCTCCGATAGCCAAACCTTGCTGGATCCAAACACGCAAACACACCAAAAATCATTTAAATGAAATTTCCGCCTTTCGTTTTCAGGTCTTTTCATTAAAATAAACAGTCTGTGTCGTAAACAACTCCACCTCTGTGGACTTAGAAGGATGTTTCCCCGTCTACTGTTCACGTTTCTCAGAACAATATTTTAAAATACCGATGATTCAAAATCTGTTTACTTCAAAATGACGAACTTACCATCATCAGCATATGTCTCAGATCCGTATCCGTCTTGTAACCCGTTCGCCCATGTTCCTTCGTATTTTGCTGTGGACGTATTGGATTGTCTAACACCGTAACGTCCTTTGAATCCTTGCGTCCACTCTCCTCGATATATCCATCTTCCTCGCGTTTCCACACCCAGTCCATGTCTTTTTCCATTTTGCCATTGCCCTTCAAAGCAACTCCCACTGGAAGAAAACTCCGATCGATTAGAATTAGGCGAAATTTATGGGGAAATGATTGCGCTTTCAAGATAATTTGTCGATTGAACATGCTTATTCAGTAATGGGTTTCTTAATTGCAATAAATTTCGGAATGGCTCTGAGGTTGTCCAAAAATTAAACTGAAACTCCACAAATTAAGAAAAAGCATTTAAAAGTTATCGGCGTCTGCTTGGGGCTCCACAACTGTAAATCAGTTTATGGAAATAAAGGTCGTTAATTTTTTATAAATAACCGGCTTGAAAAAGAAATAGTTTCAAGGATTTCAGTCAAAAACTTTTTTTGTGGTAAATTTTAATAATCCCAGAAATAAAAAATAAATAATTTTATAATAAATAAGCCAGCACTTGAATTAACACTGACACGTCTTCTTTTGACACTTCTCGCAAGTTGGTGAACAACCGAACAAGAAATCTCTTAGTTCTTGAACTGAGATCGGACCTTGTCCCTGGAACTTCAAAACGGGAATAAAGAACGTCTCGGTCTTCAATGGAGGACATTCTGGTTTAAGAAGCAAAGGATCAAGAATTACTGGAGGTGGAGGTGGTGGTGGAGGTGGTGCACACGTAGTGGGAAGAACTGGGGAAATTATCACTAAAGGAGGTGGCGGAGGTGGTGTTTGTAGAGGAAGTTCTACAACAAGTGGAGCTGGTGGTGGAGGAGGTTTGGCAAGTTCTATTAGTGGTAGAGGTGGTGGAGGTGAGGCACATGTGGTCGTGGGTGGAGGTAGAGGTGGTGCAGGACCTGGAACTGGCAGTGGAGGTGGTGCAGGAGCTGGAACTGGCAGTAGTGGTAGAGCAGGAGCTGGAACTGGCGGTGGAGGTGGTGCAAGAGCTGGAACTGGCGGTGGAGGTGGTGCAGGAGCTGGAACTGGCAGTAGTGGAAGAGCAGGAGCTGGAACTGGCGGTGGAGGTGGTGCAGGAGCTGGAACTGGCAGTAGTGGTAGAGCAGGAGCTGGAACTGGCGGTGGAGGTGGTGCAAGAGCTGGAACTGGCGGTGGAGGTGGTGCAGGAGCTAGAACTGGCAGTAATGGAAGAGCAGGAGCTGGAACTGGCGGTGGAGGTGGTGCAGGAGCTGGAACTGGCAGTAGTGGTAGAGCAGGAGCTGGAACTGGCGGTGGAGGTGGTGCAAGAGCTGGAACTGGCGGTGGAGGTGGTGCAGGAGCTGGAACTGGCAGTAGTGGAAGAGCAGGAGCTGGAACTGGCGGTGGAGGTGGTGCAGGAGCTGGAACTGGCAGTAGTGGTAGAGCAGGAGCTGGAACTGGCGGTGGAGGTGGTGCAAGAGCTGGAACTGGCGGTGGAGGTGGTGCAGGAGCTGGAACTGGCAGTAGTGGAAGAGCAGGAGCTGGAACTGGCGGTGGAGGTGGTGCAAGAGCTGGAACTGGCAATGGTGGTGGAGCAGGAGCTGGAACTGGCAGTGGTGGTGGAGCTGGTTCATCTTCCTCGCTAGATTCGCTGTCAGGCACCACTTGGTACAAAGGGGACAACGTTATAGGAAACCATGGAGTAGTCTTCTTTGGAAATAACTCTACCAAGACCTCATCGGACTCGGAATCGGAATAATCTTCCTCCGAGGGACACGCAGTGGTCGTTGGAGGCGGCGGGGGAGGTGGCGGCGTTATAACAATGACAGGAGGCTCAGTTTCACATGGTTCAGTTATTGGCAGTGGCAGTGGCAGTGGCGGTGGAGGCTTTGCCACACACTTCGAAGCCTCCAAGATTCTTTTAACCCCCTCGGGATCCACGGGGGGCTGCGGGTTGCAACTCACCAAATGCCCAATAATGTGCAAGAGTTGGTTTAAAAGACACGACTGTTCTGACAGCTTGAGGTTTTTAACAGCTTCGCAGTCGCACGGCGGGGCTGGGGTGGCTACCCCAACTAGCAATAGCAACACCAAAAGAGTGTTACCAAAGCGTATCATTTTCAGAACTGACCGGATGTTGGGGATGTCCCATCTTTTTATATTTCTCCATCGAAATAGTGCGTGATCACAGAAATGTTATTTGATGTTTATTTACAAACTCGATCAAAAAGAGAAGGTCGTGGACATTGCTGAGTGAGCAAAACGCGGATACGTTGAACCCGCATGGAGTTATTATTGTTAACTCTTATCAAAGATTTTGAGGTAAATCGAGAAAACACCTTGAAATCGTAATCTTTTACGCAAGCGATGAAGTGTTTGATTATTTTTCTTAACAGTGCGCGAAAGATCCCGGATTACTCATTCCTATTCTGAGATAAGCTGTAATTTTCTTGGGAACTTCGCGCATCTGATTGTTATAAAAGTAACGTGTACTGCAGTTCTAAATTTAGCCCCCACGCTAGAACTTCGAAGAACTCGAATAGACACCACTTCGTTGCGACTTAATGAAGAACCATCGATATATGTCATAGAAACAAATGGATATAGACAGAGAGAAACTAGGCACGGTTTCTTTTGATTTGGAATTCTGCAGAAGTCGGAGAGGCTGCTATCAATTCGCGAAGTGAAACGTGAGATGAAACTTAAAAGAGAAACTATTTACGCAACGACTATAAAAAGGCGAGATAACCGGCTAATGGCAATTTAAAAATAAAGCTCTCATGGAAAAAGCAAATGACAATAAAAACAGATGGGTTTTCCTTTATTCTGCACCTTTCCGATCGGCAACAGGTGCTGGATACCAACAACAAAGAGGATTTTCCGCTTCAAAACAACGTCAAGTTGGGTAAACACTTTCTTGTTTTTATTCAAAAATGTCGCACAACATAATATAAACATCCCTCAGAATTCGAAGAGCTTTTACTTTTGATATCAAGAAATGTCCTTGTTGACAAATAAAGCAAAGTTGTAAACCGCATTTCATTGCTTGTAGACGAAAAGTTTATAGCCTGGAGGTTACAAGCTACAAAATTCTTCTCCTCTTGCACTTTAGACCGTGCTTTCAACTCACTGTTAAGGACTTTCTGATGTTATTAAAAGGGAAATGAACCATTCCTAATGTAATAAAATGTAAATCTAAAAAGCATGAGACGAAAATTCTGCTGCATCACAGAGATCCATTAGTAAAAAGTAATCTACTTAACTTGAATCGATATCGTTTCGTGTTTGCTCAATGCTTGACGTGTTTTTCCCGATTAATTAGTTTATACCGAAGAGCAAATGACTATAATCGATGTCAAGACTCTTCTTTCTTTACTTTGATACTTGTACTAATTAAAGACCGAGAGTTTAATTTCTTTATACCACTTTTTGGGTCGTTGATATTAATTTTCTCCAACAATTGCGCCAAAAGGAGGTATGTTAATCGAGCTAGGAAAATCTGGCAGAAAATCGATGTTTGGGTTGTGTTAATTTCGGGTACTAATTTCACGACACTATCGCCGCTTTATTAAGTTTATTTATGTGACGGACAATAAGCACAATTATAATTTACCCCAATTTAAAAGCAAACGCCAGCAAGAAACGTGTGTTTTTGTGTAACAAACAGAGGTGATATCATTTCCTTATAATTTCTGTACTAGATATTTATATTCATACTTCCTTAACACCTTAATTTCGAAAGAATCTCGTGTTTCGACAGCAGAATATCTCTGAGGCTAAGGAGCTTACGAATTATGATTATTTTAACATAAGAAGTAGAAGACCTAGACATTTTTATAAAGTTTATAAACAAGTCTCCTTAGATTTGGTAAAAAATAAATAATAAGCTCTAAAGTATTTAGAATAAATAGAAGTTTCACAGAGTATTCTTTTGATCTTTTACCTGGAAATGGATTTCGAGCGTTTCTCATTATTTTAACATTTATTTCCCTTCGATCCTTCGCCAACTTTAATATTTTTGGCCCACATTTAGATGTTATCATCGAACAAAACATGTCAACAAGCCACCCACCCTCTCTAAGTGCTGCAAAATTTATGATAGAGCACGCAAGCAAACTGTTTTTATTTGAGCCTTGTAAAGTACGTGTTCTCAGTGGTAACAGGTTCATTTACAAGAAACACGTAGTTAAACTGAAAGGATACGTGGATTTTAAACCAAAATATTATGTTTACAAGACAACAATTACACGCAAACAATTTTTTGGTAAACACTTTTTTAGAGTTCAAGCAGGCAGAATTCGTGATTGTTTTTATCAACTTTGAGTCCAGTCATTCTTCAACAGCCATCGTTCGATTTAGATTAATCGATCAATTTTTATTGTTTTCGACAGAAGTCGTTTCCATAACTTGAAAAGCTTTACTGGAGTTGGAGTTTTTCCCTTCGAGTTGTTATCGCGCTGATAAAAATCTGCCAGTGTTCAAGGCTACTTAAAAACGCAGCGACTGGGGAAAAAGACGGAGTTTCTTTCAAAATGTTTCTAAAAGAAAAAGGTTGCTTTTAAGATTATTGTAGTGTCTATTACAAACAGTAATAATAGCATTATTAATTTGGGGATATTATCAATTAGATTATAGATGTTTGAATTGTACCACAGAACAGAACTAACATGCGACTAACTCTTGTCAACATTTCCAAAATTAAACATTGACGAGACATAATTAAACGGAATTGCTGAAGCATTAATGCAGAGCTGACTAGCTATATTGCTCAAAAGCAGCAATCTAGATAAACCAAATATTGTAACAACTAAATTAAAAAATATTGTTCTAAATATACATCATTAATTACATGTTGAAGCATTCCAATTTCTTGCACGTATCGCAATTCGCAACACAAAACTAATTCACTTATCTTTGCTTTGTTATTAAATTTGTAGAGCGGAAGGTTGTGCAAACATGTATCATATTAAACAAAAACATACAATTTAATTTGATGTTAATCTGGCTAAAGTAACAATATTGTGCTGTGATGGTTAAATAAATTGGAAGATACAAGCTGTTGTTTTATATACGCAGATATTTACCTGTGCTGCCAAAATTATTTCGAAAAATTAGAAACTCTGACTTTAAATTCCAATCTAGATTATCCTAAAGTTAGATAAAGATAAAGATTTTTTACAATTGATAATAATACATACAAATACAACGTTTTGTCAATTAATGATAAATATAAATAAACATCGAATATTGTAAAAACGTAACTTGTCATGAATTGGTAAGAATGGAAATGAGATTAGTGTGTTAGATAAAAATATAAACATCAATAAGCGCCTTGAAAAAAATCAATAATGTATTCGCACTACCATAATTGAATAAAGAACAATAGAAATATGAGCGTTTTGAACATAATTTTGCTATTTTGGTGCAATATTTTTACAAAAACTAAGCATTCTTGTTTGTCGATGTAATCACGCGATTCCCATATCAAGAGGAAAATTGTGAAAAAGAGTTGATACTCATCACGCTTTAGTAGTACATATTTGCAAAAATAAATTGGTAAAATCAAAGCTCTTGAAAAATTGTAGAACAACATGAGCTACACGCTTTACACAAATCTCAGTGAAAAGATAAACTGGTAGCAGTTTATTTTCTAAATTGTTTAGTATGGATTGGTCGAAAACCACCTGATGAATCCGTTCAATATTGTGAAAAAAAGTGTTAAACTGATTGTGCTTCTGTTTACGGAAATGAAGTTTTTTTATAAGTAAAATCCGGTTTGATTAAATGAATTGCTCAATTTAAGCAACCTACACCGATATTGCTTCTATTTTTGACTCGGGTCTGGAAACTTCCTAAAAGCAGTGAGCAGGAGGAAGCTCAAGCCGAGTCTCGTTTTCTGAATCACGTGATTGTCGAATAGTTCCATGTTAGTTTTTGGAAAATAGGTTTAGCCAACTGTTCGTTGTCCGAAAAGCGTGTGTATGGTGACGTGGTCAGCGCTGGGCTGCGTGTTGTATTACCTCGGCCAAGTATAGACCCCGGAGACTTCAAATCCGTAGTGCCAGGAGCCGGAGTAGGCCCCCTGACCCTTGGGGCCGGTGCAGACGCCGTGTCCGTGCGCCTTGCCTTCTTCCCAGCCGCCGCAGTAGGTTCCACCATCGTCGAAATCGAATCGGCCGCCGTTCACGTGGCTCCTGGTGGTGGCCGTGCCCGTGGCCCCGGTGGCCGCGGGGGAGGTAGCCGGGCCCCCGTTATCCCCCACCTGGTTCGCCTGTTGCATGCTCACCACGCACCGGTCACTCGCGGCGGGCCACCCTCGTCATCACACTCGCGATTGTCGTTGTGCGTGTGCACACTAGAGCTCGCTCTTGGCTTCGGATATTAATAAATATCAGCTCGGCATTTCGATCGGTCGTCCGGCAGTCGGCGCGGCACTGGCCCGGTCCCCCGGGTGGCCGGGCGCACCGTCCCGACGCCAGCGTCGCGACGCAAGCGCACACTACACCGGCGCCACTACGAGCCGCGACGCCGGTCCGGTCTGCCGAGCTTTTTTCAGCTCGCACCCGACGCGAAATTCTGACCTCAAAACAATCCTACATAAATTACAGACACTCATCCAAGGTCCGGTACCACTTAAATAACCCCATAGAGCACAGCAATTCCTCCACAGAACCCGCCTCTCTTAAATCTATTTCGAATTGAATGAGTATTACCATTAAATCAAAACAATACAAAATTATCAATAAATTATTTACTGGGCTTTAAAAAATAATCAAATCAATAATTTTGTATGTAGTTAAAATTTTTATATTTGTCATAACTCATAATCCATAACAAAAGACTAATGTATTTTATTTTGGTACTTTCAATAAGAGCCGTTTTTACGTACCATATAAATAATTGATTGAATGACATTAGAATTTAGAAAATTTATTATTAAAGTAAGTACTCATTACATTATAATTTTTAGAAACAAACTATAAATTTAACATTTAAGTAATTGCAATTAATTATTATAATTAAATAATTATAAACAAAAAAATTATAATTTTTTTTAAACCATTATGAAAAAAATCCAAAAATGAAATGAGCGAAGCTACGAAGGTATAGATCCTTGCTCGCAGTAACGTATTACTGGTTGCCTATTCATTAAGGCACTGTAAAAACTACAATTTTCAATATTACCATTTTATTGATTACTTCTTATTATCCTTTCCCTTTCTTGTTTTCAAATGATGGCCAAAATCTCGATCGACAATTTATTTACAGAAAATAGACCAGAGTCCAATAACAACACACTATTGTATAATTCTATAATTTAAAAAAGTATGAAATATATGCTTCAGTACAAAATAAAATAAAGAGAATAAGGCACGCCATAATACACTTTATTTCCGATGGAACTTTTTCGAAGGATCCTTCGCCATGTCAATCAAAGTTTGAGCAGGTTGGAAAGGCCGACCATAAGAACTCTGGAATTCCTCCATCTTCTTAACTAACTTAGCAGCACCGTACTCATCAACCCAACGGAAAGGTCCTCCAGTGAATGGAGGGAAGCCTAAACCGAATACTGCACCAATATCACCTTCCAAAGGATTATCCAAAATTTTTTCTTCCAGACACAACACGGCTTCATTCACGAATCTGGCGACCATTCTTAATTGCTTGTCTTCGTCTTCAAATGACCCTTTCGGTTGAAGAGAATAACGCTTGATTATATCTAAAGCTTCGGGGTTAACGTCGCGGCTTTTACTGCCTCTTTGATAGATGTAGATGCCTTTGCCGGATTTTCGGCCTAGGAATCCCGCTTGGACGATGTCGCGCATTACCGCCAAGTCGCCGCCTCCGAATCTCTCGCCGAAAGCCTGAAAATCAACATGAATACGACCATTACATCAAAATCTTAAAAAGTACTTTCAAGAGATCAGGGCCGATGTGGGAGGCTACATCAAGACCGACTTCGTCGGCCAAAGTGGCTGCGCCAACAGGGAAACCAAACTTTTTGGTCAAAGAATCCAGTTCTTTAGGTTCAACACCTTCTTGTAACAGTCTTACAGACTCTGCCATCATTGCGGAAAGAATACGAGTGGTGTAAAATCCAGGACCGTCCCCGACAGTGATGACCACTTTGCCTTGTTTCAAACCGACATCTACAGCGGCTGCTGTGGTTTCTTTGCTGGTCTTATCAGTGGTGATGATTTCCAGCAGCTGCATTTTATCTACTGGTGAAAAGTAGTGCATGCCTATGAAATTAAATATTTAGAAGCAATTATTCTTCTATGAAATTTTCATTACCAATAACTTTCTCGGGGCGGGACGACGCTGCAGCAATTTTCGTAATCGGAATAGCACTTGTGTTAGTCGCAAAAATGCACTCTGGTGAAGTAATTGCTTCCACTTCTTTAACGACTTTATGTTTAATGTTAATGTCTTCAAAAACCGCCTCTATTACTATGTCAGCCTTTTTGAAGGATTTATAGTCTAAAGTTGCGTCGAGGTTCGCCAGGAATCTGTCTCTTTCAAGACTAAAAATAAATTAGTAGAATAATAAAATAAGGTTTGATAAGAGTACCTTGTGAGCTTCTTCCTTTTAACAGCTCCTTCCAGACCAGTTTGTATTTGTCCAATGCCACGAGCTAAACCAGCAGAGCTTGTATCTTTCAAAATAACATTGTAACCTTTGTCCACTGTCACATGGGCAATACCAGCACCCATCAAACCAGCTCCCAAGACCGCCACAGTGTTGACTTTCTTGGCAGGCTTACCAAAGCGGTTCTTTTTGCACTCAGTTTGACCGCGGAACAAGCCCATCAAACCTTTAGATTGAGGAGTCATAGCGAGATCTCCAAAAGCTCGCGCTTCGGCTTCATAACCAGCTTTGTTTCCTTTATCCAACCCTGTTCGGATAACATCGAGAATCTAAAATTCATGATAAATCCACAGATACTGCAAAGAGGAAGAATACCTTCAGTGGTGCCGGATACAGACCACCTGACATCTTCATAACTTGCGCTTTCGCTTTTCCAAAAATTTGGTCCTTCACCCAATTGTACTGAAGAGCAAATTCCAACACCCGATCGGGAAGAGCCGTCTTCTTTCTATCCACTTTCAATTTGCCAGTTGCCAATTGTTTAGCAATCAGTACAGCAACCTGCTCAAGATATTGTTGAGTGATTACTTCAGGCTCATTAAGCCCCGGACCCAATGGATCCACCAGTAAATCAACAACTCCAAACTTCTTCGCTTTATCTGCTCTCAGCGTCTTTCCAGTTAAAGCCATATCCAAAGCGTTTGGTACAGAAATCAAACGTGGCAACCGCTGGGTTCCTCCAGCTCCCGGAAGAAGCCCCAACATGACTTCCGGTAGCCCCAATCCCGTTTTTTTGTCCTTCACGGCGATTCTGTAGTGACAAGAAAGCGCGACTTCTAAACCTCCACCGAGACACGAGCCTTGGATAGCGGCAACGATCGGTTTCTTGCTCTGTTCGATTGCGGCGAGCATTTCTTGCCCCTCTCGAGATATTTTCGTCGCTTCTTCGGCTGTTTGGCATTTTTCAAGCATGGTGATGTCAGCGCCGGCAATAAAGCAACCGGGCTTGCCAGAAATTAATACTGCCGCTTGGATTTGGGGATTGGCGTCGAGTTCTTGTAACACGGAGCCGAATTCGCCCATAACCTCGCCATTGAGGGAGTTGACCTAAAAATTGTCATTTAATTAATTTCTTGGATTTTTCGTTAAGTGGTAAATTAATTCAATCGGTGACCTTTTGACTCTGATCAAACACCAAACAAACAATCAATATTTAGATGATCTGCAATCTCGTGAGTATATTTACACGAGTTTACACAAACATTACATTTGATCGTTATCAATAGACGGACAACGGCCTTGATCTTACGCGTGTCTGGTCCTCAACGCGATTTAGTAAATTGAAAACAAAAATTTCCCAAAAAGAACTTCGTAACTCTGCACCAGAAAATTTATTATCAAATAGTTAGTGTTCAGCGAACAGTTTCATTTTATATTCAATGACACAGTTTTTAACATTTAACAAAAAAGCCACAGTTTCTTCGACAAAATCCTCAAAGTTTCTACAGTACTTCCCCGGATCGTTATCAACAACTTTGATCAAATATTTGGCCTCTTTCGTGGCTTCCTGCAATTTGTCTATAGCTCCTTTGTGAATCTGCAAGACTCTTTCTTTGGCGATCTTCAGTTCTTCCATGTTATCACAGTAGTCCACATTATACATAATTTCTTCTTCCGATCCAAGAGAAATAATGTCATCATTCTTCTCGACAATCGGACTCAAATGTTGGAGATCACCTCCTCCAAGTTCCTTCACTCTATCAGCGTATCGAAGAGTATTTAAAGTGTTTTCGCACGAATTGACACCGGGAGATACCATCGCGATCATGCACGTCTTGGAATTCGCACCAATAAAAGAGTCGCGCAGAACTTGAGTGAGTTTGCTTAGTCTGAACGGTAAGTGAGCCCCCTTCCTCCCCAATGCTCGTATACACTCTTTTAGAGCTAGAAGAGACTTGTTGATTTCGCCCCCTTCCATTCGTGTCGTTTTGGTCGATGACAGAGTATCAGCTCCGCGTTCATTCCCTGCTAAATCAATCAACGAAAACTTTCCGTGGATGATATGAAACTTCTTCGCTGGTCGAAGATAGATCTGGAAGATTGCGTGGGATCTCGAGGAGTTTTCGTTGGCGGAAGTTTGTCCAGAAGTCCTAGCTGTGTTGCCTCTATGGATCAAATCCAGGACTTCACCAACGGAGTTGACTACTTTTTCTGTGAGTCCAACCACTTGGACTTGTTGTTTTCCGTCTTCCAAGATCTTTAAATCGCCTTTGCGGTTTAATAAGTCGAGGACTTTGCGCGAGTATATTTCAAAGAAGCTACAAGTAACGATGAGATTTAAGTGTTTGTACTTTGGTGATGCGACTAGTTGGAATACGTCAGTGGCGGCCATGGCGTAAATTCCTTTATTTATGTTAGTTTTGAAGAAATCGCCACTCATGGTATAGGTTTTTCCCGAGCCGGTTTGTCCATAGGCGAAACAAGTGGCAAAACCGCCTTCGAAAATCGTTTGGATAAGTGGTTGCGCTGTGAATTTATAAACAATATGGTTGTCACTCGACTCATTGAAAGTGTAGTCAAACTTGAATAAATGATTTTCGAGGTATTTGGTCAAATCCACTTTAGTTTTCGGTTCGTGGACTATCAATTGGTTTTTGCTAGGGATCGTTATGACGTCCACTTCTTTCTTCAAGAGCTCGTTTTTGTTCAAAGGTCGTTTCCTGACACAAACTGTTATCAAGCGATCTTCTATAGGATCAGCCAACGTGAGTGGTTGATAATGCAAACTCTGACAATAGTCATGAATCATCTTATTGAGCTCCCAATGAGGATTATCAGCGTGTTTTTTCGTTATTTCCACCTTCTCTGCTTTACTTTCCGCTTGTTTCTTCCGTCGCTCCTTCCTCTCATGCTCCAACTTTCCAATTCTCTTCACCACGTGGCTTTCGTAATGCGGCTGCTCAATGACTGATCGTGAAGATTGAGGAAACTTCTCTTTGGTTTTGGCTTTAGAGGTGCAACTGAAATTATCCTGAGTCGTTCGAGACTTGGATGATTTAACGCGATTCGTGTATACTGCTATAGATTGGCGTTTCTTTGGTTTGTGAACGAGAGCGATATCTGAAGAGCACTCGCTAAATCGTTGATTTTCGTTCTTAGTAACTGAGCTAATTTGAGGATTGAGTGAGGTGACGCACTGAAAGTCAATTTCTTTGCCTTTGGTTTCACCGTTTTCAAACCACTCAACTCCAACAATATCGTGGTCGTAATTAATACTGGCGACAATTGCGGGGTGGATTCTACCATCACTTCTTTCAATGTTGATGGTTGAACCAATTTCCAGGATTTTACCATTCATTTTTTACGTGGACAATGCAAAATCAAAATTTTGTTGACAGGAGATGTCAAATTTTGTTTTATTTGGAAGGATCAAGAGTCAAAACTTGGTGCAACAAAACAAAGTCTCACGAGACGCCTTTTTGGATCAACCGAATTTATACTTACTTTGACTCCTGGAGAGTCCAAAACAATAACTCCAACATTATCTACAACCTTAAGTTTCGTGTGCTTTCGTTCCTGTGAAGCCATACAGCGAATTTGGGCTGAAACCGACAATCAGATCAGACTCAGGTGCAAAGTGCAACACACTAATAAATAAATTAAAAGTTGTTCAAATTTATGCTAATGAGAACAAATGTTTACCTGTATAGCCGAGTTTAATGTTAGTTCTGGAAATTTTTGAAAACGCTCCGAAGAGTCTTAGCGACGACATTATTCAAAATTTTGTATAAATGCCAAACCACCGTAAACACTACACACTCCTCAGCTTTTTAAAATGAGCCGACTACTGAACTTTGCCCAGTTGGATAACTTTCATGACTTTTAATGATCATGTGGATTTTGACATTGACAGTTGGCATTAACAATAATAAAAATCGATAGATGGCGCTGTACAATTTAAAAAATTAAATAATATTAAACAATGATTTGAAAATTGTCTTTTTTATTATTTAAACAATAATTTAATAATGTTTTAAATAAAACATATAAAAAAATAAAAAATCTTAGAAACAAAAAAAATGGTAATTTTGTAATGCTTGATAATACAGGACTCTGTAAAAAATAGTTGCCGTAATATTGGCTGCCTATCTGCAGTCTTGAAAGGATGCCAAAAAAAGGATTCAAATATTTGTCGCAACAATTTAATAAATCTACAATAATTTTTGGCAAACTAAGACCTCAAAATACCACATTTAAATAAATCTGACTTTAGTGTTTGAAAACTAGATTTATACAGTTTTGAACGAGTAACATTAATAAAAAACATCTTTCGTAATAGCCATTATTTCATTTAAAAATCATTCAAAGTATGGACACCTTTTTCGAATTCTTACGCAATGGCATACCACGTTTGAGTAATTAAGTAAAAAAAGTTAATTTATGAATAACATTATAGGTAAAATTTACGAGAATTTTATAACACATCGTGCGTTAAACTTACCTCAAATAAAATATTCGAACTACAAAATTGAATTCTTTCGCTTAGAGAAACTTAACATTTAAAGACAATTGTGGTCTTAATATTTTACTTTATAGTACTGAAAGCATCAAAGTTCGGAATGTTCCCCACTTTGTACATACATTTTATTGCTTGCAAAAAATCCATAAAAATAATGCGTGTTAAACCATAAATTATGGAGGTATAAAGGTAAGTCGCAAAAAACAAATTTATTATAAAAATACAATTTCTTTGTTATACATAGACAAAAAATAAAACTCTATCAAATGTTTAAATCTTACCTCTTTATAAATTGTAATCCGACGTTAAGCTACAACTCATCAGTCAAAAATGAGTTTTTATAAATATGAACTTTGAGCAAGCCAGGATTTATCTCATTGTACCTAAAAAATAGTGATATTGATACCGCATTTCTATGTTATCAGGTCAATCAAAGGTTATCACAATTCCAGAGTTTTCTGTGATTTACCCATTTATACATATAATACTTACTTCAGCCTTCTTTCTCGAAGACGTGTCTTAACTGCAGGTTTGATTTTCGGAATTCCATTCACGCTATGTTTGCCCCAACCCGTAATAACATTTAAGCTCCTAGAGTGAATATTCTCATCTTCTAAATCCAGAATTTCATCATCCAAGAAATCATCCAAAGCATCAAGCGCTTCGTTCACATAAAGACTGTGAAGATCAATTGTATATTTTCTTCCACCAGTGTTTTCTTCAACAAACGCCGTAGCTGCAAGTTCATTATTTTTTTCAATACGCTTCGTCTCTTTTTTGGCTTGTTGAAAAAAATATTGCGCGCGTTGGTGATTATTTTGTCTAAGACATTGATGAGCTTGATTATAAAATTGATTTCGTATTTTTACATGACGCTGGGCTTCTTTGCGGTAGAAAGCAGCCGAGCGCTGCTCTGAAGATGCCTTAAATAAGTGGTACAGTATTATTTGAAAATGTTAAATGTTGGAAATACCCGGTCATGTTCATCAAATCCATGAACTTGTGGCAAGTCTTCAAAAATTGGTGATCTGGAATTAGCTCGGTATCGAGTATTCTTAAAAATGATAAAATTATAACTTGAAAACCGGTGTAAAATATTTTTACATATCCACTAATCACGTTTGCAATATCAGTACGGACTTGCTCCTTTTTTGTAACTAGAGTAACATTTTTTTTCTTTTTTTCAGTCTTTACTGTAGATGTGCCCCCCAAATTTTCTTCGTGTTTACCAGGAAGTGTTATTTTCTGTTCTTTGCTTGACCCCTCTTTGACCACCGAAGAACACGACGCAAACTTTTCCACTTTATCTTCTTTAAAAATACTTTCATTAATTTGCTGTCTGGACTGTTTTTGATATTCAGTTTCCTTAAACACATTGAATTCAATAATTTTAGTTAATGCAGCCAATTTTCTTACATATTCATGAACTCTAGGTACATCTTTAGTATCAACTGAAAGTCTTTTCTTTTCTGCGCTTGATTTACGTTTAATAGCTGTATGTTTTCCCTCCTCTTCTTGTAAGTGTCTTGCAAATGCTTCATCCTCTCTAACTAGATTTTTCGTCTCTTCTTCAAGATTAATTTCAACTGTAACCGCTTCGTCGTCAGCGTTGATATTATTGGTAGGCGAATTACTACAACCGCAAAACTGGGCGACATAATTTATAACACTGTTAAAATAACCACTAAGAAAACACTCCAACTTTGGTTTGTTATTTTTAGCTTCGATCTTCTGAATTGTGGCGTTTAAATCATATTTGCATCTTCGATACTGTTTTTGTAAATAATCTTGAGATTTATTAGGAAAGAGCCCTGATAACTGTGATATTGCCAGATTCACTTGGAAAGGATCCATTTTTTGCAGTCAACTGAACGCCTTGGAGTGAGCAGTGGATTTATAGATATTTTACTTTGGTATTGATAAGGTAAAGATAGTGATAACAGAACAATTTACTTTTTATTTTTTATTTAGTTTGTATGCAAGTTATCGATTTTATGGTAGATAGTTGACCGTTGCAACAATCTGTCTAATAAGTAGATATGCCTTTTATTGTATAATTGTTATAAAATAATACTCATTTAATGACAAAAAATGTTTTGCTATGAATGTAATTATTAAAATAAATTTATTATGATAAAAGCTTTCGTACATACATAAATCACAGCATAAACTTACCTAATACAGTCATTTTTTACACTTTAAAATTTGCTATAACTCAACAGTTAGACACGAATCCTTTAATATGGGGACTTTAAGATGACCAGGATTCATCTCAGAGTACCTGCAACATTATAATAACTCTTTGCTTACCACTGTCCATTTCTGTACTCACTGTAGACTTCTTTCATAAATGCGTTTAATAACAGCCGGTTTTATTTTCGGAATGCCATTCGTACTGTGCTTTCCTCTTCCAGTAATAACATTTAAATTTCTAGACTGCACGTTTTTGACTCTCAAATCAAGAATTTCGTCATCAAGAAAACCATCCAATGCTTCAATCGCTTCTTTAACAAAAAGATGGTGAAGATCAATTGTGTTTTTTTTTCCGCCGGTGTTCTCTGCCAAAAACGTCGCAGCTGCACGACTATTATTTTCTTCAACAAGTTGTGTCAATTTTTTAGCTTGTTGGAAATAATAATTAGCCATGGCTCGATTATGTCTAGTGAGATGATAGTGAGCTAGTTGATACAATTCCGAGCGTTTTTGTAAATGGCGTTGTGCTTCTTGTCGGTAGAATGTAGCTCGTTGGGACGCCTTAAATAATAGTCGGGAATAGAATTAAAAGTGAGACTTATAAACGAAAGAATTACGTCGCTTTCGTCAATTGATTCCGCAACAGTATGAACTTGAGGAAAATCTCGAAGAGTGGATGGGCCTGATTGACTCTGCCAGCTTCTTCCTGTATCTGTTGCCGGTACAAATTTAATGAATGGCATGACTTTTCCATGTTTCTCTTCTTCTTGCAAGCGTCTTGCAAATGCTTCATCTTTTCTAACTCGATCTTCCTGTAAGTGCCTTGCAAAGACTTCATCTCTTCTAATTTGTTCTTGTTGCAATCGTCTTGCATAAGCTTCATTTCTTCTAACTTGGTCTTGGTGCAACCGCCCTGAAGGTTCATTACCCCGTCTAACAGTTTCAATAGGTTGAAAATTACGGCGCTGGTGATCAAAAACGTTTACTGTATTTCCTGAACTTCTTTCGGTATGAACTTGAGGAAAATCTCGAAGAGTGGATGGGCCTGATTGACTCTGCCAGCTTCTTCCTGTATCTGTTGCCGGTAGAAATTTAATGAATGGCATGACTTTTCCATGTTTCTCTTCTTCTTGCAAGCGTCTTGCAAATGCTTCATCTTTTCTAACTCGATCTTCTTGTAAGTGCCTTGCAAAAACTTCATCTCTTCTAATTTGTTCTTGTTGCAATCGTCTTGCATAAGCTTCATTTCTTCTAACTTGATCTTGTTGCAACCGCCTTGAAGATTCTTCACCCCGTCTAACAGCACTAACAGGTTCAAGATTACAGCGTTGGTGATCACAAACGTTTACTGTATTTCCTGCACTTCTTTCATTGGTGTCTTCAGATAAAGATGAATCACCACAACAACACAAAGCCGCCAATCCATTGAGAAATCTGCTTAAAAAACCGCCAGTGTTTTCTTCTCTTCTTCTGTTATTATTTTCAATATGTAGAACTGTTGCACTAAGGTCATAATTGCACTGACGATATTGTCTTCTTAAGTAGTCCTCGGATTGACTAGGAAACAGCACCGATAAGTGTGATATTGCTTGGGATGTGTTCATTGCAACCAATAATAAAACTAACTGCGTGAATTCAGTCATATGAGTTTTCCACGGCGATAAGAAAAGATAAAAAAATTATACGATAATATGTACTAGAAATATCTACGTGCTTGTTCATTGTTTATAAGCAAATTATTATCGATGCAGTTACATAAGTTCCGGTAACAAAAATGTTGAAAACGCATAAACATTGTTGCGGCAACCAGAAAAAAAATTATTTAAAATTTGGTATCAAATTTCATTACAGGACTACAATGATATTAAATTTGATTAAGTTCTTATCAACTACAACTGTTTATCTAAAATGAATCGAAAATGGGAAGGAACTTGCTTATTCGTCTGCGTATTGCTGGTTGCATCAGAGAATATGTAATGGTTGATTTTTATTTTTCCATATATTTTTGTAATGCTTGATTACTGACAAAAATCCGAAAATTGTATAAAATAAAAATTCTTAAATAAAAATGTATAACAGACCTTAACATTATGAAAAATTTCTGCTGCTTTATCGAAACACGTAGTTAAATGATCATTGCCAGTTTACTGCGCAATGTCCCTTAAGACTTTCACTTTTACAAATTTAAATCATCCAACCTATAATAAACATTTTGAAATAGTATGTAGTAATAGTGCTCTTGAATTTCAAAAATAACATTTCAACCTGGCGCATCCACCATTTTTACAAAAAAACCACACCTGAATTTATACAGGTCAGACCGCGTTGAGCCAGAATATCAGACCAAGTGATGATGATCATAGATATGTATCTCCTCTTGAAATCGGAAACAATACTCAATTTCGTTACGAGAGGTATTTTCATTCGCCGCCACTGTTCATATCCAAACAATAGCACCTGTCGTTAAAACTGCGCAAGTCTTTGAGCGCCCGCGATCAAATGCTATAAACGTAACCATGTAACGAAAACCACGCACACCATTGCACGGCGCGTCCTTGAGTAGTGAGTTCACCACGTGCGCTTTTCCCAACATGTTACAAATTTCCCACTAATCCAAAACCATGATCTCCACTAAATAGAACCAAATTTTCCTTAGCAAGTGTGTGCGCCTGTATTTAATTCCACGTGATGACCGCGAAACCTACCAACGGCGACGCCGGCGTCGTCGAAGACGACGGCACGGTTAAACTCAAACGCAAAATCACTCTCATAAACGGAGTTGCTCTTATCATCGGGACCATCATCGGAAGCGGGATTTTCATTTCCCCTGCTGGTGTTTATTTAAGTACGAAATCCGTCGGAGTCTCCATCATCGTGTGGTGTCTCTCCGGACTCTTCTCCACATTGGGAGCGCTTTGTTACGCAGAATTGGGGACGTCGATCACTAGGTCAGGAGGAGACTATGCTTACATCTATGTCGCTTTTGGACCTCTGTGCGCCTTTCTCCGACTGTGGGTTGCTATTTTAATCATCAGACCGACTACACAGAGTATTGTCGCTCTCACCTTTGCACAGTATGCGGCGAAACCTTTTTTTCCAGACTGTGTCCCTCCGGAAAATGCGGTCAGGTTATTGGCAGCTGTTTGCTTGTGTAAGTTTTTACTTTAAAATTTTTGAATATAGTTGTGGCCTCTTGTGGTGGGAGATTTGATTGCAAAAGGTGTCGGAAGTAAATAATTACGATATGATAAAAGATTTTAACACGAAAAATAAATAGATTTAAGGCTGGGAAGGGAAAATGTTTCCATGAGTTTCGACGATGTTGTCGCACATCGCGTGTTGAAAAGTGAAGATGATGCAATAGTTGCGCGAAAGCGGTGATGGTGGTAAAACTAATGCCAGGGTTACTTTTCAGTAGAAAAGTAAACAGATTCGTAGATAAACTTTCGGCGAATTCACTACTATTTATTGGTTTTCTGATTCATTCATATCAGTAGTATGACAGTTTACACAGATAACTGATCTGGCTTATTAAAAGTATCCTAAAAATCCGGATTTTAATTCTCACATATGCTTAAATATGATTACATTATACAGATGTAGCCCTTGCAACATTATTTATAGTTTGGTTAAACATTTTTTAAATTAAGGAACAGATTTTAGAAGAACGCGCGTGTGATAACTGTATAAGTAATAAAAAATTGAGTTCTCTGGGAAAGTGTTCGCATTTCACTTTCCATAATTGATATTCAGCTGTAATAATATTATTATTTTTTATAAATTTCAAGGTTTTCTTCTATAAGCGGCAGTAAAAATGCCGACACCGTTTACACTTTGTGATTATGATAATTTGAGTTTAGTAAAAAAGATTCAGTAAAATGCACTTTTTTTTCTGATCATTTATGGTATAAAATAAAAGCACGAGTTTATACTATTTTTAGCAAAAACAACAAATTTTAATTATTTGTGCGATTTTAGTAACTACGAAAAAATAAAAATTTGAAAACTTCACTTTACGATTTGATATTATACCGTTTATAAATTAATTGAAACTGATTAAAGCACAAAATAGACCAAGTTCGCTTAATTGATTTTTGGTGTAAATAAAACAAATGCTAGGTCGTATAAAATTTATGATGAAACGATTAAATATTTACAACACGTCTGACTTTATCACCAGAAACGCTCTAATAAATCTGTGAAAAGCTTAGGTCCACTGTATTATTACATTTTGATGGTTTTATTAACATTATTATACTTCCTGACACGCAGCCAAAGTGACGAGATAATTAACTGTACAAATGACTGCCTGATGGTCGCACTTTATCTCTCCTATTTGTCTAATTAAATTCTTCTTCCTGGTTAACACCTTTTGGTAATCAAATCGATTTCTTTGAGATATTTTTCACCTAAGAGAACAGATTTTGTTATCATGAACCAACGAAGCATTTCCATTCCAGGTCTTTTGACTGCGGTGAATTGTCTCAGCATCAGATGGGCTATGCGGATACAAAGCGTCTTCACCGCCGCCAAGCTATTCGCTTTAATTGTCATAATCCTCACAGGACTCTATGATATCACAATCAACGGTGAGTTGTAACTTCAACACAAAACTATCTAAACCCAGTCTTGTTTTTTGCACGAAATTCCGTTCACTTTTTATCTCCTGACACGGTTCTGATTCTTACTCAATCGCCTAGAACTATAAATCATTGATTTTATTGATTTGATTTACGTAATGGTATGCATGCTAATAAACGACGTTTTTGTGGACGATTTAATTTGCATACGTTTGTTGATTATTTGCTTTTGTTTTGATGTGGCCCTTGACCGAGAGTTCAACTGTTTCGTAGGTCACACTGAAAATTATGAAAATGCATTTGAGGGAGATTTCACCGTCGGCCAATTGGCTTTGGCTTTCTACTCCGGTTTATTCGCTTTCGGTGGATGGAATTTCCTCAACTTCGTAACAGAAGAGCTCCAAGATCCTTACAGGTAAAAATGAACTTTACATGCGTTGTTACACAATAATCAATCCCATTGTACAGTCTCAACATTGCTAAATGAGTCGTAACTTTCAAACTCGATTAATCCAAGTCTTTGCATTTAATAGAACGTCAAAAGGTCGAATTAAGTACAATTTAATTGCCATGAGAACATCCAAGTAAATTTCCAGATCTCCCAAGTTGACCTAAATATTGGAAACGGAAAAGCGGAGCTTAACACAGTGAATGATGTGACGTGATGTTTAAATGGATGAGGAGATTCTTGAATTAAACATACGCATTGGACTTCAACAGGTTTTTCGTTACAGTTGAAAGTCTTTCAATGTAGTTCGTTGTGAAGCGCGTCGAGCAAATCGAACGTGATTTTAACCTGATTGGAGTACTTAAATGGAGAAGAATAGTCTGGAAATTCTTCAGCACAGTCGTGAACAAAGTCACAGTTTTATTACAATCGACTAAAATCACACAGTAGATTTCTATTAACACTCTTTTGCCATAACTTTTAACAGCTCCATCAACATTATCCACAACGCAATAAATTTTATTTCTAGGAATCTTCCCAGAGCTATTTGGATCGCTCTCCCCATGGTAACAGGAGTTTACGTCCTCGCAAATGTGGCGTACTTCACTGTTCTTTCGGGGTACGAAATGGAGGTCTCCCCGGCCGTAGCTGTGACCTTTGGGGCAAAGATGTACGGGCAATTTCAATGGCTGGTTCCAATTTTTGTAGCTTTGTCGACTTTCGGGGGGGTGAATGGAATTCTTTTTACTTCCGCAAGACTGTTTCTTACCGGATCTCAAGAAGGACATATGCCGGATATTTTTTCTTTTATTCATGTAACGAAGCTCACGCCGATTCCATCGCTCATTTTCACGGTACGAAATTTCAATGATTTAAGATGACTTTAATTGATATTTTCAGTGCGTTACTTCTTTAGCGATGTTGCTAGTCAGTGATGTTATTGCTCTGATCAACTATTATGGACAAATATTGTGGTTTTCCGTCGCGGCAAGCATTGGAGGGATGTTATGGTTGAGATATAAGCAGCCAGATATACCAAGACCCATTCGAGTGAACACGGCAATTCCCATTGTATTTCTGTGTTGTTGCGGATTTTTAGTATTATTCCCCATTCCGGACCAACCAATGAATACCGTCATAGGCGTTGCGATAACATTATCAGGTTTGTTAAAAATAACCGAAAATTGCAAAATGTCATGTCATTTATAGGTATCCCCGTGTATTATTTATTCGTGGCATGGAAAGACAAACCCGAGAAGTTCAACAAATTTATGCGAAAACTGACTGAGATACTCCAAAGTATTATGAACGTTACGGCCCCCGCGGCTGAACAAACGTTATCCAGCTCTTAATTTATTATTGTTTTTTTACATAAATGTTATATTTCAAAATATACATAAATGGCAGTAACACTTTTTTTCGGTAGAAAATACATCGGGTTTAAGCATTTTCAATGTTTATTCTATCAAAAAACGAAAAACTCTTAAATGAACTCATACAAAATGAACAAAACGGTGTAATTACTTACATCAGAAACAAACTTTGAATACAATTGGAACGGGTTAACTAGCTTATTTGAATGGCCAAACCTGGCTTTCATCAAGGTTTAAGATTCATCGGGAGTGTGCCAGGCGAGGCGCTCTTCATAAAATTGTATCACAATCTGGGGACACTTAACATTAGCTTCTTTCGCTGGAACTAAATCGGTTTCATCCGTTCCTTTCCATTTCATTAAAAACATTAATTGTCCCGTTGTGTCTGAAGCCCCAATGATTTTTTCTGCCTGGTAACCTCGATCAAAACCAATTTTCTGCTTTTTCTGGGACTTGTCTTTATTTTTGTCTTTAGGATCAGACTTCGACGATTTTTTCTTGGATTTTTCGTCTTCATCGGAAGAATCATCTTTATTCTTTTTTTCACTCTGTTTCTTCTTTTTAGATTTTTCACCTTCCTCATCAGATGAGTCAGATTTATTATTTTCGTTCTCTTTTTCGTCACTAGACCCTGACTCTCGACGAGCCTTTTTGGATTTCGGTTCGTCTTCGGAATCTTCAGATTCTACAGGCTTCTTCTTTGTCTTCTTTTTAGTTCTTTTTTCTGATTTTTCGTCATCCGGGGACTTTGATCGTTTTGACTTCCTTTTCTCGTCTTTCTGAAAAACAATGCAACTGTTAAAGACATGTTCATGGTAATTGATCTGATTATAATCTCATTGAGCAAACTAAATTTTCGAAGTTGTTTACCGTATTTTGCTTCCTCAGACTAAAATTTTGTCTGTATTTACTGTCGCTTAAACTACAATAATTGCCGGTTTTTATACTTTTACAAGAAGGTAAGGAAAATAAAGCTCATCAACAAATTGAGAAAAAAAATTCTAAAACACAATCATTCTGATTTGATAAGGATTACTATTGTTGATTATTACTTCATCTGATTGAGTGATTAAAAGTATCGTAATCTAAAGTTTGAAGGACGCTTGAAACGCTTCACCCCTCTCAATCTCTACTGCTTACCTTCTTCTTTTCAGTATCAGATCCATCAATAGAAGAATTTCCCTTTTTGCTACTGGAAAGACCCTTCGCCTTCGCCTTCCTCGATTTTTCGAATTCGGCTATTAAATTAGGGCAATCCAAGTTGTCTTCAGGTTCCCAAGTGTTGTCTTCTTCAGAATAACCTTTCCATTTAAGAAAGTACTCGACTTTACCATTTACGACTCTGCGGTCAATAATTTTTTCAACAGAATATTCCTCCTCACTTTCACTCTCTTCTTGCTTCTTTTTTGGCATTTTGAGAATGTAAATTCAAATCTTTAGCCCGGTCACAGATGCGATGTTTGTGTTGCAGTGATGATGATGTATTGCCTATAGATTATGCAATCATTGTAATAATTGATTTTCGCGTGTTGAGCTATCACAATGAAATAAGAAATGTTTACTTACTTTTTAATACTGCGGTTTTAATTGTGAAATAACGCCGACTCTATCACTAATGGCGCTTTCAATATGGCGATTGACATGGCGGGAGGACAAGTGCCGCTAGAGAAAAAGCCGTACCAACCTAAGGAGCGTTATTGAATTTTTACAAACTACGTCTTAATACGGCCGTGTTAAATTACACTTCTAACGTTTTTCAGCCAAGGATCGAAATTTTTAACACTAGAGTTAACAAAATTACGTAAAGAAAACCAAATTTAATTATAATTAGACAAAAAACACCACACACAATTTGGTTGGTAGTACTATTATCAGAATCACCAGAATTCCTTCCTTGGTGACTTTCTCTCTGTTTGGTTGCCAGGTAACTTAATTTATTGATTGTGATGGTGGCCAAAAGTGGGGTTAATTTCTAAAAAACAAACCAAGTTTTCGAAAAGAAAATGAGCAGCGATATGGATAAATCACAGCTCGCTGCAGTTCTGCAAGTTTTGAAAAAATACAACTTGAAGGTGAGTGCAAAAAACGAGACGAGTTCATGTTTAATGTCTCTTTTCAGGGTACTGAGGAGTTGCTTCGAAAAGAAGCGAACTTGAGCAGTCATTTAGGTGATGGTTCCTTGCAACAGACTTCAGATGTTAGCAGCGTTTTAACAGGGTATAAAAGCGACGGAGATCCTGAAACTTATGAGGATTGTTACATGGAACTCAAACGTTTTGTTGAGGGCTCTCTTGATATTTACAAGCATGAATTGGGAATGATTTTGTATCCAGTTTTAGTCCACATGTATCTGGAGCTAGTGTATAATGGTCACACGGAAAAAGCGATAAATTTAATGAGAAAGTTTGGACCTGAGCAAGATCCTTATTATCAAGATGATCTAAGAAAGCTAGCTTTAGTTACAAAAAGAGATCACATGAATGGGAATGAATTGACAGACACCTTCAAGTCGAATCAGTTTATTATAAGAATGTCCCGCGACACGTTGTCGCTACTTAAGCGGCATTTAAATGACAAAAAAGCTTCAGTACTGCTAAACATAATTCAAGAACACTTGTATTTTGATATGTATGAAGGAGTGGCAAGAAATAAGAATCAAATTGACGCAACATCGGGGGCTGTCGGCGGCGAAGCTAAACGCCAAGATAACAAAACTAAAGTGTACTATGGCATACCCAAAGCACCTGATATACAGTCCTTGGCTGCTCCTGTTGAGGATGAAGATGAGGCAGGTGAACAAGACAATCCCGACAAACCTAAAAAGAAAAAAGCGAAGAAAGATCCTCTATTTTCAAAGAAAACAAAAAATGATCCAAACGCACCGCCTTCTGATAGGATTCCCGTTCCTGATTTGAAAGATAATGATAAGTTGGAGAAGATAAAAGCTTATAGGGAAGCATCGAAACGGGTGACTTTGGGGCCTGAATATCTTCCTTCAGTTTGCTGCTACACGTTGCTGAATGCAAATTACACGTAAGTTGGGAGGGAAGATAAGAAATGAGGCTCATTCTAGTTTTTTGATAGCGTCACGTGTGCTGAAAGCACCGAAGATTCAAGTATGTTAGCGGTGGGCTTTAGTGACTCTATTGTGAAAGTTTGGACGTTGGTACCGCAAAAACTGAAGTCTATGAAATCCGCTGAGCAGTTGCAGGATGTTAATGTTGATGCAGAGGATGTTTTGGTACGATTTTTTTTAAATTACAATCTTTAATCATTTTCAAGTTCCCATAATCAACTCTCTTATATTACTTATTTAAATTTAACTTATTACAGCTTAAGCTAAAAAAGTAATCTCAGGTTTATGCATGATACATACTTTTAAATTTAAATTTTTTTCGGATTCTCAACATTCAGATTTTATTTGATTTATTGGAGGGGGGGTTTATTTCCTAGATTGCCTTTTAATCACTTAATATAATGAAATTGATAAATTCTTATCAAACTCGAATAAGAAATAGGCAATAATTTTTATCTTACAATTTGGATTTGATTATTATGTTACATAAATGAATATTTATGATACGTTATAAGAACCCGACCGAAAAGGAGGATATTAGCGGCCGCGCACAGCATATTATTTGTAGTAAACTTATAAACATACATTTAACGATATTTTTTTCATACAAAAAATCACTTTAATGAAAAGGCTAGCAAGTCCATTACGTAAAAGCTTTGTTTAATTTGAGTCACTTGAAAAAAATCGCTCAAAAGAAAAAGATCAAAAAAGTGTTTTGAACTCTAGCACAATAAACATTCAATCCACCTCCCGGTAAATCATCATTTGTTACCTTCCAAGAATAATTGGCGTTTAACATCTTTAATTCACTTTAAGCGAATTACGAAATTTAATCTTGAGGGTAATTTTTCTTCTACGTTTATAGTTGGAAATGATATTGACTGTCTATTTAAAGCGCGTAATCGATGAATACCATCCTTTATTTTGAAGGTGACCACAAATCTGGCAGAATGCCTACCATTAAATGTTACCGTCTGAATTATACCAGAAACCATATTTTCTAAACGTCTATATTAGAGGTTTTGTGTGAAAATTTCAATTACACAAAAACAATAAAAATAACTCGAATAAAAAACAAACGATTTATAAATAGTAGTTACCAGGTGTAAACACAACAAAGTCCCAAGAAGCAGCGGTCATTTTTACTTATCTAAATCGAATTTGGCAACTGAAATCACACCTGTCAACATGCACCAAAACACTCCACAATAAATTGTTGTTATTTACGCACCATGAAAATTCTAATGAGTCTATTATTTTAAGGCTCGAATGATGGACGAAAGATCTGGAGAAACCTCAAGATCTCTCTACGGCCACGCGGGACCAGTTTACTCAGTATCATTTTCTCCAGATCGCAGTTTACTTCTGAGTTGTTCCGAAGACACAACAATCCGATTGTGGAGTCTCCAAATTTGGAACTGTTTGGTTGTTTACAAAGGCCACATGTTCCCAATTTGGGACGTGAAATTTTCCCCTTTAGGGTACTATTTTGCCTCTGCTTCTTTCGACAGGACTGCGAGGTTGTGGGCTACGGATCACTACCAACCTTTGAGACTTTTCGCTGGTCACTTCTCGGACGTTGATGTAATGAAGGATCCTACATTAGAAAACTTACCTTTAATTTTCACCTTTTTTTTAGTGTGTTCAGTTCCACCCCAATTCCAATTACGTCGCAACAGGTTCAAGTGATCGAAGAGTCTGCTTATGGGATTGCACGACTGGCAATCACGTCAGACTAATGACTGGTCACAAATCACCCATCATGTCTTTAGCTTTCAGTGTTTGTGGGCGGTTTTTAGCGTCAGCCGGAGCTGATTGTAAAGTGTTGATCTGGGACTTATCCCATGGACACTTGGTCGCGGAGCTAACAGGTCATGAAAAAACTATTCACGCACTGGCTTTCAGTAGGTGCGGTAACATTCTTGTTTCTGGGGGTTTAGACTGCATGCTTAAAGTTTGGGACTTCACCAAACTCACTGAAGAAATCAGCTCGGAAGAAGTGAACGTCTCACACAACCCGGACGTGCGGATTGGAGACGATTATTTGTTGAGGAATTTCGCTACGAAAAGCTCACCGCTAATTAGTCTTCATTTTACGAGAAGGAACTTGTTATTAGCTGTTAGTATGTTTGATGGAGTTAGTACCTAATTTTTGATGAAATAAATATGTGAAATTTGTTTTGGGTTTGGTTTTATGAATAGCGAAATCTCTACAAATAACATGGGATCGTTAAAATAGAATTTCGAGTTTAAAATAAATAGTGTCAACAACATTAAAAGATTTGGCCAGAGAATTAAGTGCTCTGCCAGATATTTATTTAATGTTTCATCTTGTAAAAAAGCGAGGTCCTATCTGCACCATCGGATATGAAAAATGGGACTCAAAAATGGATATTTGTGTTGACATTTTTGGCAAAAAACTGATTTTCAGGTGGCGGTTTAATGAGATATAGAGCCTAATTTTTTTCAATGAAACGTTTTAAATGAAATTGAATTTGGCGAACTTTTTCTACAACTTGTTCTTATTAGGTTAGGATATTTAAGAGATTGAGAATCTTAAATTCTTAAAAATTTCAGATTCTGTAATTATGAGCATGGATTCTTGAATTTTGCTGATTTTAGATTCATGTTTGCAGATTGTTAATCAAGCTTCATGATTCTAAGATATTGCGGTTTTCAGTTTCATGTCTTGCTTAAAGTTTTTTGTTCTACGAAAGTTTTCTGATCGGAGATTTTTCAACTTTTCTATAAATACCTGTAACAAATGTGAAGAATCAAAGGTATCGAAAATGGGAAATTCGAAGAAATGTGTACATTTTTTAAATCCTGTTCCATATTTTGAAGTAAGTTTTATGCATAAATTATTTAGTGTGCTAAAATTGCTTACATAATATTTTTTGCTCACATAATATTTTTTGCTCTTCGGTAATAAATTTGCTAAACATAAACTCAAACTTGCTAGATTTAAAACTAGCATTCTCGCGTGACGATTTACTGACGAAGCTTCCGAAAATAGAGTCAAAAATTGCAAAAAATTTACTTTACGCATTCAAACAACAAAACAACGTTTTACCATCCCAACAATTAGTCTTACTTAACTACGTTGATTTTGGCGTCCCATCAAAAATAATATAAACAAGGATTCATTTACGAAATAAATTTCGTTGTAATACAAAATTAATTTTACGAAATTCTCTACCCGGAACCGATCGGTATTCGAGCACGGTTTTTAGAATAATAAAATAGTTTTGATTTATGTGGTCGTAAATCGTTCCATCATAAAAATTAGTAAAAACAAAGCTACTTGGACGTCCAGACAAAGAAACCGCCGTCAAAAAACGAAACAAATATTTACTGTAAGGATATTTTTAAAATAATGGAGTTGGTCCCCGCAAACGATCAAACGTTAAAAAGGATACTGTTTAAAACGTATGTAACTATTTTTGTTGAACTTTTTTCTGTTAATGAGGGACATTTACATCCAAGCCTGAATTTTTTGTTTGTGGACTTATGTAAGAGATCCTTCATCTAGTCTAATACGCTAGCAAGACCCAAATAAAAAGTTTTTTCCCCAAGTTTTCTGGGTCTAAAAATGTTTCCAGCTTGACTTGTCTCAACACACATTGGAAATACTCAAAAACTGTTTACGGTTTGGATGATGGTGTAACCCCACCCCCATTCTACGTCATGAAAGTTTGCAGCGTTCAGCTCAGCTGAAACCTGGAAGGCAGAGCATCTTCAGCAACAACGTAAGCAACATCTGCAGCAAAGCAAGAAGTTGGTTCCCGATTTTGGTGGTGCTAAAAAGACAGACGTAAGATTTCTTATTATTTTTTCTAACCCCTGACTGTCTCCGGACCACAGAGCTGTGGTTATTGTTTAACATTTTTTATTTAACAAAAAGAAATGAGAGTTTCAATTTAAAGCAAGGGCTGATAGTGATCATTTTCGCTGCTTCATCTCTGATTTTGTCCCCGCGAAATAAAGAACTTTAATTGACGCTGTCCAGCTTCAACCAATTGCAAGCTCATATAATTGTACAAATAAGCTTATAAACATGTCCGAAGCATCGTAACATATTGCATGCTTTCTTTAAAAATAACCGTGTTTTCGCACAATCTACTGTATATTGAGAGCATCGAACACGTCGACATCTGGATCGTGTCCAACAACATTAACTATTTTTACCTTAGTACTTATCAAATTAATCAACATCATTCAAACCATGGGCGAATATTTTTAGTACCACCTTGTAATAATTCATTTTCTCTTGACTTTTCAAAATATCCAACTGTAATAAAACTTAAATGTTTAGATGTGGGTGTATACTCTAAGGTGCTAAGTCATTTGAAACGACCATCAAGTAAAAATACCGAATTTATGACGGATGTCGCCAAATTATGTGCTTATTAAGAATCAAAGAAATCAAGATTGGCACACATTCAAATTCCTGACTGAAACCAAAGTCAGAAGATAAAAAATTAGCTTTGTTGGCGATGGTCATGTAAACAAACGAGTTCAAGGTGTATTTTGTCTTCTCTTTCATTCATTAATATCGTCTAATTTAATTCTTTCAGTCAAAATGCCTGCCCCTAATATAAATGAAACTGGCAACTTGTTGACCACTTATTTGATCCTGATCGCTCTTCTGATAGCCCTCTGGGTGCTATACGCTGGCCTACTCCAATAAGTCTATTCTGTAAGTATTGAAAACGCCGCAGCTATCTTTAAATAGTAAATCAAATTTGACAGCCTGAGCTAAATATAACAACAATTTCACTGGATGTTTACATCCTCCATTGCACTTGACGCACGGACCATTAAGGTTATTTGAAACGAGATACAGTAATTAGAAGTTTGGCGCTTTAGCAGTTCTGATTAGTGAGGCATTTGTTGTAAATATTTCTATTTTCATTTCAGGGTTACCATAATCGATCATCGACTAATTGAACCATACTCGTAGCCTAATTATGAAACACCTGTTTAAATGAGTTGCTATTGCAATTTCGATTGTTTGTATTTTTATAAGAATTAAGGACATTATGTTAAGATTAAATAAAGTTTTTTGTTTTTACAGCGTTTTTGTTATTGATAGTCGCCAATTAAATCCTTGTTATCGAGTTACGCAACAATTACAGAATTATACGTTTGCAACTTTTTACTAAGGTGAAGTAATTGCATCGTCGTATAAAACAATAAAAATTTGATTGTTTTCTTTATTCTAGCAGTCTTATAAATCCAAAATCTCTCTGACTTTACGTTGTTTGTATTTTCAAACAAATTTAATGGTGAACGGAGCAAAACAACAGGGACATTTCTAAAAACAATGTTACTTTATAAAAATGTATTGAACGTAGGAAATTCGCAGCAATCACAGAAAGGTAATATCAGCATAGCCGATCCTAAACGTCAGCTCCACCACTATAATTACTCGTACTATCAGTTCTGAAGAAATTATTACCAACAACAAATTGTACACATTGCAATAACACATTCCTTTCATGCCGTATCTCGCTATCTAACAGTTTTTCCAAGAGAGTGACCCTCCGCTTGAAAAATTTCATTCGGGAAAAAGCGTTTTGTACAGTTTTCTCTTCAATTTTCAGTTTTTTGTTCTGTTTCTTACCACTACACGACTGTCTCTTTTTACAATGCCGTACCGGAGCGTCTTGAGGCTGATCATTTGGGAATTCTACAGCTTTTCGTTCAATCTTCTCTTCAGTCGGTGGGTCGTCTTCGTCTGACATGTACGCCCCAATGAGAGCCCCTAACGCGTTATTCAACTGTCCGGAGGTTTCAGTAGTTGGTGGGGCCTCCACTGACCATTCTTCGTCGTCGTAGTCGCTCTCTTCTTTAGTCGTTTCTTCGGTGTATAACTCTTTCGTTCCTCGGAATGGAAACATGGTGCCGTTCCAGTCACATTTTTCGTCAATCAGAGATTCTTTCGGTTTTTCTTCGACGGTAACTAACTTTTTCTTCTTCCTAACCGGGCGCTTCTTAGCTTGCGATACTGGAAATAAAAAGTTAAATTATGGTAATCACGATTGAGGTAGTTACATCTAGTTTTATCCCGTCCGAATCGGTTTTTGCGCTCTCCGATTTTCTCGCCCCTTTTAAGCATCTCTTCTTGTTTTTCGTAACGGCGTTGGACATTTTCTTTCGAAGGATATCTGACCTTACGTTCTTCGATCCATTTTGAGATTTCTTCAGGAGAGTTGACACTTCGGATTTTTTCGTAGAGTCCAGTCAAATGTTGCATTTCTATGTGTTTTTCAATCATGTTTGCGTGTGCTGTGTACTGGCAACCATCCAGACCACATACTTTATGTTCGGAAACGTGCTTTTCGAATGACTGTTCGGAGTAAAAGTCTTGCTCGCAAATATCACAGGATAGCAGACTCTCTTCGTCTTCATAGTCTTCTTCAGATTCCCAAGATTCGCCCTATGGAAAAAAGATGTAAGTATGGGGAAAATAGAAAATGTATATGACGTCTGGTGCAATTTGTTAGCAGGAAAAGAACAGCAACGGACGTGTTATTGTTACACTGAGTTGCACCAAACCTCACGAGGATAACAGAATTGCTACATGGTCTAGAAGAAACAGTGGAATTGAACAAATCGAAGTTGCTTGACACTTGTAAATGAAAAATTGAGTAACTTACGGGCATTTTCCATGTTTTGCAAGAAAACATTTGAGTTTCTTGGACAGAGAGGTGAAAATTTTAAAAGTCCAACAAATTTGTCTTTGGACTACACGAGTTTCAGTGGACACTGGAGAAGTAGATTGTTGAGTATAATTACACATTGTACAATACTTGATCTTACAAAGTAATGACTTTACATTAACAGAGTTTTTCGTCTTGAATAAATGTTGTCGACTGTAGACATGGAGTTTTATTCAAGATGAACTCAAAAGTAAAATAAAAAGTTTTTTGAAAACCATTTTATTTAAAAACGAATCTAAATTTACAAATATAATGGTTAACTTCGCATCTAATGCTATAGTAAAAATAAAATTAAAAGTGATCACAACACAAATGAATAAATAACAGAAGAGCGACAATTTGTGAATTATTTTGCAATTACAAATCTGAAAAAAAATGCAAAATAATGTCTCTCTACAAATTTCCACAAAGACAAATTTACATTAACAGAGTTGACATTCAAAAAACTAAGTAATGAGTTTATAGCCAATTTGCGTCAAATTATGATGCAGCAACTTCAGAATTTGTGGTCTCAGTTGGAGGCCGAGACGTGTCATTGTTAAGAGTCTCTAATATTTTGTCCGTCTCTGCCTCGGTATCTATTTTGCTATCATCCTGGAAATAGACCCAAAATTTAGATAAAGCAGTCAGGATTTTAGACACAATTTAAAGTGGCACTTTACTCAAACATTTTGCTCATGTACCCAAATGGGGCAGGTACCAATAAAGAAAATATTAAGTTTTGGTCCCTTTTAGTGTTAGCTTAATATTTTCTAGAGGATTTCTTGGCACGTGCCGACATAGGGGTTTGAAAAGGTGCCCTCCTAGAAGTGGGGTACATGAATAGTCATATAAAAATACCTATAAGTGGACGTCTGCTGTATAATCGATAGGTGCTGCTACTCGCGTGAAATTAGTGGCTGGCAAGAGCTGGGGAATACGCACCTCCTGCTGTCCCAAGAATTCCATTTGAGCTGCGTGGTACATCTGACTGCACTTCTCTCTCTGTGTCCTGTACGTTGCCCAAGCTTCTTTGTTCTCAGAACCCGCGTTCTTCGCTGCTGTCAACAACTCCTCTTTCTTCTTAAATTCTTCTTTCATCGCATCCGTCACCCATTCTTTCGTCAGGTCCAAGTTCCCTATTGCTTTCCTCTTCTTCATGACCCTACCCCTTTGTACCCCTTTAAACCCTATCGGAAACTTCCTGTTTCTATTAATCGGAGGACCTCGCCTCAGCCCCCGCATCGGAGGCGGGGGCCCAGGCGGCATTCCCATCATTCGCGGTGGTGGCGGCCGGAAACCCAACGGTGGTCTCATACCAGGTGGAGGCGGTGGTAATCTTGGCCCTGGTCCCATCATTCGTAGTGGCATCATAGGACCTCGGGGTAACCGAGGTGGTGGCGGGCGAAGACCACGAGGTGGAGGCGGGCGCATGTTTGGAGGAGGACCCATCATGGGTCGCATGCCCATTGGGCCCCCACGATTTGGAGGAAAAGGGCCTCGTGGCCGCATGTTCGGAGAAATATCGAATGGGCCGTTCAATGGCCGACGAGGAAAAGGCACACGTTTGTCAAAATCGTCTCTTCGAAAATTATTTGAATTTCCAACTCGTCTATCCTTGACGTGGATCAGAGGGCCCATTGATGTTTAAACGAACACGATAAACTGGCCGCTCGGCACTTTTTGCGAATTTCTTGTTTGCACAACACAAAAAGCACGCCAATAGGGTTACGTCACTTCTGATGTCTCTACGTTGTCAATTTCTGAGCTGTCACGTGAAAGAGGTTCTTTTAAAATTGGGCTCTTTAGAGCAAGAGCAAGAGATTATAAAACAGAAGCACATGTCATAACACAACTTTTGAAATGTTCTTTTTTGGTTTTATTACCGTAATTGTGTCAAAAACTGCGCGGCGACATTAGTGGCAACACTGGAAAAAACGTGAAGATGCTAAATCCACTAAACTTGTGAATGCTCTTCACGCCATTGGTTAGTTTTTTCAGTTCAAATATTAGCGCGTGGAATCGAATTCTAAAGTACAAAAAAGCAATTTTTTTATTATAAATATTATTTTATTTTAGAAAATAAACAAAAGATGTCAACGTTGCACAATAACTATTGCTCTGAAAGAGCTTTAGCGTATTTCTCCTTCAAATCCGACTGTAAAAGTGGCGTCAGCGTTCTCTCAGCCTCGGTATAAATTCGCTGTACTTTCTCATTAACATTGTCATTCTTATTGAAATGCAAATAAAAGAGAATATGATTGATCCACACATCTACGTCTTCTTCCCCAAATTGTTTGCACGCCAGTTCGTGAACTCTTGTCCACACTTCGTAATCGTGATCGATTTCAATTGATTCTAACTTGGACATGGTGGCATGTAATTCTTTACAATATGGTTTATCATTGGCTAAAATATTATACGTTTTCCGCGCGTCGTTTATGCCTTTAACGAGCGCCAACCATTCAATATACTTTGGTTTTAAAACTTCTGAGATTTTTTGAGGCTGTTTGATACCTTCACTATAAATGTTAATGATCATATCGTCGCGTGATAACAATCCGTAATATCGCAAATACATAAACCACAAAGGTAATGATTCTTCTCCCAACATTTCCACTCCTTTTTTAAATACTTGATCGACTGTAACGTTTTTGTCGGTCATGGTTGCGTAACGAAGACGTAATTTCCATAAACTAACCGAGTTTGGCAGAGCTGCAGTACCTAAAATAATTTGTCAATGTGGTGAATAAAATGAAAAATGGATTACCTTTTTGCAAAATACTGGGAGCTTCTTCATCTGTGACAAGTTCCAGCCATGTTATGTAGTATCTTTCCGTCAAGTATTTTTCAGCAGAAGCTTGTTCTAACGCAGCTTTTAACAGATCAGTTATGTCGCTTTTGAAGAGTTCGCTATTTTCGTGGCGAGCTTCTACCAAGCAGTCCAAGTAGGACGTCCAGAGGTCCTCTTTTTCAGATGGGCGCACTTTTTTTAGTCCTTCTTGGTACTTTTTGAAACACAAAGATAAACGATTTTGCGTTGATTCCTCATTATTTGTACCATAATGGAGTCCTAAGAAATAAAATAAGTTTTTAAGTTTTTTTTTTGGGGTGTATTGAGTTTATAGATTAATGATGATGCAATATCGTTATTTAATTTTTACTTATTAAGCTGAAAAACTTGCGTAATATTTTTTTACAAATATTCAGTATGCTTTTAATTTGAGAGAGCTGTTAGTTACCTCGTTTCTCCCTCTGTGCCAAACTGTGCCACACCAATTCCTTTTCCGAATGATGCTGCGTCAGTTTTTCGATAATCAAATTTTGGACTGTGGTCGTGGCATTGTAGGATTCCAGCAAGTGTAGAATTTCAATTAAATACTCGCAGTCGGAGATGCGATCACATATAAAATGCACGTAAGTTTCAATCTTTTTACATACTGTCTTGGCCAAATCATCCCATTCTTGTGTATTATTTTTAATGATCGACAGTTCTAGCTTGATAGCTTCTGTATATAACAGTTTACTGTTTTTATGAACAGTTAGACCTTTATTAAGAACTGTTAAAGCAGTATTAAGATCATTGCGGTCATGTGCATACCAAGCAGCTGCAACTTGCCAAACTTCTTGGTTTTGAGAACAATTCTAGAATTGAAATAAATTAGTATAACTTCCTAATGGTTTCTTTTACTTACTTTTATCATATTTTGTATGGCGACGGATGCGGCGTTGATATAATTTGATTGTTTGCAAAACTTAAAGTACGATAAACATAAAGAGAAATCGCTTGAGAAACGTTGGAGGGCAATTTCGTACAAATTTTTTATTCGTTTTAATATTTTATATTCGATGCCGCTTTTTCTTTCAGCGATCATATTTTTGTCGCGCCTGTTATGGATCTGTTTGAGTAACACTTTCTCATAGAGGATGTATTCTTTAAAGTCCTTTAAGTCCTTGGAAACACCATTTATTTTGTACTCGAATTCTTTGCGTGTTTTCAGGATGAAGCTGGAAATGTTTTGTTATTGAAAAAATAAGATGCTGTTTAATTTTACAAATAAAGCAAGCTACGGCAATTTTTTATATTTTAAGCGACTTTAGAAGAAGTAATCATAAGAAAATATTGACTTTTTTTGGTAATAAATCATTAAATAAACCGCATGGTAAACAATTTGAGAACATTACAAATTGTTTAAATTTGATATTTACCCTGCTCAATTTAAATTGATGATTCTTTGCTAAACTAAATAAATAAAATAACAGGTCGATTTCAAGTCACTGCGTTAACGCAAATTTGCAACCGTTGCCAAGGTATGAGCAATGTGATTGGCGTTGCTATGTTGCAAATGGGATTTGCAGTAACGCATGCAGTAACGCAAGTCACACTTGAAATCGACCCCTAAGTTGTTCCACATGTTTAAACTTTAACTGTGTTCATTAGGTTTTTTTGACATTCATGATTATCGAAAACTACTGATACTAATATTGTGTTCAAAATAATTAATTAAAATTAACGTCCTTAAAGACTGTTTCTTATTACAATAATACGAGAACTCGTTCAAATTTTAACAATTCCTAACCTAAAAAAATGTGGTACTAACCGTAGTTCATCCTTGGAGTATAATTTCGTTCTTCTCATCTCTTCTATTTCCTCCGCCATGGATTCCATGTGTCGCTGGACTAATTCTGCCATTTTTAGGCGATAATTTTGAGTTTAAAACAAGAAATAAGTTATTTATTTATGAACATCAACCTCACTTTTCGGAAATCGGTCTTTACGGTACCTATTTTGTGGTAGCGACACCTATAAAAATGTCACCCCACCTTTGAACAATAGTTTAGACGCCCACCAGCAATCCAGTGAAGACCCAAACCGTTATCTCCACAAAAAAAACATTTGAAGCAGACAACCAACAATACAGTTGTCTATCATACAAGTTACAGTCGAATTTCGATTTGTCTCACATTTGTTCTTTTGCAAGTTATAAAGATAGCGATTACTTACTTTGCACATTTGATATATAGTTTTTATTTCTGTCTATATTTTAACCGCAAAATTTTAGAAGAAATAGCACAATGAAACATTACAAACATTACAAACAAAAATTATCTAATAAAATGTGGCGGTTTTAAACCAGCGACAAATAAATGTAAACGACAATTTTTTACTCGATAACCGAAATTTTGTAATCAGTTAATCACCTTTATTTCATTCAGTTTGGTGCTGCGAGTCAACAGAAACGGGTTTGTTGGTGCATGTGAAGTCAAATTATTGTGCCGTTTTGGATTTACATAAAAAGGTAGGTGCATGTAAGAGAACAGTTCGGTGTAAAAGCATTTTGCGGGTTTTTCAAGTTTTTCGGTTCTACTTTTGTTTAAAATAAGACGTGCTTGCAAGCCCGGATTAAGAAAATTTAAAATCGTAAAAGGGCCCCCTGATTAAATTCTGCAAAGAAAGCCTTACGTACTTGATTTGAATTTTTTTCAATTTCTATAGCAAATTTTTACGTGACAAGGGGGCCCCTGGGAAACTTAGTTGATTTGTGGATTATGATTTCAACAAACGTCGCGATGCTTTTAATTTATTTCTCTTTTTACAGAGATTGTTAAGAAGTTTTTAATATTTTCCTTTCAATAGTTTCTGGGTTTTATTAATACATAATGTTTCGGTTGAAATCATGCATTAAAAGGGGCTATTAATAAATAATTTTATCATAGGCAACCAATTATACACGCAATGCAATTATGATTTAGCCCCGTTTGTTTACTAAAACCAAATCAAAACGACGATTTTTTACATAGACTTCTAATTCGATATACATCGTTTAGATTAATCTACAATGCTAATAACCACAGTTATTTAATTTTTAAATTAAATCCCAACAAGCGTGTATGAAGTGTCAGGGCTTGGTCACCCCATGCTCACATTTCTGAAAATGTCAAAACGACAAAAATGTGATGGATTAAGCATGAGTAGAAAAACGCTAAAATTAAATTGACGATGTTAAGACGAAAACTTTTATATCATGAGATATCATTTGATTACTATCTATAAAAAAAAATATTTTTTTTTTAGATAAATATGATGGGTAAAAAAAGACCAGAGGCAGGAGTTTACGGGCTACTGTTTATTAAAAACAATACATATTTCATATCTATATTATTTCTTAAAAAGGTACTTGATCACCAACGTTACAATACAGTATGTACAAATACAACACTTCCGTGCAAAAATCCAAATTTTATCATTAAAAAATTCAAAGAAAATCTGTAAACTTACACAAAAAATTAATAACTTGCCATCATACTCAACTCGTTCAAATTACAAAGTTAATTTAATGATAAAAAGTGGTGATTCATCAACAAGAGACTGAAAAATGTATACAAAATAGAATTCCATAAAACTATCCTCATCTAGCATAAAAGAAGGAGTCATATCACTAGAAATAAATATCACGTTAAGTATTTAAATTAGAAAATTACATTATTATTATGATTGCTTCAAAAAAGGGGTACAATTTCACATACATGATTGAAATTGAAATTGAAAAGCAACATCAAATTAAAAGTTTGTATAAATCTAGTAATCATATTTTAAAGAACATATTAAAATCGAGGTGTATAAATAGCATAGAGTGAGATAATTGGACCAACTTTGTACCTGTCTAAGAATACATTTTGATTAAAAAATTCAATTGATTTCACCAATAAATATTCCCTAATTATTCAATCTACAAATCTAGACAAGACGTGTTCAAATATGAATATTTACACCAATCACTCACTCATAAAAATTTACAACCAAAAAAAAGCTAAGTTACGTCTCAATCAACCCACTCTAGATTCATGCAAACTTACGTAAGAATAACTAACTGTCCAGTATTTGTCGCATATATGAGTCCTTGACCTGAAGTCGGCAACCATCGAATACAGTTTACACTCTTATAGTTAGTGGCTCTACTATCTCTATTTTGACCTAATTCCCGCAAAACTGGCAAGCGATCTCCTGGAACATTCTTCTGATCTATGATAAAGATTCTAGCCATTGTCCACCTGTCGCTTGGTACAATGGAAACTCTTCTAGACGCTAAACCAACGACTAGGTGTCTACTCAAGGGTGACAATGCTACCGAAACCGCGTTTTGCTCAAAGCTGGTAGTGTACAAACACTGACCCAAAGTGTCCCATTTTAAACTGTATACACCTGTAAAGACAACGTAAAAACTACAGTATAATCAAAAGAACTCAGTACCTAGCTTGTTCGTTACGTTCAAGTAACCACCAGATGGAAGTAAGGTCACTAAAATGGTCCCATCTTTAGCGATGTCCACGCTCGCATCGTTGTGGATTTTGCACTCGCTGACTATAATGTTTTTCAACGCTGAAAATAGAGAAATTAACGTTGTTTCAAATTACATTTTATAAACGTACGATTATTGATAACAGGAATATTTCCTGAAGAAATATCCCAGACTTGGATCCGATGATTCGGAGTCGTAATCATATCACAGTCGTAGCTGGCTTCTCTTTGAGGGTCGTCAAGATCAGCGTCAAAAGGGTTAACACTCGCATACAAAGGATGCAAGAATCTCGGTCTCAATCCACTCATTTGTGGAAAAGTCCTCAATTCAGACACCCTCTCTGCGAGTCTCTGTCGATGCGTCATTATCCGATGATGGAACAGCGACGGCTGCTCAGAAATCGGAACATCATTCACTTGTACTGATGGTACATTCCAAGGCCGTGCAGGATTTGAACTTGAACTAGCTTCCTCGTTGTTGTTATGAACCAAATTAACATTGTTTGTTCGGTACAAATTAGTGCTTCTGGAATTACTATTCACGTACCATTCCGATTCGTCGTCGTTGTCGTCACTGTTGTTGCTACTCACATTCTCGAACCTCTGACTACGTTCTTGAGTATCTTGATTTGAGTTCGAACTCGCCACGTCTTCGTCTTCCCCGGTATTATCAGAGTACCGCATTATTAAATCGCGTAGACTCCAATTACGCGTCATATTATCGCTAGCGCTGTTCTCCGGATTCACCGGAGGATCTCTTGTCGGATTTGTATCGCTTGAAGAAGTCGTGGGATCTGTCAGGAGATTCTGAGAATGACGCCTCATATTGATATTCCTTAAATATCTGTTCAGCAACTGTCTCCTGTTGGTATCAGGTCGGTTCGGCAACATAGCGTTTCTTCTAGCGTTGTAAGTCTGACCCAGCGCCCTATAAGCACGTCTCATTGTCAACCTCATATGTTGTAAACTCCTCGTGAGCTGGTGCGAGTGGCTGCTAAAGCGATTCTGCAGCATTTGACCACACATCTGATCAATTCTTGTCGTCAGAGACTCTCTTTCTACATCTAAATTCATCCCAGCGGGAGACGGAATCGAGTCAACTAATTGCAAAAGCAAGAGCTCGGAAAGTAGAAGAGCCATCGCAAGCACGTTATGTATCTGTCCCCGAAGAGTTTGCGAGATGTTAGCTCCTCCAAGTTCCTCAATGTGTTTGCTCATTCCATCCACTATCAGACTGAGAAAATGTCGTGCACCGAACCTCGATGCGCCATCTTGCGTTACCACGACCGGCTCAGATCTTGTACTTCTAAAACGATTATCAATTCCATTACCCATGATTCTATTCATGCGATTGATACAATCATTCAATCGAATTGATAAGATTCGTTCGCCTAATTCTGTGGCAACAGTTGAGCGGTTCGTTTGTTGATTTGTTTCTTGAGGTCTTGTAATGAGACGCGTTTGTTCAGTGAGCAAGTGTTCGAGTCTACGCGTCATCAAATTTAAACTAGACGAGTTAATGAGAGAGTAGCTAGAAAGGTGACGAAGAGGGCTGTTGCTTTCTGTACTGGCCCTTGAGGGCGCATTTCTGCAAGGACCGCTATGTTTCATGCCACGGTCAGGTCTCCCTGTGTATCTTCTAGGAAAGAAAAACAAAGAACGGCGGTTGTGACGTTGTAGTCGAAAAAGTCGGGATGGTGGGTACGTTTTTCTCCCGGAACTTCGCGGTCTCGGCTGAGTTGGCTCAGTTGATGTACTAGGGGTTGATGTGGTTGGTTGCGGATTTTGTTGAGTCGTTGGTTCTTCAGACTGTGAGTCGTAAGGACTCGAGTCGCTGATTCTAGTCCCCGCCATCATCTGTCTAACGCTAGACATTCCAGTGCTGCGACTTTCCCCAGTTAAAGACCTCATGTATCTCAAAAATTCTGTAATCAGTTGTCGGATCAACTGCAACTGTTCCACCTCAAACATCGTCCGATCTATACGTTCAATACTCTCAACTTGGTGTCTCAACAGTCTCGCTTGTCTCTGTATGTACGTGATGGTCATGTGTAGTGAAGTCATCAATGGTGACATGTTTTCGCTGCTGCCTTGCGACTGAGCATTTTCAGGAACTCTGGGGTAATTATGATCAGATTCCACCACACTCCTCCCTTCTGGTAACGTCTCCCCCACCCGGTCATTACTTGTGGAGGCCTCATGCGGTGAATTACTACGGATGTAGAAATTTTGGTCGTTAAAACTTACGCGAGGTTCGCTGGATTCACGTCGACGATTTTCATCGGAGTAATTCGGTAGCATTGACATGGAACCGCCAAGATTCCTCAAAATCGTATCAGATTGGTTCATTATGTTTTCCAGACTTTCGGAAAAACTACTCAACATATCTGATGTTTCAGTAGGGCGAGTATTAGATCTGAAGTTTCTCACATCGTTAAGGGTAGATTCTAGCCCTTGGACGATATTTGAGTACATATTACCCAAATTCACAAAAGATGGTTCTTGAGGGGGTTCCTGGCAGTTTTGGTTCGGAGGTTGGTTATCTTGGGGAACGTTGTCTTCAGCGTTTGGGCGCTCGGAGTAGTTTATCAGTTCGTCTATGGGAAACGTGTTCATGCTCGATACTCTAGGGGCTAAAAAAGGTGATCATTAATACTAAACGGTTGTGTTGCATCGACATACCCAGCCTAAAAGGAGAACCTCTTCTACACCTCAACGTCGCGCGATTATAATGCACTCTCGTGGGCATGAACGCCGATATCCGATGCGCCGGTAAGCGTCTCCTTGGGTTAAACCTGCTATAAATCGGAGAACTTGTCCTGGGATTAATCCCACTGCTGCTCCCAACAGGACTACTACGCGATGTCTCATCAGAGTTCGAAGTGGGAGTCCTTGGTTCCGACGGCTCTTGACTTTCATGCCTTTGGATTAATCTACGAAATATGCTATTTTCCACTGTGACTGCATTAGGTCTAATCAAGTCTTGATCGCGGTTTGCTGCCGAAATCGAAACGGGAGAAGAGCGGAGAGTAGGATTCTGTTCTTCTGCATTTACGGCAACTGGAGGTGATGAGTTACTTAAGTCAATGGGACTAGGATTAGCGATGGGAGTTTGACGTTCTGTGATAGAAGTCCCGGGTTGTTGGTTGTCCCCACTTTCTACTTCTGTTAGTAAAATGGTCATTAACAGTTGTTCTAATTCCATGATAAAGTTTCTAACGCCACTGATGTTTGTTAGGTTGGATGATGTCGAAGCGAGTGCGTTGCTTGATGATGCAACTGGATTGGTTTGTACAGATTCGGGCTCTGGCTCAGTGGCGTTACTATTTTGATTTGCGGGGGTTTTGACTTCCGGTAAGCGCGTTCTTAAAGCGCTGCGTTCATCATCGGAGCTACTGCTGTCTGAGGAGGTGTCCAGTACTGGTCTTCTGTTTGGTTTCTTCAAAAAAGTGGGACACATTTGTCGAAATTTTAACCTTTCGTGGGCTCTACTGTTCTCAAATCGCCTGAAACCACAAAAATAGCTCACGAATCGGGAAGCATACAAACTACGTACCTGATTAACTTGGGTCTATCACACGCCGGAAGAGACTTAATTATAGGCAGAAACCGATTTCTGACCTCCTCAGCTAGAGGTCGAATATTAGAAAGAATATCCTCGGTACTACTCAAACCTCTACTCGTGCTCGGCTGAGGTTCAGTACTTGAGCCCCCAGCGTCGAGTTCGCTATTAGAAAACTTCCTTTTCAAAGTCTTGGGACACAATATCCTCACTCCGGACCCACGCGGCTTCTCCGCTGCCGCGCTAGTTGACGGTTCCGGTTGACTTCTCTCATTTATAACAAGAACTTTTCTGGGACTCTGAGTCTGAGTCGCTGTTTCTGTATGAGAACTATTTGAATCCTCGCATTTGCTTCGTTTTTCTTGAGTTGATTCCTGCGTGTTTTCGGACGATTTGTGTTTTCTAGAGTCTGAAGTTTGGGTTCCCTGTGCTTCCGTTGGTTGTTTTTTCATTGCTAAAATTCGGCTAGGCATGACTAGGGATGAGCTGTAATTTTGGGAAGTTGACGGTTGAGGGTCGGTTTGATTGTTTTGATTTGAGCTCATTCTTGAAGTGCTCGGTTGAGGCTCAGGGACTTGAGTGGCGTTTGTGTTTGCAGCGTTGGGCTCCATCGGGTCGGTGCCTCGATCGATCTAAACAATAAAGAAAGCGTTAAAATATCGTAGAATTATTCGCGGAATTTAATATTTCGTCGTTGCCAAAACTAATATTGTGATCCCGTAAAATAACACCTCATGTTTACTTACCATTGTCGGCGGTTTGTAAATTTTCAAATATCGCTGCACTAGCTGCTCGTACTCCCTCAGAAGATTCCGATACGAAGCAGTAATCCGTCTTTCTCGCTCAGGAACGCTCGACAGGACCTCTCTTGTAACTTCAGCGCTGATTTGGGATCCCTGAAACAACAAATTAAGAAAATATTATCAATGTAAACAAACATACATTCCGCATTCCCAAGTCGATGTTTGTTCTTTCTTGTGGCGTCGTTGTGGTGACCAAACGTGGTGTTATTCTTAGCCTGTATGGGCTAGCAGATCTTTCAGCTTGACGTGGCACCGGCACAGGAGCCCTCACTCTTTCCCACCTAGTTTGGGGGCTGTTAGCAATGCCTGTTATGAGTTTGTGCCCCAATTTATCAAAAGCTACATATCTGATCTGAAATTGCTTGGGTTAAAAACAGATTGGAAAAAAATAGTGTGTTGTACTTTTTCTTTAGGGTTTGCTGTGGCGACCTGAACGAAGGGCTCAGGTAAGCTCCAGTCCCAAAAGTATAGTTCATTGTACGTTGCTATGACCAAGACTCTATCATTGGGGTGGAAAGCTATAGATGCAATGACTGACTGGTTTCCAGCAGTCCACACTTCACTACCGCCCTACAGAAGAAGAGGTAATTTGAAAGAATTGAACAGTGAATTTCTTACACTCAAGTCCCAAATTCGTACTTCACCCCCCAAGCATCCCGATGCGACGATCTGGTTAGAAGTGGGATGAAAAGCAATGCACCAAGGAGTCCTAGGGTGGCCAGTCAAGGTTTTTATGTTTTTGCCGCTTTTAATATCAGTAACGTAAATATTATGGTTGCCATGAGTGGAGGCAACTTTTGATCCATCAGGACTGAAAACCATGAGAAAAGTAGACCTAGGCTGGCCTGGCATTTCACAACGCATTTCATCATAATACTTCTTTCTAACAAGTTCATCTTCAGCATAAATTTCTACGCTTTCTTTAGTCTTTTTGTTTTTCTTTATGCGGTTCAAAGTTCGGTCTTCAAGTCCTTTAATTAGATCTAAGGCTTCATTGGCGGAGTCTTTGGGCATGTGTCGGCGGAAATCATATTCATCTGGGTTCATCTTCTCATAATGTCTAAACAAAAATAAGGCGGCTAAAATTGGAAATTGAGAGATTCTAATCAGAAAAAGATACGTTTGGAAAACACGAGTGCAATCAAAACACTTAGAAGTACTCCACAGTTGTAAACAAATAACTTGGTAAACAAAATTGTGACTAATTACTCACGCTTTATTTTGGTCTACAAATTGTTGTAGTTTCGACAATCCTAATGTCTACACCCGAGAAATATGCAAGGGTTGGGCTTGGAGGTCGTCTGTTCAAAAATAAATCATCTGAAGTGCATCGTTTCGTAGGTTAAGTAACGCTCTTACCTTGCCTTGTGTTACTCATTAAAATCACATTTTCATTAAATAAACGCACGGATTAACAAAACACAACTAATTATTTCCTACCACAATTATTTTTATTGAAACTCTGTATTTGTAACAATGTAAAATTATGCACTTGACGTGATAACATGAATTTGACAACTTTGACAATTCGAACTATACAGGCTGTCCAATAAAATGCGTTCACTGGGCGCCAAATGGCGTCAAAATTTAATTCAAATTTGTTCGGTTAGGGGTAACAAAATTAAGCTATTGAATACACTTTTTAGCAGGAAAACAATATCCAGGGTTTATTTTACAAAATTGTTTACAAATTAAATATAATGCCAAAAATTATAAGTTAAAACCAGTTTGTAATGTTCATGCTGCCATCGGCACCTTTGGGTGTGTCCATAACACTTGTTTGACGTGCAAGCCTTTGAACTGAAATTCTTCGGAGAATGGGGCGGGCCAAAGGGGTGTCTTCTTGGGCTTCTGACGTCATAGGCTCAAGTTCCAAGACCTCCCCAGTTGCGGGGCCTTCTGGTCTGAAATCAAAACCAAGGCAGATTTTTAGTCCACTTCCAATAAAAAAGATTGTGATTATTCAAACTTTCCGGGATTTACAAGGTGATAAATGAAAAATTACTAAACCGAGCGCTGACACACGCCAACTCATCGTTCATTTAACGTCAAATTTGCTCAAAGAGACAAAATCTGTGAATCCCAGATATTTATGATTTAATCTAAGTGTAATGCGGAAAAAAATACCATTAGAATCACTTTCTCAACTCACTTCAAAGGGATGCACCTCATGCAATCCTTCATAGAAAAATCTTTTCCAAATTCTTCACCTTCCTCTAATGTCTGAGGAAGCCGATGGTGTAAAGTTTCCGGTAGCCGTAGTCCAATAAAGCCACCGACCACAGAAATGATTCCCATTATCAACAAAGGCAGCACAATAACTTCAGAGCCCTGAAATTCAAATTGTTTCTAGTCAACTCACCGTTTTAACTCACCAAAAATGTGATAAACGGAATTATAATTCGACCCAGGCCCCCAATGTAGGCAGAGACTCCAATTCCAACGCCTCGTAACTGTGTCGGAAACAACTCCCCAGCAAACGGGTAAATTATGAGAAATGAAGCTGCGATAGCTGACTTTGCTAGCAAGAAAAATACCAGAAGTAACCCAACCGACTCTACAAATTATGTTGATTATTGGAGACTAAAGTGTGGGGAGAATACCTGGTGGTATTAAAATAGTACCAATACAAAAAATCCCGCTAACAATCATACATAAACACATCGGCCAACGTCGCCCCCATCGATCCATCATTAACCAACAGACTAAATAACTAGGGATCTCTATAGCTGAAGAAAGAAAAAAGCTCATGCTTTCATCACTACCCACGGATGGACCGTAGTAGCTCAAACCAACGTACACAACTTCGTTAGCAAACCAATTCAGAGTGATGAGTATAGTTTTGAGTCTCATATTGGGGGTGGCGCACAATTCCGTGCAGCGTGGAGATTTACTGTACCGTTCTTCTTCGCTTGCTGTTCTTCTACAAAACATTTTCTGTTTGAGTTGTTGTTTGAAACTTGGGGGAAGCTCCTTTTTGTTAATTCGGGCTAAAGTTTCTAAAATTGTAGCTGCTTCTTCGAATCTTCCCTTCGCGAGCAACCAGCGAGGGCTTTCTGGGAGAACAAACCAATAGAAGTAATAAAAAGTAAATGGAAGGGATGTGACTAGGGCTAAATCGACCCAATCGTGCACTAGATATGTTATTCCTGCCAAAATTAATAGCCCCAGAGTGTAGAATAAACAGATCATGACTGTGACGAAAGATCGGTAGTTGGGACCGACAAGTTCCAGAGCTACAAAAGAAGAGTCATCATTGTTAACTACACGGAAACACTCACAAATGATGAAAGGAATTTGATAGATGGCAGGAATAGTAAATCCAACGATGGTTCTACTAGCAGCCCACCACCAAAAGTTCTGCGCCACCGCTGTCAAAACACTACCCACAAGCAAAGTCGTTAGACACACAAAAAACGTTTTCTTTCTCCCAATACTGTCGTTGAGACAACCAAAGTAATACACCCCCACAGGACCGCCCAGATTTAAAGCCACCAATCCCAAAGTAGGGTATATACTTTTATCACACACGAGCTCAAACTGCAATCACACTGTAGAAACAGTACAGAGTGTAAAATACGTACTTCCGTGACAATGCTTGAAACAGAGCCTTCAAACTCCCAACCATCCGAGCACTCTTCTGTCGGCCAAGAACCGTTAACTTCTTCGAAATCCGTCCAGTTGAAAGAGTAAATCATACACCTTGAGAACGTCTTGTTGTGTTTTGGAATGAAGATGTTTCTGAGCTGTTCTTTGGTAAAATTCAGCACTTGAGGGGTTTTGCACCAGTGGTCGGGAGTTTCAGTCATGAAAAGTTGGTTGAAGGCGCAAAATCCACAAGGAAAACAAGCGGGAAGGCACACGAACCAGAGCATGAGTTTTTGGTAGCGACCGAATTCGCCCACTTGTGGTAAGAGATCGTCCAAGTCGAGGCGTTCCTGCAAGGAAGAATCGTGAATTGTGACAAAATCAAGAAGAATTTGAGACAAAGTGTTAGACAGGGGAATAGATTGCAAAAGGAACTTACATTGTCGTGTTCTTTGTGATCCATTTTGCGTAATACTGAGCCCACTTCTGGATTTATGAAGCCATAGTAGGGATGCTTATGAGATTATTTCCCACCTGCCTGAAATCAATCACTAATGATATAAATTTCACAGGATTAATAGTGAAAAGGCAGCACAACACATACGCATCCCTTATTGCAAAAGTCTTACCTTAACGAAACTTAGAGCTTTAGAGAGAAAAAGAAATGTAACCGTGGTGGTGCTTGGATAAAGAAAACAGTTCTAAAGAAAGGAAACATTTATTATCCGTACTACTACAAAATTCCCAAGGGGAAGTGATCCCAAGTTTTGGGAGGGAATTTAAATAGTGAAATATTCTAACTGAAAAGGCGTGCTGGAAAATGTAACATAACAAAATTAAAACCTAATACAATTTTGAATTGGTCAATAGGCACCCTAGACATGGTAACATTTTAAGGAAAAGAAGAGAAAGCCACCGGTGTTTAACAATATGAATTTGGAATAAGCCGCATAATTCGTCAACTTTCATACGGCATTTGAGCTTCACTACGCTATTTACTTAAAAATTCAGTCTTCAGTACACACGTAAAACAATAATTGTCAAACATCGGTGCATTGGGGTGTTTACAGTTTAACAATCAACATGGCACAATCAAAACAAAACATTCAACCGATAAAATATGCAATCATAAACATTTCCACTCAAAACCTTTCAATTTAATTTTAACGCAACTTTTCCACAAGAACATTCGTAAAATTGCAATTGAAAACAATTTTGGCGGTTTAATTTTAAAAAGATCATGAACTTCCATTACTGTTTTCGAAGCGGGCACTTTACTTGTCCAGCGAATCAAATCAAATCGGAATCACAAATAAAGTGCTTAACAAATGTATAAAATGAGCTTTTTAAAATTACCTAATGCGTTGGTGCATCTAAAACAGTTAGAGGCAATAAATAATAATTTAGGCCTGTAGAAATTCTTACGCTAGTTCATAATAAAATTTCATACAACTTACATACAAAATAACAACCACACTACTTACATACTATACAAAGTGTTTCATACAGCCTTTGAACCCAGACGCGGACAATATTTAAAATAACCCATCCCTAATGTACCTTCCAAAACAACGAAGGTCTCTCACTGGACTAGTCTGAAAAATTGTAGAAAAAAATTCGGCTTATTTTAATATTGCCCACGGAAAAATATCACACATACAAGGAATTTATAATTATAATCCTAGAATTATAATTACGAAAACATTGAGAAGGTTTCGTTATACGCATTTAAAAAACTAATGGAATTTAATTTGTAATTTCTTTTCGTTTTGGCAACTACAGAAACCTTCTCAAATCACAGATTCTTGTTTACTTTGTTGCGATACCCACCCTCCCTTTCAAGCACTTTCGTATTTCGTTACAGCGAGACTTATACGAAGAACTCGAAAATTTCATACAACCACCCACGCAAGGCACAATCAGGCCTCACAAAAAATCTTCCATAAAAAATACCAGTCACAAAATTTATTATTCTCAAATTTCCTGAGTATGAATTCAGTGAATTGGAAATTGTTTAAAAAAAAAATTAACTACGGCAAAGAACAGAACGCGCTCCTATGGACAGGTTTTGATTATCGCAGTCTTTTAAGAAATTCAGAGAAATCATCGTTTGTTAAATTGACGAAACGTTTATATTGGAACGCGTTTTGTTCTTTCTGAACAAAGACGTTACACACCGACTACACTAAAACCGTTCGAAACGAACAGTTTTAGTGTACTAAGCGCGCAACCGTCATGAAGACCATATAAAAATAACTACTTATGATTAATTCGATATGTGAAAGAGACAAATGCTTTTATTGTAATAAAATACAATACTAAAGTGAAGACGAACGTAAAAGACGCAACAAGTGATAGAGGAGACACCACTTCACTCTTCAGTCTTGAGCTAACCGCCTTTCACGAAACAGGCGAAGATTCAGACACTATTCACAAGCGTTCACAGCTACGTTTAGCACTCACAGTTTATCAAGAGTCCATATGCATCAGCACTCACTCTGCACCCCGAAAACCGAAAGTATTGGGGAACAATACCATGTCAACTAGCTGACCAGTTTTACTCAACGAATCAACACTTCTGGGGCTCTGTGCCCCTTTCACCCCAGAAACAACGCTGATGTCGACTGATGAACAAAACTGGTCCGACTGAACCGAAACGAAAATTAAAGTCTGTAAGAAATTTGGTTTATGTATAATGCGAATCCAATATCGATGCCGTTGACCACACCTTCGTTAGATTTCCTTCTGTTAAACCACAACATGCCAAAGAAAATCTGAAACCATCGAAAGCACTGTCAAACTCCGCTCAGCACACTGATTTACGGAAAACTCAAGCAGTCTTTACACAAGTTCACGAACAGGCCCATTGGCGCCGAAAAAGAAACATTTACAAACAAAAAATTAAAATATCAGCGTCCCACCCAATAAAATTAAAAAACCATTTAAAACTAAAACCAGCGTCCAATGGCTCTGCTCACTTACTATCATCACTCCCACTTACCAACTAGCGACGGCGGCCGTGGAGTTTGCCTTCAACTTCCGCAACTCCTTCGTCGCCCAGTTGGCCAAAGTCTTAGTACGGCTAGTCCCGCTACGCCTTCCTTGAGCCAGCATATCGTTGATGGGTTCGAGATCCAGCAACTGAAGAAGAGGTGCTCCAAACGCCGTACACAAATCTCCCACTAAACCTGCGGCCACCGCAACAGTAGCATCTGAATGAATAGTATCTTGCGCTACCACAGTAATGAATTGGACAATAAAAGGAATTTGTGGTTCTAAAATCATAACATCCGGACTTGGTGTAGGGCCATCGCCTTTAAGACCTTGAATAATGCCCGTGTAAGCGTCAAGGACTCCTTCGCGCAGTTCGTTTAAATAATCAATCATATCGAAATCGTTACGGTCTACTTGGGCCTGTGAAGCTTGAGCTAAAGTAGTCAGAACGATGTCTAGATACTTTCTGAACTCAGGACCGATACTTAAAACAATGTCGCCGAAAACTGAAAGAATTTGGGGTTTTACGCTACGATGGACTGACTGGTCGCTGAGATTTTCCAAGAGCAAAGTCATGATCTCATCGCAGTATGGAAGAGCTTTTAGTTTTAAAGCGCGGAAAATGTCGCCGGTTAGACCTACAGCGGTACCACAGACTTGGTATTCTTGGTGGTTCTTCAGGCCAATATACAGGAAGGGTTTGAAGGCGTCCATGTATTTGAGAAAGCCTTCTCCGAGGACCTCGACAAGGGTAGACACCGCCATCAAAGCATCCTCTTGAACACCTGTTAACAAACCACCTATCAGACGTTTTAACCCGGAAAATTTTCCAGTACCCACCTCCACTTTTACAGGAATTTGAATTGAACATAGTCAACATAGCTGTCATGATTGCGTCGGAGATCTGTGGAGCATCTTCTGGTGTTACCTTCCTCAACACGCTCTGCAAAGTACCACACAACAGTGACTGGAGATCGTTGAACTGTGAACGATCGCTATGACTCGTGATGTGAGTCTCCATCTGTAGAACTTGTTGTAAACGTTCCAAAATCACCATCGTGGTCTTCTGGACAGTGACATAACAATCCTTCGGGGAGTTCTTCACCATTTCCATAAGAGCCTCATAGGCTGCTGGTCGAAGATTTGCTTGCGCGCCATCTGGACGGTCGGTGGTTTCAAGCAGTCTCTGAACGATGTACTCAAAATACTGAGAAAGTATGTAGGTGTCTGGAGTTCCTGTATCGTCATTTGTATCCGCCGCATCATACGCCGCCTCCGCAAGCCCAGAAAACGCCCAACAAACATTAGCAGCCACGCGAGGTTCCGCTTTCAAACCGTTGACCAAACTTTCCAGCAATGGTTTGAGGTAGTTCTCGTTGATTGCTGCTTCTGGAATGATTTCGCATATTCTGCCAAAAGTCCACGCTGCGGTGTCTCGTACGATCACGCTATTATCATACATAAGTTCTATCAACGTCGGCATAGCTTGTTCCACCAACGGCTTTAGAGTTGTATTGTCCAATCCACCCAAAATTGACCCGAAAGCCATAAGAGACGCATCTCTAAATCTCCAGTTCTCAGACTTGATATTTTCTTTGATGAAGGGGAGAACGTGTGGGACAATCTCATTTTCGCAACAAGTTGCTAAAAGCATCAAGCATACACCAGCTGCTTTGCTAGGATTCCAGTCGTCTTCGTCATCGAGTTCTTCCTGTTTGGTGAGTTTCTGGAGAAGGATAGGCACGATAAATTGGAGCGCACCCTTGGCGTAGTGTCTGGATACTCTGGAAAGAGAAACGAGTCATGGAAACGTTGCTACTTCAAATAATGTACACAATTGTGTTTTCGCTGAAGTCAGATAAGAGAAAAACAAAATGTTTACCGCAACTTATCTCGAAATGTTAACACAATAAATTATCAAATCATATTAGTTGGCGTTATTTTGATCCTGACAAATGGTCAGGTTTCATAAGGTTTCAGGTCAGGTCAGGTATCCGGTTTTATTTTTATATCGTTGCATTAGGATAAAAAGTATAGCACTCATATCGATCGAATTACGCTCAAACTTCTTGTAACAAATGTCTTTTTATACATTGATGTTATAAAACCAAACTTGAACTTGAACTTGGTTGCGTTATTAAAATTATTTATGTAAGTAGAGCCGTGTAATGACACTATTCATCGACTACGTAAAAGAGACAAAGGTAGCTATAAAAACATAATTTACGTAACAAAAAGTATTTGTCGTTATTACGATTATTTGTTTCTGAATATATGAGTCTACATCGAGGCACATTGTTGATGTAGAGAGTGAAGTGTTCTGCTAAATGCACTGACAAAACGCAAATTTAATCCGAAGTCAGCAAATTCTTCAGTTACCACGCAAAAATGCTGAGAATATTGTAGCATCGTAAACATTAACGCCCAAACTATGAGTTGCTAGAATTTTTAAATTGGAACGGGTCCAACACGTGTCTGTACAAAATTGAAGGTTCTTTCCTTTTGAGTTTGCATTTGTTAAATCCGAATAAATTCAAAAAACAAATAACGTGGTTTAGGCGTATCATTTTATCGCGTGTTGGAAAAATGATCAAAACATGGATACTCTTGATTACCCAAAAACAAGGTTTTGTGTTCTCAAGCACGCTAAACAAACAATTTTGATAAGATATGAACTTGCTGACGGTCAATTTTACTTGTAAATGTTGCAAAATGGAACAATCAAACTGAACATTAACATCATAGAATGGTTCCTCCCACAGAGGTAATAAAATATTGATATCGATTGTACACGCGTGTCTAAAAAAATGTTGGTCTCTTGCCAAGTTATAAAAAGTTGTAATCGCCAACATTGAAACCCAGAAGACAATTAAATTTTCGGGGAAACTTTCCATGATGTGCCAAAAATCGTAATTATAACAATTACCTTGTTGGCGGTCGTCCTGCTTCAGCCGCTTCGTTAGCTTCAATAGCCAAGTCTACTTCTTCATCGCTAACATTGGACCAGAATTCAATACCCTGTAACGCGACAGCATCGTTATCAGATTTCATTGCTTCTAAAGTGATGGGAAAGAGAGCTTGTCCCATGTAAGGTTCCATATATTGGTAGTACAGAGACATGATTTTAACTAAGCACTGCAGAGCTGCTACTTTAATCTGTGTATCTGGTGACTGTGTAGCTTCACAGACTACTTCCATAATAAAATTCCTTTCAGTAGCTTGTTCAAAGTTAGCTTTAGTGAACTCTAATGAATTGAGAAGAGCTTGGGTTGCAGCGAATCTAACGTGATTGCTGGGTTCTGTTGAACGCATGCCATGGATAATGGCTGTAAGAATGTCGTTTGATTGAGTGACCAACACATCAGAATCGATTTCTTGGCAGATGTAGCCTATAGTTTCTAGAGTAGCCTCCTTTTGCATTTCTGTGGAATTTGGTTGCACCACGTTGTTCACCAGAGTCCCGATCAGATCGGGCCATTGGTGATGGGGTAATTCCGTCACTGCGATGTATGCGACGCATTGTGCAGCTGAAGAAGGCCGATTTGTTTCTGTTCCTAACGCACCTACAACCTATAGACCAAATATAACAATTTCAATGACAAACTCGACTTTATTACATTTTTCTTGACGTAAGTCCGGATGTCCTCAGGGGCCGCCAGCCACCGTTGTTGCCACACCTGCTTAATATTCGGATCTTTCGACGTGAGTTGATTTTTAAGTTGTAAACCTGCAGCCATACGGGCCACAGGACTGTTGTTTCCATGTCTCAAGATATCAGACAAAGTCTTGATGAATTCTAATATGTTGGCCTGGGCCGCTTGCTCAAGAAATTTCGACGCTTGTTCCAATTCATTTTTATCTGGAAACGATCGACAATTAACGGAAAAGTACTAAGGATAATGACCTCGAAAATTGTGAGGTTATGTTTCTAAATGCGAAAAAATGAATCAGCGACAGCTTTTCTACGGATCCTTCGAGATGTTTATGTTGGTGGAGACTCGACGTTTCGTCATTGAGCGGGAATCATCAAGTTTCCGGTTAGAATACCGTGAAAATGGGGGTGGCGATTAACGTCATAATATGTCAAATTGGTTCTTCATGTTGATGTTAAAGAAAGGACAGAACATGTTGAGGCTTTTAAGAAACAGCCCCCTTTATGATATCTATGCATGCGATTATATGGCAATGGCTATAGAATGATGGCAACTTGTCAAATAGTGATCATTTTGGGTACTCACCAGGAGAAACAGTCTTTTCTAGAATTTGTATTAGTTGGAGTGTTTCTGGATGCATTTTATTGTATAATTACTGACTAATGAAGTAAACTTAACGATTTTAATTAATTGGTTCTTGCTATTAGCCGGCTAACACCACATGTAGGATGATTAAACTGGCAGGAAGGTAAAATTCATACGCGACTAACGTACGAATGACGGTTCTTTATCGTTATTTGAAAACTTTTTGAGATTCGAATAGATAACAACACTTCTCAGCGCAAATTTCCACGAATTTCACTGAATTATATTGCAGGGTAAAGTCCCTATATCTAATTAACTCGAAACTTATCGCTTATGATAACAAATTGTTGCACTAGATTTTGTCGCGGAGGTAAGATGACCGTTAAAACGATTTTCTTTGCGCGCAAGTTTTACAGGTTCCTGTTTTGTCGGTAAGTTGTGAAGTTAGATTCGAATAGATGGCACAGGGATGAATAAATGCAAAAATCACTAAATTCGGTGAAAAAAAGGCGGTTTATTTGAAATTTTAATTCAATATTACCATACGTTGGAAGATCCTTTGCACAAAATTGACTTTTGTTACTATAAAAAGACAAATACTACAATTTTGTCTAAAAATTTGGTATTTTTCATATCAATTTTTAAACTTTTTTCGAATTATTATTATCCAGAGATCCAGAGCTAAACAGCCATTTTGGGGTGTCTAAACACAAAGAATTTTGATTTCGTGTTTCTGTTCCTGTTAAGGTTCACAAAATTTAAGACATTTTAACGAATCTTTGATCGTTTTAGATACTTTTTTGCATGTAGCATGGCCCTACAACTACCACTACTACTTAGAAGTGATCCCTTTAACACTCGTCGAAATCCTTGAACTTTTGATTGGTTCTAAACAAACCCAGATGTGCTGGTAATAAATCTCCACTAAAAGGACCTCTCAGACTTGAAAGAATTAATGGGCTTCAGATCGCAATCTGATCAAAGGAGACCCACAAAATGGCAATATTTTAAAATTACACAACAAAGACACATGTCCCACGATTCGTCTTCAATCAATTAACATTTACTTAAGCCTCATTAAGCGTTTCACCAGTAGCTACGACACTGTCAAAGCCAATTAACATAATGAAGTAATTTAAAAAAACTGACAACTTTATCATGTTCCACATTCAAAGTATTCCAGATGTTCGAAGGCGTGGATTTTAAAAATTACCAATCTTTAACATGACACCTGTTGCAAAAGTCTGAGAACAGTGACGTGACTAGAATTTTTGTAAGTACATAAATACGAAAATTATTTCAAGTTATATTATCTGAGATTGCAGCAATTTTGCGATTTAACACTTTCCGAGAATCGTGAGCGAATAAATAAATTTAAAAGAAAAAGTGAGACATTTTAACATGGGTTGAGAATTTCCAGGAAAGAGAGGAACGGTAGCTGTCTGGTAGCAAATAAAATATCAACATCTTGAGAATTTCTTCCGCTACTGTAAGCCGCTAGGACAAAGCCCACAGCAGAATATTATTCCAAGTAAATAGTTGTAGCTCGTTGTAATTTTCTTGAACACGCACGTCTGTAATCGAAGAATATTTCTAATGTCCTAGAGGATGATTCGAAAAAAATCCGAGTGAGAGTAGATATGTTAATTTCAAATATTTACATTTCAATGTTTAACTGTTAACAGAACCCACTTGTGCTCGTAAATTGTTGTTGCTAGTCAATTACAAGAAACGTGTTTAATCTTTGCGGAGTTTTTCACTCAAATTTTTATTCTTCTTCCACCAAGGCCCGTTTACCATTGCAAATTTATTGTAATTTTGAGCTCACATTAGCAAGAGACATGGGGTACAATTTTTAAGTTCGAACAATGTAAAATGTTATAAATTTTACTGAAAAAAGTTTTGTGGAAAACAATAATTTTACAGAGATGCACAAAAAACTCTTGGTTTCCTAAGTTTCAAAATCCTCAAGTTTCAATTTTCTCACGTTATCCAATTTTAAAATTTTTAGATAATGATAGCTTGAGAAGTTAGGAAAGAACCTGAGAGCGAGAAAACCTATGAATATAAGAGCGAAACTAAAGAGAGTTGAAAAAGACCAAAAATTTAACATAATAGGAAAATGTTGAAATTACAAAAAATAGATCATCTCTTATGCCCGCCATTGTCCGTAACTTTTGCCCGCTAGTTTATGTTTGTTGTCAGTTCGCGTGTCGATTATTGTGCGAGTTTCGACAGCTGTACAGGTCGTGAGGTCGGGATCCTGGGAAGAAACTGACCAAGTCACTGGGCCGTGGATGACCTCGAAAGAGGTGATCGATTTTAAGTAAAATTCCTCTTCACCTTCGAAAGAGGGCAGGGCGCATATTCGCCAATCATTCATAAACCACACATAATTGAAGAAAATAATCACAGTAATTCCTCCATCTCTTCGGGCAAACTTAAACAAAGGACCTTGTACTCAAAACGTCTTTAATTTCACGTTTTCTTACGAATCCGAATAATTACCCTCAAGTCGTTTCAAGAGGGAACAAGCGCGTTTTCTTGATAATTGAATAAATAGATGCTTGATGCTGGATGATTGTCGATGTTAAATACACAGAAGGGAGATAATTAAAGTAATTTTGTACTTATATCCTTGCAAGTTTTTCCGTGAAAGACCTGCATAAACAGGTTAAACAACGGTGTAATTATTCAAATTGATTAGAAAAAATCTAACACCTTCTGATTGATACTTGGATTCTTTGATAGGCAGCGCGGCTGGGTAATCGGCGCCTCGATTTTTGTATTCTTGGCGGGGCCCGTCATAAAAGTCCGGTTTGTTGTAATTACTTTCCAGAAAAAGCGATTAATCCGTCCATAAACATGTTTAATATTTCAGGAACACATTTGGGTGGATTGAAGAGCTTGTATGCAACAAAACTGTTAACAAAATTTCCTTTAATTAACCGTAATTTATATTAGTAATCAATTAAGGTGATTTGGGAGTTGTAAAAAGCCGACAAGGTGTTACAGATTTAAAATTTTAATTAGGCAATAATTTAATTTAAGTTGCGCGTATTTAATGTGTCTTACGTATAAACAGGTAACCGTAAAACGTTTATTGCGACCCCTTGCAATAATAGGCTGTTAAAATGTTCATGATGCAACTAACAGTACTTGTTAAATAACTAACAATAAATTACATAAACATAAATATACAGGATGAGTCATTACCATAATAAAGTGGATTTTTAGCGGCGTTCTTCAAGACTCCTGTTTCTGTTCCTGATTTTCACCGCTAAGGATTGATGTTCTTTGTTCGATGTTACTCTGACGATTTATAATCGATTTTTTCGTCATTAGTCGATCTGGGTGATGTAGTCGATGAGGAAACGATATTTTACAGGAGAAGTTCAATAAATAACAAATGTACCCCGACGGAGAGACAAGCAATTGAATCCAGGAATTATGAGCGTGTGGAATGCCGAGCTGCATTATAAGTTATGCGATCATGAATTCGTGACAAAACAGACGCCAGAGTTGCGCAAATAAGGATTACCACCAAGCTGTACTGTAACTCACATGATCATACTTGGTGATTATTAAAATGCACACCTTAAATTGCATTTACTGCAGGGTTGGTCTTTGTTACGAAAGGTTGTGGTTCTGTAACTTCTAAGCAGGAGGATCCGGCCTTATTGTTAATAAAAAGAATAAAGTAACAAGAACAAACTGTGGTTGTTAATCCAAAAGTGATGAAAATTTATCATTAGATCTTTTTAATGATCGCTCCAGAGGCAATGATGTATTTATTCGTATTGCTACGAAACAATGCTTTTTGATACAGATCTGATCTACGATGGTATTTAACAAGCTGTGGAAAAAGTCCTCTAGGTATTAAATTGTTTAATCTGATCTTGATATCAACGTAGAGATGCTGGAGAATCAAATTTAATAACTGAAATTCAGTACCTAGTTCTTTGTGATGCGTCCACATTAAATTAATGAAGAAATTTAAGACAAATTTGTAGTTAAGAAGTGGAGTGACCTAATTACGAATCTGATGTCAGTTTTGTTTAGCAGGTCCGAATTCAAAAATATTTTTTTTTTAGATTTTACTGTACCTATACAAATTTATTTTCTGCGCTTTTTCTTGAAAAGTTGCATAGTTATGGAATTTCTTGGCAGTGTTGAAAGCCAATTTAATGACCTATCCGACGATTTATAAAACTCATCGCTAGCGTTAGTACTTTCAATAATATTTTTGAAAAACTGATGTTATGTCCTACAAAAACTTAGTTTTTAATTATAATTTTTAGGTGCAATTATCCATATTAACTCAAGAATCTCTTATTGTTTAGAAGTTACAAGGTAAGAAACATTAAAAACAAATCAGAAATTAAAATTGTTTGCTATTTATTGACAATTTCATAAAAAAATCAATGCAACTGCTTAAAAATTAAAAATTTTTTTTTTTACTTTTTAAAAGTTCCTGCTTAATTTTTTTTGGATGCTCTCTCATTCTGACCAGTAAAATCATTTAGTAACACGGAACTTAACTAAACACTATTTACTACTAACAATTTTAACAAAAGTTTCTGAAGTTTACAAAATACATATTATGATGTTTCTACTAAAAATTACTCCATATTATTTATCATGTACCTAACTTTTAAATGACAAGAGATAATATCATGTTTAACAACGCGTTAGAAAGCAGAGATCTAAACCTTTATTACTACGTATTATATTAAAATATCCAAAGTACCAATTTAGGCGTTCTAGACAAAAAATGTTTGTTTTTCAAAATTTTACAATTTTTCTCAAATATCTGGCCAAAAACTAGCTCTCCCGCCGACCTCTGTAGTTTATTGAGAAGGTTAGGTATTTAGTTGCTTTTTCAATGATGTATTTTAGAGTTTTTATTCTGATAGTTGTTATGTAAAAAAAAAATTAAAAGTATGTAGTATGTATGCGGTGCACTCAAAAATAATTTTACAAATATGGTTGAGTCTTGACCTGATGGAGCAAAACAGGCTTTGGATTCAGAATCAGGAGGCAATTCTACTCTTGAAATGAGTTTCCACTGCTCTGGTACAAATTTGCGTTAATCAAAACTTCTTAGATTAACATCGCAATCAACGTTCTGTTAGAATTTATATTAGCGTCTATATACAAGTAATATGTTACACTTCATGGCCTGCACATATTAAGAAAACCGCCTTTAGCAAGCGTAGGCAGAATAAAGCCAACTAACAATACCCGAAGAATTAATTAGGATTATTATTACAATTGCGAACACAATAAATTAGTACATTATTTGTTTACATTGTATTAAATTATTACAGCAATTGTAAGAAAAGTCTTTAGGCAATGAAAATTAACATATTAATACATAAACTCTCCCAGAGTTTGATAAAACGGTTCTTCATCAGTCTGATTCTCTTCGCTTGTTCGCTATTACCGGCACAATTTTATGGCTCCCATCACCACTTGGTTTGGATTTCTTTTAAAGTCTTATAATCACAGGTTGGGTGAATTTACAGCAGTGAAAAGTTGCAAGTTCCGCTGTAGCTAGAATAACGTGCGGTCATAAATTTCATCCACGAGTAAAATTAGGCAAGCTTGTAATTTTCTTGGAAAAGGCTGTAATTTTTTCGTCATCCTATAGCCCAATAATTACTCCACTTCCAGCGTGCGAGTAAGTGATACCCGGTTTTGCAACAAACAAACGGAAAGTAGGTTAAATACGTCAAAACATAAACCCGTCAAAAATATAATAATCGTATATCAAGTCGACTTAATACACCCAAATAATCCAATAAAGCCGACTTAAATATTTGCACACATAACAAAAACTAGTCTTTATTTTGACCGTTGCTTTTCGTAACGATGCTGAGGGTCTTACGTAAACTATCTAATGGGGCAGATATTTGCATATTTTAGATAAATCTTTAGAAGAGATTACACTTAATTTGTGGCTGGTGGCTACAAAAATTGAAAAATAATCGGCTTTTGCACCGCTTTGCCATCCTCGGCTATAAACATGAAATATAGCATCATCTCCAACAACTAATAACAGTTGTTCTAGACACTAGAGCAATTGTTGACCGTTTATTGTCAACCCGACATGATTTTAAACTCATATCAATCATTTTATCACCTCCAAGCTGCAACTCAACGAAATTCCTCCGGAGACTGCTATGAGAGATGAAGCAACGAACCCAAATTTTTGGGGGAACTCATTACAATAACTGATTTTTTAATAAGCATAATTGGGCGTGACCTGATCGACTTGGAAACTAATACTTCATTCACGACTGTGGCTACTTTAAACTAGATCCGGCCTAAAATTGATTACATTTCAAGTTTCATTATTGCGATTATTTCAGTTTGATTTGTCTAAACAGTGGTTTGTCAGGGTTTGCCCACTGCTGACTTTCACCAAAATTCAATTTGACAATGGCCGATAGGTTTAAGTGATTTATGGGTTCAGTGAAATCGTATATATGGTAATAAATTAAAGTAGAACTTTCTAGCTTTGTCGGCATGCGGATTTCCGAGAAATAAGAGCAAATTTTTTTATTTGGGCTATAAAATATGAGGCATAAAGCAGTGCTAGTCTGCCACTTCATAATTCAAGTAAACTTAACTAAATCTTAAACGAATTTATTGCAAATATTTGAGTTTAAGACCCTGGAATTGCAAAAAATGGACACAAAGTGGATCGATTTTTGTTTAGGCGTAGGGACAAATATGATCAGTGCTAATTTCGTCTTTCGTCTATGGGAATTGTAATGTAAAGTTATAAAAAAATATATATTAAGAAGCAAAAGTTAATGTTTTTGAAATGAAAACTGTAAGTATTCTGTATGGGTGTTTTGAGCTTTTATAGAACACTTTTAGCTAAGTACAATGCAAAATCTTGTCTTAATTTTAAAAATTGTAAAAGTGACAGTGATAAAATGATTTTCTTTTGTAAATCTATCTCGGTTAATATCTTCCTTATTTGTGAAGCAAAAAGTTCAAGTTCAAGTTTACGTACTCATTTTACGCAAAATTTCACAAAATCCCAGACTGTCCTAATCCATACGTCAACAATAATTTTCGGTGTCGATATCTCCGGAACTAAAACAAATAGAAAGATTGCACTATTGTTTCTAAAAATTCCGTATTTGAAAATTTAGTTTTGTTCGACCGAAATTTGTACCTACCGTTTTCAATTTTCCGCTGTCTTTCGAAGAGAATCTTCTTAATCATTTTCCTTTTGAGGGATGACGTTTATTGTTTTTGTCACTGTTCTTTTAAAATTATTCATCACCATGCCTGTTTTTGCCATTTGTAGCACTTCTTCACTTTAGAAAAAATGTCGGACAGGTCTTAAGTCTTCTTGGCACTAAGAAGAAAACAACTTGTAACTGATTGGTTACCTGGTAGTTCTCGGTGAGTCCTAACCAGAAATGGTGACTGCTAATTAATCGTCGGTGCTCATAGAAGCAGCCCTTATTGCTATTCTTCCTGGGTATCTGTTTAATCACATAACTTATGTTGATAGCCTATTTATCTCAGTCATAGCATCTACAACTCAATACAGAGGTATGTAGTAATTACTGTGAGATTGACAGATTAAACAAGTACAAGGACAGTTTCCTGTTTATCTAATAATTAAGCCGACATTAAAAACAAAGCGTAACGTAAAAATCTTTATGAATACCATAACTTAAGGGTACGAACCAATGAAGCGAAATGTCTCTTATTAACGTCGAATAACAGGACAGAATTACAAGCCTTGTCAAAGAGAGCAAGTAGTTATTATTCTATTACCGTTTGCTAATTCATAAGATTAAGGCCGGTATATAATTTCGAATTAGATTAGAAATTGGTCTCCCCACATTATCAACACGTGATTAATTACTCGTTCGTTTTCTCGGAGCAAAAAAAGACCACCTGTGCTGTTTTAATTGTTGTGTGATATCTTCGGATGTTATGGTTTTGGTACCGCAATGAAGGCGCGTCTAGCGATATCACGTCCAAGTAATTGATTGACTGATTTGGAAATGATGGGAGATCGATATCGTATCAGCCTTAATGGGGAATGCGCGTAATTATGGTCGTAAATATACTCGTTCTGATTGCTTACCGCAGAACCATACTGCATATTTAATTTTACTGACATCGAATCAGATTCAAGGTACTGCTATGCATATGAGTCCATTATGGATTAATAATGCATGCAAATAAAAATCTTCCTGCATAATTTTTGAATACATTACGGCAGCTTGTTAGCAAGAGCAAAGCGAATTCAACATAACCGTGTCAAAATTTTAATTGCCACACCAAGTTTCACCCGAGTACTTAAGGTCAAAATGTCCTTTTGATGCTACCCAAATTTACGAGACAACGAGTTTTTCACCGAAAATATTTACAGGTGTGTCGTTAACATGCCAGACAGATTTTTACACATATTATCCATGAATTAATCAGATTACACTGTTTTTTTGGTGCTGTTTTTGGAAATTACAAAAAATATTGCGTTACAACAGTAATCTGGTGAAAACTAAACGAGGCTTTCGTCAGAATATTCGGACAGCATTAGGTAATGTGTTTTGGTGCGACCAACAATAAAAATACGAATTATGCAATGTCGTAGAATTTGGTCACTGACATCAAAAGTGCACCACTGAACTCGTTTCCGCGCTCATAGATTAATGGAAAACCAATTCCAAACAATCCAATAATTTTTAATTTTATCATTCAAATTATCTAACACTTCAGGGCGAAACTAGAATGAACACTTTTTATTATTTATCGCAGCAACTTTTCTGAATAATATTCGTATATCCAAGTTGGATTATGACTCAAATGCAATATTAATAACTCAGCCTCCTATAAATTTGTCGGTTATATTATACAACAAATTTCTTAATTATTTTTATTATTAGCTAGACCGCCGCTAATAATCCGCACCTGTTCACCAAAGACTTATAAATCTAAACCGTAATTTTCCACTTATTGCATTGAACAGGATCAGTGATCTTACTTTTCACCTTAGAGTTTATCTTTTATGAGGAAATAAATTATGATATTTATATACGCAGTGCATGACATGTTATAAGCATTTCCGTGAAATAATGTTTTTACAAAATTGTATGCAAATGTGCGTTTTCGTATTTCTGCCAACTTGAAAATCCGAACGAGTTCTGGCAAACATGCGTTAAACTACACACTATTATTATGTCTTAATCTGTGTAATTATGTCGCCTACAGGTATTTATGAGGTGATATTTCGGCACGTTAATGCGGTAAAGTGCGCTTTATTACTTACAGTTACGTAAATTACCAAAAATTATCCAAATTTAGTGGTGGGTTATAAATCTCTCAATTAGAACGAACCTTTCTTCGTCCTGGGAGTTTTTAATAGTTTTTTTATTACTTTTGTTTCATTTTTGATTTATGAAACTTAGAATTTTACTTTCTGTTTATTATGAAATTGTCTTCAAGAAGTTATTAAATTGTGACCTGCGATCTTATCTATCGTTAATTAGCATTGGAAAGCTGCCTCGTGCCAGTACTTCTCATTCAATATAAATTTGCTTACCATAGTCGTCCGATAGTCAAGCAGATTTTTCATTGTTGTTTAGGAATCCACGTCTTTTATGGAAAGCATCAGCATCGATATCTCCAAGCTGAGCTGATAGTACTTTGCAGATAACCTACCATTAGCGATTCATATCAAGCAATTACCTTGTCTACTGGAAGATTTGCTTATAGTCATACATTTACCCACGACCATTAACTCTAATTGCTAAACGATAATTGCTTTTGTGTGTAGAACGGGTAAGGAAAGCCCTCAATCACTTTGCTTTGTCTGGGATCTTCATATATTATTTATTGATAATTTAGTTTGGCTTTAGGGTGAAAGCATAAATTAGATCGTATTTTACTGAATAATTAGTACTTAATGAGTTGTCTATTAAACTTGGGAGGTACCGTTGTATTTATAATTATAATTAAAAGCAAAGACACACAATAAGCCTCTGGAAAATACCTCCAGTGATGCTGGATTTTCTATGGGCATTATTTAACCCGCTGAAATTGTAAGACGCCAAGTTTATAGTGGCTGAAATGCCTTCGAGACAGTCATTGTGTAATTGATAATGACTTCTGCATTATCAAGTACTTTATCTCATCTAGAGCAATTCACTACGTCAGCTGTAGATGCCACAATGCGTGTGGGTTAGTTAGATTTAAAGACAGAGAACTATAAGGGAATTCAAGATACGGTAGGTACTATTAAAATTTTACAACTTCAGTAGATAGGTACCTTCCTTTTTTGAAAGACGTAAAACAGGTCGTATCTAAGTATTTGAATCACCTAGAACAACTGTTGAGAAGTTTTTTTTTTTCAAGATTTTCTACGTACTCCTAATTGATTTTTAACGATTTAATAATGTTTTCAAGCGATAATTTACATTTGGCCCGAGAAATAATTAGTTTAAGAATCAAGATGAATAGCTTTTTTGCACGATTCTGAATTAAAATTCCCTGCAAAACTTCACCTCAATCTTCACCGAAAGTGGTTTCAATGTGATCAGTGCTGTATTCAACCACATTTTAAAAACAGTTCGTGTAACAAGTTCAGTTCTATTTGTATCTAAACCAGCACCTATCACGCGCAAGTTTCCTTAACATAGTAGCTCTAATCCAGCGGTACCACCACAGTAATTAACGTAACAGTATCGTTTGGGGATAAATTACCGCGCATAGTACGTGACAATCCAAGTGAAACCTTCCGTATCCACAAGGCGGTGCTTTGAAAGAGACCATCCCTCTTATAAATTCTCACTTTCACCGTTCTCGTATAAGTTAACATAGCGTTTAGTTGAGTTACACCAACTTACGGGACATACACTACTAATAACTGTTAAATCCAATGTCTAGTCAGGTGCACGCAGAAAATTCTCCATTATCACTGCAATATTATATCAAGATATATAGAGACAGGAAGACGTAATTAGCGCGCTTGGATTCGATATATGGACGAGCTTTACAATCTCTTATTACAAGGCTATAATTTAAATCCCTAAAGATAAAAATTTCTAATAAACGACACTGAAAACGATACAAATGAATAGGATGCAGTGGCAAAAAACCAATAAAGCTTTCACGGACTGTCTCGGAAGAACTTAAGTCGACTCGGAATATTTTGCTCGGAACTTGTTAAGTATTCTATAAATAATGCAGTAAGAAGATCGTGGCGAGATATCCCATTTTTATTTTGTACAACATCACGTCATCAAAAAGGTAAATCTAGATCTATTTCAACTACACCATTTTTGATCCAATTATGTGATAAACTTATCTTTATTATATAATAAAGACCTACACCACCAACTGAATACAAATGAATATAGCCGTTACGTAAATCTAGCACGGAAGACAATTTCAGAAATCACTTCTGTGTGGCAAGTAATGTCAAATTACTTAAATCAGAAAACGAAATTCCTCTGTCAGACGATCAAAACGAAACTTTATATTTTACGTTTTTTTAACATCTTTGACAGTTAATGAGTCAAACTTCGAGCCTCGTAAAAGTTAAAAGCTTCACGATATCAACATCAAAGGTACCGACTATCAAGTTAATTTGATGTTACGAATCACAAGAATTGCAGTTGTCAGCGCATGAAAAAGAATTCACAAATTAGGAATCAGATAAAGTTGATGTTTCAGATAATCAAAATGATTACCTTTACTGTTGTTAATATTGTTGCCAAACAGCGATTACAAAGATTTAAACAGGTGCTCAAGATGAATTTATTTTCTGGAGATAATTTATGACAGAGAGATTGAAATTTAAGTTGTTAGAATTAAAATCGGTGATGAATGGAGAGAAGAAAGCTCTAATTAAAACTAAAAATGTTAAACTGCAGTTGTCACATTATTAATTAATTATGTAAATTTTGGTATTTAATTTAGACACTGATTCCAATGATTCTCTGCAGCAACTCACAGTTATTTAATCAAATTAAATATAATTTAGAACTCAACTTAATTGTTATTACTTTCCGGTTTCGAACTAATCGAAAAGTTGTCTCAATATACAAGTCTATTATTTTAAATTATGTAAGAATTGATATCGATACTGTTTAATATTTAATTTTAAACAAAATTACTAGTTTATCTAAGCAGAATAATTGAATCTTCATTAACAAACCTTATGAAGTTATCTAAGAATCCTAATCTGCGACACTGTCATGAATTATTTATTCTTAAAACCACGTCGAGAAAATTTACAGAAAAATTATTATCTTCAAGCCTAATAACACGTGTCAACCAGAATATTCTAATTAGATACAAGGAAATATTTATAACACGTGTCATACCTATTTTTTATAGAAAAAAAAACAAAGTGACGTTACATCATTAAGAAACAAAAAAGTAGATTGATTAATTCGTATAATATTTATAATATGCAAAATAAAATTTTATACTTTTAAAACGTGCTGATTGTACATTTATACACATTTGATCCATTTTTATTTTATCCCGTTGAAATCGTGGCAATTTTCAGCGGCCCATAAAACTGAATTTCCTAGTTTTCCACAAATCGCAGGACCTACGCACCTTTCGTCGACGATTACACAAATCACTGAAGCAATAATAGAAAAATTTCAAACAACATAAATTAAAACGTCGAAATAAATCATACGTTCATTCGTAATCGCTTCTTGAGCAATTTATAAAATAAATTAAGTGCATTAAATGTACAGGTGTTTCATATTGAATTATAGTTGTCCATTTCTATTAGTTGATTTTATCTGCACTAGTTGTTACATTTTTGCTTTCACCGGAAGTCGCACGAGCCGCCAATGAATTTAGTGGGGAATCCCGCCGCAAATCTTCTGGTTAGATTTAGGTATTTTCCCTCCATAACAAAAAACTCGCGTGTTGTGGCTGTTTAAAAATTGACTGGATTATGGGGTTGGTTTCATTGTTGATTGAACGACAAACCACATAACAGAAAGATTGACATGAAAATCACGCAAATTATATTATTCATAACGCTGTCGTGGTTGAGTTTATAGATTTTTTTCACCACCAGAAACCGCACGTCCATGATGCTGATTGATGGTCATGCCATGCCCAAATTAAGTTGTCCATAATAGATGAACTTCATTCAAGTACATGTACGTGGAATCGTGATAGAGATAATTACAGTCGGGAAATAAAACAAATCAACGGTTTTAATTACTGTAATGTTCATAATGAAACCCCGACGAAACAAAATAAAGGGAAATTGAATTAGCAAGAGTACACTAATTTAATTTTTCTACAATAAATTGTTGCACGCACGGAACTGGTTTTGCGCAATTAAAACTAACAATTTCCTTTTCTAGGGTTATTCGTAAGTAGTGACATGTTTACACTCGTCAGCTTTATCCAAAAATATTACTCATAAACCCAGATCATAGATAAAACGCCAATTAAACCCGATTTATCTCTGACATCCACGGCAAATCATCACTCGTCAATTTATAGCTTATTTTATAGAAAATAGCCCCAAGCCAACGTGTATCTGTGTCGTTAGCGACACATAATTATAAAGGCTTATCATTTTTATGATGCTTACATCAGCTCGAAATTTCGGAAATATAAATCCGAAAATAAAACAAAACACGTTATTGCACACAAAATTATTTTAATTAAGCTGCAGAATCAACTTTCCCGTTATTTTTGAAAATTACAAGTTGTGGAATTCAGGCTGACTATTTCCGAGCATATAAATAAAAATTTTATGCAATTTTTTCTTCGTTAGCCTGATTATTCAAAAGTGCACTGTCACTAATAAAACAATTAAGTGGAAAGGTATTTAAGCAAATTGATATTTTCTTGCTGATCACTTACAGCCTATCAAACGAAGACTATAATTTGAGGTTTTTTAGGAGTTTGCTAAAAATAGCTTTCACAATTCAATGCTACCATCACGTCTTCATAAAGTAATGAACAATGACTTTATAAACAGGTATTTATTGGTTTACGGTAATTAATATAATCTATAACTAGAGTTTTTTTGAACCGCGATCGATAAATACGTGTTATAAAGTAGTGTAAAATGCGTAAACGGCAATTATGCTCTTAATCATGTTGATCTCAAGGTTCGTATTGTATGTTGCTGCACATTGTGAAGATAATGCTTATATGGTAGCGAATTTAGAACCACAAAAATGCACCTGACACGTGTTGAGAAAATGCAATTATCAGTTTATTAATTTATTAAATCTTGCCTCATAAACTAGTTACAATTCTGCATTATTTAAATTACGAAAAGAAGCTTTGTAAGAAAAACCGTTTTCTAAATTGAGATCTAGAACTGGTCATGACACTAGTTACGTTGTAATTTTCTTCCATTATTACAAAGCACGACAAAATTAACTGCCAACACAGTCTATAAATTTAACATCCTAGTAATTCAATAATAAGCAGTTAAAACACTCCTAAATCAGAAAAACTCACACAGCAGCAATCTCCTTGTCATTATACATATGTAAGTAGGTTTCTACTTTGATAAAAAGTAAATTGATTATGATGTTGTAATAAAACACAACCTTAGCACAGAAAATTAAATTAAGAAGTTACAAAACGACCCGCATCAGTTTTTAATCGTTGTAGCACCAGAAACAGTTTAAAATATACCATCATCTTAATTTAATGACATGTTTTGTTTGTTTAGGAATTCCATATTAATGAGATTTATTAAAAATGTGCAAAGATAAAACCGGTCTTATGGATAAATGAAAAAATGGAGGAAATCACTTTGCACAGTTGAACAGTACAGGTATGGTATTTAATTATAGCATACTCAACAAATCACTTTTTAGTTCAGGAAGTTTTTATTGAACTTGATTCTCTACAAGTTTCTGCTTTTAATTTTACATTGTAATGAGACACGTGATGCTAATGCTAAAATTACTGTTAAGTGCAAAATTATTACATTAAAGCATTATTGATTTGGAATTAAAAAATTCTAATTCTTTTCTTAAATGTTCAGATTTATATGTAAAACGCGTCTATTTTCTGGAATTATATAATTGTAGCTTCAACGCGACAGATTCATGGATTATATTTACTTTCCCGTAGAATTTATCTTTCTAAACGCAACAACTTGGTTCAAATGTCCACAGAACTAACAAAAAGCGAATTGTGCATGGAAATATGTAGTAATTATTAAAATTAAGTATACCAATAATTTAATTTAATTTTCCAATTTATTTCAAATAGAATCCTATTTCTAGCTCCAAAGATTCAGATTCAAGGAATTATTTTCTGGAAAATTTAATCTCTCTAAGCCTATAATCTTTTTTTAGATCTATTCAGAATGTTTTCGAAATGACCAAAAATGGTGGATGCGCAAATCTGCAGGTTGAAAACTTAAAAGTAAAATCTTTCGGATTTCCATAATTTTTTAGATTCCGGTCGTGAAGTAAATTCAGAAAATTGAAGTGATATGGATCTGCAATCTAGAAATGCAAATAAAAGCCGCATTCTACTGCTAGTATTTAAATTTTGCCTGATGCAATAAAATTATAAAAATTAAATTATGCTGTACAAACATGCAATCCCAAAGATCATACTTTTCTAGTTGAAAGCCTAGAAGTGTCACATATAAACATAAAGTCGAATTCATGTAAAATTCCCCGTCTCTCTCTAAGTAATGTAACAGTGGATCTTGTAATTTCTGTACTTGTGAATATAATACTCCAACGGATGTATACGTTATGTTGTTTAAATTACTTGTAAGCAATCCAACTAGGAAACAGGTAGCTGACAAACCAATAGGAATTTATTTAGTTTTATAGATGCAAGAAGCAGCAGTCTATATGTTACGTAATGCTGTTCGATCTTCCATTTTACGGATATAAAGATAACTTGGTGATTTAAATGTTAATTGGAAATGTAAATTATAGTATTGAGACGTTAATAATGTGAGTGACAAGCTGCCAAGCATCTATCGATATAAAGTTGGACAAGAGATGAGTACACAAACAAAACGCAGGATGTTAATTCAAGTCAGGACATTAACCTGATCAATCAAAGCCTGCCGCACTGCCACCTGACAAAGTTGAAAAATTAAATAGCAGAAGCTAACATGCGTGTTCCATGGGCGTCCACCGGATTAACATAATGAAAAAGGATTAAATTTATAAAAGTGTCTTCTTTTTGAGGTGTCAATTGGGAGTATTGATGGCGAAGGCCGACAAGCTGTACGGTTTTAGATGCAATAAAATAGGAATTTGATGAATATTTTAAACCTTCTATTTCTAGCCGGTTGCCGTCTAAAGCGATAATTTCTTCCTACATCTCGTGTTGTGGAAATCCAGCTACGTCGTCATAACTTACTCTCAAGGTTCGCCAAACAGACGTTATTTCGGTCGCATATTACGAAAATGAATTATGTCAGTTATTCAGGTGCAAACGAGCATAATTGTGGCACCTACGCCACTGTTCTACGGCGCCTGCCAATGCTGCGACAAAGACACGATAGGCATTTCTATTTTTCAGATTTCTTCGGTAGATTCTCATCTATTTCAGTCACAAGAGACGAGATACTATTTTAATGACGTTCTTGTTTCGTTCCTGTCTGTGTTTTGATTTCGTTGGCAAATTATAAACCCGCGACTTATTTTGGATGGAGATGGCGGAAGCAATAAAGTGATCAAGCAGATATATTGGACGACAAGTAGAGCGTTAATAGCAGACAAATCTATACGAACCGAGTGCCATCGGTGCGTGTATAAATTCCAGGGATTTCTCTGGACGATTTAATTCGGTTTCGTTGTTTGCTGAAATGAATTATCATGCCAACGAAAGCAGCATTTCCTTGAAGCCGGCGTAAGCTGTAAATCGTGCGAAACCTGAAGGTTTTACGCGAGAAACGGGCCAGATCTCCACATGGGCTCAATTCAAATACATTTCTTCCTTTATTACCTGTAATGTAATGCGATGTCAAAGGTACAGACGTTTTTACCGCAAATTACTGATTTATTGGGCCATTTCTACAACAATTGCTACAAGAAAGTGCCTGTTGTAACTGTTCAGCGATCATCGAAAATTTGAATTGTATTTGGTGTTGTTTGAATATGTCTACAATTGGTGCTTTTGTAAATAAATGGATCTTCTTTCTTTTTGCAAAGTAATGTAACTGCGTATTTTTAGAATGGAAAATCTCAATGTGAAATCCTCGTCCCATTTGAATCTAATGATGTACTTTTCTTTCTGCACGGTTTCTAAAAATAACGTTAGATAATAGCGTCTTAAACGTCACCGGTAGTTTCGCATCATCCATTACAGGTAAAGTTAATGACGTCTTCACAGTGATTCATACAAAAACCAACACAATAATTATTACGATTCATCACAAGCAAGGCATAAACAAGTTCCGCAACAAAAAACGTGGCGAAGTGTCTAATACGAGTACAAGAAGCTGCGTTTAATTTAACACTAAGGCTCTAATACAAACACGTAACATTATTACGGTAATGTTGTGTAAAATTAGCATAACGTTCAGAAGTGCCATGTCAAAAAAGTCTTGTATATTTGTAATGAGGGTATCTTCAGACGAAGGAATGTCAACTAGAGCACTAGACGCTAAAAACTGAGTTCGCACGCATCGTAGACATTTCCAGGCTTTTAACGACTTTGTGTCTGTTTGAGCTAGGTCAGTGTGGATTTATTTTTGCGTCTCGATGGAAAGACGTTCACTGGAAAGATGGATTGGATTAGGTCGTTGGCACGCTGTATCTAATGCCAAAACACGCAGTTTTACTTTTATTGTGACGTAATAAACTCTACACTTCTGGTAAATTATGTTTATTCCAAGGAGAGAATCAAACATGTCATTTTTTGCGCTCATTTTTTTGGCGCGAAGTACTTACCACATCAAACGGTGGCGTTTTATTTCTCTTGGTACATCATTGCGGATAAATAGCTTTGCTATACTGACAGTTTTACTACTCCAAGATTAAGCAGCTGTTACTTCAAATTTATTTTCACGAGTTTGGGTTTAGACCTTCCAGATTTTCGTTTTGGAGTAAAACTTTTCAAGGACAGGCCCAGGAAGTGCTGACACTTACGTACTTTTTTTTTTACTATTTATTGTATAAAGCAGTTATTAAATTATTATGTAATTATTAATAAACTGTTTTTATTGGATTAGAACAAATCCCATTTGCGGAATAATTATTCACATACATTTACAATTGTGATTGGTTGCTCGTATGTATGGTCTTATTGTAATTTCATTATATTTTTCTTGGTCTCTCACTAATCCTAATTAAGTGCCGCCATATTTATGTTACAGTTAATTATACGGTAGCCGCCTCAACACTGTAATGAGACATTTTTTAATTCTTAACAGAGCCAACTATGTAATAATAATAATTATGTTCCAGTGGATTAATGAATCGGGTCCGGGTACAATAAGAAACGCTTTTCCGGGCTTGTTTTTACTTGATTACAATTAAAATCCTGTTTTTCGTTCCCAAACATCGCTCATAGAAATTGTAACTATTTTTTAGTTTTTTAGTTTACAAATAGAATAGGTATGTAAAAGTACCTACATAAATTTAAGAAGAATGAAAAATTTTGTAATTCGAAATGTCAAATTTCACGCTTCCTACCACAGCAGAAAACCCAGCAAACGGATCCAACGATTTCCCACCTCCATCTCAGTTATTATCGAGATCAACTTTAAGAAAATAAAAACCCCAAATATGAATCAGTATAGTCAGCTCGTCATCACTTAATAAAACCACCATGACGTCAGATACCATGGAATTAGATCAGAAGGAGTGCTCATTCGTCACAGTTGCGGTTTATTTGAATACCCTTCGGCGATAATCGTACGTCATCACATGCAAATCCTTTTAATAAGTCATAAAGGACACGCCCTTAGGACAGTTTTTTTCGGAACGTGATTGAAAATTATCCTTGTCAATCTTGGGTTCGGTGTGAAACTGAGATAACAACATTCCAAGTAAAGACGTGGAGATTTGACCGAGTTAGATGTTGATGAGTGATACGAAACAATTATCGTCTATTAAGGTATTAAGCAATTAGGAAATTATTAACTATTTACATAACTTGTAAGATGTTATAGCGCAATCGTGGATTTTTATGTGGTTTAGTTTCTTCAAACTGATGGGTGAAGTATAAAGATGGTTGTTTACTGTGGACGGTGTTAGTTTATAAAAGATAGATTATGGATTATGAAGCGCTTTATGCAGTATCCAGCTGTTTATTATTTACGTTTATTGCTTGAAAAGAGATAAATCCATGGAGTGTATGTAATGTACCATTAAGTATACTTAGAGGTAGTCTGACCTAATAATAAATTGTAGTGTACAGATTTTTGAAAAATAATAGCTTAACATAATTAATTATTTAGAAAGTAGCCTAATCTGATTTTTCGTATGTTTCCCATTAATTCAGTGTCAGCTTTGTAACCTGATACACATTTCTTTTGCCTTAGACGTGTTACGTGATTACTGTTTTAACTCCGTTAATTTCAATTTCAGATTTCAGAAATTACACTTCATCCTTCATCTAAAGCATCCACTTATGTCGCCATAACATTCCAATCACTGTCTTAAAAATGGTACAGCTGAACGTGCAACGAATACGCATCTCCTTGTACATTTTCATTGTAGTTCTCACGTTCTACATAAATAATTGCCGATTAAAACCTTTTATCAATTTGCTATCAACATGTAAACGATGTTCAACTGTTTCAACAAATTACATGTTCAGTGAGACTTTTCTAGATTGCATTGCAATTATCTGCCTGCACAACATTCAACAGTGAGTAATTGTACATTATAGGTGTTTGTACAATTTAGTCAGAGAAAAAAGCAAGGAGGTCATCTGAAAATATTTTAGCATTTATGATAAACCTTGGAAGTAAGTACCGTTTTGTGCACAATAAATTTGATCAACCTGATTTAAATACAATGTTTCGACGGGTTTGATTTCGGCCAAATAAGGTAAAGTGTCTTTTCAGCCTTCATTATGATTATGACGATAATGTCCAGTTCTTGTTGGGATGGTGAGGCTGTCACTGTGAAGACCAGTCTTCAATTATTTTACCATAGACAGGACAGCAGAGTTCTTTCACTTAATCTCCAAGAGAGTCCATATGGGTTGACGCAGAGGCGGACTTTCCACGTTATGGTCCGAAAGCAACATCATCTTTCACGCATCATGTCTACTTTACTTCTATTTCTAATGTTGAGACATATTTTTCTAGAAATTCTAAGTTTGTTTTTTTAAATTTTGGGGTGAACTTGACTGGAGGTCACAGCCCTCAATTAAATTACCACCCAATGATGGCTATCGATGCAAGAGTGGTCAATAATTATCATCCAGTTCTCGTCTTATCAGCTTGTAGGCAATAAAATCTGGTTTATCTAAACCGGGACCGTCATCACCATTGGAGTCCATTTGTATTTGTAGTATATTAGTGATAGTAATGAGAGAAATAGAATTAAATGTAGGTATTAAATATTTCTGCGTCAGCGTCGGCAATTTATGGTACTTATTATCAACATTCTGGGCAAATAAGTAAATATGTTTCAAAAGCAATGTCCATAAAGATAATGAGCAACGCATGTCCTTTCTCCTGCTTAGTGTGAGGTCTAGTAAATAAAAGTAGCCTATTAATAGCATGAATAGTTGCAAGAAATAATAAAATCTGGAAAAATATTTGTAAGAATTGTCTAAGGAATTCTCGACGTTTTTACGAAAGGTATAGTATGCAATATTTTACGAGCTCCTGTGCATAAATCCTGTTACTGTCGTTGTAATTTTTAGAAACAACATCTTATTTACATCTCTGTTCTCACTTATGCTTATTTTTGAATACCGATGGAGATGAATTGGTTTATTGTATACAGATATCGTGGTATAAAGAGCACGACAAAAGACCTGTAGATTAAATTGCAACAACTTACAGGTTATCACAATAAATCACACGAGTATTTACCTAGCGTGATGTAATTCCGTGACCTATTAGAGCGGTTCCGGATGGAAGGTGACAATTTAGACGAAATCCACACATTTCTGTTTTATTATAAATCACTTCTTCAAAGGTTACTCTGCAAATTAGGCTATTCAGGCATGATCGCACACTGTAATAACGTCTAAGTTAAGCCTAGAGCATGTTACAAGTTCACGAAGGCACGAAGTGTCGTAAAGTGATGCTATTTATTACTACAATTATTTGCCCATTAATCACACACATTAATATCTCAGCAAGTCCGAGCATCCTCCACCAAACGTGAGGTACTTTCAGAGCTCTGATTGATTAGCTTGGTTATGTAGATGTCATCACCAAGTTCAGGAAATGGGGATTTAGCTACCAACACCTTCTGAGGAAAAATGTGTGCCATCGCGGCAATTACGATATAAAAGCTGTAGTCACTAATAAATTCCACAATTATTTCAACATGCTTTCTCGGGCGTTGGTAATGCATAAGAGCGTCATTACAATAAATACAGAGTACTTGTATAATACTCCGGGGAATATCAACAATTTGCTGATATAAACCCACAGCCATTGCAAGCATGCCAGTTATTTATGTTGCAATTATAATGCAATTTAGCCCCTTTTTGAAAATTCGTACTTTACGAAATGCCCATAAAAATCCTTAATTGTGAACGAATGTCCTCATAAGTCGCTTGTTTGTTCACAGAAAACTTTATATCCTTATTTATAGGTTATTAAAGGCGAATTTTACGACTTTTAAATTGCTTTTATTAAGGCAATTATGGGTGGTGGACTCTGGTAAGACCCATATTTACGAAGGTACGCTACCCGGACGTTAATTAATTTCTCCCCAAAACCTTCGCCTTTGTCAGGTAGTTTTATTTTTTAATAAAAACTCATGGACCCACACACTCCATTAATTAAAACACTAGAATTTTTATGGACTTGAGTCTCAAGTAAATCGGCGAGTTTATACCGGCAATTATCAATGACTTCTTTATTTCTGCTGAAGAAAAGATAAATATAACTGCTTACGAACACAATAAAAACAAATCATATTATGCAAAAAGATAAAATTGTTGGCGTGGTGCAGCTCAATAATGTTGGCAAATGCGTAAACAACACGATTCATTATAAAGCGATAATTATTGAAAGTTTTTTATTACTATTTAAAATTATTCAAGCACTTTCTGTTGACAGTAATGCGTTTCTGGGAAAAACTGATCCATTCAAGCAGAAAATTATTTTCTTTCTTAGAATGAACCCACTTCTAATCAACACTAATTTTTTCGTCTCCGTAAAGTGAAGAATTTTTGAATATGCCAGTTGTCCTGGTCCAGAAGAAAAAGCAATTCTAGAGCGTTGAGGACTCTTTTTTTGAGTTATCCTTCAATGAATGCCAATTGCGCCGGTCTAGCAGTAATATTTTATCCAGTACTTTTATCTGACATCTGTAAGATAATTCTGGAATGTTAAAAGCAAGAAAAACGACGTCTTTAGGCTAACGTAGCAGTTCCAAATCTGATGCCTTGCATTGTCCGTGTTGAATACGAGTTATGTAAATGCTACACGAGTTTAATTTTAAAGTTTTGTCAGTTTGTCACGCTTTGATATAATTTTATTGATGTCCCTGTAAAACGCGAGGGTAAACCCGAAATTACATAATTCGTAAACACCAAAATGATAGTAATGACAAGCAACACAAATTCCGTTTGTGTTTTTTTTTATTTATTAGTTCCTGAAGCGCATTGAAACTTCAATAAAAAATCAATAACCACGAATCTTTCCCAGTTGGTGGTCTATACAAAATTCTTCTTCTTTTCGGCGGAACCGTAGGAAGTCGGTCAATTCCAATAAGACACAGATCGAGCTTTAATTAAAGTCGTGATGGGAGAAAGTGTCGGTTTTGCATTCTATGTAGCGCCGATCGTGAAAATTGGCGTTTTTGTGGAGGAGAGCGACGTTATCTATTGTGTTTTGTTATGTAACGTTATAGACGACATTTCAAACAATAACACTGAATTTTCACAATAATATCGTTGGCGATTCGTTATTTATGGCTTCGGGAGGTTTATGCTAATGTGGCTTAGACACAGCCAGTTTCATTGGCGAGATTCATATTTAACTTGGGATTAACGATACAAAGAAAAGTCATTTGCTTTATCAAGGACGCATAATTTAGAAATGTGCAGATCAATCATCTGTAACACGAAACATGACATTAACAGTGTGAAATTCAAGTCCTTTATTACCGCATTTATTCTTTTTACGACTTGGATATTGGAGTTTATCTTGATAAGACTTGCGCAACTTTGCTACTGAAATAAAAGGCTAAATTCATCGTTGTAGGGCTAATTTTACCTATCATTCTATTTTTTAGAATGTGATCATTAGCGCCAGCTTTTCCTCTCGCTTTTCACGTGAATGATATAATTAATCTATTAAAAAATTATTGCTATTGCCTCGTTTTAGAAATATTTTATTATATGAAATTAGTGCGAACAAGCTCCGCATCCACCTACGAAACGTACAAAAGCTATGAACCAATTACTTTTATGTTCCGCCTTAGTGAACCTATTTGTTTTGTAAGAACAGCAAATTGATTCGTTTCATAAAGCAGTTTGAATAAAATTGCAGCAAGAAACGCCTTCTGTATGCCAAATAAAGCTTTGACGCCTATTCTTCTAATTAATTTTGACTACGTTTATTACGTTCTGTTTTTAAGTGAACATAAATCACTCTGAAAGTGTTTTATTGGTAATTATTTTTCATCGTAGCAAAGTTGGATATAATTTTTGTCCTTTAATGGAAACTGCATTTTAACATAATATTACCGATTTAATTAACTAATAACCTATAAGATCTAAATAAAAAAATCCGAAGGATGAACGGAAGGCCAGTGTAACTGCATTTATTTTTTTAATGAGTCATAAACTAAAAAAGCTTTATTTATTGCAGTCCATGACATCACAAATAGAATTTATAATAAATGTTATGAAAATTTTTATTAAATTATGTAAAATGGACTAGCTCGAGGAAATTAAGTAATTATGTCAATGAAATTTTTGCACGTTATTTCTGTGAAATGACGCATGACGTCCGTTCGGTCATTCCATGAGTTTGAAACGTGTTAATTTCCTCATCAGTCCTGTTCAAAATACTGCATAATGACCGTAAACTTATTAGTGTCAAAAGAATATTAATCAAGACGCCCCAGAGACAAATTATCTTCTCGTTAGTGTAAATAATTGATCAGTTGGTGTCTTCCAGTACTTATCCGGCAAAAAGTTGTTTTGAAATGAAGCGAAACGATTTTTTCAAGAACGCACTACAACTAGGAGAAAAGTTGTAAATTGCAATGGTAATAAACTATCATGGTCGAGCAGTCTAGTTATAATGAATAGCCTATTTCTTTGTTGCCGGTTGTGCTTTAATTACTAATTTAGAAGCGGTGTTTTAGAAGCTGTGAGCTTAAAGCATTCCACGTCAAGTTACTAACTAAATAATAAATTTTTCAGGTGATTGCAATGTATCGGTTAGATGTTTAAGCGGGTTTTTTCAAGCTGTAATTGATATTTTACATCTGTTTAATCGTAATGCCGATAAATCTGTGTCAGAACCAATAATTCTTGGAATATTACACAATTTGAAAAAAGTTAGCCTGTGATTAAGTCAGATCTTATATGGGTATAACTACCGGAAAGAGACTTTTGAACATAATAGGTAACTGAGCAGAGGTCTAAATGTTCTAAAACGATTTTCACATAAGAAACATTGTGAAGATAAAATCAAAATTATTAGGGCTGTAAAAGTAAAGCACAAGGACGAAGAGAAAGCCAAGGGAAGAAGACAAAGTGAAAGAAGCTCAAACACCCGAACAAGAAAGGCCAAAGAAGGGAAAATAAAAAGTAGAAAATAATTTTTTCTTAATTTGTATTTTAAACATTCCCAAGTTAATATGAATACAAAGCTATATTATAGCATTCCGTATCGAAATAGTATATTACGCAACAAGAATAGGGGTCAATTTCAAGTCGTTAGCGACGTCGCGAAAATTCATGACAAAAACTATACCAAATTTCTGATATCAACATGTCGCTTATATTTTCGAGTAAACTTAAGTTATTATACATCAGTGTACGCAGAATTTTCCGCAGATTCCAAATCTGGGATTTAAATTTAGATCCGACAACAAATAACTGAGGTATGTTCGAGCAAAATTTAGGAAAGTTGATTTTCGTTTTTCCTCATTTTTCGTAATTTTTAAAGTTAAATATCTCGGAAACTATTTGAGATATTGAGATGCGGTTTGCGCCATTCTTTTTCTCGGCTCATTTTACGTTAGAAAATGTTCTCAAAAGCCCTAAATTCGATAGTCGATTTTTCGCGAAAAAAAAATCCGACTCAAACGATGAAAATTTTTAATTTTTTTTATTTTTGGCCATAGTTTGTAAACAATCTGTCCGATCGATCTCAAATTTCGCCAGTAGATAGATTTCGAGCTCCTCTTTCGACTGATGTATAATTCAAAGCTATTAAACGTCGTTTTCATTTTGAAAACATTGATTGAAAATCACCCTAAAATGATGTTTTCAAAACAGTTTTTGGCCAATGCCTTGTTTATTTATCAAGCAAACTCAACAAATTTAGGTCTCGTTTTACGCAGAATGTTACGCTGAATCTAAAAACATAAGAATTTTCAACTTTCGTCAACAAATAACTGAGTTATGGTCGTTTGAATTTTTGGGTTGTCGCCTGAAGGCCAAATTTTTGAAGGTTCGAAACAACTCGTGCTCAATATCTCGAAAACTATTTCAGATATTGAGATGCGGTTTACACCATCGTTTTTCTCGCAATTTTTTACATAAGAAATAGTTCTTTGATTTTTCTACAGTCCAAATTTGCAAATTTTCGCAAAAATTAATGACTAAAACTATATCAACTTCTGATATCGATATCTTGCTAGTTTTTTTAGAGTAAACTTAAGTTATTATACATCAGTGTACGCAGAATTTTCCGCAGATTCCAAATCTGAGATTTAAATTCACATCCGGCAACAAATAACTGAGTTATGACCGATCAAAGTTTCGAAAAGTTGATTTTCCTTTTTCCCCATTTTTCGAAATTTTTAAAGTTAAATATCTCGGAAACTATTTGAGATATTGAGATGCGGTTTGCGCCATTCTTTTTCTCGGCTCATTTTACGTTAGAAAATGTTCTCAAAAGCCCAAAATTCAATAGTCGATTTTTCGCGAAAAAAAAATCCGACTCAAACGATGAAAATTTTTAATTTTTTTTATTTTTGGTCATAGCTTATATGCTATTTATCCGATCGATCTCAAATTTAGCCAGTAGATAGATTTTGAGCTCCTCTTTCGTCTTATGTATAATTCAAAGCTATTAAATGTCGATTTCATTTTGAAAACATTGATTGAAAATCACCCTAAAATGATGTTTTCAAAACAGTTTTTGGCCAATGCCTTGTTTATTTATTAAGCAAACTCAACAAATTTAGGTCTCGTTTTACGCAGAATGTTACGCTGAATCTAAAAACATAAGAATTTTCAACTTTCGTCAACAAATAACTGAGTTATTGTCGTTTGAATTTTTGGGTTGTCGCCTGAAGGCCAAATTTTTGAAGGTTCGAAACAATTCGTGCTCGATATCTCGAAAACTATTTCAGATATTAAGATGCGGTTTACACCATCGTTTTTCTCGCAATTTTTTACATAAGAAATAGTTCTTTGATTTTTCTACAGTCCAAATTTGCAAATTTTCGCAAAAATTAATGACTAAAACTATACCAAACTTCTGATATCGATATCTCGCTAATTTTTTTAGAGTAAACTTAAGTTATTATACATCAGTGTACGCAGAACTTTCCGCAGATTCCAAATCTGAGATTTAAATTCACATCCGGCAACAAATAACTGAGTTATGACCGATCAAAGTTTCGAAAAGTTGATTTTCCTTTTTCCTCATTTTTCGAAATTTTTAAAGTTAAATATCTCGGAAACTATTTGAGATATTGAGATGCGGTTTGCGCCATTCTTTTTCTCGGCTCATTTTACGTTAGAAAATGTTCTCAAAAGCCCAAAATTCAATAGTCGATTTTTCGCAAAAAAAAAATCCGACTCAAACGATAAAAATTTTTAATTTTTTTTATTTTTGGCCATAGCTTGAAAACTAATAGTCCAATCGATCTCAAATTTAGCCAGTAGATAGATTTCGAGCTCCTCTTTCGACTGATGTATAATTCAAAGCTATTAAACGTCGTTTTCTTTTTGAAAGCATTGATTAAAAATCACCCTAAAATGATGTCTTCAAACAGTTTTTGACCAATGCTTTGTTTATTTATTAAGCAAGCTCAACAAATATGCATCTCATTTTACGCAGAATGTCACGCTGCATCCAAAAACATAAGAATTTTCAATTTTCGTCAAGAAATAACTGAGTTATGATCGTTTGAATTTTTGGGTTGTCGCCAGAGGGCCAAATTTTTGAAGGTTCGAAACAATTCGTGCTCGATATCTCGAAAACTATTTCAGATATTGAGATGCGGTTTGTGCCATCGTTTTTCTTGAAATTTTTTACATAAGAAACAGTTCTTTGATTTTTCCTCAAACGAAATTTGCAAATTTTCGCGAAAATTCATGACTAAAACTATGGCCAAACTTCTGATATTGATATCTCGCTTATTTTTTAGAGTAAACTTAAGTTATTATACATCAGTGTACGCAGATTTTAAATTTAGATTTTACAACAAATAACTGAGTTATAGCCGATCAAAGTTTCGGAAAGTTGATTTTCATTTTTCCTCATTTTTCGTAATTTTTCTGTGCAAAAATGTCTACTTACGCTAGTATGAGTAGAACAAGGGATATTATAGCATTGAAAACAAATATAATATAAGTATAAAAACTTCGTTTATAAGGCCATTACGGCCCTCATCCAGTATAGCAGCTTTGCCGCTCGTTTTATAAACTTGGATTCGTGCCTTAAAATTTGCCTTATGAATCTCGGTGTTTTAATACCCATACTAATTTTAAATTTTTTTGGAGCATTAATAGCGTGTAAGTATCATAAGTAGCCCAAAACTGAAAATTTTCCGTTATGCAACTGTCGTAACTCTTCCAATTTTCCGAGTTGCGTCACTAAAACGCAGAACAATTTCACACATCTGAAAAGATTACTATGGAGAGCGCACTAGCTCAGATGTATCTACTTATTACAGTAAAAATACAGTAATAAACCACACGCTCTCGACGTTATTTCAAAAATCACTCCCGATTTTACATGGAAATTGTAGTTTTTAGCTCCTGGTAATGATACGAGTGCGTTGCGTGCACATCTAACTGTCGGTTTACACCTTTCCCATCAGTTATTAATTCTATTGCGAAACATAAAACGTCAGATACGAATCTTAAAAAAGTGAGATAATTTACTTAGATAATTCTAACGGACAGAAGTCTGTTACAATTGTCCTTCATGACTGTCATTTCTTAATTTTTCTGTCATTTGTAAAGGTTTCCACAGCGGCTCTGTGTGTTGTAAGCACGTCAAAGCACAATTTCAGAATTTAATTAGCGGGATCAAAATTTTAATTATTCGGGCACCCACGTGTGATAAATGGAGGAGTTCCTGTTGTTTTGTGGGATTTAATTAAGTAACGCACCTGTGCTATCTGCTTAAGAGATAATTGAGGCTCGGATAAACACAGAAATATTCAAAAAGGTGAAAAGCTGTCTGACGTTTTTATTGTCTGACAGTGTCTGCCACTTCTTCATTTTAACATTTTCATTTCAGTTTTGTGTTATTTATGTCTGGTGTGGTCGGTGCATTAGTAATAAATCAAACAAAACGTTCAAATTAAGAGCACAGGTGCACACTCATTACTTTACAAAATTGCGATAATTAATCCGACGGTTTCTAGAAAAGCGTGTGTAGACTTAACCACGTGGAGATGGCACTGCGGATTCCTTCAGCTATTTTAAAACTTAATTACCATAACGCAATTATTTAACAATGGCAGCATTGTATGCTTACAAACATTGTTTGTATGTTTATCGCGATAATCCGTGCCTTGATCATATTGATTCCGAAGTGTTAAGCGATTCGCACCTGACTTTAGTTTATTGGTGTTATTTTCATCGCACTTTCACAATTTGTCGCACTGCTTTACAGTAAAAGACAATAAATCTAGCTTTGACACTGTCTGTAATTATAAATGATTGAAGCCGACAAAAAGTAACATAAATCTTTTGTTGGAGAAATTTCAACATAACCATTATCGTCATTAAGTTAACAACGACAGTAAAAATATTTAGATATTTTGTTCATGCGGTTTTTTCACTGATTAATTTATGCGTTCTGTAATTGTAACAACTCGTTTCTCACGCTGCAATAAATACTGTAATTACGACATCATCAAGTAAATGCGTTTACAGCCAAACAATTTTTTACACAGAAAATATTACAGGTGTCGGCTGAAATTACCGATTGTGGCTTGTTATAAGAAGGAAACGCCACAAGATCGTGTTCTTTTCAAATCACACTTTGTTATTAGTTATTACCTTAAATGGTAGCGTTTCATGTTTTAATTCAGACATAAAGTATCCTAACTACATCCTTGATCGTGCCGTTATTTTTAACTATTTATTATACCATTAATAATCCATGGGTTAATCATCTTTTGGCGCACCCATAATTCATCTAGTTTGGCGCCATCCTACGTCCATCGACATCATTTTATATTCATAAACCAAATTAATTATTTATTTATAATAGTGTCTGCTAGAATTTACTGACTTTAGTCGCATTACTTAAAAAATTTAATGTATTTTCCATACGTGCATACATTACTGAAGAGGTGATGATTTACTGTTGCTTCACAAACCTCAAGGTAAGACTCTAGGGCCCCTTATGTCGACGTTATTTCTGGTGGTTTGCCAAATTACGTGCAAGTGTGTCAAGTTCGTGCATGCAGATGACAAGCAGTTATTAAGTCAACAGGAAACAAAATCTTTAATGACCTTAATTATGAAATACAGGATCTTTAATAAATTAGAATTAATTCATAAAGTGTGCAAAAGTTATTCTTCACCATGAAATGTCACTGCAAAATGAACAAAAATGCAACGTTGTTTATGAGTGTTTTTGGCAAAATTATGTAGAATTGATTTGGCATGTCTCCAGAAATTACCGGTGGATTTGGGCTATAAATCAGTGATGACCTATAACCAAATTTTATTGCTTTTCTTTGGTGTAATAAAAAAATTCCACTGCTCTGAAGTTCCTACAATCAAAAAGATTTTGAAAACACGCTGACATTTGTCTTCTAATCCAATTTCAATATTTTGACTAAATATTCAGTTCTAGTGTGAAAATGTCTACTCCGTGATAAATGTAGCTTCTTTTTAAAACGGTGTATCTGTTGATAAATTATTCCACCGGCTCAGTTGACGATGCTTCCAGTGACTTAATGAATGAATTTAGTGATTAATAGACCGCCATGAATTACCAATAGACATGTACATCATTTCTTACAAGGTCAACCTTCAAGTTAAATTTTCTGGACCACATAGGAAAGTTTCACAATTAGCATTTAACATAATATTTCTATTAATATTAATTGTGATCTTAACATTTTTGTATTCTTTGTTTCAGCACTTAATCTAATTAAGGATTAAATTGATCGCATGGTCTTGTAGTTCCCAATTATACCCACAAGTTTTCACTTTTTGTGTGGCCAAATGAAGTGTGACCAATTTGAAATTGGAGCAATAATGTGAAGTCATTGAATCAAAAAAGTGAAGGGATTAAATTTAAGTCAATTTTGTAGAAAATTTAGTTTTTGCAAATGATTATCGATTTAGTCGGGCGATTTGTGGCAAAAAACTGGGCCAGGGCTAAAATTTTACAGAGAAGCAATAGATTTCCTGTTGTCTTACGAAAAATAAAGAAAATTATCTTTAATTCTAGTACTCTGAGTATTTTCAGTGTCGTATATTATCTTATTACATTAGCATGCCGAAAATGTTTCCTGGAGCTTTTTGAAAATGAAGCTGTGCATGTAATTCCTGGTGACAATTATGACCATATAATATGCACATCCGCTGTTGTAAATAATGATTAACATGCAGAATCCACAAGTTATTCGAAACCTACGCTAATTGGGATGCGTTTTGCCGTCGCTAGAAATTTCCAATTTACATAAATCATTAATCTCTTATAAAATTTTATTTAATTGTTAATTTGCGTAACAAAGTTTGCAAAGCCACGGCTATCATTAAAGATTAATGGGTAGTATGTAATCCAATAAATATCTCTAATCTTCATTATCCGTTATTTTTCCAGTAACACTTGCCAGAGTAATTATTCCAATAAGCATTCTGCCTTACTCCATCATTGAAATTACCAGCGCATTTCCAGGATCTTGAAGCCAATCTAATTTTACATCACGCTTCAAGTGGTTTGAAAAATTTCATATCCGCTCTTTAGACTTTTTTTGAGTTTCCCTGAAATTATGGTTGTTTGTTCTTGCTTTTTCTGCGGTTCCCACATTAGATTCGCTTAGAATTTGAATTAGATTAAAGTGGGTAACAAAGCGATTTAATGGATGTCTTCGTGTCGAAGTATGAGTGACGGTGAACACCTCCCATTAGACAAGAAACAATGCTTCGCCACCTACATTTCTTCATTTCTTTATCAGTTTACCGCCTTGCACAACCTCCACTGCAACAAAAATCAAACATTTTCTCTTTTGATATATTCCCTGCATTAATAATGCATGGATTACCGATCATTTTTACTTTATTACACGGTAATATCCTGTTTAATGCAACTTATTTTTACCAAAAGTTGCAATTTGCCTGCACATATCCTCGTGGAGTTTTCAATAAAACACCGTTAAATAGTCTCAATTTCACGTTTGAATGCACTTTATATGACATATGCAATCGTAATAACCGCTAAAACCTCTACCGCTAGTGGTGCAACGATAATAAAAGAAGTAGAAGGGGCGGATGAGAGCAATTCTGCCACGCGATGTGGTTACACATTAAAATCACTATGATTATCCTTATTACAGCACAGCCGTTGTTTTAGTTGTGGTGGGCCGTCATATCTCTTACAATACGTTCCTATCATTTCCGAGCCATTGTTTGCATATACACGATGATTTCTAATATTTATAAGTAACAACACGACCACAAATAATACATTCAAGGGTTTCTTCTGTTCACGTCTGTGGAACTGCCGCAGCGTGTTTCTGCTCTTATGGTGGTCAAAAATTGCAGAGATTTATCATTGTTGAGGTTGACCTTTGGGTCGACGTGTGCTATTTGCTTTGAGAAGACGAGGAAATATTTAAAAAGTATTAATGATGTCGTGGGAAATGAACAATTGTGATTAATCACATCTCAGAATTTTCGCGATGGGGTTATGTAAAGATGCACTTTGAAGTGGTGATTAATAAAATATTTGCGATGCCAAATTGCAAAACGGTTTGATTGGCTTTTTATTAGTGTGATCTGTGAGACGACACGGACCGGGAGAAAGTGATCGAAGCGATAAAAAAAGAACTATTCTATGCATAATTGAAATAATCGCAATTGAAAAGATTAATAGAGATAAAAATAAAAATAATAGTCTTCGATCAGAAACGAAACCAATGGAACGGAATTTAATAGCTATGTCAAAATTTAATTACGTTTGTCTGACAATTTAATTACAACAATAATAACGATTAGCTCACTACTGTATCTAAAATCACCACCGGCAAAACACTGGGAATTTAAAACACACAAAAAATTCCAAACAAAGAAAAAGAAAGGTAAAAGAAACACCAATGTCATGAAATTCATGAACCATCTTCTTATCTTGATTCGCAGATCTGCATAGATTGTGAAGGGTAAACAAAAAATGTTTTAATAAAATTTGAACAATGGAGAAATGTGTCAATGCGGATGCACCAAAACCTTACCTTCAATAAAGAAGATCTATTGAAGGTAAGTTAAAGGTGGGTTCGAACGGAAATTCCATAGTTCTCCCCACAAAAGTCTATCGTTTCTAATACACAATAACGCCTTCAAGATGAGCGTAATTTTTCCGTGGCGGCCTCGCCACACATCTCGGATCACTTTTTCAATTAAAGAAGATGATAGGACATGTTTACAGTCAATGGCCCAGTTTCGTTTATTCGAAGGTGATTTTGGTCGTGTCCTATTGTTACGACGTTACACATAATAAGTGTGTGCTTGAATTTTGTTAAGCTCATCGTAACGAAATTACACGTTAAGCAATAGATTGGATCGAGATTTCTTTATTGAATTGTACTATTTCGCAAAGCTATCTATTATTTTTTCGATTGGTTCAGAGGTATGCAGATTATATGTAATAACGGAAATTGCGAGCTCTATTCCGAGATTCGCACTTGCTCTTTGAGACTTTTCAACGAAACGAAGGAATTGATCGCATGACGACTATGGGTATAATGGGTTAATAGCGGCGCTCCAAGCGATCTTTCCATTGTTCGATATTCAGAATATGCGAACAGAACAATATGCAGATAGTCTTATTGTTGCATTAACTTTTCCTTGTATCTTCCCAGAGGACAAGCTTGCAAAACACTTGTTAAAGGCAATTAGCAAACGGATTTGACAGGACAAGCGAGGTCCCACAGATCACGTTTTCGTTGTACTGAATCTGAATTTATACCAGACATGTCTTGTTAACTGCGTAGGTTCGAAGCGGGCAAATTTTTGCACTGCTTTTATGAATTTATAAATTTTCACCACCGCAAACAAAGAAAGATGTATAAACACGCAACCAACCAACCGTAAAATGGCATATGTAAGCTACAGATTACTTGAATTATGTTATAGTATTATTGCAAAATGGATTATTACATGTAATTATGAAGTAATGCAACCATGGAGGTTAAGTTTCCTTCGACTTACTCGGACCCTTCGTTTAAATTGATGAAATCGGTAATTAAAATTTGATACAATTCGATCCGGAAAATAATAATTATGTTATTAGCGTCGGATTTTAGTGAGAGCCGCAAGCCAGCTACTCCTATATCTTTCGAAATGTCCTCAAAATATGCTGATAAACCTATCATTAAAAGTTTATGAGACGGGATCCGGAAAATTAGTTAGTTAGTTTCACTGCAAAGTTGCCTTTATTTTTATAGGCGGCACTTTTTATGACTTGTTTAAGACAACAACTTTTACTTTTGGTTGGATGAAAAGCCGATTACTAGGGCGTTGAGTAATAAGACGTCGATAATAACAAACTTGCACCTTTAACATGTAAAATAATACTCTCTTCAAATAGCTGTAAACATCCTCGTTTAGCTAAACGCGTTTAAAGTATCCGTAATTATTAAAATTGTTTAAGTGCTAACAACAATATGAGCATTAAATCTCAGCTGCAGATGTTGCAAAATGACAGATTAAAAGTTTCTTTGAATTAATTAGGTGGAAAGTTATAGCGCTGAAAATGTCAATTCATTAATGTTCCCAGTCGTTGCAATGGACATTTCAAAAGGAAAATTAGTTAAATCGTAAAATAAATTGTTGGAATTAGACGTATTTATGCATTTTGTTGTTAAATATTGTTAAAATCCCGACCAATAGAAACAAATTTTACAAAATTTTGATATCTAAAGGTGGCCTAAAAAATAGATTTTTAATAAAAAAATTTTATTTTGGTAATTTTAAAGCTATAAGTATATAATGTAGGTAGTTTACAACGTTGAAAATGTATATCAAACCTACGGTGTTAAAAAATTGTAGAACAAGAAAGAGTTTTTAGAAACTTTTCTTTTAAAGACGAACAAAAAATTTTTATTTTTGAAATAAAAATTTATTATTATTTTGCGTTATGGCAATAAAATTTAAAGAGTTTACTAGTTTGATTATTACTTTCGCCAAATAGAAAAATTATAGACCAAAAGAGAAGATTTTTTTATTTAATAAACGAACAATTTTTAAAAATAATATTTTGTGATTGTAATAATTTAACGCTATGACAATAAAATTTTGATAATTTGTTACTTGGAACATGACTAACAAATTTGCAAAGTTAGAAAATTGTAGAACAAAAAAGACTAGAATTAGATTAGATAGATTAGAAATTTTTATTTATGAAATAATAATTTGTCATTCAGGTAATTTTCCGTGTTATGGCAATTAAATTTGGGGATTTTATTAATTTGAATATGTTTGTTACCTCCGTCAAATTAGAAAACTGAAGAGCAAATGAAAAGTTTTTAAAATAATTTATTGTATGGATGAACGTAAAATTTAGAATTTAAAAATAAAAAAAATCTGAAAATTCTCGTAATTTGAATGAAAATGTAAAATTAATTGTCTAAGAATTGTCTAAGAATCTCAAGATTCAAAAACTAACAAACGTAAGAGCAAATTTAAGAAACTACAAACTTATGAACTGAGATCCTGAAACCTGTATTATTTAAGATTCCAAAAAACCTGGAACAGCCAAAGTACAGTCGACTCCGCTTAGTAGGAACACATCCTAAAAATGTATTTTGTCCGAATAATCCGGAGGTCCCTATAAACCGGAGATCAGCTCAAAGAAAAATATGTTTTTTTCCTAATTTACATTTTTATAATTGGTTGTTATAAATAAAACAATAATAATAATTTATACAAAAAAGTAAATGCCAATATTTTTAAAAGTTTCAGTTTTTCAAAAAGATTTAAATTAAAAAGTGCGATTTATATTTTGTTTCTCGAAAAATGTGGGATTCCAGAACATTCTGTCCCAAATATCAGATGTTTTGTCATAATAAAGAGAGTCGATAAATTTTACTTGTATCTGATTCCGTTTTTTATAAAATGTCTACAGCGGTTGTCCCAATTATTCGGAAGCCCAATTAAACGAAGTCGACTGTACCAAAATGTAAAAACGTAAATTCGACCTTGACAAAACTTCAAAAATCATCATTTTTGCATTTAACGTGGGAATCAAAACCTTGTAGTTTTTATAGACTTCCTTCTATATCTGACTAAACTGTAACAGAATTTTACGATTTGTGAAAAAAACAATATTAGCTTAAAAGCTGCCATAAAATGCAACAAAAGGATAATAAAAGTTGATAAAAAATATACATAAAATAAATTAACCTACTTCTTTGCAATTTTGTCACTTTTAAATTAACAAAAAATAAAATACAACAAACACCCATAAAACTATTTTGTCTGCAAAATGTCACAGGTAGATAGCTGTAGGTATGTATATTATTTACGAACATAAAAAGTAATACCAATATTACATAATAACCACGTAAAAAAGCGGTTTTATTAGAGATAATCCATGACTACACAGTGGCGCCGTGAAAAAATATGTGGGCCAAAATTTCCATAGTGTACCTACTCTGGCATTTTCTTCCTAAGAATACCAGTCAAGACGGAAAAACAATAAGAAAATTTTCAAAAAAAAATTCTTCTATTTGTGCAGTTTTGGTTTAGCCAATAGCTCCGCCACTGCTCCCTCTTATTGAAACTACCTTGGTAAGAGAATTTAAAGGCCGTTCAGATTTTTTTGATTGCAACAAATTTAAAACAATCACAATTTTTTTATCAGCAATAAATCATTTTAATATATCAATAAATTATGAAATCATGTGGTGATTATAAGGAAATTTAAAGCTTCATGAAATCCAGATTACTTAATTGGTGCACCTGCTGCGCTGAAATAGAGCTATTCTTAGATAAGACATGTGATTAACCTTGATTACAAACGTATGAGATAAATAGATAATTTCTTGATACAAAAAGACGATGTAGTTCAATAACGTTTACTGGAAGTTGTAGTTGATCAGATCGATTTTCGGTGGAAACTTTCTAATCGATAAAAATTGCACGTTCTGCTAATTTTAGTAGCCGATAAAATTTTTACGACGTTTTAACAAGGTGTCCGTTTTTACGGCTGTATTATTATGGAAATTTACATAGAAATTGCGTCTGATTTAATAAAGCACGGACCCTCCATTGTAATAAAACGGAGTTAATGTAAAGCGTCTTTCAAAATTGTTAAGAGCGAAGAACATTGCAAGGATAAGCATGCATCTGGGGATCAGCGGTTTTATAACTCTTTGCAGTAATTGTCAGTTAACGGATGGTTAAGTGCAGGCTGTTGTAATTACATAAATAAGTGAACTGTTAAATTCCAGATCTGTCAGGATTCGTGTGTGCAAAATCCTTGAAAGGGAAGTGCGTTCAAAAGTAAAAGGACTACCTCTCGTGGCGGAACTAGGATGCTTCTATTACAAAATAGCCTCCGGACGGCTCTTCTTGACCCTGGTCAGTGAGAGATCAAAGATTAATGACGCTATTACTTTTATATTAGATCTGGTACGATGCCTTTACCAATAAATAACGGTCCTGTGGATAATAATAGAAATAAATTTTTATTCCGCGCCGAATAAGGCAGCTACGGTATAAAGAATTGCACCTATTAAAATTCTACTGCATTCTCCTGACCAATTACCGAATTTTCTTTGCTCGAAACTGTCCTGGTTTCATTAGAGCATGCGAAAAATTTGGCCCCGAAATTCTTTACGTCGATTTAAGGGACTATGAAGCACATTCTATTAAACTCATGTTTTATACAGTATTAACTGAGAATTAATAGATGTGATTTTTCAACGACAATTTTAATTTGTGTTTATAAAGCAATAAATATCATTGACAAGGTCAGGTTATCTTGAGAGAATATTCAAAAAATGCTTTGTTTTTACCTTGGCGAAATCAACAGTATTTCTCGACGGCCTTAATAAATCAAAGAATTGTTAATTTCCATAAATAATTCGCTTCTGTTTATAATGCATTTCATTTGTTTTTCTGAAAATTCACCCGTTACACCTTACAAGGCACTGAATTCTTCACATTTATTCCTTCAAGCCTTTCCGCATAAGGCAGCCACTGCTAATTTTATTAAGTCATTTCCTTAGATATTTTCCATTATTAATTAAAAGAACAAATCAGATTGCAGAAATTGTAGAGAAGAGGAGCCAAAATGACTATTTTTCCTGCAAAATAAGCAGAATTATTTAAATCGGTAAGTTAGATACCTGTAATGGTAACATGTCAGTTCTGATCAATAGATGGCTCCACAAACAACCGACAAATTATAACGAAATATCTGCTAATCTGCTGATTCTTCTACAGTTTTTAAAATTGGAACCTACATAAATTCTCTGCAGGAAAAATGACGTATAGATCTGTTTTATCCTTTCGGTATCTTTAATCTTCACGTCTTCGTTATCTCTTCGCGAATCTAATTTAAAAATCTAATTGCTGGGTGGTTCCTCGTAGGAGTGAGAAACACGCCAGTCAAATGAAGAACTGTCTGGAAAGTGACCGGGGTGTCAGGAATGGAGGCAACTCGTGAGCTGGGGGCAGATCAGGAAGTGCAGGTCACGACCTCACCAATGCTGTGAGAATCGCCGCGCCCCGTTCTGGTATCTTCAAACACCAGCCCTTTATTCTAGAAAGGATCCAAACAATACATGAATATTCAGCAAGGGAAAGGATGTTCATTGGTGCCAATGCGTCATTTGTGAGATGTTTGGTTTTATGGAATTTATATGACCGATAAAAATGTCAAAGCAAAATAAAGATATTTGGATTGTTGGATAATCAGTTTTTAATTTACATATTTGGAGTGGCCGGATCTTCGCTTGCGCACGAAGGCGAGATGTTTTGACATTATTTTAGAGTAGGTAGCTAATTTGTATTTTGGCGACAGAAGATTTTCATAAAACTTGTTGTTTATTGGATGGGACGCCACAAATTCAAATTTTGGTACTTATTTTGCTATAAAAACTTTATAGCTCTTCGCGAATATTCAGAATGTCAGAACCAAATAGTTTAGATTAATTAATAAAGTTTTTGATTGAGAGTAAAACCGAAGGTTTTCGCTAATTAACACTTACAAACCGACATAACTCTGGATTTATATACCATTTTAATTAACCAACTGCATTTAATTGTTTATAAATAATCGTATTATAGACATCGACATCGTTCTTAACATTTAGATTGATTTTTTGCTCCCTATTCTTCATCCATTTCGAATTTAACTATCGGTAACATATGACACTTTTGATGAACAGTTCCATTTTCAATCTAAATTATAGCATCAATGTCAAGTTTTTGCTCATAAGTGTATTCAATTACAATTTATTACTGGTGCAATTTATGAACCAACTTTTATTCGATGTTTAAAGCAACCTGTACTTACCGCTAAATGATAAATGCAGTAAATAAGATAATAAATTACAAAATCTATTGGCTAGCTGAAAACAAATAAAATGAGATTTAATTCTTAGGTTTCAGCACCGAAATAAATCACAAAAGTTTTACGGTTCATTTCAAAATTTTATTCAGCATGATCACATGCAGGCTTGTTTTCTATTTAATAATAATAAATGTATGATTTATTATGCTATCGTCTCCTTAGACGTGGTACATCTATTCTATAACATTCTGTGATGACAGTTTAAATTTGCACTTTTTGCCATAAAATCCGCAGGAATTATTTTGTGCCGCGAGATGTTCATAAATTACCAACTCAAGCTTGTCGTCTTGTTGCAGGTTCGTTCGGTTTGAGAATTTGAGAAAAACCAAACGAATTTAAAATGCCGATAAACAAAATAGACTCTATCTCCTAATCGTCATGTGGGCAATAACATTTGCTTAAGCAATAAAAAGCTTTTTACGAGCACTTTGCTTTCTGCCATCATAAAGAATACCGGAAGCCTACATCATCCAGCTCAAGTCATTTACAAGCTTCCGATTTAGTTATCTTTAGCACTTCTTTTGCACTTCAGCAAGCACTGAGGGATAATCCGTTAATGTATGACGGAATGCAGCTGCACATCTGTCTATGTAAATTACCCTGACTGTTTTAAAAGTTAAGTGGATTATGACTTTTAGTTTTGGTGGTCTTCAACGTCTTCGCGGTGGTCTATGCGTTATATGATAACGCGTTCTAAGCGTTGTGTCGGTAGCCACACGCAGAAGTTGTCGAGTGGTCAGTCTGCTGGCCAGTGGGTACTTAAGTCAAGTTCCTGCCTAATCAATCATTGTTATCTCCGGTCGTTCCACGTGCAGAGATTTTAAACACCGACTTTGTTTACTGATATTTACATGTCCAGTAAAAGGAACTAGATTAATTACTTTGGAGTAAGAGACGGGATGAACGACATTCAGGTCTTTTAAAGGTGCATAGAGCGGGTAATAAATTCAAAGTATAGAATTTTATCTGCTAATATCACTATGGTACTGATAAATTTGAAAAGTAAAATCGAGCTGGGAAAAGGAGGAATTGCGTGACAGATAATAACTTACACAAATAACTATCATTGCTAGGTTTAAGAATAAATTCTCCCATGATGGTAATAATTCGACGAACTCTTAAAAAAATGAAATGAAAGTACGAGACTCGATTAAAACCATTTTCAAGGTAAAAGACCTTTATTGGACGTGGTTAATAACATTAACAAGGATGTGATCCTCGGGCCGCCTTGTAATTACGTTGAATTATAACACGAAGTGCAATGGTGTAGCTCACAGCGTACTCTTCATCGGTAGCCGAGCCATCATCAAGGCTAGAAATAACACTACTTATAACTTACATCAAACAAACACTCATACACTCTGGACTTTATAGACAACGTGAAATTACTTTTCTGAAACAGATTTGTCTATATTAAGAATTACAGATAATTTGCCATGGGCGCGGCAACGCTTGCAACCTCTGACCTGCTGCATCCTCCCCGGAGCTCCCGCCGAACCCCAAGACATCGACGAAATCCTTTCACTATAGTGCTAGTGGCGACGGTTTATGGCAATTGCAGAAACGTGCCCGAGAGTGCGACATCCACCACCGTTTCTGTAACCAGGAAGGCTCGCAATCGCGATTTGCCATTTTATAAACTTTGCTTTCAATTATGGGAGTCGTAAACTATTTTAATTTTTATACAGTCTGATGGTTCATAGGAATAACTAATGTTTTGTACACGACGGAAACCTTAGGTTATTGCTAAACATGATTTTCAATGCTAAAAGAAACGTAATTGCGATAGTTGGTTTGTAAAGTGTTGCTTTCAGATCGTTGGGGTTGATACTCCGGTTATGGTTTTAAGCCATTTGTTTTCAGAGGTTTTTTTAGTCTAGGTTGAACAAAGAAGTTGTGGTTAACCACAGAGATAATGAGGTTTTTAATTTTTATGGCAATTATTTAGCTTGTGCTGGAGCATTCTTTCACTGTATTTAGTGTAGATGTCAATCAAGAAACCACACGTGAAACGCTAAGTTCTATACTATGGAATGCCACTGCATATGCTAAAATGCGCTCATTTGACGCTAATTTTCACGCTGAATTCAACACTGTGTTTATTTTTCCAGTACTTCCAGTACTCGTGTTTTGTAAGCTAAGAGTTTGGTCTTATCTCGACTCCAAAAATTTTATATTTTGAAAAAAAAGTGAGATCCAAATAATGAAAAAAATTGAATTTTTCGTTTTCTAACCGCTTCTTCTAAATTACCGACCTCAAATTTGGTTAGTTGTTAGATCTAGAACTGCTCTTCTATTGATATAACATAGAAAGGTTTTCGACATCGGTTTCGTTTGAAAACAGCTCGTTGAACATGACTTCCTACTGCGAACCGGAAAATTTTTGTTGCACTGTGTAATCGAGTTAAGACAAAATAACGGTAGCCAATCCCGCAGCATAACAGACTTTGAAAATTGGTAACTTTGAACACATACTATTCATTGGTCAAATGAACATTACACTCGCGTTACCTAGAAAATTGGGATGGCCATTTACTCCACTTCTAGGTTCAGTGTTTAAGATTGGTTGTTAACTTAAACTTTATTTTTCACTTTAAAAATTAAAAATGACCCCAAGGTATGTAAGTTTTTCAAAAAATAAAAATAATCGAAACGCCTATTTTTAATTTATCTAATTAGCACTAGATTAATTATTACAAAAGTATTGAATTATGTCACGACAATGTAAAAAAACAGTGAAATGGAAACCTATTGTTATTGACATTTCTGATTAATATAATAATAATTAATAGATACAGTGCACGTAATTGGTTTTTTCTCATATTTTCTCAGGACAGTAAATCAAAAATACCGCATGTAAATTAAAATAGAACTAGAATTATTAATAAGTAATTCACTGGTAATTGCTTAACATTGGATAAAAGGAAGAACAAAAACGGGTTAATCGCACGCTAATTATGATAATTACGTTTCTGTTAATGAATATTATTATTAATCATAATTAGATATTACAGGGACTTATGGTTTGCTTGAGGAGTAACTTTTATTGATTGAGACTTAAATAGAAATAAATAAATAATTATTCGACACAAAATTTTGCATATCAGGAATAGCCCTATTAAGCAAGAATTTACTTAAACATAAATGCTTACACTTACATAAAATATGATTCTTTATCTTCTAATTTCTTTAATTAACATGCCTTTAACTTAGTCAACTCTCTAAACCACACATATATTCAGTTAGTCTACTACTGGTATAGTAATAATAATTACGAGATAAATATAATAATAAAAAGCAATTTAGTTTGATTTTAATGAAGTTGGGCCGCATTTCTTGCATAATGATTATTGATGGCGACACATGGAAGTAATTCCAGTAATAAAATAATCAATGTTATGGATTTCTAAGAAACTCACGAGCGAAGCAGGATAAAAATAATTTCAACTAAAGAAGCAAACGAGCTAAAACTTACTAGACTAGACAATGCACGTGTCCACTCAGTAATACTGTCAGTGACAAATGTTTCATTATTTATAAATGTACAAATAACGTTTTTGGTGCAATTTTACAGCCACAAAGGCGTATCCGGATTGTTGCCAAGAAAATCCTGCATCATTAAAATTACAAGTGTAAATTACCTGCTGAATTTCCTGACTAATAAATAAACTTATAAACCTGTGAGTTGCGAGTTTTCTATTTTGGTTAAAATTTTCTACGACCCACATGTCTTTCTGTTCTCGGGCTCCGCCTTAATGAATCGCACTCACCAACTATAAATTCATTACACAATGAAAAGCGCGATGTTAAAACGATAACAATTAAAATGCAATCAAGGCATGTGCGTGCAAGTAAATAAAATAAATTACCAATGCTTTTGAAATTACGTACGTTATAATTGGGTACAAATTTTCAATAGTCAGTAGATAATGTGTGATTTATACCAGTAAAACCTAGATTATAACGAGATGTGCGAGTATTTCACACGAAGAACCCTCAGATCTTTCCGCGTGCAAAGTCACGTTCGGCACGAGATTAAATACAAAAAAAAAAACGAAATTTGCAACCAACATGCAATATTGTGTTTCTTCATCGACGCGAACCGCGCCCTTTCCAAGAGGATAATTAAATGTAACTTCCAATTGGACGGTAATCACCAAAACTACCGATAGCGCAATTAGCAAAAGTCTTCATTCTGTTAAATACACGACCATAATGTGCATGATGTTGCAAGGAGATAAATTATCATCGCTCCCTGTTTCGTGCCACATTGCATCGGTTTGGAATTTATATGCAATTTATTTTAACGACGATAAATCTCAATTCCAAGATACGAGAATTATGAGATGAACAAAGAGTCACTGTTTGCCAAACAGAGAAAATTATTAACGGATGTTTATTTACATTTACACTTTGGCTTCCTAAAGTACCTTGCGGGCTTTTGCAAGATATCATTGACTAGATCGAATGTATAATTTTGTAACGACTTGATACATGCGTTGCATTAGTGTGGAATTACGTTTCCTCCTGTGGTTTAAGGCTAGAAGGGAATTTTCATTTGAGGCTCTAGAAATCTCATTTCCTTCTGTCCAGCAACTTAATTTTTTTAAACTAGAGCAAACTATTTCATTGAACCATTTTCAAAATTCTTCTATCTGAAACAATCTGAGCAATTCAGATCTGAATTTATGATTCCCTCCCAGCCAAATTCATAATTGTTTATTTACCTAGCACTCTGTCACGGTACACCTGTTTTCAGGCTTGCTATGGCACTCCATACATCATGTAAAGTGTTATCATAAAAGTGGATCGGTACACACAGCTACTCCACAAAACAAGTTTCCTTCATAAATGTTTTATCAAGTGAAATACTTATAAAATTCCATCATTATAATCTTCATAGAGAAGTATTTTCCTGGTATAATTACAATGTGGAGTCCAGAACTAACAGGTGTGCAACCCGAGATAATTCCTATAAAATTCCTTTTTTTAATCTATTCAACGGTTCTTCATTCTGCACAATAATTGGCGAAGTTCTCTGGAATGTGTAACAACAAAAAGCATACATGACTTACACAAAGTTCGACCTAAAAATTTCGAGTTATACCCGTTCAGAAGAGGCAGCAATCAAAAACGTAATTACTTACTTAACGTGCAGAATATCGATTATCATATTTTCGCTGTTATGGTACTTAATTATTGTTTTAAGCAAGTTTGCGGGTTTTGATGGTAATGAACATCCGTTTCGGGTGGTCGAAAAGTGGTCAGTACGACTTTCTAGTGACTTCTTTGGATATGAATTTGAACGAAATATGTACGAGACAAGTAGAATCTTGAGAGTTCTGACCTTACAGTTTCAGCCATCTATGGTCGGTGGATTTCTCAACGCATTTCTTGAAAATTTTTCCCTAGCGGCTTTGTTTTATTTAAATTTAAAATGTGACAATGCTTGCACGCCTACAATAAGTAATAGAACATGACTTGGACTAGACCTCAATCCATATAAGTAAAATTTATCCAACATCCTTTGTGTCAAAGCAGGTGACAAATCATCTTTAACACCTTTTGACCCCAAATCATCTCTTATTCAATAGGTGGTGATTTTAAATTAATCATTACTGACATGTACATTATGGCGAAAAAGGTTAATAGAAAGGCACTAGTGGAGGTTACTAATTAAGACTATGACGAGCATTTTTGAAAAAAATCGGACTACGCAAATTTTGCCATAAATCGAAATTCGAACTGAAAACAATTATTATATAAGAATAATTTGTAGTCAAATCACCTCGTGGTTGAATATTTAATAAAACAGTTATTTTTACGAGGTTGAAGTCTGCAATGATTATTTACTCGTCTAGCTGCATTACTGCATTTGTAATGAAGCAGCAAAATTAATGTGAGAACTAGTGGGATGTGAATGGTGCTCTTAAATAGACATTATTTCAAATTCATCAAATGCAAACAAGTTCTAAAAATAATCGAAATTGGTTTGAGTCAAGGTGTCCATAACCATTTCTGTTATGGTTAATGACAGCCGTCGGAAAAATTGAAAATAAATTTGAGCGGCGCTCCTCTCCAAAAACACAATTTTGCTGCCTCGGTCATGATTATATATCATTAGTCGAATTATTTTTAAATGGTTCTAACGGTAACAAATTAAATCTTCCGTATAATAAATGCCACAAGAATCTCCCACACTCTGTTATAAATCAATTGGTCGAGACTGGAATTGATGAAAAATCTGTTTTACTTCGCAATTCATGGGGAGCAGCAGATAAATGTCGTGTACCAGCAAAGAACCCATATAGTGGCGCAAAATAATATTCGACAGTATTTATGATCGTTGCACAGCAGTGAACTGTAGCAATTATTTATTAGAATCGTAACTTGCATTAGTGTAGCTGTAATGAAGAAAATTTGAGGTGGACATTTGCGTGGATAAATCAAAGCTCACGTGGCAAACTTTGTGGAGTGATAATTTATGAAGATTACGAGACGACGGAAAAATCGAGAGGGAAGCTATAATTAAGACGAAAAAATATAGGAAGATAGCAAGGTTACCTAACGCACTTGACGCAGAACAAACGGTTATTAAAATGAATTATGAGTCTATTTAAGCGCAAAAATTATAATGTACGTATCAATTTTCTCATAAATTAACCGATAAATGGGACCAGCGTGTGTTATAAATGTATTATTACAACGCCTCGGGACTAGGAAGTTCGTCAAATTCTTGCCTCCAATTAAAATCAGGAAGTACAATTTCATCACAGCTTTTACTGTCGCTTCTACACTACCTCATAAACTTAAAAAATACGGCTCGTAAATCGGGAAAATGCGACAAGCTTTACCTGTAAATAAAACTCGAACTTCATTATCGAAAACTGCATCTAACAACGATAAAAATAACCAGTTTCATAAATTTATGATCGTTTTGTTTTATTTTTATTCCTTTTTGTGGCCATTAAATTAGAAACTCTCACCTGAAAAACAAGCGGTAAGAGCAATTTCTTTCATTGTCGTCTACGGCGGGGCTTCCGCTATTTACAAAAGGAAATTGTGTGAAGCTTTCAGGACGCCTGAAAAAACCGGTAATGATACTGAAGAGGCACGATGAGATTGTAAAAGCGAAGGACGGTATTAATAATATTTAAGATTGGCAATAATTTTAATTGAAATGCGCCGATAAAAGTAAAAGGAAAAAAGATTCCTTCGGCAAGGATTTCTTGTGGATTACATTTCTTCCTAAATATAATTCAGGTAAATGACGGTTCAAATTGCACGGTACGCAGATGAGGATGAAGTCTTCATTAACGAAGAAAAAACTTAATGATATCTTTGCAATGATGAAGAGTTCAAATAAATCGATTCCGAGAGATATGCAAACTTGGGAATTAAATAGTATAATTAAATTCAGATACCAGGTTAAAAGGATGTAGCTGCACTGAGGAATTCCAATGGCAATTAAAGTAAATTCAAAAAATTTAGCCGCAAAAATCAAGAAAATTGTTAGTAATTATGATAATAATATCTTTACCCAAACTGTCCTCGGAATTTCAGAGAAAGTCCAACTTCTGCTCCGCTGAAAATACCGACTGTGCCACGAGGTCGTCGCGAAAATTTTCCCCAAATAAAACTACTGGATATTTATGTTGGAACTACGGAATAAATTTGTTGAGCACGAAGAATTAATTTAATTACCTGACAGGTGTCACGAATTTTTCTACACAACAGACTAATAATTTGGAGAGAATATTCAGACATAAAAATTAAAGCCATATGGTTATGAAGTGGCAAATTGAGCAAAAAATCGGCCCATTAGCTTTTACATAAATATCGAATTTTATAATCTGTTGTGAATATTTCGACTGCCATAAATATCAGAGACAAATGGAATTGCCGTTTTACGCCCGATTATAATATTTCGCAAATTAAAAGCTGTGCCACAGAACCATATAACAGTATGTTCCTCAGGTCCCAAGCACATTTGCATCACTCATTGTCGTACGGATTTCAATTTAAGCCACATACTCAGCATAAATTTTCCTTCAGCAACATTACTGAGATATGTTTAATTACATTTCCATGTTTCGATTGTCATAAAACAAATGTTTATAGTTTTCAACTTTAGCGTGCGAAAATTAATTTCCATGTTTATTAAACGCGGAAACGGAATAAATTTTAAAAATTTTCTCTCTATTAAGACGTTTTTCTAGAAACTGTTTAGCTCATCTGCAATATCATAGGTTTCATTAATAATTCTCGTAGTTCATTAATATTTAATGACGAAATAAATCATTTGCACAACTGCGAAATTTTGAAATATCTCTCGTGTTTTTCGGTTTTAATGGTAATGACGAGTTGGCTTTGCATTCAGCAGTTTCGAAAATTTAGGAAAAGTGGGAATTTTAATTTCGCGGTCCCCTGCTGTTCCAGCGGCGCAGTTTCTTTTGAAGTTGATGGCCCAGGTCTTTCGCGAGTCCTTCAAATCCGGATTTGCCATGAATTAGACAGACGTGATTCATTTATTAAGATGATACATTTCTCTACCTCAGATGGCGGTCCAAGGTTAAGATCTGTCTAAAATCACGACTTTCCCAGTTAACAATTCTAACAATGCAGTTTTTGTACGGTACGTATCGCCCTTGAGTATTTTGTTCGGCTATTATTTATTGTTCGCAATGATCAATCGTTTTGAAATTGATTTTGTGTTGGTCTACACGGGCGCGCATTACAATAATCGTTTTGTAATAGTTGTGACGGTGTCATTACACGTTTAGTAAGCATTGTTGGCGATTTGTTTTACTTTTGATGTTGTCTTGTTCATCATCTATCAAATTCGGACAGATTGGGAACGCCGAGATAAAAATGAAGTCTTTGGAATCTTAAACAGATGTCGTTGCTTAACGAGTTTTGTAACACACCACGTTTTAATTATTTATGAAATATAAATCAAGGATAATAGTTTATTGGTACCTTCGGGGACGCCGCTGCACTTAATTCTCATTTAAAGTCTTTTCTTTATTTTTTCTTTAATTAGTCCTCAGATTCCAGAGACGTTCTCCGCCAAATTTACGACGAGGTCGTGTTAAAAATTCAACAAAGCTGCATTTTGGAATGAAAAAACCGCACAACTTTCCCACAGATCCTCAAAAATGTTATTGTCTCTTTGTGGTTCTCGCCAGGCGCTCAAATTCGTGGAATTCATTTAGAAATCGTGATACCCGCAATTGTAACTGAGTGGGTTAGGAGGCGCCGGATTATTCCGGGTCGCTCCGGGGTCTCCATCATTTTGTCACATGATTTAGCAACACGTTACGAAAAACACTTTTGACCGAGGACGAAGGTCAAAGCTAACAGGTTGTTTCCATGCAGTAAACATCGCAAATCCTCGCTGTCCTGTTCCGGATGGTGGGCAGAAAAACGAGAAAAAGACCATGTTTATTATATCCATAAACATGTCACATATCGTTTTTTGTTGATTGTTTCGTTATTCACAACCGTTTAGATAATGGTTTGTCGCGAAGGTAAGCTGGTATGCGGATTTTGGAAGACATCCGACCAACCTTCGACAGCGTTGGTAGCGTACAAGATTTACTGTTAGTCATACGTGATATATTGTTTAAAAAAGCGTAAATTATGTTGGCTAGGCTTTGTAACGAGTTTTCTTTGAGATTATGCTGTGACATAATAACCCAGTGACTCAACCAATTTATTTCAGTTCTTACTGGCGCCTACGGAATCATCTTGAATTTAGACAAAGGCATAAACTCATAAGAACTATAATTAATTAGTAAAAATAGAGATTACTGATTTCGCAAGAGTGACATCAGCTATGGACAATTGGGCTTAGTCAGCGAAGGATGGATTTTAGCCCACCTGCATAAGTTATGATAGCAATAATACGATCCACTATTAAACTTGAAAGCACTTTGCTCTACAATTTTGCAATTTGGTAGAGTTAATACACAACTCAAAGGTATTGACTTCCATTAATTTTATAGCTGCAGCACAAAATTTACCAAAATTTCGAATTTTAGTGAAGAATGTCCGAAATGTTGTCTTGGTCTTATAAATTAAAATTTCTAAAATTTGTGTCGTTCGTTCTACAATTTTGCAAATTTGCAGAGTTGATATACTACTTCAAAATAGTAACTTTCCCCAATTTTATAGCACCACCATTAAAATTACCAAAATTACGAATTTTAGTAGAGAAGTCGAAAATTTTTGCTTCATTCATTAAAATTAAATTACAATTTCCAAAATTAGTGCCTTTTGCTCTACAATTTTACAATTTTGCAAAGTTAATACATATACTATTCAAAAATAATAATGTTTCTAAATTTTATAGCTGCAGTATTAAAATTTCCAAAACGATTAAAATCTTGCAATGCAATGTAAAATCCAGCAGAACAGAGAATAGTTAAATGTACATACTATTGATTCCGAGCATCTTATTCTTCGACGATAAAACCATATTAACATTACAAATAAAAATCTCGTTAACAATTCAATAAAGCTGTTTACAGTTTTATTGGTCTACAAATATCTTGTAATCTTCAATTATATTATTGTTGGTAGCACACGCTGATCCTCTCATATTAACCTTTAATAGTATTCCGATTTAATGAGCTTAACGGTAATCTGCAGACATAAAACAAGTAAAACATCATCCCATCATAATGACAGCATTATTTATTTATAACTAGATTCCACAATTACTATAATACTGTAATTTTTTATGACGTTATCATTTTTGCAGTAATTGTTCTCATGCCAATAAACCTTGGCTTACCATCTGGCCATAAGCCAAGTCAATCATACAACTAATAATTACCAAACCCTATCAAAATTATGACTCAGGTGTTTTACCGAGAAGTGATAAAAATTCCTTTTCACCTTTTTTGTGAAACTGTCCAAACCGCAATTTGCATTTTTTTTCTTATCAGAGAGTACTAATTATATTTTCGTGTAAGTCTGACAAGATCGGTAATGGTAGAGCATCTAGATGAAGGCCGTCAAGATGCATTAGTGTTCCTGGTATATGATGCCTTAGCCTACAGACATAACTGACACTAAATTTCCAAGGTTGAAGAACCATGTCAATAGTTTCACGTCTGACACAATAAATAAAATTTAATCGTTTGTTGACCTAACAGTCATCTCATCATTAAAACGTGTTAATTATCGTTTTTGCATGTTTAGTGTGTAATTTATTGTATAGATTTGATGACACGTTAATATTGAAATGCGCTTTAAGTGGACACCGGACTGTCCATACTCCTTCGTTTTTTGACGGGTTTTCCATCGTTGCCACCAAGGCGAAATTACTTGAGTAATTTTGCGACTAGGACAATGATTGGATTAGCCCGTCAGGGTTCTCAGAAGTGGAGTTCCTAGAAGCAAGTTGGAAATTAAAATTTACTTTTACCAACGATGTGTAATCTTGCAATGTATCAGTGGCATTGTAAATTGTAATAATAAGCAGTTTTATCGTTTTTATGCTAGTTTAGTTAGTGATTTTATAATTTGATTTGCAGTGGAGGTTCCTGGAGGGTATTAGGCGTATTGTAATTAGTATTAAGTACCGGCTGTATACATTTAAATGCAGACTGTGTGGTATGATTTATACTTATCCGAAGTGTAGTCAATAACTCATTTATAAAATATTCTCAGACTATTTGATAAAATACATCGTTATGTATAACAGCAAGAGCGCCTACGAAGAATTAAAATAAGCCTTTATGTGCAGTTAATGACGAGACAGTTTTGCTACTCGCTAATTGCAAATCTTTATGACAAAACTTCTTCGTCTCTTTGATTTGGCGTTTTGAACTCTTTTTAAACAATAGTTCCGCTTTATTGCGGCATACGTCAAATTACAGTTGCTTTCCCTGCTTATTGAATATATTCGCACAATTTTCCGACATGTTCAGTGAAGTAAAACCTTCATAGTAGGTCTGTAATAATAATAAATGGTCACACGACCAAGACGGTTATTTTATTTATGCATGGCAGTATGATTAGACAATACAGTTTTCCCAGCGTTAATCTCCATCTCCAGCGACACGATGATAAATAGATAAGATAATTGCTGGATAAGAAGTATTTATGGGTGATTGCAAGAACCGCGATGAAGCATTTTTCCAAAAGGAGGCAAGCAAACGATAAATGTAGTAAATTATAAAGAAGCAAACCGCCCCATATGTGAAAAAGTGCAATCATCAGCGATAAAACACTCCAATTTAATTGCAATTGCTCGTCGTAAAATTTATTGCGCAATTTTCGGCAATTGCATTTCTTGCACGATTCGAAAATTCAAGTGAGAACTGGGACATCAATGTCGGACCGCTGTACGTTATTACAAGGCGTAAAGGATTAGCACGAGCGTTATACGTTGTAATGTTTTAATGGATACACATTATAATATTTTCGCATTATTTCGCACAGCTTGAAACAGCACAGGTGCGGCCAACAATGGATTGCATTCGGAATTTCATAATAGAGCAGCTAGACTAAGTGCAATTTATCCGGGATGATTCAACTTTCTTAGGTGAATTCGCTCGTGTAAGCAATCTGTAATGTCAAAATCGCATAAATTTCGCTCCGACACAAAGAGAAGCAAACTTCCACAAAAACACAAAAACTTACACTAGTCATTATGTAATTCCTAGAAAATTCACCAAAGTAGTACGAGTGTACTGTTAGGTAACTATCATAACGACGCTTTATCTTTCCGCTTCTTGTAAAATTTTTGTAATGGTAAAACCGTGTCGTATATTACGTGGTCGTGGTAAACAGTAGCGGATCATTTGGTTAGTGTCGTACTAAGAATTTTAGAACAAACCGACCTGTCAGCGGACAATGTAATTAAAATTTATTGTGGTTGCTCTAGATTGTGACTGGCGCAATTATTGCTTCGTGTTATTAGTTTTTGGAAAAACCGCAAAGAGAAAACAATGCAACAACGAATCAAACTCAAAATGAGAAGGAAGATATTTTAGAAAAAAAACTAGAATAAACGCTTTTAAGTAAGAACATATAATAAAAATTGCTGCTGAAGAAAGAGGAACGAAGATAAGAAGATATTTATAATATAATTAGTCTTTAATAAAATAAAAAAAATTAAACAAATCTACCATCACATAAACTTAAGTATAATTATTTTCGCTTTTGTCTAAAAGCGTTTTTGTGCTACTTACAAAAAAGTCGAGACGGACAAAAAGTGTGATAAACACATTAGAGAAAAAAATTACAACTTGGTTGAGAATCGGTAGTGTTTTGATGTGTTTTGGTGAATGTTTAAGTGCAGGAAACAATGACCTATCTTACAAATTTGTACAATTTTTTCACACATCACAATAGATAGATAGATATGTTTATGAATTAATCCTCAAAGCTATTATTTCTAGTTTTACGTGGATTATTTACAATATCGGAAAGACAGTTTAAGTATTTTTCAGACTAAATTTTCAAGTTTTTCAAACAGATCGAAACATTTTTTAATTTGACATACAGACATATTATGTCAAGACAATCGGGCTGTATAACTCATTTTTATAGTAATTTGATTCCTCTTCTATTTCCATTTTATTTTATTTATGGTGGACATGCGAACGCCCAAGCAATTTTACACAAACTCAAATTTACGACCCAACCGCTAGCTTACGTTACGTTATGAATTATGATTGATTACTTTTTTATAGGTTTTGTTTATGCTTTCTTAATCACAATAACACAATAAGCAACATTGTGTCTTGTATAGAGAACCGTTTATGGTTTTGAAGAACAGAAATGTGCAATAACCTGCCGTGGTATAATTTATAGCCGAGTAAATTTAAGCAAATTTTTGTGCGTCGATAAAACGATTTTAGAAATTAGAAATAGAGAATGTCTGAAAGGTTTTGTAGTAGTAACAATAAAGATAAAACACAAACATCATTTTATTGCAATAAAATTCCATATTAGTTGGTACTGCTTGGGTCGTCTTTTTAGTACCAGTGCTATTGTTTCTTTGTACAAAAAAGCCTATAAATTATTGTTCTTCTTAGTTTCGATTTCGTAATAGAACACCTTTTGTGATATAAAGTTGTGACGCTTTAACCTGGAAGGATAATAATAGTCTTTGTGGTAAGAGTCGGAAATAGTGTTATTTCGTAATGAGAAAATTACGTCTTATCTCCGATAAGAAAATAAACGGAAAGGCGTCGCCACGCTGTCTATTTTAGTTTATCACGAGCGGCATCCTTCCACTAATGAGTAATGTCTACTAATGACACATTCATTCATAAGAGTGTCATCGTCAAGTTCAAGGACTTTTCACATTGTACGTGATGTCGCGCCGCAATATCCCGTGAAACTTCCTTAGATATTCCAGTTAAAATTCCAGAATGTCGTTGTCCTGAAGCCTCTTGTTGCATAATCGCCAAGATAGCTCCATTCAACGAATTAATTAAAGCGTCAAAGTGAACGACGGACAGCGATTATTGCGTCAAAACGCCAGAAAGGCTTAAAGTCGGCATTAATATTTCGATAAACATCATCTATTTATCAAAAGCATCATCTAAATTGAGTTTGTAAACCCGGCGTGAGTCATAGGGACGTTTTAGGTCAATGATGATGGTTATGTTCTTCATTACAGGACAATTGCACATCATTAACTCTCAAATCTGGTTACCAATTCAGTGGGTCAAAGTTAAAAGCTCTTAACTACCAACGTTCGGTAACCTCGATATGTCGTTTTCTTTAACGTTAAATGGGAAACAATATGGCGAAATTATTATCGGTCCAACGTTTGCAAATAAAGTTGTCTGATTGTACACGGTCATAAATAACACGCGACTGTCGGCTATTATTGCAATATAAACATATCTATACTTCACGAACACATTATTAGTTTCATTACGTTGGCTAAATATGGACATTTCGACCTGGTCGGCCCTTTTCCTTAAGTATGATTTTCAAATTGAGTAACCGTAATTACTTGGTATAAATCACCGAGAACAAGACGTTTGATCCACCATTTACTTTGCCATAATAAGATTCCTTTCTTGAAACACGAGTATCGGTTTATCTCGTACTGGTTACCATAACTCTCATTTTCTTAATTTCACACTTGGAAACGAAACTAATCGAACCACAAAAACGGAATATGAAATATAAAGCGTTCAAATATTGTAGACAAGAATTTATTGTAACATTTTTAGGAGTACTATTATTATAGAGCTAGTATCCTAATTGGATACAAATAGTGCTAAAAACGTGAAGCACGACAACGACAATTTGTACTGTATAAATCGTTTATTAATAATTATAATCGTATTTTTCAAGGTGGTTGTTTACACTGCAATTTCGTGAAAAATGCCTAGTACTAAAAATAATAACATGTTGAACAAGTGGTGTATTAGAAATATCTGCAAGGATATTTTATAATTTGCATGTTTGTACGTAATCATGAATTTTAGAAAATGTGGGTAATCACGAAGAAGAAAAATCAACGTCGTGATTGTTACTCTAGCTCCTTTCGCAAACCCCAAGATTTTTGGAAACTGCACAGTTTTGCAAAAAATTTAACTTGCAACACACTAGATTATGTTGTCAAGTCAAGTGTTGGCTTGATTATTATTCAAACCTTTTGTTATGATTGCGATTTAATAAGAAAAGTCAAAACAATCATAATTTGTCTCCGTTCTGATTAAACAACAAAATGCGCAATGCAATTAAATTGTCAGCGAGCATTTCTGATTACAGCGAGACCTAACACAACAATAAATAATAATAATTAATAATACACCGACTTAAAATAGATTTCTAAACAGGTGTTGCGACTTTTTCTGCACAAAATTATCATGTGTAGGTAGATGTTCTTATATTTGCATTAGTTTAATTGCATCACAGTTAAATCCATACATTCTCTCGAACTCTCACCAATTTCATAAACTCCATAAATCCAACCGAAAATTGCAGAGGTTACGTGTCATCTCGAGGTTTGCGACATAATAAATAAGTCTGAAAATCGGCACCGTGATTGTAAATCTTTCAACAAAAAATTGGTAGTGATGCTTCAGGCAGACATTTTATTAAAAATTTATGACTGGGTTATCTCCTAAAATAAAATTGAAAGATAATCATCGGTTGGAAAATCTTTTATTCAAGTAGCTGTCAGACAGAATGCCGACCTTAAAATTTTTGAAAAAGTGCGTTAGAAACTCGATTTTTATCATGACCTGGTCTAATGTTATTTTTCTTGGAGTGTCGGAGTCAAGGACAGGCTGCAAATATTAAATGAAAAAAATTACGTTGCAAAATAGATGTTACTTAATTATGATAATAAAGTCTTCATTTTATTGACTCGTCGCAACCTCAAACGGATCATGAGATTTTGTATTGTAATAATGTTTACTTTTGATTAGAGAAAGAACTGGTATGTGTCAGTCTGTGACATTGATTTACAGAATAATTAATTAGGCAATAAAACAAATATTGTAATTAATTGTTATTAAAAAAACTTAACCTTACTTGTCTGTTCTGAGGTGTAAAAAAAAGTAAGCCTAAAAACATCAATGCCGATAGCTTTCATCGTAAAGATATATTCATTTAAGTGGCACAAAGGCTGATTAATTATGTAAATGATGACCGTAGGTACTCTTCAGTAGCTACTATAATATATGACTTGGTAATTAAGTCACCGTTTGATTTTTCAGTCAATTCTCTCCACGTAATCGCAATGGAATTCTATTTTAGTTGTCCACCTTGTGTCTGCACGGAAGATTTAATTTGCTCCGTTTAAAATTTTCTATCGTGTTAACCAGATTGTCAGGTATTTTTACAGTGATGGTACGTAATGGGGAAATATTTACACTGTTGCAATTACTAGTTACAACATTCTGATACCTCAAACATTCCCATTAATTAAAGCAAATTAATTAATCTACCATGCCGGTAATTGAACACATAATATTTCTAAGAAAAGAGCTCGATTTACCAATTAGACAATAAAAACGTTCACAACAGCGACCATACTTGGAGGCTTAACCGACCAACGTGACATGCATCTCGTGTCAAGAGACCTGATGAAGTAAGTGCCCAAAGAATAATCCTCTAATAACAGTTTAGATGGTCGTACATAACCAAAGGAATTTCGCTCATCGTCTTTTTAGTTGCAAGGAAGTGGATTATTCAAATTCTATCGAATGAACCTTTACTGTAATCCTTAATATAGCGATTTTTAATGCAAAGATGACCTTTCGGATGGAAATTATTTATAGTGCATCTAGTAATTAATTTCCAATATGTTGATAATTCAGAAAAATCTGATACCATCTTTGTTTGTACTTCGTACATGGATGTAGAAACTGTATCTAATTGTTCTTAAATGAGTTTGCCATGCAACGTTGTTCTAAAAATGTCCAGCTTCTTGGAATTAATCAGTTCTGCCGTGGTGAAGCAAGCTTAGTTATCATTAATCAAATGGAAACTCGGATTTACAGCACAGAATGGAATTTAATGCTAAATACGACAACGCCACTCATTAACACCAACACTATCTAAATTAAATCTCACGAAAAAATCGTAAAAGTAGAAATTTTTAAGTTGACTAATTTGTAACTGTCGTATTACTGCTGAGTTTTTTTCACTCGCAAACAAGTCGTACAAGTTACTTTTTTTCTTATTGTAAATAGTACCTACCCGGAAATAAAACAAATGAAATATTTGTATCAATTTAAATCAGTGGTCACAGGACTAGGAAATACAGGGCGATAGAAACAATAACATAATAATGTGTTGGCGTGTGGGCAGTACCAATTGATTCTGGGTGGTTTATTCGAAGACATAATTCTCTATTGTGGTACTGTGTTACATCATCCTGGTACTAGTCGTGAGTGGCTTATTTATTACAGTTTTCTGAAAAGATAATAAAATATAAATTTTATAAGATTGCAATTTCTTCCTGTAACTTTTGATGTACTGCTTTAATGGCTCAAGTTTTAGATTCCTATTTGATTTAGATTTGTTAAAAAACTATCGGTACCTTTTTTCATTTTTTTAAGGTGCTTTTTATATTAATATTTTTCATTTAACCAAAATTTGAAATTATTTATTAAAAATTCAAAAATAGAATAATGTATGTAAAAGGTGCTGCAGTAAAAAAAGTTCAATAGACATTTTGAAAAATTTTAAAAAAATATTGCAAATCTTATTGTACTTATATCAAGGCCGCCAACATTTATGGTCACCTCCTAATAGTAATTTGGATCACAAGGCCGGAAAATGCTCTTTTGGAAATCTGAGTAAAGTTTCGAAGACGAGGCGGAGCCGAGTCGTAGCAACACGAAAACTTCCAAAAAAGCATTTTCCAAAAGCATTTTCGGACGTGTGATCTACAATATTTTTTAGGTCAACAAAATTTAAAAAAATCAAAAAAAAAATCTGATCTAGTGACTTTTACTCTTTAAGGTTGCTCTCTTAGTAACTATTTTGTAAATAAAACATTCTGACCTCATTTAAAATACTTCGACAGACTCCTATGTCAATTGATGACAGTGGGATACCAACCGGTAAACAAGAAAATAACTAGTTTCTTTTTTGGTGGTCTTTATGTTTCCAAAAACGTTAAAAAAGAACGGCGGCCTAAAAATACCATTTTATTTCCAATCATGATTGAAGCTTTAAATGGCTTATTTTCAACTTTCGAAAATCAATCAAAAAATTAATTCAAAAGTTCCAAACACATACTTACACACATATATTGAAAAAATTTAAATTGACATACTATTTTAATCACAATCATGACTAAAATTTTAATGACTTATTTTCCAATGCTTGTTTTTGTTATTCAAAAATTGGAGGGCGGATGTTCGATGGATTACGGTATTTAATTTTCGGCAGACTTTTTGTGCGACTCCTAATCTAAATTAGGGATAATCTTTTTTCAGGCCAATTTAGTCCTTATTGGGACTACTCAACTGATAAGAGTTGAATTAAAATTTAATCTCAGATCAATTAGGCGTTCTTCATTTTATTTTGACTATTAAGAAAGCAAATGCGGTAGCTTTTGAGACTCTCGCACAATTAAATTAATTAATCTGCACAGAGCAAAAAGTTTGTAACAGACGGATACCGTTAAGCTGCACAATAAATTACAATCAGTATTAATTTAAACGCGTTTATTTTGTTCATGAAGACAACAGCCTCTTCTTCATTGAATAAAACCAACAAAACTGTTTAAAGTCCTAGCTGCATATCACCTTAAGCCGATTACACACGTCATGAGAAACTTAAAGCGGATCTTGCAGCACAACACGCAAAACTTTTAATTCCTTGCACATTAATTTTTGCGTAAGCATATAATAACTCTACTGTGTCGTCTGTTACATCGTGATTTATGCATTATCGCTAATTACACAACACATTATAACACCTCCTCTTCACACCACCTGTTGGAACATTAACTTTTCTTGTTGAGTCTAGACAGTAGCAGCGCTGGCCATCAAAACATTCCTATAGAACGAATTTACGACATGATACCCCTCAATAGATTGAAAGTTGTACTTCTTTGTATTGATTAAATTTAATTGAAACGTAAAAGGTCAGCGTAGTACAATGGTAAGATACACCTGATATGACTGTTCTCCCTTCAGTATCAATTTGCTTAGAAAAAATTGATTGACAATGGCACCCCAACTGGTAAACATTGTTATTTGGCCTTGCGTGGTAAAGTAGAACAGAATGATTTTACAATAATTAATAATTTTGCGCATGTAGAACACTACTTTGATCTATCGATATGGTTCATTATGTACAGATTGTCTTAATTAAATCTGGTATTTTATGTAACGTGGTCGCGAAAGACAGATCTAGGTTCAATTTGTCAATTCGATTAGAGGAGGCGCCGGTCCTTTCCTGCTGTGAAGACCTTGTGACAGTTATCTAGTGTGTCACCGAATAAAATTGCATAAAATTGCACCCACTCAAAATAAAGTACTCTCCTACACAGCTTACACATGTATTTGTCTTGTAGCGATGATAATCGGTGAACGGCATTCAAAGTTTTTATGAAAATTCCGAGTAAGGTCAGCAAGGCCACCCGCGTTTATTTATAATCGCAACTAATCTATTAAGTTTGCATAAATCTAGTCTAGCGAGTCTCATTTAAACATTAATTGTCTTAACTTGCGGATTATTGCCATAAATGGAGTGTGAAGTTACTTTTAATATTTAAAAAAATGCTTTTAGATTGACCATCGTGCTGCTTCTAACAACCAGAGGGAAAAGCTTCAAGGCTGCTTGATCTTATGCAAATTATATAACTGTTCCACGCTCATAGATAAATAATCACTTCGTACTCGACAGTGCGAAAAATTATTAAATTACATAATTTCCCATCTTGGACGTTACGATTAAGGAATGGCTGATCCGTATCTGAACACGAGCCTCCTTTAATTAAACATGTTTGCGGACTTGCGAGTCACATGAAAGGGTATCTTGAGTCGTGGAAAAGTGTTGACACGACAAGAGGAGATTTTTGATATAATTACTACGATAAATAAGAATTTCCTTGTTTCGACGAAACTGGCGTGAATACAATATTAAACAAAATCAGATAAAGCGGAACAGAAAAAAAAATTATATCGATGTAAATTTAAATTGGTTATCATATTCTATATCGAATATGAAAATACAGTTGTTCTAAACTTGTCAAAATATTTAGATCGATTCGATTGTGTAAAAACCAAATTTACATTTAGAAATTCAAAAATTAATTGAAAGCAGCAACATGCAACATCTTTAAAGGGAAACAAAAATGGAAAAATAAACGCAAAACATGTGTCACAAACGAGGTGAGTTTTTCATGCAGGTGAAATCTGTTCGACAGTTTTTATGCAATGTGTCGTTGGATTTAGTTTATTGCTGGTCCAGGCCCGTCGTAACAAATATGGACAAATTGATTTCCTGCTCCCAGCTACACGGTTGCGCTTTTGAGAAATCTTGACTTGGTAAATGCTTCTTTTATTCTCCATTTGTTTTTTTAAAGTCTAGAAAATCAAGACTATTCTGAAAATTTCAAACTTAAAGTTTTATTAGACTGTTAAACGTCAGTTAATTTAGGGCAATTCTCAAAGGGCAAACATTTTAAAGCTCCGAACTATTAGTTGCTCTATACAGGTATCCCAAAACTCGCGCCCCAGTTTGCCTAAACAAAAAATTGTAACAAAGTATAAAATTTTGCAACCCAATTAAAAATTCATAATTGTACCAGCTGTTCCAAGTGTTTTACTTCTTTGAGGTGACAGTTGTCAAATATTTTTTTATGCTTATAATTTATCAATCTTACTAAGTTTGCCACTTTGTTCTTAATCTCTTAGATAATAGCATATTATAATATCACTTTATTTTGATTGATATCATTAATAAGCAAGTAAGAAAATCAGGTCAATTTAACAATGAATCATTAATTAGTTGTTTCGCTATCATTCCAGACACAAACTTGCATAACTTGCAGTCAGAAGATACAGACAAATATGATCATTTTTCTTAAAACCGGTTAATCCTTGTGTAATTTAGAAGATTTATGGACTTTTTTAGAGATTCCTGTTCATTTTAATGTTTATTATTATTTAATGTGTGACATAACTGGTAATAAATAGCAGACATTGTGTGTATGTATTTATTTAACATTTTCAATGACTTGATGGGGAAATTATGTTCTTGTTAGATCCTCTCATCCAAGCTCCAATTTATTTAATGTTTCTTTCATAATATTGGTCCATGGAATAAAAAGTGCCACATTTAGAACATCCGGTAAGCTCAAGCATATCATTAATAAAGTATGTCTTTGCTAGGTTGACTTCAATGACTTGTCATTTTTTGTGAACCAATTTGTTTAATACGTAGTTAACGCAATTTATTTTTTCTCCTGTAATCCTTGTGTCGCAATTTCGAGATTAGCATCACTGAAAAAATCATCTTTTTGCAATAACTTGATCTTGAACGTTGTCATAAAATATTCCTAAACGATTCTTTGTTGCTTTCGATTTCGTTGTCCACAATACCTAATTAAAAAATCCATACAAGGCAATGTCAACCGAGATAATTAGAATATCATTTAAAGCCTATATAAAAACAACAATTACAATAAAACTGATGTTAATCTGCGATTGCAAAAACTGGTAGCAACTCCCACTTCCGCCAAATTATTATCAGCAAAACCATTGCCAAAATGCGCCTACAGACGACATTGGCAAAAATCATCGCCGATGGAATCGTCAAACCGTTCATGAAAACTTCATGGGGAGCTTTAATTGCCTCCCACGCTAAAGTACCACTATAAATCGCAAGAGTCGTTCAAGCAAGCGCTTATAAGGAAGAAACTTTCACGTTGTGTGTTATCAGATCCCACTTCTGATGTATTTTTATTTTGCTCGTAAATTGTGAGCGGGTCCGTTGAATTTTATGTCTTGCGGGTCCTCCGGCGATAATTGAATAATTTGGCTAATAAACAATACTTTCGCGATAATTGTTTTAAAAAGTGCATTTTAGCACGCGAATTTTGCTGAGTCACAGGTGCAAGATTTATCACTCTATCGATTTTAATCTATACTGGGACGTCGGTTCACGTTGTGCAAAATAATATAAATCAATTATGTTGCGTGTATAATGAATTTGTGTTGCAATCAACGTAAATATTTACAGACAGGAAATTTCTTACTTTATTTATGATTCTGTTCTGCAAGTACCTGAATTGGGCGTCGTTTTGAGAGGTTTTTGTTAATGCACACTATACATTATTCAATAGAGATTTAGTTTGCATATCTAATTATGGAGGCAGACGACCTACGATTTCAATTAACAGTGACTCATTTATTATAATTATTGCTCTATTTTCATTATTTATTCAGACGTAGGTCTACATATCGACTACACTGGCTTTTTTCAATGATTCATAAGGAGTCGACGGGATTTTAGTCCTGTTTTAATGCAGACCACACACGCCACGTTCCTGCAAACGCAGCAACAGGTGATACCTCGCTCTTCCTTTTCTCGGCAGAAAAAGAATTGTGAAAAGTGTATTACATGGATGTTTATTTAAATAAAACTTCAATAAAAGACTCTTTGAAAAACTCCCCGACAAGCTGATTGTCCTTTTAACCAGAGACCGACGTTTTTGTTGTCATCTTCTCTCTAGCCACGTGCTGCTACAAAAAGAGTTTTACAATTCTTTGAATCTTCCGTTATGGTGCTGTTTGCTAACACTGTAAACCTCTTTTATCGTTTCACTTCTTCGGCGTTTTTTCAGTGTAAAAATTAAAGATTAGCCGATAATCTTTTAGGAAAAGTGATTTATTTAATGGCTTAGTGGAATCTAGAGCACAACAAATTTTAACAGGATTGCGATTTTGTAACCAGTTTGACCAAAGCAGGTGCTTGGGAAGACTAAGTAATCAAAATTACAGCCCAGAGCAACTTTTTTTTATAACTTACTTAAATGAATAATAAATTTTTATTAAAAAAGAATAAACAGGAATCTCGAGCTCCCGAAAAGCTCAGCTGATCAAGCTTCAAAATACAATTAATCGTACAATCTACAAGCATTCTCCATCAATTTCAACATCGTAAATAAACGCGCACGGCGATTTAAATTAAAATCTATTTTATTACATTCATTTACAGCCGTGTGCCTAATTAACGAACAATAAAATGAGCACTTTTCAATGACGAAGGACATTTTTTCGTTTGGAAATAAATTCGTGAATTATCTAACTAGACAGAAACTGGACTAGCAGGTTCTCTAAAAAGTGACCATCTTACAATTATCCTCCTACAAACCGCGTAACATAATTCTAATTTGGCCCCTCAAACGTAAGATGCAATAAATAACTAGTTTCACTTATAATTTCGAAATATTTTTAATTCACTGATCCCACAAACCATATGGTAAAATTACAAAATTTTATTAGACGTGCATAAATTCCACCGCGAATTTGCAGAGGTCATTCGGAATTTTTTTCTGAGCTCCTAGGTATCTTAAAACAAAATTTTAATAACTTGAGTTATATATGCCTCAAAAGCACGAATCCGGGCTTTGATAATTAGCGGCTTCTGTTAATAGAAAAAGATCAGTTATAACATCGAAATTAATTTTTAAGCGGTACCATCAACCACCTGTTAACAGTCGGTTAATGTATAACTTAATGAATGTGTAGCAATGGTCTTTAGGGGCCTCAGGTAACATTCTTTCGCTTTGAAAAATTTAATTGAAAGGAGGCTTCCTGAGTGCTCACTGAAATATCCAAAACTAAACTGTTTTGACTGAAATTAACGAGTTCAAGGCGTGGATTACACTTTTCATAGCACCGTAACACGCAATAAACAAAGACATTGAGAACGTGTTGCGGGTAACACCACAGCTAAGTTAATTGAAAAATTATGAATATGTCTTAAGACCTGTAATTAGTGTTTTTTCTAGGCATTTCCTGAGTACGGTATTATTATATTAAAAATAAAAGAGAGAAAACTGGTTCGGTAGCACCTATTCTAATTAAAGTGTCTAATAATATGTCTCTGCAATAGCAATTTGATAGCAGCCACGCTTAACGTCCATAAAATGTCGAAATCGAATTACGACAACTTTGTTGTCGCTAAAATTGGATCGATGAATAAAAATCTTGTTCTGCTCTGCAATTATCCACATCATCACTCATTGGAGTAATTTGTTAATTTATGCTCAAACAAATGATACGGACGACTTTTTAGACTCTGATACGGATCTCAAATGTTATACAACTTTTGCATAGAAAGACTTGTCCGGATTTAATTGGTCGCCGGTGAATTAAATTGCAAATTTATTCGATCTGCGCTTTCATGTATCAATTAGCGGAAGTAACCTTTTATTTTCACTCAAAATGAGCATTTTCCAAGTATCATTCTCGATCAACTCCTACATAGTTTCTCGTGGCGCAAATTACAACAGTGCCAACGAAACTGGAAATACATCACGTCAAATATGATTTACTGCTAAGTTCTATTTACATAATTTCTGAAAGAATATCTAAACAAATCAATCTACTGTATGAGCCAATGCATCTTATCAGATGGAGGTAATTCTAACCCATTTTGATGCTATCACTCAATTCCTACAATTCCTACGTTTTCACTACTATTCTTAATTATGCAGTGATTAATTCAATTCAGCGATAAAATCTTTACAAATTCTTTAGAGACGATCATGTTACAAAATTACAATAATTTATGAATAGATTTGCATGGAATATGATCATCACAATGGCCATAAATACCGTTTTTTCTGACCCGAAATCGAGTGAAACTTCATAAAACTTTGATTAAGATATTTAAATTAATTCACCGACTTGTCACATTTTTACGTTTACGTCCCAAGAGAAAATGCAAGGTCAAGTTTTACAAAAACTGAAAGATAATGTTAATTAAAATTAATGAGTTTGATATGGATATTGAGAACTTCACACAGTCCGAGTGTTTTTCTTTAAATTGCGGGCGATACCAATCGGCAATAATTCAACTTCGCGGCTTGTAATTATCGACAGTAGCAATGCCCAAGTTTCGACATTGTTGTCTAATTTACCAGTTGTCAAAATGGACGGGAATTAATTACCGAACTCTTAAGCTCGTATAAATCTATGTACGTTGATAAGCCCTACAGCTAATCTCGGATTATCAAATTAAATAGTTTGACAATAAATTACAAAGATGACCACACACTGTCATTGCGCTTACAAAACAGGATGCCGAAACGTGTAACTATCAATCTTATAGTTGCTTAAAAATAAAATTTTGCGACACAACTCGACCCACAATGCAGAGTTTTCCTTTCCAAACAACTTAATTTGTAGCGGCGACATGCGGCATCAACACTTTAATTAGAATCGTCACTATAAAAAGGTGATTTTATTACTTCTTTTTTATTACTTCTTGCAGTATAGAGAGATTTTGGCGGTGAAACAACCAGAATTTATTAGCTTGTCTAGTACGTGAATTATACGTTCTTTCTGTAAGTTTCTTAATTAATCTTCTTCTTGGTGTGACGTAAAGCAATTTTTTAGATACACCCACGTTTAAAAATCGAGGTCTTTCACTAAGGTTTGTCGGATTTGTTATTAATTATTATCATTTGCATATTGCACTAATAATTCTAAAGGACGAAGTGTTTGTTGTCGGGTTGCCAAGAACACTCCGAGATTATTGCAACGTTGTCGCAATTATAATAATTAAAAATTATACCCGTGTATGGTTTACGATCGCTATAAATCATGTTTGTTTTTTAACGAAAATTCTAATGATAAATCAGGTGGAATTAGAAAATGTAATTGTAAAACCGGTAGCTCGTGAAAAAATGGCCATAAAAAGTACGAAAATATGTATTAATAATGCAATAAATTAAATGAACGTCGTAGTAGCTGAAACAAGTAACCAGTAATTTTGAACTTTTACAAAAAACGTGCGTCTCATCAAGTTTATGATCCGCTTAAGCAACCATATCACCTTTTCCTAGTAATGGTACACCACCTTCGTTTTGCATATCTCATTATAAACCATCTTCATTTAAAATCTGTTCATTTATTTCTTCAGTTGTGTAGGTTTTTATGACCCTTGGAACTAATTAACTGATACAAGCTATTGTAATAAGGTAGATGAAGCAGATTATGACCTTTACACGTTATCTTAACTCTTTAAACATTAGACTCTGGCGATCATGTCTGTACAATTACCAAAGTATTGAGTAACCACTTTTTCTAAATTCGATAAAAATGTTCCTGAGATAATTCTCACAGAGCAATCTTGCGGAAAACTGACTGCTTAGGGCTGTTTAGCCGGTCCTCATCGTTATTAGAACGCATATCTAAACGAATTTGAAACACAATAGAATTGGCGGTTATTTAGGAGGAAGTGGTGTATTGAAGGCGGTACGATTATTAGCATAAGAAATTGATAATTGTTACCATCGTCACGAAATGATTTAGCACACGAGTTTAGTGTTCCACTAAATACAGCATTCCCTTAAATCATTTCAACACATCGTACTTTTACTCGTTGTCTTGATGTAATTCGTTATTTTGCACCGAAGGAAAGTGTCTGGGAGGCTTGTCGACAATAATGTTGAACTACAATAATTCGCGGATGAGTGATTCCCTCAGAAACTGTCAAGTAAAATCATTATCTCAAAGAAAAAACGATGATGTATACAGGTGCAAGTAGGAAAAAATATTATATAATTAAATCAAAATATGAGTATGATTTATGACCACGTAATTTAATTACTTTTTCTGTGGATAATTATAATTCTTTTGTATAATAAAGTCGGAGATGTTACATAAAAGCCTTAATCTTCTACGTGAAAGTCTCATTTTCTGTAGGTTGATGGAACGGTACAAAATGATTTGTTTTTGCAAAAACGTGGAAATTATGAAAATTTTTACTTTCATATCTAGCGTGCAATATTTTTGTAATTTATTACCGATGAAATATTGCGGGCACGAATTACCCACACACTTTATTATGTTAATCTGATTAATGAGATCCAGTTTAAAAAATGTTATTGTAATTCTCAATATATTTAATTTTTCCATGCTGCAATAACCAAACATAAAACTGACATATAAATCAGACCAGTGCACTTAATGTGTGATTGTGTGTTTTATTCGCTTTTTGTTAACCAATCACTTATTCTATTGGTTCAAAGAAAAACACTAAATGGCTTAGAAAGCATAGATTTTACAACGACTGTTCTGATTGGCTGGAACGGTTGCACTTTATTAACTTTTTATTGGTAAGTAATGCTCGAAATTAAATTGGTCTTAATTGAACTAATTGACTACTAGAACGTATATGACGACGTTTTTAAGTAACTTCAGCAATGATTAATGTTGCGTCTAATTACACCAGTCGACAGAAATTTGATTTTTATTTTTGGTTCGTCCTAAATATTTTCTCTTTCATGCGCTCAATTTATGGCATCAGGCACAGCAAATTTCATTTTATAAAAAAAATTTAACAGGGCCATCTCATTTACAGGCTGTTTCCAAATTGACGATAGAATTCATTATTATGAAATAATAATTTTGTATTCTTTAAAAAGTTATAGTGCTTCAACTGATTACCAAACAAAAATAAAGCAAAGTTCTGCCTAATTGTTGTCTTTTGATTTAATGAACGTGATAAAAATTAATATACATACGGTCGGTTTACAAAATAATTTAATTTAATAAAAAAAATAATGGTTTTGAGTTCGCCCTAAAATTAAAGATTTTTAAAAATCCTCGTTCTTGTTTCAAAATTTATTTATTAAAACTTCCACAAGTAAATTAGATACAACACCTCCAAATTAAGGAAGAAACATATTGTAGAAATGTTATTCCCATAGCAGTAAGCGCACGTTTTCCATTTATCCGCGCTGCAAACGCGCCTGCAAGAGTACAAACACAAAACAAATGATTCCAAAAATGGCATCATTTACTGAAAATCATGCAAATCATTAATCATGCATCTAACAGTATACGCATTTAACAATTTAGTCTTACAACATTACAACCACCTCAGATTTATTTCCTAGTTCTTCGCTGACAGAGACATCAATTATTATTGTTAAATCATACGCGGGAAAGTTATGATGACCAGGAAACATGAACTGGGTCGGAAAGAGGTTTCGGCGTTGTGTAACGTATGGATATTTTTTCTACATGTTGGTTCATATTGCACGTTGATAATTTAGGCAGGCGATCGTTAAAAAACACGGCGCATTTATCACAATATGAACATCTCAAATGTTGCGTAAGGCTTGTACTCAACTAGGAAGCTCACAATGGGACCATCATTAAGCCTTAATTGTTATGCTGCAATCTCGCCTTAATTGATGCGATTTTCAGAAGCTGAAAAGTCTCGGTAAAAAATCTCTGTTTTAAAAGCGACGGATGATCATATTTCAGGCGAGAGCTATTAGCGCTGAAGCACGGAATACAATTTATTGTTTTTGCGCTGAAATATTTGTGGAGATGTTGCAGACAGTTCCCACACTGCAATTTAGGTTTCATGTAGCACATTATACACATGTTTGTTCGGTTTTATTGCAAAAATAATTATTGCTATTCGCAGCAAGTCGAATAATTTCAGGATAGTTACACACTGAGATACTATTTCAGTCTGATGATTACGCTGCTCGTAAACATTTCCAATATCGTGGCTCGGATTAGTTTTTAGATACAATCACAGTAATACGTCCAACCAGAACATGCATATATTGAAACGACGAGAGTAATGATCATGTATGGAAAACTATCTGCATGAAGATACTTAGATTAAGATCAGGTTTATTGATTGGATTAAACGACTTTACTCGCAAATCGCTTTAGTTACGAGGCATTGTTGTGGTTCCGTTATAATGGTAGCGGCATGATGAATACGAAATTGTGCTGAAAAATTTACGACGGCCACTAAGTACCACTAACTTATTGAAATTTATGTCGATATTTAACAGCGTTTACCGAATTTTACGGAACATAAATGTGAAGTCATTATGCGAATACTGCAGCTACTTAACTTTCCACTGAAAAAAGTCGTCTCTGATTTTGCCTCAACAAAGCAACAATTCGTCGTTCACGTTTAATTGTTGCAAATTTTAAACACGTGCACTTGCATCGAAATGGTCTTAACTCCAGAAGTCGCCAAAATCAGGTTATTCCGCGGTTTTTTCCGGTCATTGTAGTCTTATTATTACTCGCTGGAAGCAAACCACGTTGAATCATGAAATGGGTAAAACAGGTATTTAATTACCCAAAAAGCCTTTCTTGTGGCATTGTCGATTCGTACACTCAAACAGTGGACAAACAATAAAACCATAAACTTTTTCACGAACGCTTTAAGTTTATTATAACTGAGCTGTTCACATCTTTTTGTCGTGTTTTACGATTATTTGTCTGCTTTTATTTTCTTCTTTGCATGATTTATTATTCCGGACTTCTGTTTGTACACAACGCGACTTTCTACTTGACCACCACGTGGTTTAAAATTGATATCTATAATAGCCCATCAATATGTTGGTTTCTACATAAGCTCAAGGCTATGAGATAATGGAAGTGTGGTATAATCACGATTCTTTCTACCCCTCTAATTTAATATGAGACAATAACTGTACCATTAACAGAATGGTTTTTATTTCGTGCTGTTAAATCCATTACCTCGCATTACGTTGAGAAGAAAATTGAATGGATATTAATATAAGAGCAGGCAGAGATAATAACATTCGCTGATGGGTCTGGGGTCATAAAATGAGAACACCTTAAGATAATACACTTTTATCGCAGTGGAATTATCTTTCACTTTCCAAAAACATTTTAATAATGTGAGGCAAAATGCAAATTAAGATTGTATCGAAAAGCTAATGGCGGATTAACGTTTTACCCACAATAACGACTTTTGTATGTAAATAATTTCAGGAACATGCGTTAGCTATTTATCTTCGATTATGATTGGTAAACCGAATTACCCAACAGCAATTTATAGGAAATTAGCGACACATACTTCGGTGCAGATCCCAACAATGGACCGAATTAACAAATTAGTTATCAACAATAGAGCAAAAGACTTTCTACACCCAATTATGCCACTTAAAAGGGAATTGCTCATTCTATTACTTGTATTATTAAATATTATTTAATTGTGATAATTTATAATTAACTTGTTTGAGTAAAGTGGGCCGTCTGAACACTATCTCCGTCAATCATTGGTGATGCAACTACATGTAATAACGTGCATTTTAATGCTTCAAAGCGTGAAGACAAAACGTGTAATTTAAATCGTTTGGAACGGACATCGCGATGGATTTCCCGAGCGCGCTACCAGAAACCGAAATAAAAATCATCGTTGTCCTATTGTTAGTCCACACCATTGAATAAATCAGAATCACCATCCCGTAATTAGGGTGTCGATAAATAGAAAATGGAAAAATTCCCCAACAACGGTCGTGATTGTCGCGATTTTTAATTTACGATTATAATGTCTCTGAAAGACGTTTACGATAATCCGTAGCTGTCGATTAGAATTTGAGCGTCGAGAAATTTATAGAGGGTTATAAAATTATGTTTATGTCGGCGATATTGTATGAATAAAACATTTGTTTCGTTTTCGTTGCGTCATGCGCGAATTAAAAATCCTGGCGATTTTACGCGGTCGTGGCTGAGAACATTAATAATTGCCATTTTTTCCTCTTTTTCTCTCCTCTTAAGTGATTTAACGGTTCTAGACTTAACATCATTAATCATAACTTCAAGTACCCAAGTACGATGCAAATGTCATTAGATTCAGCATTCACTTTGGCAGTTGTTAACCTTACGGCCGATAAAATAAGGGACTCGAATTTAGGTGATCTCAAACCGGCTGAAAACTCTTAATTGTAGTCATAATTATTGAGAAACTTGAAAGAATTCGCACAGTTTCCTTAAACAGCAAAGTCGCCGATTGTTATCTTTTGTACCCACCGGAGAATGTCAAATATTTGGACACAAGATCCCGAGGAGTGATAATAATAATTTTCCGTGAAAAACATTTCAAATTCTTAGTAAACATCTTAATTAACCGTATCTAGATACAGGTCAGTCACAATTATGCAGAGTAAGATTTAATTTCGATCCCTGTCTGAATTTAATTAAATCGATAATGGATTTACGCAGCGCAATCTAATTACTATGCCTCCCAACGTACTCTTCTCAAATTCTAATTAACATGTTAACACGTTTTTAACGCAACAAGTGACGGTTTCCCGTCTGCGCCATCATCAAAGTCTCTTCCTTGTTTCGCATCGCGGCGCGGTCCATTAATAAAAGCTGAAATTTATGAGTGCGACAGTTTCAGAACGGTCTTAATTGTTGTTGGGAGACTTTCAACTCGAACCTGCTTTTAATAACTTACTGAGCAACACGTTCTGTAATTGCCAAAAAACAACAACGCTGTTATTTAACATTCGCAGTGAAAAATCTACTCGATCCCAATTAAAATTGTTCAAACAGATTTGTACTTTGAGAAAGACAGTAAATAAGTCCACGAACTTCAAGTATGAAATGAATGTGAAGTTCTTAAGATCCAGCTTTATTACCTGGTTCGCAGAAACACGTGTTTGGTTTAGTGAGTTTCTTTATTTTTGATCCGATAAATACCATTTTTATTGCTCGTGGTAATGGATTTGTGCTTTTTGACAAGATAATATTTTATGGTCCTAGGGAACTCGCATGATTTATACGAAGCTCTCCGGTAATGATCGCGGGACTAAATTAGGCACGATTATAAATGGTAATGGCGTTTTAGTGTAGTTTCGATGATTATCTCGCATTTGTATCATTTTTTATAGTGTTAGGAATGTGAGTGTTTATCTATCAACTCGGGCAAAACTGTTTGTAATGTGCAAAAATGCACAGTATGAACTATTAAGACTTCTCAAGGTTCACATCAATATAAAAATTATATTTGATTGATGAGAACTTGCGGTGAGAATAGTTTGCCCTCCACGTTTTATCATTGCAAATTTATTTACATAAACATTTTAAACATTTACATTTGATTACTTTTATTTATGTTATGTACCTATATAATGCCAGGTGTGTCGCTTATCAGAGCCAATTGACATATTTTTATTTCTTAACAATTTGTAGATACTAGATATGCGATTTGCATTGAATTCTTGAATCCTCTTATTCTAATAATTTCAAATTCAGGTTCCTTTGCCCTCAAGCAAAGTGTCATTCAAAGACTGCATTTGTCGTGTCACTACCATTTTTAATTAATTGTCATTTCTTCTGGAAGCTGACAGTTTAAATATTTTTGTAATTGGTTCCTCAATTATATGATTCACATTCTTTCGTGTTCCGTGTTTGGGAAATCTGGAAATGACTATTACGAAATAGATTTCCAGTTAAGTAAGGCGATAAAAATGTTCTTAATTACTATCTTTAAATTAAATTGAGGTTAAACTGATTTGTTTCATGTTGGGTTTTATAAGATATAAAAGAGATACGCCTTTGTATATTTATTGATCGATGGGCCAACTTTCGATTGATGGAGAGATATCAAGATCCAATTATACAAATATTGAGATATGAAGATGGAGTGTTAAGTAATTGTTAATGGCTGTTATCTTTTTAATGGACCGAGGATTTTAATTGAGATTTAAGTGAAAATGATTTATATTCTCGAACTGACAGACGACAAAAATTGGCAAGTTTCGGAGAAAAGAAAAAAGAAAAAGAAAATTGAGTGGTGACAAAAAGACAGCGAAAGCTACAATTTGTCAGAGGATAACAACATAAAAAATTACTGAAAATGCAGAGGCACTTTCTTATTTTGTGGTTGCTAATCGCTACAGCACGAGCATTAATTGAAATTAAATTAAAAAATACCTTCTCGTTGATTTTTTTCTTCACGATAATTCCCGACAATTACACAAATTGCAAAAACCTGATATATAAAATTAGAAATATAAATTAAATTTAATACCGGCGTCGAACCTTTCCTCCATACAAATTACGCCTATACTTTTGCAAAATAGGTAATTGGTTAATCATATTAATTTCCGCGCCTCGTCTATAATTCTCGACTGAGAAAATTCAAATAATGCACGCGCTATATTTACGATTTGAAGAACTTATTAATGAGTCAAACCAATTTGTAAAGCAAATCACGTAGTGATTTTATGACCATTTTATAAGGTGCGAAATCGCATACTGAGAGGATTCGTAGCTTGAAAACCAATCGAAAGTGCGATTATTGAAGATCTTATCTTAGTTATAAATACAAGAATTTAGTTGACAGAGGCGAAAAGCACGCACCTGGTCTATTAAATCAAAACTTGAGATAATTATAGTGTCCTTCAGATTTTCCAATCAACACCTAAATTATTGCATAGAAGCAGCGATCAGAATAAACTAGTGATTATCCTGTCTTTGCAAGGTTCAGTCGTGGATTTTTGACAAAACCGCCTCACAGTGAAGAAGTCGAAAGTGCTCGTTGGTACTCGTTTCATAACAATGCTGATTAAAATAAACACGACAGGAAAAAATGAAAGTCGCGATACAGTTCTTCTTTTTTTATTGATTATGCATCAGGAACACGACACAGAAATGTCCGCGGAGGCGAATACCAGATGCAGTTTTACAAATCTCTGTAATTAATTAGTGGTTTGCGGAAATTTTTATTTAGAAAAAGTAGCCGGGGCTATTTCAGGACGTAAAGTACCTACCAAAACTTGATCTTGCATCATAACTAAACTATTTCTCTAATTTACAGAAATGTCAAAACATCAATGAACTCTGAGAAATGTAGGTACAGCCCTCGGATAACCGCGGATTACGTTAGCATGAACAATGCTATAATTTTCTTGGAGAGAAAAGGTTATCAGTGTAAATAAAAAAAACTAAATAAATAAACAATCAATGATACTTAATATTAAGTGCTCTTGAGATCTGTCGGAATCAACATAAATTATAATACATGTAGAACTGTACAAACATTGATTACAATCGTGGAAGATGTATGGGGTCAAATCAAAGCAAATCAGGTCATCAAGAGTTTTTGTATAATGGATTACATTTAATACGAAGGATAATTGTTACATAATACGTTGAGAGATATAAATTACAAGAGCATGAAGTGAAGTTTGCAAAAATGACAGGTTATTTGACTGCAACATTTTTTTAGATCTGTAATCTTTGAGAAGGAGAGAAGATTATCAATCATGGGCTTTTGTTAGCTTGTCATTAAAGAGTGTGTTACGTAATCTGACCAAGTTGGCACTAAATTAACAAGTTTTTGGTATTTGTAGATTTCTATGACATTTATTTTATATATCGAACCGTCAAACTGGCAACTGGCTAAATGTTTTAAAGCTTCAATTTTATTGCAAATGCTGCGACACTTATGTTATGGCTTATGGCTAAATACATCGAACTCTAAACCCTTTTTTTTTAGAGCGTAGTGTGATAAACGGCTAAATCGTGACTTAGCTATACATTTAAGGTAATTAAAACGATTTCCAGATATTGAAACCGTACAATTTGAGGGTTGTGTTTGCATTCGGACTTGCTTCAGATATTTGAGATCAAACGTTTGATATTTAATTAGATAATTAGATGACAAACGTTCAGCTTTTAGATGTGAAATTTTCCAGAACCAAAGTTTCGTACTCGGTTTCTTATAAATTTCTTAGAATGTTTTTGTAAAAGAAGTAGGTACATACCTACAAACTTTCTTTTTTTTTCCGGAATCTTATCCCACAAACTCTATTCTTTTATCTTATGGACTAGTCACTTTGAAAGCTCGAATAATCCTGATTCTAAATCTGAAGTCCGTTTTGCTCCATTACGTCCAAATTCAGAGATATTTTTAAAATGATTATTTGTATACCAAGACCAAAAAGTGTATTTTTTAGCCGAGCCTTATTTTAATGACCGAGGCTACAGCTGAGACCAGAAAAAAGGCGAAAGCAAAATGGCACTTTTTGGTCGTAATGCACACAACATTTTTGAGCGATATTAAATTTACAAGTTTATTAGTTTTTATTTACGATTTATTGATCTAATCAACTGAATAATTGTTAATATTTATGGATCCTTCATAAAAGTTTATATTTTCTTCATTTAGGTGCATTTGTAATTTCGGTATGTGTAGCTTCACAGTTTGTATGAACTCGGTTTGGTGTGCTTTATGATGTTGTTGCAGCAGCACTTTCGTCACTGCTAGACATGTTCATCCGCAATAATTCAAGACGTTTTTGTTGCACTTTACAGCAGTTTGTCGATTTGCTTTTACTTAAATTTTTATAAAAGTGAGAATATTGTCGGTATTATGATGTAAGATAAAAAATTATCGATAGATGGCGCCACCTTAGTACGAACGAAAAATAAAGCGGTCAAAAAACGATCACTTTTCGTCAGCATTTGAGAATTAAAAATTAATTTTTTCTACTGTAAAAGAATTAGTTTTGCTCGACAGTGTTATGGAAACCTAATTTTATAAGCTTTTAAGCAAAACCAATTTTTTTTTTTTTATAAATGTTTATTAGTCCTGTCCTGATAGAGCAAAACGGGCTTCAGATTCAGGATCAGTAATTATTCTACTTTAGAAATGAGTTGTGTTATTACCATTCAAATTCCATTGTTTTCCCCTGGCAAACTTAGTCGACATCATGAACTATTTTCACTCCATCAGTATTCAGTTCAGTCTTTCAAAATCCACTCTGCCCAAATTTAGATGTTAATGCGTTGTCGGAACAAACTGTAGCAAAGGTGCGTAAGACAGACATAACATTATTTATGGAGTCAAAATTTATGCTCTAGACTCTTGCATTTTATCACACCAACAAGATAATAGGCGCCAGAAGGCGAATAATGCGAATAAGGAAAGCGGGACCATAATTCTCGCCAAAGTTCTTGTTATGTGATCTAAAAAACACCGTCGACTAATTGTCATAGTGAATGATGACATCGTTAATAATAGTAAATTAACAAATTTTCGCAGAGCTTATTCAGAGAATAAATGGTTCAATTTCTCGTCGACGTGATTCTAGGAAAATCTAATTACATTACATTCCAAATAGACTTTTGATAAAAAGTAAATACGAGTACAACGTAAAAAAGCGCAGTTCTCTCACGTCTCCTCTGAAATTGTTTCAATAACTCTAAAATTCCACGGTACCAAAAAACTTTCACGGTTATTTCGTTGAATTCATTACCATCTTTTTTCTGTTCCAAACAAATAGAGCAATTTGTCAGATTGCCATCTTTAATATTTATTAAGACATTTGTATTAAATGTAAATCAAGTTTTTTGGTGCCATCTTAAAACCAACACTATTGTCCTCGGAGAACAATAAAAATATCGTCATGCTAATCTCGTGATAGTTTAGACTACAAAACCCGGAGCTGCGAGTAAAATGTTCACATTGTAAAAGTACTTTTTTCCGGAAGTTATTTATAGTTATATGTGCAATAATTTACGCGGTATTCTCACGCATTTAACAATGCATTAGTTTAATTTGTTGCTTTATTAATTATCCGTTCTCTTGATTTATGTTTTCATTTTCCCTGCACTTAGTTCCGTGGTAAAAAATTTCAAAGGTGTTATCACCGTTCAGATCTGGTAAACGGGAGATTTATTAAATTTTGTTGCCCTTAAGGTAATAGTTAAGCTCTACAACAAACTACATTATAATTGCCCACATACCAGGCTCGAATTACGAGTGTAGTGATTTATATTATCAATGAAATTAGGCTGTTTTGATTAGTATTCAAAAATTTTAATTGAAGGTAATAAAAATGGTAATACAGTGCCCGAATCCTTTCAAATTTAAAGCCCTTAATGTGTCAATATTACCAGCGGAGGAAAGTGCAGAGATTCTTCAAGGAAGTAAAGTGAAAACTCTCGTAATTTATGTGCGGAGCTTCTCCTCTATTTTATAATTTGAATAATCACTTAGTATGGTGTTTACCAATAGCCCCACTTTGCTCCACAGCAAGAATTTCTCAATGACACATCGCTCGTTATCAGAATAAATTTCGCACAACGGACGAATTTTCAACAATTAATTTCAACCCACAATCTATAGCTCCAGGGTCCATCATTTCCATTTTTATTGGTGAGTTTGCCTTGGAGAGGGTACCATGGGTGTCTATTCCAGTAACATCCTCATTAATTTAACAAGCTCGACATGCAATTTATTAATATTTTTGCAATTATAGCTTGTAATAATAAATATCTTTTGAGATCTCCCTTAGTTGGGGCATTGGCGACGCCCGTTTTGTCTCGCCGCGTTTTAGAGACATTAGCATACAAATTTGCTGAGTCAAATGAATTTTTCAAAGCAAATAAAACTGGTGAAAAATGACCAATAAATGTTGGTGTTTGTTGCGAAACGTTTTAATGTTTAACGTCTTCATTAATGGTGGAATTATAAAATGTGCCAAAATCTATGGCTCATCTAAAATTAAAAGCAGCAGACTTAATTCAGAAAAAGGCGTGGAAAACCGAAAACAACTCTTCTGTATGTGTTACAAAAATTCTACTATCTTATACAAGATGTTAGAGCTCTCCAACTGATTCTGACACTCATCAACCAGAAACAACAAATTAATTCTGATCGAGGCGTTGGCTGAAAGAAAATATCTTAATTTTCTTTTCAACTAGACGTATTTTGTTTTAATTAATTTTGATGTGACTGCTGGATTCTGTGTTTGTAATTTCACTAGAAGTGAAGCCTGGGGCTTTTGTGACTGACCGTGTCATTAATAACGATGAATTGAAAAAAGTTAAAATAGTTATGATTTTGTGGATAAAGATCCACATCGTGAAAGTTTGATTGCATTAGAGGTTTTGTAATTTTACGATGTTTGTATTTGACTTAAGGTACAATGAAGCATGATTAAGAATTTTCCTTTGGAATGACTTGGAATGGGATCCATGCCAATTTTCTTTTGATTACGTGTTGCAACAAGACACGGTAATTTGTGTTGATGGAGATTTAAAGAAAGAAAAATTGGCGCTAAATTGAGTTCGTTTTATACGAAAATCGACGTTGTTACGGGCAATTAGATAAATAAATTTAGAATGATAAGGTTTTGAGTGCGTTTATTAACAGTTGAGTTTAATAGAGTAAATAAAAGTCAGAGATAATTCTTTGTTTATAACTCATTAACATTAAATTAAAAATTGATGTGGCATTAGTAAATATTTATTAGTTGATTCAAGTTTTACATTTGTGGTTGTAATTAATGCTAATTTTCTCTATTATTGAAATTTACATAATAGTTTCTTAGTGATTACTCAAGTTAATTAAATTAGCGACAACAATGAGATATGTTAAGTGTACATTAATAGCATTTTTATTCAAATAAATTAAGAAGAGTTATTTATTTAGAACTAATAAAAGATTTATTGCTTGATCGTTAAAGAGTTCTTCTTCATTTTTTCCGTTTCCATTTTGCCATTTTATCAAAAATTAATATTTTAGGCTTCTTCAAGTTTCATTATTATCTCTTCTTTTTTTTATTTCATCTCTCTCAGCTTTTACAGGCTTAGTATTCGTTATATTTCTACAATCTTTGTGGTCCTCTGGTCCTTCTAGATTTTCGGAAAAAAAATTGGTGACTAAAAATTAAAAAGAAGAAGCAAGAATTCCTGTAAAACCTCCGCTTTCTACTTTAAGAAATTATTGAAAGATGAGTGATGCGCTCCGTTGTGTAACATATCATCTCTTGCGTGTAGAAGCAATTATATCACAAAACAGGTCACGATTTCAAGGGTTTAATTAAAATTTTTGTGTTAAAAGTGAGAAATTAAAACCATTTGTCTATGCGATATTTCAGAAGCCTTTGGGGGACGTTAACGAACCTCACGCATCTCTAGATATTGCAGTCTACAGCTATGTAATTATATAATTACTTTAATAATAATTTGATAAAAAGTATAATTGGCAAGTGTTTGCCAATCTTTCTCTTCAATGAATCAAAACCTCAAGGTAAGAACCGATATATGGATGCTCATATGTCGACCATTATTGTTAAAAGGCAGTGTAACCTTTATGGTTTTAATAGAAAAGTCCGTTTCCTGCAAAGCGAATATCTCCGGTAAATAAATTACAATAAATTTTTATTACTAGTAAAATTATAATAAAATTTCATGTGCGCGATGTCAGGTAAGTCAGTTGTGTGTAATAATTTGAGGACTTTAGTAGAATCGTAAAGTTTTTCCCACGAACGCTTCAAGTTTATGACACCTTCCATTGCGGAGTCGCTTATTTATTTTTTTCATAATCTCGGCATAATTATCAGTTAGCTAATTGTAACGTGCCGGCACAAGCAACTTTACAAATTTCACACCTTTGATGGATGATAGATAACTTCCATTTTTCAATAAAAGCAGCTTAGAACGTGATTGAAACCTTCGATTTTATTAGTTTGCATTTACTTAATAACTACCTACCATTGCTAGATAACATCAACTTCGTTTAATTTCCTTTTATTACTACAAAGAATATAATAAATGATGGACATTTATTGTGGAACGGACACAGTAGAAACCTAATAAACAATAAATAATACCTAATATTAATAACAATAAAATGAGTGACGCAACCTAAATTTGAATGAAAGATTGGGTAGAGAAGAAAATCAGAGTCTCATAATTTATTTGATAATAAAACTATGACACAACATCAGTAAAACACATGTAATGATATAATGTGCATTTCTTTATATGACCATCACGAAAAATCCGCATGCAAATTATTAAAAAAAAATTCTTATGTAACATCTTTAGTAAATGTGCGGAGAGTGTGACTCAATTGAACATGTGTTGACCATTCTTTATACTAAGTCAAATTACAAAACTTTCCCTGCTACGATAAAACTCCAAATAAAGAAATTTAAAGCCGTTTTAATTAACGACGAAAACAGCTCAATTTTAATTATTCCAAGGCTTTTATTGCTCCACCTGTAGTTGAATCCAAATAATCTCAATACCTGTTTACACCTCTCAAAAATTAATTTAATCATTTATATTGGTAAATAGATACTCTCTTCTTATTAACATAAAAATTGAATCGGCTTAATTTCACACGGAAATGGAGTTGTCTCCATTTGCTGCCCGTATTTGTCCAAATTATTTAATCAAAATTCGCAATGTGCATGCAGTCGGTGAGTGGCAAAATTGTGTCAACACTGATTTGAAAACATAAACGAGCGAAGAACATCTTGATAAGACTCCTGCTAAGTAGTATTTAATTAGTGTTTAAAATTGCAGTATTAAGTAATTCAATGGCAAGTTTGTTGTTATCCGCTGCTGATATCTCGATTCTGAGTTTTTACGAGTGTTTGTACTAATTAGTCAGTTTATTCAAATGTGGCGAAAACCACAAAAAAGATCGTAAAATTTTCTGATTCCGTCAATACCAATTTGTTTTAGATTTCTCCAATAACTTCTGCATTAAAATTTTAAAAGTGGGCAAAAACACTGTGCATAAAAGCCATTAACTTATCTTCAAGTAGGTAGACTTCAATTTTAGGTAATTCACCTCCAAAAATATGGGCTCCAGAATCATATCTTAGTAAAGGCGGACACTTTACACTTTTGGAAAACTTGTTATTTTTGGCCCAAATTACATAAGGCCGCCCAAAAACCAAGATTTCACAAATTTATTAAAACATGTAGAAACGCACATTCATCATGAATGTCGCACCGCTATAAACCGTAATTGATGTGCATCGATGGCCTTTTCGAAAAGAGCCTACGCAATATGCAAAATCAAAACCTAAACCTTGCATGTCGAATATCTATTAAATATCTACACCGAACTCAAGTGTGTATAAAATTTAATTACAGTTGGTTACACTGCCACGAGGTAATCATTGTTCATGCAGTACCGAACATGATAAATTCATATTAAATCTGATATTAATGGCGAATTAATTTGGGGCTGTACGTGCGAACTTCAGACGAATCTTTTTTTTTTCTCAAATAAAGATGTTAATGGATTTAATAAAACTGCGCCGATTTATCACAGCGGTACCCAGCTTTCGAAAACGAGTTTACAGTACTGCAGGTTTTAGCCTCCGTTACGTCTTTACTTTCGTTAAAAAACGCGCAAATTTTGAGCTTTAGGCAGCTTAATAGTATGATTCTGACAACACAATTACTGCAGAAATGTCAGATTCAGCTAATTAGTACTTTTCAACAAAATTTTACGAAGCTAACATAGTAATCGGTGATGACGTAATATAATTATGCAGATTTTACATCATAGCTTCAAGAGAATAAATGCAGGATTAATCACTCAAATCGCCAAGTTTAAAAATTGCTCAAGCTTTAATGGGGGCATAAATCATAATTTTTGGAGCTTCTAAATGTAGGTGAACTTTCTTAATTTATCGCGAGGGGACTATTAATATCCTATAAATAATTGAGCTATCCAATAATAGCACTAATACGTTTCTTAAGATGCAGAGCATTATATTTCCAAAGTGTTTAATTAATTAGTCCGAATTAGAAAGTGCCGACATTGCAACTTGGAGTTTTTCAAAACCACGAATAAATTAAGGCAGGAACAAGACAGGACGACCATAAATTCCACATTTTATTGTTATTACTGACGTATTAATCTAATCTGTTTCCTGCATTTTTTGGCGTGAAGCTGGAATTGATAAGCGTTAGCTAAAAATGCAGCGAAGCAGATTTCTGCATAATCGGAGTCACTTGTTGTTGTTTTTAGCAATAAAATGATTAATAGCACTTGCAGCGGTATTTGTTTACTAATATTCATTAAATATGATGTCATTATTCAATGTACACGAGTAAGATTATGTCACATATTATATCTAGGAGCTATGTCCAGAAGCAAGATCGTGGTCATTTATTTACAGTTTAACATAATATCCTCCATATAAACGATTACAATTGAATTTCAAGCAGCAAAGCTTCGGGGAACCACTTAGTAGGTTCAATTATTTTTTGGTCTCTTGTATTGTAAAGAACACTTTTCCCTTAAGTCTACTTTTGCGCTGTCAGTGCTGAAAAGCTGCAACAGTGCGGCAAAAAGTCAGATTACATTAGCCGCTCAGAGACATTTAGAAAGAAATCAATTATTTCCACAACAAAGATTGTACACCAAAGTATTCTTTACGTAAGTTGTTTCGTAATGATGAATTTTTCACCTTAAAAATCAAAATAAAAATTAATTTTATTGGTGACGCTCTCTATTGAGAAAATTCAAACATTGCAAGGATTATCACAAAATTCTCAGATGTTTCAGATCAACATTTTTATTTCAATTTTAAATGATTTACCGGCCAATTTCGCACTTCGCCGTCTTCGCTTGATTGCTGTTGAGCCGTAAAATCCTACTTTTGATTGCTAGAATCTAAATAACTATTGAAGTCTGGGCAGTTTTCTTTTCTTTGCTCCCAGTCGATATTTCCCAACCACCTAGATAAACTTGATTTGAAAACTAAAATATTACAAAATTACAAAATGAAACTGGTAAGAGAACTCACCATTTGCAACAACTTTTCTTAATATATATTTTTTTAAATCGCATGTTTTTAAACTAATTTTCCCCCCTATAGTTTGACGAGTCGCCCACCTACCATTGAATTGCTATAAAATTAAAGAACAAAAAAGCATAAAAAACTGCGTTATCAGTCCGCTTGTAAAACACTTTTTTATTAATGACCATTTTAAACTAATTTGCGGTGGTGTTTAGAACTATGAAGTTTAACATAAAGTAAAACATTTTGGGAATTTACAAAAATTTTATTCAAAAAAATCATAACAGGTTATGAAATTAAATACACAAAATTTAATCGGGTAGAACGCATCAAGACCTACTACTTTTCTAAATAATTTTTTCCGTAAACGCATTTTTATTTTCGCCTTTTTCCGCCCTTAATTTGGCCAGCCGTTCGATATCTCTAAACAAATTCACTTTCATTTCCGCAACGAGGAGGTTTTTTGACTTAAACCTTATCACGACTTTTTATCATAAAAACGACTGATCAGCTGTAATTTAATTAAAAACGCTCAGTTTGTTGTGAATTTTCATAGTGTTAAAGTTATCAGATCGTTCTTAAAGTGTAAAAAGTGGTACAAAATGGTTTATACCAACATGGTGAGCTCTCTTACCAGTTTAATTTTGTGTACTCATTTCCATAACACCCTGTATAAGCAATTAAGAAATAACATATTAATCTCATTATTGGAATCAGTTGTGTTTCGTCTTTTGATAAAGACGGTCGTTTTGGTGATTTGTGCTACAGAGTGCTGCTCTGAAAAAATATCTTGCAAGGTAAAGTACTACCCTATATTATTCAAGAGTTTGAATTCAGCGAAACGTTACGCGTGTTTGATTGTCTATTTTTTCAGATCGTTGGCGTTGACAAAAGCAGTTTAATATACAGAGTGTTATGCTTAGTAATAATCGGAATTTAAAGGCAGTTAAATACATTTAAACTTTTTTGTTCTTACAAATGTTTATCTAAGATTTGTGTTTGACTGTTAAATACAATAAACAAAATTAGAAGGTTGATCAAAGAATTTTGGAAATTTTTCATTTAGACGAAAACATTTCTTAAAATTAGCCACCCAATATTAATTTTGCGATTTAAATTTTATTTGAAATCACATATGAAACTCAACTTTATAATCGTGTTCTGTACTAGAAATTCTGTTTTCTTTGCTTGGATCTTTCGTAAAAATTTCCATAGTCGTCTCACGCCACCGTGCTGGAATTCACTTAGGTCTCATGTATTCATTTCATCCTTCAATTACATAATTAGTTGAAGGTCAGACAAGTTGAGCAGAACCGCACCATCGACAAACAATTCGTTTTTTTGGCAAAAAAATAGTTCGAAAGCAATACTGATAACTTCGTTTTTATTGTGCTCAATTTCAAGTCCAATTATATGAAAAAAGGCCACACTAATAAACCTTTGTTGAAATATGCCTTGATTGATTTTCTTTCTGGAGGAAATATGACAAATTCGCTAAAAATCCTGATGTGACCCAGACGTCTTATTACATACTTAACAAGGAATCAAAATCAGCGTCTCAGCGAAAATCAAATAATTAGGTACATTTTATGGCATAGTGAAATCAGTGCTTCATTATCTATTATTTAGGCGTGTTCGGAGTTTCGTTTTAAAAATTCAAAATTTGGTTTAATCTGCAATTATTAAATCTGATTATTACAAGCAGTCTAAATACAAGTTTTTAATGTGAGAGAACGGTTTTGACAAAAACTGCATTGCATTTTTCGGTGAATTTTCTAATTCATTGGTTTTAATATTGCTGAAAACCTGATTATTTTTTGTTCACTCGAGAAAAAGGTAGTTGGCAATTAGGAAATTACATAATAAAAAAAATCTCATTATTAGAATCAGTTGTGTTTCGACTTTTGATAAAGACGGTCGTTTCGTGCTGCTCTGAGAAAATATCTTGCAAGGTAAAGCACTACTAAGGTAATTTTAGTGCAACAGTTATGAAATTTCGGAAAATTACTAGTTTTCAATCAATCAGTTACTAGTTTTTAATCAAATATTAACTCTGCCAAATTGCAAAATTGTAAATCAAAAGACATAAATAGAAATTTTTATTTTTAATGCTTAAATGCTTCACTAAAATTGATAACTCTCCTAATTTTAGTGAAATTTGAGGAAGTTACTACTTTTAAGTCGTGTTTTACCTCCAAAATTCCATCGTTTAAATTGTAAATCTGTTGATTTACAATTTATGAATGTAAATCAATTTTGTGGACCTATGACAGATTGAAATATGCGGTTTTTTCTATTGTTTTTCTAGCACTGTTGTTGCTACTCTTTCATTATTAGATTGAAAATTTTCAAACTATGTAAAGTTGCAAAATCTGTTTTGTCTACCAATCGTATATTTAGATTTATTTTGGAACTCGGCCTTCTGAAAAATCGGTTATGGCAATAGCGCCACCTGATTAGGTACTTTTTGTTCGCTCAAGAAAAAAGTTAAAGTTTTTGTTATAAGCACATAGGAAATTAATCTCATTATTGAAGACAGTTGTGTTTCGAGTTTTGATAAAGACGGTCGTTTCAGAGATGTGTGCTACAGAGTGCTGTTCTGATAAAACATTTTGTAAGGTAAAGTACTAATCTACATATATATTCATTTATAAACACGTTAGGCGCGTTTGATTGTCCATTTTTGCAGTTTGTTAGCGTTAACGCAAGCAGTTTAATATACAGAGTGTTTATGTTTAGCAATAATCGGATTTTAAAGGAAGTTAGATACATATTGCAAGGCAGGCTAAATACAACAAGTTTTTAATATAAGGGTACTGTTTTAACAAAAATTGCGTTGGTAAATTTCCGATTAATTAGTTTTAATATTGGTGAAACGGTATTTTCCGCAAGTTTTGAAATGAAATGTTTTTTGAAAACGCGAGGCGAAATAGTAACGAAATCTCATAGCAATTTGATAGATTTTCTATCAGGAGACATATTTTTTGACCGTATGGCATTTTTCTGTACGTTTTAGTTTTGTTTTTTAATGCAGATTACGTAATTGATAGAAATGCATTGTTCCTAATTAGTAAAAGGTCAGTGCAATCACAAATAAATTGGGAGACATTTTTTTCAAGAAAAAAAGAGTTAAATCATTGTTATCGAAAAACGCCCGTAAAGCCATTATTTATTTATTTGTACTCCGAGTTTTGAGTAAGAAAGACGTGCTACAGTGATTCGAAATTTATTTTAGTGTCGTTTAGTGATTGTCAGAGTAGGTAGGACTTGCATTGCTACGATGGTTTAAATGCAGGGTGTACTATTTTTCTATACATATTCGACTTTTTTACTTATTCGTATTTATTTGTTACAGATATCATCCTAATTTCGGGATTTTCACTCGAAATCTTGGAACATCTTGAAAAATGTAAGACGAAGGATTAAGGTAGGACAGTTTAGTTGCATCTTTCTAGTTCACTGTTCTTGTTGCATTTTTGCATCATTTCTTCATTTCCCAATTTTATCTTTTTATACTTTTCCTATGTCTATTGAAATGAAATTCCTACTTTCTATGACGTTTTGCTCTTTTACCACATGAACTTCTATTTTCTCTCTTTCTTAATACTGGAAAAGTCTGTCCAGTTCTTTTATACCAACACAACCGTGAACTTCTATTTCCTCTCTTTCGTAATACTGGAAAACTCTGTCCAGTTCTTTTATACCAACACAACCATTAACTTCTATTTCCTCTCTTTTTAATACTGGAAAATTCTGTCCAGTTCTTTTATACCAACACAACCAAGGGGAAACAAGTAGGTAGACAAAATTGGGGAATTAGATACAAACACATTTTGCGTGAGTTTATGGAAACATCCATGCATGTTCTGTATTCTGCACATAATTTAACATCACTACACTTGCTGCCACCTACCCTGAACACTTAAGCATACCAACACTAGTAAGGGGACCCACGTTCATCCACGTAGGTACACACATTTAGGAAGTTAGGTACCTTTTGCGTGCGTCTATGGAAACATCCATGCATGTTCTGTAGCCGACACATTAGTTTGTCAAGTTACGGCATTTACAGAGTCTTCTAAAGGTGTTCAGTTTGTGTGAGCTAATGATGCGACGGTGTCAATCCGATACCGACCAGCAGACGTCGGGTACGAATGACTTCATTTGCAGCTCTAAACTCTCAGAGCGCATTTAGTTGAAGCTGTATCTGCATATCTCCACGATTTGACTTTAGAGGGGGTGGATGAACCTTAAGGCGGGGGGATTAGCTAGAAAGCCGAAGTAGAATGCCGGTCGCATCACATGCTAACCTAGAAACAGGGCCAATGTTAGTCATTCAATACCCCAGGCTCGGATTGTGTTATATAGTTCAGCCAAGTTGGTCTGAGCCACCATAAAATCATAAAAATTAGACGGCAACCGCAACCGGACAGTTTGCGGTATTTTGTCATTTATGACGAGACATCTGGCCTATTTAGGGATGCTGTTCTTATCGCAGGGTGCAAACTTGAGCAAATAAACCCTCATTATGTGCACTTGAGAATCTTTTGAAGCTGTCCCGTTGCGGTAGCCCGCAAATTTTTATGCTTTTATGGTAGCTCAGACCAACTTGGCTGAACTATACCATAATGGTTGGAACGGAACTATTGAGGTATTTTGCTTTCATTTCTCCAACACTGGTTGGACAGTATTCATTTGGCACCACCGAAAAACTGGCCTCGACTGGACAATTGGTAGCCGACAGACCTTAGTATGTGGGCGCGCGATGAACGAACATCATGTTGAGGGGGACGAGGACAATGTTGAGATGGGAAACGGGAGCTAGCTGTCGTTTGAAAGCACAACTGCCCTTCGAATCAAAATTTACCATAGCGTTCAGAATAGGTTTAGAATCATTTTATGTAATTTATTTTTCAAGGCGGTTAGTTTGCAAGTAAATGTCCGGTTAGTTTTGCTAGAAGGGTGGACACACTTTACGGGACACCTTGGTCAAGATGCTCACTCACGGGATAAACTTTTGTTTCGTTAAACATGGTGGACTTCCGGGAGCCGAGTTCATTTTGGTTCCACCAAGATCCCCTACGGTGTCTGTGTTCGCGAAAGGGGTGTATTTTGAGACCAAAAATGGGGGGAGAGTCACCCGAATTTCATTCATTTTTTCTTGCCACTTTACACTTTTCAACTTCAACTTGTATCCTATTTGTTCAATCTTCGATGAGTCCCTCTGCCCAACCACCCATTCATTCCCCATCTGAACACTATTTTTATTAAATTTTCCTCCATTACACCATTTTACGACGTTCCTAATTTTGTCATTTTATTTATTTCAATGTTCTCTTTTTTTTCTTATAAAAAAATGGGGGTGAGTTACCCGAATTCCATTCATTTTTTCTTGCCACTTTACAGTTTTCAACACTAACTTGTGTTCTATTTGTTCAATCTTCGATGAGTCACTCTGCCCAACCACCCATTCATTCCCCATCTGAGCACTATTTTTATTAAATTTTCCTCCATTCTACCATTTTACGACGTTTCTAATTTTGTCATTTTATCTATTAATGTTCTCTTTTTTTCTTAATATTCCTCCAATTTTAATTTCACTATTAATTTTGAGTGCCGACATTTTTAGTGCGGGAGATAGTTCAGTTCAGTTTCTGTAGTGTCTTAAAAATAAAATTAAAATCTTTTTTAAAACAAAGTGAGTGAGTGAGTGGTTCCTGGTTCCTGATTCCTGATTCTTAGAGGGGGATGCAGTAGTAGGAGCCTGTCGATGCAGCTTCGGGATCAGAATTAAAGGGTAAGTTAACTGCTAACTTTAAAATGTTAGTTCAAATTTCTAATAAAAAAATTCTCTTGCAGTAAGTCCGCGCAAGAAGACGATGGCGACGTTGGATCTCACAAGGTAGGATTTTTTTCCTTCTGGGTGACGGGATTTAAACAACGATGGACCTCGCGATGGGAGTGTCAGTGCATTCGTTTTTTGTCAAGTGGTAGTGACACTGTGCAAGTCGTTAATTTCTTCCTCGTTAGTTTCTTTTTCTTGTATATACACTTCCAAGTACATCGTAGTCTCTGTTTGTTCTATTTTCATACCATTAATTGTGACACATATGGTTTTTGAATCTTTACCAATTGCCATCACTTTCCTTTTTTGTGTGTTAATCTTCAGGTTTCTTTTCTTCAATGCTGTCTTCCAAACATCTAAATTTTTTTGGAGTTCACTTTCATTTTTTGCGAATATTACTATATCGTCTGCAAATACGCAGTCAGAGATCTTAATTTTTTGGATATTTTTGTATCCCACATCCAACGTCTTAACTCTTCCTTTTATTTCTTTTAATACGTCGTCCATCATCAGAGTAAAAAGGGTAGGGCTTAAAACTCTCCTTGCCGTAGTTCATCTCTTGTTATAAATTCTTCTGACTTGGAATTTCCATTTCTTATGTAATTTCTGGTGTTAATGTATAAGCTTTCTATATTCCTACATAATTTTTCTTGTATTCCTCTTTTCTTCAAACTCAACCAAACTTTTCTTCTCGATGAGTTGTTTAATAGTGAAAATAGGGTCTTGCACTTCTCTTCTTTTTCTGAATGTGCACTGTGATTATTTCAGTTGTTTTTCTATACTTGTTTTTAGTATATTATCTAATATTCTTTCATAAATTTTGCTAACCACACCCAAAATTGTTATGCCTCTGTAATTATTAGTTTTTATTATCTCTTTTCTTGTAAATTGGTATTATAATTTCTACTTCCCAATTTTTGGGTATTCTGTTTTCTTCTAGCATTCTATTAAATAGTATTGATAGAGTGTTTATGCCTCTTGCTCCCAGATTTTTAAACATTTCTGCAGTCATTTGATCGTGGCCGGCTGTTTTACCTCTCTTTAGTAATTTTATTGCTGCTGTTATTTCTTCTGGAGATATATCTTCTATTAGTTTGAATTTTGATGATTTTCTCCAAACCTTCTGAGTACTCTTCCCGTTGAACTATCATTTACTCCTACTCTTGCATTCAGGTCTCCGATAATGATTAATCTTCCCTTTACTACTTCGATAACTTTGTTGATTTTATCCCAAAATTCATCTTTCTTCTGTACAGATTCTACTATTTCTTTATTGTTTATACTTGTTGCATTTTTTGAGTTGTTACTTTCATCCGTTTTGTTTTTCTTTCTACTATTTAGGTTTTTCATGCTTCCTATCTCGTTGTCTTGCTTATAGCGTTTCTCGTCGTCGTTTAGTTTGATATCTTTCTTATCTTTCACTTTGAGTTTTTTGTCTTCCAGTCAGTCTTGAAGATTTTCTTTAATTGGTCTTCCACGGAAACACTTGTGGGTGACCTGTCACTGACGCTTCTTTTGTTTTTTCCAGTGTTTTCCATTGGGTTTACGCCACTCGGTCCCTGCTCACTTTCGTCTCTGTTTCCTCCATTGTAAACTTTGTTACTTACAATGAATTTGTTGTATTTTAAGTGTGCTTTTTGTCCTTTCTCTCTTTCTTCCTTGAGGATTGGTATTAATTTCTTTCTTTCTTCTTGGATCTCTTTAGGGTAGTCTTCGTCGATCCAGATGTCTGTCTCCTTCAGGTTTTTAGCTTTTTGGAAGGAGCACAAATTTCTCACTCTTCCGCTAGATATTGCTAACTCAATAACCAGATTTAAGGAAACCAATTTTAGAAATTTTTATTTTCAAGACAAGCCGAAATATAAGAAATCCTCCCTTAAAACTCGCAGATTTTCGCGGAGTGTAAGTGAACCCGTTTTTTGCGCAGTGGTAGTGTTAGTGCTGTTGTGTTAGTGTGTGTTAACATTCAGGTAAGAGATTAACAGTCGCCTAAATGTAAGACACAATATCTGTATCTGTTCCAAATTTAACACAGCCAATATAAATTTCATAATTGTCACTAATTGATTCTACACAAATTTTGAAAACCCCTTCGTGATTTACAAGCTTTTATTTTATTTATTTAATAAATAAATTAAAAGCTTATAAATTACGAAGGTGTGTATATATATATATATATATTATGGCAATTATTATTATACATAATTATCATTAAATTATTATTAATTTTATCTTTCATCAAGCTTTTTCAATTGCTCCGAAAATTTGGGTTGACTGCAGATGTCAGATTTTGCATTTAGGCCACTCCAATAAGTAACTGTTTTTTTCACTTTTTGAAAACGAAATTGTTAGGTAAAACACAACTATGTCCAGGTAAGCACACCATTTTATATTATTTTATCACATAAATAAACACTTTTTTTTAGGTTTAACTCCGCCTGCAGCGTTCTGGGGTCTGTTTCATAAAACTAACTCTGCTAATTTACAATTAGAACTTGATTAGTGTTTGAACTAAAGACACCTTAGTAATTTATCATAGTAAGTTTTCATGGTACAAGACCCTGGGGTACATTCCGTATCACTAAGGACGCTGTTGCCGGTCCCAAGCCCGGAAAAAGGAGGAGGGTTTTTCGTCTATTTTAGGAAGGAACCTGCCCATTATAAAACCGCTTTTGAGGATTATTTCGCGGTTGGAGACAAAACTGGAAACATAGATGACACCGACTTGTCTATGATTATGGAAGCCAGTTTTGTCATGGAGGAATGAAGATGTTCAAGGTGAAGACGAAATATGAGAAATTCTTCACTAAAAATCGTAATTTTAGTGCTACAGCTATGAAATTTGGGGAAATTACTAGTTTTTGATCAAATATTAACTCTGTCAAATTTCAACATTGTAGATTAAAAGTCACAAATTTTAGAAATTGTTATTTTCAAGGCGAAGCAGAAACAAGAAATCCTTTCAAAAATTCGTAATTTTGGTAATTTTCGTGCTACAGCTATCAAACTTGGGGAAATTACTAGTTTTTAATCGAATAATAACTCTGTCAAATTGCAACATTGTAGATCAAAAAACACAAATTTTAGAAATTTTTATTTTTAATGGCAAGCAATACCCTCGGTTATGCCAATAGCGCCACCTGATTATTTTTTGTTCGCTCAAGGAAAAGGTAGTTATATTATATGTACACATTGCCTCTTACTTTTATACATTATCTAACACATTGTCTTTCATCATTCTCAATATCTCACCAACTGATTGAAAAAAGATATTTCGGTGACATAAGTACTGAAAGCTATCATATTTTTTCGAAAAAGTCTCTTCATTTGAGTGTTGAGTGGCAGAAATCTTTCACCTGTAAAATAACCTATGACCCCTGCCGGAAGGTTCATCATTCAAAATTCCACGCCGACGGTAATTTGCATACATTTACACAAGCAAATAATATTTAGACAGCGCTGACATGGTTCACAAAGAAGTTAGAAAAATGCAGCATTGATTGGGATTGATTATTTTATTAGTGATATAATCGATACGCAGTTGGAGTACATCATTTTATTTATGACATGCACAGACTGAAATTATGGTAATTTACGGTGTTATCGTAATTTTATGGTGATCACAGCAGGAGCTAAAATTTCTAATTTGTCTGATATAGAATCAATAAAATTGTGACAAATTTATAAATATGTGGGTTATTTGTGGCAAAGCCCAGCAGGGGAATAAGTTTGTTTGCATTAACAAGAGCGAATGATGCTCGGAAGCGGTCTGCCAAAATTATGGTAAAATGGTAACTTATTGTGGTTTCCATTAATAATAAAGGTCAGTACGTTTTTCAAAATTTCAGCCGTTAAGCAAGACATTAAAATGGAGATTTATTTAAATGCTTGCAAATTCCTTAGATTCGACAATGAAAACGTTGCAACATTTTACAACGAAATTAATAATATTTTTGACGTATTCAAATTAGTTTGATTTTTGCGCTGTTAGTTCGTTGTCACACTTTCCTTAAAAAGAAACCGCTTTGTTTCGGCATTCAGCGAAACTGAAAAATGTAGTAATGCGTCTGGTTAAGTATCCGCAATAACTGACTCGCGACTCCATAAATCTACTGAATAATTGTCATAATTAAGTGATCCATAAATCTGAAAAATAACACTTGCCCTTCGCTTCCTCCAGATAATTGGAATAAAAAATCCCAAGAAACTTTCCACTTGCATGTTAATGCAGAATCTGCAACCTTAATTTGTTTCTTAACGACTGGTTTGATGTTTAAATTTAATTATGTAGGCAGAGCGGTCAAAATATTTTTTGAACAGCCATGTATTTACCTCGACGTTTCTTGTTAAAGGCGTGTTCTCGGTGACGGTTGCACAATTTCCATAATGATGCTGATTTTCGCTTGTGAGGATAAATTTCTCGGTAAAATGCAACAGCTCAACAGGTGCCAACTGTCATATTAATATGAAAATGTGGATGCACAACAAAGAAGAGAAAAAAAAAATCCACATGAGGTAACAGTTTTGATGATGTAAAGTTATGGCCGTCTCCGACACTTCTTAACATGCACCAAGAAAACCAGTCAGTGTTTATTAAATTTGATGTGCTATTTTCCTGTAAAATTGATACGGGCTATAAAATATGAGCTTTGATCGGTTTTTTTGTCCAGTCGGTAATTGCCGAATAAATCAGGAATTTTGGTTTCTACGCTCAAACTTTCACGGGTACGAAAGCTTTAATTACTGCGGCCGCCGATAATTTAGAACTTTTCTCTGCACTTAAAATAGTTTCAAGCCTAGAAATTTTGTTTTAAATCAGTGTTGAAATCCTGTCAATAAAATTTTGATACGGAGAAAACTCGCATGTGGCCATACGTGTAGTTATTTAAATGAGATTCAAAGATGTCAATTATGTAATGCACTTGCTTAATTTTGGACTTTACTTGCAGTTACAAAACGTTATTGTAGCCTTAGTAGCAAAGTGACAATGGCGTGGAATATTTTCTTACGATTTTTGTCGTATCTCGGGCGATTTTTTGCAACAGGTTTACCTTCAGCCGCAACTATTTCAATAAATAACGGAAATAACGTGGCTTTGGGTTAAAATGATCCCATTAACACCCATGAAGTATGGAATGGGTGCGATAAATCAATTTCTCTCAACACGTGACAATTTTTAAGTGGTCCAGTTGGGATTTTTCGTTACGAAAATGTATTATTGGTATCGATCTAATCGGCTGAGTGTTGCACAAAAAGAAACCAAAGAACATTAAAAAGGTGGGACGACAGACGTGATTATTACACGGTTTTAGCGTGTCGGCTAACTTCCTAAATTGGATAATAGCTAGATGCAGTTTATGCGCTGTTTTACACAGTTATGTAAAGTTTATGCATTTATTCTATTATACGTAAACCTAATTAGCAATTTGTCACGCGATTCGTTTAATTAAAAGATTTGTTATAGTCGGCCCTTCGCACGTTTTTGTTGCTCATTACAATTCATGATTTTACATTTCCAATAAGTCAGCTAAAATGGTTACATTCTGGTTTCCAAACAAGGGTGGTGTCTAATTTCAGCCACATTTCTTCAGACATCCTGTGTACATTTAAATAATCGCACTATAAATCAAAATAAAAAAACGAAATTTGATAGCGCGATTTCCGTGTGGTCTCGATGAATGTCAAATGCACTTGTTTTAATCGACGTTTATTTATCTATTGCAAGATCATAGCGAAATTAAAATTCAAGTCGTTGCTTTTAAATGAACTGTGAAATTATATGTTGAAGATAGCTAATTATAATCGTAAATTAAAAATTTCATAAATTTCTTACTTCCATAACTTATATCTTACACTGTAATTACTGTTGTAGAAGTGTAACCAAAACATGTTATCCTCTGTTCTAACTGGAGTAAAAAAGTGTAGGACTTGCGCCCATTTCCGCTGTCATGATCATAACTCATTTATTTTGAAATTGGTTCAATGCATTTGCATTTTATATTATTCTCTGTTAGAAAGACACTAATTAATTAATAAGTGAATAATTAATTTTAAATCTCGTGTGTTGTCCATCAACTTGTTTTCTTTTTGTTTTTCTCAAACAAGTTGGAGATATAACGCAATTAGCTATGTATGCGGATGACTACCTGCTTCTGGTTTGCAATAATTCTTTAATGAATGGAGAAATTATTGCTGTAATCATCTTAAAAGTCTCCTAATAGATGAGTTTTTCTTCTTCTTTTGGATCTCATTTGTATTCTGCATGTGTAGCCTCTGATTATTGTCATTAATTAAAAAGGAATGTTACGATAAAGTTGAACCAACTTCGTGTGAAAATATGACACTGATCACCAGAGGAAATGAAAAATTACTTCGGATGTCCGCGATTACAGCCTTAGACATATGACCACATTTCCCTCAATGATGTCTATTATTTAAAGTTACAGGAAGCCTGAAACCAAAGGAATCACAAATTACGTCGACGATTTATTAGTTTGACGGCTAGAATTAGTTTTATTTTCTGATAAAACTATTTTAAATTACCAACCACTTCCATTGGCGTTGTTTATAATTTGGTTCCCCCGATAACTTCCTTTGATGTCTCCGAAGGTCTCAATGTGTTTTATAGTGTTTTATATCCTGTTAAGTACAATAATTTTATTTTTAATAGTCATATTTACGTCCACGTAATGCTGGTTGCAACTGTAATAGAAAAACAACGACTTTTAATTGCTGTAATTATTGTTTATGCAGGTTGTTAGAAGTGAAAAAACTTTGAAGCCGCTCATTTGCAGTTAAAAGCCACTTTTGGCTAATTACTTTAAATAGGAATGAGTAATACAGTTTTTCCGAATCATTGAAAAACAACTTTTAACTAAATATTTGAATAATCTTGTTACACCTTTGAGTGCACTTTGACACGACTTTTGTAATTCTAACATCACATTTATCACTTAAATGCAGGAAACAGAATGTTTACTTTTAATTGGAAGCGAATGAGTGTTAACTAATTAACAAAACGGAGCTAGCAAACAAATTACTCAATCTAGTGCAGTGTACATGATTAATCTTTTTGACAGCTCCATCCGTTTACACAAAAAATAGGTCTAGTTCGTTTTGTTTCCGTTGATTTTTTGAGTTAACTTTTGGATTGATATTTTTTATATAGTTTTGCTTTTTCCTGGAAAGCAAATACGCAGTTATAGAATGCCACCAGCGACAACCATTGCGAACAAAAACGACACTTCTTTGTTCTACGCTGCAATTACAGGAGCATAATTGTTACAAACAATCGCTTGATTACAAAATTACATACTACAAAGAACGAGACACGTTCGTTTAATTAATTAAGAACTTATTATTACACTAATTAAAATTTGCTTATTTTAGAAGTAAGTTAGCTGCGCCTGTTATCCAGTCACGACTTTGGTATAGAAGTACCGACAACCAAATTGTTGCTATTACAATAATAGCAGTCGCAGAAGAAACATCTAATTACAAAAGAATTCAGTTTTTTTATTGTATAAATTTATGTTGGTGTTTACACTTCCAACTTAATTATTGCCAGCAGCTTAAAGTAGTAAAAATCAATTTCAGCAGTCAATAATAATTTCTAGCCGTCTGTTACAATAACATAGACCTGATTTTATCTTGCCTTCATTTTTCATTCTTTCGAGCAGCGTGGTCACATTATTCAGTAGCCATAAATTGTGCTCTACATCTCTTAGATGGTAACTGAACTAGCGCAGATCCTTTATTCTGTCATAATCCTTTTTAAATCTCGGTATGATCAATGTGTTTATGGATATTTTGTAGAGTTTTGCAAGCACTTAGCTATTCCCATGGTAGGCGTGCATGTTCTTCTATTATGTAAGCGTGCATATTTTCACCTGCTGCTGGTGCTTCATGTAAATCTGCCGATCCTAAACGCGGCTGTGGAAAAATGTTTCTTTACGCCCACGTTAACAATTTGATGATTGTAATTATAGGTTTTCGCAAGTAATTTAGTATAAAAGTAAAACTTGGATTGGCAGAGTATGAGAAAGTTGCCTAAACCATGTAACAAGTTTTGCAGGGGAAACCAAAAGAAGTTTTATTCGAATTCTAACGTTCCGACTAAATTGTTATTTATTGGTCACTTAAGCATAGTCAAGGATTTTGTAATTACAACTTTATTATCCTATTCTCTTCCATACATGTCCGTACAGGTTCACGGAATAGTGAGAAAAGCATAACCGTCAGCGATCTGCTAAGAATTGAACAGCTTCAGGTTGTGCTCGCAGGTTATTTATGATGCTCCACCAAAGAAAATCTTGAGAAGTATGGTTCACTATAGGAACAACCTGCAGAGGACATATACATGCACTTAAACATAAACGAAGTAATGTATGGTAGACACATACAAACATATAAAGTACGGATATGTAAAGTCGTAAAGCTTTAATGGCTTGGTACATTCGTATTTTTAAATTGTTACAAGAGGGGCCACGTACATCGCTGCCGACAAAAGGACGACCAATTTAAAAAAATTATATACAATCTTAGCTAATTAGAAATAAACCTGTGATTATCGATTTAATATGATTGATATGAGTCATTGGAAATAAATAAATGAAAATGTTTGACGCATAGCTGAGCTTCCTCATCACAACAACAAAGGTACCAATAAAATATGTCGAAGTTATTACCATTCAGTTTATTCCGACTATTGTCATCACTGTAGTAAAATATCTTCATTATGTGTTAAGTCTTACGTATTCTGAGAAGGAAACACGTAGATAAATATATTAAAGGTAAAGTAAAATGCTTCTTTGATAACGATCTAAAGTAGAGATTTTAAAGCAGTAAAAGAAGCAATAATCGAGCCGTAATAACGCAGTTATTAAACTTTGTAACAGGTGTTATGTAGAAAAAACGTTGTAGATGTAAAATACGTCCATTTATTTATACTATTCTATTCATTTCAAACGTTTTTATTGGCGGCTTGGGTCATCAAACTTAGCGCTTTTAATATTTGCAAATATAAAAATACAAGAAGATACAACAAATTTAATGATCTATAAAATGTAATAGCTTTTTTATGAACATGCTTGTAATCTAATTTATTTTAATCGAAGTGGTTACATTTTTATCATCAATTTTACATTCGCAAAATGAGGTTGAACTTTTAAATATTTAAATTTAACTTTTTTGATATATTTCACATAGTAATTATTAAAAATTTCATTTCCAAAGGTTGAGGAAACAACCGTTGAAACAGTTTTAGAGTTTAAAATACCGTAACATGTTAAAAAAGATAAAAATTCAAGATCGACATCTTCAATTTCCAACCGGAAAATCTAAATGTGCCAAAATCTAGGTTATTCTTGGAGCAAACATGAAATATGAGCGCATATTTCACACATTTTTATTCGCCTAATCCAAAATTGTTTCAAGTAGACGCCAAATACCTAAAATTTGGAAAATTCCGGAATTTTCCAGGCCCGACATTTTAGAACTAAAACAAATTGAATGATAAAATTTGCACCATCATTTTTCTCGAAACTTATTCGTTAAAAAACTAGCTATATCTCGCACCGAAATAGTTCCTTAAAAATGACTCCAAAAACACAGTTCTTAAATTGTTTGCTTTAAATTTTACCTTCAGGTGTTCCTCAAGGTTCTATCCTTGGGCCTTTCTTATTTCTTCTGTTTGTTAATGATATAGGTTTAAATTTCAAATGCAACTATTGCCTATTTGCTGATGACTTGAAAATTTTTACCGTTGTTAAAAACCCAAATGATGTCAAACTTTTGCAAAAAGATCTTGATGCTTTAAATAATTGGTGCAGAGTCAATCATATGTTTTTAAATATTGACAAATGTTGTGTGATTAATTTCAGTAGGAAAATGGTCTCTACTTTACCTATTTATACATTAAATGAATGTCAAATTCAAATTAAGACAGTTGTTAAAGATCTTGGAATCTTTCTTGATAATAAACTTTGTTTCACTTATCACTATGACCATGTGATAAGTAAGGCCAACAAAGTATTAGGATGTGTCAAAAGATATTGTCGCGATTTCAAGAACATCAGTACAATGAAAATTCTGTACATGACCTTGGTAAGGCCCATTCTTGAATATGGCAGTGTGATCTGGTCACCGTTTTATAAAGTTCACATCGACAGAATTGAGAACGTGCAATATAAATTTTTTAAGTTCATTAAATGGAAACTTCCAAGAGCTCAGATTATGATATGGCTCTTAGTTATTTACAACTGCCCAAGCTCGATCTAAGAAGACAATACATCGTATTTGTTTTATTTTTAATATTTTAAATAATTATATTGATGCTGATGATATTATTCATAATATCTACTTTCACATACCTTGCTATATGAGTAGATCGGTGCCTGTTTTTCACATTAAGATTTTTAAACAAAATTATGTTAAGTTTTCTCCAATGAATATACTATTGCAGTCTTGCAATGATGCAGATATTGATTTGTTTCGGTATAACTCAATGGAAGTTTTTAAGTCTAAGTTAAAAACAATGTTGTAATGTTATGTTGTGTTCTTTCTAGTTATTTGTTAAATGTATGATTATGTAATGGCTATTAGTGGCGTCAAATAAATTATTATTATTATCACATAAGTATTCAAAATTTGATGGTCGATTTTTTTCGAAAAAAAAAAATTTGCTTAAACTACGTATAAAAAAATTATTTTTTTTTACCGGTTTTAGTACAGTAATTATTCGAGTGTTCCACAAAAAAAAAGAAAAATATTACCTTCGAAAATTGAAACTGTTGACAACTTCGTCGTTTCTTGCTCACTGAACCTCAATAGTTTCACTTGCTTAATCTAAACCCAGATTCAATTAAAAGAATGCAAAATGTTCGCTCAAAAGTTCAATTCGGAAAAATAGGCGATTTGTCCACTTTTTATCAAATAAGATTTAAATGTCTTTGCATTTTCAATAAATTCCTGATTCAACCAAAAGTGTCAGTCAAAATGTAAACAAACTTAATTTGACATCTTCCCACGCTAAATTAGTATTTAATTAAAACCCCTAACTTGCCAGATATACACTCAGCTCTGACCTTCCGTCACTAAAATTAGAACCTTTTATAGGTATTTTAATAAATGAGGTTTAGAAAGATGATCGATTTTCTTCGCAGCGTTGTTGCTAAAAAACGGGTCTTACATATGATAAATTTAAAAAATAAAAAAAAAGAAAATTTTCTACTAAAACGCTGGAAAAAATGAATTTTTGTTGTTTAGACTGCCTCTCCTAAACTACTTGACTCATCGATCTGGGATTTGACCAGAGGATAAAGTTTGAGCTGCTCTTTCAATTGATATAACATAAAACTGTACATTTCGTCCAGAAAACCTCCTTGAAAATGACCCCCAAATGTGATCCGGAACATTAAAATATGCCAATATCTAAACTGTTCTCAGCATCTAATTATTAATACGGTACGAGTTATCATAACATATCAAGCAGAACATACTTACCCATTTCCTCATTTACTAATTGCTGCAAAGTTGCCTACTAATTACTATAAAAAAAACTCCACACAAAAATATATCAATGTCACTTAATTGAGACCAGTATACTTATAATTAAAACTTGTAGCACATTGCAGAAATGTGTACGTTCTTGCTAAGCACTCGATTTTTTCTGTCTAAACAGGTAAATGATGAAATACCACATACCAAAAACCGTACAGAACAATCGTATAAATAATTATCACAATATGATTTAGCACTTTATAAATAAATACCAGTGATAAAATCTACATTATGTATAATTTAAATTCAGTGTTTTTTAATAACGATATTTAAATAAAAAATATTAATTATTGCATTAATAATTTATTAATGATTGATATCATTTAGATGACAGAAAGGGACGGATTTTTAGAGTTACCGTTAGAACAGAAATGCGTGATAATTCATCCTGATGTGTAAATACGATTTGAATGCCGCTCATAACTCATATAACAATAAAACAATAAATATTTAAATTGATAACAATAACAAATCAAGAGCAGGATCTAAAACAGGTAGCAAAGGTGCTAATTACTTCTTGGAATAAATCCGGATCAGGACTTCAAAAAGGATGTGGCAGGTGTTAGTTTCTAAATCAAACAATCATGGTGTACCTATTTATATTCGCTTCTGCCACTTTTCAACAGGAGAAAGCTCTATTCTCTTGGCAATTTTCGGCTGTCATGAACACCTGATAAAATCGGTAACAGAGTTATTATCCTGATGAATTTATGGTTGCTTTTTATCCTGATGACACCAAGTGAGTTCCTCGTTTAACTTTATGAACGTGAATTTGCAACAAGAGTAATTCATCACATTACACTTACAGTTATCTTGCGATATGACAATTTATTCCACGACATGTTCTCTGAACAAGAGTGTGATATGAACGATCCACAGCCGCTCCTGCATTATAATAGTCGAGTGTAGGTGGTTTACCACACTTCGATATTGTTTGGATAGAACGAAACTAAACACACCTCGGCTTCGTCTCTTCGCAAACTAACTCGAATCATTGTTGTTTCCCATCGATTTTGTAACAAAAATCACACTTGAAGTGTGTTTCTCAATCAAAATTATTCGGTTTCATCATTTTTCTTACTAGGTGAGTGGGATAGCCTATTTATCGAACACAAAGACTGCTTGTCTCAACTTGTCGTTATAAATCAAGATTTGTAGAAATTGTGCTACACCACACGATATCTTTATTTTTTATCACGAAGAATTTTATAGTTGTGTACATGATACATATAATTACACGCTTCATAAAAATTTCTACGGCCGTAAATAATAGTTATTAATAAGTTAGGTTATTGTTGTTTCAATAATTGCTTTCAATCTTGACACAATTGTAATAAATAAATTAACTTTTTAATTGCAAGATAATCGCTTTTTACGGGAAATGATTTATTTCTGTGGGAAATATACAATATTAAATCGACTGTGCTCATACATGTAGAAATTAATAGTAAGGACTTGAATCTGCCACTTCTTCTGATTTATTGCCTAAGCTTACAAGCACGAATAATACTGTTATAAAATAAACAAAAGCATAAATTATACCGCTGAAGTCTTAATAAAATGATGCGATTACAAATTCAATGCTTACGACGATTGAGTTGTGGATAAGACGACGTGAAGGTGTTTTAGCTCAAGACAGGTAAATAAGAAATTTCCGTCTTTTTCTACATATAAAGATCCATCATAGAAGAAACTTACCACGACCTGAATTTCAGTAGAAAATGTATCTGCCTATTGAAGATATATTTAATTACCGAACCCCTCGATGTTTCTAAAAGGTCTTCGCGGAACTTCTCTTTGTTCTTCGTTCTCCCATAAATTTCTCGTTGCTTTCTCCAACTACTATCTCTATTAGATCCGCGCCGAAGAAGAAGAATCCCATGACCCAGGGCACAGCGACTTTTCAGCAATCCTTTTCTCGGCCGATAACGATGCTATCTGTTCGAGCAGGTCCGTGCCTTGCTCTTCGCTACCATAATCGTATATCTCTATCGGTGTATCGGTAACATTGTGCCTCTTACAAACGAGAATATTTCCAGGTGTAACCTGTTCTTCGATGGAAATCGTTCACTCTTACACAAATTCCTGTCGCGAGCACGTCGCGTGGGGGCAACACGACACCACAATCCCGAGATGTTGTTGTTACTTTAATTTTTACTTTCACTGACCTAATCCACAGCTAATTGATCGAAACACAAGGAGAATTGGAATTGTCAAAAATTACATTTTAATTATTCGGCTAATGGCCAATTTCGTCACGCAAAGAACGAATCGTGCATTTTATATTGATAATGTACCATTAATTACAGCATAAATAATAAATTAATTAGAATTACCAACTCAGTTTTACGTGATTCGATAAATTCTAATTGTTTGATTGACAGGTAAATGGAAGTTGGCGGTTCACGCAACTACCCAAGGGGTGCACGATATGCGTGGGAGATAGTGACGTTGCGTCAGGACAGCACCCTTCCACTCAAAAGATATTTTTAACTTTTAAGGCGGATACTCCGGTCAATTATTGCTATTTTTAACATTATGTGTGCACACTGTTCCTTCAATTCCTAACATATTTAATTAAGTTTTCAAGACAAGTTTTGTGTTTATTTTTTATGATGTTTTAAAAGAGACAATTGCTGATTTCATTCAAGACTATTAGAGGATTTAATTCGAACTCTTACTATGCACATATTTTGTAACCGTTTTCCGATCACTCCTAATACATAATAAATTGTTGCTAATTGCTGTTATTAGTTTTTTACCTCAAAAAATTACACAAACATTGAATTAATAAAGTGTTATTACTTTTTTGTTCATTTTAGTGAACGATTTTCTATCCCGGAGCCAGAAGCTGGCTATTCACTTAACAACATAATCAACATCAAATGAAGCAATAAATAATTAACAATAATTAGAAGCGCTTAGCTTTAATTTTTTACGGTTATGAAAGCGTTATTAAGCTAGCTGTGTAAATAGTCTGAAAAATTCCCAAATTTCTATTGAACAATGTTTAAAAAATTTGATTTATTATTAGGCGGTAATGTATGCATGCTCATTTAAATTTCACTTTAGCATAGGTTTTATGGCAAAAATAAAATAAATAAATCTAAAAAGGAAAACAATAAATATTTAGGAGCCTCATATTTTTCCATTTGCTCCGACAGTTTCCTGGTTTTCTCTCGCAAGTTTGGTAGAATTTAACACAATTAAGCCGACTCACACGAGAATCCGTCGCCAGAGCAAACAAAAATGATTCTAGAGTCAATATTTGTGGCTACTGTCGATGTCAAAATATTTGAAGACATATAAACGTTCCGATTGTTTAAGAACTGGGATTGGTTCTTAGATAATGAAGCAGAAAATTCAACGACCCAAAACCATTAAACTGTAAAATCTCCAACACGATTTGATCATAAACTCATCATTAACATATTGGAAATATGAAGTCTCAATTTGTGCAGATATTCCCTTTAACTTCTTTACGAGTTTTGTTGGGACGTGAACAGCAAGTGTGGGTATTTTATGTTTTTTATACGACTGGAGGTAAATATTCACTTATTTTATTGTTAATGAAAGTCTTTGATACTGTTTTTAAGATTCATCGGTAAAATTGGGAAAGTTGCTTTCTCTATGCGATAACCAAATCAGGATCGTACATGAATATGCATGTAAATTTGCTTCATTGTACAAATTTTATTCAATTAACAGAGATTTACACAAATATTGCTGTCAGATAATTAGGTATAGAGATACGATCTCCACATTACTCAACTAATTGTCAATTAAGTTGGCAAAAAATATTCAAATTCGCAGATTTTGCCGGTCTATTATGCAATTAGTTCAGTTATTGTTCGAATAGGAAAATCAATAAAGGTCACTTAACCGACTGGTCAATAATTTGGGCTAACAATATTCCGTCAAAAACTCTCACTAAAAATCTGTCCCCAATTAAAATTGCGTTATTTCATTCCAAAAAAAGTGGATTCTTATGTTGACTGATCCTTAACAAAAGCCAATACCAATGGTGAAAATCAATCTAGATCTGCGGCGCGATTGGGTTCTTAAGTAGGAGTTTATCCCTCTAGCCTAAGATAACTATTAGGTAATACATCTAATTGAATAAATTTACGACAAGAAGACGCGATAAATAAATATTTGGAGTAGCATTATTTTGACCAAACCTTAAGCCACAGGCGAGAACTTGATACATTTTTCATAAATTTAAATCATTGAAACGTGTTCAGAATAACGATATTGTTAGAGTGATTTATTTTACACACAATATCAGCGTTACAAGATTTTTATCCAGTGGCGTAACGACATGTATACGAAGGCGTCAAAGCCTGGAGGATGTTGGATGTTGGATATGAAGCGATGACAATTTTACGACCTACACGGAGTTTTTACTTTCACTGAAAGATCTTTCATTTCAGATTGTCGTTAATCTCCAACAAATCAAAGATGTAGAATCAAACAAAAAAGGAAAAGAAAACTGTTTTGTCTGTGTCCGAAATTCTGAGGCTTTAGAGCACCGATAATATGAGTTGGTGGTTGAAGTTTCAACTATTTTTCTACCTAATATTTGATGTCTGGAAAAATTCTGAATCTTGGCATGCAAATTTCTATGTTTAGAAACTTTCAGTAAAATCGATTCTAAATTTACAATTTCGTTGAACATTTATTCCTAAAAATGTTTGGCACAACCTCTAATAGTGACATAAAGAGGTCAGAAAGGTTTCTGAGTTTCTCTTTTTGTGGTTGGAGCTTAATTAGAAAATAACTATTTATGAAGAAAGTGTGAAAAATGCTTGTTTAAGACACAGTATAATTTCAGTGCAAAATTTTCTTTTGAACACGAATTCCTGTGCTAAATTGTTCAAATTTAGTAAAAATTCTCCCAAAACTTGCGCTTTTAAATTATTCATAAATAGATAGTTACCGCAGTACTGCAATCTCGGAAAACTAACAGTAAACTAAAAAAACTTTACGAGCTGTAAAAGAGATTCCTCTGTTATAAAATGACGCAGACATAGAAAACCTTTTTAAATACAAAATACTACACGAGTTCTAGTTGACTTCTCTAAACTTTTAGGAGCTTTTTGGTATTGACTTCAGAATGAACAAGAAAGTAATGTGACTTTAGGAACAAAAATTTGTTAATAATTATCCTAAATAATAACATAACTCAAATGGCAAAGTGAAGAAGTGAATTTGGGTTTTCTAGAATAAAAATTTTTGATGCATTCGTTAATTATTAAAATTTGTAACCACAATTTTATTTGCCCCAAAGACCCAGTTGCCTTGTTTCTGCGAGCAATAAAACTACAAAACCGTAGAGTTTTATGTGCATCCCATTAACGTTAACACAGCAGATTTCAATTAGTATCAGAAAATTTATTTGCTATTATTACAATAATTCAGCGTAACAACTAGTCGTTACACCATAAATTTATTATTCAATATTCATAATTTTCCTGATTTTATGCATATCTTTTAAATAATAAGAACCAATTTTCATTAATAATCACAAGTAATTAAAATAGTTTACTGTAAATAAAAGTACTCAGTTACAGACCTTTCTTGAATAAAAATATTGTTATTGCTCCCGTAAGTACCACGAAGACTAGGAAAAAAAAATCGGACGATAAAATCAACTTTTTACCATTTCATCCATGTTTTCTTGTTCCCATAATGGCTCGGAAATTGTGAGAAAAATCGACATTCTTAAGTTCAATCGATAAAGTCGTCACACATCGTCGATGGTATTTTATTGCGTATTGGCGGTATGGGAACTGCAATTCCTAATATAGTGGATTAGATAGACATTAGACGCAGCTGAGATGGAATTAAATAGTTCGTGAGTCGGACATTATAGAACACAATGGAACTTCGTGTGTGGTGAAAACGAAAAGACTGCACGGAAACGCTCCCACTTGTTAATGTTTGCACTATGCACTTAACATCCTTATTATGAATGAAATTTTTCACAGGTCCGTATTTGGTACCTATAGGAGATCGTCTTACTCAATTCTCATTATGCGTGTTTATCCAAATTTTAAAACGGTGAAAGGTATGTGGAATTTTTGCGAGTGACATCTTAATTAACCTTTAAAAAATGTCTTCAAAAACTTAGGCGCGACTAGTTTGCACAAGAACTTAGAGCTTTTAATTCAAAAATCTCACGCGTGTGAGTGTAAATTCAAATATACATTATCTCAAAGCCCTTTGGCGATACATAAATATGTCGTGATATTATAAATGGCATCTAGTACTAGAATAAATGTCGGAACGGTACATTTGTGGATGATTCATGTTTGCAAATTGTAAGAGAGAATCGTTGACAAAAACTACTTGTTGACACTAAAATGGATCGTCTAGTTTTGTGTCTAGCTACCTTTTACTAAAAATTTCTCACTGCAGTTAACTATTAAGATGATATTAATGTCTTGGCATACATTTCGCAGAAAAGCTTGGCTATTCTAATTACGATTACTTCACTTATATTCATCATTAATACATATTTCTTTGTGTATAATGAAATAATTTATTACAAGTATCAATTTGCAGAAACTATTTCATAAATTAGCACTTAAGAATTCCATTAAGCTGCATTCTGTATATACGCAATTAATATTGCTAATTATGGTTGGTAACTGAGACGCCGCTTAGGGAGTTTTTCGACAAATTTGAAAAATCTCCAAGTATTTCAATGCAATGTTAACGAGAAGCATTTTTTTTAAATTACAGTCATTCTAAATTTAAATGGGTAACATTAACAAAATAATATTTTTATGTCTGAAAATTGAGATCATCATCAATGGACGATTTTACATTTACAGGGCAAAATTTAAATAGTCGAGATTCATGAAACATAAAAATCGACAATTCTTTTATCACCTGTTAGAAGTGGTGTATTTCAAACTTGTAAAAACAGTCAAGGTTTGCCAGCTTTAGTCTTTTTTAGAATTTCTAGCTTAAATATACAAATGGACCAAAAATTGACTTGTTTCTTCTAAAATATTGAACGGATCAACACAAAATTAAATCCGTTTCTATTTTCTGAAATATTGAACGGATTAAAACCAAATTTTGCACTTATTTAGTTCAATATAAACCGGATTTGACCACGTTTTCACTGAAAAAAAATCTAAATTATGAGCTCCAAAAAGTTGCTGAAATCTTCTTGTGCTCATAAATTTCGTAATTTATGTTAAATCGCGACAAATCTGCATAATTTCACGTAAAATGCGATTATGTACCCAAAATCTCCAGAAACAACTTTACAAAATCTAATCGGGTGTAAACAAACCAACTTTCTTGAGTATCATTTGTCAGGAATTACTTGCATCGAATTTAGACCTACCACTTTTCCACCAAAATTGATTGGTATCTGAATTCCTTACATCATACAAATGATGCAAAAACTCCGAATTTGTATCATCCAAATAACTCATCTATTAAAACAAAACACGATGATATTGCAATATCCATTAAAATGCCAATAATAACTCCTAAATTGGAATGTTTTAATTACCCTCGTAGATGTGACTGACTGCAATCATCACATTCTACACGGCTGCAAAAATGTGATCTAAAATTCCTCGAAAGTGTATCAAACACACCAATTAAACAAATTTCTAATTTTTTTCTCTAAATTATAGCTTTTATTACCAATTTTACACAGGTAGTCAAATACGAATTCATTTTTATTTCGGTCAAACGCTTATGTGGTCTAAAGATTATCTTCCCATATTTGCATAATAATTGGCAGTAAAAGCATCCGAAAAGCAAATTATAATAATCATTGTCCGAAACGTGACCAAGAATTTTAAAACCCATAAATTAGCTAGAACCTTATCATTACAACTCTAAGATTTTAACTTTCCTGTAAAAACTCGCGTTTGATTTATTAAACCAGATCTAAACTGCGAGTTACGATATGGCCCAAAAAATGTTAATTGGCACGTATTATCACAACCACATAAGATAGGTTGCAATGTTGTTTATTTAATGACGGAAATTTATGAACTAGATTAGTACGAAATTGAGCGTAAAAAAATTGCCCGTGTTCTATAATTAAGAGCATATCTAGACAAGATCATTAAAACGGTAGTAGTTTATTATTAAATGCGGTCCTATAATTAAAAGTGTTTGTTGTAATCGTGAACCTTCAAAATCTCCAAAGATAAAATCTTGTTATATAAAGTCAAAGAGATGGCAACATTAGATAAAAATTTTATTGATCGATCGAATTTTTCGTACAAATTTTTTCCAGACACCCCATTAAAATTATGATAATGACGACTATCATGGTTAAAATCGCATCCTTGTGACCTTGGCGTCTAATTTAAATTTTACACACCCATATCTAAACCGGCATCCGTGATGAAATGACCAGAAAAAAATCACAGTGTATTTTATTGCACCAAAGAAGATAAATCACTGTAGATCAATCTGACAATGAGAACCAATTTTGGACACATGACTTGCAGCTTCTTTGGATTTGTTTGTCCCGATAGGACAAAGAACTAGGCCAAAGGAGCAACGACTCTTCTTTGCCACACTGGCAGAATCGTACACACCCACAGGAACCAGATTTGTTTTGGTTCTTTTTTCGGGGTTCTTTTTCTGATTACGCAAATCAGGTGTGGTCCCCAATTTGTAATAAATTTAATGTTACCATAGGTAAGGTTTCCTCATTAATTCACAAAAAATATGTTTGATCAAAGATGCTGAAATTAGTTGCACAACTCGTTTTACGACCGAATCAACAAAATAAAATCATGGATTATGTAAGCCGCAATCATTTTAATTCCCCAGTTTTATCCTGGCGTGAATCATCTTCTTGCAGCTGTAAAATTGTTTGCACCATCTTCTTCGAGCTTCCAACTGTGTTAATTGGGAGAGAAGAGTGTAGTTTTCGCATGGTTTTAATAACTTTGATTATTCAACTAATGGAATTGTATAACTCGCCTAAAAAGTAAAGATGCGGGCTCTTAATGGCTCCTTAGTTTTCTTTAGAAACCTGTTTGACAATTTTCATGCAATCTGGCGTAATCGGAAGGAAAAGGAAAAGTGTTTAAACCGGTCGAACGATAATGTTTTTCTACACAAACGTTTCTGTTAACAGACATAATAACTGGACCACCTAGATATAACTTGGAATCATTTGAGATGATTATAGTTATTTGTCCCAATACGGTTTCGCATGGTCTTGAAACTTGCTATAATTAAAGACTTTAAACAAACATTGCAACAGTTTTTATTTCACAATCGTAACAATAACCCTCGACTTCTTGCGCAAATGATTTCCAACAATTTTCGGGTAAAATTCAGCTCCGTGACATCTCCCAAAGTTCAAGATCTCTTAACAATGCTCCAATGCCATGTGTTAACGAGAATACCAACAAATCGATAAATTATTCCCTCAATAGCTGATATGTTATTCAATACTATAAAATCAATTTTGACGCAAATATACTCAAAAGTAGAATACATGAATATGAATTTGACGATTTTTAGTTGATCCGAGAACACCGTAAACTTATATGGCAATGAGACTTATTTATGGCAGGTTCATTTTTCTGAACAGTTTATTAAAGGAAATTACAAGAAGCGTTTGGTCATATGTTATACGCAAACACACCTAAGAGATAATAATAGCTTTAGAAATCGATATATCAAATTGTTAGTGGGCCAAAGTACCCACGTTGCGTCTAATCACACTGTGTAAATAATGAATGTTGAAAGACAAGGACGTTGAGTTGCAACGAGACGAGAACTTTAATTAAAAAATGCAGGAAGTCGGAAAAATTGATAGTAAGCTGAGAATTATATCACTGGCGAAGGCTTCGCTGGTTTATTGATTTCTTCTTTGATTGACTGAAATTGATTACGGTGTTATTTATTTAGGTTTTATTATCAGATTTCTCGGTATGATTTACTAGCTAGTAACAATTTAGTAGGATTTAAGTAAAAGTTGATTTTAATGTTCTTTGTTTACAAAAAATACAACAAACTCAACAAATTTGGGTCCCATTTTACGCAGAATGTCACGCTTAATCTAAAAATATGAGAATTTTCAATTTTCGTCAACAAATAACTGAGTTATGGTCATTTGAATTTTTGGGTTGTCGTCAGAGGGACAAATTTTTGAAGGTTCGAAACAATTCGTGCTCGATATCTCAACACCTATTTCAGATATTAAGATGCGGTTTACGCCATCGTTTTTCTCGCGATTTTTTACATAAGAAATAGTTCTTCGATTTTGTCTACAGTCAAAATTTGCAAATTTTTGCAAAAATTAATGACTAAAACTATACCAAACTTCTGATATGGATATCTCGCTAATTTTTTAGAGTAAACTTAAGTTATTATACATCAGTGTACGCAGAATTTTCCGCAGATTCCAAATCTGGGATTTAAATTCACATCCGGCAACAAATAACTGAGTTATGGCCGATCAAAGTTTCGAAAAGTCGATTTTCATTTTTCCTTATTTTTCGTAATTTTTAAAGATAAATATCTGGGAAACTATTTGAGATATTGAGATGCGGTTTGCGCCATTCTTTTTCTCGGCTCATTTTACGTTAGAAAATGTTCTCAAAAGCCCAAAATTCAATAGTCGATTTTTCGCGAAAAAAAAATTCGACTCAAACGATGAAAATTTTTAATTTTTTTTATTTTTGGCCATAGCATGTAAACTTTTTGTCCGATCGATCTCAAATTTGGCCAGTAGATAGATTTCGAGCTCCTCTTTCGACTGATGTACAATTCAAAGTTATTAAACGTCGTTTCCATTTTGAAAACATTGATTAAAAATCACCCTAAAATGACATCTTCAAAACAGTTTTTGGCTAATGCCTCGTTTATTTATTAAGCAAACTCAACAGATTTGGGTCTCATTTTACGCAGAATGTCACGCTGAATCCAAAAACATGAGAATTTTCAGTTTTCGTCAACAAATAACTGAGTTATGGTCGTTTGAATTTTTGGGTTGTTGCCAGAGGGCCAAAGTTTTGAAGGTTCGAAACAATTCGTGCTCGATATCTCGGAAACTATTTCAGATATTGAGATGCGGTTTACGCCATCGTTTTTCTCGCGATTTTTTACATAAGAAATCGTTTTTAGATTTTCCAAAAGTCGAAATTTGCAAATTTTCGCGAAAATTCATGATTAAAACTATACCAAATTTCTGATATCGATATCTCCCTTATTTTTTAGAGTAAACTTAAGTTATTTTACATCAGTGTACGCAGAATCTTCCGCAGATTCCAGATCTGGGATTTAAATTCACATCCGTCAACAAATAACTAAGTTATGGCCGATCAAAATTTCGGAAAGTCGATTTTCATTTTTCCTTATTTTTCGTAATTTTTAAAGTAAAATATCTCGGAAACTATTTGAGATATTGAGATGCGGTTTGCGCCATTCTTTTTCTCGGCTCATTTTACGTTAGAAAATGTTCTCAAAAGCCCAAAATTTAATAGTCGATTTTTCGCGAAAAAAAAATCCGACTCAAACGATGAAATTTTTATTTTTTTTTATTTTTGGCCATAGCTTGTAAACTATTTGTCCGATCGATCTCAAATTTGGCCAGTAGATAGATTTCGAGCTCCTCTTTCGAATGATGTACAATTCAAAGTTATTAAACGTCGTTTCCATTTTGAAAACATTGATTGAAAATCACCCTAAAATGACATCTTCAAAACAGTTTTTGGCTAATGCCTCGTTTATTTATTAAGCAAACTCAACAGATTTGGGTCTCATTTTACGCAGAATGTCACGCTGAATCCAAAAACATGAGAATTTTCAATTTTCGTCAACAAATAACTGAGTTATGGTCGTTTGAATTTTTGGGTTGTTGCCAGAGGGCCAAAGTTTTGAAGGTTCGAAACAATTCGTGCTCGATATCTCGGAAACTATTTCAGATATTGAGATGCGGTTTACGCCATCGTTTTTCTCGCGATTTTTTACATAAGAAATCGTTTTTAGATTTTCCAAAAGTCGAAATTTGCAAATTTTCGCGAAAATTCATGATTAAAACTATACCAAATTTCTGATATCGATATCTCCCTTATTTTTTAGAGTAAACTTAAGTTATTTTACATCAGTGTACGCAGAATTTTCCGCAGATTCCAAATCTGGGATTTAAATTCACATCCGGCAACAAATAACTGAGTTATGGCCGATCAAAGTTTCGAAAAGTCGATTTTCATTTTTCCTTATTTTTCGTAATTTTTAAAGATAAATATCTGGGAAACTATTTGAGATATTGAGATGCGGTTTGCGCCATTCTTTTTCTCGGCTCATTTTACGTTAGAAAATGTTCTCAAAAGCCCAAAATTCAATAGTCGATTTTTCGCGAAAAAAAAATTCGACTCAAACGATGAAAATTTTTAATTTTTTTTATTTTTGGCCATAGCATGTAAACTTTTTGTCCGATCGATCTCAAATTTGGCCAGTAGATAGATTTCGAGCTCCTCTTTCGACTGATGTACAATTCAAAGTTATTAAACGTCGTTTCCATTTTGAAAACATTGATTGAAAATCACCCTAAAATGACATCTTCAAAACAGTTTTTGGCTAATGCCTCGTTTATTTATTAAGCAAACTCAACAGATTTGGGTCTCATTTTACGCAGAATGTCACGCTGAATCCAAAAACATGAGAATTTTCAGTTTTCGTCAACAAATAACTGAGTTATGGTCGTTTGAATTTTTGGGTTGTTGCCAGAGGGCCAAAGTTTTGAAGGTTCGAAACAATTCGTGCTCGATATCTCGGAAACTATTTCAGATATTGAGATGCGGTTTACGCCATCGTTTTTCTCGCGATTTTTTACATAAGAAATCGTTTTTAGATTTGCCAAAAGTCGAAATTTGCAAATTTTCGCGAAAATTCATGATTAAAACTATACCAAATTTCTGATATCGATATCTCCCTTATTTTTTAGAGTAAACTTAAGTTATTTTACATCAGTGTACGCAGAATCTTCCGCAGATTCCAGATCTGGGATTTAAATTCACATCCGTCAACAAATAACTAAGTTATGGCCGATCAAAATTTCGGAAAGTCGATTTTCATTTTTCCTTATTTTTCGTAATTTTTAAAGTAAAATATCTCGGAAACTATTTGAGATATTGAGATGCGGTTTGCGCCATTCTTTTTCTCGGCTCATTTTACGTTAGAAAATGTTCTCAAAAGCCCAAAATTTAATAGTCGATTTTTCGCGAAAAAAAAATCCGACTCAAACGATGAAAATTTTTATTTTTTTTTATTTTTGGCCATAGCTTGTAAACTATTTGTCCGATCGATCTCAAATTTGGCCAGTAGATAGATTTCGAGCTCCTCTTTCGAATGATGTACAATTCAAAGTTATTAAACGTCGTTTCCATTTTGAAAACATTGATTGAAAATCACCCTAAAATGACATCTTCAAAACAGTTTTTGGCTAATGCCTCGTTTATTTATTAAGCAAACTCAACAGATTTGGGTCTCATTTTACGCAGAATGTCACGCTGAATCCAAAAACATGAGAATTTTCAATTTTCGTCAACAAATAACTGAGTTATGGTCGTTTGAATTTTTGGGTTGTTGCCAGAGGGCCAAAGTTTTGAAGGTTCGAAACAATTCGTGCTCGATATCTCGGAAACTATTTCAGATATTAAGATGCGGTTTACGCCATCGTTTTTCTCGCGATTTTTTACATAAGAAATCGTTTTTAGATTTTCCAAAAGTCGAAATTTGCAAATTTTCGCGAAAATTCATGATTAAAACTATACCAAATTTCTGATATCGATATCTCCCTTATTTTTTAGAGTAAACTTAAGTTATTTTACATCAGTGTACGCAGAATTTTCCGCAGATTCCAGATCTGGGATTTAAATTCACATCCGTCAACAAATAACTAAGTTATGGCCGATCAAAGTTTCGGAAAGTCGATTTTCATTTTTCCTTATTTTTCGTAATTTTTATAGTAAAATATTTCGGAAACTATTTGAGATATTGAGATGCGGTTTGCGCCATTCTTTTTCTCGGCTCATTTTACGTTAGAAAATGTTCTCAAAAGCCCAAAATTTAATAGTCGATTTTTCGCGAAAAAAAAATCCGACTCAAACGATGAAAATTTTTAATTTTTTTTATTTTTGACCATAGCTTGTAAACTAATTGTCCGATCGATCTCAAATTTGGCCAGTTGATAGATTTCGAGCTCCTCTTTCGACTGATGTATAATTCAAAGTTATTAAATGTCGTTTTCATTTTGAAAACATTGATGAAAAATCACCCTAGAATGACGGTTTCAAAACAGTTTTTGGCCAATGCCTCGTTTATTTATTAAGAAAACTCAACAAATCTGGGCTCGTTTTACGCAGAATGTCACGCTGAATCCAAAAACATGAGAATTTTCAAATTTCGGCAACAAATAACTGAGTTATGGTCATTTGAATTTTGGGGTTGTCGCCAGAGGGCCAAATTTTTGAAGGTTCGAAACAATTCGTGCTCGATATTTTGGAAACTATTTCAGATATTGAGATGCGGTTTACGCCATCGTTTTTCTCGCGATTTTTTACATAAGAAATAGTTTTTTGATTTGTCTACAGTCGAAATTTGCAAATTTTCGCAAAAAATAATGACTAAAACTATGCCAAACTTCTGATATCGATATCTCCCTTATTTTTTAGAGTGAGCTTAAGTTATTATACATCAGTGTAACGCTGACCTATAAAAATGCAAAAAATTAAAAGAACTCAAGCAAGTAAGTTGAAAAAATCAAAAAACACTAGAAAATATCAGAATTGCTAAAAATTTTCTATCCTTCCAGTTTTTTTAATTCAGAAAATTTAAATTTCAGTAAAAAACTGTAGAGTTAAAAATTATTTTCTAAAAGGCCCACCGATGTGAGAATGTGGCATCTTCGAATCAAGAATTTGAAAAATCTAAATCTTTCATCCAACATTAAGAATCCAATATCCAATCTTCTCTAAACGCATGTAAACATAATCACTTACCTAACATTTATCTTTGCAATTAACTCCGCATTGGGCTGTTCCGTTTAGCCTTCCTGGCCTCTGCAGTATCTTATTAATTTGACACATAATTGCATAACATTTAACACGCCGCGTAATCATTTGAACTCTTGATTAAGACAGCTTAATACCATAAAATCTAATATCACATCAATCCACTTCCCCGACCTATTGTATAAAATTTTGAACACGTAAGTTCATCCTGCCACTATTGACATGATGCTAAAAACTCTGCTTTCATCTAAAGGTGAATGCATGAAAATTTTAAAACAATACTTGAAACGAGTTTCGTGCTTTATAAATCGCAACAATTCCTCATAAATCGGGCGACTTTATCTACACCGTCCATGTGCAATCTTCCGGGTTCGAAACGTGAAATGAGCGTAAATGAAGAAACCAAGCGCACAAAGAAACTTTGTTTAGTAAGTAACAGCATCGATTTGCGGTAATTCTACACAAAATAGTTGTAACCTCTGAACCGCGCAATCTTTAAATTGTATCTTGAATCCAAGAACACATCGTGTTTCAAGATTTATAAACACATTGTGAGAAATAAATTCTGCTGTTGCAATTGTATCCTCGCAGGAAATATTGGTTTACGTGAAGCGTCAACAGGAAAAATGTGTGTTCTATCGAGGAGAGGAATCAGTAGAGAATTTTTGACCATTTTTTGAAGATCAACTGTAAAACGGTTTATTAAAATGAACCTGTCGTATAAATTATGCACGAGCGTGTAATTACATTGATATTTAGCGAATGATAATGATTTGAATATAAAATTCATATTTCACGTTATTGTGAGCGGAGTCCGTGGTCTTGCGCTTTTATAATAATTAATAATGAAATTTCATATGCGATTTATAACAGTCTCTAAAGACTATCAATTTAATTTTTCTTGTTTATGCTCGATTCGTGGTTTTCTGCACGATTTTATTATTTCAGTGTAATTACTTTATTCCCGGAGCGAGTAATAAATTGTAGGTTTGTGATATAACATTAGAATTAAAAATAAAGCAAGGGAAAAAGTAATGACCTAATGACAGTTGTTTGTTTAATTCAGTAATCCAGGCATTAATAATTCCGCTCTTTATAAAACACAAATAATCTAAAATCCGTGTTAATCCTGTAATCCTCTGAATCTACTTTTAAAAATATCAGTCATTTTTAGAATATGCGAATTTATTACGCGCTCCGGTATCTAAAGCTGATTGCAGAAAATAAAGAATGACGCAAGTTTATAAACCCGTCGGATCCATTCCTCCAACAATAGAATCGATGACTGTTTTTCCTTCTTATCAATGTAAAGTTTTCTCTAAACACAAGATCTTTTTATAGTAATAAATGATGCAAAGCTAAAAATACAACATCCCCGGATTTATTTACATCACATGTCAGCCGCCCACATCATCACCTGGGCAACCTCAGGATTTTTGTTCAATTTAGAATTTCTGCTCCGGGAATCCTGAACTAGCCGTAAACTGAAAGGAAACTAAATGCCACCTACACAACTACGTCACTCTTTACCCTGTTCCTGCAACATCAGGGGATCAATGAAGAGAGCTTTCAACCGCTATTTATGTAATTTCATCGATTATAATCATCGAACAGCGGTGTGAATTTATTGCTTCTAGTTTTTCTCATTTGATTCAAGACCTAGAAAACACGAATAATTCCAGACGGCGCCTACGCTCCGGCCGCTCCCGGAAAATACCTTGTCGATCCGGGATCCACGTGCGAGAGATTCTATTAATACGAGAAGCGCGCTACTGAATTCGCACCGATACGATTTCCCAGAGATGCTATTTTTATTCATTTCATTTTAACGAGCTTTTCGAACGTTCTTATTATATGACTGCTCACGTCATGTGACCAACGTCATGGTGATAATTACATAAAAGAGTGTCTTCTGCAAAATGCTAGCTACCTGGTTTCGTTATAAAACTGTAACGTCATCGTTATGCAAAGCTAATTGATGTCACTTCCAAAACGAAGAGTCTCAGGAGACGCCACCTTTTTGTTCGACGTCAATTAGTCTCGTAAGAAATTTGTGGCGAAGACTAAAAGGCTTCACTAATTAGCAAACAGTTGAATTCAGGTAGTATGTAGCCAACCATTTTATTATGGTTCCCGGAGCACCGGAAAATTGTAAATATTTCCACCCACAAACACTGACTCATTGAAAAAATCAACTAACCGAAGTGCGAAAATTCAATACTGCGGTTAAAAACCCAGTACTGTACATTTCCCACTTCAAATAAATTCTCTACATATGTTGACATAGGTAAATTAGGAATTATTAACAAAAAGAAAACAATGATCTCAGTGAAGAACAGGATTTCCGTTTATTTCAAATTGTTAACAGGTTTCTATCGCCCACACTCACGTGTTTAATTGTAAAGCTCGAAAAACTAAACCACGTCAGTTTCGAATTTGAATTACACGGCGCACGTTATATTTAATTAATTCCAGTTGATTGATCCATTGAAATATATCCAAATTCTGTATGTAGTCGGAACTATCAACTCTTGTCGTCACTAATTAAACACTTTCCGTAGGTTTCAACTGTGTAGAACTTTGTATTTTTATGTAATAAATGTACGAGTATATGCCTCCAAATAAATTTGTTATATTTATCCCTGCAGGATGGTTTAAGAAAAATAAAGATCTTGTAATATGGCAATTAGATAAATCTGTAGTTACCCGATGCTCGATGCTCCTTGCGTAAACTCGAAGCTGCAAGAAAAAATTTCTATTAAAACATGCAAATTGGAAGAACTTCAAAGTGGAGCAAACTATAAATTATGAACATTACAATAAATTACAAACCAGTGACACTAGTTGTTGCTAGGAGGTTCGTTGGACGAAAAAACTCATTAAAACGTTGAACTCCGGAAATTCAATCAAGACTGATTTATAAATCATTTGCATTATAAACAATAATTATTGCTATTAGCAAAAATCTATTAGCACGTTGTATAAAATCAATTTAATTACTTGCTCACACTTAAGACTTGGGATTTGCAATTATCACATTTTACAACGAGGCTTTCGTAATGACGGATACTTGTTGCATAAAAACTGTAGTTTTTAAATTAGCTTATTTGGGTTTGATAGTGTCTGAGAAACTTGATTGACTCAGCAAATATCAATCAACTCATCCACTCATTAAACAATGATTCATTGACTTGTAACCTGTAATTTACATAACTATCATCGCCTGGAAGAAAAATACTTACAAATAGTTAAAATTAAAACGATAGCAAGACTGTGTCAACTGCGTGCGAGAGTCTATTGTTAATTAGTTATTTTTAAAGTTGAGGTCTATTAACAATTTAATAATGAGTAGACTATTTAAAACAATTTTTGCAATATCTACCTAGTTTTTTTTTCGTGTTTTACTTTAGAAAATGAACTCGTGTTTTTTACAGCTGTAATAATAAGAACAATTAGGTACACTAAATTTGGTAGAATCATTGGTTTGATTTTTTTTTTCTCGTTTTGGGAGGACGTTATACTTGGACATACTAGGTGTCTCAAAATTAGCGAATTTCAAATTCAGAGCGCGATAGGGGGAACCTAGTGATGCCCAAAAATACTTAAATAAAACATTCGCACTTCCAGAAGAAGATGTAAGGACTTTAATTTTGTTCAATGCAACAACATTGCAAAACTCACGTCGTTACCTATTTTTACGATTTTTATTTGTATTGCTTAGGTACGTTCGAAACCCACATAACTGACTTTGTCATGTAATGTTAATTTTCTTACTCTCATTGTAACGGCGAGGATCTCCTCTTCCATGTCATCCTATTCCTTGGTCATCCAGCGTCATTTCTTTTAATTTGCAATCGTTCATCTAACCGACAAAAGACTCCTAGAGTTGGATAACGCAATCGATTGGGATATCATAAGCCTGTATAAGCGAGCAGCTACCACGGTTTCTTAGTTGATGCCTCCAATACCAAATACATGTCTGCGTATTCATTCTTTACAAAAATGCATTTTTTAAAATTAAATATTTAGCAGGATGACAGATTTTAATAAAATTCATTGTTGCCTGCAACTATAGTAACAGAATAATTTCTAGCCACGTTGAAGTTCCGTTTTTAAGAAAAATTACAAAAATTTAAAGATTTTTTTACTCCAAAATAAAGCTAATTAAATAATAATAAACACTGGAATTTTTAACCTGGATTTGATGAAAGAGCAGTTTAAAGAGTGCCCATTCAGATCAATGTATCTGTGTGGGAAAGTCCCGAATCTTTTTTTTTTCATATTTAAATTTTGAAGTAATTCTCAACGCTCCAAACTTGAAATTAACTTAAGTTGTAAGCTATTCAGTTTCGCAAAATTCCAGGCAAATTTAATAACAAATAACTGAGTTATAGCCGATTAAAATTGCAAACAGAGTCGAGGAATACTTGTAGTCAACGTCTTCAATTTTGAAGATAAAATTTACAAATTTTGTATAATTGCTTATGGCTTTAAACCTGACGCAAAAACAAGTCACATTATTAAAATTTGAGAAAACTGATTTAATGTTTTGCCATTTACATGTATGTATATCCTGCAATAATACCAACATAAAACTCTAACTCATTTATGAGAGTAAGACAATAATAGAACTACCTCTTCCAATTACAGCAGTTTATAGCTCCTCTAACCATTTACTGAAATATTCATATTTGACATGATATAATATTACACCTAGTTCATTTTATTATGACTTTAACTCCCATGTTTGAATAAATTGCAAGTTGGGTCTATAAATAACGTCATCTGTTGTTAAAATAAAAATATAGAGACATAAAACTGGAAGATAGTCATTTATAGACATTTTTCAAATGTTTGAAGAAGAAACAATGACGCACCAAAAATTTAGTTAGCATCTATTTATCACAAATTGTCTGTGCAGTAATTAAAATTTAAGTAAAATAAGTAAAATTTTTCTGGCTATTATTTTATGTCAACTCTATGGGAAAACCGAAGATTTTTTATATCCGCGTATGAATAATGTTTTTGAGGAAATGAAGTTTTATTTATATTTATTATTTATATTTATATTTTCAGCCGTGTTATCGAAACAAAATTATGACAAGAATAATATTTTTATTTTTATTTAAAATGAAAGTATCTTTAATAAGATTATCTAGGAAGTAGGATAACACATAAAACACCTAATTCTAATGAATAAACTACATAACAGCAAATATAAATTTCTGTAGACAATAGATCATAAAAATAGTAATGAATGAATTTGTGAAACTCTAATTGCAGTAAGATTCATCACACTTGTAAGTGTTAAAAGACTCATAAAAATTACACTGTTTTGACCATGACTGTATGTTTTCCATGTAAAATACAATAGGATTAAGGATGCGAAATCCCTTCACAAATGTCTTATTATACTTTCAAATAAACGAAGATGTAAATTAATATAAAAATGTTGGGTTTAATTGTTGTTTTAATGATTTTTGTGATTTATATGTTTACAACAGTTGATTTAATGCACTCAATAAAATGCATGTTTTACAATGCCCTTGCACTTAATTGTTGCGTACAATGCACCAATTAACAATAAAATAATTTCATTAAAGTTGTAATGGCCACTACGTCCATCAAAAATATATCAAGCAATTAAAAGATCTCCTTCAAAATAAGTTATGTAATTAAGTTCGCGGCAAAGAGCTGTCTTCATTTCAAACATACTATTACACCCACAGGTTTCTGTACTTTTTGAAGTTTATCTCTTTCCATTTTCAGGTTTTAATACAAAGAAGGAAAGTTCTGAATTTTGTTTGAACATCGCGAAATTGATTTACCTGAATGAAAGCGTGGGCCGATATAATTGCCATGGAAATGTGTAACGTACGTTTTTGCTGGAAGAAACAAAAAATATAAACAACAGTAATTTAATTAACATCACGAATTTGTTTTCGCTAAAGTTATGTTTTTCTCACTCTACCTACGTTTCCATTTTCGCCCACGCGTTTCCAAGCTTTTTCGGCTTTCAGTACTGAAGTCAATGTAGGAAATTTACTTAATCTTAAATTAATGTTTAATTCAGGGAAGCAGCTCCAAACAGAAATATTTTTATGTAAAGTATTGATTAAATTAATTAATCATTCATAAATTCGGAACTTCAAGCGGAATTAAAGAGTACGTACGATAAACACATCATCGATCGACCCGCCCAACTTAAACTTCAAGTCCACGTGTAAGTATTCCCACAGACCACGACATAATAAGCAGTTACCATGAAAAGTCAGTAACCAAAAATTTATCAATTTACGTTTTTTGCAACGAGTCCGTGTTGTGTTGAAATCGAAGCATTAAGTGGCTCACTTAATTTTTTATTAGAAATCGATTGCACCACCCACACTTCAAGAAGCTCCATAAATACTTGCTCTTCAAGTAAGATTGGAACGAATTACAAAGTCGCAATGTAACGGTCGTTTTGACAATTCATTGTGTGGAGAAAATTAAAGCAAAAAGCCCAGAGCCTCTCGCTTGAATCAGCTGGGACGTCCACCTCCGCGAAAGTAAAATCCTGGGTTAACCGCAATTTGAATAGCAGGATGCAGATGCGCAAAACGACGATAAATCCCGATTTCCGACTGAGGCGGAGAATCCGCGTTCGGACGGTGGAAAAGACTGGATATCGCCAGAGGCAAAAAGGCTATTTGTCTTCTTAGATAATATTCAGCATAATCATATGATAAAAAATATACCTACTCTAGGTATGTCTGGAAAGGCAGTCTTCGACGAATTTGAAAGGATTTCCTCTTCAAGGATTAAAGATCGTGTATTTTCGAAACGGCGAAGATGTGAAGAATTTTCTTTCACTGAAAGTCCAAGCGATCCTAAATTAAGGTCATGGGAATACCGAAAGGCATCTTTCAACGTCTAGAGAAGTGTGCAGCGACAGCCCTAATTGCCGTGGAGTTTCCTGCTGTTACTGGAGACAAATCTGGCTGTAAAATCCGCGTGGTTTTTCCGGTTGCAAAATCCGTCCGTTTACCCTGCTGATTAGTGAGCCCGCGCGAAAATCGATGTATGTGAAAGCCGGCGCTAGTCGGCGCCTGCCGACGCATCTGACGTAATAACAATGACGCAGTGGTTAAGACGTCACAGTTAGCGGCGCGGCGAGCAGGGAACGGGCAACGGCAATGTTAGCGGGATCGATCGGCGATGACATCACTGCAGTAATGACGTCAGTGGGAGCGCGAACAGCGGTTTTATAATGGGCCGATTGAGAGTGGCAGGGATATAGAGTGACGGCGCCCGCTCTCGAACACAGTCGCGTGCGTTTCTCGCAGGAACTTGGACCGCGAAGTCTCGAATTCGAGACTCGACAAGTGCAAGAACAAGAAAGTGTTAAATCAAGAGTTAAAGCGTCTGCGGCGCGCCATTGGATTAGTGAGCTTAGTGAGCTTCCGTAGTGTGCTGTGATGCTATAGCTGTAGAACTATGCTTTTATGAAGATACTGTCGTTTTTCGCAGTGGATTCTCCTGATAAAGAGGAAGGCGCGCGCTCTTCTACCAACTCACCGGAGTTGACGCTCCGGGACTCGCCAGGTGATTTGTTGGTTGGATGTTCCGTAGTTGCTCACTTTTGTTCCTGTGTTTCTGATGTTCATGTTCAGTCCTTTTCGTTGATTATGCATGTGGACTAGAGACTAGTTTAGAGGATTGCTGCGATGCAACCGCCACGAGATGCGCTCAGGTCCTCCGGCTGTCAGGCATCACTTCAGGCTTCAGCAACACTTTAACGCGCCGCAACAGACGCATACAGACTCCAACAACAACTCGCCTGCTTATAACTTCCATCTACAGAATAAGTGTATGTACGAACGATTATGCAGAAAAATCTAACGCTTCTTTTTTACTACTAACCGGATTATTCCGTTCCGGATTTTCCCTGTTACAACTTTGACCTATATCGTAACAGCTGGTTTTATTAACCCAAATCGCGCTCTCAATGAAATATCCGATTTCGTACTTGCATAACAACTTTGAAATGCAGAAGCTGATCATCGAAATTGCAAATAGCTGTTAAAATTATTCACATACTTTAAGCTTTTTTGCTCACATTTTTGCAACATTTAAATGAAAATGACCCACATTCTATTCATACAGCACCAAAACTGTTACGATCTCATTTTCATATTTGCATTATACAATAATACCTTACAAGTTTATTGAGCTTGACTTAATAACGTCGCGGCAATAACGGCATCATTAAAAATTCAAAATAAAGCAATTATGATCGGGAACATGTATAGTAGTGTAATTTTTAATTATACTGAATACATTGTACACGATTTATAATTGTAAATCAATAAAAAAAACTTGCTTTTGTAACATAATAATTGGTATACTTACTTCTAAAAAAAATCATTTTGCTTTCTCACAAGAATGCACCTTAATCACTGCAAACATAAAAAATTATAGAAGAAAAAGCACTAAAAGCTCACAATAAATCTCACATACAAGCAAATTCAATTTAATTAATATTTCCATAAATCAACTAAGGTGATCTGAGGTTTTTTATTATTAAAAAGTTTCTAAACCACAGAAGTGTCTTGGGAAATTTTAATTAGCGAATTCGGTTGTTTTAGATTTGGTTTATATTTCTCATATTGACGTATCTACCTTGTGGTTTAAATACCGACGGATGTAATAAACCAACACTCAGAATAATTTCCCACAAAATGTTTAAATAATAGTAAAACATTATAGGACAGTTAAAATCCAAATTAATTTTCCCGGCTAACGTTTACAAAATTAAACTTTCTCTATAAGAATAACATTTTTAAATTGAGCGTTATATTATCATTAAATCCCAAGATTTTTACCACTTTTTTTAAGTTTTGCAGGAAAATGATTTTCACCACAATTTCCGTGCTAATTGCAGTCTGAACTTTCAAATATTTTATTACAACTACCAATAATAAAGTACAATAATTGTAATGACTGTCCGCGTCACTTTTTTAAATTTGAATGAAAAGTATGATTTTATGTAAGTATGTTATTTTCTAAATGAAGTGACTCTTGTTGTGAAAGTACAAATGACATAAACAGAAATAGACATCTTGATTTGTAATCATTTCGCATACATTAGTTCCATTGTGCCGTACAATGAAAAAAATGTGTTTAATTGTACCTGGCAGACACCCAGACACTAAAAAAATGCAAACGTAATTAATTTTAATAATCTGTTCCTAAAATAGTTGCAATTTATAAAATATGCATAAAAATGCATTTGACACGAAACTGACTCTCTATGACCAACTTAAAATCAAATAAATATTAAAATAATCTGAAATTCAGGCTTTGCAACAACTATAAATAAATCTTGGTTTTTACAAATGAAAATAAAATTATGACTGTCCAGCGATAAAAATCCGCAGTTGTCACCACAGCGTGGAAATCTCCGTTGTTCGGTTTTATAAGGTTTTTCTTTTAATAGGGAATCCCTAAAATATCTCTTTGTTGCTAAATGCGCCACTTAAATTACTTGTACCTGGGTATCTAAAAAAAATTCCCCTGCTTAAAGACCGCTGAGACAAGCCATATAAATTCTGTCGGTGCTCTCATAATTTATGATTATATTGATTCACATTAATCTAATTAGCAACTTTATATAGACACTGAAATTTATAAACTTGTCGGTAATTAAACTAAATTTGATTACCTTGTAAATTGTACGAGCTATTTACAGTTATTACAGGCGAGCACAAGCCCTTGGAAGATTTATTTTAGCGGTTTAACATTACAACGAGTCGTCTACATTCAGGCCCTGAACAATACCTGTCGGGGATAAATATTATTCTTCAAAAACAGGGTTGAAAATAGAGCGACCAACTTTCAGTGCCTTAGTTAATTTTTGTGAAACTTTAGCCCAAGGGTCCTCACACCGGTTGCGGTTTAATTCGCTTTAACAGGCATTTATAACACCACAATTAACTTGTCAGTATTGAAATGTTGATTGCTTGAACCAAGTTGGGGCATATAAGAGTGACAAAACATATTTCATTCGGCTAAATTTTTTATTGTTTAGGCTGCGTGGGTATAAAGAACACGTTTCAAACACAAAATAAAGTTTAATCGGGTGCTCGTTTAATCTGTGTCAGTTATTAGAACAGTGGTGAATGAGTTTAAATTCAGTTTATTTTCCAAAGCGCACAAGCTGCGTATATTTCCGGAGTTAAATCTCATCTCATCCGGGGTCCTCGTAGTAACCGCTGACGTCAACTAATAAAGGGAATATAGAGAATCAAAATAACCCGTATCAAAAAATTCTGATAACCCACACAGTCTCGAGTATTTTTACACAGGTGGATAATATGGCTTCCCTCGTTTAGAAATACTTTATAAAAAGCTCGCAGCGCGAAGAAAAGATCAGCAATATAACAACTGACCAAGTAGGATTAAAATAACATTCCTTCTAAACAGTAAATCCACTTACTTCATTTGAATTCTTCTTTTATTTAGAGCGAAGAAAAACCGTGTCGACAAGTCAGTAAAAACTGAATATTGGATTAATTCTGTGGTTTAATCATTGTGTACATTTTTTTGTGAAACCCCGCAAGCAAAACTTTTGATGTTCGTGTCTAATGGGAACGCACAAAAAGAAAGCTTCCTGTAATAATATTACATAACATTAAACGACGGTTAGTGAGCTTACGGTGGCATACCGGAAACATGTTTTTACAAGATGACGTATTTTTTTCAGCGTGTAAATAATTCGCCTGCAAAAAGTCACAGTTTGTGTTTTGGGTTAATAACGCATCCACATGAAATGTCATAACATCATAACGTAAAAAAGAAGATAAACCACGAACAGATGGTGTAAACGTTTAAGATATTCGCAAGTGTAATCGAGACGAAACCACATTACATAGGTGCATAATTTCGAACTTCCTCCGCCACAAATTCCTATCAATAATAGCATCCGCTAATTTATCGAAAGTTTCCTACAGGTGTACCGACATCCCTTGCATTAAATAATATTTAATTGACAGTAAAATCTCGTTTTTCAAGCATTAAAGCTGTGTTTCACCATTAAGTTGCCGTTTTATAGAGTTGGTAGCAATGAGATCTGAGACCTGAATAAATCTTCCAGAATTGTCGCCACACATCGTCCTTGGACAAACCGCGCTATTTATGGCCCGTTTTTAACGAATTTTTTTAATTGACCTTGAATTATACATTTTAATTAAACCGTTGTCTTGTCAACACTTGATGAGATTGCCGGGCCAAAAATGTCACGATCACTTCCTTGTTTTTGTGATTCATTCCATGTGAGTACATGTGATTTTGTCTGCCAGAGACGCCAAGAATTTTCTCGTGCCCACTTTCGCTTCGAATTATCCTGGCAAAACTCTCAACTATCGACAAGCTAATAGTAAATATAAAATCGAGTTGAAATTCACGTGCTGCGTGAAGAATTCCACTCACGAGAATATTATTATTAGCGTCAATCTTGGCTGAATTTTCAGTCACGAGTATCCGTATTTTCAGCCGTTTCGATAAATCACCGTTCGCTCGAGTGGGCAACGATTCAATTTATTACCGCCGATTTTTAGCAAAGAAATTTTCATCGTTCCGTTTACAAACATGGACACATCTGAAATCCTAAATCAAAATGTGTACGGAAGAAAGTCGGGTAGCGTGAAGAGCGAACGTGCCGTGACGCAAAGCGTCGATATTAATAGGATGGGCGTCGCGTCGCACTTGAAATAATGACCCTCGACGTCATACTGACGTCATTATCTCACACCCATCCGTGCAATGACGTCACTATGGAAGCATCGATCAGTGACGTCACAGCGCCTCCATCCTCCTCCAACGCATCCAGACGCTGTTCCCATCTTCCTTCAATGTTGCGCAGCGCCGAGGTCACGGAGAAAGTTTTGTGGTAGTTCCTCGCCTGATCTACTTTCAGACGGTCGCTTTTCCAGCAGCAGCTGATTTCCACAAGTTTTCAAAATTTTACTCGAACAGCTTTTCTTCGGTCTCGGTGCCGAAAGCTCCGTTCTGCACGGTATGTACGATTTCTTTTTGCACTTTTTGTTTCTTCGGTGCACTTTTTTCTTGCGAAATTTCCACTTCTTGTGTCGCGTAGGTGTTAACTTTGTTTGTAAAACCCATTCGCACTGTGTGGGTTCTTATTTTCCCACAAACGATTCGGTTCGCGTGGTTGCAAAAGGTGATAAGTACCTAAGAGGATTACAGTGGCACTGCGAGCTTATTACCGGGATAATGACGGATTTTAGTTTGATCTGAGATTTAAAGGAAAAGTTGAGCCCACGCGTTGTCACCGACTGACTACTAATTACCTCGCTGATTTTGGGTCAAAGGTCATCAAAAACACCTGAGACTTTTACCTCCAATTTATAGTCGTCTGTTGAATCTTAATTAATGACGAAAATTTGTAAATCGGCAACCCAAAAACAAAAAACCAATCTCGCCGCGTCGTAAACAATGAAATGGATGAAGACCTTGAAGGATCAAGGCAGAAAGGGTAACAAACTGACCCGGAATCTCAACTGTTTTTCTTAGCTTTTCCACGGTTTTTTAGCTATTTGCTAGCGTTTCTCAAAACTCCGCAAACATCGTCGTGTGTCCTCGCAAATAGAAAACTTTACCCGAGGCTTTCTTATTCAACAATTGCAAATAAGTTTTAGTGCCGACTACTGTAATCAGCAAACAGTCGAAATTAGAAACTCAAACATCCGCGAATCTTTTGAAACCTACATGTGCTCCGAATTCTCAGTGTATTGATCGAAATCGTCACCAGTGGTGATTTAATGACGTGGTAGTCCTTCGTGACGGTATAACAAGTCCACAGAGGGCATGTCAGCTGTTGGCAGATCGATTAGATAAACGCCTTCGCATTTTCGGTTGCGTGAGGTGAACGCGTTTTTTATGGACTATCGCGATTATGGATTTACAGAAAAACTCCTTTGGGTCGATAGGGTGGAACACGTGACGGTATTGATGATAGAAAAAACGTCTTATTACGGAGAAGAATTAATAATTCCTTTTTCTATGACGTCTTTACACCTCACTCTGGTTGCATTATTTATTCTTCCAAATAAATTATTCGACACAATTGGGGCCCCCTCCTCCAAATTTATTAAGCAATTTGTAGACCATAGATGGTTGGTGTCGTACAAGTTTCTTCGATGATTAGACGAGTTGCAAAAGAATGTTAATCGATTGCGATGCAGAGAAAATTCAAGCGCATACCAGAGGATGTTATGATCGTCTTAGAAGAGATGATAAAATATAACTTCCTTTGAGCTACTTATCAAACTCTTTACTATTTCATTTCGCTTCCAGTCATTATTTAATCGATTATGATGTCGCAGTTTACCATGTAGAAGCAGCAAGTTTGCGCTGTCTTTTTATCGTAGATCGTAGAGCCAATATCTAGGAACTTGAAGCATGTCTCTTAATTGTAGATTATAAGCAAGAAACTGTCACAACTTGAAGTTTCGATACCGCAGTAGATAAAAATCCTTTTGAATCTAAAGGTGTCAATCAGTCGCACTTTTCCAATCTCGAAGCTCTACGCTGTATCGAACAATAGCCCAAGTAAGAATTGATTCAAGTGCCTATAAATAACGCGGCTTTAAATTAGAGAGTATCCAGCCGCCATCTGTGGGTCCTCCGATGAACCTCTCCTCTGAAATATCGCGCTTCATTTCTCTCTTCAACAAAGCCTTCGTCAGCGATCTTTGATAAGTCGGAAAGACTCTCCAGAGTCATATTTAACCACACGGTCTGGATACAGATGCTTTGCCGAAGATGAGGTCATAAAGTAGCTTCTGCAACAGTACGCGGCGTGCTACCTGTCTTGTTACTAAAGATCGTAAACTCCAATCTACTAGACAATTGCACTGGTAATTACCTGCGAGACCAGTGTCCACAACTTCTACAAGAAACGACCCGTGCTGGGTTCGAGGTAAAAAAGGAAGACCCCATACCACTTACCTTTAATTAACAGCGGTTAAATGCAAACAGATATGATTTGTTGGGTTATAAAATTCGGGTGATTTGATAGATCGGTAGCGTAAATAGAGGAGTAGGGGGTCACCCCCTGCAGAGCGGAATTGCTGAAAAAATTGATGAAGCCATTAGCCTTCAAGTCTCAATAATTAATAGATCAGTTTACGAATCATAAGCAAGTAAAGTTATTATTTTAACTGTGACAATTTAAACCACATAAAAACGTATCTTAAATCAAATTTTTGGGAAAACTACGATTCATGTTTAAATTAATGGTAATTTATGGTAATTAATATTGATTTAATTTGGTTGTGTGTAGAGCCACCAAAGTCGGTACTAATTATGAATGGAAAAAATAATTTATAGCGACCAAAAAAGCTGGTTTTTGTAAAGAGGCCAGCCGACAAAGCTCCTTTAATTTGATGTAGAATTAGGCCTAATTGTGATCAAATTTTATACACGAAATCTTTATGAGCGCAGTGAAGAGAAATTTTTTGCATTTTAGTGCTGACACATCTCCGTGTAATTAATTATGAATTATGAGAGCGGTGATCTTAATGATATGAATATTAATGTGTTCGAATTTTTCTGGCTTTAATGATTGTACATTTATGCATATTGACGCGTATACACGGTGTGAAGTCGAGTGTGTTGATGAGGGATAAGAGAAATGCCATCGCCTTCGACGTGCATCTTTTATCTTGGCCGATGGTGATGGGTCAATTACTGCTAAAGAGCAATTCAGGATGAATTTATTGAATAATCGTTAGACGTCTTGTTTGGCGTAATCGGGTTCATTAAGCCGCCTACGAGAGTTTCATTACCAAGTAGCATAGTGTAATGTTTGGTAAATAATTAAGGTCGCTAATTATGCCGTTATGATATTTGAATAATTCATAGTGATCAAAGGCCATAAATATTTATAACAAATATCGGATTGAATAAATAACGTATAAATAAGAGTTTTTAACCATTTTTTATGAAATCATTCCAGTTATCTGCGAAGCACATAAATAATAAATAGCCGATCTAAAATGTATATCATTATGTCTTCATGCCAGTGCACGGGAATTTCAAAATGGCGTCAGTGACACTCATTAGCGCGAAGAATGTCTTCAATTGCGCCATTCCAACCATATGTTCGTCCCAAAATTTTTGATCAAAACAAATTTCACTTGTTGCCTCGGGTACTGCACTTTGCAGGAAGGCCAACTCTTCGAAACCACAACGTGTCAAACGTGTCTGATCTAATCTTACTTCTAATAATATTGTGCTAATCAGATCGTTACCTTAAGCATTTATTAATCACTAATCATACACTTCCCACTTCATAATTAGTGACAAAACGTCCTCCGGGAAATGCGGTGGTCGAAGGACGCTCTAATTAATTCCAGACGCATCCACGATATGTTTAGAAATGTGACTAGAATTGCATCTGACCTCGAACAGCGATTATATCAGAATGAGGAAATGGAATAGGCAAAAAATAGATTTTGCGTAAGAGAGGATTCTTCCGTTTCACGATGACACCATAAAACACGACCTGCATTGTTGAAAACGTGAGTTTTTTGGTCAACCTGAAAGGAACCAAACGCTGCTTTCTTTCGGACGCTTCAAATTAAAACTAATGAGTGAAATGAAGCTTATGGTATTGAAGTTTAACAAATTCGCTTTCAAAAAACCCGCAGATGTTCTCATTAAAAATCATGCAGAGTCACTTTAATGAGAAGATCTAATCGCACAGCTTAATTTCATTTGGTACATGTAGTTGTAATAAAGGAAATTGTTGTAATTAATAGGTATATCCCCGGCGCAAGAAATCCACTTCTTGTACGTCTTCCTGGGTATTGTGGAAAAGCTGTTAATCCTGCGTGGGGTCCATTTCCTTATGGTTTTTGATGTAACTGTAGAAACTATGACGGTGTAGCTATTTTTGTGTGTACTTAAGTGGGATACAGATGGCTCGACAATGCTGTTTTGACGTTTTTAATGTAATTAAGTGTGACCCGCAGCATCTCGCGTGATGAAGAAAGTCTAGAATTTCCTGCCGATGTTGCGACAAAGTTGTGAAACCTCCCTTAATGTATGTAAACGACGAATTTCCGAAGCGTTTCCGCTGAAAAATCGAGTTCGATTGGTCAACAAAACCCGTCTCGTATCGCTCCATCTAAATGAATATGCCGTGTTAACCTCCTTAACGGTGCAATAAACAATCCCGAATCAATCAGTGTTGCCAAAATCACAGGTTTTACATGCGAGGTCGACCACTTTATCGATCGAAGGAAGACTGACTTGTCCTACTTCACAGTCGTTTAATTGCACCCGTGTTGTCTTGAGCGTTTTTTGATCGATTGCTCCTTTCATCGATCCTTTATTAGACGTCCGGCGTATAATTACACAGATCGATGGGACATGGATAGCGGCACCGAGCTTTGAAAGCTCGCAAATGGATGCGCGATTATTTACCTTCCACGAGCGATCGCAGATAAAGAAATGCGAATAGCTTTCGGTTTTTGCATGTCTTTCCGTCCAGTTATAGTGACCTTGATGTAAAATGGATTTGAAAACTCGTTCTTAACTAATTCGCGCCGACGAATAAATTATCTCGATATGGTGAACAATCTCAGTTTTGATTAGCTAATTATTGTATCAATATTGGCGACCCCAAGAGAAATTATTTTAATTGCCGCCTTGCTGGGTTTCCTTCGAGCTGCAACGAAGAAGCGTTTTTCGGCCCAGCTGAAACTCTCATTTTCATAAATTAGAGGACAGTCCTTCGCGTCGCAGATCGGGGTTATAATAAAATCCATTAGATTGATTATAATATTACAGAACCGGTCCTATTCGGGCAACTCGCCTCTTTCGCCAGAAGGCACAGTCTTGTACACCAACGCGATCGGTGTTCAACACTTTCAGTTTCTAAAATGTTTCCTTCACCCAGTAACGTGCTTTACCGGTATGGTAGAAAAAGACAGACAGTAAATTGCAAATTGCAGCCATTACGCAACATCTACAAAATCAACTATGTTTTAACACTTTTGCCTTACGTAACGCGTCGGATTCAACAGATACGAAGTCGAGATTGATGAGATAATCCGTTGGAAAGTGTTTGGGGATTTTCTACATCCGTGTTCCAGGATGAGACTTTACCGAATTTGCATAAACAATCCTTAATATGCAAGTATTCGCGCAAAGGCCGAAGCAACGACCATTTGTCTTCGCTCTTACTCATAGTCAATAAAAGTTACGCCACGGACTTTTTTACGATACATATTACCAATAAAATTACTTAATTGGCGTCGCTGCTTCTCCGAGATTCCTGACGGCTTTATTCATATTTTCTATTTACATTTCCTTGTGCAATCGATTTATTTATCGGAGGTTTCCTTAAGGACGCGCAACCTTGGCGCAGCCCCAAAAGTTGTTTTCGCCTGAATTTCTTCCGAGTCGGTCTTCACAATTTTAGCACTGAACCTTGATACCCGCAAGGGTTTGTAGATTACAGCATGGCGTAAAGATTTTTCCCTGGGCAAGGAAATTTTCCGGATTCCTGAAGACATACGATAGCCCGAGCAAGTATGATAATTTTTATAGAAATGAGCAAGATTTTATGTAACCACCTATTGATGGATGGCTGTGTGCGCTTGACAGATTGCAAACTACGATCATTCGTTAGAATCCGACCTCCCACATGCAAGAAATTTTCGTGCGATCGTAAACCAAGAAAGGTGTAGAAAAAGAAGTCAAATTAATGTCTTTATAAAATATGGTTTCTGATTTCTTTATCGATTGTTGTATTGGGCGGGCAGGCTCTCGTTTTTATTTATGTTGGCTGACATTAAGCCGGAATATATCGATAAAGGCTTTCTTTGTAAGAGTCTGATTGGGCCGTATTGAAACATCTCACCAATGACGTTCCGCGAATTTCGTTTATTGATCGTTGTACGTTACTTGTACCCATTGTGGTCCCGTCAGCATTGCACAAACTTCATCTACCTGTTTTTACAGCTGACGAACTAAATGGACGCTCCATTGACACGAAATAGAATAAAACAAACAATTTACATCTTTCATGAAGTCCCGCATTTAATCAAGCATGACTTTCTATTTCTTTGTCGAACTGAAACAAGCAATCATTGTTTACATTTAAATAATTACTGTCGCAACGGACCGAGGGAAGTAAAAGTACCACGCGGGGTGAAATCAGCCTGAAAAATCCTGAAATAACTCACTCAGCTAGATCAACACACTCCTTTGTTTATTGCAGGTTTGAGCACCGATGCAACAGTCTCGGTTGGGTGATTCCATGTTGCACCACCTAATGAACACGATCGTGTGTAAACCTGAGTAACTTACATTGCCCAACCCAAAACAGAGCTTAAGATTTAATTGTAGCGGAACTTCTTTGGTTGCTTCAGGGTAACGTCGCATTTTTTGGGTTACTGCATCATGCTGCATTAATTAGACCCTCTGGGGTTCAGAATTTGGCAAAATTTGCATATGATCAAGGATTTTTACGTGTGTTGATTGCATTAATTTGATTTTCTTTAGCTTTCCGTTAATCCAGTGATTCATAGGCAAAAGACCTCGCATACCTGCTTAAATTAGACTAATTGGTCGTAGGGTGGAATATTAATTCTTTAAGATGTGTGGAAACGAACGTAATAATTCCTGATTTATGCAGAGTTCTTGTCGCGTTATGACATAACGTGTTTTCATTCTTCTTTGGAAAAAATGGCCAACGATTGCGCATTTAAAATATTTAATTTAATGAAGCCATAAACTTGTGCGATTTATTAACTGTTATTTTTTAGTGATCGTAATTAACAGGTGTTTCATGATTTACATTGTTTTATGGTTATTTTACATTATTCTCATTTGTGCAGGAACTCCCGACAATAAATAAATCTCTGTACTTTATCTATTCATTGAAACAGTTATTATTGAGTTTCACGTTCGGTGCAAATTAATTTGCTCTAATTGTTAATTTAATTGATATATGGTACAGAGCGACAAAAATTATAAAACATTGTTTCAATCCGTTGGACACAATCAGAACAAGACGCGAAAAATCGACTTTGATAAATTTATGGCGTATTAAAAACCACATCATAAAGTGTTGAAAAGAGATTTCCACCCACCTAAAAATATTGTCTGGTGAGATTTAATCACCTGTAAGTTATCACGCACACTATAAACCTAAAATTTTTACAGAAAAAGAAACATCGGGAGCACGCAATATGGGATTTATCAAGCCATTACATCTAATGTACTTACTTATACGTGTTAGCGAGTCGTAAAACGTAGACAGAAGATGACCATAGCTTTATATTATATACGCAGGCTCATTTAAATAGATAATTACATGCTAACTAGCGCCATTTTTAGACTTACAACCGGCTTCTGCTTCACGCACAGAGGTGAGCTTCAAGCTGAAAAACTCCAAGCCAATCGCTACAAATTGCTGGCGGTTTTTTAGCTAAATAATTGCTTCTTACTGTGTGGAGGTAATTAGCATTTCAATTCTAAAAGCTCTTAGTCGCGGCGATTTTTCCAAGAAGCTGTTGAAACCATTGATTCTTGGCCTAGTGGCTCCTGCTCCACTTGGCCGTAAATCTTCACATTGCGGCACATCGACGGAAAGCAGAACTTAAAATATTTGAATAATTGCGTTATTAACGTGTTTTACATAATGATCGCGTTGTGTAATTTACATCGATCGTGTAAAGTGATTTGGAAGCGTTGATAGACGATTGAGATCTTTGTTTTTTGTTGAAACTAGCAATTTAAAGAAATTATGCAAACGTCGCATGAACAATTAAGCGACACTTCTTGTTAATTATTCAAAATAAACGAGTGTGTATGTCTCGACCTAATTCAGATCAACAGGTCCGAACTGATGTAATTACTCTTGATTTTTGCGTCATGAGATGTTTCAAAATTGAGATTTTGTAGCACGCGGCGTTTATGTAAATCGCTTTCTTTTCCTCAAAAAACGCGTAATGACTGTAAATTTGGCGTAATTAAATCGGGTCCGGATTGAAACGTTGGGCATCTCGTTAGGGTTCCCAAATTTGGTGTTTCAATTTGGCGAGAAGTCTTCGGTGTAATTGAAGGTGATTACACGAAAATGGTTGATTGATAGCCATATAAATAATAAATTAAGTCTGGATTACGATGTAATGAACAGCCGATGATGGTGTGTACCAGATTCTGTCCCGTTCTCCTTACAACAAATTGATTATCCGATAGAAAGTGTTCCCACGATGCATTTCGAGGATATATCTGCTCGCAAATCTAACGGAATAACTTAAACAATTACTCCAACAAAGAACACGCCTACCATCATTTACATACGTATCGGTCCATTACGGTAAGCACAATAAGCCAGATTTATGCGCAAAGTGTCAACGGGACCGATATTAATTATCGTTCAATTAGAAACTGCGGGTATTTTGACAATTAATACAATCACTATTATATTACTCTCCTATTAATTTCATGTCATTGTCGACGCCTGTCAAGCCACAACCAGGTGAAAAAACTGGAAATTTATTCGTGTCTACAAACCCTAAACGTATCCTCCGGCTGAGATTGGTAGCTACACTAATAGCTCTAAATTATTGCTCTGAAAAATCACAAAAACACAACCATTTTATTATGTTATTATTCATCGTATGAGTAAGTGGGAGTGTAATTTCGTTTCAAATTGCAAAATTGCGTGGGTTCTACACCGATTTATCACGTATCGGTTTCAGGTTTCAGATTTGACGGAAAGAAGCGGTGGAGACTCCAACGCTGAGCTAGGCGACGAACCTAGAACGATTTTTTCTTTTATTCAGCAGATTACAAATCCGGAACGAGGGTGTTTCCTTTCTATCGTGTAACGCGAGTAAACATTATTGGTCTGTTGTTCGCAAAATCACTGAACCAGCGAACTCCGATTTTGCCTAGAGCTAGTAAAACAGTGAAAGCAGACACAATCATTTTGAGACTCGGATGATGATCTCTTCATGTATTGTTTGCGTACAATGAAACTTCATTAGACAAACAACTATTCGAATTACATGTCAGATTCGAAAATTCACCGTGCAGACGTCTGAAGACAATTAACCAGCATTCTCTGAATAATGCATCCAGCTCGTAATTGCGTGTGGTATGTGTTTTTAAATATAAGAAATTGCGTTATTGCGACGTAAATGGTAGAGGAAAACAATAATTATCATTGGGCAATATGCCCTTAACGGGTTTACCATGGATCACCTCGAAGGATTTTTTCGCATTTGAAATTATCGATTTTCAATAACCGCAAATAGGAAAGAACGCGACAGTTTTGTTAGTCATCGTCAGCGCAACGAGCAGAATTTACGCAATCGAGGTCTAAAATTCATCTCAAAAAAATCTGATTTGATTGTCTCAATTTAGAAACGTATGAAAAAGGTGATGTTAAATTAAACTTTCAAGAGGACTTTATAATTGACTAACAAGTCAAACTGATTAGTACTCAATAATTTCGACGTTATAATTCCCAATAAAACCTCATCCAAACAGCACCAATTTCGTTTGCTCAGTACTTTTACCTAGTTAGCGTCCGTTTATCAATCTCTCGTTACATAAGAAGCGCAAAGTCATAATTAATAACCGACGATGTAGCCTCATCATTATATGAAAGAAAGTTGAAGTTTTCCATACGCGGCGTCTTCATATGTGCCCTGTCCTACTTGCATAATCCCCTGAGGCCCGATGGGTTATCTCCGCTAAAAATTGCACGATGAGAACTTTGGCGAAAAGCTCTCGTGACACCCACGAGCTATACGCATCGATCGAACAAAATTATTAATTAATGAATCGCCAATAGAAAGGCACTTCCAGCGGCGATTCCAGTGGTGGATCAGACGCGAAACCCGGAGATTTCAACGATCAATCAAGCCGCAAAACTGCCGTAAATGCAATTAGCCGAGTTTGTGCGTTGTTTATGAAACATGACGGGGAGTGTGTAATTTGATTTACCAATAGGTTGTGATTTGTGTTGTTTGTGGAGCAAATCATAAATTCATAGTGCGGTAATAGAATTTTCTTTGTTACACTTGATGGTTTTATTTTTGTTTTAATTACAAAGAGCTCGGGTTTTTTTAGCGGGTTGATCACGAGCATGGTAATTTATCCACACCCACGACGGCTTTGCATTTACAACGTGGTACTTCTGCTCAAGTTTGCCCGAGGTAGTAGCTCACTTCCCTGTTTTAGATGGGTGGCGATCACAAAGATTTTCAATTATCCGCTAGATATTTATTGTCGGCAATATCGCGTTTGAAACTTGGTAGTGAACATTTACACATACCCACCGCAAAGCCGCCGTTTACGGACAATAAACAAACAAGACAGAATAATAGTGATTAAATGATTACGACTTGACATTAAAAGAGGTATTAAAAGTTGCTATGGGAAAGAAATAGCGCAAACTTATGGTTTGGTGTCATTACAAACCTATAAATGGATATAGAGGAAAAGGATTTGCATGGTTTTGAGTGTGCACATATAAATTTGTCTTGTGTTAAAAATCCTTCTGTGGTTTGTTCACACTGAAAGGCTATTACATGAAACAATACCGACGGAATGGAATTAATAACGAGCTTAATTACATCGTAGGTTACGCCTTATGATATTAGCAAACCAATTACAATAGTAATCAGGAAAATCTAATCACTACATTATTTATGTTTTTCAAACAAATGGAGATGTGAGTATTTGCTCATTTAATACTCGCTAGCTATAAAACGTGATTTCATGCAATTTTACGCCAAATAACAGATGAACTGAAACTAATCGGGAAAATTACGCGTCTGTCAATGTTTTAGGAGCTGTTTACAACAATTTAATTTTCTATTTGTTTTGTAATTCAACAAAAAAACTACGCATTTTTATAGACCTTCATTTTTAAATTCATTCAAAAATGTCCCATATTCTCAGAAGACAGAAAGAACAAGAAAAGCACTGAGAAAATAATGAATTAAAATGTCCTTACATAAAAAAAAGCAAAGGCCTAAAAATTTCTTGGTTTTCCTCCTGCAAAAAACTACTATTTCTAAGTCTCTATTGGTCCTTTTACTTGATTTGAACCTGATTTTGCCTTATTTCACCTCACTCTCGGCCGCTTCAGTTCAAAAACCGCATTTTTCTCCAAAACGATTTTCCCTGTCAACAATCAATCTTGTTTATTGCCGCCCACGCCTTGTAAGCCCGTAAGTTCATAGTAAAATTAATCAACTCGTCGTCAAATAGACGTGCCGATTTCCCCGTACAGCAATCAGGACGTAATCATAAAACTCGGATGTAATAAAATCGCGGCAATATGTTTTTTTAAATATGGCATAAAGCCCCACATAATACAGCTCCATACAAAGCGCTCGTCACGGGCCATAACGTTCAAGTCTGTCCTGATTACACGAGGGCTGCAAATATCAGCGATTCCGGTCCCTAGAGGCTACCAGATCATCACGGTGGGCTGAAATTACGATGATACCGCTCCGCCCCTTGTCTTATATAAAGAGGTGCAACCCTCATTTACGCCACTGTTGATAAAGTGTCAGTCGGGTTATGGCTCGGATGTGACTTCTTCTTGGTATGGAGGTATAATGCTCGCTACTAATGTTAATGGTGTGTATTCCGTTAATTTAGCCACAAACCGTGAATTATGAAGCTCTTGGACGTTGCATAATGTATATCCGTCGCTTTCTATTTCTGTAAAAGGCTTTGATATATTGTTTTAGATAAAGTTGTCAACTTCGCTCTTTACTTATTTATTTTCTTTGCAGGTACAGTGTTAGTACAGGGCGAAGTGTCAAGTGCCCCCCTGGTGGCGGCGAGCGCGCAGCCTTCCGCCCCAAGTAGCCCCCAGTCAAGTATGCTCCTGCTCCAGACACAGGTATGTGCATTTCACCGATTTATTACCGCCGATAAAAATACCAAAACAAGACACACCTCAGTTGACAAAATCCCGCTCGTAATTACAACGAAATAAATAACTTTTAATGGACGTATTTGGTGCAGCTTTGGACTTTCTTCTTCTTTCGAGTTAGAGTTATCAAACCCGCCGTTGTGAAACGCGGGATGGCAATGGTAAAATTGTTGAATTACGTGTTGATATATGTAACTTTCCCAAAAACTTGAAGTCGGTGTAAAATACAGACGGAGATGTGTAAATTCATTTACCACTTATGTAACGCTTTTGTAATGATTATAAATAACGTAAGATAACGCTAAAATCGTGCAGCTTCGTTTCTTGATTTATGAATTGTGAAAAAGCGCATTAAAGTAGAGTAGGTGTGACATTTTTGATTTTTATTGATAGCTCAATAAACTTTTACGATCAGATAAAATCAAATTTGCAACTATTGGACGCCAGTTTCTAACTTCCACTGTAATGTTAATAAATCACAGAAGGTGTTTGTCCCACATTTTTATCGTCTGGCTTCTATTTGCTAATGTTTTGTAGAATTTGCATGAAAAAGTGATTCATTGCAGAAACGTACCATTTATTTACTTACCAAATTAGTTATCCAATCGTTTCGACATCTCTAATTAATGCCAATGCCCTCATATCCATTTAAAAGGAGTTCAGTTATTTAACATCTGACCTCTGAACTCAGTACTGCAGATATAAATTCACACGTGGAACGGAGCAAAGAACCTTCAAAATTAAGACAGACATTAATTTCTTGTTTAAATGTTGCCAAAACTACATTCATCATTGTTGGGGGATAAAAGCAGAGTGGTTTTATTAATGAGTCTCGGGGAAAAAGTGACGTTTTGGTATTTGTAATAACTCACGATTGGCCGATAACGGATATTTTAGTGTGCATGGAAAATTAGCATAGTCTGAATGGCAAATAATTCGGAGAAATCTGTTAAAATTACTTGTTAGCACGGTAATTAATCCCAAGTCAAGCAGAAATTTGGAGTTCCCTGGTAACGACACCATCCCGGATGCACCAAACTAAATTTCTCATGCCGTCTGCTTCCGAACTGTGAAATTAAATTTCTCTCCTACAAGTGGATTAAAAACAAATTTCGGGTTGTCTACATTAAGCTGAATATTTAATGGGGGTGGAACCAAAGTCATGTACACGGCAAAAATTAGGTGGTTTTAGGTTAGAAACTTTTCTTTGTGGACGTTAAATGGACTTTCTAATTTCCCCCAATCCTTCGTATCTGGGAAATAATAACACTCGGTCCAAAAAAGTGTCTTCTTTTCCTTGGTATACAATTACTATTCTCACCTACGACCGGCAAATGAAGTGATAAAGCGTCTATAGAAACATGATTTACGTCCCTTCGAGCATGTTAGGGCAATTCCTGGTACCATGTGAAGACAAAACAACAAAATATCACATTACCGTTATCATCTCGCGAGATCACGCTTCTATACATTGTGTTCCTGACAAGCGGGTGACTTATTGCCTGCAACTTCGGTATTAGTAACGTGTAACGGCCGTTAATAAGGCACCAATGGTGTGTCCTTTTATGATCGCAACAACATCCGTGACGGAGCGGTACTAATTAAAAGTTATTATAACAGCGCAGCTATAACCCACGCCTGTAAAAAAATCTCTAAGACATTCCACCCTGAAATTGTTGTGTAACAATGACGGAAATGATCGGCGAACAATTAAAATCTGATCTCGGTACTAAGTGCGCAAAGATGGGTTTAGATAATGGCTAATTGGTTGTGGTGGACATAGCGTGGAGGTGTTGAAGGCACTAATTAGGAGGAAGTAAGAGACTTTTAAAAACAGGAATTTCCAATATGTTTGATGGATTATCTGCTAAAAATAGAAGCGATTTCTCTCATCTAAAGCGAGTATTTGCGATTTCCTTTTGTGGTTTATTTACCCATTTGATGATAAATAAAGTAGTGTAGGCAACAAACTAAGCCATTTCTGTTTTAGGTAAACTAAAAGTGCTCTCCATAGTCGCCTTCTTGCGTCTCATTAGATCTCAAATCCCAAACAAGACCACAATACTAATTCTAATTACTATTCCAATATTGAAGGCTTCAACTACCTTCTTATTGCAACACGGAAAATGGAACTGAGCAACTGTAAACATTAACTTTTCTGAATACTGAATTGACCGGAATATTTATCCTTTTCCTGAATTCATACAATAAACTTGCAGTCTTCTTATTGGAGCCATTAACACGTTGCTTGTATGAATTATAGTCTCTCGGGGTAATGACAGGTGAAGGAAGCAACCGCACAGCGATTTATTTTTCAGTCGATTTGAAGCATGCGGCAAAAATATTATTACAGCCTTGCAAGGAACGGTGCATAATCATGCTCGAGAAAATCATCGACAAAGAAATAGGGCAAGCAACGACCACAATGATCAAAATGTAGTAAATAATAAGTGGTTTGAATGTGAGCACTGCGTCACATTGCTGATCTCCTAATCGATTGTATTGATCGATATCGCTCAGCTAATGCGTTTATACAAGGTGTTACGACCATGCAACTATAACAATTAAAGGCATGCGTATGGTAGTAACACGGTATTCGCTCACATTGCAACCAACAACAATAAGTTCTCACGGCACGCCGGCGCCCAAGCATCACCATAATACAACTACTGGCGTGTCTGTCACAATCACCGCCGACACTTTTTATCATCGAGCATTAGCTAATTATGATAATGATTTCGTTAGTGTTTTTATTACAATCGAAGTAAAAAAAAGCGAGAATATTACTTGCATTTTTATGGCTGTCCATTTCATACTCAATTGACGGTATTGAGAAAGAGGATGATGCGCTCTGATGCAAAGATTCGTTTCCAAATGAAGGTAATTTCAGCTGGAAAAATCAAGAAATGCTGGGATTATATTATTCATAATGTTTTCATAATTATTCATAATTCATTGTTCATAATGTTAAGTTTTAATAACGGCGGTAAATATCGTGGGATTTTATTAGGTCTATAAACTGTAATTGGAAGACCATCAAAAGATGAGTACTCATTTCCAATCGTTTTTTTGGGGATGCAGAAGTTCTTGAGGGACAAAACGCCTTTGTAGCTATGCGGAATAAAAGTAGGCGAGTTTAGCAGCGCATAATTCTTCATAATCTGTTGACGTTTGACGTTTCTCGATATCAATCTTTTCAATAGTCAATATTAAATTATGCAAGCTGCAACTGCAAAAAGTTTTATGGAATTCATGTCGCAAGAGGAACACTTCACCTAATTACCATTATCGATACATATCAATATTATCCTTCACTCATTCATAAAGGACTATCGATATTTCCGGTTAGCCCCATAAGGTAAAATGAAATTTCCAAGAACAATTAACACCAATAATTCATAATTCCGTGTTTTTATCAAGAGTAGGATCTCGTAAAGGAAACAACCTAAATTCTTTAATAATTGGAAAGTAAAACGACAAAGCCCGGAATGTGATGAGAAACGCATTTTCGAATAAAAGGCGTTCAATTTTTTTCCCAAATTCCATTAAAACGAAGTGAGAATTGAAGGCCTTGTTATGCCTTTTACAGTCCGTCTACGAACTTCCCGCTCTGCTAATTACTAATCTATTGCCTCCCCTTAATGAGAAATATTAATTAATAATCCCGATGATGCTACCTTTCACAGCAAAATACGTGACGAGTTTTTCTATCAATTAGCTGGATCAGTTAATTTTTTAATTACGATGCTCTGAATTATCCGCTTTACGTGATGAAGATAAATATCTTTGGGGTTCATTGCAGTCGTGTGCGAACATTTCAACAAATTGGACTAATCTTCTGATCTCTTCGATTGTTATGTAAAGTCGAAAAAATTGGCCAACATGTCCATATTCGTTGCAAAATCTTGATACATCATGAACAAAGTGAAAAATGCTCCGATCAATCAAAAACACCATAATCTCGGTTTTTTGTTGCTTGCAATAATGACGCGCGAAATCATAAAGGATTTTGCAAGTCCTAATGTTGTGAAAGTAATTGATGGACGGTCGTTAGTCTTCGGATGACTATCTAATCAAAGTAATTGCTTCTAATTATTTGAGTGGACATATCAGATGTAATACGTAAAATCTGGTGGTGAATGTGAACTGGATCAGCTGTTGGTTGCCGACGGAAACGCTTGCAATTGTGGTATGTGGTTCAGCCTTCGGATTCTTGATGCGTGGCTCAGATCCACGATCATTGCGTGCTACCGTTATAAATACTGCAGCAATCTGACGCATTGGCTTAGGCTTTATTTATACCATTGCCGAACGATTATTTACAACAATGTCCGACGGGACAAATAAGTCCAACAAGGATCTACAGCACCGGATTTAAAATCACTTTCTGAGGAGGAAAAATACGATGAAGCAACAATGCGGACTTTTTGCAATGGAGATGATCGCAGATAGGCAAGCACAACACACGATAATTATTGCAATTAAATTCCGGTTTATAACTTCATATAATTATAGTAACTAAGCACGGAGCGAGACATGAGGGTATAATTTCTGTTAAGCTATTGCGGCGTAAGATTTATCTTGCTTATGATATATTTGTCGTGCCACGCAAGAAAACAAAAATCCCACTTTTTTCTGATCACTTTTCAGCGACTATCATTGAAATCTCCAATGAGAGTCGACTTTTATATTAATTTATTAACAGTTTTACGACATGTTTGGTTCTAGAAACTCGAATATATAATTCGAACAATAATACAGCTGGGATTTCATTTCTCAACTGTGTCCGTATCCATAAACTTGGCAAAAGTATTATTACTAAAAACAGACATGTAGTAAATAACCAATTAACGTAAATTAACAACAAATAATAATGCGCCTTTCGCAACGTACTTCCATAATAGCCATTATTTCGTGCTTAAATTTATTTGAGTGAAAATTGTAGTATTGTGCTCGGCAGCAGCTATAAATGTGATTTCTACGTTGCTAACGCAATCGTAAATTTTATTTGACGAAAAATAAACAAGTAGAAAGTTGAAATTAATAAACAACGGGACCGACGAAAGTGGTAGTTCTTGAATTCTGCCGGGCATTCCAGGGCATTCCAGAAAATTTTATTTTTAGACATCCATTGGTCGGAGCGTAACGCAAATAAGACTAGAAAGGTGTGCTTAATGATCTATGAACTTTTTTATACAACCGTTCTGTTGGCAGAATTGTTAAAAAGTGTAATAAAACTTGCGGTAACATGAGCGATTTCATGCGCTAAAGCTCAATCTATGTTAATAGAGGCAATTTCCCACTGGAAGATTATAAACAGATTTTACGTGAAGATCCAAAATTTTGCGGCCAACAATGGCAATGGAACTTTCCTGTAGCGTATGATTTCATCGTAGGCAAATTTACCGCAAGCGCTGCCACTTCTCCTCGCTTAATTCATTTTTCACGTTTTATTAATGAATTGGAAGCTGAGGTAGACATTAAGTCGACATCTCAAGTGTTATGTATGGCGATATGGTGGACAATCATTTTTAGTCACCTTGTCTATATGAACACTTACTTGTGTTACCTCCCATATATCAACTTCCGAGGTTAATTTAAGGCGAAATATTTATCCAATGAGAAACTTACAGCCGGAGAAATTAATTTCAATACCGTTATTTCATTTTGGGTGTAGCTTTTTGTCCGACTGTTATGATGAGTATTCGGTTGATTCACGGCGCTAAATTCGACCTTCTGTGCGAAGAATTGAAATAACGTTTAATTTAACGCAAAGAGGAACACGAGAAAGAATGGAGTCCAAGGCAGCAAGTGAACTGAATAATTGAAACCCTGATCGAATTCAGGCGATTGTTCCGTGTCACGCGGCCATGTTGGGCGTCGCGGCGTCCCTCTAGAAACGCCGACGCATGTTCACAACTCTACCAATGAAACAGTAGCAGTCGACCACGCCTCTTCATGGTCCGCGTGCATAGCCTTCCCCTGTCTAGGCGAAGTAGAACACCGAGATAATTACAATCTGTTTCTGATCACCTGTCGAACAGCACAAGAGCGCGCGTTTATAATTAGTCCGTTGGAGATGTCACTATTTATGGTGTGTTTTGTTCCAGACTCCGTTTGGCTCGAGCAGTTTCGCGGATCTGCTGAGTGCACCGTTTTCGGACGATCCAAGCAGTGTCTTGCCCCCTGAAGACCTAGACCCCTTCCCGGAAGTCGCCCTTCAGTCCCAACCGGCGTCTCCAGCGCCTCTTCCCAGCTTCCAAGAGACTTATTCAGTTCGTTACAATACACCCTTCAAGATGGACGAAGAGTGCTTTAATGTGTCGTACCATCACCCTCCACACCACGTCACCGCACCGCATCACTACGATTATCAACAGCTCCAGTACACCGCTTCCAGTCCCTATTATCCGCCTCCACAGACTTGTAGTCCCAGTTTTGAGTCTCTGATGTCGCAAGACTCCTACTCATTACCTGCTTATCAGACCGCGACGTCCGAGCTTCATGTTAGCACGACATTGAGTCCTCGTCAGAGGAGGGCGTCGCTTCCTTTGCAACGCTCCGAGTCCACCAGCAGCAGCGAGAGTCCGAAACTTCGCATGGCTGGACCTTCTGCTCCTTCAGCTTGCTCTTCGGCCGCCAGTTCACCAGGTGGAGTGGCCGAACCTTCGTCCAAAGGGCCGACTCCTCCGAGTCCTTCGCAGCTGTGCGCCGTTTGTGGCGACACTGCCGCTTGCCAACATTACGGAGTCCGAACTTGTGAAGGTTGCAAAGGGTTCTTCAAGCGCACGGTCCAGAAAGGCTCCAAGTACGTTTGCTTGGCTGACAAAGCGTGTCCTGTCGACAAGAGAAGGAGGAACCGCTGCCAGTTCTGCCGGTTCCAAAAGTGTTTGGCTGTTGGTATGGTCAAAGAAGTGGTGCGAACGGACTCTCTCAAAGGCCGACGAGGACGGTTACCTTCCAAGCCCAAATCTCCTCAAGAATCTCCGCCAAGCCCACCAGTTTCTCTAATCACTGCTTTAGTTAGAGCCCACGTTGACACCACGCCAGATATCGCTAATTTAGACTACTCTCAATACTTGGAACCCAGCCCTATCGAACCCGTTATCTCCGAAGCAGAAAAAATCCAGCAATTCTACACCCTCCTCACGACTTCAGTGGATGTGATCAAGAACTTTGCCGACAAAATCCCTGGATTTCAGGAACTTTGTCCTGAAGACCGTGAACTGCTGTTCCAATCGGCGTCTTTAGAACTGTTCGTTTTGAGGCTAGCTTACCGCACCCATCCAAATGACACCAAGCTTACGTTCTGCAACGGAGTCGTGTTAGACAAACAGCAGTGTCAGAGGTCCTTCGGTGATTGGCTACATGCAATTATGGAATTCTGCAGCAGCTTGATGGCGATGGAAATCGACATTTCGGCGTTCGCATGTCTATGTGCCCTCACCCTAATTACTGGTAAGTGAAACCAGACTTGATAGATTCACGTGAGGTCGTAGGTTATAAATAATTTATTCGAGAGGCTCTGTCAAAGTTGATTGAAACTTGATGATATTTGAAATTAATCGAATTCGGAATTGGATCACGATACGGTCGACGTATGAAATGCGTGATTTTAATTTAATACTCTCACCGAGGCATAATTTATTCAGGTACAAAGACCATGACTACACAATATTTTCTACATAAATTAAGCTCACCGCAAAGCCAAGTAATAGTTTAATAACGTCTCATTTTTTTTTATTATTAAACGGTTATTAGCGAGCTCGGGAAAAATTCAGGGCCGCCACGGTAAAGGCTTTTCCATTTTCCGAATACAACCTCGTCACACTAACGGATTTGTCAAATCATTCAGAGGGAATCTGGAGATCTATTTTTTGTAGTTTTTCTTGTGGTTTCTAATATATCGACCAAAATTGGATACCTGCTGGTTTCCGTCACTCTCACGTGTCTCGCATATCAAATTTTTTTCGTTGGAATTTTGTAAACGTATCACTTTGCAGTCCTTGGTGTGTTAAATTAGAATTTTTCTATTTTTATCTGAAATAATTTAGACCGATTAGACCCTGCTGAATTTTAATTAGGTGACTTAGAACAAACACTGTCATCATAAACTTTAAATTAATTATCAATTTCTCGCCGAATTTATTAGAGTTTATAACCCACTAAAATTGCAAATTCGCTCCAATTTCCATCAAGTGTTTTTAGTAATTAGGAAATATCTCATTCATTAACAACATGAGCAACTATGGTGTTCTCATTAAAATATGAGATTTAAGCAACCAATAAAATCTAATGTAAGAAAAAAAATTTACGGCTTGTATCACGACAAATTTTGTGTCTATTAAATGATGTAATAACGAATCCTAATAAAACCGGCAGTTTGTCGTTGGACAAAAAATAAATTCAGGAATGTAGCGAACATAATCTTCACGGAAGCGGTTTTGACAGAGCTCTCCTTGAGCTACCTAATTTTTATCAATCAATCTGGTAATCTAGATGGACGTTTAAAAATATTCGACAGTTTGGCAACGGTTCGTCGCTGTTGTGCAAATTTATTTACGATTTGAAATGCTTGAAATGTGTTGCGAAAGGCGTCGAGTGTTAACGTATATAATCTTGTTTTCAGAGCGCCATGGGCTGAAAGAACCGCACCGAGTGGAGCAACTCCAAATGAAGATTATTTCTTCATTGCGGGATCATGTGACGTACAACGCGGAGGCGCAAAGGAAGGCGCACTATTTCAGTAGGTTATTGGGCAAACTGCCCGAATTGAGGTCCTTGAGTGTTCAAGGACTCCAAAGGATCTTTTACTTGAAACTGGAAGATTTGGTTCCGGCCCCTCCTCTCATTGAGAAAATGTTCGTCGCTAGCCTACCTTTCTAAATTGTTAGTTAATATTTTTCGAAACGTGATAAACTCTTCTATGTGATTTGTTGATATATATAGATCGTATTTACGTGTATAGTCTTTTTCTGGCGAAATTGTCCAAAATTCTGAATGGGTCATGGCCTAAAAAGGGCGATGATTTGCGGGGCTGGCCGTATTTTGGGCAGTTTCTTTGATGATTCCGAATTATGTTTAAAAACTTTTGGTGTTGCAGTATTCGTGCACATTGAACTTAGACATGTACCTTTTTCACTTTGAGAAAACACATCACCATTTACAATTGATGTTTTTTACGTTTTTTGTAAAAATTATTGTTGCTTACTCTTGTAGGCTTAGTTATACCTAATTGATGTCTACGTGTTTGCGGTAGTGCTAAAGCAATTTCAGCGATTATAGCACTAAAATAAGAAACTGTTATTCACACAGTTTCGATTATATTTGTGACGAGAATTATGAACAACGCGACCAAGAAAGAGCGAACCTGAAGATAATACTCTAAAGACCGAAACTTATGTTACAATTTTACGTGATAAAGTATAATTAAGGTTAGTAGTGTATTATAAGCTTTTATTATTTTTCCAATGTTACCACTACACAGATCGTGTGGAACCACTAATATATGCGATATACCTAGTCAAGGCACTGTATATACTTAAAAAAATATTTTATTTACACTGTTTACAAAAAGAATTATATATTTTAATAGTTATGTAATAAATTTACCTGTCGGGAGTTACCTGCAACTGTTTAATTTTTATATTCGCTTTATTTTGTGTATTTTTATAGAAAAATTAAAAAAGTCAAAAAGCTTTCCCCTTTGATCGACGACCAAAATCGTAGAAATGATTCCTAGTTTGGAAAGGGGACTTTACTAATTTCGCGCTAGTTACCAATCGACTTGAAGAATTAAATGTGCCATTTCATATCTATTATTTCATATCAACAACTGCCTTGGATTGTAACGGATGGACTGAAAAGAGAGTTACCTGAAGGAATGGTCGAACAATTTAGGTGTTAACCCGCACCTCTATTCTTTATAAAACTTACACCGTCCGCTTGTAATAATATAGTCTTTACGAGAAACAAGAGCTTTAGTTGATGTCCTTTTCGCACTAACGGCTTTGTTCAAAGGAATTAAATAATTTATTGTAAATAAGATGCTAATATAGAGATAATTGCTATTTTTTTAGCATACGGTTCGGGCAAACGGGAACCTTGCAATATTCGTCATCTCTAGAATTTTGTACCTGCTTTTTTTCTATCTTTTTTTGTATGTTTTCACGAAAAATGTGTACTTAATCGACGATTACTTAAGGATTTTTTCCTTTTACGAAGTTACTTGTACTCTTTCTTTATAGGTTAAATACCTATACTTCTTAAAGCACAACTTGTTAACTACGTTTTATAAATTTATATTTGACATGAAACTTGCCATTAAATGCCAGTTTTTACTTGCTATATTGACTAGATTAGATTTTTTTTTTAATTTAAATTATGTTAGCTATAGTTACCAACAAATCCTATATTCTACTTCTCTGTAGATTATGTGTAATTGTATGTGTTAGTTTTTACCTGATTCTATGAACAAATAATGATATACTTAAGCGAATTATTATTACTACACAGTTATTTCACAGATTTAGAAATACCATTATATGTATTTAACCATTTACAGTTTACTTATTTATCATATCATTGCCTTTTTACCTTTTTTCTTTTTTGTTAGGTGTGTAAAATATATTGTAACAATTTTATTTGATTTAATAAAAGTTATGAAGTAATACGCTTTTTAAAAAACATTTCCCTTCCACATACAACAAAGATCAAGAAAAAATCGAGAGAAAACTAAAAAAATCTAAAGAATTCAGACAATGTGGAGAGACTTTAGAAAAAAACGTAGAGAACCTAAAAAACAAATTTCTTTATTTTTACCAAGTTGAATGTCCCAAAATTATATGTTTATTCTAAAAGAGGGTAAAAAAAAGTCGAAATATAGTAGATACACGTTTACTAAGCATCGTATAGGCCATGATCAGCCTCACTACTAAATAGTTATGTTTCTACATCGTTGTATATCTTAGCCTATCTTAACAATAATTTAGCAAATACCAACTTGAGTTAACCTTGCATCTATGTATATCAATTTGTATTTCAAACTGTACACAATAGCTTAATTTTAAATATAAAATTTAAAAAGTGTAGATCAATCCATCATCATACAACTTTTTCCTTCTGCTTCTGAAATAAAAAATCGACAATATTAAAATATGATTTACCCTTCTTATATTTACAAAAGAAACTCAGCTTCAATTCTTTGACAACATTAAAAATGTAATCCTATTGTACAAAGTGTAAGGCTTTTTTAGTTATATATTAAGTATAAATATTCTCACATTCTTTCCATATTTCACCTTCAATGTCATCAAAGTGGCACAGTTACAAAGCTAAACCGAATGGTTTTACATTATATTTATATATTAATTTTAACAATAACATGTTAACCAGTTGTTTTTTTATACAACACTATTTGACGAAAATAAGTAATATTATACAAATAAATAAAGCACACCATGAGTTAGTTAATTACTGAATTGTTTCTTTTACCCGTCACTCGTCATGACGAAAGCAGTCTTTGGTATATAACTTATTAAGTACAATTCTTTAAAAATATGAGTCCTTAAATTCAGGACATACAATCACAAAGTATAGACATCGTCCATTTGAACTTCCCAAATGAACCACATCCAGTTAACAAAGAAACAATCCAGGACCGGCTCAAAAAGAACATGAACCGTCACATCTTAAATTCTAATCACCCAAAAAATTAAAACAATTAACTCAAAAGTATTATTCGCCACCGTCCGTCACCGTCACCTCTCTGAGCATGTTGTTCTCGTTGGGCAAAGATTTGTTTTCAATAACGGGCGAATCTGGCAAACTAGTGTCGGAATCGTTATGATTTTCGTTCTCTTGAGTATTTTTCTCTAGTGTTGGGTCCTCCTCTTCTTCGGGAATCGTTTGGGATACTTCTTCCACCGAGGACGTCCTTTCAGATTGAGAAATGCTCTCTTGAATCTTATTCATGTCCTGAAAAGTGTTTGGGTAAGTCATACAGAATTTTAAATCCGGAAAGCTAACCTGAGCTCGAACTGAGGTCATGCCGTCTGGAGAACCGTCTTCCCCACAGGGACGCAAAACCAAGTAAAGGAGGAGATCGGATAACGATATTATTCCGATGACCTTGTCCTCGTCGTCAACTACCACAAGCCTGTGGACCTGAAACGAAAATGTAGATCGATTAAAATGGAAATTGATGTTTAGTAGTGACGTTTAGAAGAACTTCACAGGTCGCGGAGTTAATTCAGGATTGAAGATTTATTTGAAGTGAGTAGTCAGTTTCCTGAATTAACATTTCGCTAATTTATTTATGACTGAAGAAACGGATTTATGACAAGCAGAAAAAATAAAGAAAAAACGAAAATTATTACAATTATGTAATTGCAAAACACCACAAAGCGAAATATGGTTCAGTGAACGCAACAGTAATCACTAACTGGCTCTGATACTAAACTAATTAATTAATACTCATAAAATTGTATTCGATTTTATTGTTAGTAGATAACAACTTTTTATTAACTCTGTTTATTCGGAGTCTTCCGAGACTATTTACTTCTTTGAAAGTTACTTAATCAACGGAAAAAAATAAATTTGGAGCAAGCGACAGAAATAACGTCACTTTGAAAAAAAAAGAGCTAAAGGTCAAAGCCAGGGTCTCAGAGCATAAGCAGTTATCTAATTATGGGACGAGAAGTTGATCTTCACTTTAATAAAGTAAGATCTATGGCCTCCAACGTTTTGCTTTGATAAATTGAATGCAGTCATTTTTAGAGAAGCTAAAAACGCACAAAAGCGAAGAAATGAGCTTTGCTAATAAAATAAAAATGTTATTTTAAGAGTGTTTTATTTTTAATTAATTTTTTGAAACTTTGTCTTCGGCCTGAACTTCTCCAAGAAGACGACGACATTGACCGCATGCTAAAGTCTCCAATTTAGATAGTCTAGAAAATGTAGACCAAAGAACTTGTCTCAGTTTTTATGTCTCTTAATCTCGAATTACGAAAAGACCAACGTTAGGAAAATTTACAGAACTTCAGTCAGATAACACAATTTGTATATTTTTCCGCTGTTTCTTCTCCTTTACGTAAATACCACCCCAGATTAGCCGCCATGAATTGTTAATTTCCAAAGAATTTCAAACTTCCCTCCCACGTAGTCGAACTTATCCAGTTTAAAAGACCAAACTTCTAGCGTTACGTCGGAGAATCACCCTCCTTGTTGATATTTACTTTCTAAAGAACTCGAACTCTTTTATAATAATGAGCAACGAATTGAAAAAAAAAACGAACGTTTTTTTCAAAAAGAGTTTGTACTGATTTGCACAAGTTATGTGAAGTTATGTGTAGGTAAAATAAGAATTGTTTTAATCTCTTTGATGTTTAATATTAACTCCTACGTAATCACGGTATTTTATTACTTGCTTCGGTGTACAAGCAGTAATAATGCTTGTTTACTGGTTTCATTTTCCGGATCATTCAAGAGTGGATATTTTAAAACAATCTGAGTTTATTTGTAGTAAAAAACGAGTTTGGCGCAGTAGAAGCAAGAAAAATTCTTAAAAGACGACACCAAAGATAATAAAAGCACCTCTTAAGACAAAACACTCATCTTTCATTAGATTTTGCGCGTCGTTAGCAAGCTAGTAATTTCCCTTACCTCAGCCTTTACGATCTTGTCCATGATGGTAAACAAAGTTTCATCAAGCTTGCATTTATGTACACCCTCGAACCACTCGTTCCGATGTTCATTAGCCTTCTTTAGCGATACATCTAGATCATTATAAGTCTTTTCAGCAGCTAAATTCTGCAATAAACAACATTGAAATATTCATATCGATCTCTTCCAATCAAATACTTACAATAACGTCAAATTTAGCGTAAATATCAACGAGCCGACCTTCGATATCTACAATGGGCAACGCTGAAACCCGCCTCTCGACGAACTTCTTCAACGCTAGAATGATCGAAGTGTCCTCCGACGCCGTTTCTATATTCTCATAACTACCAATCCTAACTTCTCGCAATGTTTTGGTCATATAACTAGGTTTAGGAAGTTCGTTAATCTGAAACGTGCAACTAAGCATCTCGACACGGTTCAATTAAAACTTCTTACATATAAAAACAAGAATCTTAGAATCCTCTTGTGGGTAAGAATGTACAGAACGTTTCCTGTTTCCGGATCGATTACAGGCAGCCTGTGGATCCTGTTGTGGATGAGTGTTCTGATCGCGTCGTACAAAGATGCATCGGGATTGATGTAAATTAAAGGACGTTGGTCCTTCAGGACGTGGCGCCAGGTGTCTAACTTGTGCTCCTCGAGTTCCTCCATAGCAACCGTTGGAGATTTGTAGTACATTCGCAGGATTTTTATGAAGTCGGTGATGGTCAGCATGCCGACGAATTCTTGACGAGTGCTGTCCCACAACGGCGCCGCGCGAACGCCTTTACAACATAAATCAAAGTTAGAAAATGAGATAGGAACAAAAAAAATCCATACTGATTAAGGGTGAGAAAATTTGAAACAAAAATTGCATGAAACGGCAGAATTTTCAAAAACCAAATTTTCGCGTCATGAATAATGTTGCGTTGTACTTCTTTCTAATGTGAGTTGCGGAAAATCCATGACACAGCACGCATTCTTTCCTCTCCGTTTAATTGGCAAAAATTCAAGGTGTCTCGGCTCGGGAAGTAAACAAACGAAAAATGCGTTATTTATAGTTAGGATTTTCACTAATTAAAATGACGCTTGTGTAGGCTTGCAAACTTACCATTGTAGACCAGGGCAAAGAAGGCCTTCTTGACCAAGAGCTGTGTGTCGAACACAACCAATTTTGCGGAAGTCGGAATGAGATCATAGCACTTGTGGAACTTGAAGAATTTGACGAATATTTGAGATTCATCCTCTTCTGAAACAGAAAGAAACGTTTTGGTAAACATCAACAAACAAGTTTAAAACCGATGATCAAATTGTTTCGTTAAAAATACCTTGCTCGAGAATATCAGCTAACCACTCTTTGTATTCTGGAGAGATGTACTCAAACTCTTTGATTTGGTCAGCGCTATAAAACTCTTCTTCCTCTTCGATGGTAGGCAAGTACAACCGAACATGATTCGAGAAGATATGCAAACGTAACATGCCCAACGTTATGCACCCACATCGCACAACGCACTTTTGCGAACAACACCAACAAAACCAAAACAAGAAGTTGCAGATGGAAAGTTTCGGATTGTAACTAATCACGTCATGGTTGCCACAAGAAGACGGCAGTAACAACAGGAACTAACAAACCACCAAAATTTCGATCGAACAAGAAGAAAAACATTACTAAATTGACCACCAGCGGAGTTATCTAAAGCTCAAGAGGTCAGACGATTACCAAAGTTTCGACATCTTTTTGTTTATAAACGTAATTTATGTTATGCAAGAGGTACAACCAAAAAGGACTTCGAGACGGCACCGGTCTTTCGTTTGCTCACTTTTCTTTAACACGCCAAAACTTAACATTCGCGCAAGGAGCCCCGTGGAACACTGACTATGAAACGTCAAGCTATTATTGGCGTCGGATGAACCAGCTGCCAAAATACTAGCGTCGCCAACCGTCGATATCATTAACGTAAAATGTTGTTATTCGGACCTTGGGACAATGGTTTTACACTAATTGACGAAGAAACGAGTTCAATCAAGCAAAATTTAGAACGCCGTTCATCAAGACTGAAGTTGTCAAAACAACAAATCAAAAGTCTGATTTCAAGCAGCTGCAAAACCCACGAACTTAATAGAAAATTCTTGTCAGGGTGCTATTTTGTTATGAATTCAATTGGTCTTTTGGTAGTTTCGACAGAAAAAACTCGCGGCTGATCGCTGGTTTATTTTTACATGTCTTAATAATTGCATCATAAATAAAACCGGGAAGCTTCGGTCATAAAAAATCAAAAAATAAGTCTGTGCTTGCTCGACCGCAATTATTTTCGGCCGTTTTGTCAGTGAAAATTTCCTGTCTCCCTGAATAAAAAAAACAGAAACGGATGATAAAAGTGTGCAATTAAACTAAAACCACAATTCTTAAAAAAACTAGCATCATCCATCATCTTACATTCTTGTACCGAAATATTGTTCACAACCAAAATAACCTTTAGTTTAGATAACAAATTTCTTCGTTTTCTTGCTGCAAAAAATATGAATAAAAATGAAATGATCCCATTTTCCTTTCAAACCCACGCATCAGTCAAATAAAAATAAACCTTTCTTATCATTGTTGAAACTTAAACTTGCATATTGAACCAAAGTGCAAATTTTTTACAGGAAATAACTTGGAAATGAGAAATTCCACACTAAAAATTATTATCTAAAATTAAAATGTTTTTCCACGAAATGCGTATAATTATTGACTTGCAGCAGCAGTAACGTTTAGGGTGAAAAGACGTCTTTGCCAACATGCATTTCGTAAAAATTGCAAATTTCCGGCGAGTAACATAAAATTATAGAGAGAAAATTTCTGTGTCCAAAAAGTAAAATGCGATAAATTCTCCTCATTTTCAATACTTAAGAACCCGTATAACTCTTTAGTTTTTTACAATTTGATGCAGATTTAGACGTCGCATGTAGTAGACCATGGCCATCGCCCATCACCATGAAGATACGAATCTACCACAACAAAATTTGAATACAACCAGCAAGAAACTAAAAATATCCACTGAATTAATTGCAAAGCCATCAACTACATTGTTCGAACTTTCCAGAAACTACACAAAAAACTAACCTTCGTCAAAAGAACAAACAAACCAAAGAACCAACCAAGAAAGTTAATTAATCTAAAAAAATGTTGAATCGGCGTTTACTTGCAAAGAAACTTTATCCAGAGTATAAAAGGATTTGAAACAAAATGATATGCTCGTGAACTACAAAGAGATCGTTGAAACTCCACTATATCTGCTCCATTTCACAGGGAAAATTCGCTCTGTTCGTACTGTAGTTAAAGTTCAGGTAAACACTTGAGAAAGCGTAATGAAAGAATATGAGCTTTACAACCGAAAAGTTTAAGAAAACTGAAACCACAAATTTCAAAGACGTGAATAGAGGAAATTTAACATGCCCAAGTCAAAGTCAAGGATGCCTCCATTAGTACGAAAATCCAATTTTAATGCCGATCTCGTTAAGGAACAACTCTAACAAATCTATTTTCACATTCATTATCGGCTGTTCTCTTACAGATTGATAAAGGTCAGCTTATGTTCAAACATAAACAATAATTATTGAATGACGTTTAACGTTCCTGATTTGATAAGTCTGAAGTCCCTCCGATAGATCAATACAATTGCAGAGCCCCATTAATTACTTCATGTCCGATTTGAACGAGCGGGGATGATAAAGGTGGCAGAAAACCATTCATCTTCACGTTTCAATGAACGTGCTGATTGCCAACTTGGAATAAAAAGCGAGACATTCGTCCTGGCGGAAATCAAATATTAGTCTTCTGTCTTTTGTCTCTGCGTAATGTATGCTGATTCTGTTACATAACCACCGAATATTTATGCATCCAGTGAAATATTGGATCGATCGTGTACTCGCCTTTGACATTAAAAACCGCGTAATGAATATGAAACCCCCAAAATCGAAAAACTCGATTTGTATGCCAGCGACTTCTTTAAAGCGTCTTCCAAACTCCATTAAACACGGTTTTCTTGCCAGATCGTGCCATAATAAAAAAAACAGTGAATTAATTGTGGTGTCGCTCTAAAATAACTTTTCGACGATTATTTTATACCTCAATGTCTATAAATTAGCACAGTGGTGCCAAAACGATTTTTCAAAAAATTAAAATAAAAGTGCAAGTGTTTGCCAAACAAAAAAAGAAACCTTGTGCAAAAATATGGAAATGCCCTCGAACCTGGCGAGAATAAATAGGTTAACTTGCACCTGGAATAACCACCGATCTATAAATAGGCGTTGGGGCACTAAATATACCGTGTAATAACAGATAGATTGCAGTAATAAAATGCAAAGCTTTTACGTGGTTTCACTTCTTTGTAGCTCTGGCAAGCTTCAGAAAGCCGTAAAAATTAAACGAGTGTTATTACAAGTTAGTTTTAAGTCGGGAATAATTAACCGATGCAAATTAGGAGAGTTCGCCAATCGGAAAGTTAATTCAACCTGTCCCTTGCAGTTACCATCTGTGCTAGTTAAATATTCCAACCAAGACTATAAACAAATTACAATTTTCTTAAATTCGACCTTGGAGAGTAAAAAACAGAATAAAAATGCATCTCACGATCACGCTAAAAGGTTTCATTTTGATATTTCCAAGAGGAAGTACAAATAAACAAAGATAACATTGTTAGCATAGAGGAACAACCCATTAATGTCGTAACGTGTAGATGAGTCTTATTTCTCGCCCACTTACATGCATAACAATAGACGACAAAAACTAATAAAACGATCGGCTTCAACACCTCCTAAATCCGCAATGAAACGCACGTTTTACAAAGGTCGCTAACTTATCGCTAAATTTAAAGTTTGGCCAAGTCAATCCTGCTAGTTTCCGTAATGAAGCTACGAAGACACTTGTTACATCGATTTTTTCAAGTATTCCGCCGCGGAGGCGTATATCCTTTCGAGTGCTTTTGTAGTCCTTTTTACGTCACTCTCCGTGTATCTTAAGCAGAGTTATTTTCATCCTGTGCTCTATTTACGTGAGTTTTCCATGCAAATAGTCGATTTTAAAGAAATCCACATCTGTCTTCTTATTCGATGTAATGTTTATTTAATGTCACATCGCTCGTTTCGTTTAGGGGAAAACCTGTCGCTTTGGATGAAACTCGGATTCTGCTTGTCCGAACTAATATCTCGCGCCAAAATTTTGATTGTACCACTTAACATCAAGACACCAAAAAATGATTAACTCTGTCAAAACTTGTTGTGTCGTGGCTAGAATTCGAAAGAACTATTTAGAACGAGTAACTTGAACACATTCCAAGTTTAATCGGATCGTTGGATTTGGCATATTGTAAATCAGAAACAGCTTATAACCCGGGAAAACAATTCTTGTTAAGTTTCCAGGAACGTGTAATTTATTAACAAGATCCAGTTCCGTCTCTTGGTACAAAAACAACTAATTATTGTTCATTAATTAATGACGAGCTTTACATAGAACTTTCAGTTATTAATAACTTTTTGCTTCTGGCAACGTATACATTTATTTAATAAACAGTTCGCGCATCATTGTGGCTAAAAATTAATTTTAATTGTCGTACTTTCAAATACAAGCGCACATCATTAAAAGTGAACAAAAACTAGTGTGATGTCGACGCCAACTTAAAAACTCACCTAAATCCGAAATATTGACTTTTTCTAGGAACGGATCGACCACTGGTAACTGAAACAAAAAGCACAAATTAGTTACTGTTTACAAGAAAATCTAATTTAAGACAAGCTATTTTCTCGACTTTTTACGCTAAAATTTTTACCAGCGCTCTTTTGATGAACGTCTTTGGCGACAACACCAGCGGCTTCTTCTTAGCATTGGTAAATCTAGAATACCAATTCCAAATTCCCGTAGTCACAGGTGGTGTGAGCGGTGGTGAAGGTGTCGGTGAAACTTTCGACGCACTAGAATGACTTTCAAGTGAAGAAAAGCGTCGGAACATTGTGGACTCTCCCGATTTAGTCCCACCGAACCGCTCGACACATTTTTCACAATCTACGTTTGCGACAAGTCTAATTCAATCACATCTGCAAATTTCATCTTCTTTCAACGCCTGAAACCGAATGCTTTGGATTCTACGAGCTTTTAACTATCGCCGACAATGCTTGACCTTGGCCTCCACTACGCCTGACAAAGCAGAGCTTTGATGAGAACGCGAAGTATGGACGCGCAAATTACCGTTTGCTTTCGGGGAAACAACAGTTGGGAGAAATTACGAATATAATAATGCGACACGCAGAAATGTTGTCATAAATCAGAGGAAAGTATGGCAAAGAAGTTGACGGAAAGGTAAAAATTATTGATTGAGGCAACAGCTTTACGTAATTGGTTTATTGATTTTATTTCAGCGTTTTCATTATTAATCCGGACTTCGCAAGTGAAATTAATTTAATGAAGATTGTCAAAACGCTCGTCAACACGTAGAAGGTGGCGAAATTTCGAATTTCACTCTCATCTTCAGGATAATTTATTTGGGGCGCAGTTTCTAGCCCTCAAAGTGGAGCAAACTAACTCAATTTTGTTAGCAAAACTTGGGGAACTGATGGCTCCCTGGATTATTAAAATAGTCAAACTGCGATTTATGTTCAAATTTAGACCGTGTTAAATAGTTTCGAATATTTTAGTTTGGAGCTTATCGTTTTGTTTATTAGATCGTATCAGAGCGAGTCAAAAATTGACTAAATATTTATCAATCTTGTGATAAGTTGATATGAATATTATCTAAATGAATACTTAAATATGTAGATGATTTATATTATATTCAATCCCATTTTCCGATAAAAAATGAGATTGCGAGCGCATATTTTTGTCGTTTTCGTTATGAAGTTTTTGAAATATAAAAGCAGTATGGTATCCTATCTTGATATTAAAATTAGATTGTCATCCAAGAGTCTGACGTGCTATTGAAATTTGAAGCTATAACGTCGTCTTACGATGCGAACGTTTCGAACTACTCAAATTTAAACCAAACCAGTTCATGAGTACTTTAGATTGTATAATTTTAACACAAAAATAAGTCATAACAAGATAACAATATCCACATCTACAAAAAGTTTCCATCAACAAACAATCAAACATGTTTTTTTAGTAGAGATAAACTCATGATGTCATTCAAATTACTTAAACAAGAAAAATATGAACGATTACTAACTGGTTTAATTTAAAACAACTCCGTTTATTATCCATGTAAATCGGATATGTGGCTATTCGTCAATCATTATATTTATAGAACCCATGAATATTTCCACTTTAGTCAACAACAACCTGAAGCACGTGTTCCTTCAACTGGAATTAATTTTGCATCAAAACCCAAAGCGGCTCCATTATAAAACCGCTGTGGAGGTGCTAAGGTTAATATTACCCATGATTAAAGGTTACTGATCATATTGGACAAAACTAGAGATAAAAACCGAACTAATTTTAGAGTCATGTGAAATGATTAACAACTACATCGAGCTGAATCAAATAATCAAGACACCAATACGGACGCCCACGAAAATTAACAGTGTGATGCATGCAAAACAAGATGGTTTGCCAAACCCAACCTGTTACTGAAAAAAACGATGAAAACAAGGATTATGTCATAGCGAACATCTTAAATCTTTCGCGAACGTTGTTTCTTTCAAGGTCTTCTAATAACGTAAACAATAACATCACTCTTGCCAATACTTTAAAGCCAAAGAGCAGCGGTACCTCGAGATTCGATAGGAAATGTCAATATTGGGCGACAATATCAAAATTTCTCTGTTATCTAAGTGCAAACACGATGAACCGGCGAGAAAAGACGTAGGCGACTAATTAAACCTTGTAAAGAGTTAAATTTCTGCGGTCACCGAATTTAAAGTGAAATTTTCCGGTCGAAATTTCAGCTAAAAATAAAATCGAAATTGTGAGGTTGACGATAGTAACTCAAAACCACGGCTATTTTTTTTTTATTTTTAGCCCGAAAAGCTCATGATCGGATATAAACAACAAGCAGAGGCAGGTAACGCATCGCCACTCGCCCCTAGTCCTTACGAATTTCACTTGTTGCACGTCCCACTTCCGGAGGCCCGGACTCGCGTTAACCGGACTATTCCGGAGTTCCTTAACCAACCGCACACGTTCACTATTGACAACAAACACTTCAAATCATCTGTACTGCTGCATGGATTGTATGTACAAATAAAAATGAAGAGAACCAACAGCACCACGCCTGCGTCGACCATTGAATTGATAAACATTGGAACACAAAACGTGTGGGTCTCTTATACGTAAAAACATTCCGTCCTTGTTGTCATTTTTGATTTAATCAGAGCGAATCTGTCGACGACGTGGTGAAAAATTCAATTTTTCACGATCAAGACGGAGCACGAATTTCTTGTTTTCATTCTGTCGCATAATGTCCAGTGACTAGGCCATCGCTCGGTCGCTTTTTAATCATTGCCAAGGCTAACGGCAACGGTTCCGGAGCTTTACGTGTTGCTCATTATGTTTACGGGCAGCGATGTCGAGCTTTAGAGCTTATGGATTATTAGACGGTGGGCTTTATGGCGCGTGTAAACATGTCGTGGGCAGTTTGACCGAGTTGCGGCCTTGAGTCTGCAGCAAAAACAACAATGATGCTGAGGAGTTAACAAAAATTACACTTTGTTTTATTAATTCGTTCTTTCATAGTCATTGGAAAAAAAGGACCACATTGATCGATACCGAACAAACTCCTCCAAACAGTTCAAACACTTCTGATTTTTCCATGTTCATCGATAAGGATTGGCAAAATTGAATGACATGTGTAAACATTTAACAAAACTGTGGTCTCGCGCTTCAAAGAAAATTTGATTGATTTTCTGCAAAAGACAGATACACTTAAACGCTCGTGTCCTATAAATAGATGCTATTACTAAAATTCAATTTTCTTCAAACAAAAGTGGAATAAATCTGCTTATACGATGGATAAAAGTCAGCTCTGTTCCCGTTTTCGCTACATTCAGTAATAAAATCATTCATGATTCTATTCGCAACGGAAATAAATATTTGACCTTTCGGAAACATGGAAATGTATTCCAAGTGTAAAATTATCCACTCATCCACTCCAACCAATTCAGGTAATCGCGTTTATGCCATTCTCATCCACATACATTACGTCCGCACAGAATAAACATTTGCTTTCCTTTATAAACTTAATGCGTCATCGAATTAAAATCACAGTTACGGATCTGCACTCCTCAATTACTTAGTACATTAATTAGCTCAGGATTCAAACTTTGAATCAACAAACGCGTCTTTTTCCACTTAATTGTAAGAACCTGAAACGCTTCCGCAACACAAAGAGAGCTAAAACCTGAACGCGATTTGTTTTCTCCCGAATCTCCACATCCAAATGGATTTTTAAGCCTGTAAATAACAGTTTGTAACAACTCAATCCATTCCCTGACCTACTTCTGGCAGAATGTTAGAAAAGCGCTGCCAAAACATGAAGTTGACAACTTTGCGGTTCGTTTTATATGAAATACAAAAATTTCCTGCTTGTTTTCAGTGCATAAACTCGCACTGTGCGTCAGCTGAAATCATCGGATTACGTAATCGGGTTTAATTTTCACAACTATAAAATTTTCTTCTGTAAGGGCAAATGTTAATTAGTAAAGAAACATTAACAAAGACTTCGTACGATCCTTTAATACATAGACCTTGAGGCAACAAGGTTGTATCTCAGGTTCATTATCTAATGTAAATTTATAATTACGAGCAAAATTTTTAATTCGGAGCCGAAATTTCGAGCAGAAAGGCTAAATCCCGCGCGTGAAAAAATCACATAACTATGCATATTAGAGCACCGACATACCAGTTCATTGTAATTGATCTGAATAATTCATGGTTCGACGTAAAGCGCTCGATCTTTTCATTGTTATGAATACCGCTGAGGGCGCCACGTGCCGCGTAGTTAAGTAGAAACCTGTAGCGTTTTAAGCTGACTTATTAATGAATAAAGACTTACCCCTCGTGCATCCCTGAATAATATAGCAGCGTGGTAAGGATCAAGAAAGGCGTCTGAAGCTCGGTGAGGAATGATAGTTCCGAGAGACTGTCTCCGCCTTTCGGTGTCCAGAGATCTCTGTCTCAAGTGTGCGCCTGAAAGAAAAAGAAATTGTCAGAAACAAAAATAGAGTATATAGATAAGCGTAAAAAGAATTTCATTGTAGACAAAAGAGACAGTTTTTATCATAATACCTAGTTATTTATGGCTGAAAATAAACTACCTTGATAGTAGTACCCACGACGTATGTTCATCATTTTGTGGACCACATGTGACACACAATCATCTGGACGAATTCTCTACGTTTGACGATTGTAAATCAAACATCAGTTTGATAACACTGATAAAACCGTCATTATCAAAAGTAAACTTATTTTCCCAGAATTAAGTGGGTGAGACAATATTGACCGAGAATAAGTTTAGCAAGTTCATTTTCAAGCAAAATATTTACATATGCATGCTATTCATCACTTCAGTGGAGCTATTGTTTTATTAGTTTTCGTATCAGAATAAATTAACATTCACAAATGTGTAAATCCACGTGTTACTAGTTTAAAAAAATGTGTTTTATCTCAAACAAGAAGTATTTTTTTTAAATAACCACATTTACTGGAATGGTCATGGACGGCCAAAGTTGCCATTGTTTACTTATCTGGCGTTTAAAAACCTGTACACCTACACAAAAACGAGTCAAATCTTTATAGTAAACATAAACTGTCGCCGTAACAGCTGAACTCCAAAATAAAGCCTACATGCTAAAAATACTTAAACCAGGATGATAAAATATTGTTCCCAAAACATTTAAAGCTAAATATAGTTTAGAGCTACTGTCTGTAGTCACTTAGAATTCAAATCAAGTCCGAAAGTACTAACGCAACAAAATTTCAATGCTATGACAGAACGAATGTTGCAGATTTTAATTGTTATCTGCTACAGACCGAACCAGGAAGAGGAAGAAAACCCAGCAGTATCGCCAAGCGTGAATGAGAAGAAAACAACACAAACAATGAGTTTTGTTTGGTGGAGTTGCCGCCAATTTATGTTGGTAAACACTGTTATTCAAACTATAGTATTTATAGATCCTTTGAGGTATAAAAAATTGTTTCGAAATTGGTTACATCATGGGACATTTCCTGACTCTTATGTTGCTGTTGTTATTGTTGTAAATATATTGTTGTTGAAGACAGTAATTGATCACTAAGAAAACTTAGTAATAATTATTATTACAGAAATAATTAAAAAAATTGAGAATAAGACAGATAAGCAGCAAATTCGAAAGAAACGCGTTCCAAAAAAACGCTAATATGAACTGGTCTGATTTTTTATTATATTATTAATTGATTATGTTACTTGCATCACTGGTTTCCATGAGAACAAAACCCATTGTTCTCTGCTAATGTTACAGGGTATTGTGTTTGAATTTGCCTAAAGCGTTCAAATAATTCGAAGACCGATTATTCCAATTTAGCTTTAGTACACCAATAATAATTCCGTAGGTATTTCTTTTTTTCCAATTTGCTTAAATATCTAGATTTCTATTTTTCAAAGGGAAAAGATAAGTCCATCAAAAACATTTTTAAATTCGTCCACTTTAAGTTGCTCCACGTTAACTGATCGGCTGCAAACTTTGAAATTAAATTTGAATTTTTGTGACCTGAAACAGATAATGAATTTTCCCGTCTGCAAAATTTTGAACACGACGTATTCATGAGTCTCATGAAATAATATTTGCATAAGTTGTTGTCATCCAATTGCTTTTAACGAACGTATAAACACGTGGTAGTCATCAATTCTTGACAGCTTTCCAATAAAATTTTTTCTTCGTTGCGTCACATTTGCAATTTGTATTAAAAAATGTTCGTCTATCGGTAAAAAACCTGTAGGGTCAGTTTCTACAACAATTATTTTAGTGCGATTAAGTTAATCACGTAAAAAATTGATGATTGTTGATATTTGATTGGTGGACAAATGTCACTTTAACATCGAATTAAATATGTATTAAATTCCAATTAGTTTTAATTTACCTCCAAGTTTCAAGGTTTATGTTCAGTTTCATAGATTTTTAAGTCCTCCAATTTTTATATTCTATTCCATTTTTCATGCTTTCAAAATTTGTGATTTTGATCTGGTTTTGTGCTTATTTAATTTTTATGTGTTTTGTTTAAATTTTGATATATTGTCATTTCAAGTTCTTTCAATCTCTACTCTCTAATTTTTATTAATCTCCACGTGTTTTCCTGGATCAATTTCTTATGCCAATTAATCTCCAGCAATAATAATTATTTATCGGAGACATGGTTCTACTTTTACGTGAATTACTCATTGTAAACACTCATGTATGGAATTAATTTTTATTTTTGTATACATTTATTGGTAATGATAACAAAGACTAATCCTTGAACGTTTCGTCATTCGCCGACACAATACGTAAATGCAGATTCAATTTCTCATTATCATTACACGACTGGGTTATTTTGTTATTTCACTGAAGATTTTTTACACCCACTGATTACGTGGATTTTAAAACAATACCAGATAGACTTAAAAAAGTATGAAAGTTCAATGTTCAATAAATTTCAATTGAAGTCATAATTTTAATTATATTTTCAAAGTTGAAGCGTCTATGTATGTCAGTTTTACACTTCAAAAACATGAAAGAATTCATTGCCCATACAAAATAAGATTTCATGAAAGTTCGAAATATTTGGCAAGCTTCGTGAACAAATTCTTTTTGTAGTCACATTGTTGGATCAAGCTTTCTCCAAACCAACACTTGAAATTTTTTTTAAAACTAACAAAGCTTCCTCGTTCTAACATCGGTATTCTCTATCAGGAAGAAAACAGGAAACCGCAACAAAATGTCAAAGACCTCATTAAAAATGAAACTGCAAACTTTGTTCAGGAAAAGACAAATCTCACCTTCTTTACAAAGTCTTGCAACGTCCATAACTTCGCTGCGGTTCACAAATACTGAGCCGTTCTGGTTTATTAATTATAAGGAGAACAATGGCTCAAAACGAAATTAAGGCGTCATTTATGAACAGACCTTTAATCATTTATCAGTGATGAACCAACCAAGTCCGATAAAACCAACTTCGAGCTATTTACACACTAATTTCGAAGCGCTTGCTTGTATGTACACGAACTCCGACATTTACGCAAAGTTGTGATTAAATTAACATCCCTTAACGTACCCTCTTTGAGAATAGCGTCATAAATCCTGTAGGTGGCCTCGCAATCGCTGAGTACCCGTTTTCCGGTAGCTGCATCCAACGACTTACTTCTACTTCTAAAATCATCTTCATATTTATTGCCATTCTCTGTGCATGAGTTCCTCCGACAACCCGAATCCGATCTCCAATTGTGGACTTTCTTCCCGAAATGTCTGATTAATTCTTGAATGGAGTGATGATGGTGATTGTGATTTTTATGAAAAAAATTATTTTTGGGAGACGACGAATATTCGACTTTCGGGGAACTCCCTAGCGACGAATTACTCGTGCTGCTGTCGTGAGGCGAATCTTTATCTGAATACATCTCGACATTGAATGAAGGACCGACGTTCCCATGATGGTATTGGTGGTTGTGGTAATGATGTCCGTAGTATTTACTTTGAGAGTGTAAATTATGTTGTTGCGAATTTAGATGTAACAAATTGTTGAAGCTCTGCATTGTTGTTAGCCCATAGTTTGTGTTACGTTAGTTCCCAACTTTAACTAGAATTGTACAGAATTTCGGTAAAACGAAAAGTACATCGAAGCTTTCAGGTTCTGTTCGCTGCGCTATTTTTAGAATAATTATTACATTATAGATAATCATGTCGATAATAATATTCAATCGCACAATATGACCGGTGAATGTCGCTTTTAATGTATTTCTTGTACAAGAAGTGGAGGTGAAACTGACATTTGCAACATGTGGCAATATGATTTATGTTTGTCCCGGGGAACATTTTTCTTTGCTACTTCAATGCTGCTTAAATGATGAATGGGTTCAGAATCAAATCAATGCCGCGAAGATTTTTTGAACCCAAAACATTAATATTCCGCATGATTTTGAGGGATTCAAACTTAATTTACTATCGATATAACCTGCAAAAAAACTTCTAATTTATGAATTTATGACACAAAGTTAATTTAAGTTTTAAACTACACGACAAAATTTTTGAGTTTTAAATGAAAAGAGCTGCTCGTTCATGTTTTTTCAGAAATTGCAGCCACTTGCAAAATGTGCTTGAACTCTCGAATTTAGGTCAGCACCGAGGTTTCATGGAGACTTTAAGCATTGAGAGCTTCACAAAGTTCTTATTCAATAACAAACTTTCCATTTCTATTGTCTTTATTTGAGCCGGCAATTTAAATTATCTTGTCAATACGAAAACCAAAGTTCTATAACTTTTTTGTTAGTTACAACTTCTAGCTGTAATTTACGACGTTGTGATAACACTGTTGTTCATTGCACTATAACTTTCCACAGTACTTTAAACGGTAAAGATAATTTCCCAGCTTTAACAGTTTATAACGACAAGTTTTCGTTGCGAAAACCAATTAGAGACGATCTAAAAAGAACGGATTAAATCGTTCCACTGTTTGGTTAAAGTTAAATTAATCTAACTCTGAATTCAGGGTAGGATTACCAGCGTCCTTTTATCTGTAGCAATTAATCGATATTTACATTTTGATTTGACTAACGAATTCGTGGGTTTAAGACACTCTCATGGTCAGGTTGACTCGGAACTATAATTTAATGTAAATCGTTACAAGGATAAGGTCAAAAGTCAGACTGAAAATAATAAGAAACTTTAACGGATGCTGTGTGACATTAATCGGATCAATAAGTGCGAGCAAAAAAATGAAGAGAAGACGGGTAATTTTATAATGACGCTAATTAAATTAATAAGAGTCGACACGAGAAAAAACAGCTTTTCCAAGGTGGAAAACTAGAAACCTCAGTTCTATAAATATGAAAACTTGACATAATTACACCCACGCAAACCAATTCCTTTTGAACGCTCTGGGAGTCAAAGTCTGGAGTGACATTTTCCACTTTTTCCGGTAATTCAAGCTCGGATAAATGTTTTCTTTTGAAAACAGTCTATGAACTCCAAATTGCTGCGAGTAATGAATATTTATGATTTGTTGAACACAGGTGACTTCATTTTACGTCAAAATTAAGCGTCTGTGAGATAAAATTAAGCTTCGGCGCCGCTATGAAATAATATTTAAAAATCCCGTCAACTTTAAGATAGCAATCTAAATATTGAAAGATTGGTGCTAATTCATCGTCCTAGTTGAATATGCTTTTAGGTCAAGACCAACAACATCAATCCGTAATTAAAATATAGGTAAGTACTTGTCCACTCTTTGAATGACTCTCTGAAACCTATAAACGCATTCTTTATAGTTGATTAATCACTGTTGAAACAACAATCAACAAATAGTTCGAGGTTGCCGACATTTCACGTATTCACTAGTATATTTTTCGAATTCGTCGTGGTGTTGCGACACGTGGCTGGAGTCATTTCCTGGCACATTGCACAATTCACCTGCCTCTAAAATAACCGACACATTGTTATTCGGAATTAGATAAGCTTGAAATCTCCAAAAAGAAAGAAAACGAATAATTCCAAACGACATGTTTAAATTTACATAGAGAGGTAAATATTTTAGTTTTTTTGTTGAAACTCCCACAATGAAAAACAAATCAATATTGTTTGTTTTTACGTTAAAGCTTTTTTGTATGAACAGGTGGGTTTTAAAATCGAATTTACATACAAAAAGTTCTAAATAAACGGCGTGAAAAAAAGGTTCAAATTAGTTTCAAAACAACAAATTTTAATTCATTATTTCAAATAATTTATGGACAAAATTCTAAATCAATTAATCCACATGCACATTTTTCTAGAAATGCAAATTTTTTCCCATTCCAGTAGAATTTCTAAATTGTATTATATTAATTAGGAGACTAGAAATTTGACGAGCTGCACATTCCGAAATTAAATTAAATTGCAGACAACGTATGCAGTGTTTTCTGATGAAGCCACTGGTGACCTAATTTTTCTTCACGACCACACTCCGTCGAGATAAAAACTATTTTAGTTTTAGCTCGCAAGACCGAAAGTATTCCAATAAAACTGCAATTCTCGTAAGAACCTCAAAGCTGTTTTCCAAATTTTAAAATTAGCTTTCTATTTAACAAACTTTTAAAAGGGTGCCCCATAATTTATGCTTTTAGTAGAAACATGAAACAAATTGTAGTAAACTTATTACAGTAGGGCCTCGTTAATCCGGAGAGGCAAAAACAAGACCCTTTCCGGATTATCGAGGCGTCCGGATTATAGTATGCAATATTTGACGGTACTAAAACACATGTTTAACTTTAGTTTCTTTAATCAATTTTTGAATGAAAGCATAAAGACAAAAATGTACATGTTCATGTAGAAAAACAGTAAGTTAAATTACATAAAACATTAGACTTTACATAAACAAAAGACTGACGACGCATTGGCCCATGGCAGCCCGCACCTACACCCGCTCCCGCCCGTCCCCCCACAAAGCTCATTGCCCGGCCGGATTACAGCGATCACCGAACTAGCAGGAGTCCGGATTACCGAGGCTCTACTGTATTCTGAAATTAAATACCGAACTCGTGGTAAAAGTTTAAATTAGTTTCAAACGCCCCCAAACTTGAATGAATATTTTTACTTTTACGTTTATTATTAGGTCGTCGCATTTATTTTTGAAACAGTCGCAGATAACTGGATCAATATTCGAATGAAGCTGTATTCGTACATTAACACCGAATACCTACATCGATGGATAATTAAAAAAAAATCCAGGAACCCGAGAATGTGAATCTCAAAATATTGTTAGTACTTTACACGTTCATTTAACATTTTTCAGGTCAAATTTCTGTGACATCTGAAACAAATTAAATCTCCACGTTTGTTGAGTGATCAGGAAACTCAATTCTTGTTTTCCAGAAAGTCGATCTCAGTTTTTCCTCCCACGATTTGCAAATTGAAAAAGCGCCTGGAAAATTTATCCAAAAACTCGTTCAGCCCACGCAAATCTCCATAAAAGCCACGTCAATTATGGACCAATTAAAGTGGATCAAAACAGGGGAAACAGGGTGCAAAACCCCTATCTGTCGGATATCCGGTTAAAATTGTTTTTCTTCATGGACGTGTTTTCCCCGCCACGTGCCTGATTAGCACATTCTATGATTTATTTCACGCTATCAACAATTCGCGGCTCAATAAATTCTTTTGTTTAACGAATTACCACTGGAACTGCACATTTTTCCGGATATGCTACGAAAGCAAAAGTTTTACTCAACGATGAGGTCAATAGCAACATTTGTACAACCTTTACTTTTTTACATTAACAAACATGTTGTGAAATGATCACGGCTAACGGATACAAAGATGTGATTTAGAGGACTGTTTCCATCAGCATCAAGGCCTCTCATTTTCTCGTCCAAATAAGAAGCTTTTAATTGCAGCTGCGTGGCCAAAGTTCTTCAGACGAAATTTTCCACAGGTCTAAGTTCTGCTCGCAGTAATTACGACGTTTCATGGCCGCTGGAATTGTTACCGAGCCATCCAACATAAGTGATGGAGAAGTGACCAAAAGTTAAACGAACTTAGTTGTAGTGTCATTCTACAGACGAAATGACTCATTTGAATTGTTATCGAAAATTTCATGCCCCATTAACATCACCGTCCGTTGTAAGTATGAATCACTTTTTCTACAATTTCTCACGTGACAGCATGCTCCCCAAACAACGAAATTAGGTCAAAATCCTCGTTCCCAACCCAAACAGTCTGAATCAATAACACCCCAAAATTCTGGAGAAAGAGGTAACAATTCCGGTGTTGCACCTCATGGCAATGCCAACGATATAACAATACAATCGCCGAAATAAATATGCAAATTGGGGTTCAAAAGCGCTTAAATTCGTGTCAGTTGGACACTGGGGGTAATTGAAATGTAACGAGGGGTTTTAAAAAATTACAGCAATTGAGCTGATTATCACTGGAAGCGCGGTTGAGTTATACAGTTAATGGAACTAAATTAAAAAATTGAAGTGTTGATCACTGAAAAATTTACAGTGCGAACGAGCAGTTTTCAGCAGCGAACAGAATCTGAAACGGCGTTCTTCCGGTCACCTATATTTACCCAAAAGTCACAATTTATGCGAACTCTTCCGCCAAACCGACCCTTTTTACCCCACTCTGCACCACAGTTTTTCTATTATCAACACACCACTTTTTGACCGTCCACGTTGTCTACACCGGCGTTGTTTACCAAATGACGCTCCACCTCTTAAACCACGCAACACACTCAACGTTGAGGTTTGTACTGCTGCTTGAAATCGCAGCTTGAACGTGTGCGCAGTCTTTCCCTCTCGGTTGATGAGTTGAACGCGAGGTCAAGCTGAAAAGTGCCCCTAACTTGTCAGCATAAATTACCCCAACATTTGAACATTTTTCTTTCCGAAGGTGTTGGGAAATTCTTATTAGATTCGAACAAGGGTCGAGGACTTTTTTCCCATCCTGTCACATTGGGATCACTCAATTTCTCCGGTAATTAGTTTTGTGAAGCTGATGATCCTAGATGGATTCTTGTTAAAGCAGTAATCATGTTTTTAATAGAGAATTTGTTAGGAGATAATTGCAGCACTATGCGAACTTCGGCACGTAGACGGTGAAACTGGGTTGCAAGAATGCGCGTAAATGCAAAGGAATTTCCAAATACGAAACGGGAAAGTCGATGGTTATGGAATTGCACAAATGGGAATTTACTGTTTCAAGCGACCTCCGATCCAACAGTCATTTGTACAAAAATGTAATTTCGTTGAAGTCACGGGACAAGGAACAAAGGATTGAAATGATACTTTTTCATAAAAGAGTCCTTCACTTTGTAAAAGCTTCTTGAAATCAATTTTATTGCAACAAGGAGTTATCGGCGCAGGTTGAGCCTCCGGGGTTACACCACTTTGCACTCCATTTTTATTCCCGTATTTAATTGCCAGAAACGCCTGTTCTGCATTAGCATATTCCTAACAAAAACAGACAGAATTTTGCGGATTTTGCTACTGATATTCATGAATTTCGATCAATTCCGGAGCATCAAATTCAAACTGCTATCAGGAGCAGGCGGCACGGAAACACGTCGTTTGCATGTTTGATATTCATTGCACTTTGATGCAATTTAATACAAAGTGATCGGATAAACAAGGTTTCCTCTGATGAGAGTAAGCAGAGATGTGTGGTAAACACCGGATTTATCGCCGCTTTTTACGATTGTTGCAAGTTTTTATTCAAGAGCCGTTTTAATGTTACATGAGAAAAACAAATACCACGACCAGGCGAGTCTTGGAAACCAGTTCCGTTTTTATTTTTTTCTAAAAACGCATTTTAGTATGATTACCTTTCACATTTCTGGAGTGGGTACTTAATTCCTAATTTACATTCCGTGTTGTTTGTCAACAGGAAAAATATGAAACAGTAGCGCATTTTCTGTGACGTTATAAGACAATGTAGAAAAACAAACTACTTTCCCTCATTTCAGTAACCGATATTTACTATAATAAGATAAACTAGCGTGAGAAAATGTATTAAAACAAAACAAATTATTAAAAAATGCGAAAAACAAGTCTGAGCACGAGGTACTGCAATTAAGCTCGTACAATAACAATCATGTTCAAAGCGAAATGGCATTAACGATAGCGCGTGTATGTTTTTGCATTTCCATTATTAGATTTTTTAATGCATAATAAACACGTTCCGAGTTAAATTTAGAAGCAGTGCGCTTATACAGAAATACATAATTAATTGACAAAGTATGAAAAAAAAAACGATCGTATTGATAAAATCTAGTTATCTAGTGCATCAGCATCATTAGCTAAAAAGTTCTCGTTTCGGATGCACAAAAACTGACAAGCTATTTCTGGAGCTGCGCTCGAACATATTTCCTCCCCAACATGAAAAATTATATCAATAAAACAGACTTTCATTCATATCCACCTGCGCAGATTCCTTTCATATCCGGGCATAAACCACATACTGTATTGTATTATTAGTTTCTTTCATATGCAGAATCCCAAACAATATTATTCCGCACATTTACAGCTTTATCGAAATCAAATTCAGAGTTAAAGTGGATAATATTGTGAATATAGGTAGCGACGGGATTGAAGATTTATGTTGAGGAAAGAGACATAAGTAAGTACATAATAAACCCATTTCAGGGTTTAAGATTCCATTGTTAAAGAGATTTTCCCGTCAACCGCCGTGTAATGGAATAAAAGTGGAATTTGAAGTTGAAATCTGTTGACAGCCCTGCCGCTCTTTGATAGGTGAGGTCAACCATTAACTGATATGATCCTGCAATGTCAAACTAGCCACACGTTTACCAAGTTATTCAAAAAAATTGCACTGTTCTAGCAATCTAGGACAGTACAAAATAAAGTCAAATAAAATTCGCCAAAAATGTTATTGCTGACAATGTCGAAACTACAAGAATTACAGTCTTTAATCTAAAATGTTGAAATTGCCGGGTTCATCCTAAAAACAAGAATTTGTAAACTTTGTCCTTCCGACTGTATAATTTTGTGTGTTAACACAGGAAACTATATAAATTACATTGTTACCGCGTTAAAACTATCTAAATTACAGATTTGAATAAAAATGGTTGAAAAATTTTCATAATTTGTCCTACAAATTAAAAATGTACTCTATAATTTGAAATTAGTAATTTCATTGTCATAACACTAATCTTTTATAACTGTTTTATAACTAAAAATTTATTAGGTTCAATAACCGACATTCTAGTTCTAGAACTTGTAGATATAAACTCCTAGACTCCGGAATTTTTTGTTCTAGCAAACCTTCGATAAATTATTCTTTACAAAAATAACACTCTTTACAATGTTCCACCTAACTGTTTTAATAATATCCGCATTCACATTTATTTATAACCTTCAACAAGTAAAAACAACAAAAATAATGCCAATTTAGAACCCTTCATCTCTTGAAGTCATCATGCTTGGGTAAATACTGTAGGAAATCGCTCGGATTATCTCCTATATCCAATTATTTCGCCATTAGTTATCATATCTCAGCCACAGAATTCCGTTTGTTGGAGAAACACGTGATCCAATTCAATTATGGCTTCAAAAACAACCATCCTTGCCATAAATCAACGCCCTAAACCGCAGCATCATGCCGTAACACACATGTGTCCCCATTTAAATAATCGTAACCGGAGTCGGCCCGGAAATGGCGAATTGCACAGGATCAGCACTGCGCAAGTCTATGGAGGCTCGCCATGGTGCATATCGCTGATAAACCACTATTACGTCATACAATTCGTGGTTTAATGCAAGAGGAAACGATTCTCGTGACCTAGAAAGAGCACGAGACAAAATGACTCGAGGGCGTGGATAAAAGTTTTTTAATCTCGTGTATTGTTATTATAAAAGAAGATTCAAAAACAATGGCAGGAATTTTTCACAATGAGAAGAAAACAACGCTGTTTTGGCACAAACAAGAGTGTTTACTGGAGCTACAAATTTGAGGAAAATATCCGGGGGCTGTTTGGTTGGATATCTTTTGGATTATTGATTTATCGAAGCTTGGTGGATGCTGCGAAAATAGAGAGTTGCGCCATCTACTGTTGCTGGTGCAATGCTGGTTGTAGCTAACTGTTTTACGTGGCTTTTTGAATCATGTCCAGTCGACGAGTTATCAGTGCTATTTATTTACTATGTCGAATTTTTAAAATTATAGACAAAGTCATGTTTTTAACATCTGCCATTGTAATTATTCATAGCCACGTTATCGTTGGTGATAAAGTGTCGACTATTTTCTGTTATCACATGACTGATAAAAATGGTAGCAAAAAATGACACTCATAAATGCTATTATGCAGTCGCGATTTCTCAAAAATTTTACAAGTTAAGTCGTAATTATTAGAACCTGTAGTGATGTTAAAAAACGTTTCTACTAATTGTCATGTTATTATCAAGGAATGCTAGAATTAGAAAATAATGAGATATTTTTATATTCATCATTCATTTAAAGTACCTGTAATTATTCAATAATTAGGTATTCAATTATTTCCAGAATATTATTTTATTATGGTTCCATGTACCTAATTCGTAAAATGATGAAATTTGAGCTTCAGGCTAAAAGTTCGTTTTTTAGACCAAATCATACACAAAAAGTTTTTTCAAAGCAGTTTAATAAACGTCTGTTTTCATTTTCAAAGAATTTTTGGAGATTAAAGTGATAAGCTCCAACAGAAAATTCCATTTGTAATTAATAACGATTACTTTTTTATAATTCGAGCTAAATGTTTGTATTATACTACTCCACTTAAATACCTTGGTAAGAAAAAAAAGACTTTATAAACAGAAGCCGACTAGACATAAAGTCATAGCAGAAATATCTCAAATCCTTTAAAATTAAACGAAATGAACTACAATAAATTCCACTGAGTATAACCATAGAAAGCACAGTAACAGCAAGCTAAATTAAAAAGGCTGAATTAGTCGAAATTTGTCCACCTCGCACCCAATAAGATTAACTCAAACTAAGTGGATTTAATACTACTAAATTAAGTAAGTGTAAAACTGACTAATGGAGCCTAAATGAGACTAATGTGTCTTCCGCATATTTACTAAATCTACCAACTTATTTTAATTCCTTGAGATTGCAACATTTACTGAGTCTTATTAATACTTCTCGTTTACTGTAATGATAAAAAATTAATTTACTCACCAGCAAGTTGTTGGGCGGCCTTCTGCAATAAAAAATAAAAACATTAGAGAAACTATACAACATTTTGCTTTCATGAGAATTCGATGCATCACGTGCATCAAAGACAAAACACGCAATAATTTTCTAATGCAGCATTATAATTTACCAGTTGGCTTTATTGGAACTGACCTTGCTTCCTAGGAAATAACTTCCAATGTATAATACGTTTTAGGGGGGCAGTTAACAGGTCTAAAATTGGAAGTTATACACAATGATGTAACTTTACGACCTTTTTGAATGCAGAGATTATCTGCCAATTACTTGACAAACAAGCAGCAGAAAAAATTGAAAAGAACTGTATACATAAGTAATCCACAAGCAAACACTATAATTGTGATATTTTTAGCAACCAATCACGTAGGCAGCGTGAACGTAATTAATTTGTATAATATCAAAATTACTGTTATTAATCACAAACTAAAGCCTCTCCACCATTAAAATAGAAAAGCCACAAATTTCGTAATTTTGGTCAAGCGAATGCGGTCACTAAGGTGTGATACTCAAAACAATAGACACTGAAGCCCACACAAATACTTGCACTGGTTCCAAACGCTTAAATTCTATTACAAAATAATCATACATTAATCAGAGTCAATCTTCTAATATCAGAAGCATCCAGACCTCGTGCATCCAAAGAATGACTGCGAGGCTTAACAAAAGGAACTTCTTCCTTCTTATTCCGGATCCAGCGAAAATACTGAGCCATTTTCACTTCCAACACTATCACATTTTTTGCGGAAACGTCGCGTTTACCGGACTAAAATCGTCGACGAGCACCTGATACATCAAACGATTTAGGAATTTTCCTTGACGTTGAAGAAAAAAACAAACAAAAATTCATCGATTTATCACTTTTCGCACATACGATGTCTGCAGTTATTTCAAGTGTGAGAGGTTTGGGAACGGATAATTCAAGAAAACGATTTACTTGATACACCGCAAATCCGAGATTATGCGAGTGCTGGGTCGATTACACCTGACATTTGTAAGTAATCTAACACCTGCTGGTAATCACCGGAAAAATCAGAGCGGATTAGCTTCGGATGAACACAAACAATAAGTAAACTGCAATCGAGTGTTTCAACAAAATGTTAATGGCGATTTAAAAACTGCATTGTAAAGAGTATTAGTAGACAATGCTTATCTAAACAATGGGCATCAAGCGGGGACTTATCTTTTTAAAATGATAAAAATTCTATCGCCATTAAACAATCTCTGACAATTGAGAACAGAATCCAAGAAAACAGACCGAATGACCAGTTCGTTGAATTTAACACTTCATTGATTATGTGTAAAACACGATATTGACAAACGCTTCCTCGTTAATGAGGAGAGTAAATCCTAAGCACTTACATTCGAATTTTAACGACTCTGTAATAATAAAATTGTAATCAATCCCATTATGTAACAACAGTAAAATGACCAATTCAAGCGTTCTGTCGCGGAATAATTTCGTTAAAAAACAGCATCTCCGCGTCAATAAACAGGAAACTTCTATTCCAACTAAACAATTTATCCGTTCCCAAACAATTGTCTCTCATCAACAATCCAATTAAAAATGAAGCACACAACGAAGAAACATTTTGCACACATTTCAATTCCCGCGCCTGCTATATCCGCTCGCAGGACTAAAACTAATGCCACACCACACTCTCCCTACTATAAATTCGCGGTCCGAAGAAATGACATCCTGAAATTTTCACTCAACCTGTGAAACCGAGCGCAAAAATGAGACTAACTCGATAGAGCCTTCAACACGTATTAGCAGTAATAAATTCGAGGTGTCAACTGCAGCCACGTGCTGTAACAAAATATTTGTCATAGATTACAACTGTGCGATTTTATCCCACAATGCGAAATTTTTCTGACAACAATCACGATTGGGTTTCGAGCTTTTGTGTTATGCAAAAATTAGCCACCATGTGAGACGGCAGTGACGTAGATCTAGGAACTGTGACACAAAAATGTTAAAAGGGACTTAGCAACGCACGTCTTCATCAAAACAAAAACACGGCTGCAAAGTCCATGAACTCGATGCCTTATCATGAAGGTTATTTATGAACTATTAATTAAAAGCTAAGATGAACTGGAGGCGAAAATCGTGCACAATAAACGGAAAATTTAGAAAAAAATAGATATAAATCGCAGATAAAAGTAAGCTCGCTCATAAAATTAAACGTCGAACGTTAAGATATTTTTGTAAACCTGTTTAAAAACATACGCAACTACCGTGACATTTTACTATTTCTTTATTCGAAAACAAACACATTAGAATTTTTCACTACCTTTCTGGATTATTTTAATAATAATAGTGATATAATATGTTAAAATACGTATAATTTCTTGTATAAAATAAACGTATAAATAAATACGTAAATAATTTCTTGTATTTTTTATAAAAATGCGTTAATCAACATCAGATTAACGGAGGTGTCGTGTTCGCAACGAAAGCAAAATGTCCAATAACCACAATAGGCAATTTTCCAGTACATATCGATTGTTTGATCCAAAACATCTTACATTTTCCAGAATTCGATTTTTTTTGTAGGTATGTTCGGATTTGGTGCACTTTTTTTTTGAATTTGTAAAGCTTCATATCTCCGGAACTGCGACAGGTAGAAAAATGGATATTGCGTCATTGTTTTTCTTGCGCTTTCATGTTTAATGCTCGATATCTCCGAAACTAAAAAACAAAAGATGCGGTTTTCGCAATCGTTTTTCTCGCGCTTTTGTTGCTTTTAGAATCCGGTCTCGGATATCGAAAATTTGCTAGTCAATTTTATTCAGAAAATAAAATTCCGACTCACACGATAGAAATAATTTTTTGTTGTTAACCCACCTCTCGTAAACTACTGAAATTTGACCAGACGATAGATTTCGAGCTGCTCTCTCGATCGACATATAACTCAAAGGCATTAAACACCCCCGGAAAACCTATTTCGGTCAATAATATCTAGCTTATTTGTGGAGCAAACTCAAGTTATTAGTATTTATTTAAGGCAGAATTTCACGCAAAATTCAAAACTGTGCTTATTTTTACGTACGTCAACAAATAACTAAGTTATGACCGTTGAAAATTTCAGGTTGTTCCAGAAAGCCAAAATTTTGAAGGTCTGAAAAAATAAGTGCTCCACATCTCGAAAACTACGACAGATGGAGAGATGCAGTTTTCTCCATCGTTTTTCTCGCACTGTGTTGCTCAGATTTCATAAACTCATAAATATTGCTTTGAACCGGCTCTACGCCTCCGAGCAAGCCACAAATCTCTTAACAAAAGGTTAAAAAAGACAAGTATTTTATTAAAATATGAATTGTAGGCACGTCTTAAATCAAAAATGTTAAAACATACATTTTTAATAGACGTAAGCAAAATTTCGTTTATTTTATCGCAGTAAAACAATGGAGAAAAAACAAAGTGATATAACGTTATCGTGAAATGGAAAAAATATTGCAACTTTTTGTGAAATGTTATCGTGAAAAGTGCGTCTCATTGATAATCAATGTAAACAAAACTTGTGACTGCCTTTCTTGGGTGAAAATTTTGGAACGGCGAAAATAATGTTACTTGTTGTCGATTCGTGCATCGAACTCTCATAAAATCTCATGTACTATTGTGATAAAAAATTGTAAAATCTAATCTATGTTTTAGGATCATATTTTATGGAACAAGATTTTATGTTTTCGGGTCCTTGGGAACCAAGCTCTAGATTTCTCAGGTGTGCTGTTCTCATATTGTAATCTTTTAGAATTTCATTTTCTTAACTCTCTAACTTTCGAGGTTTTTATTTTTTTCGCCCGATTTTTAATTTATCAATTTTTTAAGTTCTTATGTATTAGTAACACACCTATGTGTTTATTTTATTGCTTTTCGTTTTAATAAATGGCTTGTATTTTAAAAACTCCCAAAAAAAATGCATTCGGCTAAACTTTATTCATACTCAGCAGACAACTACTTAAAACCGTTTTTAATTAAATTAATTTTACGCTAATTTTATTTCATAACGCCCGGCGCCTTCACATTAATTGATTACCAATATTAGCTACATCTAGAGCAGTGCTTATTCAAAAACATTTTCATCGCAAACAGTAATCTTGTTTCTTGAGTAAACGTGTATGTTTGGTTGCATACGTTATACTCCTACCGGAACAAGTTTATTATTCTTTTTTGTAAGTAAAGTTTCCTCCTTTTTTTAAAATGTTTATGGCCTCACTTGTCCAAGAAAAAAACTAAACACGTAATTTTGCTGCAAGAAGTTGGCTAGATTACATTATTTGATTCAATCAATCATACAGATTGCCAACGTTACAGCCATAACAACAAATTAAAAAACTTTGTATTCTGCTCAACTATCCACTTTTTTATCTGAAGTACATGAGTTTATTTCATCACAAAGTTATTTGACAGAATTAGGATTTTTGTTCAATATTTTTCTTACTGTGCCATCTTTTCGTACAAACAATGTTTACACAAACAACCACAAAAACTGATATCAAGATAATAATAGCGTAAATTCAATGCCGATAATAATAATTATTTCCTGGTAATTAATTACCAACACCATTTTTGCAAAAAACTGTAATATGGTAGGAGTCGAATATAACGAACAGCATTTAAGTTATTATCTGTTAATGAAGAACACACTCAGCCACTAACCATGACCCATGAACAACATATTGTGCTCGTTATCAATTACCAAAAAAAAAGTGAAGTATGGTTTCTTGAAACTTGTGCCACATTTGAAAATAGACTTGGCGGTAATACTTAGGACGTAATTTAACCAATAAAGCCAACTCTGGTTCCTATGTATCAAAGAAAGACCTTTTCTTACCTTGCGTCTGTCTTCTGGTGGGACGCTAGCATGAGACCTGTTTCTGAAAATGTCCATAACCTTGGTCATGGGACTCTTGTTGGAGGAAGCTGCTGTAACAGTGTGGTAATACTGGGTATGGGAACCTCCATCACGAACAGGATGAGCAGACCCATCTCTGGGTGCTTTAGGACGAGCGTGCATAAGACCGGTGTGCTAAAACGAACAAGAAATTAATTATTAACACAACAGCCTGTAGAATGTGGAAAACGATTAGCGTAATTAAGTAATTAGCATATCTGTATTGGTATTGATGGTTGCATAGTGTGATCTTTTTAAAACGCGATTACTCATATCAATCTTTCAATTCTTTTGTCATCCTCGTGCAAGTTGCGAAATAATGAGGTTGAATCTAAAAATATAGTTCCTTTAACCTTGCTACTTGAAATCACGAGTAGGAGGAACATCACATGGTTTCCTCTATTAATTGCCGCCCGTGGGGTGTAAAAAAAAACTCACCAACATCGCGCTCTTCATCGACGCCATAAACGCACTCCCCTTCTTTTTACTGGCGTCGGAGTTCGACCTGGCTCTGAAAGCGTCCAACATCCCTGCTTTCTTAGGACTTTGCACATCTTCTCCAGACTTCCTTCTTTCAGCGGAGTTGGATCTGGACGCAGAACCACTCCGAGTTCCCGATTTATCCTTCTTCTTGTCCTTTTTACTTTCGTGTTTGGCTTCTTTGGGTTGTTTAGCTTTCGCCTCCTTTGCTTTGATCTTGGCGACTTCTTTACTCTTTTGTTTACTGTCCGATTTAGAGCCCCACGTTCCCGAGCGGGGCCGAGGCATCGACTGGGTGTCAACATCATCATTGCTGATGGTTGGGAGGGGCTGGGAGCCGAGTTCCTGCAATGGAAAATCTTGTCAGGTTCAGATGAGATGGAAATTTACATTACCATATACTAGCGACTTAAGGAGAGGTCGATCATAAAGGAATGCGCGCATTGAAAGAAACGAAAGGTACAATTTCACTTAGATTACGCGTTATATTGTAAACGTGGCTCAGGGGCAGAATGCTTCACTGAAGAATGGAAAGATTTTCATGGAACGTCGATTAACCCACTTTAGGGTCATCAGAACATCACAACTGTTTCTCGAATGTGTGTAAACAAATATTAAGAAATAAAATTTGAGTTTTTTCCCAACAGCTGCTAATGCGACAAAAAAGTTAATAAAAAAACAACTCGAACTTTACCTTCACTGACAATATTGACATCACTGCAGTGTCAAGTTACTTTAAATGTGTCTTATGACAAAATATTTGACATGTTTCTAAGAATTCTCGGAATATAGAAAATATTTCCATAATTTTCATGACCTCATAAAAGATTTAACTTTTACAGATCATAAGATTTCAGAGAAGATCATAGGCAACACAGTTTACACGGTTGTAATCGGGTCATCAACACATTGCGTTAAAAATAATGCAATAATAAAAAAAAGACATTGATTAGAAGAATGCACAGCATAATTAATTTAATTAATCAGTACCTGTTGGCTTGCATCTATTTTCATGCGATACAATTACGCACATAATTCATATCACATGATGAGCAACAATAAATAAAGCTGTGATTGATTAACTTAATATCGTCGTAAATGACTTGTCTGTAATTTTACTAATTTTTCTACCATCACAAAATAGATTGATGTTCAATCCACATTCATTTGTTGACAAATGATAGAGAATATGGAAAATCAATTATTATTAAGTATATCAGCAAACAAATGTACACAAACACAATTGTTCATTATCAAGTTTTTTATGAAAATCATTTTTTATGTAAACTTTTCACATCAAATAAACCAAACAATTTATTACAAACGGTAAAAATAACTGTAATGAATAATAGGGACGATTAAAAATAGTATCATTGATCATCTCATGTCTACAATAAAAATGATCGTTTCTCTGCAATCTTAGTATGTTATAGAAATTGCGATACTTGAAGAAAATAGATCGAGGATTACAAAACGATAAGTTGTGACGCATTTCTACCAAATTAAGAAAGATATTTTTATCTATATTTTCACATTTTTATTTAGATTAGTTCATTGTAAATTATAAACAGAACTTTTCACTGTCATAACTGCTTTAATTTTTTTAATTAAAAGTAAACGTACGTTCATTTTCCTTCCTTATATAAAAAATACCATTCATTTAAATTTCACGACTGATTAATTTATTTTTTTATGAACCCCAACTAGTCAATACAATTTTTTCTTACTTTATTAGTTATCTTTTCCCGGAAAAACAGTATTCTAAAGCAAAAAAATTAATAAACCGTTTTATAAAATTTATTTTACAATTTTATTGTAATTTTGCACGGTTAATAAATGTGTTAAAAATACATAATATGTTATAATTTCCTCAGATTTTTTCATTGATTGAATTTATAATTTCTTTCCCGCGTTTTTTACTTGCGTATCTAATCTTTATAAAACTACAACAAATTGTTTAAACTAAACTAGCAACAATTCACCGTTTACATTATTATTATTATTATTATTATTATTATTGAAAATATTCTTTCTTGCATCAACATTTTTCGCATTATCTTCTGTAGAGATTTCTCATTTTTGATAATCTTTTTGTATTTTATTAACCATACATCATGTGGTTGCTTCATTATTAACTTTGTTTCTATTGTGTTAGATAAATGTGTTAAAAATACATAATATGTTATAATTTCCTCAGATTTTTTCATTGATTGAATTTATAATTTCTTTCCCGCGTTTTTTACTTGCGTATCTAATCTTTATAAAACTACAACAAATTGTTTAAACTAAACTAGCAACAATTCACCGTTTACATTCTTATTATTATTATTATTATTATTGAAAATATTCTTTCTTGCATCAACATTTTTCGCATTATCTTCTGTAGAGATTTCTCATTTTTGATAATCTTTTTGTATTTTATTAACCATACATCATGTGGTTGCTTCATTATTAACTTTGTTTCTATTGTGTTAACTGAATAAAAAAATGTCTGTTGTCCAACTACACAAAGTCGGCCGAATTTTCCTTTATGAAAAAGGAAGATTTAGATCAACTGAAAAATTTCGATTGCCAAACTTGAAAGCACATCCAAATTCAGGCCAGAACCAAATCAAATTCGGCCCAACTTCATTGATTAACCTCATTAATAGGCGATGATTTCAGGACAATGCTATTACGTGTCATGGAAATGTTAAAACGTTTCAATTATGGTAAGATATTGTCAACCGCCAAATAACACGAGCGGAATGTTAATGTGATTTTAAATTATATTACAACAGCTGATTTGTTTGTTTGTATTTGAGTAAGAATAATAAAAACAACAATTTAAAAGAAACATGAAATCAATAATTCAGTGCGAGCTGCGTTAAACCGATTGTATTGACACATCGTCAATGATAATTTATTCAAAAACTTTCCTCCAGAAGCAATTTTAATTTTGAATTATGTCAGAGTGCGTAATGCAAAGAAAAATTGCCACACAACTAACCTTTCGCCTTGAAAACGCCAAACTCTCCTCCACACAACTATCAAGATTTTTCAAAAATAGTTCCCTAAACATTTTTCTACTCTCCACTCACCACAATTCACTTTATTAGCTAGAAATGATCATGAACTCGCACGTTTCTCCATTTTAAGAAGGGGCTATATTTATCCAAAAATGCAGCTTTCGGTGCAGGACGCAACAACCACCAAGAAAACACACGAGGAAACTGAACCGGAGTGGATCGTGTACGCATGGTGACGTTCAGCATCGTGGCGCCGATAAGACGACAACTCTTATTACACAACTGATATTAAGGGTGGAAATCCAACAATTTCCAATGAAAATTTGATGACGGCATGAAAGAAAAAGACGTCAAGAATGTGATGAGCTAAGAGTATACCATCGTAAACACGGCGATAATTAAAAAAAGATCGACGTTAATACGCACCAATTAACTTAATTTCGTGATAATTAGTAGATCGATTTATCAATAAAAACGACCATTGTTGTTGTCATTTGACCTACTTCACGCTGACCTGCCCAACTACGTAACCGGCGGAAACGTACGCACTAAGGTGTAATTTGTATTGTTCGTAAAGACAATAATGAAGTATTTAATAGTAAAAATGATGGAGTGCGATTGAGAGTTTCATTATAACAACACAATCTTTGATGAGGCTTTGTGTTTTATGAAAGACACGAGCCTTCAATGAACGTGTTGCTTGCTTCGAACAAAACAGGCGAAAACTTGATGACAGATTTGACATAGTTTTAATAAATGCACCATATTCTGTGTTGATTACATTGTCATAGAACACAAAGAATTAGAAAAGTTAAGGTAAACAGTCACTATTGTTTATACGACAGTTTTTTAACCTTCCGTTGTATTTTGCGTTTATAAACAGATGTGCGTAGGAGGTGTGCTTCTATGTAAAGGTGGACTTTTCTAGGTTATTGTATTTTACGCAGTTTCATAGATTGTTAAATGTTTACAAAACACTCTACATTGCACTTTACTTTGATTACAGGATCCCCAGATAGAATTATTTCACACATCTTTCCTGAAGAAAAGAGTTCAATTCAATCAGGATCTCAAATTAAAAAAATCTAATTCTAGTCATTTCAGATGAATTAAAAATAACTGTTCATAATCGAAGAATTTATTTCGTCTCTTTAACACAGAGTGACCCACTTTTATCTCCAAGAACTTCGAAAAAAATTCATGCAAAAAATGGTGGATGCGCCGGATCATTTTTTCTAAATTTGGTTCTGCAAAATCCTTTAAAATTTGCAGAATGACAAAATATGAGTAAAGAAAGTGTCCACAAAGGATTGTTTATTGCAGGTAACGACTAAATAAAAAATTTCAAAAATCAAAAATTTTTTTTTTTTCATCGAAATGAGAAATCAAAAAGACAAAAACAGTGTTGAGACTTCTATCCAATTTTATAAATAGTCTAAAACTTTTGACCTGCGTTCTTATTTGACAAAACAACACCGAAACTAATGATTCTGTTATCTCTTAAACAAACGCCACATTAAATGCACGCGAATGCGATACCAGTCAGACAATCAAATAAAAAATAAAGCTGGAAATACAACACGCAACGTGAAGGGAGTGTTACGATCCAACATATTTTTACCCCGTTTCGCTCTAAAAAATTTAAATTTACATAATCGGTACGCTACATGTAAGCACACAAACATTTCAAACGCTCCAGGCAACGTAATATGAAATAATTCATAATATGCAGTTTGCTAGCATCGGGATTAAAAAAACTGAAAGTTTTTCTAATATATCACTTACGTTAGAATATTTCAAAATAATAATTAGCGCTGACATTTTAATTGGTAAACCTTGATGAAGGCCTAGTTTTCAGTGGACGATCACTTAAGAGTTAAAGTGTGAGTAAAACAATATGTAAAAACGCGTTTAATTTAAAAATATGTGGCATTATTAGTCATATTTCACGATTACATCGCATGCACACGATAAAATGGTACATGTCACTTCACATCCTAATGTATGCTAATCCGACTTAATGTGCCACATATTTTTAAACTCACTATAAAACCAACCTCATGACAAACAAACCAAAATAAGTTGATCTCATAATTTAATATTAACATGTATCACACACCTGTTTCAACTTCAACGACCAAACAGTTTTCAGTAAGAACGCCACCTTAACTTTCACCGCCATTTCACAACAAACCTCTTTTGGCAAGTAAACGAACGTCCTTCGTTCTTTAATAATCGGATTACTAAAACGTTTCGATATACAAAATCTAATACACACAATGGAAACAGGTTGTTGAACCTTTCAGCGTTATAAAATAATTATTGGGTACAGTTTTTGTCATGTTTGATTAATTTCGTTGTGATGTTTGGGTGTTATAATTGAGAATTCGTCACGAAACGCGGAAATAAACGACTCACGTGCAAAGCACCCCAAAGCCACAAGTTGACATTTTGGCGGATTGCCAATTTCTTCGATCGATGCGTACGAAATTTCCGGGAAATTTTTAATGGGACACAAAGAATTCGTCTCTTTGCGACCTGACAACAGTAGTGTGTCAAATAATAGCACAAAAGTAAAAATAAAAAACACTTCCTGCTGTAACTGTACGACAAATGCATGACCGAATGTAATAATCTATCACAAACTCATCCTGACACAGTAAAGCGGTTTCAACCGGTTTTTAAAATATGAGCGAATTTCTACTTCATTTACAATTACGTTGCAACATTAAATTCACTTAACATTTAATTCGTTCCGTGAAGTGTAACACATAACGTAAAAACGATGGTAAAAGACCTTCCAAGTATTGTAGTTCGACGCAGGATTAACATTTTACTAGTCGCAGTTACGCCACAGCGCGATGGAAGTTGAATTATTAACAGTAAATAGTATCAATAGAACTGTAGTATCGATTCACCTGTCACTTTCACATGACCACGGTCGTTGACATGACGTGGATAAGCAGAAATCTAAGTTGTTACGGATTTCAACAGCTATTGACACCACCTTTAACTAGGCGTGAAAATGCACTCACCTTCTTCACTTCCGAAGGCGAGCGTTTCACCCAGATATCTTCCGCACTTCCGCTGCAATCAATGGTAGAACTACTGGAATTTTCACTTTTCATTTCGATTAGCGAAGAATCAAAAAACCTAGTATCGTAATGAGGTGAAGGGAAAGGTGATTTGAAGATGTTATAAACTGAAGGCCTCTTCGAATCATATTGGGAGGGTATCGCGTGCACTGTATTAGCTTGTCTATATTGTTGTCTACTAGCAAAAATTTTCGCAGCTTCCGAAGGCTGTTTAGTCTTTGTAATTACAAACTTATGAGTAGGTCCACTAACAGTATCGATCACAGACGTTTTAGAACCACTGGAAGATTCCGACAGGCTCTTATCACTACCCGAAATTGTCGACATGTTGCTGCTAGAAGGCACTTGGTCTTTCAAGTCTTTCTTCTCCTCCTCTTCGTCTTCTTCGCGGCATTGCGACAGTCGCCGAGCTGAAACAGCCACTCGAGAAGGCAAACTGTTGCTGTGATTTTGAAAATAGCGTTTGAGGAACTGTTGGCTACCAAAATCTCCATCTTCACCGCTGATGTCTTTTAAAGCAGCGATGGTAGTTTCGGTGTTATGATTGATGGTCGAGACCAATTCATCGGGCTCGATGTCGCTGTCGTCCGAAAGAGAAATTGTTGAAGACGAACCACTTTTAGACGGCATCGTTGAAGAATGATGGACTGCTTCTAAACTCACTGTATCGTTGATTGCAGACTTTGGAAGGAGCGACACATCAGAGTCCATCTAAAACGTCACCGTCATGCGAATCCGCGGAAAGTTACGAAAGCAGTGAACTCATAAGATTCAGAAATCACACCTTCATAAAATGACGCACAAATTAGTTAATTGCACATTGCGTGCTTCGACGCTCTTTTCATTAAAACCCACGTTATTTTCAACATTGTTGATTGGAATTATACCTTTCGCAAGTGCCAAGTTCAAGGCTCTATTCACGCCTTCAAGTCGATTACATATACAAAGGCATATTTACATATTGATTTATAAGCTCTGGAGAGAATGTCACTAAATTAAAGCACAGATTGGGTTACAGAGTTTCGAGATTTTTGCTAGTTAGGACTAGTTAAGCCCACACAAAAACTCTGACCGGTTTAGCAACAAAATCAAGACCGTTTTTTAGTATTGATGTGTATTTTGCTTCATCTGCATAAAAACAAGGCGAGGTGCATTCTGTTACATCACATTTACATAATGTGGACGAACATCACACAATAAGTAGATGTAATAAAATTTATGGTCATCAATGCAATACCAGAGAAACAGCTGCTTCCAGGACTATGTCAAATTTTAGAATTTTTTGAAAAACACGGAATGACGAGCAAAACTACAAGTTCCACCGGCATGAATATTAGTAGTTGTTGCTTGTTGACACGCACAATAATTTGGTGACCTTGTTCGCCGACACTAATTATAAAAACTGTAACTTGTTATCATGTTATCAAGCCTATACAGGGTGGCAAACTTTTCCACAAGCGTGTATTACCATAAGAAAACAGTTCCGCACAAGTTTCAAAACAAGCTACGATTAATTGTAACAAATTTACATAATTTATGAGAGATAACATTAAATCTGATTATGTTATTGTGCTTAGACATGTGGTCTACATTGTCTAGAGTGCATGTGTCTTCTACGATTATCGTTTTTTTTTTCGATTGTTTTAAAGTGGGAAAAGTCCAATTGTCTCCTTATCTCTGAGATTTAAAGGATGTTGTTCTTAATAACTAAATAGCATTTAATATTACAATTCGTTTTAGAAGAAATTTTACGACGATTGCTCCTTGAACTAGAAAGTTTTATAAAGATGTGATTGATAAGATAAAAAGTCAAGGAACAAAAACACAATCAGAAAATAGGAGAGAAACGCAATAAAACTTCCAACTTTTTAATTTCGAGCGCAGAAATTTAGATTGTTTCGATGTCGACAAACAAATTTTATATGAATTCCTACAGTAAGAGCATCTAAAATTTTTATGTTTTGTCCCTTGTTGCGAAATAAAATTGTCTCGATTGGAAACTTCTAATTTTAAACTAAATCCATATTTGACTCTTGCACAATTATTAAATTCTTTAAATCATGAATAAGTGAGCCTCTTGATTAAATTTGAGAAAACGACATTTTCACTTGTTGATTGCACAAATCCCTGCAGTTTAGGCCTTGAGATTATGACCGTTCCACACACGATTGTGGTTTGTGGTTGCACAATGAAGATTGCAGGGGATTTTTGTTTGTATTTTGAAATCGTTTTCGCAGCTGACAGAATAGTTCTTTCTTTATGCTTTTAGCTGCACTAAAATTTTCTCTGCGATTATTTTCCCAAACGGTAAATTCCATGTTTACAATCCATCGTATTAAGATAAGAGTCTCAATTTTGTAAACTTGGAACAAGCCACTCACCTCAGCAATTCCAAAGTGGAAAGCTCAAGGCTCGCCACAACTCTTTGTCTTTCTTAACAATTGGGCAAATTCAATCATGTAAGGTGTTGTCAAAATTACGTTTGAATATTTACTTTGTTGGCACTTGCAATAAGCTTCACGATAAGCGGAACAAACTCGACACGTGTGTTGATAATGTAAAAATATCCCAAACTTCTTTTCAATCTTGGAATTATCAAAATCCAGGTCCAAGGCTAATCGAAAGTAACAATTTATGAGTCAACTGCGGGTTTTAAAATTTCCAAGATTTGTCATTTATAGCCCACAAAATACGGAGGTGTCCATGTATAATAAAATTGAAAGAATTAATTTTGCTATGTCATACTATGAACAAATTACGTGTATGTTTAACAAATGCAAACAATGATGTGCGTAAGAAACTAAACACGGAAATGGCCATTGGGAGTGTTCAAAAACAGTTTTCACTTCAAGAGTTTTTTCATTCTGTCGTTCTTTTCAATTAGCGGAAAAATTACATGTTCATTAGCTAAATGGTATTACACATTCTAGGAATTTATTGTGGCTAAATTACTACTCTGATGCTATCATTATTGCGAGCACGTGGGTGTGGATTTCATTTTCCTAATTTCTTTCATTACATATGGAACATCTGCGAACATGTGATTTGGAATTTAAGTTTACAGAACCGTTTTAATAGACGTAGACATTAAAGAACGCGGCGTAATTATGATATCAATGGAGAAAATTACAATAAGCAGTAAAAACTAAAGTTTCTGTCAGTTTTTTATTGCTTTTTTTTCTAGGAAAGTTGAATTGCTAATGCTGCACTTTACAAATATGACGTGTGGGTAAATTAGGATCCACCCACGTTCAATGTCAAATTAGAGTAACCTTTGTGGTAAATTTTTAATTTTATTTTAAAGGTGGTCAAAGTTTTGTCACCAATTTGCTCACAAAATTTCAAAAAATCGATCTTATTCCGATTCTCCCTGCGATAGGTACATATTTGCAAAAAAAAAACTAGGAAAATTACCATGAATTCAACATATTATAATTTTTTAATGTTCGCACCTCCTTGTCCTCAAACTTGTCTCAAACGCATAATTTTAAGAAAATGGTGGCTCCTTTCCAAATGTTCCTTTTTCGCATATCTGTTTGACAATTTTCAACACTAGTGTTTCAAGGTTAAATTTATAAGGTCAAACTCGTAATAATCATATTATGAACTTCACACTGAATTAATATTAAGTAAACATTTCAGTGTCAAACCGGAAGATATGCCATAATCTAGTTTTTCAGGTGATCTCATTCAAGTTTTTCCCACTTCTCGAATTCAATGCAGTGGTCAAGAATTTTAGCTTTTAGGCAATATAATTAATTATATCTACTAAGAACAAACACTTTCATGTCTAAAGTCTAATTTTGTAGATACAATTAAAATTTCGAGTTTGTGCATTTTAAACCAAATTATTGTAGACTTTAATTTATGGAATTATTTCTGTTCTCTTTGCATTGTTTCAGTGTACATATTTAATAAATTTAAACTTTTAAATTTGTTATTAATTTTCAATCGATGTCAGTTTAATTACAATTAAACAAACAGGTAATGTTTACAGCAAACTTTCTAAAAAATTTTGTAACAAGTAGTGATGTTTTAAATTATTGCTCAACATTTTATTGCTAGAAACGATATGAAAACCTATAAATTCGAACGACCTTTACAAAAATTCGCCAATTTCAATAAAACTTTATTTATTCATTCATTTGAGAAAACCTTCAGACTGGCTTAGATTTATCTGTATGTACATATTATTTAAGCTCTCTCATTTTATCACATTACATTAAAACGATAAGATATACCAACATAATTAGGTAGACAAAATAATTTGTGTTAAGGCCTCAATTAAGACCATTTATTACACCTACTAAACCCGCAAAAAGGCCGACAACTCATTAGAAAAATTAATGATAAGGGGAAAATGACACCACAAAAATCACAAATTCATCATCCGAGATTTACTTTTATAGTCCCGTGATTACACTTTTTGCAATTTTGTTTACTTAAAATCGCGCCATAAAATCTCATTGCGGCTAAAAAATATTCTTATCAACAGCTGCACAATCACAAGAAGACGTTACATCAAAAAATAAGAATTGTATAATCTAAATAAATGGTACATACGTTATCAATACACTGTGTGAATAAATATTGATATCAGTGGACTCCTTGACATTAATCGCGGCGGAAATTTTCCTTGTTGTTATCGCCAACATAATTCTCTCAAAATTGAATCACCGGAGGATTTCACTATTTACTGAGAAAAAATCAAATAAACGCACATTATGTATGCACAGCTTATACGCAAACGCTGTGAGAATTATCCTCACGTGTTCGCAATCTCAGGTAAAATTTAAATTACCCCATTTTGCATATTTAATGCGCCACACTGCAGCACAATCGATTGCTTAATACGTGGAAGCATGACAGATTACCACAAATAAAGCATTTTTCATGCTGTTTTACACATGTCGGATGCCCATCATACCTTGACGAAGCAACATTTTTTTCGATCTTCCCATATTTGTAGATACTGACCCTTGCATAGTTTCAACATCAATTCCAGCAAGTGTTTTTTTAATTGGTTCAAAGTACAAACGGAATCATATGAGAACAGAGATATTTAAAGGAGCCGTGTTGTCTCGACATAACTTGAATCTCGTTCAATTAGAAAAAAACATATTTTTAGTAGACCACAGATTTGCGACCGATTTTTAGAAAAATTAGCAAGCATTTCATGTCAACGACCCGATCTTTAGATGAGCCGTAACAAAATGTTTCCGGGGAACAAATATGGACACACTCATTTCTTTCCAAGAACTTGAAAGCATGTTTTCAATTAACTTTTTAATTGTTCTCGGGAGACAATCAACAAGATGAAAATCACGCCTAAATTAAGAAAAATTATCTAAAGACAATGCCGGTGATAACATCAGGACTGAATGGGGATTATAAGTGCACGAAAATAATGATAAGAGGCAAAAATAGCAAAAAAATCAATTATTTTCACATCGTGTGTAGATAATATGAACAAGAGATTGACAAAATATCTATGTTTTGACGGATTACTTAATTTTTCGCTAAGAATAGATCTGTGACATTGCATGGGACGAAAATAACTAAGCACGCCTCATTCGACGCCCATAATTATCACCGGTACAACTAAAAGGTTAAAAAACAATCATGCTCCACCTAGTCTGGAATGACATCTCACGTCATTTCCGGAAGATAATGATTGGACACCTAGTAGTTAAATAGTTAGCGACAGTTTTACGAAAGTTGGAAGTAGCTAATATAATAAATGGGCGTTTTAGGGTTTATTCGTACACTTATTAGTTACACAAGGAACAGAAATTTCCACTCGGTCATTTTCAACTTCTCTTTTCTCATTACGTGAACGTGACTTTACAGAAGATAAATCATATCAATAAGTTGTAACGGCAAGAAATCATATTTCAACATTTACTGGCATTTAAATAAACAAATGGCGCTTTCTTCTGGTTGTCCAGTCTTGTCGAGACTAATAAATTTATTAACACATTGGTGCCCGCATGCTTTCAAAGTTGGGGCTTGAAGATGAATTCATTGAAGTTTATCGAAAGCTTCTGCTTTGTGTCTCCAATTTGAGTTAATCCTAAGAGAAAGGAATTGATTTTGTAAAAGAAACCGCAATAAAGAAGATTAATGGAAGGTAGGTTGTGTATTTAGCATAATTTAAAGACTCGAAACTTAAACAAAGTCGAGATCAATAAGAGCAAACTTGCAAATCCATAATTTTCGTAATATTATTCAATTTTACTTCTTCTCTTCTAAATTTATCATGCGCCTGAGAATGTCAGTTTTTAAAAAATGACAACATTTTTAGTGCATCAACAATAATTTTTTGACTTTTAGCAAGCCAATTTTCTGAGTTCCTTTATAATAAGGAGGGGTTAACCTCCCTGGAAAATTGGTGTATCACTCTTTGGGAATATTTAGAAAATCATTAGGGCATCAGGGGAAATCAATAGAAAATCAAAAGATATCACTAGAAAATCAGGGGAAGTCAGACGAAATCACAAGAAAATCAAAGAAAATAATTAGGAAATCAGGGAAAGTCATTTTTGTCATTTTTGAGAGTTAGTAACCCCTCTAGCTTTCCCCGATCAGAAATTCAATAAGAACTTTGGGGCAGACTGTATATTCACAGCACCAGATGTGTTCTTTGCACCTGGCGCCACAAATGCATAGAAAACACCCCAAAATGTTGTCAACTTCTGTATTTACAATGTAGCAAACTTGTCCGATTTCAAATAGGTGACGCAAAGTTGTGTTCATGCATTTCATTCGAAATTCAAAAAACTGTCTCAGTAATACTGGTCTTTGAGGAGATTTCTCCAGAACCTTTCCTGCAGACAGTCCCCAGACAAAGTGTCTAGATCTAGATTTCTCCAGTTGGCTATCTTTAGCACATTACTTAACAGCCAACGAATTTACTAATGACATTAAACACACCTATAGCTATCTTAACAACACTAACAATTTCAGAAATGTGACAACAAAATTCCAAGCAAATAGCGATCGGTGCGAGACGCGCAGTGTTGTTTTGTTGTTTCCAAGCAACAATTTCTTGAAAATTTATGAGCATTGATGCCCTAATTATTACCATAATTAATCATTATAAATTTTCGAAGCTATGTTGTTTATGCCCCGATTTCGGTGACATTTTTTCGTTACGCCACTGTAACTAATCAAAATTTGCGGTCAAAGCTGTACTAGTCACGTGGAATTCCATAATTAAAAATGTACAAAAATTATTTGGTAACTTATTTGTTACTGCCGGTACATGACCAAGAAGCGTAAAAATCGCTGTTACGCCACTGACAATGATTTATTCATGAATTTTCTCTAATTGCTATTCTTTCGCACGTGACCTTCAAAAAACAGGATATGATAGCGACTATCTTAAGTTGGGTGCCGGGTTTTGACAGATAAGAAAATGAGGTTTTATGAAAATTATCTGAAAAAAATTGTTTGAATTCTTGTATGCTTTTACCATAGAACTAATTAGCGCTCTATTTTTATTTTTGAAGTGTCATTTATTAGAAGGTGTTATGTCATTCCTAACCACAACTGTCATCAACGTCAAAGTTCTGACAGGTTTATGAGTTCACCGCAATCTAGAGGTCCGAAAATTTACCTTATTGGCAATAAGTAGCGAATCCGACGAGTGCAAAATAGATTTTCCAAACCATGAAATTAGAATTTTCTTTGAATTTAAGAAGAAAAAAGCAAAACCCAACTTCACGCACAAAAAAGCACACTACACTAGTAAAAACAGTAGTACTTAAAACAAATGAAGTATGTCGAAAAGCCACCTAATGCACTTTGTTTACTCTAACCGAAAACGAACAAAGTGGAAAAATCGCACAAACGTAGCCGATGGAGAGCGCCAAAACACGTGTAAAACATCATTTCGCCAAACACAAATGCAGTTCACGCTCATAAGGCAAACCGGTGACTAACAGAAATAAGTAAACGCAGTCATCGCTGGTCGCGAGAAAACGAGAGTCATTTGTTAATACCAGCTGATGACGCGGGCGGCGCGCTCAGCTGATTGTTGCCAACCGAAAAATGAAATGTTACCAAGTTCATGGAAGCGCGAATGCGCTGGCGGAATTTTACAGATGTTCGATGTTCGTAAACAAACCAATAATAGAGGCGAGAGCCACGTGAAGGCGCGGGGTCACCGCACTTACCAAAATACAGTTTTGCGAAATACTTTTTCGCGGTTTCAGTGAGGTTTTTCACGAGTGGCAATTATCAACAAAAAAACTAAAAGCTTTTTAAGTGCCTATTTATTTTTTGATTATTATACTTGACTTTCATTATTTTTCTTTCTAATAAGAAGGTTAAAGTAACGTACAAAATATTAAAAGTCGGCAGTTTTGCCAACTGTCTCGCTTATTTTGGCCCCTTTTGTATTTTCATTAATAAAAAAATTCAAGTTACACATAACATTTTCTAGAAATAACTTGGTAACGAAAAATGCTAAAAATATAAGTCATAACATGTAGCACTACCATATTTTTACGGTGTGGTTTTTATTTATAAAAACAACACATGAACGCTAGTAATAAATTTGTATATTTATCGAAAGTCATAAAACCTGTCCAATAAAACCTTGATCCGTAAAAAATTGTGATCGAAATAGGCACTGGAATCGCAACATCTTGTTTCCATTGCATTTTAGTAGCCCCAGATATCTTCACATGATGAACTTCCAAATGTGTTATTTGAATATTTTTTTTACAACTAAGAATAATTTATTACATTGCTAATATACACCCTAAACCTCAAAAAACAGGTTTGAAAAAAATTATGAGAGTTATGATTCTGAGTGTTTGAAAATGCCACTTAAGTAGTCAATTGAATAAATATCTGGCCATTCAAGTTATTTTAAAATGACGTTAAATTGTCTCTATTACATATTGCTAAAAACAAACTCCCATATTAAATAATTTGATGTTTAAAAATTAACAAACTTACTGATTTTTAAAGTTATTCAAATTACGTGAAAGTTCATAACGGCTTACACATTTCTATGGAAACATTAATCTCCTTGGAGTATTAGTTTTCATTATTTTCTTATTTTTAACACGTTATTAATGTAAAATAAAAACTGTTTCAATTCAAGAATTTATTGGGGTGGTCCCAGCTATTTAATGATATACAATTAGTTGTTATAGCCTGTATTTAATTAGCAGAGTATTAAGAATAGATATAACGTGGCGATTCCAATGGTTCTTTCATTTAAAAATTTTAATTATCGACTTATTTCGTATTGCTTAGAATTATTGAAAATAAAATTAAATCTGGATATGTATAAATGGTTGCCTATAAGGAACGCATTTAGTTGGTATATTCAAATAAAAGTTTTTTTTAATAGAAATAGAAATGGCCAATTAACCTTTATTAATTTGATCACTCTATTTCTATACCTTTTAATTATCACGAATAAAAAAATGGGTTATTTGCAATGTGAATAAACATGAAAATGTTTGCAAAACAATTATGGGCGAGATGATTTAATTGGATGAAAGAGTTTCATCAATATCCAATGTTTATGTATGGTGAAAAACTTTGCTGTCCCTTACAGTGTGCGATCTATAAAATAATTATCTCTTAAGTGGGTCACTTATGCTAATAACAGACTATAATTTTCCTTCTTACACAACTGCAAGACACAACAATCATCTCGCAGCAATAAACCCTTTATTACATTTACACCACACCCTCCTTTCATTCTGTAATATTTCAACAGTAAAACATAATAGATGTCAGTTTATTTTTAAAGCGAATAAAAAGTTTAGTGTGGGTTTTATAAGATTGTGTCCATAAAGTAGTCAGACAGTAATAATGCAGTTTTATTTAACTAGTAAAAAACGGAAATGCTCCACTTTTTGCATTTTCCACCCTCATTTAAAACTAGTAAAAGAATTTGTCCCTAGACGGCGGTAGTTGTTAGAAGTTCCGTGTGCTTATCTACCGAACTCTGTATATCCTGCAACTGCGGGAAAAGCTCGTCAGCTTTGCGCAGTGGCAGTATCGTAACCGATGAGGTTTATCCGAGGTGCGATTATTGCTAGTTGAAAACTTTAACCAATACCCCGCCATGTGCACGTGAAATACCGTGCGCTAAGGCAATTTTTGGCAGCCTCTACGGGGGCTATAATTCAATCAAAAGTAAAAATTCGTCTTTGGACCACTCCAACTTTCACTTTTGAATGTTGGAGATCCATCATGTGCGTATTTCGCCATTAAAAGCGTCAGAGTAGGGATGTCGAAAGTGAACAAAATAGTTATTTACAATACTAGTGCGCGAAGCTTATGTTCGTGCATGAGCGTTTATTTAAAGCACGAGCGACTGAAAGGAGCGAGTGTCTTATTTACGCGAATGCACGAACAAGCTTCGCGCACGAGGATTGTATAACATTTTTTATACGAATATATTTTTAATTAAATTAAATATATATCGATATTTATAAAAATATCAATATCGTCCCCGATATCTCAAGAATCAATTTGGGTGTTTAAAAAAATAATGTATTTAATTCAATCTAGCTTAATGATTAAACTGAAACTGGAATTTTTAGGCCTCAAAAGCGGCCTAAAAGTAAGTCTTTTCTGGCCGCAAACATTTTTGGCCGACCTATGGTAGCGCCATCTATCCATAGTTTTGCATATTACATCAAGATACCGACATTACCCCCAATTTTATAATTATTTGGGTAAAATCAAATCGACAAACTGCTGTAAAGTGCAACAAAGACGTGTTGAATTATTGAAAATGAACATGTCTAGCAGTCCTGCTGCAACAACATCAAAAACCACATCAAACCTAATTCATACAAACTATGAAGCTGCACATGTCGAAACGGCAAATGTAAATAAAGAAAATATGAAGTTTTCTGAAGGATTCATAAATATTTACAATTATTCAGTTGTTATAAATGATTAAATCAATAAATCATAAATAAAAATTAATTAACTTATAAATTTAATGATGTCGCCTAAAAAATCTTGTGTGTATCACGACCAAAAAGTGCCATTTTGCCCTCGCCTTCTTTTTGGCCTTGGTACACAAATAACTATTTTTATATGATTTTCGATATTGGATATTTTGTATCGATATATCGATACATCGGATCAAAATATATCGTCTAAAAATATCGATGTATCGACTTAAAAATATCGATAAATCGATACTTTTTCGACATCCCTACGTCAGAGACGTGCGTAGGGACAAGAATTGTCTCCACATTCAATTCTGCTGTTTTTGCGACTGATACAAAAACTGTAAACCTACCGTGCATAAGCAGACGTTGGTGACACTGAATAAACAATAAACTATTGATATAACTGACGTTTATATGACCTGACTTCGATTTTCATTTTTTTCAGTACTACCCAATTTACGGACAATCATGAGCCGCCTAACTTTTTGAAATGATCACACGCTACTTTATAAACACGCTATATCTGCATAAACACACCCTATCACGAGTGTAATTAAAAAAAGCAATAATATTTCACGTAATCATGGAATTTTATGTATCTCCAATCACGCTCTGTCTCTGCAAATGATAAGAGTTATCATAATTAAATTACTATGAATTATGACACCATGAAAACTAAACGAAACAGCCAAACGCATTAAATTATAATTCTTAATGCGACCGTGAATCTATAAACTGACGTCCACTAGAAAAAGATTATTGGTTAAAGCCCTCAAGCAATAAAAACCCCATAAAACCTCGTTTAGGACTCGAAAACGTGTCTGGAGCTCCTTTATTGATCGCAGATATAATACATGATTTCACCTAGTTCTTGTACTTACTGAATCGCTATCTTCTAGACTAAAATCCCAAGAAGGAGCAGGCGAGGCGCATCTACTTCCAGTACCAAGAGTTTGGGCTAATAGAGTTGTATTAGGTGAGGTATCATCCAAAGCGTGATCTTCAGGGATGCTTGCAAAAGGTTGAGCTCGGTGCCTTGGGACAGGCGACACTGACCCTGTTGACCCCTCCACGACAACGGGAGGGGCCCCAGAGACAACCGTTACATTGAAGCGGCGTGCGGGAGTCGAACTCCCTTTTGCTGAAACAAAAAATTGGCTAATTACACCACTTTTTGAATCATTTTTCTAAAATGTCAGATTTGGATATTGGCACTCAACAGCCGAGATTCGTCTATTAATAATGCTGTTTGTGTGAACACCTGGATTTAATTTAGTTTGGACATGTGACAGAAGTCATATGTAAAGTTAATTTTTGGACAAATGTTAGTCATTTTCTATTTTTCCCTAGACAATTAGAAACGCAATTTTGACTCATAGCAAATATTTATTGCTCTTCGGTTTGTGGTAAAATCAGTTTAATGATTAGAATTAATTGCTTTGATTAGGAATGATCTGATAAGTTTTGGCCCTTTGACAAAAATTCAATTCGACTCAAGTGAGATCGTAGTGTTTATGAGACAATTTGACGTAAGGTAAGCGCTAAATTATAGAGAAACAGCCCGTTCAGGTTTCATATTCACTCAATGCCACACATTCTGAAGATCTGTGAATGAATGCATTTTTTATAAATACACAGCAGATTTTATGTCAAAATGTACAAATGCCAATTTCTATTGGAGCAATCGTGACAACCATGCATGATCTTTTTTATTAAAAGTTCTAATGCAATTGTTGAGAAGAATCTTTGTCACTTATCCTGTAAATCGTAATTCACTAGACCCGAAAATAATTGTGTTTGTTCGTCTTTACTCCAGAAATGAAAACAATACGATTTCTGTACAGAGATGTGATCCTCATCGGTAAAAACAAAAACGATTTCTAATTTATTCTGGCCGTTGTTTATCTATCCATTTAAAAAAATTGTAATTTTTCACCTGGTCTATTAGCTGCACTTTTTTTTAAGTTGGACACAAGTAAAGTCATCTAAAGATTCATCGAAAACGTTTTAAAGACAAAGAAAATTAATATTTAATTGACCACTGATTTTAATAAAATCCGTTTTTTTTTTAAAAAAACCACCAACACCGCAATTTTCCCCTGCATTACAACTGGCAACGTTGCCTAGGGAGATTTTTGGTGAGAAAATAGTTATCAAATTTTTTACATTTCTGAAAATTAGGCAGTGTTTCCGTTAAAAACGTTTCTTTTACAGCCTGTTGGATTGCAAATCAAATGATTTAATAGTGAAAAGACTCGGCACAGCCTGAAAGGCCGTTTTGTGTAATCAAATTGTCAATTAGGCAGCTAACCTATTTGATTTTATCACCAAAAAGTCACCATCGACCACGTTGCCGGTTGTAAAGTGGTGGGAGAGTGCGGTGTTGGTGGTTTTTTAATAAAAAAACGGACTTTATGTATTCTTATTCCAAATCATAAAAACGATTTTTTTTATATTTATATTAGTTCTTGAGAAAATATAAAAATGACTCCTAATACAAATATTTCTAACAGTCGTGAATTTTGTTTTACGGCAAAAACTCGCCTAAAAATAAATTTAACATGCTTATTTTAGTTGACAAGTGTTTATAAGTACCGTAAAAGCGCCTTTAAAGTCTCTTTCAAACAAAACGTTCTTTAGAAAATAGAGGCCAAAACAAACAACTTTCATCAAAAATTTAATATCCGCCAATGCGATATGATTCTTTTAGGAAATCTAGAAATCAATTCCATAGTCCCCACGTTCAATTACTGTGAATAGGAAAAATAAACTTCTAGACGTCTTTCAGTAAATGGTAGTAGGTCTAATGTAACTTTTTAATTAGCACCATTCATATTTCAACAGTTGGCTTTCTTGTAATTTCGTTTCTTATTATGATTCAATTTGCAAGTTTTTTAAATAAACTGAGTTTTCTTTTAGCTTTATTAAAATATTTACGGTTTCGTGGAGATGTAGCAGTTCTTAAATATTTGATTACTCCCAGAATGAGATACATAAAAAATTAAGTAGTATCCAGGTACCTTGCCTTGGTTAATTGGATAAAACCAAATATTGATTTTGTAATTTACAAGAAATTCCAATAAGAATCGTCGCTGTTTACGGGCTAAAAATATCACCGACACGTGTAAACGTCAGCAAAGTGAAAAATCTTCGGATTTAGAGAAATAAACTGAAAAAAGTTACCTTGTCGTGGCTGGCGGCGCCACGAAGTCTTGTGTGACGACGTTTTGGCAGATTTTAAGCCATAATCACAAACAAAAATTCACAAAAAAGACATTTTCTGGAAGCACAAAAGTAGGCATCTCGAAACCATGCACGTACCGCGGCACTAATTTTATTTGAAATCGCGACTAAGAATGCAACTTATCGATTCAAAGTACCAGGAGATTGTACCCGAATTAGCGTAAACTTGAGCCGGAACGGATAAAACAAACAATTTTATTTGCGGAATTTGTTAACTGTACGAAAGTGGAGATTTCGCCGGTGACTACATCTGAATTTAGGATTTCGTTTAGTGTGTCTGTCCAGAGATTCTAAAATGTTCATTAAGTCACCATTTATCCCGCTGAAAATTCGCGATTTCCGTTTTCCTGAAAACCCAGCGGAGGGTCCCCGGACATTACGTAAAACGTAGGTTATGGCGCGATGCGGTTTTAACAACTGAAAAATCAATACACGTGGACATTAAGAGCACACACCGGTTACTTGCACTGAAATTTGTTATTTTTCAGCGACCGCTGCTGAAAGTCAACTGTTCTGCAAATATTCAGGATTAAACGCAGTGGTGGCGCCTCACTTTCTAGGTCATGTAACTAACCCGTCGCCAGCAGGACTACTGGCTGAAATTTTCCTGAAATTGATTGAAGAGATGCGGTTCTGTGCTAGCACGGTTTTGGATACCGCAACAACCACACGAGTTGCACTGAAATTACACTTTCCAGCTGAAACTAAACTAATTTTGCTGCATTAAAACAAGAGCTCCACTCAGAGGATTCTATTTATAGACGTCATGTGATAATCGAAACGATTTACTTTTCCGTTCAACATTTTGTTCAACTATCATAAATATTTTTAGACATGTTTTTAGTTGTGATGATATTCGCCGTATAAAAATTTCATGTTGCTGCAATAAATTGCTTCATCTCTATTTTTTTAAATCCGCCCTTGAACTAATTTATTTCTTTATTTCTATAAATACTACCACATTTTATCGGATGCAGGATACTTAGTCATTGACACTTTTTTTTCTGTTTTATTTGCTTAAAACAGTTTTTGGTGGTCTGTTTTCTGCGTTCTTACATTTATTTTTACCACACTTGTATTAACTTGTGGAAAATTTTGAACTGCGCTGTTTACAATTTGCGTTTTTCAATGTCTTGAGCTGCTGCGTTAATTGGATGGTAAATTAATTAAAAAAAAATGTATGTGTATATTTCCACTCAGAAAGCAGTTTGATACATTATTGGATTTCCTAAACAACAAAAGAGCTGAAACAATTAGCAAAAAAAGTGCTAATCAGCAAGAAAAATATTCTGTTTACCTACTTGAGGCACTAATTTAATTAAGTCACAATAAGACTTTGTTTATGTTTTTTTTTTAATTTAGAACCACCAACAATACAAAAAAACAAAATATGTTATTAAATTTTTTCTGCTAAAATAATCAAAAAGTATATCAACTTTCTGTGTATTTTAGCTACCACAGAGCTTTTTTAAATATTCCCGGGAGCTTTAAGCTCTAGTTTTTTTCTTCTCGGCAATTTGGCAGCACTGGTTACCAAAACGTTAACTGTCAATAAGTTAGGTTAGAGCTCGAATGTCAAACTTAAAGTCAACAAAACACTTTTCAAATTATTTCTAATTTTTTTAATTGTAAACTTTTCAAACGCACAATGGTCAGTATCAACAAGTCTTTCCTCTACGGAATTTGCTTTGCTTCTGTAACTTGGATAATCTCTTCATATTTGTATATTAAATTAACGTACTATGAACCTAAAGCTATCCTAGTGCCAATGCCTTCGTCTAAGAGCTTTGTTGCTTATAATAATCTTATAGAAGAAGATGTGAAACCCGCGAAATACAACAGAATGAGAAAGAAATACGCTGGTAATAGTAACAAGTTAATTGAGGCTTTACAGCCTGTTTACAAGCAGTTTAACATTAGTGGTAAGAATATGATCAGAGCTTTAGAGTTTGTTAATTGTTTTTTTAAGAGCTTGATGAACTTGGTCTTGTTAAAACTATGGCAGATCAAAGAAAAAAGGAGGAGGGCTACAAGAAACATGCTTATAATGTCTTGATAAGTGATCAGTTGAGTTACCATAGAGAAGTTCCAGACACAAGGAATCAACTGTAATGTCTTTCTAGTATAGTTATGATATTAACTGTTTGGTTTTAGATGTAGAAAAGTCAGTTATTCTTCTGATTTACCTACAGCTTCCATCATAATTTGCTTCTATAATGAACACTATCACACCTTGTTAAGAACTGTGCACTCAATTCTTGATAGGACACCAGAATCTCTCCTTAAAGAAGTCTTACTAGTAGATGACTACAGTGATATTGAGAATCTACATGAAGATCTCTCTTCCTACATTAAGACAAATTTTGGGAAAAAAGTCAAACTGTTCAAAACTGAAAGAAGAGAAGGTCTGATTAGAGCCAGACTCTTTGGAGCTAGAAGAAGTGAAGGCGATGTAAGCCTCCTTTTTTCTGATAACAAATAATCTTTTTTTTCACAGGTGATCGTCTTCTTAGACAGCCATATTGAAGTAAATGTAGGCTGGGTAGAACCACTACTGGATAGAATAAAAGAAAACTACACCAATGTAGTTATGCCAGTGATTGACATCATCAATCCTGACACTTTTGCTTATTCTGCTAGTCCTTTAGTAAGGGGCGGCTTCAATTGGGGCTTACATTTTAAGTGGGAAAATTTACCTAAAGGCACTTTAACTAATAAAACTGACTTTATAAAACCAATAAAGTCACCAACAATGGCAGGGGGGCTGTTTGCAATGAACAAGAAGTACTTTACAGAACTGGGTGAATATGACGCTGGGATGAACATTTGGGGTGGGGAAAATTTGGAAATTTCTTTCAGGGTAAGTATAAACCTCTAGGTTTCATTTTTTAAAAACAATTCTTAGATCTGGATGTGTGGAGGCCGCTTGGAACTGCTTCCCTGCAGTAGAGTCGGTCACATCTTCAGACAGAGGCGCCCATATGGTTCTCCAGACGGGCAAGACACGATGCTGCACAATTCGCTTAGAGTAGCCAACGTCTGGATGGACTCCTACAAAGTATTTGGCGTTCTCCTAAATCTTTCTCTATAGTTTTTATTTTAGGAGTACTTTTTAAATCATCGTATCGACGCCAAATCTATTAACTACGGCGACATATCTTCCCGAATTCAATTACGAAAAGATCTAAAATGTCACGACTTTGATTGGTACCTAAAAAATGTCTATCCTGAATTAACGTTGCCCACTGACAATGAAGAGCGCTTGAAAAAGAAGTGGTCAGCTCTAGAAAGTGACAAATTCCAACCATGGCATTCTAGAAAACGAAACTACGTGGATCAGTATCAAATTAGATTGTCCAACACTTCTCTTTGCATTCAAGCAGCTAAAGACGTAAAAACCAAAGGAAGTGGGTTGGTTCTAAAAACGTGCGTTCGGACGAAGAACCAGTTGTGGTACGAAACTGATAAGAACGAGCTCGTTTTGGGACAACTTCTTTGTTTACAAGCAAGCAAACCCCATCCGATTTTGTACAAGTGCCATGAAATGGGAGGCGATCAAGAGTGGAAACATAAAGGAGAGGTGAGAGGATCATTTCTGTAGCAAGATTTCATTTTCAGTTTTAGAATCAATCGGCGATTTATAACATTGCCGCGGGTACTTGCTTGGGGGCAAAGAAGAATAAACTTGACGCGCTTGTAACGATGCGATTATGTACAGATCCAGGTCCAATTTCTTGGGATATTGTAAGATGAACTACATACAAGCAATCTTCCAAATCAAGACTGATGTAACTTCATGAACTCCAATTAGGTTAAAATCTTAAATCTCATTTGTTGTGTATTTTTTATTAATTTTTTGTTGGGGGTTTGTAAAAGAAATTAGTATTAAATTGGGCTGATATTTGTATGTTGGTTAATTGTATTTTTTTATAAAATGTTAAATAAATCTATTTGTGTTGAGTTGCTTTAAAATTTTTCGTCCATAGCTCGAATATGAAAAAATAATCAATAGTTGCGCAAACTGTTTTGTTGGTTGCATATGGTTTGCCGTGTGCTTTATTGTTTTCAATGCTTTTAACAAAAAAAAAACATTACTCATTTACTTTAAAGTTTAAATGATCTAGGAATAACTAATGACCTATAAAACTGACTCTCATAGTTTGAAGATTTTTAATTAGAGACTGATAAAACCTGCAGGAGTGTCAAATTCAATAACAAGTTTTTGTCGTACTTTTTATTAGGCTTAAATATTTTTACTACAATAATTATTTACTCCAAATGTTAATGTGTGTTTGAGTCACTTCCACCGTTCGCCTCTCTCTCTTTCAAAATCGTTAATTTTCAGCTGTCTTTCCCCACACTCTTGTTCTTCTTATCTGTTCTGATCTTGGGCGCGAAACCGCGACCACGAATTGCTTTTAATTGATTTCCGATAAAAGGTTTCCACGTTTAACATAATAGCGGTAAAGTGTTGACATCCACTCGGTATGTGAACGGCGCCACGTGTTCCCTTTAAAGGCACCCTGACACTCTTCCGAATCTCACAGCTCGTTGTCGCCCTTCACTGCGAGAAATGTTGAAACCAGCATAGTTTCGAAATATAATTTTGATTATTAGTCGTTATTATTTTCTTATACGAGTAGTTTTTATTGTTTGGGTTTAGGGACGAATAGATGAGTTTTTTAAGAGCTGAGAGCATCAAAAACAGTAAAACTGAAACTGACACGTCCTGGAACATGTTTGTGGACACTTTTGTGTTACGTGTATAGACTATATTGGCACTGAGTCTCCATTGATGACATAGAGAGCAATAACTTGAGGGTTCTGGCATTTGACGTGTTGAGATAGCACGGTCTCAGTTAAGTGCAAGATCACTTAAAGTGTTTCGAGAGGAAAAGAAAAGACAAAGGATTTTTAAAACCTAAAAAAAACTAAAACTAACGTGAGCACAGAATTTATAAAAATGAAAAAATGGTGGATGCGCTAAGAAAAAATATTTGTTCTTTAATTTTAAACAATCTTCAGATAAAAAATTTAAGGTCTAGTTGCAAAAAACTTAAAACTTTTAACTAAACTGAAAAAATCGGATTTTTTTGAGATTATTTTATAATGTGTTTTATGGTGAATAAAAGATGACAAGCTTGAGGCGTTTTGTTAGAACCCCATTAAATTTGTTGTCATTTGTGCCTTTACAGTCACATCATTAGCCAACCGATCTAAATAATTCCTAAAGCTCCATTATGAAAGAGCCGCCATATAACTCAATAATGACAAATTACACCCATCAATAATAAAAGTTGAGCTTTCCAAGCTTATCTATAATATATATCATAACTACAGCTTCGTGTTGTCACAAGACGTAAAAAAAGCAATGTTCAGTGACAGGTCGAAAGGGTGAACAAAGCCAGGACACAACCAATCACAAGTAAGCACTCTCATTACGAGCGCCAATGAAACATTTTCAACTCGACCCAGCTACCACTGATCGTCGGCCTTTTAACCCTCTGGGATCCGGAGGCGGGTTGTAAGTTCAGGTTGTTTTGTGGTCGGTATTTTACTGCATGTGGCGGCTGAAAAGAAAATAGCTACTGTGAAAGTCGACTTCAGAAGGGTCGGATGTGATTGTGTGGAAGAATTTTCTGACAGTGGCGGAAAATGTAAGTGTTAGATGCTTTTTAGTTGTTTGTTTGTTTATGAAAAAATGATGGAAAATTGATCGGATGATCGCTTCCTGCTTTGCTACTTTTATTGATGCAGAGGTCATTATTTATTAAGGTTGATTTGTCTGGAAGTTTTTATTCGTACTGTATGTAATGTAAATGTAAATTTAATATTATAACAATACTAGGATCAAGCATTTAATTTTAATTTTTGGCATTAAACACGTATTAAAACTAATTAGTTTGCATTTTACATTAAATTTGGACATTAATTGAATAATAATTATTATTACAATTTTATTTTTAAGGTCATATAAATGATCTAAAAAGTGCTTCCAATTTTAATTTAATTTCTACCTAATTATTTCTTATTTTTTCTATTAGAGTTTTTTATTTGTTAGTTTGATAGTTTTTTTTAAAGTAACTTTTTGACGATTAATGAAAAATATGCATTGTAGTTGTAGATGTATTTTTTATTAAACTAAACTATAAACTAAAAAAATAAGTAGATTTTAAAAGTTAGAATCACTCATTTTTTTGTTGGTTTACGAATAATATGTACAAAAATTAAACGTAAACGAAAGTATGAATTTTAATTTTTTAGAAAAATAATAAATACAGCGGCGCGGCGCATCCACCATTTTTCAACAAAATTATAGGAATTAGGCTTATTTTTCTAACATATTTAATTAAAATCTTTAAGTTTTGGATTCTTAAATCTTGACTTTTGTGATTTTACGGCCCTTATAAACGAATTTTTATGTTTCTTAATTTTATCTTATTTTACAAAATTAAACATTTAGAAACATTCTATTTAGATGCTTTGTAGTAAGGTATGTGAGAAAATCTAATTTATTAATTTATAAATATACAGTATGTCCCCGGATTAAGTTCACAAGAGGGAAAAAAAGTTTATTTTTCATTTTACAAAAAAATGACAAAGGAATAACATTTTTTGCTTATTTCAAAACAGATAAATCTGCGATTAAAATTTCAAAATTATTAGTTTGTACTCTTAAAATTAATTTTTTCATTATTTTTATTTATTAAATTTTGTAATCGTATTCAAATAATAGCAGGCTGTGGATTCACAAAATCAAATAGTGCGTTAAAGATTAAAGAAAAATTTTCCTAATAATGTATAAGTATTAAAAAATTGGAAAAAAATGCAATTGCATCCTTAACAATAATTGAGAAAAATCGAAACAGTCGAAAAAATTACGAGTTAGAATTGAACTATGTGCTAAAACAGGTAATGGGCCAATCAAATAGTAGAAATTGGTTTGAGTTAAGAAACAAATTTCATTCCTTTGACATTTTTTGCTAAATTAAAATAAAAAGTTCTTTGTTATTTTTTGTTTTTTTCGATTTCCAGAACACAGCTTGATAATATTAAAGTTTTAATTAAAGATTTATTTATTTTAAATTAAGCAAAAAATATTATTCCTTTGTCATTTTTCTGTAAAATGAAAAATAAAGTTTTTTTCCCTCTTGTGAACTCAATCCGGGGACATACTGTACATATTGTCTTCAAAATTTACAGTCTCGGAACTTTTAGTTCTCTAACATTGTTTTATTTATTTTGATCTTTAAGACACTTCAAATCGTAAGAAAAAAATAAAAACATAAAAAAATATTTACAAAAACCCCAAAATTTATAAAAAACAGTTTCATTTTTGTATTGATTAAATCTCTGCACATTTTTATTTAAAACTATTTATTGATCTAAAAAAAAACTTGCAAAATCTTTATTTAAATATTGAATTTTTGACTAAGAATTTAATTTCAATGTATTTAGTTAAATTTATAAGTTTAAAAAATGTTGGTTCTAATAACTATGAATGAAGATAATTTTGTGCGAAAAGAGTAAACAAACAAATAGCGTTTCTAATAAATATTATAGTGCCGATTCCAAATATGGAGTCAATTTTCTAAAAATACGTTAAAATTTATTTGGGATTTCTAAAAAAAGGAGTCAAAAATATTATTAAAAAATGACCCGTAGCCAGTTAGATATAAAATTGTAAAGTACGACAAATTTTAGAATTTTTTTTTAAACAACTAAATAAAAATACAGTAGAACCTCGATTATTTGTGTGCGGATTATCCGTTCTGCAAATTATCCGTGCAAAAGTATTTGCTCAATTATCCGTGATTCGATTATCCGTGCATTACAAAAAACACACAAATCGAAGACCAACTACTTCGTTTTTTTGCTTCCAATGTTAGAAAACTTAAAATTTCGTGTAATAGTTGGTGTAATTTAATTTAACTTTAAGTCAGTGCAGAGAGCAAAAACAAAATTATGAGTAAAAATTTTTGTCTTTGAATGTGTAGTGTTCGCATACATTAAGAAAAATGCTTGAAGCAAATTCTTTTGCAATGAAATCCTTCAAAATTAAGGAAACTGAAAACTCAAGTGGCAGAGAAAATTTTGGGACCAAAATAGAAATAAATAAAAGATCCACGTTTTTTTGAATTTTGCCGCGGTGTTTTTAATTATTTTTTTCGAAGTTTTATCAGTAATTATTGAGGCATACAATATGCTCCTGTCATAGTTCTACCAGGTTCCAAGTAATCTGCTATAATTATCCTAAAAAATCGCTGCGAAAACTTTTTCAGCAAATTTTTGGACAAGAAGATTTTTTGCGGTTCAACGCTTTAGACTGATCTTTAGTCAGATTAGAATAATCCATAGTTAAAATTTAATTAAAAGAGTTAAATGAATTTTCCTCAAAATAGTTGCAAATCTCTTTGGAGGTTGTTACTCTGAGTCGTTTTTGATCCGCATTCAGGCATTTAGGAATTCATTTTACAGATGATTTTCTCATACCTAATAATTGATGATGCACATCTAAAAAAGGTGTTTATATGAGATGTCGAATGTCTCTGCTATTTGTTTTATAGTCTAGTTCGACGGTTGTCCAAAATTAAGTCGTGCTCAGAAGTGTACACCTTTTACCTCTGTTTTATCTCTTTTTAATTCTGCAGTCCAGTTTTTCACGGTGGCTTATGACGGGGACACTTATCTTTTAGTGTTTCAAACCAGTTGTCCCATTCCAGTCCCTTCTACTAGTGTCCCGGCCCAAAATCGCTATTAATTATGAAGCTATAATTTTTTTTTTTTTTGTACATGAAGAGGAAACGGAACGCTACAAACTAATGTGATCAGTTTTAATCTTGTGTTAACCATATGTGAAATAAACGCAAAAAACTACGTTTTTCAAAAATCAAAATGGAGAAAAGAGTGGAAAAGTCAACCTATCTTGTCCCATTTTTCGTCCAAAGGATGAAAATGATATTAAAATTTGAATTAAAATATCTGGTACCGAGATATTAAATAATTCTTAAAATTTAGACAGGTTTACAACAATTGATTCTTCACCGCAAACTAGTCCCTACTAAGCGATTAATGATGGGTAATATTTTTACCCACAATGGGCTGGATCTGCCATCGGACAGACCGACTGTTTGTTATTAGGCCCATGGTAATCTCCTAGGTACCAGTTTGCGGCTTGGAAGCCAGATCATAAATCTTATAAGGGAGTTGAAACGATTTTTTAGAATCATTTAATATCTGGGTACTACATTTTTTAATTCACATTTTAATGTCATTTTCATCCTTTTGGTGAAAAATCGAACAAGACCGTAGTTTTTTGCGTTTATTTCACATATGATTAACACAAGAGTAAAACTGATCACATCAGTTTGTAGCGCTTCGTTTCCTCTTCATGTACAAAAAAAATATTTTTATGGCTTCATAATTAATAGCGATTTTGGGCCGGGACACTAGTGTTGGCGGACCCTGTAGAAGAAATTATTTTGTAACGTTAATTTGCCATAATTAGGTATTCTTAAAAGCTAAATATAATTGAAACAAGATGCTAAAACTGCTAAAAGCCGGAGGTTTTGTAATTTTTAGTTTTCTGCAATTATTTGAAGCACATATCTCTATTAAGTTTATGCACCCCAGAAGCAGCAGCTGGCAAAAAACCGCGCACCTATGAGATGAGTGGCAATTTTTTTCACCCTCGAGATCACGATTATAAATTTAAATTTGTCTTTGATAATCCGTTATGAATGAAATCAATCAATAAGAGGATTGAACTGACAACATGAAAAAATAATTATTTCATCGTGACTTTGAAGTTCTTACAAATTAGAGAATATTTTATGCATCTATAATAAGAAGTATGTATTCATATTACATGTAGGTCACATCTACCATGTGTAGTTATAGTTATAATATAATACTGAATATTCAATAAATATGTAACTAAAGTCTTTTATTACAAGGTTTCTAATTTGAGTTTTTTTTTTTAAATAATTCGATTTATTATTAATATAATCTTACGTGGCTCTCCATGATGACATTAAAAACACATTTCCATCGTCATGTGTGTCCAACTTCTTCACGTATTAAATTCACGTTAAAAAGTTTGAACATCGTAAAGGGCGAACTTGATAAATGATTTCTACTTGAGATATAAAACCGTGCATTATGCTGATATCAAAACATTCACACCCTGTTATTAAGTCCCCTAGCTCTCATATGTTACCATTTGACAACTAACATGTGTCTTTGTTGCATTCAGTGGGTATTGTATACTTTCTTCTTCCTCGCATTGATTCATAAAAGTGACTCTTTTGGGGTTGAATGGTTCGTGGCTACCAGAAGCAATCTGGCATAGGTAACATATTGTCTAATTTGTACTTACATTATATAATTAGTGGTCCGGAATAAAACCGGAGGGTCATGCCACGAGAACGCACAGGTGTTAAAGTTGACTTCAACCCCAATGTAGATATATTCGTACATAGTAACCACCTCAATTCATTAAAAATTCATACAGCTTTTGTTAATAAATGTTCTGTCCGAAGTATATTTATTACTGCATCCACGTGTTAATAATAAATAATTTTTTTGTGTCCATTTTTCAGTACGCTAAAATTTCTTAAAATAACTAATATATGAGAATATTATTTTAGTCGGTGTTACTTAATGCTTGTTTTGAAATCAGAATTTAAATTGTGTCGGACAGGTGGACGCGTTCTCACATTAAGAATTCAAAATGATGGTAAAGCATCGAGATCGACGGTAACTGGCCATTGCAAGCGGAATAATGGCGGCCCGACGCATTAAAAATAAGCTTGTAGTGGAAGACAGACATCAAAAATTCATGTGGTCTGACCACCGCCATTGTATGAATACTAAAATAGACAGTCAACCCCGACGGTCAATACAATTTAATGATAATTATTTATATTGAAATTTACGCAAAATTTGTGACCTATTTTGGGTGGGCCGGTCACTTATTTATTTGGCATTGATTTCATTCAAATTTGCTACGCACTTAATGAATTATTTATGGATTTCAAAGTTTGAGTTTAATTGTGGATAATTAGGTGTAATTGGTTCTAATCAAACGTGCTCATATTTTGATCGATTTCAACTTTTTTATTATTTTTTGTACATCAAAATCGACAAGGTAACTTATTTATACTTTAATCTACGCATTACATCTTAATATAGCTACTGTTAAATTTCATCATAAAATTACTGATATTATTGTTTTTAAAATTTGAAATTGATTCTTGGATTAATATTAAAATTAAACAATTTTCGATTTTATAAAAGGTAACGATAACATTGTTATAGCAATAATTAAATTTTTGTTTTTCGCTTAAAATTTTGCTTTGTTTATCCGAATATGCAATTTTGTAGTTTTACAGATTCACAGTCCAACAAAATTAAACTTTTCTATTTTAACTGAAGAAGTCTCAACGGTCCTTCATAATTTAGACCTTATTGTGTAAGAATCCGTCGACAGATTTATCATATCAGATCTAGTTTTTTTTTATTTTCAATGGTTTATCAAAATTTTGAAGAAGCGATTTTGGCAACAAGAAAAAAAATCAAAAGTCAGACTGTCCAATTTAATCAATTTAAGTGTAAATTTACGATTTTCATCGATCTCTTCCCGCTGTTTAGTCTTGAATTATAAAATTTTACATGTTTTTTGAGACCAATTTTTGCGTTTTCGACAATTGTCACTGCAATCTTCTAAGCGATGTTGTTCTAACATTTAATGGCAATGTTTGTAAAGTAACATCGATTTTGAATGAATTTGAGGACTTTTTCAAAAAAAAAACTTTAGAAATACAGTATTTTTTTACAGCTGGTTTAACCTGAAATTTGACATTAAAGTTGCTATTTTTTCGAAAAGCTGATCTTAAAAAACCGATTACTGTTTCGTTATCAGAACACATCCAGAAAAACCTTTTTTGCATTTTTAGAAAAAAAGTACTGTTGCGCAATGTTATGAATCCATCTTTCCACTGACACTAAATTTAAAAAGTTTCGATCTCGTTTTCATTCCGAAAAATCTCAAAAATGCAAAATGCAAAATGTGAACTTATTTTGAACTTATTTTGGAATCATTTTAGTTAAAAATTTAAGTTCAATGTTGTAGGTAGGTATACAAAATGTATTTAAGGTTTCTCGCTCGACAGATATTTAAAATTAGAATTTTAGAAACTGCAGTCAAATTTAAAAAAAATATATTAAGTTCCAGTTTCAGAAAGACATAATTTTGAATTTTCAGAAGTTTTGACTAAGGAGTTCTTTCGATTGATTAAATTTCAATAAAAGTAAATCAATCGAAAGAACTAGTCAAAATCTATGAGAATCCAAAATTATATCTTTCTGAATTTCAATAATCGCGCACAAAAATTCAATTTAAATAGCTCAAAATGGAAGAATTGACCTCACTTTTCGCAGATTTGGATTAAAAATTCTATTGTTTAAAAGTTAAAAAAAGGGTTTTATCATAGACTTTTAGAACAATAATAAATATGGAAACGTATTATTATTAGACCTCAAAATCTACAAATTACGGAGTACCTAATTTGAAGTTTAATAAAAAAAATTAATTCTCTGGTTTTTCAGATGGACGACAGCATCTCCAACAGCAAAAACGAATCCCTCTGTCGAGTTTGCGGCGACAAAGCCTCCGGGAAACACTACGGAGTGGCAAGTTGCGACGGCTGCAGAGGATTTTTCAAACGGAGCATACGACGGTATGCTTCCCACATTCCCTATCAAATCTCTAATAATAAAACCACCATCTCCTTCTACAGCAATTTAGAATACGTTTGCAAAGAAAACGGCAGATGCATCGTGGATGTCACCCGAAGAAACCAATGTCAAGCTTGTCGCTTCAAGAAGTGTCTGCAAGTCAACATGAAGAGAGACGGTATGCAATTTAATATTTAAAGTTCTTATCACGTGAAAATTATTGTTGGCGTTTTATCGACGTATCGTGCTGAAGAGGAAAATGCGGCATTTAGATAGTAATTAAGTAAATCGTGGCCGATAAACCCCCGGAGCGGTAAAGCCAGAAGTCAGGATATAAAATATTCAACAACTCCCTTGTGTAATCATCATTACCGGGGGTTCTACAAGCCCATTCCGACCATGACATGACAATGGGACAACGTGTTTGGTTACAAAGTGCAGGTGGTTGTTCCCATGCCTTCAAACAGACACGTTTACCTTGGCTTTTTCTGACTTTAGCACTAATAGGCCTCAAAATATAATGTAAAAAAACTGCCTGCAAACGATTTTAGTTTATTCCCAAATTTTAAACTTTTCTCATTGTCTATTTAATTTCATTGTCATTTTGTTGTCAAAGGCTTTTTTTTTAATTTCTGAAGATTTCAATTCATTCATTATATTGTCAATATGGTGGATGCGCTGGTTTTGTCACTTCATGAAAAATGAAACCATTTTCTCCATAAACTAAAAGCGATAACTTTACACTTGAGATATTTTTCTGCTATCAACTCAAACAAAATAAATTGGAACCCCTCATGTCTCTATTAGCACGGGGGTCAATATTTATTTCACCCTGCGATTCCCTCGATCCATTTAGTTAACACTCCAACCACCAATAATTGATGCATCTATTCATTTTTCCACCCTCGATGGATCTTGATTATTAAATAAACAAAAAAACTTGCAGCAGTACAGCATGAAAGAGCACCCCGAACCACACAATCAACTTTGCATCAGTATCCCCTAAGTTTCGGTAACAGGTTGCGGGGACTTCACACTTCAGTTTTCTCGACTCTTCCGCTTCATCCTCCAGTTTTAGACAGTTCAATAAGTGGAGCGTCGTCAGTTGCTAGTCATTATTTTCATCAGAATTATATTTATCCAGGGATGTTGGGGAGTTTTCCGAAACCAACAGGACTGGTACCTGGAGCTCTTGGTAAATACACGTCTTTTTAGTTACAGGTTAAACAAATTGGTTTTTAGGGTTTTACAGTAAGGTGATGCCGCATCCGAGTATGATGAATCTTACGAGTAGAACTTCTCTGAAAGACGATGAAGTAACGAGTTCTGAAGAAGCAGCAAGAGATAGGGATAAATCTTTAGAAGAGAGCTCCGAAGACAATAAACCTAGTCTAGAGTTGCCTTTAATGAATGAACCTTGTAAACCGACCCTTCGACCTCTGGATATCCCCTGTCTGAACTTATTTCCGGCTGAGAATGTCTACGAGTCGGCTGCGAAACTCCTGTTTCTAGCCATTAAATGGGCAAGAAGTATTCCGTCATTTTTACAGCTCTCTTATCGTGATCAGTCGATTCTACTCGAAGAAAGTTGGAGCGAACTTTTTGTCCTAACAGCCGCACAATGGGCGTTCCCAGTTGATGAAGGTACTTGTTGTAATTTAAAGAAATAAAAATCTTAATCCGTCGTTACAGCTCTATTGGTTTCTAACGCTATAGCCCCAACTTCAAGACACGGAGCTTTAGAAGAGGACGCCAGGCGTCTAAGAGAAATAATCACGAGATTAACTCTGTTAAGGGTCGACCACACTGAACATGCTTGTCTTAAAGCTTTGGTGTTGTTTAAATCAGAAAGCCGTGGTCTTTGTGAACCTAGTCATGTTGAATTGTTACAAGACCAAACGCATGTCATGTTGCATGAATACTGCAGTCAGCGCCAAAGTTCGCATAAAGGCAGGTTTGGTAAACTTTTATTGACTCTGCCGGCTGTTCAAGCCGTCACAAGAAGAGGACTGGAAGAACTTATTTTTCGACAAACTGTGGGGGATGTTGCAATAGATCGATTATTGACAGATTTGGCGAAGACGACACATTGATTTGTATTAATTAGTACAAAAATATAACTGAATGTAATTATCGTTTTTCTTTGATTTTAATGGGACAATTAAAGTTATTAATGAGGAAGTTTATTGAGCTAAGGACACAAGAATAGTCAAAGAACAACCACGTGCTGATGTGATGTTGTGGAAATTTTTATTAAAATCATTTGATTGTAATTGTGTGTATGCTTAGAGAGATTAGATGAATATTTTATAGAAAAACGAAGATTATGTAAGATATAACAACATAAATTGCTAAAAGGATGAGCTCGTTTTGCTTAATGCAAAAGATGATGATTCACTTTTATATTTTTAGCTGTAATTAAATAATTACGGGAATGTTCCAAGTAAACAATTTTTAATTTATTGTATACTGAGTGCTTTAAAATGTTTTTCTGAGTAAATCATGAAATTACATTTTTTTAATAAAAATTAAATGATAAAAACAGTAGATGCCTTAACAAAAACTTAAAAAAAATGTTATTTCTGTTGAATTGTTTATTGTTTAACAACAATTTTATTTAATTAGTCTACAGGTTAGCTGATTTTATCTAAATTTGAACAAGGTGTTCATATTGTCAATGACATTAATTTTTTGGCACTGTTTTTAACACGTTTTCCTTGTGCTCATGAACAATTTCCGTTTGAAATTTTGGTTACTATATTTCTACAAAAAATGTGATTTTGTCGTAGATACTTCAAGTCCAAGTCCTTCATAAATGGATTATTGTCAATCAAATTTAATGTTATGTAATATTATAATTTTTTGTGACGAGTTCTTACTTTACACCTGAACCACTTACGTCAAGCTCACGAGTTCTTAATAAATATGTCCATTCGTGTTATTTTTTCCTCGACTTTAGCCAATTAGTTTGCACGACACAAAACTATTAAATTATCTTCATTGGTGTGATGGTTAGTGGGGATAATGGGAATAACAGTATAAAATGCGAAATTCATTTGAGAAAACAAACAAAACTCAAAAATGATTCAAAAAGGTGTAATCTTATTAGTAGTTCTCCTCTACACTGCTGTCTGGGCAGCACGAGTAAGTAAAATATTTTTTTGGGTATAATAATACTACTAAAAAAATCGCAGGTTAAATATCCAGAAGACCTGCAGAAACAGGTACAGCAGCTACATACTAGTTGCATTGAGAAAGAATCATTAACAGAAGGTTTGGCTTTATTCTATTTTATTCAAATTTGTAACATTTTTCTTTTAGAAATTTTCAAGACCTTCGATCTTCAGAAGAAGACGCCAGAGTTGCAGGTAAACTGTAATTCTAAAATACATTAGATAAGTGCTAACCTTTTCTTTGTTTCAGTGTTACCTCAAATGTCTCATCAGCTCCTTTAAATGGGTTTGTTGATCTCATAATATTCAATAAATTTTTACTCTTGGTGTGATTTTTAGATGGACGAAAATGAAGTTGTCCAGTACGATTTTATAAGAAAGAATATTCACGAGTCCATCAAAGACGTTACGCTTCCATATTTAGACAATTGTGGGAAAAAAGCAGGTAATTTGTTATGAGAGCAATTTTCTTGTCATTAGATAAACCTGTGGTTGATTTTCCAGTTGGAGATGGAAAATGCGAAAAATCTTACAATTTTTTCCACTGCATGAATCAAGCCGAACCTGAAGTGAGTACATTTTTAAATTTGTTTGAGTCAATAAATGATTGTGTTATGATTTTCAGAACTGGGTCCTTACGTAAGGCGGAATTACTGAAGAATGTGAAAAATTAAAATACTTAGAATTATTAGTATTTCTTACAATAAAATGAAATGTACTAATTAATTGTAAGATTTTTGAATAAAACTATCAAAAATATGGTCTGGGTGATAAATTGTAAAACTTTAAGAACAATAATAAAAAATTAAATAAATTTTAAATAAACTTCTGCTAAATTCTACGTTATAACTTATAACATTAATCAAATTTTTATGGTTTTGTTCTCACTTAACTTATTATCGTTTTGTATCCACTTGAGTTGAGGGCAATGTGATAGAATATTGCTATAACATATCATTAGTAATATAAAGAGTCAATCTGAATTTTTTTTAATCAATGCAAACTCATTTTTTGAACTGTGGAATTGCATTTTTTTAATGTCAACCTTCGTGCAAATAATACTATTGTTTATTCAATAATAATTCCAGTAATGGCTAGTGAAATATAGAACGAAGTTTTTCCATTTCCAAAGTACGAAAATTATTATTGCCAGTTTCAATAACAATTGTACATTTCTCGGTTATTCTATTTTGTTAAAATTAGTAGCAACATGCTATCTATTACTATAATTTTAAATTTAATTTTTGTAAATTTGTAATAAAACTAAGCAAATGCAAATTTATCTTTTCAACGCAAAATTACATTTTCCGTTCTACCTGTCTATTTAAAGAAACGTATACAGATATTTAATGAACTTATATAATAATTTTATTATAATTGAGCTTACACAGATGAGTAGCATGAGTTTTATCATTAAATGTAATTTCTTTGCGATTATACAGGATGTTTTCGAAATACATTACCAAACAAAACACGGTTATTGGTGAAGACAATCAGACTCCATTGACAAAAAATACTGTATGTAAAAGTCTTTTCGTTTTTGAGATAAAATTAATCAAAAATTTGGTCAAAATTTCCAGTTTGCCACTGAATTAAAGATTATAATCTTGATTGGGTAGGAACAAACCAAGGTTTGTTGTTTTAAATGGATATTTGCATCAGTGTTGTTCAGTGGCAAAAAAAGATCTTTTTTAATCGTTAGAAAAAAATTAAAAAACAGTCAATTTGATTTCTTAATGCTGCCAAAAGCCATGTTTAATTTTTGGTAGTGAATTTCAAAAACATCCTGTATTTATTTTAAAGCTACTTTTTAATTGCACTGCGCTCGTAAGAATAATAATTTATAAGTTTTTATAGTTGGTTTCTTTTATGTATAAGTTATTATGTCTTAACAGACAACTATAATTTATTAACAAAGTGACTAATTATGTACCTATTTTACATTATTTATATTTCTTTTATAAGTCTATTTAGCAACATCCTCAAACTCCTCCGAGTTGTTATGCAACCAATAAAACACACCACACAGATAAAATCGTGATTTTGGCTGTGTATTAGGTAGTCGACAAATACGGAGATTTTATCTTGCTCTTATCGTTTTAATATGCAAAAAATGTCTGCAAACTACCTAAAATGATGACGTGACCTAAAAGGTAACATATCTAATCAAGGAAAATAATAACGCATTACGTGCGTATTTACCAGGTATAAAAACTGAAAATGTTATCTTTTAGCCATGAACTGAAAAACTGCAAACCGAATATCGTCTATAAAATGAGTAAAATAAAATTGAACAAAATGAGAAAACTTTATTAAATCTACATTCAGAATACAGTAGGTACGCATAAAAATTATAATACACACTATCAGAACAAGCTTTAACTTAAGAAAGCAATTAATATCTAAAACATGATCAAAAGATTGATTTACTACTAAATTATTGATTTGGTATACATTAACATTACACATATTCTGACATTTGTTGAAGGAACAAACATGGACGTCCTAAAAATCAGCAGTTTGACTCGCACTTTTGATTAACCAAACAAATTTGTTATGAAATTACAGATCTGTCTTTATTAGTTATTATTTTATTACTATTAATAAGGCTCAGGGAGTTCCTAATTGCTTTTACAGTCAATCTTACACAAAGTGTGGTTACTTTGAATCACATTTATTTTGACGACACAGTTTACAGTACGAGTGTAATTATCAGGAAACATCAAATATGCTACTTATTAATTGATAATAAAGTTAACCACTCATACCAACAGGTCAAAGGAAATGTCATAGGCCGAAATGTGACTTCAACTTTTGGTTTCTACAGTATTTTACAGAAAAGTAACCCACGGGTTGAAATGAACAGAATACAGAACAAACAAGTCAGTGCAGTTACCGGCTGTATAAACATATGAATTGACAATGCTAGGCCTTATTTCTACATTATTCTAAAAGCTGTGGATTTAAAATATCGTGGGTCACTTTATCACTTATTGCCACTCGTACTCTAAGAGTAGTTCAATCAGTCAATTAGTCCTACAGCTCTATCTAATTGTATGAAATAAATTATTAATGATATCAGATACATGATATTTTATTTTATACATGAGTGAAAAACAGTCGGTTATTCGTATTGTACCTTAGAATTATCTGGATAGTCCTCCCAGTCATGATAAAACTCCAACAACATGCGTAAAAATAACATTAAAATTGCTCCAAACGTTTGGCCATCATAAAATGTGCAAAATTCTGGACGATCCAAATACTCTAGTCAAGTCAAGTAAGCACGAAAACGTAGAAATCGAGAAGTCTAAACAAATTATATCTAAAGAACACCATCACTAGCACTCTAGTCCCAAGCACTATCTTCTTCCTCGTCGTCGTCTGCGAACTCATTATAGTTGGGACTACTGTGCCCCATTTGACGGGATTTCTTCAGTGCTAATTGCGCTAGTTCTTCCGGGGTACGCTCCTTACGAAATTCGTAAACCAAAGGAAAAATGTATTCGATGGCGGCTTGTACGTCTGCCACACTCGGGGCTGCAAAAAATAATCACATAACATTATTATTGGCATGTCGAAATTCCGCGATTACTGTACAAATTCCCACGAAATTGAGAATATCTCTTTCGTAGTTGCGGACTCAAATGCATCTAGATTGCCTCAATTTCCTCAATTTCAACAATTCGTTACACAAAATCCCACTTTTAATGCAACAACAAACAAAAATTTGTTTATACTAATACATAATAAAACGGATCAACAACTAGTGCTAATTTCACAACAATCTTATATTTCTCAAGGTATGTTAATATTATTTTAATATATAAATCTTTGTTCACCTGTGTGGAACACTTATTTAATTCATCATTTTTCCGGATTAAACGATATGTACACTCCAAACTGATGGGTAAATCCGCGAACGCTAATGACGCATTCGATAAACTTGAAAGCACAACTACTAAATTAGATTAGTTTGTCGAATTAATGACTATTTTCACAAAGGATCGATAAAAAAGGGACCTGACTCATTAAAACTGGAGAACCCAAAATATCAAATTAACGGACTGGTATTGAATTCAGGAAAAACTCTAATCATATGCAGTCTCAAGGTGATCCTGGCCGGGAATTTTTTGTTTAGAAATGTTGGTCAACAACATGTTGAAGCACCACTGATATATTCATTTTGTGGAAACTTAAAATGGCTGCTGGTTCGACAATGTACAAACAAAAAAAAACATAAAATGTTTATTATCCAAAAAAATTGTTTAACCTGTACGGTCAACCATTTGTACGAGGAAAATTTTAACAATTTGTGTAAACAATGATTAATTTTTTTGTTTATTACACATACTCATTTATTTATCACTTAAACTTGACCTGTAGTTTTTTATTATCAAATTTACTTATTCATTCAATCTTGGTTGCATTTTTGTTAATCTCCTTGGTAAAGCTAGTCGCAATTCGGAGGTTTCACTGTAAAAAGCAGGTGTCTTTCTTTACGTTATAATTGTATTCACGGGTCGTTTGTATGAATCAGAGTTCATGTAATATTTCCTACGAACACGTGTATCACAGAATAACAAATCGATAACCAAATCCTTTGCACTGCAATGTGTTACAAAGATGACTCAAAAGCTATCTCTTATCAACATACGTGGTGGCAATTTATAATTTTGCTTGGTAAAGTAGCCAAATAAAGGAGCCCTATTCTTCGAATTTAGGAGGAATTCTAAAGAGATCAAAGAAATAACTGATTCTGCTCTATCCACGTTGTTCAATCAATACCGGTTCTACATTACTCTTCTATTTTCGAAGACTTCACTGAACACCTATTACATACAGGAGCTTTGATAACAAAGCCTTTGACGTTTCAAGTTCATAATGGGGTTCGTGTGTTGATGGCCAATTACCTTATGTTGAGCACACTAATTACTCTAGACTTAGGTTTGTAATGAACTACAAAACCTTACTTCATGCGAGTAATATTTTAATCATGCGAGATCAATTTTTTGAAGAGAATCTCAAATTGTAGAAAAGACTTCTACTTGGTAATGAATATTGATTTCGCTTTAATGCAACGAGGTGGAAACTAGAGATTTTCCCTGAAAAGTCTTCCACTCTATCACGAATAAATGGAAAGACAATGATGTTTACTTTGGTACTAAATTTTCGTCAATTAGAACACTTCTGTGATTTCACCTTGAGTCATGTCTCGGGTATTCAACGAGAAAGAAAATAACTGAAATGCACATAATCAAAACGTGTCGATCCGTTATCACTTGAAAGATTCTTCCTGAAATGATAATCCAGTCGAACAAAAACACGCTGACATAATTGTTTTAACGAGTTTTTTCCTAGTTTCAAGTCCAATTGACTAGAATTGACGATGTCACAGTCTAAACTGCGGTTATGACCTCAGGATATAAAATTTTCAATTAATTTATTGGTAAAATTCGGTAAAGTTTGGGTCACAGCGGACTCTCAGAATTTCAGTGACGTTATATGTAATTTGTTTTTGATTCATCCTCCACCCAACGGTGTTTTTGGTTTTACGTGTCAAAACAAGAATGTTATAGTTTTTAAGAACCCCATTATGGTGATGTTAATGCAGATTAATACATATTAAATAACACCTAATGTTTATTACATGATTAACAAACTTAGGCCAAGACATTTCAAAAAAAGTATTTAACAGTTACGAAAAAGAACAACAAAACTGTTCTAATTGTGCATCGCCATTTGCTAGTTTTCATACTCATTACAAATACAATTGAAAACATTTTGGGTCAAGGTTGGGTTTGATTTACTTATCAAGTTTTAAGCAGCCCTATAAAAAAGTAATGGATTTAGATGTGGCAATTCTCCTGGTCATCTAAATTTAGTCAGTTTTAGTTAAAAATACACAAAATTTAAGATTATAGTAACATTTAGTTATGTGACTGTGAATCAGTTGTTTGTTGGTGCACAAAGAAATGTTTTGACAAGTTGTCTTTTAACTTGATTACAACAATTTTTGAACTGTCGTTTTTCAATCTTTATGACTTGTAATGAACAGAAAAATCAACGTATGTACATTCAAACTTTGGTATCGAATTGTTTACATTGTTTACTCGGAAAATATTACTTTGAACAACAATTATATGCTTCCCGTTCACCTTCACGGGCTGAGGTGATATGGTGGAGTGTCATTAGGGTAAGAAGGAAGTCAACATCTTCATAATTCTGATACAGTAATGGCCAAAAAATGTTGGTCATCAAATTAGATATCAAGAAAATCGAAGTATAATCCAATCACAAAGAACTATGACATACATTGATCATAAACGACTTCATTTTTTACCACGTGTTATATAACTAATTATTGATGATTATGCTTAGTATAGCCCTATGAAACATTACGCAATCTAACACAATGGATGAATACTGCCTAATTTGAATCTAATGGCATTAAATGACAAAAACACTAGAGTCCAAGTGATGCTAACCATACTATTTTATTGATTACTTTTAAGAAACATGTGGAAACATAAAAACTATCAATAATTTATGAACTGACGTGGCCTCAACCTCAAAGTTTACATAAATAGGTTTTATCGCGTCCGTCAAATAAATACCGCAATTAGACATGTATATGTAATAATAAGAATTACCTGTAACAGTAACGCTGCCTGTTGAGAATATCTTTAAAGTGGCTTTGGGATTTGTTAGTTTGTACGTCACGCCAGGATGCAATTCAGGTTCATAACTGCAAATAAAAACCTTAGAAAAAAACCTAAGAACGGTAAGAATCCTTACTCTGCCTCTTTATGCCTCTCTGAGAACGAATTGATCTTGATAGCAAAAGGCATAGAACACGTGCCCAGAACATTGACTACCCTATAGTTGTTAAACCGCACCTTAAACCCTAGTTTTTGCAAGCATCGTGCAAACCTCCGCGCCGCGATTTTCGCTTGAACCTCGCTGGTGGCGCCGGTGCACGTGATCTTCCCCGAAGACCAAATACTAGCTGTCGTGTAGGGCCGTCGCAGTTTCATCGTTATCTTGCCATTTTCTTTGCGGTATTCCACGTTGATACCGTTCAAAGCGATCTCACGTAAGTTCAAGTGGCACCGAACACTGAAACTGCACACCACGTTGTTTATCATGATGTCTATCTCGGGCTCTTCGGCCGCACTGTCACTGGGCACAAGAGAAGGTTCCTCGACTGGGGCACATACTTCTTCACACACTTGATCTACATTGCCGTAGCCATTGAGGGGTTGGTGGACTAGTCCGTTGCCGTTTGAGAGTCCTTTTAGGCTGTTTTTCTGGACAGCCGTGGCCATCATACTGGCCCTTCGATGACTCCTGAAACAACAGTTTTTCAGAGACCGTTTACCTTACCCGCATCGTGTGCTAGTGAACCCCAATTCAAAGATTTATTGCTTCCCTAGTTTGTTAATAAGGACAAAGTGCTAAATTAATTACTTGCATGTCATGCAACAAAAATATCTGACAGAACGAGGGGTGTTCCCTGTGTGTTTCTAGAACAACGAAAACATGCTCTCCTGACTTTGGTGTCGTGTAACCCACGAAAAAGCAGTGAAAAACTACAAGATTCATCAAAATGCACCACGAGTTTGCATCTTGGAACACACAGGAAGGAAGTCCTTAAATGTACAATTTGTCTAAATTCTACAAACGACTGAATTCACGCTTATCTTACCTATAAACACTTTGTATAAGTTATACAAGTTTTAAATTTCGACGATTTGGTCCCTTTTGCACGATTTTTGACGTAAATCTTATTTAATGAAATTCTTGCCATTGTGCGAAGCCATGATACACTCACTACAGACAAAATCGCACTGACGGGAACGGCGCTGCTAGTTTTTAACTTTCAGACAAACTCGTTTTATTATCACAAGAGGGCGCTGAAATTATTTAAATTTAATAACTTAATTAATTAAAACAAACACTCTGTAAATTTTAAAAACTTTCAACAAGTCCTAATAATAAAAAGGAATAAAGAATTATGTTTGTTTTAATTTTATTTCAGCACAATACAAAAAAAATATTACAGGTAAAAAAATCAATTTTTACAAAAAGGTGTGCGTCTCGGCTATGTCAATCACCTCAAATTTAAAAATAAAGGCGGTAACTCAAAAAATTAGATAAAGGTGTAATTCTTTGTGTACAGTTCCACGAGACTGATGGATTGTAAAGATAACCGTTTAAAAAAGCAGGCCGATTTTTATACGTTAACTGATTAGTTAAAAGTAGTAATTCATTATGTTAAACGAGTCTCGCCCTTTTGTTGATTTTGTGCCATCATCGGTTTTATTTTTGGTTTTACATAAACGCGTTATCAGCTTAGCAATGTTATTAACAATTTATGGCATAAATGCAAGTTGCGCAATTTCAATTTTTCTATAACTATTTTAAAACCATATAAATATCTGGTAAACGTACCTATGTATTTACTTTTGAAATACTATAAGCACCCAAAAACCCCCACAGAGGAACATCTTATTCTCTCCGGGGGTGTGAATATAATCTTGCACAATTTGTTTCATCGACTTGAGTCATATGGCAATTAAATTATGCATCTGTTACACAGCCTGTGTTGTTGACAGAATGTCTCGTACAGTTGTAAGCACTGAATTTCGGGGATTGATGCAGTCCTTTTGGCTACTATTACCTTTTGTCATTTTTTTCAAAATTATTCTAAAAGACAAAGACAATATTGATAATAAATTTTAAACAATGACATTTTTTTTAATATTTCACAATTTTCTAGTGAGTTTGGAATACATAGTTGGTAACACACACCACAACTTGACTCAATTTTTCGAAAACAATAATTCGAAGGTGGCTATGTCAATCCTAGAGAGTGCGTTTTTTTGAAGTGGCGTGTTTATATTTAATTTTCGGAAATTAATGTTTGTGATGCCGTTTGATCAAAATTCACCGGAAAACCCTTCAGGACTAGAAACTAGTGCTAATTTGCTTTCGTTTGATGTACCGGCACAGAATTTTTAGCAACTTTATCGAAAATTTACTATAACCTTATTATTTTCGGTTTGAGGGGTTTATCGGCGAAATTCAATCAATTATGAGTGGAAAAACAAACAGTGATTGGAGTTTTCTACGAAACTGTTTTTATTTCTCTATTGCATCTTGAGCGTTTTTGGTAGTGACGTCAGAATCCACCAATCAGAACTTTTGAAAAGACAGTCATAGCGTGCTGTGGGAATTCCAGAAAGGTTCTTGGTCGGGAGGAATCAGCAAAATATTTGGATAAAGGGGTAAGTACCTAATAGTTTGAGCATTACATTTTTTGAACTGAAATACTTTGGAATACAGGCCAATCGGCTTTCTAGCAATACATTTTTTCTGACTAGTCAAAATTAGCAAATACTTGATTATGAATTCACCCGTAAAATCTACCAAAATTTGCTATTTCAGCATGTCTGATATTTTTCCTACACTTGAATGATCACGAAGTGCAAATTCTACTTTATATAAGAGAGTGCTGAACCCTTACGATACCTAAACACCGTACTAAATGCACCTGATGCCGACTTGAACCGTTACGACACGATTCGTTAAATTTCTATTTTTTGTTATAATCTTTTTGTTCTTAAACAATCGTTTTATCAAAGAGCATACATAATGTTAGCAATTATAACTGATAAAAAAATTTAATTGCATTGTAGTGTTGCAACAACAACCCTTTTATAAAAAGATTCCTAGGTGAAGAGCTATTTTAAGCTCTATTGTGCATTATAAAAATCAATAAATCTAGGGAAACATAGCAACGTAACTTTACAATATTTGCGTTAACAAATATAACACATTCTTTTGAGGCGGGAGAATTTAACAGCTTGGGTCTGTTACGGAGACTGATTCTCTTTTTTAAATGAGATAATATACTAATCGGTTTCATAGAAAAAGCAGTATACACAACACTTGCATTTTGCTTTAGGCATCACTACGGTATTAGTAACCATAAATAAATAGAATGGCAGTTGTCACTTAATGACATGAGCACTTTCGTAACGACAGCAGTACTTCTACAAATTTTTTATTTTACTGTTTCGTTCTGTAAAAACCAAGAAGATTTAACACTAGGTACGCCTTACCAATTTCATCTCAAAATTCAAACCTGAAAATTTTAGACTTGAGTCATGATTGTCAAAAAAATTACTCCACAAGCGTTCATCTGCCTTTTGGAGCCGGAATAACAGACGCGCGAGTTCTTACATTACGTTCCATTAGTACATTAGAACGGTCTTGTTCTATCTTAGTTTCAGGTCCACCTTTTCACCAATGTCAAGATAAATGCATGACGGTGTTTGTTATAGAGCTTTTCAGTTACGAAGCATTCAGTGCTATGAATGGGGGGCTAACTTTCGTGAGCTTTGATTTCTTGCGTCATAAATCTAAAGCGAGTTTTTAGAATTCTGATCGGGGTAAAATTGAAACTATTGGTGCATTCGACTCGGGGAAAATACCACAGTATCAATTGACGACATATCTGGTGTTCAATGAAACGACTGTTATCGATATTAATTTTACCAATTTTTCTGGAACGATCAAAATTACGGCCACATCTGCCAGAAGTGCGTTGATTTTCTCCAATTGTTTTTCCTAAGTGTCCATTACAGGTGTCAGCGACTACGGAAACTGCACTTCAACCGAAGTCTATTGCATTTTCGATGGTCATGTGTTCTGTATCAACAAACTTCTAGAATGTGACGGAAATTTAAATTGCGGCACTCCGAATCGTTATGACGAGTACTACTGCCATTGTAATACCCATCCCGAATCTTTCAAGTATCTCAGTTTTCGTTTTTAGACAATTACGATCCTGATAACTTGTTATTCTCAATCATATACGGCACATTTTTGATAGCGGTACTTCTCTTTTTCTTCGTGCAGCTTTTACGACTGTACATACCAACGGTGGCCAAACATTTCTTCGTCTTTACTGAAGACCAGGATTACAACTTCGTGCTAACTTCTCAGATGTTGCCACCAATCAAAATCTATAAAGACTCCGATGAAAGTGAAACAGAAAGAATTGCAAGATCTACAGAAATACATGTTTATTAAGAATGTGTGTTCATAAGTTCATAGAGTTCTTGACCACTTAATCAACGAAAATCTGAAATTATAACTTTTAGCGCTAATTTTGATTTTATTGCTAATTACCTCCGCGTCCATGGTGTGAAATAATTAATTTCCATTTAAGCGATGAACTAGATCCGCTCACTTCTCCGATTTCACCTCTGCCAAATGCGTTCAGGTACAATTCAGGAGAAGGGGACTTTGTCTTTCTTTCATGATAGTAATGGTCATTGTTATGGAGAAACTACAAGGAAAATCACCAAGTGATTGTGGAATCACGAAGAAATCAAACTTACCACACTATCAGCTCGTGGATCACCTGCTGCTACTAAAGACTTTTCACAGCTAATTTCGTACCGCAAGAAGATCGCAGAGTTGTCTTGAAAGCATGGAGTGTCTTCGGAAGAATTCTTGAAGATAAGCTCCAACTTCTTCTTAGTCATGGAATTATCACCAATGGCGTCTTCAGTACAACTATCAGTTTTGTTATCTTGCCGATTGAACTGATTCATTTTCTGACAAATATCAGCGAGACTATCGTGCGCGGTACAGTTAGTAGGAGCACTTCTGCATTTGGTCGGAAAGTCCGCACGTGCCCTTGGAAGTGGTGTTTTCCTTCGAGGGGAGTGGGTGGTGTCCAAAAACACGGTCTCAACACTACTGCTGGAAAAACACACGTTTAGATCGTCGTTGTTTTGGGGTATAGGTCTGGTTTGGTTGTTGACTGCTTCTGCGTTTTCGTTCAAAATTTGGTTTCTTTTTATCGCCAAGTACTTGCCAAGAATTGTCTTTACCAACTGATCCTTTTTTATTCTGTCGATTTCTTTATTAGGATCGATGGCTGGTGGTTTAATAGGTTTTTCGATTTTTTCAATGAAAGCTTTCGAGATGTAGGCATTTTTCGGAGAGATTTGGTCTAATTCTAGTTCCGGTCTTAAAAGACCAAAGGAAGAGGAGGAGGAATGTATAAACCGTTCATGTGTTGTGGTCAATTTTGGCGAGGGTCGACAGAAGTTTCTTTCAGCGACGTCGTCTTCAGTTTCTGTATTTTTTAAAATGCATTGGATGCATTGGTGGAGGACACCGGGTTTAGTTTTGGGCTTATTTTTATGTTTTACTTTTCTTCGGTCCATTTCATGTTCAATTTTGAAACAGATTTTTCGGACAACTGATTTTTGTCAGTAGTGACAGATATAAAATCTTTAATTTCTTTAATTTTTTAGTATTAATTTTTCTCCAGTAATCTGAGCTCGTGACTTGTTCTCCCTACAAAATTTCAAATATTTTTTTTAAATTTCTGCTATAAAAGTCCTCATCGAATTTAAATTTTTCCGCCTTTACTCCGTCTGCAAGAGCTGTCAAAAACACAAACAAACCAAAAATCCCCTAATGTCAAGACCATTCTCTCGGCTAAAAGTTTCCGGAATTATGTATTTGTGATAGAAATACCCCAATTAATAAGAATTTTCCCAACTGTCTGATGCTTTGGAATGTAAATTCGAACAATGTTTGGTTTAGCGTTAATAACAGTATTGTCAATTTTACCCCTGTCAGCTTTAACCTCAAAATCGGACCGATTTTCGGAAGAACTCTTCATAAAACCTTTGTATAGTGACCACTTATACGTTCACTTCCAGTTTGCAACAAGATGGGACACCAGTCCAGATCAGGAGTCTTGTATGTTCGTGATGATATTGAGGTTATATTTATTATTCTAACGTACGTTTTAGTTCGCCACACTCACATTTTCCCAAGGGCACTGGGTGAGATAGTAGCACGTTATAATGTACAAGAACTGCACGTTAGTTTGACTGGCGGCTTGTGGCGGTATGAGACGTGGGGGTACCCAATACTAGATGCAGGCCCTGGAGCTGAAGTATGGGCTTGGTTTAAAGACAACACAAAAGATGTAGATAAAAACTGGAAAGAACTAGCAAGTTCATTATCTGGACTACTCTGCGCTAGTTTAAACTTTGTAGACAAAGCCAACAGTGTGAGTCCTGAGTACACTTTCAAGCCCAAAGGAGCATTTTCTAGTCCTAGCGTAAATTCAAGCTTTGTTCGGTCAGCTGACACTTAATTTATCGAGATTTTACTTATAAGGACGTTGCAGGTATTCAAGCCTCCCACGTGAGATCGTGTGTACAGAAAACTTGACCCCTTGGAAGAAGTTACTGCCATGTGAAGCAAAAAGTGGCTTAGCATCATTGCTCAATTCAGGTTACATCCACAATACCCGCTACCATTCCGTGGCTATTCATATGCGGCCCGTGTGCCGCGATAGTTCTTGCGTGTCCACGTCGTTAGAACTCCAACAGTCTGTTTCTCTAGTTTACGATTATTTGATACTGGGGACGAAAAACTGGTCTTTTAGGAAGTTGTTTGGGCAAGGTTTGATGGGGCGTTGTCCCTTGGCTGAATCCAGCACAATTTTCGTCGATACCACCAGTAATACAAGTGTTCCATTTCAATTAATACCAAGTCCGGATGAATACATCACTTCAGTGCGTGGAGGACACGTTAATACCTTTGCTAAATATGATGTGAAAACGTACGCGATGAGTCTTAACGCTAATTTTATAGGAAAAGAAAGCGTTCTTCTAAATTCACCTCCTGCGATCCACGCCAATCAGTATATTACTGGCTATGGGCAGGAACGAGGAGGTATTGTGACGAAAATCTATAACAACCATTGGGGTAGTTTGGATGTTGTCGTTCTTCAAAATATCCCCTGGTACGTGCCTATTTACCTTCACACTCTTAAAGTGGATGTAAATGGTAACAGGGTGGAACCTGCACGAATTCGTTACATTCCAGGTCGCCAAAGAGAGCGCCCTTATCACTTAGAAATCTTGCTTCGATTGCCTTCGCGCTCCGTTACTGCAATTTCAGTAGACTTCGATTATGTGTTTTTAAAATGGCAAGAATATCCTCCTGACGCTAACCACGGCTTCTACATCGGTTCAGCTATTGTTTCTGTCAACTTACCACTAGCTAGAAATTTCACGGGACTCCCACAAGACGGAGCAACTATAGCCGATAGTTTTAACGCTTCAAGAAGTGGGTATTTGGTTCAAGTGCGGACCGAAAATATGGTCATCACACTTCCAACGCCCGATTTTAGTATGCCTTATAACGTAATTTGCTTAGCGTGTACGGTAGTCGCGTTAGCCTTTGGACCTTTGCATAATATAACTACGAAACGATTGATTTTAACTGTTAAAGACAATGAAAAACTGATCGTCAAGTTGAAAAACAAGATAGTTAGAGCGTGGACCGGTAGGAAAACTGCAGAGTGAAGTAAAACAAAGTGTTCAGTAGTTGTGAAGTTTTATTAGTGTTTTTTTTTCACATCCAAAGACTAGTTTTTGTAAAATAAAAGGCACAACAGTAAAGTAGTTTTTCTTACATACCTACCTTTAACTACAAAATTCTGAGCTGTGTGACTAGTAGTGTTAGTAACACATTTTATTGCGTTTCGCAATTGTAAGTCGTTAAATGAAAACAAATTATACAAAACGCGTTATTTTGTAAATATGTTCTAGGTATACCTGGTGAGTCAGTTTTCTGAATTAGTTTATTACTTTACATGGAGGATTCTAGTGTTATAGTTCTTGACTCACCCTGTATACTGCACACGGTGTGGGTCTTGCCACAATTACGTATTTTAACATCACCATATTTACTCTGTTGGCAAGAGCCACGTCATTCCCTGATTCCCCAACCCCACGTGATCACAATATTTACATAACATTTGTCTATCAGTTTAGAATTACTTAAAACTAAAAATGGCAAAAATGGCAATGAAGAAACTCAACCAACTAAAATGTAAATAGTTTCCTCTACTCTTGCTTTCCCCAGCTTCGCCATCCGCAATCTGTTTATTAGCTTCCGACGTGCAAACATCCCCACAATCTTCATCTTCGCAAATATCACAAAGAGTGGAAGTCCTTCCTCTATAAAACAATCGTGCTCGTTTCGCTGCAAGATCATCGATTAAGAATGAATAAGTCATTTTTCATTTCTCTACTTACAACTGTCGTAATAATCGTAAATTACCACCGCTACTGGTTTTTGTTTCGCAACTTTATGGGTGCGGAACGCTGAAATGGTCGGACAATATTCACCAAGACTTGTAACGTTGTTAAAGTAGAGAACAATTTTCGTGTTGGAATTTTTTATTTCTACTTTTTGTACGTTTTGGGATACTTCCAAACTTGGTAACGAGTCGATGTCTGCAGTGAAACCGGAAGGCAAATTGACTTCCATTACTGCCATGTTGCTGATGGGACTTTCGCTGAGATTGCGGCTAACGAAACTAAACAAAAAGTGAAATATTCAATTCTTACTTTGTACTTACCCAGTGCATATCGAAATTTGAAGGTGGTCCTTGTTGGAGTTTTTATCTACTTGAGGATCTAGAGTGAACATAGGCCAAGGTCCTGTCACATTCATGTTGTATTGGTACGCCACTCGCAGTACCGCTAGACCTCGTCCTTGTGCTGTTACGTTAACCTCGCGCGAAGTTTTCGGCAGTTGCAGCCGTTGCACAATCATCGCGTTGTTGGTGTTAACGTTAAAGTTGTGTAACTGATCCTTTCCGTAGGACAGCTCAACTTGCATGTTGATATTGCTTGCCAGCTTCATCACGAGTTTGTAAATTGCGTACATTCCAACGCTGGTATCTTGCGAAGATGTGAATCCTCCTAAATTATTTTGTTGATCTAGCAGCCAGTTTAAAACTGGGATAGCATCTTCAAAGTAATTTGCCTCGAGGAAGGTCAGTAAACCATAGGCTGACGTTTCTATGTCAATAGATCTGGGGAGTTTGGTCCAAGGATTCTTTGTTTCGTCGCTTGGAACGTCTTTAGACCACCATTTCCGGTCATCTTTGGTTCTAGCTCGCCCATCGAGGACATTAAACGCACTTTGTTTGGAAGGATGTCGGGTGAGTTGGAGGACGTAGCTGCAGAGAGCGATGGTGTAGGTAGACTCTTCTTCACCGATGTATCGAGCAATGTAATCGAGACCTTTGTTAAGGGTGTTGGTGTAGATTGAGTCATATCTCTGGAAAAACTGTTTAACTTTGTCTTTAATTAGTGAAGATTTACCTGGTTTTCGATGAAAGCAAGAAGAGTAAACGCAGTAAGAGCAAGACTGTTACCGTCTCGACTTTGCAGCTCTTCATAAATTATCGCTCCGGTCTCCACAAAACTACCATTTCTTGCTTGGCTGTTCGATAACCACTCCAAACACCCTTCGATGATCTTATCGTCGACATAAATATGCCCTTTGGCTTGTTTCAACGTGATAGCAGCATATGCGGTTAACCTGTAAAGTTAACAAAAATAAACGAACAAGATCTCCCATCAACTTACCAGATGCTGCCATTTTCATCTCTGCTTCCAAAAGCACTGAACGAGCCGTCATAACGTTTGAAGCTCAGTTCTTGTTGATATCCTTTCTCTAGTAGCTCCACGGCTTCATTTTGAATCGTTGGCGTCAGTTGCCGCGTCGAACGTAAATATTGGAGGATAATTATGTTTGGTAGAAGGTGGATCATGTTTTGTTCTCCACAACCTGTTGGAATTCTTATTAGGTTTTCTAAGTTGACCATGGAGGGTCCTAGAAGATCGCCAACTGCGGAAACTTCAATTTTTTCAGATCCGCTCACCAGGTTTGCCGGAAGGGTAAAATTTAGTGTTTTCTTGTAGTTTCGGGTGTTTCGTAAGTCGATCAGAAGGGTTTTAGTGTAGTATTCGGTTTCACCTTCAGCCTGTAACAGAAAATTAGAAGAAGCCTAGCGTTGTTGAAGAGACTTACTGTGACTAGAAGGTGCTTGATGGCAACATCCTGATTCTTTGGACTGTTTGCGGTGACTTTAATCTCAACCGAATCCGGTTTTTCAAGCCTTATCATGAACGAAATCGAAGCACCACTGTTCTTTTTAACACTGATTTTCTTCCGACGATACAGCTCAATTTCTGCAACTCACGTTATATTTTCGAAAATCAAAAACCACATCTTACTTTTCGTAGAATTTATGCTGTTAGAAACCTCAGCAAACTCAAACTTCTGTTCGGGGTTATGAAGGGTGACCTCAGCAACCAAGTCTTTGTCTAAATGGTTGTAAACTACAACAGGAACAGCTAAAATCTCACCACGCTGCACTGAGTAGGGTAAATCCAAAGAAACCACGAAACTTTTGGATACTTTAACTTTCTTGGGAGTTGTGCTCAAACCTAACCCATGAATGGGATCTAAAGAGAACCCTGTAAACACCCATGTGTTGAGGCTACTTGGTACTTTGCGTCGAATCGACGTTTTTCCTTCATATCCGGAAGAAAAATTGGTAAACAACCAAGTATCTGCAATTTCGTCGGTGAGGTAGACTTTAGGTTTGTTCCACACTGGTTTTGGGATTCTGCTGAAAGCGTAAGGACCTGCTAAAGGCGGTCTAGTTACCGAATGAAGAGGTAGACCAAAACCTCTATCGGGTTTAACAGTGCTGGTTCCATAGAAAACAGGACGCAAGTAAATGTCTTCCACTGAAAAACGTGTCTTTAGTTTTGTGGAAAACCTTGGAGGGAAACAATACATGTAGGTTGATGTCTGTCGACGTGGGAGTTGGTCAAAAGATCTGCTCCGGAGTTCTGGAAAAGTTGCCTAGTTAAAAACACTCTGAAAAATTAACACTTACGTAAATGGCACTATGAGGATTTGCTGCTCCCGGTTTCCAGAAGAAGTGGTACTTCGAATCTTGCATTACTAAAGAATAGGGCGATTGTTGCGCGACATCGTACTTCTTTAATTCATCCGCAACTTGACCGTGAGTTATATCAAAGCCTGAGCGTAGATGAACCGCGTTTTGATCAATCGCTGTGAGCGCAACGAAGGAGTTTGGTTGAGTTCTTATTGTAACATCTACATCCATGTTTGGTAGAGTTTCCACCGAGTTCACTTGAACCTCCATCTGTAAATACAACTTCAGAACTGATTAGAGACACTACTAACGAACTTACAAAATTCTGTAAGAGACCATCGATTTCAACATCAAGCGCATCACCGATTAGTTCTCCATCTTCTCGAACGTAAGACACCAGGAGATGAGCAACCGGTACCATGGCTCGAGTCGCTGTAAAATGGAAGCGATATTCGTGTTTGTTGTCGACTTGGAACGTGTTTGCGTTGAGGACATCGCCTCGTCCTAAGAGAACGTAACTGATGTATTTTAGAGGCTCGGTACAGTTGACGAGGACCTCCACGTCTAGATTTACAATGGGTCTCTCGGTTTCGAGAGTGACTTGGAGGTAAGTGTTGCTGTACGACACCGCGGCAGGGATTGGTGAAATTCTTTCTTTGAGACCTTGGTACTCGGCCTGAAATACACCATGAGGATATGGACACAAATTATGAAGTAGTACCTCGATTCTGAGGGCGGTAGTGTTAGTGACGTTAGTCGGAGTGTAGTACTCGAGCTTCACAATTCCATTCCTGTCTAATTTATGTTTTTCCACCACGTAGATCTCGTCAACTCGCGAGTACCCATACCGTACCGTGACTTGCTGTCCGGATTTTATGGGAGTACCATCATGGTTGGAAACTTTGACCTACAACTCTTGGTTAAACTACGAGCTTGACAATGAAAAGATCTTACATAAGCGGTGTATTTAAGCCCGGGCTTAAAATAGTCAGCAGTTTTGATGAGGTCCATTTTATAGTCGTATTTGTGTAAATGAACTTCAACTGAGTTGTTTTGGCGGCGTCCTGTTGAAGCTTCTTCAACAGCGACATCCACCATGACAATTCTTTCGTATTCATCACTTAGTTTCAATTCTTTATCAATATCGAACTGAACGGTAGAAGAGCCTTCGATGGGTACAACTTTGCGGATGGGATTTTGGAAAATCGGTTGGATGACTCCGGAGAAAATTGTCGGGTAGACGGTAATCGTGGCTTCTCCTTTGACTTTTTTGCCGTAAATATACCTAAAATAATGTAACGATTGGGGTGCGGTAAAAGGAGTGTTACGTACTGTGTTTGCACGTTAACAGTCAACGTATTTTCTTTAAACGTCAGATGTTTGGGGGCTTGAATATTGACCATGAATTTTGGCATAATATATTCAGCGACTTCCACTGATTTGCTAAACGTTTGTCCGTGGACCGTGACGGAAATATTCCAATTGCCGAGAACCGGACTTTCGCTTAGTTTTATTTCTCCTGTGAAGACTCCTCGAAGGGCTTGAACTCGTTTCCATTCTTTAACTCTGTTTCCTTCACCATCCTAATTGGAAAACTTTTAGTAATTTGAAGAAACCAGAACTAAATACTAACAGTGACGAAAATATGTAACAGTTCATTCCGAACTTCCGCCGCCGGTTTGAGATGCGCATTTAGCACCACGGCCCTAAAGAGAATTGTCGTTCCAGGCTTATAAACGCCACGATCAGTCTGTACAAAAACTGAGTAACTCTTTTCCAAGAACTCCACGGGATAGTCGGAATAAAAATCCACTCCGCCTTTTCCCGAAACGACTAACTTGTAATCCGCATAGTCGACGTCGCCCACTTCCAGTCTACATATTCTGGAAGTATAAGGTTGAACCTCGACTCTGTCTTCACTGCTGTAGATGGTGCCATTGAGGGAAACACCTTGAAGAACCGCTCTGACTGTCGTCGGTTCTGACGTTTGTTGCACAGAAACAGCAACATGGTATTCGCTGTTGGGGCGGACGACTCTTGGCCCAACGACCTTGTAAAACCTACACATTACCAAAAATTATTTGTGGGCAAAATATTTGGACAGTCAAAGTTACATTGTACAATTCACGAAGACGCAACTTTCTAATAAATGGTGTAGTCTGGTAAATTAATAGGAGAAAGTATGAACCAGTTTGTTTCCTGAAATTCAGGAATTTGCAAGTAACATTTGGTGTAACACATTGTTAAGTAATTAACAATTATGCGTGGAATTAAAAAAGTGGAAATGTATTGCAGGTCATGCGGTAACTTTCACGTTGTGAGAATTCGGCTCATTAAGCGAACTTTGCAGGTGTGACGGTGCTGGTTCCTGTTTTTGATATGTTAAGGCGATAATTGAACACTCGAAAAACCTGCTATAATTTAAGAATTAATCATTAAATTGTTTTGTCACATTTTTTTCTGTTGGTTTACAGCCCGACGAAAAACCTATAATTACAACAAATTATATCTTTAAGTTTTATTTATATGTTAATGATAACCTTTCGGTAATATAAATTTAAGCTTTTAGCATGTCGGCGATTATTGGCATTCTAAAACCATGTCATTAAACCCAACAAAAAATGAAAATCGGAAGAAACATAATTTAATGCAGCGCTGTTCAAAATTGAGTTTCTCTCCATTAGGGACGTTTCTATTTTTTTCAAATGTCAATAAAACCAGATCTTGGAAAACAGTTTTGTTTGAATATTTATTCGACAGGTTCTTTGTGCACATAGTAAGTAAGTACGTGGGCTTCAGGATTTCGCTCACGCACTTTTTACATCACATGTGACACATAAGGAAAGTGAAACTGTTCTTAGTTGAGCACGGGAAATCTTTTCTCTCATCATATATCCATATAAAGTAAAACGGTTTCGAAAAGAATGGGTGAATGGCTCATATGAAATGGTTTTAATTGATTTCTGCTCGAGCTTATTTCAGTAATTTGTTTATATTGCATTGTGCAACAACCTTGTATAGGCAATGACTTTTTCACCATGTACAGAATAACAATAAAGAGATAATCCTTGAAGGAGACAAATGACAATGTCATACAACAGTTGAATAGTTACTACCGAAATGGAAATTATTTTAGTTTCTCTAAATAAGCGTGGTATTGTTTACTATTTACATTCTTGAGAAATATAAGTAAACCGCAAAATGTGAGGTCAAATGAAAAAAGTCCACACTAAAACTTGAAAGTTTGCATATTTTTTAATCTCTCTCGACCTTGCAAACTTGGATTTGATTAGAAGTAACACTTGGCACTTTTGCCGAATTCAGTAGTGACATCATCGTTCAAACGGTATTTTTATCTACTCCTAAAAATTGCTGATGACTAAAATTCCTTACCCCTGGCATATCACACTTGTTATCAAAAAACTAAAAGTCACAAACTTCAACATCACTGAATTTTTGGGTCAGTACACCGAATCACTTTTCATTTTTTTAGTCCTTTTTTCACAAGTTTTAATCCTATTGTTTTTCGTCACGTAATTCAGTACCTTTCTAAGGGTAAACTTGCAGTTGTTCGTGTTAAAGAACCGCGAACTGCACACTACAAAGTTGATTCATCGTGTGGCCCCCAGCGCCCACCTTACTCTAGTCTCCTGCTGACCAATCTCCATTTCCTGCGAACCTCGTGGCTGAAACCGAACGGTCTTGGCATTGCTTTGTTTATTTTATGACGTCTACTTTGCAGTTGCACTTTTTACTTAGTTGCTGTCATCACTGCGCGTTGAAGTCTCCATGACTTACATTTCCTTTTATAGTAAACGTTTTTTCACCTGTTTGGAATTTTTCATTGTGACTATTATTGTCAATAAACGAAATATAAAAACTAGGTTGTGTTGTGGAAAGAATGAAAGAGTAATTTCTTTTGTGCATTCATGTCTTTAAGATTATCTTCCATTCTTCTATTTGCAAAACAATGCGCAACATTTCATCTCATGATAGTTGTCTGTTTAGACGATTGTATTTACAGGTCGAGCTGCTTTCTGTTTACAAGAAAGGACTTACTAAATGATAGTTCAAATTTGAACTAGCGTACGTTACGTAGTCGCAACACAGAGGTGGATTTATTCTGTTTCAAAACAAAATTCGAAAAACTTTTTTATGTTGCAGTGAAAAAGCAAATTGTGATGAATAAAGATGTCATTAGTTAATTGGCTTCTAGGCACACGTATTCATTCCCAAGCCTTTTCATTGTATTCGGAATTTGTTTGACCTTGCTGACCGCGAAAATTCGAAGAAGTTATTACATGACACTTAATTAGGTAAACTGTAATTACTACTGTATTTTCGAATATCCGGTTCGTGTTTTTAGATTGTTTCTATATACCAAGTAATGAGATCTTGGTGCATTTAGGTCATTGTAGATAAAAATGTGCTGTTATTATGATTCAGTGTTTTGTATCACTTACTATTTTCAAAGTGCAAGGACAACTGACTTACCTTTGAATTCATTATGTAAATTAATTATTATTGTTTATAATTTCTTATAATTAATTAAGCGTAGACACGTTTCTGTATTTTTTGTCGAGAATAGATTTCGCAAAAGTCGTATTTTTTCAAAATTTAAAAATATTCATACACTTACCGGAATATTTTTGATAATTGTTTCAAGGCAACCAACAATGCATGTAAAACGCAGCTTTCTAAGCTTGAAATCGAGTACCTCAAATTCGCCAGTGTTGTTGCGTTTATGAACGGTTTCGGTGGTTATTTAAATGTTCGACAAATAGGCACATCACCTACATAAAAAACGCAATTTTCGCGAAAATTCTATGGCCAAACTTTTGATATCGACATCTCGCTTATTTTTTAGAGTAAACTTAAGTTATTATACATCAGTCTAGGCAGAATTTTACGCAGATTTCAAATCTGGGATTTAAATTCAGATCCGACAGCAGATAACTGAGTTATGGCGGATCAAAGTTTCGAAAAGTTGATTTTCATTTTTTCTCATTTTTCGTAATTTTTAAAGTTAAATATCTCGGAAACTATTGGAGACATTGAGATGCGGTTTGCGCCATTCTTTTTCTCGGCTCATTTTACGTTAGAAAATGTTCTCAAAAGCCCAAAATTTGATAGTCGATTTTTCGCGAAAAAAAATTACGACTCAAACGATGAAAATTTTTAATTTTTTTTATTTTCGGCCATAGCTTGTAAACTATTTGTACAATCGATCTCAAATTTGGCCAGTAGATAGATTTTGAGCTCCTCTTCCGACTGATGTGTAATTCAATGCTATTAAACGTCGTTTTCATTTTGAAAACATTGATTGAAAATCACCCTAAAATGATGTTTCTAAAACAGTTCTTGGCCAATACCTCGTTTATTTATTAAGAAAACTCATCAAATCTGGTCTCATTTTACGCAGAATTTTACGCTGAATTCAAAAACATGATCATTTTTTAATTTTTGTCAACGAATAACCAAGTTATGGCCGTTTGAAATTTTGGGTTGTCGCCAGAGGGCCAAATTTTCGACGGTTCGAAACAATTCATGCTCGATATCTCAGAAACTATTTCAGATATTGAGATGCGGTTTGCGCCATCGTTTTTCTCGTATTTTTTTACATAAGAAACAGTTCTTTGATTTTTCCACAAACGAAATTTGCAAATTTTTGCAAAAATTTATGACTAAAACTATGGTCAAACTTCTGATATCGACATCTCGCTTATTTTTTAAAGTAAACTTAAGTTATTATACATCAGTGTACGCAGAATTTCACGCAGATTTCAAATCTGGGATTTAAATTCAGATCCGACAGCAGATAACTGAGTTATGGCGGATCAAAGTTTCGAAAAGTTGATTTTCATTTTTTCTCATTTTTCGTAATTTTTAAAGTTAAATATCTCGGAAACTATTAGAGATATTGAGATGCGGTTTGCGCCATTCTTTTTCTCGGCTCATTTTACGTTAGAAAATGTTCTCAAAAGCCCAAAATTCGATAGTCGATTTTTCGCGAAAAAAAATTACGACTCAAACGATGAAAATTTTTCATTTTTTTTATTTTTGGCCATAACTCGTAAACGATTTATCCGATAGATCTCAAATTTGGCCAGTAGATAGATTTTGAGCTCCTCTTCCGATTGATGTGTAATTCAATGCTATTAAACGTCGTTTTCATTTTGAAAACATTGATTGAAAATCACCCTAAAATGATGTTTCCAAAACAGTTCTTGGCCAATACCTCGTTTATTTATTAAGAAAACTCATCAAATCTGGTCTCATTTTACGCAGAATTTTACGCTGAATTCAAAACTATGATCATTTTTCAATTTTTGTCAACGAATAACCAAGTTATGGCCGTTTGAAATTTTGGGTTGTCGCCAGAGGGCCAAATTTTCGACGGTTCGAAACAATTCATGCTCGATATCTCAGAAACTATTTCAGATATTGAGATGCGGTTTGCGCCATCGTTTTTCTCGTATTTTTTTACATAGGAAACAGTTCTTTGATTTTTCCACAAACGAAATTTGCAAATTTTCGCAAAAATTCATGACTAAAACTATGGTCAATCTTCTGATATCGATATCTCGCTTATTTTTTAGAGTAAACTTAAGTTATTATATCAGTCTGCGCAGAATTTTACGCAGATTTCAAGTCTGGGATTTAAATTCAGATCCGACAGCAGATAACTGAGTTATGGCTGATCAAAGTTTCGAAAAGTTGATTTTCATTTTTTCTCATTTTTCGTAAATTTTAAAGCTAAATATCTCGGAAACAATTTGAGATATTGAGATGCGGTTTGCGCCATTCTTTTTCTCGGCTCATTTTCCGTTAGAAAATGTTCTCAAAAGCCCAAAATTCGAAAGTCGATTTTTCGCGAAAAAAAATTACGACTCAAACGATGAAAATTTTTAATTTTTTTTTATTTTTGGCCATAACTCGTAAACGATTTATCAGATAGATCTGAAATTTGGCCAGTAGATAGATTTTGAGCTCCTCTTCCGACTGATGTATAATTCAATGCTATTAAACGTCGTTTTCATTTTGAAAACATTGATTGAAAATCACCCTAAAATGATGTTTCCAAAACAGTTCTTGGCCAATACCTCGTTTATTTATTAAGAAAACTCATCAAATCTGGTCCCATTTTACGCAGAATTTTACGCTGAATTCAAAAACAATCATTTTTTAATTTTTGTCAACGAATAACAGTTATGGCCGTTTGAAATTTTGGGTTGACGCCAGAGAGCCAAATTTTCGACGGTTCGAAACAATTCATGCTCGATATCTCAGAAACTATTTCAGATATTGAGATGCGGTTTGCGCCATCGTTTTTCTCGTATTTTTTTACATAGGAAACAGTTCTTTGATTTTTCCACAAACGAAATTTGCAAATTTTCGCAAAAATTCATGACTAAAACTATGGTCAAACTTCTGATATCGATATCTCGCTTATTTTTTAGAGTAAATTAAGTTATTATACATCAGTCTACGCAGAATTTTACGCAGATTTCAAGTCTGGGATTTAAATTCAGATCCGACAGCAGATAACTGAGTTATGGCTGATCAAAGTTTCGAAAAGTTGATTTTCATTTTTTCTCATTTTTCGTAATTTTTAAAGTTAAATATCTCGGAAACTATTTGAGATATTGAGATGCGGTTTGCGCCATTCTTTTTCTCGGCTCATTTTACGTTAGAAAATGTTCTCAAAAGCCCAAAATTCGAAAGTCGATTTTTCGCGAAAAAAAATTACGACTCAAACGATGAAAATTTTTAATTTTTTTTATTTTCGGCCATAGCTTGTAAACTATTTGTACAATCGATCTCAAATTTGGCCAGTAGATAGATTTTGAGCTCCTCTTCCGACTGATGTGTAATTCAATGCTATTAAACGTCGTTTTCATTTTGAAAACAATGATTGAAAATCACCCTAAAATGATGTTTCCAAAACAGTTCTTGGCCAATACCTCGTTTATTTATTAAGAAAACTCATCAAATCTGGTCTCATTTTACGCAGAATTTTACGCTGAATTCAAAAACATGATCATTTTTTAATTTTTGTCAACGAATAACCAAGTTATGGCCGTTTGAAATTTTGGGTTGTCGCCAGAGGGCCAAATTTTCGACGGTTCGAAACTATTCATGCTCGATATCTCAGAAACTATTTCAGAAATTGAGATGCGGTTTGCGCCATCGTTTTTCTCGTATTTTTTTACATAGGAAACAGTTCTTTGATTTTTCCACAACCGAAATTTGCAAATTTTCGCAAAAATTCATGACTAAAACTATGGTCAAACTTCTGATATCGATATCTCGCTTATTTTTTAGAGTAAACTTAAGTTATTATACATCAGTCTACGCAGAATTTTACGCAGATTTCAAGTCTGGGATTTAAATTCAGATCCGACAGCAGATAACTGAGTTATGGCTGAGCAAAGTTTCGAAAAGTTGATTTTCATTTGTTCTCATTTTTCGTAATTTTTAAAGTTAAATATCTCGGAAACTATTTGAGATATTGAGATGCGGTTTGCGCCATTCTTTTTCTCGGCTCATTTTACGTTAGAAAATGTTCTCAAAAGCCCAAAATTCGATAGTCGATTTTTCGCGAAAAAAAATTACGACTCAAACGATGAAAATTTTTAATTTTTTTTATTTTCGGCCATAGCTTGTAAACTATTTGTACAATCGATCTCAAATTTGGCCAGTAGATAGATTTTGAGCTCCTCTTCCGACTGATGTGTAATTCAATGCTATTAAACGTCGTTTTCATTTTGAAAACAATGATTGAAAATCACCCTAAAATGATGTTTCCAAAACAGTTCTTGGCCAATACCTCGTTTATTTATTAAGAAAACTCATCAAATCTGGTCTCATTTTACGCAGAATTTTACGCTGAATTCAAAAACATGATCATTTTTTAATTTTTGTCAACGAATAATCAAGTTATGGCCGTTTGAAATTTTGGGTTGTCGCCAGAGGGCCAAATTTTCGACGGTTCGAAACAATTCATGCTCGATATCTCAGAAACTATTTCAGATATTGAGATGCGGTTTGCGCCATCGTTTTTCTCGTGATTTTTTACATAACAAATAGTTCTTTGATTTTTCTACAGTCGAAATTTGCAAATTTTTGCAAAAATTCATGTCTAAAACTATGGCCAAACTTCTGATATCGATATCTCGCTTAAAGTTATTATACATCAGTGTACGCAGAATTTTACGCAGATTTCAAATCTGCGACTTAAATTCAGATCCGACGACAGATAACTGAGTTATGGCCGATCAAAGTTTCGAAAAGTTGATTTTTATTTTTTCTCATTTTTCCCAATTTGTCCAATCGATCTCAAATTTGGCCAGTAAATAGATCTCGAACTTCTTTTTCGATTTAAAAATTTGACCAAAATTATTGGTGCGGGAGAAGCTGGTTGATATTATAAAATGTACATTTTTTGAATAAACAAAAAATTTTTAAAAAATGTATTTTTAAAACTAAAAAATTGAAGCACAATTTGTCAACGGGGCGCGGAGGCCTATTTTCACGTTCAAAGGGGAGCAGCTTTCTTGAAACGTTAAGAAACAACGATTTATGACAACAAACATTTGACGTGCATTTGAAATCCAAGACATTGCGCAACCGGAGCGTTTTTCATGGGGTTTCTGAGTCCGGCGATTTTCGAGCACTCTGTGCGTTCTTAGCGTGGTATTTATGAACGCTCAAAGTCGAGTGACAGAAAGCATTGCGCATCTTTATGAACGCTCTTGTGTCACATTTCACACAAACTTTACACAGAGTGATTTTTATGAACGCAGCCCTGCAAAACAAAGAAAAATATGTGCTCCTGGAAATATTAGCAGGGATTGGTCCATTACGATACCGAAATACGCTCAAACGCGTATCGAAATATCTTCATTATTAACGCGAAATAGAAAAACACAATTTAAAAGCACGCCCTAATTTACTATTGCCTAGATAAAGAAGCAAAACTAAGGTTTGTTTTATTTTCAATGTCCGTTCAGCTGATCAATGCGCACGCGCTTAAAGACAACGGGTTTTTGGTTACGTTTTGTTACCAACTTGAAATCTTTGCATCTGTCAAACGTTCATAAAAAGTGATCAATTCTACTGCAAAAAGTGACTAAAATTAGACAACAAGCTTTGTTTGTACAGTGCTGTGTTATTTCCTATGTGCCAATGGCACTCGAACGCTCATAAATCAATATTTGTTTTTCCAACCTTAAAATGTTCAACCAAAGCAATGAAGAAGAAAAGAAGCTGGATTGGATGTATAAGGTAATGTTGAACATAATTTTTAATACGGTCAACAACTGGCGAATTTTAGGGTCCTAATAGCACTGTGAATCGTGAGGAATACTTACTGGGAAGATCAGTAGATAAAACTCTTGAACAGTTGAATGAAGAAGACAAGCAGAAGCAGCAGGGGCTTATTACAGTACCCAAAAACCGCGTAGAACATGAGTGCATTCCTCCATCAATCAGAGACTTTAATAAATTAGTTCAAGCAGAACAGGTTTGTTATATTTTCTCATTTTTATCTTTATTTTAGTCACTTTTTAGGTTGACCTGTCAGCAAAGCTTCAAGAAGATCCTTTGGTGGCTATAAAGAAACGTGAAGAAGAAACCAGGCGTCAATTCTTACAAAATCCAGTTCAATTAAAGAAATTACAGAAAGCCTTAAAAGCCCAGCAATCAAAAAAGACAAAAAAGAAGAAGAAGAAACAATCAAGTGATTCTGATTCTGATTTAGAGCTGAAACTGACTGAGAAACTTCTTGGGAAGAAAAATAAAAAAGTCAGCAAAGAAGAAAAGCAGTTGGACACCATACTGATTCACAAATTTGAAGCTCTAAAAGACAAACTCACTGAAAGCGACCTCCAGGATATTTTAAATGGAAAATTTACCGACAGTGACACTAGCGAAGACGACAAGCCAAAAAAAAAGTCGCGGAAGAAACGACACGATAGCAGTGAAGAAAGTGAAGATGAAAAGAAAGACCGACGAAAAAAGGATTCCAGAAAGCGCGAATACAGAGACAAAAGTAAAGGCAAACCACACAGTAGAGACTCATACAGAGAGAAATACAGGAACAGAAGTAGAAGCCTGCAAAAATCCAGTTCTGACAGTGAACCAGACACCAGAAATGGTCACCATTCTAGGAGGTACGACAGTGATGACTCAGATTCAAAAAACAAGAAAATTAGTTATGGTCTTGTTAGCTCAGATGGAAAAAAAATACAATTGTCAAAGAAGCGTGAAGATAAAAGAGAGAGTAAAATTGTTGCAGCAAAACCAGAAGCAGTACAGCCCATAAAACGCCGCGCACATAAATTAACAGAGGAAGAAAAAGAAAAACTCAGACGGGAAATGATGCAAAACGCTGTTTGGCGTGATAAGGAACGAGCAGATAACGTAAAAAAGTATCGAGAAACGGATGAGAAAGAAAAGAAGGACGAGAAATTTGATCCTGAATTTATTCACAAACAGTTGTTGAAATCTGCTGATAGCAGCAGCGTTGAGAGCAGGATCAAATCAAACTTGAATAAAATTCAGCGGTCAAGTAGAGACATGGATAGGAATTTTTCCAGGAGGTAGAAAAAAATTGTATCTATTTTAAAGACAGTTACAATAAAAGTGTATATTTAGACCTACATTTTTTGATTCAGCAATTACAATTGTTTTCGTCTGCAAATGTTACTGTCTTAGCTTTGCGGATTTTGGCGCTACAATCTTTTTCTGGTGGAGGCTCTTCAGGCTTAGGGGCTTCACAAATATGCTTGTGATCTCTTAAAACTTTATCGTAGTACTTCTTTATTTTCTCTTCTTGCGTGTCGTATTCAGTTGATGCTAAATGAAACTATTTAGACTTGTCTTTGTTCTTACAGATTCTTACCAATTCTTTGAGCTTCGTCTTTACACGCCAAGTCGCCTATTGGTGGTGTTGTAATTGGATATGGGCACTCGTTATTGACAGGTTGTATTCCAAACGATGGCACATTGTGTTCAGGCATAACCATTTCTACCTTAACATATTCTTTCTGGTGGGTCAAATCTTCATCAATCTTGGCAATGTTAAATCTTTCCAAGCATTTATCCATTTCAGTCGGAGTCACCTTAAAGTCGGTTCCTGGAAACTGATTGTAATTTAATTCCGAAGCGTTGTTACTCACCTATAGCGTCGCGTTCAGCTTTTTCAATTTGGAGTTTGTTATCTTCTATTTGCTGGTTAATATCGTCCTTTAAGTACCCTTTATCGAACATGTAGTTGCGTATATTTTCGATCACTTCGCACGGGAATTTGCTAGAGTTTACTTGCATGTATCTATAAACGTACAAATCCGCTCCTGTTATGATAAAACGTTGTTGAAACACTGTAATTCGTGCCCCGATTGTAAAATCAATCGGACTGTAAAATTCAGGATCCAGAGGATTCGTATTGGGTTTAGGCAGCAAAGTACTCTTTAAATACTTCCCTCCAATAATCCCGGAATTGATAATCGGCGGCTCAAAGATCTTACAAGTGCTATCAGCCAACGAATAGAACAACAAAAACCGTCTAGCAGAATCTTCAGGGTGGATCTCTTCCATCTTCATTTCATATCTAAGATATTTGTTTGCGTTCAAGATCTGGCGAACCATATCTTTCCTAGGCGCTTTCGGTATGAATGTCAGTGTATTTTGAAGTGAATCTTCCAAGCTCCCGAAACCATCATGTGGAGGTATCTTTTTCTGAGGAATGGGCTTCGGTTTTTCTTCAATATCAATAGGTGGACCTTGCTCTATACAAAGCGCTTTCTTGTAATAGTTTCGGGAGAAATTATCACAATCATAGAGCAACATTTTTCGACCGAGCACAAAAATAGTTTCACCAACTCGTAGATCTTTTGGTTGGTAATACTCGTTGACTTCCGCATCCGAAGATTCGAGGTAAATCGAGGGAAAAGTGACAGGCCTGTCGGTGTAGATCTACAAAAATTCATTAAAATTTATTGAAAGTAAAAGTCCCGAGGGTTAACTTTAGGAAGTTTTGTCTTTCGGAGCAGTTGGGAGTAGGGATCTCTCCCGTCGTTTTTAGTGTGAATTTCTTTTACCGCTACCGTGTCATCCGCGAGGAAATAAAGGACTTCGTACTTCCGTATTTCTCCGTATTCTGAGTCGCGGTCGTCCCAAATTGCTTTGAATCTGCAAGATTGACAATGTCTCTGTGTGAAGAAAATTAGAATTAGCTACTTACTTCAAGATTTTGCCGTCATATTCCAAGAACCGTCGAAATTTATCATCCACAGTCGGAGTTTTTGTAAAGCTATACTGATGGGAACTCATTAGTCTGTTCTGCGTGTAGGGATCAGGGGGTAGTTGCTCTGCCTCTGTCATTATCAACCCTTGACTCGCCATGTATTCTCTGGTAAAAGTATCGCAGTCCACCATGTGATAAACCACCCCATAGAAGACGATGTTTTTTCCCACCCCCAAGTCCTTCCAGTGCCACAGTTCCCCGTCTTGACTTTTAGGAATTCTGTGTCTTTTTAAGAGCCTTCCTTGGTCAATACCACTATTCTGAAATACTCGTTAAAACCGATGAAACTACCTTGCATTTTCGTACCGGAGTCTTCGGCTCCATCACCGTAATAGTATCATCTTCCAAAAAATAAATAATATTAACATGTCTCACTCTGTAGTATTCATTAGGAGACTCAACAACACCTTGTTTAAAAAACGCTTTAAAAGTGAGACACTTCTGGTCGTACAACGCGTAATGCGGTTTAAAAACTTGCACGTTAGCTGCTTTAGTCTTTCCATACGTTAGCGAGGGGTCAAACCGGACAGGATCATTCGTATTTAAGTGTTTGACTGAATGTGAGTCGAGTTCTCGGTTTCCAATTCCAATAAACTCGTTTTTTGGTAGTTTGTAACCATTACAGACGTTAAAAGTTTGGGATAAATGATAAGTTGTGAGCTGAAATGTCAAATGTGTTTGCGAAAAAGAGGGAGATGAAACTTACGGTTGGATCTGTGAATGATAAGCCCGGCAATTTGGGTAATCCTGCCATTTATGCCAGTTTTGGGGTGAAAAATGATAAAATGATTGATATTGATTAAACTTGAGTGTTTCTATGGTTATTTATATGGCGTCTTCTGTGTGGGGGTCAAATTGACGGACGACCGCGATTTTTAGAAACAATTTAGTAAAATTTCGAACGTAAAATGGCAATGTTTTGGTTTTTGGTATTTTTCAGATCAATTCGATTTTTATTTATTTTTTGGTCTTAAAAATTTTTCATTTATTGTGAAATTTTAAATTAGACATTTTTGAAATTCAGGATTTTAAGTTTTATAAATCTTTGTTTTTGTTTTTCTAATGTTGAGATGCACTTTGCTTTTTAAAAAATTTTCCGCTCGAATTGTGCGACAATATTTCTTTAAGAAGTAAATTCTTCGTTCAAGTTTCTCACCCTATCAGAAATTCACAATGATAACATCGTCATCGTTTTTAGCCTTTTCAGGGTGGAAACCTTTTACTTTTGCCTGACACAGTATAATTTGCCTTTCGATTATTTTCCTATTCCCTCCACATTTGATAAATATTATTCATTTCATTGTAAATATTTTCTCGAGTTTTCCTACCTACCCACTTTCTTTCATTATTCATTACATATTTACTAATTCGAAATTACAAATGTACACACAAACTTTTGTTAGCCTTTTGATCAATATCACCAAACTTTGCGTTATTACAGCAATGACGACAGAAGTTACCTCAACTCACGCGTGTTTTTATTTTATTTTGAAACTTGCCCAATGTTGTGGGATGTTACCAGTATCAGGGATATCCAGTCAAAACTACAAATCTTTGAATTTTCGTTGGACGGCAAAGCGAACAATTTATTCTGTCTTATTTTTTATTTTAGCTTTTTTGAATGCGACTTTTCAGGTTACAAAAATGGTGAAATCAAAAACTTTTGATTTTGGACAATTAGGTGACCACTTCAATCTAAATGTGTAAAATTTCTGATTATTTCTTCCGTAGTTACGTTTTTCTTTTTTCTTGTAACAGCTATAACTGTGGCTATTTTCCTCGATGTTGCGAGAAAATGGCCCAACCTCATGAAGAAATGGAGCGAAGTTGACGATACTCTAAAAACTCGTTACGGATTTCCTCCAAGTCTTTATCCGACTCTAAAAAGAGTCACTACAGTGGTTATAACAGCCGCTATAGGTAGTACTTTTTTAAATAATTTCAACTATTCAATTTAAATTTTAGTTGAACACTCTTTGTTTTTATCGTTTATGATTAAAAACAGCCAAAAAGCAGATACCGTCGGCGAAACTATTCAGCTTTATTTTAAAAACAGTTTTGACCAGATTTTCAGCGTTGTTCCTTATTCTATTCCTTTGGCAGTAATCGTACAACTCGTGAATACGTTTAGTACGATTTCGTGGAACTTCATGGATCTTTTCATAATTCTGATTAGTTTGGCTTTGTCGGCAAGATTTGAACAGGTGGTTTCAAAAACCAGAAGTCTAACAAATCTAAGGGTAGAAATAACAACCTGTTTTCTTTGTTTAGTTTTATTTTTAAGGTTTCTAACAAAATTTTCTGGAGAGTTGTCCGCGAAGATTACACAAGACTGGTAAATCTGTGTGAAGTCGTCGACGATGCAATATCAACGATAGTTTTGGTTTCTTTCGGTAATAATATTTTCGTTGTTGTGGTACAACTGTATTACACTTTACAGTGAGTAAATTTACGATTTTGTCACAAAACTTGGCGGTTTTTTTAGGCGACCACCGAGCAGTGGAATTGTAGATAAGATCTATTATGTTTACTCTTTTTCATTTCTTATTCTTCGAACTTTGGGAATAATTGTTTATGTCGCTAGAGTCAATTCAGAAAGCAAAAAGCCCCTGCAACATCTCAACACAGCGCTAGTTAAAGTATATAATACTGAAGTAAGTGATTAGTTCAATAATTAAGGCCGATATAAAAAATGACGTTTTTTAGATTGAGAGGTTCTTTTTTCAAGTCAAGTATAACACAACTGCTTTAACAGGTCACAAGTTGTTTAAAGTCACAAAGTCGTTAATTTTACATGTAGAATTTTCTGGAGATTGTGATTTTTTGATTAGTTTGTTTTATTGTAGATTGCCGGTGCTATAGTGTCATACGAATTGATTTTGATTGAGTTTTCGGACTGATCGGACAAATCAAATTTCCTGCAATTTTGAATTACCTACTTGTATTTTTAGCTGAAATAAGAATAAATTCATAGTTTCTTTGGTCAAATATATTTTTTTAATCGCTGAATTATCCCGGCGCATCCACCATTTTCACTCTTGTTTTGTCACTGCGATGCAGTGAAAAATAGGAATTTGTTCTTTAATTTTTTTGAAATAATAATTTTAAGCGGCTTTTTAGATATTACAACATGTTTATTACATAATTTTTCCGCATTATTAGTCATCAAATTTTCTTGGATAAAATGCAATAACACTCATCGGCACTCTAGCTTATCATATTTTGGCTTCCTTTATTCAGTGGAGCCGCAGATGAACGTTGAACCAAATATTATTACTAGAGATAAGAGTAATGAAGCTGGAAATGAACTAATACTAGTAATACATCATCATGATAAAAATTATCTACCATTTTCATGAAATGTACAAAAAAGCATTTTCAGTGGTGTTAATTAGATAAAGATACACTTAGTTTCAGTGCTTTTATTTGTTACCGAAATGACAAAAAACTCGACCCATTCTACATTATGTTTCGTTCTAATGTTCGCCCAATGCTTCGGTTTATTGCCAATAACTGGTATTTCCGCCGAAAACTGCGATTCCTTGAAGTTTAAGTGGATCTCAAAGCGAACAATTTATTCGTTTATATTAATTGTCGGTGCCACTAGTAACGCTGCTCTTTTTCTTCTGAAATTAATTACCGATGAAGATACGGATTTCATGTTATATGGTAAAGACTTTGTTGTATCGACATTTGTTGTATTTGTAATTTCCAGTTAATTTTATTTTCTTCTTCATCGTCGTGGTTGCTGGGGTGTTATTTATAGACGTCGCTAGAAAATGGCCTTCTCTGATGAGAACATGGGCGAAAGTAGACAATGCAATGGTCACTTACGGATATCCTACACATTTGGATCGAAAAATCAAAATAATGACTGTTATAGTAATGGTACCTGCTACTGGTATGTTATCTCAAAAAAGATTTATTTTGAATTGATCCTTTTAGTCGAACACGCATTGTTCTGTACTGTCCAATTCACGTCTTGTGCTAAGGGAAGGAACTTTACCGAAGACTTGGACGAGTATTTGAAATTTCGCTACGGCTTCGTTTTTGAGCGGATTCCGTACGATATTGCACTAGCTGCTCCTTTAGAGGTGTTTTCGGTTTCATACAGGGTGATTCTTAAATAAATTTGAGGTTTTATTTGAGAATCACCCTTTTATTTCTAATATTTTTAACTAACTAATTTGTTTAACAAGATACTAAACATTTTCAGCACGATAATTTGGAATTACATGGACTTGTTTATAGTTGCTATCAGTTTATGTTTATCAGCCAGATTCAAACAGGTGGCTAAAACCATTAAATTTCTCGCCACAAACAACGTAATGATTAAATTATTTATTGGATCAATCACTTGTTTGTTTTTTCAAGGTGACCAACGTAAATATTTGGGAAAGGGTGAGAGTGGACTATACACGTCTCACAGAATTGTGTAGATCTGTTGATCGGGTGACCTCAAGCATTCTTGTTGTTTCGTTTGGGTACAATTTCTTCGTGATAATTATGCAAATTTTTAAGACGGTTCGGTGAGAATACTGAAGGTTTTTTAATAACGTTCTTTGAATAAACTATTTTAGTTCACCGGTGGAACTTGGGCCTTTAGATAACGCTTATTATATTTTCTCTTTTGTATTTTTAATCGTTCGCTTGATTAGTGTCGCTTTGTACGCATCAAGTGTTCATTTTGAGGCCAAGAAACCTAAACATTGTTTAGGGGCAGTGTCCAAAGCGGCTTATAACACAGAAGTAGGTACTATTTTTTAGTTTGAATTTCTTCTGATTCTTTTCTAGGTTGGGAGACTTTTTCATCAAGTTACGTATAATCCAGGTGCACTTTCGGGTCATAGATTGTTTACAGTGACGAGGAGCACAGTTCTAAGAGTAAGAACTCGGCTAATTTTGGTGAAGTTTTTTATTCTGTTTTTCAGATCTGTCTGGAAATTGTAACTTATGAATTAGTACTGAGAGAGCTAACCCGTAAAAAAGTTCTGTAAACCGGCCAAGATAATAAATTATGTACCTAACTGTGTGTATTTTAACAGTTTTCAAAATATACTTCTCTGAATTCTTTGATAATGTTCGTTACTCTAATTTTCCTGCTCATTCGACTTTTGGTCTGTTTAAAATATTTTCATCTACTTCTGGTTTTCGAATTTTCTTCTACGTTATCATAGCGATCAAAATCATTAAAATTTTGAGTTTCCATTGTTTTGTGTACAATTGTGAATGAAAATCACAGAAAATTGCTCGTTTTTAACACATATCTTTGAACAAAGGCAGACCAATCAGTTTTTTTTGCTGTTTTTCACGCCATGGACTTTCAGAATTTTTTTGTTTACCTATGTCTGTTTTTGTTTTTTATTTTCCACTGAAACTTTGTCGATTAGCTTATATTATATTCTCACGCTATTGGTAGTTTTTGTCGTTTTCTGTTTTACTTTCTTCGAACAAACAGATTTGAAAACAAGACGCTTATAAGTACGTAAACAACCCACTAAAAACATCCTTCGAAGCCGCTGTAAAGCAACAATAAAGTGCTTTAGGTAATCGATTTTTTACAAGAAAAACACTCATAACAAACTATTTACGTTAATATTGACTTGCATACTTAAAGCATGTTTGTCAGAAACTTATCTAATCTGTCTGATCGACAGTAATTTCATCCACATTCATACAAGTATACATATGAAAATGAAAATCCAACCAATTGGTAAACTTTACGATAACATAAACACAATGAAAGTCGCAAGTAGCGAGCCGGTTCTCCCAAACAAAAAACATGAAAAAAATAATTTGCACAAGTCTTTTAGTGTAATGTTGGTGGTGTCACAAGTGTTTGGTTATCTGCCGGTTCAAGGAGTATTAGGTCCGGATTTCCGGTCTCTTCGTTTCAATTGGAAATCTCTCAGAGTGGCTCATGCCGTATTAAATATTTCGGCAGCGGCGTTTGTGTGTGTAGTTCAAATACACCAAATATTTCTTAAAGGCTTCGATTTGATGGAAGCAAATCGTTTGTTCTTTCACTGCAATGGTATTGTTGGAGGGCTATTGTTTTTAAGGTTGGCTAAAAACTGGCCGATTTTTATCAAGGAATGGATTAGTGTGGAACAGACTATGGTGAGCTATGGGTGGCCATCTAGGCTCGGCAGAAATATAAATACTTTGTTAGTTGTGTTTATGGTGCTGGCTTTAGGTGCACAATCTAATAGTAACGATTTTTTGTAATTTTGTAATTTTAGCGGAGTACCTTTTGGGACAATCGAGTAAACTAGTGTTTGCTTTAAATTGCAAGCAAACTACTTTTGAAGCTATAACTTACTTTCTCAGTAATATGTCTTTTTCTGAGCTATTTTCGATCCTGAATTTGGATATTCTCTCGGGAGTTATCGTACAGATCTCCAACATCCAAGTCTGTTTCCTTTGGACTTTTAACGACGTTTTTGTTATGATAGTCAGTCTTGCTATAGCAAACAGGTTTGCTCAGATAACTACTAGAATCCAATCAATTTCCGATGCTAAAGTAAGTATCATTTGGCAAATTTTGTTATTAGCACGATTTTTTAGATTGACAGTGAAGTCGCTTGGAAAAATGTAAGAGAAGATTATAACAGACTCTGCAGACTTTGCAGACGAGTGGACGACGAAATCTCCTACATAGTTCTGATGACATTCGCATCAGATTTGTTTTTTATTCTTGTGCAGTTATTCAACAGTCTAAGACCTATGAAAAATGATTTACAACGAGTTTACTTTTATGGGTCGTTTGGTTTTCTCATTATAAGGACAGTTTCACTATGCTTGTTTGGTGCTAAAGTCAACGATGAAAGTGTTAAACCTATGCTCATTTTGAATTCTGTCTCATCCGATGTTTATAATCCTGAGGTAAAAACCGCCGAATCATTAATTTCTCTAGCACTTTTCTTCAGATCCAACGATTTATTCAACAGATTGGTACCTCAGAGATTGCTATCACCGGTAAAAACTTTTTTAGCATTACCAGAGGACTAATTTTGAGTGTAAGGGCGAGTGAAGTTTGTTAGTGCAAAACTGAAATCTTAGTTTTAGATTGCTGGTGCTATTGTAACGTACGAATTAGTTTTGATTCAGTTCAACGATACTTTGCTTAAGAGCGCTCCTGAAGAAGAAGCTTGTCCGGTTCTTGTGTAAGCATTACGTTAATTATTTTTTTTTATTATAAGTTAGAGAGATTGTTGTTCTCTTACCTGAAATGCCTACATTTACTAAAAATATATTTTTAAACAAAATAAAAAAATTGTGTTGTTATTAACATCCTAAATATGTATTTACGAAAAAAATCTGAACTTATAACGTGTAATTTATTAAAATTAATCAGTTACAACGTTTTATTAATTAATTATTGTCTATTTGAATATACAATTTTTGTTGCAAAAAGAAAAACCTCCAATATTTAACTGGCTCACTGCAAACGTTGACGTTTTACCTAAATACTAAACTAAAATAGAAATCAAACAAAATCAATTCAATTATTATTATCAAGCATATCTAAATCTTACCGCGCATTGTAGTGGAATATTTTTAACGTCATCAATTAAATTGTTCACCACCAACTGCAAACAAAGTCTTGTAGTTTGTTTTTCGCTAAAATAACAACATTTTTAATAATTGTCAAAGGGTAAGCAAAGTTCTCTCGTAGTAATTCAGACAAAAAAGACGTTAAATTTTGTCGCATCTTACGCAGAATTTGATAAAATATCTGTGTGTAGAATCAATATTATGTTTTTTTTTGGAATCCCTCTATAACCGTATTTTAAGGACTATAAGACGCCGCTAACTATACAACGCACTTAAATTTTTAAGCAATTAAAGATAAAAAAAAATAAATTGTTATAGTAGGAATTTTTTAACTATGGTTTAACCCCGCCCACATGAACAAATGACGATTTGAATTTGTCGAATCAAGGAATGGCTAGCCTCCTTTACCCAGCATAATTAAAAATTTGACGGCTTTAGTGTCACACTTGTCAAGAAGATTTGCAGTCTTGCAGGAATTCAATTAATCGTGAAACCTTCATCGATTTTTATGGTGTTTCATCTTCTAATGTGTGTACAAATCTACCCTGAGTTCAGACAACTATCAACGAACTATCAAAATGTTGCAGATTGAATCAGACTTTCATCCAAAATTCTATTGGCCTAAAAGGCAGGCGGAGTTAAACCAAAGTTATAAAATTCTGATTATAGTTTATAAAACCAAATTGATCTTTAAAGTCCCTAAAAATCGTCAACTTTCTTTTTTTTCTTTTTCTTTCTCTTGATTGTCATTGTTGTCTTTTTCATATGTAAAATGGTTTTCACTGGCATCGAAAGCGTTACTTATCCCGCACTTTTTGAAAGATTTAATAACACTGCACAAATTAAAATTAATTTTGAGTACCTTTTTAGAAAGTTGGTGTTTTGTGATCTAAACAAAGTACCAAACAATATCTTCACCTCAAAAAATTCGCATCACGTACCATTTTTTTGTTATCTTATATAGTTATGGTCATAAAGATTTAAAATATATCAGAAAAAGCAAGAATTAAAAAAAAAGATGAAAATCTTTGCAAATTATAACTGGTTTGGACCACCTACTTTGTTGATGCGATTTTTTACACTTACAATAAATAACAAAAATTCGAGCTTTTAAATAAATTGTACTTGAGCTGTGTAATAATTTTTATTTTGAAAACAAAATAGCTTTGCTAGCAACATGGGAATCTTTAAAATACAAATTAGGAAAAGGTTTAATACATGCAATTTACTCATAACGTACTTGATTTAAAAATTAAATTTAAAAATTGGTATTTTTGAAAAGACGTTCCCATAACTTCTAAACGCGACGTGATAGAAACTTGTGGTCCATGACATACGTCTTATAAAAATGTAGGTTTTTTTTTGCTTCTAACAGTTTCGAGGGTACCAAAATTTTGTCACGCAGAGTAATTGTCAGTTCTCACTCTAGACCATAACTGTTTTATTCACTAACACACATTAATTTCGAATATAAAGTGCACCTGAATCTTTGTGGCAATTTTTTTAAGAAAAAAGTTTGTTTTATAGTCCTTAATATACTACGGTAATTTTTGGAAAATTGTATTTTGCATCTAAAAGACAAATTGCTCGCGAAGTTTTTCATTTCTCATTTTTTTTTGTCAGATTTTAACTCGCAATAATTCCGTCGTATTTAGATTACGCTTCTGATTGAATAATATATATGAGGGTTTAATTTTTTATCTTCGTTTGACAAGCAGCACAATGGGCCCTTTAATACATCGTTTGACAAGGCTAAAAAATGTTTATTTGGAAATGCGAGGAAATTCTCATGCGTCATTCTCTCAAAAGTCATTGGTTTTTAAATTGCACACAAATTAACACAATTGACATTTATGGAGCGATGACAACCAGCAAAATAGAACTAATTAACTATTTAAAAGTTAAGTTTGACTGCCTAGATATTCAAAAGGTGATTTTCTTGCCGTAAATGAAAATGCCATGAAAAATGAGGGAAGCGCACAAATTAAATTATAGGACACAAAATAGTCACCATAATGTCGATAAATCGATTAAATCGCGTGCAATTTGACAAGCGTTCACTACTAAACAAAATAATTATTATTATTGGTAGCATTTCTTTCACCAGAACTTGTAAACACTCAAATATAAACAGCACGCGCTGTTGACTACATAAAATGTAACTACATGTATTTCAAAGTTTATAATAGTTTACACCTTTGGTGAATTACAAAGAGAAAGTGAAGTATTCAAAAATGGAGTTTAAAGTAGCAAATGACTTTCAAACTTCTATGAAAGTTCCTTTAAGTCTGCTTCAAATTCTGGGGTATTTTCCGTTAAGTGGAATCTACAATTCAGACAGTCGACAGTTGAAGTTTTCTTGGTTTTCTTTTAAAACTTTATATTGCATTGGGTGGCTCATCAGCACATTTTTGTTCGTTTTATATGAATTCTATAAACTACAGTACTTGGAATTATCCACAGAACAAATCAGTGAGTTGAATAGCGAAACAAATACGGCAACTTGAGTCTTTTCAACATTTTCAGACCCAGTGGTTTTCTTTTCCTCTGGAATGCTTTGCAATATATTATTTATAAATTTAGCAAAAGAATGGCCACTTTTGGCGAAGAAGTGGCACGAACTGGAAGTTACAATCGGGGAAGTTAAAATGAATGTTAATCTAAGAAGGCGAATACAACTGATTAGTTTTATTTACATTACACTTACCGCAGGTGAGGCTTTTTGAAGAGTGTTACTTACTTTTACGTACTTTTAGTTGAACACGGTTTAGTGGAGTTAGATGATTTTACCGAAATTTCTGGAGAATGTGGTTCTACTAACGATAAACTAAAACAGCACTATGTGTACAGATTTTTTCCGATATTTTCGAAAATTTTAGATTATGCGTTGTGGAAAGCTGTCCTTTTGCATATTTTAATAATTCGCTGTACTTTTTTGTGGACTTTCTTAGACGTTTTTTTGATGTTGATCAGTACTGCTTTTGCAATGAGAGTGAAACAATTTGCTGCAAAACTGGAACCTGTGGTATACTATTCAATCTTTAAGGCGTTTTTATAGAAAAAAACTGTTACAGATCCAAGTAAGGTCTTACAAGGAATGGAAAAAACTGCGACAGGAATATTACGAGTTGTCTTCTCTAAACAGTCAGTTAAACAATAAGTTGTCGCTTTTAATTTTTTTGTCTTACGGAAATAATTTATATTTCCTTTTGATGCAATTATTTGGCAACATGAAACACTTAACCAGTACGATAAAGAAGGTCTACTATTTAATGTCATTTCTTCTTCTAATCGTGAGGTTGCTAGGAGTCACTTTGTATGGTGCTTCCGTTGATTTGGAGAGCAGAAAAGTGCTTCCTTCTTTGTTTTCTGTACCATCGGCATTTTACAACAAAGAAGTGGGTAAAATTTGTGTGTAATAAATAAATAATCGCTTATTTGTAGGTAGAATGTTTAATCGAACAAGTTAGCAAGAATCAAATTATAATTTCCGCTAACAATTTTTTTAAATTAACGAAGGGATTTCTTATTACTGTAAGTATAAAATGACTGAGTAGTTAACTTTTAATGACGTATTTTTAGTTTGTTGGAGTTGTTTTGACTTACGAGCTCGCGTTGTTACAGTTTAATTATTACGCTTTTAATAATGATGACAAATTGGAAGTTGATAGATGCTGGAATAACACTATATGACAAACACAGCTAAAGAAGTTGTTTTAAAAATTTTAAAATTGTAAAATTACAAAATTACACTGCGCTGTAAAATAAACGCAAAATTTTAAAATTTAATTTTTATAATTTTTTTTGCATAAAATATTTAAATTGTAACATTATAATATTCTAAAATTCTAATATTAAATAATTGTAAAATTAAAATAAATTGACAGCTTTGTTTTAGTCATAACAACGTAATAATTTTTTGTATGTAAATCAACGAAAAGTGATTCAGTCTTTAATTATCTGTAAAGTAAACATTTTGTAATCTTAATGATAAAATCAGTTTTAATGGAATTTCTTACAACAAATTTTATGTACCTTAAGTGCTTACTTTCCACCCCAATATTTCCTGTAGGTACATGTACACAAACTGATATGATCAAAATAAAAACAAAGATGTTTCATATTTACTCCTCGTCCCGTTAAATTTGTAACAAATTGAAGTGTGTTGCTTCCGCCTGAAAATGAGAACCAGAAATATAAAAAAAACCTCAACAAACATACAATATTCTCTAAAGTTTCCTTTATTTCTGCTCCAAGCAATGGGTTTTTTCCTATCAGAAACCGAAACTTTTTATTGTCCGCTTTGGTTCTATCTTAAATATCTGTATTCGTTCGTCTGGTTGATGAGTGTGCTTTTTTTGGCTTATGTTCAAATATACTCTGTAGTATTGATAAACCATTCTACAACACAATTTTGTAAGTTAATCATCAAGACAACTATATTCTATTGTTAGTTTTATAGCACTTGTCATTTTTTTCACATCTGGATTAATATTCAACGTGTTAATTTTAAAATTGGCTCGAGATTGGCCACTGCTTATGCAAAAATGGCAGAAAGTTGAAACAACAATTGGAAAGATTGGAATGACAGTCAACTTAAGAAGGAAAATAATTTTAATATGTCTGTTTTATCTCACTGTAGCTATAGGTGCATACAAAAACTGATTACCCTTCAATTTTAATTTTCTTTTTTTAGTGGAACACAGCATCGTACACTCGTATTTCGTAGTAGAAATTTCTGATAAATGCGGTCCCACGGACGACAAAATAAAACAACATTATGTGTACCGAATGTATCCAATATTTTCGGAGATTTTAGACTACTCTTTATGGAAAGCCCTGTGGTTACATGTTGTAACATTAAGAACCACTTTTTCGTGGACTTTTGTTGATGTTTTTATCATGGTGATCAGTACCTCTCTTGCAGCTAGAGTTCAACAGTTCGCGACAAAAATGGAGAAACTAGTAAACAGCCCACATGGTAGAAAACCGGATATCTGGAAAAACCTTAGACAAGAACACTATGAGTTGGTCACTTTAAATCGTTTAGTAAACGAAAAATTGTCTTTTATTATTTTTCTATCTTATGGTGTTAATTTATACTTCCTCCTGATACAACTTTTTGGTAACATCAAACGTCTGACTAGTACTTTAAGAAAAATTTACTACGTCATTTCTTTCGCGCTATTGATTCTGAGAGTACTGGGAGTCTGTTTGTATGGTGCTTCTGTAAGTGTTTACAATAATAAGTTGTTACCACTTTTGTACTGTTTGCCATCGGAGTGCTATAATATCGAGGTAAGAAGTTAGTGTTGTTTTCGTTACTAAGTTACAGTTCTAGGTTCAACTTTTGATTGATCAGATCAGCAATAATCAAATTGTTATCTCAGCTAACAGTTTTTTCAAAATAACCAAAGGGTTGTTGATCAAGGTACTTTTATCTCGCGACTGAAGTTTTGATATCTGTGTTCAGTTTACAGGTGTTATCTTCACTTATGAACTCGGCTTGGTACAGTTTGGATCATACGCATTGCATGCTGATGAACCAGTAGTGACTAATAGGTGTTGGAATTTTGATAATGGCACTAACAACATTTAGGGTTCAAATATTTTTGTGCACCTCAAATTTATAAATCAATTTTTAGATGTGTTTGTTTAGTTCTTTTTGTGACCACAATGAAAGCTACTTAAAACAAGCGGTTACGTGATTAATATTCAATATGTTATCTAATGGAGTGTGAACCATCGATTCTATAACAATGTCAGTCGCCTTGAAAGATTTCTTTTAATTTTTTAAACAACGGGTTGAAATGAAAATTGTCAGTAAAAGAGCGGTCAATTTTTATGCTCATTCGTTATTACGAGTCCCCTTGATATGGAGTCAAGTTTTTGGATATTTTCCTGTCCAAGGACTTTGGGCAAAAAATTCTGGAGATTTGAAATTTTCGTGGTGTTCACTTCAAGTTTTGTACTGGATTGTCTGTGTTATTCTACGATCTTTTTTATTTATTCGAGTGGTTATGACTGTTAAACCATCAGTTGAAGAGTGGAGTAAGTTTGGTCTTTTTGAAACTAAGCAAAATTATTACACGTCGTGTTGTGTTTTACTTTTTCGCAATTTTGTCCGGACTATTCTTCTTACAACTAGCTAGAGACTGGCCGGAATTAATGAAGCAGTGGCGCAAACTCGACAATCAAATGAAAACTTACAAAATACCAACCAACTCAAGAAGAAAACTAATTTTTATCACAATTTTTTTCATGGTTTTAATGACAGGCGAACACGGCATGATCGTTGCTACAAGACTAAAAATTATGAAGGAATATTTGCAAAGTGACGGGGATGCTTTTGAAATTTATTGGGCGAATGTGACTTTTGATTATGTCTTTGAAGTGGTCGAATATTCTTGGTGGAAAGGCGTAGTTTTCGAGGTTATCGCCAAATTCTCACGTTGTTGTTACTTCTTATTCTGGTTGTAGATATCAAGTTTTCAAACAACGTTTATATTCACTTATTTAACACTTTTTGTTATCTTGGTATCTCAAACTTTGTACGTGCGGATGGTCCAAATTGTCAATCGGATCGACTTCCTCGTCAAAAAAAAGGTAACATTTTTTGAAATTACCCGTGTTTTTAACTAGTTTCTAGATAAAAAGCAGTACACAATGGAAGGTTCTCCGCGAAGATTACAACAGTGTTTGTGAGCTTTGTTCTACAATTAATGATAAAATATCAAGCATTGTAGCACTGACCTTTGGAATTCATATTTTCTTTATTATGGTGCATCTTCTTTTTATTTTACACCACAGTGAAGAAGAAGTGGCAGTCAACCACATTATCTATACTTTTATATTTTTGATAATCAAACTCGTAGGCATTTGCTTATGTGGGTTTTCTATCAATGAAGAACAAAAGAAAATTCTACCAAAGCTTGCACTGATACCTTCAATATGTTACAGTACCGAGGTGCTACATTTTAATTTTTCTAATGGTATTAAATACAATTTTGATTTTACAGCTTGAACGACTAATCAATCAAGTATCATATGTACCGGTGGCTTTGTCTGGAAAGTTGTTTGTCATTACGAGAGTGATACTTTTGAAGATTTTTTTCATGTTTCTTTCGTTCCAGAAATTTAATATATTGATTTTAGCTCAGCTTAACAATGGTCACATATGAGATAATTTTAATTCAATTGAATTCAAAGTGAAATGAAAAAATATTCAGTTTTATTTAGATCAAACGAAAATGGTGGATGCGCCGGGTTGATATCATTACAAAATTTCTGTTTGTGCTTAAGCTAAATATGTGTTGTTTTTACCGAGCTATTTTAAATAGTTTGGAACAACAACTAAAACCAAAGTAATTGTGCGATAATTTAGTAATTTGTCTTTTACATGTCTACAAGTATACCAAATAATGTTGACAAAGTGCTTCATAATTTTTTTGTGTACTTATTTTTCCTAATTTCTTTGTTTTGTTTGTTCTTATAAACATACGTCGGTGATACGTACACAACTCTTTTTATTTTTCAAGTACAAATGGATAAACAGAGTAGCGCTTATTTTTCGATGCAAAAATTTCTAATTTGTATTTTGGTACTGGGATTTTTTCCAGTTGGTGGGTTAAGAGGGTACAGTTACAAATCATTGAAGTTTTCGTGGTGTTCTTTAAAAACTTTTTACTTCTTATTCATTTTGGTTTCATATTCGATTATTACTTTCCTTATTTTTCCGACAATAATGAGGAAAAAGAACTTTGGAAATTATTTTAGTAAACACGACATTCTAGTTTTGTGAAGTTCACTTATGGTTGTGTTTTAGCAATGCTAATTTATTCGTTTAATCACATAATTGGAATGTGGCTTTACTTAAGATTAGCCCAAAAATGGAAGCACCTAATGCGAGTTTGGAAATGTGTAGAAGATAAAATGGGTCTTTATGCATTACAATCTAACATTATAAAACGGGGAAAAATTACTATTCTTACTATTATAACTTTGCAACTTAGTATAACCATCATTTTCTTACGAACTATTTTTAACCACACGATTTTAGCACAGTCATTAACTTTTTACATTTATCGTTTTGTGAGTATTTTTCAGCGCTCGGAGTCAGTTTCCCAAGGATTTCAGATATTTATTTTAAAAGTGTTCATGTATTCTCACATTTTCAATTTTATTGATTATAATGCTTATGTCGGACTACTCATTTGGGTATGCATAAATCTAAAGAACTGCCAAATAATAGAAAATTGTCAGATTTTAGTTCTCAACATTGGAATGATGTTATTTTTTCTAGCTGAATCCCTATTAATACTAAATTTTTGTCTTTTTACAACAAGACTAAATCAACTCAAACGAAAAGTTAAGTTGACGATCAGAGCAAAAGTGAGAAAGGAAACAGTTTGGAGAGAACTAAGAAAAGAACATTACCTGCTTTGTCGGTTATGCATAATAATTAACAACAATTTAGGAGATTTAATAATGATGGTATACTGTTCAAACATATTTCTCATTCTTATCAACTGGTCCAGTGGAGTGAAAAGCTTTGGAAGTATTTACCAATCACTCGTTTATGTATTATCAGCAACTCTTACATTTATTAGAATAACTGCCGTGTCGATATTCGGCGGTGCAGTTCAAAAAGAAAATTCCAAAATACAGGCAAACGTTTTGTCGTGCCCTTTTGTAAATTCAGAGGTACGAAAATTTTTTAAATCGATACAACTCGTGATATTATTTTACAGATTTGGAGATTTACAAATCAGTTGCTGTGTTTGGATGTTTCCATTTCGACTAGAAAAATTTTTTCAGTGACAAAGAGCTTAATTTTTAAGGTAAAAATTTTATTTTATGACTCGTTGTGAGGTATTTTGTAGATCACTGGCGTGGTGGCAGCGTATCAACTATTTTTGATTAAAACTTCGACTCAGTTGATACCTAATTTTAATAATGAAAAGTCGGGCAATGCTAGCACTGCTAAAAATTAAACTATTTCACTTTTAGCTCTCTAGAAAAATAATGTTGCTAGTATAGCTAATAAAATATTGAATTTAAATTGCTTTCATTGCTTTTAATAAGCAGGCCCTTCTTTACTTTTTTTTTATTTAACTATATTAAGTTTAAGTGTATTGGTAAAATAACCTCATTATCTTATATTAACAGTGCGCCAAGATAAATTTAAAATAATATTCCCATTAAACAAAACAGTTCGCATATTTTTTGATAATGAATGCACCTTTTTATCATCTACCTTTATATTAAAGATTATAAAAAATTAACATAATTTACATATCCTCGGCAGTACCAATTATTATAATTTGTGCAAATGATATTGATAGTCAGTTGCTATAAAACGTTTGTTAAACGACTCAAGAGCATCCTTTGTAGTAAATTACATAGGTGAGCAATAAATCATGAATTCGTTATTAACATTTGTGCTCTTCTTATTTTTCACGAGCGGAGGTAAGTGCCATAATTACACTAATTATAGAAAATTATTAATTATTGAAGGATGCCTGTTTATTGAATGTTCTAGTTTTGTCGTACCAACAATGTATAATAGATGGAGAAGAGTACAAAACTTGTGGTACTGCATGTCCTGTTAGTTGCAGAAGTCCTGAAGTGCAAGCATGCACTTTGGAATGCAAAAGCGGGTGTTTCTGCAAACCTGGACTTTTCAGGGATGAATCTTCTGGAAATTGTGTGACCGAAAGGGAATGTCAGATTATTGTTTCAGAACAGTATAACTATCTTCCGTAAACACAAAATTAATTCTCTGTTCTGTACTTGATGGTGTGGTTTAGTTTGGGCATTTTAGATTAGGTTAAAATAAAAACGAAAACATTCTCAATAAACAATTAGTAAGATGAAACTCTTTTATTTATGTAAAAATAAATATTGGTTAAACAAATAAATTAAAATAATAAATAAAAAATTAAACTATAGTAACTAAACTGTACATTTACGTTATTATCACAGAATTTGATTTGTCAGCAAACGAATACTTCTTGAATCTAATTATTACGGTCTAAAGTTTCGAACTTTTGCGCTATTTTTTGGTTTTATCTACAGTTATTTAATTGCTATCTACATCAACATTGTCTAAAACCGACGACACGCTGCCGTCACTCTTCAAAACACATTTTTTGTAGTGGGTTCTCATGTTGCTGCTCTGAGAAAACGCTAAACCGCATTTTTGACACGTATATGGCTTTAGTCCCGTGTGAAAATTCATGTGGGTCTTGAGATGATGTTTTTTCGTGAAACTTTTCGAACACAGAGTGCATGAATATGGCTTGATTCCTAAAAAAGAGATTGAAAATTAATCAGTTTAGACTTGCCTGTTATTATCTTGTCACTTAGTTCAAGCTATAAAATATTTCTTGAAACATACCTGTATGTAATCTCGCATGTAAGCTCATATTTGAGCGGTCTGCAAACGTTTTTCCGCATTCTGGGCATGAATACGGCCTTTCCCCAGTATGCACACGCTGGTGCTGTTTTAGAAGCATTTTTCTGGAGAAGCTCTTTCCGCAAGTAGGACACTCATGGGGTTTTATGCCTGCAACGACATTTATTACAAACGTGATGTGCCTGTCGAAAAATCTTAGTACCACAGACGCAAATAAAATTAGTAATGCCCCATTAAACCTTTATTGGTCATAAAATTAATTAAAGGAAGTTAATACGCGCCCACGAATTTTCGCAATTTCACGGAATTGTAATTGAATCTTATTTTATTGCTTTACCTGTGTGAATCCGCAGATGCATGTTGTACGCTACTCTTTGATTAAATCGCTTAGGACAGTGCGGACAAGCGTATTCTTTCCGGTCTCGATGGATTTTCATGTGACTGCTTAGATAACCTCTGTCGTTGAAGTTTTTCCCACATTCTGGACACTTCGCCGCGAATTCTTTCGTCCCTTCGTGAACGGATCTAAAAGCAATCGTCAAGCTTCCTCGCGGAATTAAAAAATCGCTACCTGTGGTATTTGTAGTTTCTCAGCTGGCTGAACGTTTTTCCGCAATCTTCACATTTGAACGGCTTCTGCAGTTTGCTTTCTTCTTCTTCTCCATCCTCCTCTTTTTCTCTCCCTTTTTTTAATTGTTTTCGATCAGATTTCAGTAATTTACTGTCTTTTTTGTCTACACAGTTCGAAGTCTGAGGTAGAATTCTTCTGTCGCAAATTATTTTATTTATTGAGGTAGATAAATCTAATTCTAGGCACGAGTTCCTTGAAGACACCGAGAGGTTTTTCGCGCTTCGTCGCGAGTTGTTGTTAGGGTCGCTATCTTCGATTTTGTCCCGTGTGCGATGCAACTCCTGAAAAACACACACAAAGGGATATAAATATGTCTTAAAATTTTCAATAAAGGTCGTTGAAATTAAAATCCCGAATGGAATGCAAGAATTAATTCATGCGTGCAATTTACAGCTTTCCTTCTAAGTGCATCACCACCATTGTTTAAAAATTCTTGTTTTTTCAGTACAAGCATTTTCAACATTAGCACACTATAAATTTGAGGAGACAAAGACCTACTTCCTACTGAACATAAATTTTGTGTGGCTATCTCCTGCCCACATTATCATACAGAGTCACGACCTGTCGTGAGAAAATAAGAATGTGCAGACAAATTTATAGCCTCGTAGCCGAAATGGGTCAAAGTGCACATATTATTAAATATTGAAAATATTGTGCTACAAAAGTAGCCTAGATGAAGTAATAAATTAAAAATCAATCGCTGAATACCATATGTTGAGAGATTCTTAGAGAACTTGCAACAAAAAAAATAAATAAATGTATTGGCGTGCTTCAGCAAATGGTGTGCGGTTTATATCGACAGGTCGTTCGAAATACAATAGTTCTTATTTCTTTATTCAAAAATTGTCAGTCATTACTAAATTATCTGCCACTTTTAGTGTACCTTCACCAATGATTTATAGATCTGTTTTATTCTTCCATCAGTTTACAATGCTTATTTCGAATGCGTGATCTCTAACTTGTCCAACTTTGATGCTACCACAAACCATTAATTTCCCCGCAGTCGTTACAAGAGATCAAAAGTTTTTCGGTTGAAATGTAATCTACAGATACAGAAGAATGGATATTGACGACGTCTATTCATGATTAATTGGCCATTCAGTATCACAAGTGAGTTGTAATGGTAATCACCACCGACATAGCTCAAGTCATCGTTTAATGAAATTTTCTCACAGATTTGTTTATGTTTAAAAGAACAGTGAATATATAAAAATGTAGCAATACTTTCTACGTTCTGAATAGAGTCCACTGTTCACTCATCTTCAGTTCAGCGGACTTATTTCATCCAATCATTATCATCCATTAGTCACTAAAACTCTACAGTGGTCTGTTATTAACGTCGGCGGTTACTTTTAATTGAAAATCACCAAGCTAGTTTGAATCTCACGCTACAACATTAACAATTTTAGTTTTAATTTGGGCGGGTACCGCAACATGACCCAGCAATATTTCACTAAAAATAAATGCACTAATTAAAAAGTAGCCGTTATGTATAGGTAATTCGGGTTACAATAAATCAAACGCTGCTTCAAACTGTAATACGATCCTCTTTAGGTTCTCGTTAAGTCTTTAGAAATTCGGAGTCCAGTTATAATTTAGTGTTTTAGCATTTTTATTGTTTTGTTGTTACAGTTACTTGCTATTGTGTTGGAACATATTCACTCAATTCGTTGGAAAGCAGTCACATAAAAACGTTAGAAAAATTGACGAAGTACCAAAGTACGGTCCATGTCTAGATGCCTTCAAATTTACCGTTTCTTTCTACTTACCGGACGTGCAACTATGTGAGAGTAGATAACTCTTTGTAACATTAATTTACTTGAACGGTTTTCATTTTGAGAGATGGAATAGATTAAAATCATTTTTATTTTACCTTTCCCGGTGTTCAATCTGACTAATAAAAAACCATCTTAACGCTTCGATGTCTGATACAACGAATCATTGACGGGTTAATTAAGACAACGGTAGTAAAATAATTTGCATTAAAGACTAACTTTAGAGCATAAAACAAGACGATTATTATCACTGCTCGCGAGCTATTTTACAAAACAAAGACACCGCCTGTGCGCACAGATAAATTGTTAAAATGATTTGCAATAAATAAAAGGATTGATTAATTAAGTTGTCAAATCGGCAATCGCCCGTCTCTGATTCTATCGGAAAAAATGAGCCTTCATCATTCTTGCTCTACTACGACAATATGAGTTGGTTGTTAGTTTAGTTTTTACTCAACGTGGACGTTTTAAATTAATACTAAGATAATTTCTTCGTTTTGATTGATCACTTTTCAAACGTTGACTTTCCTCTATGATTAACTAATCAAGTATTTCTCTTTTATAAAAAACTGGTAATGTATCACGTTTCGTGCATTTCAAAAACAGTTACGATTGCTGGGTATCGTTATTTTCACATACTTTGTAAAGTATTACCATTGCATATTACTTATTTGCGGTTGCTTCGTCGCAAAGCCGCATGTAATGAACCATGAAGAAATGAAGAATTGTCCAGAGGATTCGGTACTTTGTAAGTGCTCCAATTTAAAGAATGGTGACCTCGGCAAACGGAACTAGCTTTATTGAATTATAACACAATGGACAAAACGAACGTGATCAGATTTCAAGCAAAAAAGCGACACCTTCTTATTCACATATAAAATAAAAGCACTACACGATTGCTCTATTTACTTTTTTGGTACCGCCTTTCACATCATTCAAGCTCTTGCGTGCATATTTTACCAGAAGACATCGATTCGGACGATAACTTCAACACAACTTGTCGATATATGGTGGACATAAACATTTTTTGCTGAGCGCTTTAACATGTCGACAAAGACAGAAATGGGTTTTTTGCAAAGGTGATAAATTTGCGAGTTGTTGCTGTCAGAACAGGTGCACTAAATAAATATTGGGACTGTCACCGGTAGCTAAAATAGGAACAGTTCCACTTTTTGGTTTGTTCAATTTAAGGTGCATTGGCATTCTAATGGGTTGAAGGAAATGTTGGTTTTTTGCTAAAATTTTTACTCGTCATATGTGATAACTGTACTTGTAATTTGTTGCAATCATGTCATAATTAATTACTTATTATAAAATAAGAAAAAGTGTAATTGTTATGTTTCCGTGCGTTAACTTTACATCTCAGTGCGTTTTCAACAAGTTGCAGGTATGTGGATTTTAATATGTATAAGTAGGCTATACATAATATTGTAAAATAGATTGTATTATACAGGGTGTCTCAGAACTCATGACCCATAGAGCAAGGGAAAGTGCCGACAGCAATACAGATGATAAATATCAAATCAAAAACTGATTAAGTTTAATAGTATTCAACTATTCTCGAAAGCAGAAGCTTATTCTAGAGATAAAGTAAAATATCCTAGGCAACGAGAGTGTAATGTTCATTTAACCAATGAATGATATTATGTGTCTACAGTTACCAATTTTCAAATACTGTTCTGTTTCAGGATTGGTTACCGTTTTTCGTTTTAACTCGTTTATTTTTTGAACTAAAATATTTTTGGTTCAAAATTTTGGTTCAGAATTTTTGCCTCCATAAGCTTTTTTTCTTTGGGTCACGAGTTCTGGGACACCTGTATTTACAAAAGTCTATCATTGAACTGATCAGAATGAAAATAAAATCTTCATCTCGCTTCCACTGATTTTTATCGTAGAGTTATTTTAATCGCGCTGATCAATTTTGATTTATATTAGCTCTTTGAATTTGAGTTTTCTCTTTTTATGTGTCAGTAGATTCTACATTGTGATTTCAATAATTCAATGCCGGGACATTGTTCTCAAGATTTTGGTTCACTCATTTCAAAAATATTATTTTTTTGATTATAATTTTTAAAACTTTTATGGACTGATTATGATTACCTAGAATTTTGATGAGCTGAAAAAAATTCTAAGAAATACCTACATACGTACATATTATTTAAGTCGTATTTCGCTTATAGGAAAGACAATTTAAAAGTTATAACAAAATATCTGAAGACCAAGTGGAAATTTTTTGTTTAAATGAAAGTTTTATTCTTTTCCAATTTTGATGCTCGACATCTACGGAACTTCAAGAGATTGACAGTTTGCGCCATCAGATTACGATATAATAAATCTGTCTTTGTCTACATTTAGAAGCAAACTTAAGTTATTGATACTCATTTTACTTAGATAGAATAAAATTCTGGAACTAAAAGATCTAAAAAAGTTTTGGAGATATTTACTTATCACTATGAATTTAACTTATTTAATTCAGCTCAATGCATTATGTTTATTTAAAAACGTTTTGTTTAACCATAATATTTTGTCATTGCCTTAATAACTAACTACTAACAAAAAATTGTGGCTCCCAGCGATCCTCAGACTAATTTCTCCTCCAAATAACTTAGATCTAAACCTGATACGTTTGTTTAACCCGGCAAATGACTCTGCAAAATCTTTCAAAGTGAACGCAAGTGGACCAGTCCAAAAGTAACTAATTTACAAGTTCCTTTTATGTAAGTTGCAATAATTCATTAGAGTTAAACATAACTAAATGAATTAAAAGAAAGTTGAGGAACGCGTTAAATCTCCATTGAAAGCACCACCAGTAGCAAGCAATTTCAGTTTATCATCTAATTTGTCATCGTAAATTGAGGTTACTGCAATCAAACAATCAGCAATTTATTTTTATTATCGATATTTAATAAAGAATTTTTCCGTAGACGGAAGTGCTGTAATTACTTTTAATAAATCAAAACGAGCAGGTTGCGAAGGATATTTTCAATTTTACGTGTTGCTGAATTATGGAAGAATAGCGGCTCAATATCACAAAGATGATTTCTTGTTGCAATTTTTATTAAATAATGACCGGTTTTCTCGGACAGCCACTGCCCATATTAGTTAATATTTTCACAGAATAATAAATTTTTTACGACACGTGTGTTACTAATTTCAGAGCTAATAAAAAGAGGTAAAGCATCACCGTTCCGGTTTTCTCCAGGCTGTTAAACAGGTGAAATCTAATTTATTTTCGGCCGGCGTAACTCAAAATCAATATTGATAGTAAATATTTACACTCCATCGTATAGATTGCTAACTTTAATAATAGGCACTACAGATCTACAGAAAAGCGCTATGAGTAAATAATTATCTTCGTCGAGCTTCAAACAAGTATTAACTTAATCGGTTTCTTAATATTTACCAATGAAGTATAGCATGTCCGAGGATCTGAAAGAACAGGCATTTCTCGAGGTGACCACGGACTTGGAATCACACAACTTGTCAACGGTCGATGGTCTCTAGTTTTTGGGATAAAACTAGAAATTGGTACTAACTTGGGCAGTTTTCTTTGGTTTTTCTTGTTGCAAACATCAGTGCACACTTTTTCCTCTTTTTTATCGATCTTCTGTTCTTTTAATCTCCCGCAGTTTTTGAGCGACTCCGTGTCGATTTGAAGTTTGAGAAGAGTAGCGACGGTGATGAAATCAGTGAGGGTACTTGAGTACACCACGACACTCCCTGTGTAGATGTAGTCCAAAATTAAAGACATCGTGTTGCTGCTGATGTCGGGGAAAATTAGAACTGCGGGCTCTGACGCGTCATGCTGCAGCAAATCCTGAAAGAACGTCTTGGTTAATAAATAGTTGTGTAACAATAAGTTACATTTCTTGTATTTTAACAGTCTGTTTCACAAAATTTTATTGCCGTGTGCTTTTCTCATTAAGCGTTTAATGCTCTTTTAATTGAGCGCTGACATCGTTTGTTAAACTTTGAAATTATATCATGAAAAGTGTCGTGTCTTCAAGTGCAAATTTCTGTGGCGGAAATGTTCCTTATAAACTAGACTCTATAATTGTCAGGAATTTACTAATATCCTCAGATGTAAAGAAGATCTAACAAAAAACTACATATTGAGAGACTTGGATATTCGCAATTTCCGTTGCAAACTATTTTATGTTTACAAGTTGAATCAATTAGTGAAGTTCATTTACGGTAATGAGCGTTCAATAAAAAATTCAAATAAACTTAGCTTTTAAGTGTAAGCTTGAAGTCGGTATGTGGTTTATCTTTTCCTTATAAAGAATTTTTTATAGTGGAATGTGCGTCAACATGTAAGAAAATGTTATCATTTTTGAACAAACCGTTTCTTAAATCGCACAAATGTGTTACTTGGTCAGTCTTGGCCCTGCCGAAATTCAGCACCAATCCTGATTGCCAATTGATTTATCGCACTCCTAATTTGCTGGTATTTACAATTATACTTAACACTTTCACATATTGTAACGGTGGTATAACAAAGCTTCTCCTTAAAAAACTCGTGGAATCTATGGAAGATCAATCACTTCTCAGCTGCCCATAATCACATATTTACATTTCTTTATGTACACGAAATAGGATAAGAATACCTGTCTAAATCCAAATTTAAACAGTCGTGACGTTGCAGAAAAAAACACCACAATCCTTTTCTTGTATAAATAGTACCATACAAAATCAGAAAAAGACGTGTCAATTAATTTTACAAGCTAAAGGTACTCATAGCCATTAATCTTTTAATATTTCAACAATGATGCATTTCTGATTGCCTGCCTTATGATTAATATTCTGTTTACTACTTATTCTCCATCTATTGTGCTCTAGTCTTTGTTTGACAGGCACACTTCCTTCGAGGTTGTAATTAAAATCTTCTTAGAACAATAGACACCAGTGGTGTTAATAATATCAGTGGCAACTTAACCTGTTAATATGATTAGGTATCAAGATAATTTTTACTTACACGTAACATGGGACTAGCGATTGAAAGAACGAGTTTATGAGCCATTAAACGATGACCCTGGCAGCTTAAAATCACATCACACGAAGCTTCGGAAGTCAGAAGGCGAAGAGTTCCTTCGCGGATCACTGTTTCCATTTTTCTGGAAAGAAAACGGATATAATATATGGAATTTAAATGGATCAAAGAAGATGTGAGAGCTGTTTTCTTTTGCTCTTGTAAGTGGCGGAATCCTTTCAGTTGGGATGATGCTAAACGAAATATATTTCAGTAACCTACACATTTACGGCCATACTATATATAGTTCTGATGTTAATGAGGTATAAACTTGGTTATACCTACAATACACTCCTAGAATTCAAGAAACATGCATCTGTCTACTTTTGCAATAATTAGAGTAAAACGAGCATCACTTATAAAAGCAGGGACGTTTATTCTTATTTAAAACTGGTATTTTAGTCCAGCGATCTTCTTGATATGACATGATATTATTTTCTCTTCACTTATACAGCGTAATGCATTCATAATAAGAGGCTCGGAACATCCAAAGCAGAACTAATGTGGAACAAATGGTCAACCTCATCATGGGCGCTGTCTTTAGTTTTTTAACTAGTTGGACGTATTGTGTAATAAGTAAGCAGGCATTAGCGTAGATCGTAAAGAAAAGGTAATAGGAGAATAATAACAATTTATGGTGCATAATTTTCCACAGTTTCATTGTAACTACTAATTGTAACGACTTAATAAGAGTAACAGTATGTGAGCCGGGCATTTCTTATCTATTGATTTAATCAGACAATTTATTCGTCAAGTGTGACAAGTGCATCTGCTAGTATGTAGTTAGAAATAAAAAAAAAAGATTAATGGTTTGGATTATCTTCTGGAGGTAATGTGGTAATTCCTTTAACGGCGCTTTGTGCCTTAAGATGAGATTTAAATCAAATTGAACCGAGTTCTATTTATTTTGAGATATTTTGTGTAAATTATATTACATCGGATTTAATTAATGAAAGTATGTTAAGTTTGCATAAATTAAAGAAAAGAGATTCATATTAACACTAACAAAAGAACCACTTTGATTAGCACGTCTCAATTAATTTGAAATTAATTTTCTGTAAAGTAGATCAACTTAATTAGAGGGATTAAATTCAAAGATATTTTGATTTTTTGATTATACTGTTACGAGAAGATTCTGGAAGCTTCGAGCGCCAGCGCTGGAACGTTCCGCTCTGCTCTAGAGCGAGCGATTCGTGGAATAATTCTTATTCATACGCGGAACTCCCGAATATTCTCGCAGCGCTCCAGCATTAGGCTAGTGGTAGGGGAATATCTGTATATAGGGGAGTAGTGATAGGATTGTAGATAGTCTAGTATTTGGAAATCCTGAAAAGTGTTGTAATTGTGAAGTACGAGAGTGTTCATAGTGCACAATAAAATTGTTATTGTTACAAGCGAGACTTTTGATTTTTCGGCCAACGTGACAACTGGTGTCAGAAAGTGGGATCCCGTCCAGCATTGTGATCGAGAAAATTCTGGAATTTTCGATCGGAAAATTCGTGACATTACCGGACTGTGACATTGTTACTTGATTGTGGACAATTTTTATGCCTGTTCAAACCAGACAGCAAGCCGCAGAAATGGAGGCGCTGCAAGAATTGATGGCTTCGATGATGGCGAAAATGGACACACAACAAAAATTGATTACGAATTTAGAAGAAAAAAGACAAAGAGAAAAACTGGAAGAAGAAGAACGAAGACAAAATGAAAAACATGAAACAGAAGAAAGAAGACAAAGAGAGAAACTAGAAGAGGAAGAAAGAAGACAAAGAGAGAAACTAGAAGAGGAAGAAAGAAGACAAAGAGAAAAACTAGAAGAGGAAGAAAGAAGACAAAGAGAGAATGCAGAAATCTTGAACCAGCTTAAAGATATGGAACAAAACATGAACGTAACTATTATGGTTAAAGTCGACGAAATTCAAAAAGAGGTAACAGAGCGGTTAGGAGGCGTTGAGGGAGAACTACAAGGCGTCAAAGAGGAAGTGAAAGATTTGGAGCGATTCAAACAGCAGGTGGAAGACGAGTTACTGCGCTTAAGGCGTCAAGTTCCAAATAGGACCGGCCTGACCACAACGAAAGAAATGAAACCCCCGACTTACGATGGGTCGACTTCACTGGATAATTACAAGCTGCAATTCGAAGTGGCGGCCAAACAAAATGGATGGTCGGAAGAAGAAAAATCCTCATTTCTGATAGTTTCCTTGAGAGGGGCGGCTCTGGACTTGCTAGAGACAATTCCAGGTCGAGACAAAGAGCGGTACGACCAGCTGATGGCAGCGTTAGAGGCCAGATTTGGAAACCAACACCTGCAGCAAGTATACGTCTCAGAGCTCAAGACGCGGCGGCAGAGAACTGGAGAGTCTCTGCAGGAATTTGAGGCAAGCGTCAAGCGCCTTGTTTTGCTCGCCTACCCTTCGGCTCCGGCGAATTTTGTGGAACAACTAGCTGTGGATACGTTCCTGCAAGGGATTCGAGATCCAGAAATACAAAGAACGGTCCGACTGGGCAGCTATCACTCCGCAAAAGAAGCTCTGGTGCGCGCTCTAGAGGTGGAAGCCGTTTTCAAGAGCTCTGTGAACGTCCCCGATTACCGACGAATTCGAGGTGTGGGTATTGACGAAGAAGAGGCAACACCTACCGCTTTCGTCACGAAAGCCGAGCTAAACGACATCCTCAAGGAAAACAGGGAGCTACGGATGGCACTGAAGCAGCGAACTAGCCAGACCTGCTATCGTTGCGGAAAACCAGGCCATTTTAAACGTGACTGTAGGGTTGTTCTTAGGAACGACCAGAACGGTCCCCAGTCACGTCCTCAGCAGTCGGAAAACTAAAGCCCAGCAGTGTCAAGGGGCACACACTGGCTGGGGAGAGCACAAGCCCCAAAGTTATTTCCGTTATGCGTTTGAAGAGGAATTTTGAGAGTTTGATAATTGAAGGAAGTGTGAATGGGAGAAAAGTGAAGATGACGGTCGACACCGGAGCCATGGTTTCCCTTGTGAGAAAGGACATGTTGGACAACAGGACATCTCTGGAAACAACGAGTGCTATTTTAAAAACAGTCACGGGAGATGTCGCCACAGTAAGTGCCGAGGCAGAGGTCACGGTCCAGTTGGGAGGTATGAAGTTTCGGCATCGGGTGCTGGTGGCAGGAATTGAGGATGAGATGATCCTGGGAATGGATGTTATTGGACGACATGGGATTTCCTTTAATCACAACGAGAAGATCCTCAAGATTGGAACCGAAAGCTTTGTGTTATCGACCCCAGAAGTAAAAGAAGATGGAGTGAAAGCGTTCGCCTGTGAAAATACTTGTGTGGATGGGAACAGCGAGAAAGTGATAAGTGTGCGTTTAGGAAGTAACTTTGGGAGCTGCGTTGGAATGATTGAACCAACTAGAGACATGACAAAACCAATTCTTGTTGGAAAGACACTAGTAAAAGTGACGAAAGAAATACCTGTGCGGGTGGCGAATATCAACCCTACTCCAGTCACGATCAAGAAGGGCGAACTAGTTGCTGTGTGTGTTCCGATCTCCAGAATAAGTGACGCACAGCCATCAAAGAAAAACGTGAAGACCGTGAAAAAGTTAAAGCTGGAGGTAGACACGAGTGACCTTTCTGAAGAAGAGGCTCTTAAAGCGCAGGCTTTCATCAAGAAGAATAAGGACGTGTTCGCCGTTGAGAATGAACCATTAGGAAGAACGAACATCGTTCAACACAGAATCAATACGGGCGACCATCAACCCATCAGACAGGCACCGAGAAGGTTACCGTGGGCGAAGCAAGAGCAGGCCGAACAGTTGGTAAAATCCATGCAAGAAGAAGGGATTATTGAAGAATCCAACAGTCCTTGGTCTTCGCCGGTTGTGCTCGTAACCAAGAAAGACGGTAGTACAAGATTCTGTGTGGATTACCGAAAACTCAACGATGTTACCAAGAAAGACAGTTTTCCATTACCCCGGATTGACGACACTCTCACAACTCTGTCAGGGTCGACGTGGTTCTCAACCTTAGACCTGAAGAGTGGATATTGGCAAGTGGGACTTCATCCCGAAGACAAGGAAAAGACAGCGTTCTCCACGGGAAGTGGCCTGTACCACTTTACGGTTATGCCTTTTGGGCTTTGCAACGCACCCGCTACATTCGAAAGACTAATGGAATGTGTGTTGCGAGGATTGACGTGGACAACTTGTCTGGTTTATTTAGACGACGTTATGGTCATGGGTAAAAACTTCGATGAACACCTGAAGAACCTTCAAGAAGTGGTAGACCGGTTTAGGGGTGCCAATTTAAAACTTAATCCGAAAAAGTGCCATCTATTTCGGAAGAAAGTGGAGTTTCTGGGGCATACGGTGTCATCTGAAGGAATCAAGACCTGCGAAGATAAGATTCAGGCGATTAAGGAATGGCCCAGACCCAAGGACAAGCACGATGTGAGAAGTTTTATTGGACTTTGCACGTATTATCGGCGGTTTGTAGAAGGTTTCGCCAACATTGCTGCACCTCTGCACAAACTAACGGAAGCAAAGGCATCATTCAACTGGACATCAGACTGCGAAAGCAGTTTCAAGCGGCTGAAGTTAGCTTTGTGCACTAGCCCGATTTTGAGCTACCCCAGGACTCATGGAAAGTTCGTCTTGGACACAGATGCCAGTAACATCGGCATTGGAGCGGTGTTATCGCAGGTGCAGGATGGAGAAGAGAGAGTGATCGAGTATTACAGCAAAGTGTTGAGCAAGCAAGAGAGAAATTACTGCGCTACAAGAAAGGAATTGCTGGCCGTTGTAAAATCCGTAGAGCATTTCCACAAATACTTGTTTGGCCACGAGTTCTTGATAAGGACTGATCATGCTGCCCTCACGTGGTTACTACAGATGAAAGACGCCGAAGGACAAGTGGCTAGGTGGATTGAGCGGCTGCAGCAATACCACTTCAAAATCAAACATCGACCAGGAAAGCAACACAATAACGCTGACGCTCTCTCTAGAAGACCTTGCAAGGATTGCAAGCAGTGCGCGAAGATTGAAGGGCCATTGCCGATAAACAGGATGGTTATCGGTTGTGATGATGACTGGACTACGGAGAATCTTCGGAAGGATCAACAGGCGGACCAGGAAATTGGGCCACTGCTGGAGTGGAAGGAAGCGGATAATGGAAGGCCGCGTTGGGAAGATGTCTCGGAAAAGAGTCCAGGGTTGAAGGCGATGTGGGCGCAGTGGGACTCACTGCGAGTAGAAAATGGGGTACTGAAAAGGGCTTGGGAAAGCGCAGACGGGAAGAAAGTAACCTCCCAGTTACTAGTGCCCAAGAATAGAGTTCCCCAAGTACTCAAGGAGGTCCATGACGGAACATCAGGCGCTCACTTCGGAGTGAACAAAACCTTAAGTAAGATTAGGCAGCGGTATTACTGGGTTGGCTGCCGGGAAGATGTCGAACGATGGTGTAGGAGATGTTCAGTTTGTGGGGCGAGCAAGGGACCTCGAACGCGAACTAAAGGAGGCATGAAACAATACAACGTGGGAGCCCCGTTCGAGAGAATCGCTCTAGATGTGGCCGGGCCATTTCCAAAAACTGATGACGGCAACAAGTACATCTTGGTTGTGCAGGATTATTTCAGTAAATGGCCGGAAGCGTATGCCCTTCCCAACCAAGAAGCCACTACAGTAGCTCGAGTCCTAGTGGATAATTTCTTCAGCAGGTTTGGAGTTCCACTCGAAATGCATTCCGATCAAGGAAGGAATTTTGAGTCTGGCGTTTTTCAAGAGATGTGTAAGCTGCTGGGAATTAGGAAGACTCGAACCACACCCTTGCACCCGCAATCCGACGGCATGGTCGAGAGATTCAATCAGACGATGGAGGAACATCTGTCCAAGGTAGTGGAAGAGCACCAGAGGGATTGGGATCGTCGACTGCCCTTGTTTATGATGGCCTACAGAGCTGCCATTCATGAAACCACGGGAGAAACACCAGCGAAGATTGTGTTTGGAAGAGAGCTGCGTCTCCCTTGTGATCTTCTGCTTGGTTCGCCTGGGGCGGAGCGAAGGGAAGTACCGGAATTCGTCGACAACCTGAGGGAGACCCTACTGGATACACACCACCTTGTGAGGCAGAGGATCAAAATGGCTAGTGACAGAATGCGGTCCCGATATAATGTGACGGCTAATCATGAAGGATTCAACGAAGGAGACTTGGTGTGGTTATTCAACCCTCGACGAAAGAAGGGCCTATCTCCGAAGTTGACACCTACATGGGAGGGACCGTATAAGGTGATCAAGCGGATCAACGACGTGGTGTATCGGATCCAACGCAGCGCCCGTTCAAAGATGAAAGTGGTTCATCTAAATAGACTTTGTAAATATCACGGAGAATCAGGTGTTTGGTCTGATCGGGACGATCAGAACTAAGAGGGGGGCAGTGTTACGAGAAGATTCTGGAAGCTTCGAGCGCCAGCGCTGGAACGTTCCGCTCTGCTCTAGAGCGAGCGATTCGTGGAATAATTCTTATTCATACGCGGAACTCCCGAATATTCTCGCAGCGCTCCAGCATTAGGCTAGTGGTAGGGGAATATCTGTATATAGGGGAGTAGTGATAGGATTGTAGATAGTCTAGTATTTGGAAATCCTGAAAAGTGTTGTAATTGTGAAGTACGAGAGTGTTCATAGTGCACAATAAAATTGTTATTGTTACAAGCGAGACTTTTGATTTTTCGGCCAACGTGACAATACATAAAATTACTAGAAATAATTTGCACTTCAATTATGACAACTTTAACTATACATAAAAATAATAATGTATTCTTAAAGACGCTAAACTGAGTATAAAAATTAGTAGTGAATCCAAATTTATCACTTACTGTTAGTTTTTTGTGCATTATTTATTTATTCGATTTGTCAAAAATGTTAATAATGAATAAAACAAATTTAAGTTGTCACGTGCTGAAGCTTTTCTTCAGCTTTCACGCTCATTCATATTAATTCAGAGCATCACGACATCTTCAATTTTGTCGTCTCTATTAGATTAATTACCATAATTAATTTCCGTTTTTTCAGTATCAAGATTTTTCGCTTTTTACAGAGAAAGCATATCTTAACACTACAGTCAGTTTGCTTCTAATTATTATAGAAACCTGATTTCCGGTCTATATCCAAGAAATTTTTATGCAGGATTATATTTTGTAAACACATTGCGGCACAAACCATCGCAAGTTACAATTAAATGTAAATGAGAACATTATCAAATTACACGATGCGCTGTCAATTATGGGCGCTAATAACCATGAAAGTGAATCATAATCGCAGGAGCACCGTTGTTGATTTGTGACTGATTTTATTACTATTTTTGTTCTTCTTCCTCTCACTGGTGTGACATACAAATTAGTTCATTTTTTGGTATAATTCTAGTTTTATTATATATAAAATGAGTGGAGCTTTGTCGGTTAAATTACTTCTAATAATACCCACTTCTAATATCCACATTAACAATTAGGTATTTAATAAAATTTATAGGTAATTATCTTACGTTACACTTACTTCAATCAAATCAATTTGCCTATAATTCTATGTTAAATCTAATAGAAAAACATTTCCGGCACGGATTCTGTAAAATTAAAATTATTTTCTGTTTTGACACTATGTTTTCACGGACGGAAAATTAAACGATCCAATTCTCCTATATCAATAATAACATCACTAATTTCAGACGACGCATCAATTTATTATTTTTTATTTATTTTAAATTAATTATTGCTAATGATAAGTAACTGTTAATACTTTACACAAAAAAGATGACAGTTACAAGCAATCAATCATTACAAAATACCTGGATTAAGAGTTCCCTTTAATAATTATTTTTTTACGTGGCTTTTCCCGGTTTTCCAAGTAATTATAAGATGAAAATCACCAGCAATGCGTACTAGTATGTTGATCATGCCCATTCGTGGTGTGTTTTTGTTAGTAAACCTGTGGCGCTCATTCAATTATGAGCAAGTTATTTTAATTATTTAAATTGTCGCGTTGATGATCATAATTACGTCAATTTTCACTTTTGCAACAGCTACCTACAAAATATTTAATTTGAGCCCTAGAAAATAAAATGTTAATGATCTGTTAAATTAAATCCATCTGTTACAGTTTCCTGACAGGTGAAAAGAGAAGTAAATAATTTCGGTGGTACAGTTAACACTACTTCATTAATTATTCTGGAAATTTTGCTCAGCCAACGAAAGTTAGATTAGCCGCTAACTTTGTTTTTATTTGTCTAGAAGAAAGCATTCTGATGCGTAAATTATAGCTGGCCCAGACGGTTTTTAGGTCGCGTCAAAACTAATATGTTGGTGTGGAAAGATCTTCCAATTTTTGTTCTAATCAGGGCGTTAAAGTAACGTATGTAACATCTGACTGCAATAAACGAAAGTAATAAAATATGATGTAAATGCAGATAACGTGCAGATAGGGTAATACTAACTGTATAATTACAGCAATTTCAAGATATCGCTGATGCTAAAGATTGTTGTGATGCGCGACAGTGTTATTACATCCTGTGATCACAGAATGCAAATAAAACGGTTCTCTTTTCCGGATAATGGGAAATGATTCTATGGTTCTGTGGATATAAAACTGCAACCAGGTTCAATAAGCGCATTTACTATACCTCAACATTTTGTAGAAGAATTTGTGGTTTTGTTTGTGTATGCCGACAATTAACTCGAAGAAAGAAATGTCGGGTAACCGCTGCTAATAACCGGCGCGATTGAGCATAAATATGAAGTAACGTGTTCAGTGGCCAGTAAAAGTTAAGTGAAATTTCAGAAAAAAAGTCTTCGGTGTTAAGATTTGACCTAGCACAACTTTTTATTACCTACGCTCAGTTATGTTGATTTATCTTGTTTTGAAATATTTTACACTCAACACGAATCCATTTTTCATCGCTTATAATAAATTACTTGCACAGTTAGCTAGACGATAATCCATCATTTGCAATTGTACTAATTTAACACAGACTGAGAAGATCGCACCATTTACTTCTTTTAGTTCTTGAATTTCTGCATGACTTCTCACAGCTCGAACAGCATGTTTACGGTTAATTAAGTAATAAAAAACGGTTTTAAAGGTACTGGCATCTAGTATTATAAACAACCATTCTCTTCCGTTTAACAAAGAGCGTTTGCTTAATTGACGGAGATTTATGACTTAATTAGATCAAATCCTGTACCTGTTTAGCATACAGGAAAATGTACCTAGCACTTACTCAAAAACGCAATGATTAAATGATCCATCCGGTTATGAGCGACAAGATGCAAATGACTTCAGTTTAACAACTCTCAGAGTAAAAATAATAACGATATAATAAACTAGACTTTTATTGGGTCATTTAAACTGACACGGATGTGATGACCTCTTGCAAAGATGTTCAGCAAATGAAACATATCCCAGTAGGAATGTTAAAATATCGGTACAAGAGACCGTAGTTGTTGATGCCTTTTTTGGTAGAAATTTATTGAGGATAGGAGCTGTTTTTCAACGGTGGCTAAATTTGTAGATTGTTGTGTTATACACAGATAAAGATCTGATATTCCATAAATTTCTGAACTTTCTAAATGTTAATAGATAAGGTAGATACTTGGCTACCATTGCAACAATTTTGTTGTAGTCAATCACGCTAAGACAATAATCTAACTCTCTTTTATTAATTTATTTACATTCGTGCGAGCTTGCGGTTATATAAAATATCTGCAATAAATTTCCTGTCAATCATGTCGACATCTTGCTTGTAAAAAGGTCTAAATAAGCGAATGAGAAGATCGTCGCTTGGTATAATTTCAACCATTAATTGCGAATCATAAGCTTATTCCTGCGTCTGCAATTAAATTTATGATTAATTTGTCATGATTTTTCGCAATTTCACTGAAAAACATGTCTTACTTTAATAATATTTCTAATTAAGATCAATTTGTAAATGGAAAAAATTTGATACACCCATTGCAGGTATCGACAATAACAATCCTGCAATTTAACTTTTCGTTTATCATCCTCCGACTAATTTAAACCACAATTATCCAACCGCAGGATATAAAATGACATGTTCGATGATCCGCTCGAAGACATCTAACTATGTACATGACATCACTAACTGACATCAAATTAACAATCGCCCGTGGCGAAGTTAATAAAGCTTCCTTGCGTGAAAAAAAATGAGCTTAAGATTGAAATTCAATTCTAGAAGACACATTTTCGCGGACAATAATTGATGACAGAATTCTGCAGTGTCATTAAATTGATAAATTGCCACCGTCATCGAAGTTTCACGACCTTAATCTTGCTCGGCACGCGTAGGTTAGCTATAAATATGCAATTGGTTCGTGATAACTACGAGCTTTCAATGCCGGATAACGAGAGATTTCCGGCAACATTGATCGTTTTTGGGATGAGAATGTAGAAACTCGCGAATTTTATTATTTTCTTTTTGTGTGTGGTTTCTTTGACTGGTAGAAAGTGAGGAAAAATTGTATTCAACAGTTAAGAGTACTTGAAATGCAATTTTTATTCTTGTGCAACACAAAGGGAGCTCATTTAGTCTGAAGACGTTGCAGACAGTTTTAGAACACGGTACTCGCTTTGAATATCTCTTGACACAGAACATGTCTTATGCAGTACGGGAAGAGAAAATATCTGTAATAATACCCATGTGCGTGTCTCTGAATGTATATTATTAGTAAAAGTACTCGTACGTTACACTTAGATTTGTAAGCGTTTATTACATTTGTTTGAATATTCAGTTATATTTTTATTCAAACACAAATAAGGCAACTGTCAAACAAACAATAATTTACAATTATAAAACAATCAGTGTCAAAGTAGCACGTACTTTAAGTTACCGCTATTTGTAAATTTATTTTCATTTAATTAGTATAAGGTTAAGTACTTTGTACCTAATCTTCTATTTATGAAAGCAATAAACGTCCCGCTGATAATAAACAATAATGTATCAATTTTTATATTGATATTATAGATTCTTGCGATGCTCCCACAATAATGTACACCATGAATGTCGATATGAGTAAATTTCTTTTATTGCATCATTACGCAGATTATCTAGGATTGTAGGACTCCAAAACGACCAGTTTGATACCTGAAATATTAATACATAAAATAAGTAGCGTGCTGCAAATAATTAATTTAAGCGCACGTGCTCTTTCATGGTCGGCGTTTTTCCGCCAAGTTTCCTCTATAAATCTCGTTCAATTAGATAAAAACTGGACAGAAAGTAACAGCAGCAGCATTGATGAATAAATGTTGACCTGTGGAAGAAACGTTCTTTCGGTACTTTGAATAAGTACAATAACCTGTAGGTTTTACTCTTACGTCAACAGCAATTTGAGTAAAATTTTAATAATTAAATCTCGTTTCACTGGGGTCTTATTCAATATGTAAATATGTAAAAAACAACTCGTTTGAATACCTCCCGACCTGAAACACAATGGGAAATGTTCAGAGCATTGTTGGTACCGTTTCGTGCCTTCCTACAAGAGAATTTCAATTTCCATGATGTAGGTGGTGGTCTCGGTGCAAGAAACTTTTTTCTGCAGAAACGGTAAAGGTAGACAAGTTCAATTTTAACAGTCATTTTCGTTCACTTCAGCTATTAAAAACCTTTCAAAGTACTTCGAAAGTTGATTTTAATTGCGGGTTCTGACGTTTAATTCTGATTGCCTTCTAGTATCCATATTTTTCCTGACAGAATCTTCATCAGAAGACATATATTAGTAGCTTCATAACATTGTGGAAGTTAATGATGACTAAGCTCCTTTGCAAGTGGAGCCAATAGATGGTATTGAGATATTATCACCAAATACCGCTTGTCATCTTTTTGCAACTGAACAACTGATTAAACTACAAAGAAGTACCTTTAGATTTCGATCTACTTGTAGAAGAATAGAACCAAAGTAATTTAATAAAGTAGACGCCCATATGCGTGGGACCCACCTATTTTCATTTTAAATTTTCACAGTAGGAATGCAGTTATTACTTAGGAGATCGGAGATAAACTTACTTACTACTTCTATCGCATCTGAAATAATGACCACAGGAAAGAAAAATCAAAATTACATACCAATCAATGAGTATCTTAAAGCTACAAAACAGTCATTATTGTGGGGGTTATCTGTTGCAGTATCGCAAATGCTGCGATTATGATCGTGCAAGATACCACGACTTGCATCCGACGATGAATCTGCAGATATCTTCGCACTTCGCAGCGTGCGTTTTATGGTCTGTAAACGCAATAAATTTATTAAGTCACTTTGATTGAAACAGGTTAGAACTTTAAAAGCGTCTTTTGAAGAGCCGCACTTTCTATAGTCTGCGCAATTTGGAATTTGAAATTTTGTAAAATTGCAATCTTTTGCAAAAACGGTCATTATTCACATACCTATTCCTCATGGCAGCTCACTGGAAAATTATGCAATTGCTAATTGATACCTATAGGTTTAAGATTAAAATTGCTCGCTAATTAAGCCCTTAAAACTACAGGAAATATATAATTACAAAGGCACAGCCTTCGGCCATCCTGCGCTGTGCTGGGGGGCTTCACGCCGTTTAATCGCTACCGCTTGTCACGAGTGTTTACTTGACTTCTAAAATTGCAGAAATTGGAGGAAAATTATTTTAATAATTTGTAGTCTCCAATTTGTGGCAGTTTTACATTTTTTATTGTTATACTTATTTCTACATTTCAGTTAATTTTAATTAATTAATTTAAGTTTCTTTTTGTTCATTTTGACTCACTTCTTTTCATTTTTTATAGACAATGCAAAATTTCTTTGAAATGAATGCTTTAAAGTTTTTTCATTATAACAATGGAGCTACTACGATTATCTGATTGGGTGCTCCATTCCATACTGCTGTCATCCTTTTTGTTTTTCTTTTATCCAAATTGTGAAGACTTGATGAGTCAGAATACCGTAGAAATCTGAGAATAAGTTTGCTATACGACTATTAATCTTGCAATTAGATCATTGCCAGTGGTTGCGTTTAAATTGAGCGATATTAGATCAGAATAAAAAAATAAAATAAATGAAATAAAATCTAATTGCCTTCCTGAGGTTCAAAACTAAAGACACGCTTTATTTCCATTATTCGTTTGAAAAATTTACGCTCGAATAAATTATCGGTAATTAAATAAGTCACTTGAAAACAAAATAGGATAAATGAGTATGTACCTACAGAAGTTTTTAAATTATCTCCCGTAGCAAAAGAGTATCATTAAACACTTTTTTGGCTAAAGTGAAATGTAGTTTGTTCGAATCGTTTTATTAGGTGTACCTACTTAATCGCAAGTTTCCAGGAAATAATGCAACCCATTCATTTGTGTGCTCATGCAGGATGTTCCAAAATCAAAATAATTCAGTCTAAAAACCAGAAAAAGAAGAAACATTTTTATGAATGAAAAACCTTAAAGGGTTATTAATGTGTAATTCAACATAATTTGTTTTGAGTTTTATCTACAAATTTTTTAAATAAATCAGTTAGTTGAATGTTACCAATTTTAAAGCGCAAGCAAAGACAAAAATTAACTTTTCTGAAAAAGGAATTATTGTTGATCTCAATAAGTTCATGTATGTTTTTGAACGCAAGTTGAAACACCAGTAGATACTTAAAAAATGGACAAAAAGAAAACCTGAAGCTACGAAAGACGATAAATTGCATGATTATTTATCAAATGTCTTTACAAACCTGGCGACTCAAGAGGCGTTCCTAAGACAAATAAGGCAAATCTTAGTAATAATCAAGCAAATAGACCTTTTAACACGTCTCACTTGTATTTGCTTGTTATGTGTAGACAGATAATATGGAAAATAAAATATCACAAGAAAGTGGTATGTCACGTATCCAGCCCCATCACATTCCAAATTCACTATTGTGATTTAATTGAAAAATCAACAATACAGAAAGAAACTGTACACAGAATTTACTTCCCGATCATATTTTGTAATTTGTGTGCATGTTGTGGTTTGAATATGTCGCAACGTTAATATCAATTTCTTGTTCCACACTTGAATTGCTTTGATTTCTATCTAGACATAAACGGATTATTTCTTCCAAGATTTCAATTATAGTCAGTCTTAAACATGATAATGCTATTCAATTGTAGATCGTATTTATTCATGCTTCAATTAGAGACTCCTGGGGCACATGATAAAGTGTCCTGGTTACATAATGTATTAGCACGAAGCGATCTAATTTTTATTAATTTCATCCCACAAAAAATTAACCGATTTCATTGTAACCTTGTGAGGTAAAACCAGAGCTGCTTTTGTTGGGAAAATTCCCATGCCCTCCTAAATCTAGGTTACTGTTTTTAACGGTAACAAATTTAACCATTTTTAACTATAAATTTCTAATTTTACTTTTTAGATTTACGTGCTAATATTTTATTACCAACTTTGCGGCTCATAACTGCCATATAAACTATTATCCAAAAAGTCATAAATCATATTTAGTGAATTATTAAAATATGACCATCATTGTGCAAGTTAGCTATCGGAAGAGAAAACATGTTCGAAGAACCATAAATTTAAAATTTCACGGACAATCCGTTAGACTGGACAGAGGTATAGGATGTTTTGTAATTAATGTGTAGTAACATATGGTTAACTGTAATTTAAAATTTTCCATTGATTGTTTTCTAGGTAAAAATTATTCAAATTGAGCGAACACTCCCATTTCGTTCGTGAGCTATTATGACTCATTGTAAAAAATTGAAATGGAGGAGGAAACGCTAAACAGATATGTGGCAAGAAGAGCAAAAGTTACCACCTGTGGAACAATAATAAACTAAAGTAGCGGAAACCTGGCACGTAACCTAACCTCAGGAAGTACTTCTAGATGTTGCGATACTGAAAACGACCCAGAAGTTACGGTAAAGAAGAGAATAAGATGTGTTTAGCACGATCTGTATAAAATCCATCCGTTTAAAAAAATCTCATAATTAACTATTATGAGAACATTGTACTTTTAATCGTTAATTGAATTAATACCGTCGAAGGATAATTATTGCGAGTAATCTCTTTTTTCATCAATTAGCACCATCTGTTTCAACAACATTCCATTGCATTATTAATTAACCAAGTCGGACTGGCCGTACAAATTCGAATTACTCGGAATCACAAGGCTGGACTAATGTCGTGCTTACTTGAATAGACACTCAGGTATTGATCCGATATCCATGGAGTTAAAAGCGAGAATTGATTTTAATTAAGTGTGTAGGATTTTACCAACGGGTGGTCGAAGACGAAGACTAGTATTTAACAACAAAGGTCAGATAATCTTCATAATATAAATGTTGTTTTATTTTTATAATGACCATCATAATGGGATTTTGGTTATTTCATTCTTCGTGGTGTGATGTATGTTTAATAACAACTTTCATCCATCAATGTTGACTTGTTGTTATCCGTTTAACTGTAATAATGGAGATAATATCAGAGGAAACGATTTGCCAATTAAACGAATGGGCGCTATCTCCATTCTCCACATATACCTATGTAGCTGAAGATGAAATATTGTCTGTCTTTAACTCAACAAAAGTTTAGTTTACGGTTCTTTAAACATATATTCATCATCATCGGGATTTGTAAGATAAATGGAGCTTTAAATCTTACCTCTTTACCAGCAATCTGATCCAAAGCTTTGCAACAGCCATTGGTAGTACAACAAAAATTCTTCCTTTGGATGTTTCATCTGATAATTATTTCTAGCAACATTATCGTAATGAAAATATCACCTGTCAAGGTGCAAATGTGGTTGCTGTTTCTTTATTGATAAAGCTGGCGAGAATTGACAGTAAGCGGCATTCCAAGATATGCCTTTGTAAGACTTCTAACGGCATCTACAAGGACCAAAGTAGGAATCTATTCAATTTGCTTTTTTCTACAAATATCGTTGACTTCTTTAAGTTCGTATTATAATCATGTGGACTATCATACACAAAAGATATTGATCCAAGTCGAATTTTCAAAGTAGGAGACGCTAGATTGTTATCAACTTTAACTTGGCAAAAATTTCTGTTTCCACTCCATTGCCTGCCACATAGCCGTATTCATTTTTTTAAGTTTTACGGCCGCAACACGTTTACCTACTATTTATAATAATTATTGATGCTTTTAATATTTCCCATCTTTCCTTCTTTCTGGGAATTTTGAATCAGAAATAGACATTAAATTTAGCACTAACTTCTATTCGTTATTTCAGATATCATTACTAAATCGTTTCAAAAAAATAACTTAATATTTGTAATGGCAAATTCAACTAATTTTCGTAAGGTGGCTAAAATTTCTTTTTGAACAGGAAAGTCGTTTAATTGACTTTTATACAGGGTAATAAAAAATGGCGTCTATGAGTGGAAGTACCATGTCCTCTTCAGTTAAACCATTTTAGAAATCAAAGCAAAATTAATCTAAACCTATTCCTCTTGACAATATGATTTTTTTTTTCAAAGGAAAAACTTTGCACTGCTGTTCAACACTTCCTAATAAAATTTTTCATTTGGCAGTTTTCGTAACTAAGCAACACTAATACTTAGAGCTTTAAAATGTTGCAACATTGAAATTTTTTTTACAAAGCCAAGAAATATTAGATATACAGGTTGTCCCAGAACTTATAACCCAGAGAGCAAGGAAAGGTGCTGACAGCAATACAGATGGTAAATTTCAAAACAAAAATTGCTTAAGTTTAATAGTATTTGATAGAGGGTAAAAAATTAACAACCAATACCAAAGGCTTATTCTAGATGTGGAGTAAAAGGCCATCCCAATTTCCTGGGCAACGAGAGTCTGACCAATGGACGATAGTATGTGTCCATAGTTACCGATTTTCAAATTCTGTTTAGCTTCCGAATTGGCTATCGATTTTTTGTCGTAACTCGATTATTTTTTGAGCTAGAAAATTTTTGTTTCGAAATTTTGATTCAGAACTGTTGCCTTCATAAGTCTTTTTTCTCTGGGTCACGAGTTCTGAGACAGCCTGTATACTTTTAAAAGTTTAAGAAACTTTTTATCCTTTTTTTGATACCGAATATCATTAACTGTAAAAATGTGATGTCTATCAATGAAATTGTTATCCAAATCATTTATAAAAGAAACCTTCTATCTTAGTGAAAAAAACACAAATTTCGTTTTGGTTTTCAAATTTGGGCTCAGGAAAGAATTAGCTGCAACATGATAGATAGCATGAGCGTCTTTTTTTCATCACCCTGTATAATTAAACTTAACTCGTTTTGTATTTAATAAAAAAAATGGGCAACAGATTTTGTAGTTATCTATTATATTCAAATAACATAAAAATGTGTATAAGAACTTACATCATTTAAGAAAACCGAATGGCAATAAAGATTACATGTCTAACAAATCACAATTAAATACATACTCAGATTATTTAATGTATCTACAAATATCATATTAAATCAAAAGTTTTGACGTTAAAACATATTTCATTTTTAACTAACACCTTCATTTAAAGTTACATTATTGATTAAAACTGCTTTTTCAACCGCCATGATGTTGGCTAGCTTGTAATTATTTCAACTTATCTCATAATTTTATGCTAAACAGCGGCGCCAGATGAGGTCTGTAGTTTTGAATTTTTATCCCTTGCGTTAAATTAATTTAAACCAAACCACTACATTTTTTTCCATTTATTTCAAAAGCATTAGAGTTTAATTACAACACCTTGTATATAATACATATTGATTTTTTTATCGGACACGAAATACAAGTATTTTATTAATACAGAATTCAAAGAATTCTACTCTCTCTTTTGAAAATTTTCTATCATAACTATTCATAACTAACACCTCAAAAAAATACTGTAGATAATTGACACCACAAGTCAAACAACTAAGGCAAACACTTACAAGTACAGTTTCTATAAACGTTCAATATTTTGGACATGTAATTTAGAATAATAGTGTAACATGCGTAGGCACTTACATCTTTATTTGTATTATTACGTTGTTTTGCCTGTAATAAACTAAAGAACGATGATAACTTCAACGCGTGATTGCTTGAAGGGTGTATCAACACGTAAGTATACAATTATGTTTGATTAGTACGACTATAACCCAATGCGAAGTGCTAATGATTTTGCGGTCTTCCTAACAATCGCAAAAATACGTAATGGTCAAATTACAGCAATCATACAACAACGAAATGCGCTCAGATTTGATGAGTAAGATTATTTTTTTTATAAATCTACATTAGTAGGATTGAGAAACGTTGCTTGGGTAAAATAGTCTGTCTTCTTTCTCTTTTATAGCGGTCAGCGTCGCTTATATGTGAAGGAATTTTTCTCCACAACAATAATTACAATTCCAACTCACGCACGTTCTAGTGCTGTATCGTATAGCAAGTCGCCATAATTCACTACGAATGTATGTTAACTGTTTTATTACTTTAATTCTAGAACAATGGCAATTGTTGATTTCGGACACAATAGCTTCAGGAGCGGTGGGCGTTCAGCGCTTCCAGTTTCTAGACCGCAACAACCCGTGCATGAACGTTTATGTTCCGTTTTGACTAACTTAAGGTTACAAGGTTAAAATAATATTGTCAGTGCTGATAGCTATGTAATCAATCACCTTTACATATGTGAACTAATTGTCATATGAACACAACAGGAGAACATTAATCAAAATGGTAAAATCACAGCCACGGATTTCGAACTTTCGCTAATTTTTTCTAGTGAAATTTAGGATGCCGACATCCGAAACCACATCATCTCAACTAAAACAATTCCAAGTAAAAGTCAGGAAATGAGTTTTTTTTTTTCAATAATAAGAAGCGACTTACCACTCTTTCTTTTACCGGTAAACATTAAACACTCCACGTACCACTCGGAAAAATCTCACACCACTCGGAATAAAGTTCATATCAAAAGCACGATAATAAAAGTGTAACATAAGACCGGGCCTCCTATCCGGGCACGAGTCACGATGAGACTGACTTTGGTTACGGCCGGTTTGGTGGTGGTCTAAGACGGTTACCACTCTGTATTTCACTTTTTCCGCAGAGTAAACACTGGAGGATCTTGATGAGCTCTTAAGACGCCAATGTAGCAAGTATAAATCAGTCCTTAGGAAAGTAATACTCGTGTCCATTCATAAGATCTCACGCATTGCGTGATAAGGCGAGAGACTTGAATGTTGCGTTACCACCCGAACCCACGAAAACATAATTTACATACTCGAGGAAATCGTGTTGCTGACTAAGCGCTGGAATTTTTAGAAAATAAAAACTGGTCACGTTAGAATAAGATGAAGAAATGAATGGAGAATGCATACTTCTAACGATATATCTGATTAATTAGTCTAGCAAAAAATAGAGAAAGTATATTTTATTTTTGATTCCATCGGCGAGCTGCAAAGTTGCGGTTGATTTTTGTTTTTATTTGCGTAGCATTTTTAACCTGATTTCCTAATTTAAAGACTGACTAGTCAGTGTTTCTGCGCGCGATATTAGTAATTTCACTTGTGTTACAGATAATTGCACTAAATTACATTCTAAATTAATGTCAACTAATGTAAGAGTTTATGTAACTAAAAATGGCGACAATTATCTTAGTTCTCGCACTAATTTCCTGACAATGGTAACTGAAACCCCTTGTTAGCTTAAATTAGTTTGTACGTTGTAAATAGCAAAAAGCTCACGGGGACATAGTATAGTTATGAGTTCTCTTAACTTTAATAAAACGAAAACATGGATACTTCTTGTTTTTCTTAATATCTACTGCATGGTCATCAAATACATTATTTATAAAAACTGTCGCGCCAGCATAAACAAATGATTTTATTACCAATAAATCAATCTAATTAAGCTGTACGGGACTTCAATTGGAATTTAATTAGTAATTACTTAATTATTTACTTCTTGTTAAAACTTTCCGTTTTTTTGGCATAGAAAGTCTATCAGTTTTCTAGGTTCTAGTTTATAACGTGCTAAGGAAAATTACAGTAATAGGGACTACACATCTCAGAATTTTAAGATTTAAATTACAAGAAAGGATAAATAGAATTTTTACAGAAATTAGAAAACCTCCACTAAAACAATATAAAAACAAAAATGTTGTAAGAGTCTAAAGGCTACAACAAAGCCCAAAAGGTTTCAAAATATTGTTAATTATAAGGATATTATAAAGAACTACTGTCTTATTACGAAGATTTAAAGCCATAATAGCGACACTGTGAACAATTTGAATAATAGGTACATGTATCTCTTTACAAAACGAACTCTTCGTAATGACGATAATAACAACATAATAGGATAATAGGTAAATAGCAATAAATATTCTCTATAGATAGTACACCCAGTACCGTCTAATATAAAGTCTGCACCACTTATCTTTAAATACAGTTGTTAACACAAGGTTCATAGACTTATTAACACGTCTATTAATGTATATTTCACAAGAATGTGGAATGTGTTGCTGATACACTTGCCTCGAACATGCGATTTTTTTTTCTTTTTTTCACCATAAAACGACAGGTAATGTTAAATCTACCTTGAAATATTCCTGCCTAATAACCTGCTGGTACAAGTTAAAGGATCTAAGACTTTGTTGCTTTGCGTTTGTAATGCAGGATATCTTCAAACAAGCCCGCCTCTGTAAACGGGATTAATGTAATTTGAACGGTAGCTTTATGAAAGACAACCATTGAAGAAACGAGAAAACACTAATATGCATGCAAAGTTTTAGATTAGAAGTGTCATTTTTGTTTTTTTGTTGTTTGTCTATCAAGGCTCGTAATTAAATATAGCAACGTTAAATATTCATGAGGTTCTAAAAATATCGAGTTAGGAAAACTACTGGACACAAAACTAGTTCTCGGTTCAGAAACAAACAAAAACTGTCAGACCTGCTAATATCATAATTACATTTTATACCACACGCAATAATAGTGTTAGGTAAATTTGAAGTGCACTCTTGAAGTTGGGAAAGTCTATGTCGTTGATTTGTTTAAATTAACTGCTCTGTTTGCGTTTATTTTTAACATTTGTATGAAATTTTTACCATAACAAATTAGTACTTAGTTACTTTGTAATTAATTGGTAACTTATAGGCGCAACAATAAAAAATATCTGTTATTACAAGTTACGACTTAATAGGAGTTTATGATTACTCAAATTTATATAATGGTCTAAGGTGTTTATAATATTAATTAAATAAAAATACGAGTTAGAAAGTTCATTTTATGAACAAGTAAAATATAACAATAATTACTCTATTACACACAGAAAATGCGACAAAATTCGCAGCGGGAAAAAACCTGCCAGTTTAGCAGCCAACTGTAAAGGAAATGTTAACATTTTTCAATCTTGAAATTAAATCAGATCATCTGTAATTCTTTCCTAGTGCATACCAATTTAATTAAATCATCAGTAATGAATGAAGTACTTAATTAATTATTGCAATTAATTACTAAATGTAATAATTTACTGTTAATTAGTGCCTACATCTGGGCTGTGCAGTCGGTGATGTCTCTTTGTTCACTAATTATCGCAATTTATATTTATTTTTATGTGAAATTTGTATTTATGCGAAGTAACCAGTTTATCCATAGAAGTTTTAGAATTCTTGTGCATTGCATTACTTCCAGGAAACTGTTTTTTTGAAAGCCACCCAAACCGAAAAGCTCTCTTTCATTAGCTTCAACACAGTGTAGGATTTTCCGGTTCTTCTTATTTTTGATCGCTCTAACAATGACACTACCGCCGCCACCGCGACAGGTTATTATAGATACGAATCACTTTCTAGATGGCTAATAGATTTTTAACAGCGCATTTTATACCGAGTGTATTTTTTTTTAAACAGGCATGCACATGCTGCAGCACAACTTTCATAAGATTAATGTGGCAGTATAACCATGAAAAAACGGTACTTTCTTGCAACAAAATAGGAACAGAAATGGCGTTGGACATCTCAGCTCGTATGTTAAATACGGGCTTTGTATGTTTGTAACTTACATTTTATCTGTCCTTTCCCAAAGAACAGTTATGCATGTACTTATCGAAGATATTGTAATAAAAAAACGACTTTCCCGTACCTCACTGATTCAGGTCCCCAGTTTAAAAATAGAAAATTATTGGTGAAATTTTCACGATTCTATCGCACACCGAACTTATTTGCATCGATGTAAATGCTAGTCGCGTTCACTTTGCTGCATTTGAGACGGGTTTTGGATCTATGAACATAAAATGTTGGAATTAACCTACTTGCGATCGCGTGTTGGGAATTTGATCCAAAATTTTCGTTGTTATAAATTGGTTACACCATGCCTGTGGTTATGTATCTGTCTATCAACCGATCGAGTGGAATTAATAAGCAATTTTGTTATTAGTAATTTATAACAATAAATTTTTTCTACAGCCACAGATGTAAGATTACAGTAAGATGATTTATATCGGTCGGAGTTAGTGCGGTTTCTCTTTTTGATTTTTATCTTGACACGTCAACAGCATAGAAATGCGGATCCGGTAAGTACGCCTTGATAACTCACAAAGGCAAGAAATCAGTTACCTTAATCAAAACGCGCAATCTGAATTCCGAGAAACGGGAATTTTGACAATATAAATTTTATACGGATGTGCGTTAAAGTGATAATAGGTTTAAGTACTTAGCACAGAAAGAAGACATTTATATATGCCAAATTCCGGATTACGGAAGAAAATTGATGACCGTTATAAAATTGAAATGTGACCTCAGTCTCTTCCGCTCTGACATTTCAGATATCGCAACAGCGGATAAAAAGGTTTAAAATACAAATTGTAAAAGTGCTGCAGAAATTCTCAAAAAATTTTGGATCTTGATCCAAAAACTGCTCCATAATTTTGTGCTTTGTTGCAAAAGTGCCACATTTTGTCAAATTCTTTTCTGCATTGCATTGCACTTGAGTTCTTAAAGAATTCTTTTGAAAGTTTGCTCGTAAACCGTGGCATAACACCGTTAAAAAATTTGGCGTCATCCAACCATGTTGTAGTATAATTTTATTGCAATTATTTAGTGGAAAAAGGATCAGCAGCAAATGCCATATTTTCAGGAAACTATTTAATTTTATTGCATTGCTTAGCAAGACAACGCGTAAACTGTATTATAGTTGTTTTTCCTTACTTTGCAATAGTGATTGTGATAGTGCAAATTAGGATTCCAATTCTGGTAAAGTTGCGTACATCTAAAGAGACTCTTGGTTAGTTTTAACTTCTTCTGCAACATCTGAATGTGTTGCTAAATCAGCGTTTTTTAAATTTATTAGCACAGTTTAGTATAATCTGTAATAAAATGTGATGTTAAATTGACTGTTTTATTTACTTAAGTGCTCGTAAGACGATTTTGCTAAAATATATGATTACCACACGGTCTATGTTTCATTAGACAGTACAAGTTGTATTCACAAACAACATGATTTATAAGAAGGAGCGTCAGTGGCGCACCTAATGCAGAAATAGCAAGTAATTTTTTAGTTCTGAAATTAACAAGCAGCCATTATACGTTTATTCAAATCTGATGTATTCACAAGTGTGAATAATTGATCACTTTTTAAATACTAATAAAATAAACACCTTATTTTATATCATTAGTCTTTCAAATTTTTATAATTAATACTCAACACTTCATTCAGTCAACAGTCAAAGTTGTGTCAATCTTAGCACTTAAAAAAAGTGGCAATTCTAATTAATGTATTCACAGAGGAGCTACAAATTCACCAATGGTTGTTTAGTATTCATTCTCATGTTCCACATGTCGGTAACTTGGTCTAAATCTTTTCTCTAACTGAACCAGCCATCATTAAAAAGTTTTAAATGTGGATGTGGCCAACCATAGAGCTTAGTAAAAGTAATTCTTCATAAAATCTTCTCGACCCAGAAATGTTTGCAAACGAAGTCGTCGCATTATCAGATAATTGTACTATCCTAAAAAAAGCTTTATTGCGCGCTCATTATCCTTATTTTTGCTGAACTCCACTTAAATAAATTGAAAAACATTAATGTCGCCTCCATAATTAATAATTATACGGGATTGTGAGTAACTATTTCTTTTTATTACGCTAAGGAAATGTAATTGGACATAAAACGGAGGAGTGCATAAAACTATGTACTTGTAAAAATCTGTTTCCTGATATACATAGTTGTAATTAAAAACGTATGATCGTGATTAACTAGTCACAAGACCTTTGTGGTAATTAGGTATGAAATTAATTATACCAAGAGCCAATTCATTTTTGTAAAAAGTATAATCATTAATGTCATTTAGGTTATTTATTGCTCAAATAAATTCTTTCATATAAAATTATCTCGTTTAATGATGACATATCTTGAGTGCACATTTAAAGAATTCGAGGTAGGTCTAATTGTTGCGGGAAATATAAAACAAGAAAAAAAACTGCAATTTCTAAGTAAGGCAAAGGAAGATTTTTAATACATGGTTGAACGCGTTAAAATTATAATAAATTGTTATAAAACTGTTAAATTCTGACGTTACATTTAACTCCCCTGTATAATATTATTTAGTAATTAATTACTGATGATTTGTGAAACATTTAGCTTGATTACATACACTTACTGTTTCCTGCGCTAACTTTTTACAAAATCGTAAATTTTAATCCGTCACATTCGCATTTTACGAGGCACTTAGTTTAAGAAGCTATACATGTAACGATGTTGAAACATGAAAGGTTCGATTTTTAGTCCATTTTTAGGTTTAAACTAGACTTTGAATTAATTATTGCAGAAACTGCAAGGTCTTGGTTTGAATTCTTTACATGAATAATGTAACTGAATGCGAATTCCCACATAAAAATTTTCTGGGAAACTTCTTCGTTTGTCGCACGGTCACATTGTGCCGTCAATCAGGATAGAAAAACATCTTAGACTTAGATGATTTCTCTCTGAAACTTATTTTGAAAAATCAATGATTTTAAACACAAACATTAAAATGTTTTTAGGTATATTGGATATTTGAGATTTACATTATTAGATTTCGTTAAAAATGTTTTCATTCTATTGTCATTATTTCTGACCGTTAGTATTTACGTCTGGAATACCTGGAGGTCTTAGTGTCAAACATAAATCTTTGATTATATGTAGGTACTTGTAAAATTTATACCTTTTGAATGGCATAGGTAAATAGGCGTTCTCATGGTTTATATTGCAATTAAAATTAAGTTTAGTAAAGTTTAATTGAATTTATTAAAAAATAAATGTCCTGTCAATGTGTGAGGGCTCTGGTACAAACTGAAGAGTAAACAGCGAAAACTAACCGATTTTCGAATTTATTGCATAAGATCACTTAGCATGCAACGTTTACACTGCGTAAATTAAACGTGAATATTACAAGCATCCAATTCTAAAGCTCTCACCTGGAGCTTTAAATCGCTTGTTCATACCGCATAATTACACATTCATATTTTCTAAAATATATCTCAACAGAGAGCAATCGTGTTTGATTAACTATAACCGGCCTGAAATTATCACATTTTTGGGCGAAGGCGCTGAAATCATTAATCATAATAACAACAGCACTTTACTCCCATAATATGTAACAACCTTACCACAATTCCAAGAAGCGTTTTCGTTTAATTAAACGTCCAGGTGCTCCGGCATTTTTAATACACAATTACATTAATTTTATTGTCACTATATTTTTGATCCAACGATGACATGAGAATGTAATTTAAAGAGATGTGTGTTCACACTCTCTGACACCTCTTCACACTGGAATAAAATTACCAAGAAATCTAATTGCCGCGTCTCAAATATGTACAGAGGCATGTTAATATTTAGTTTGCAAAAGATAAAATCGTCGAGTTGACGATTAGGATTGCATGTGGGTAACATGTCGTGCATGCAATGCAGGTATCGCATAACAAGAATGCACTCAGTGAAGATAGTAGTTTCTAGATTTATCTTCGTTGTCTTTTCTTTCGCCTTCACTTGAAAATGAGACCGCACCCCGCACAAAACGTTGTTCTGCAAGATTGCTTCCTTTCGTTCCATTTAGATGCCTTTGGCTAACGTATAAATTGCGACGTTTGCAACGTCTTAAGAAAAAATTACATACTAATATTTTATGTACACATACCAACGTGTTGATTATTATTAATAACAAGCACAGGTTCATTGCACATGCCGTATATGCATGTAGATTCATCCAAGGAATTGAAGCAAATTATCTTTATGGTGTTGAAGCTTAATGTTCAATCATAAATAAAAATAAAGGAGCATTGATACATATGCATGTAGTTTGTTTTCAGTTACACGTTTAATGGCAGAGGGTTTTACGAGTACTCACTTTATGATGTTTCTTCGTTCATTTGCAGGGTAATAGGAAATAAACATCGAAAAATGCAGAAAATTAAATGAGTAGGTACTTGGATTTCAAATCAGTTTATTACGATTAAAGTATTTAGAAAATGTATAAAATTCTACTCAGGCAGATAAAACTTTTTTTATTAAATTGTGGAATGTCTAATCATTATCGTTAATCAAAAGAATACAGCTTTAACCGAGACTCATATTTTATAATCAAATGCATATTCTGCATGTCATGTACAAATTTACAATTAATTCTTAGAAGACGTTAACGAACTAGTGTAAGTCGAAAGACATAAACAACATAAAATCAAGTTAAGTCAATGAAAATATTATCCAGTTAAAGCTAAAACTCGATTTGTGCATTTTGTTTTGCACCTTTATACAATGAGTGAAACGTTACGATCAAATGGGTAGTTTGGATGCGTTCTTTGTCATAAAACTATTGTGATAAAGACAAATCTAGCCAATAGAATGAATTATTTTTTGGGTGCTAATCCGGGCTCAAGCACATTCTCCATTTTGCTATGAAGAAAAGGTGGATCTCTAAATAAAATTTCTGAAATTGGTCTAGAAGTTTGTAATTGTGCACAATTAATTAATAAGGATGTCACGATTTCGCTTCTGCAGCATTAAAATTAAATTAAATTAAATTTTCAAAACCATTTCTAAGTGAAAGAAAAAACGGAAGAATCTATTAATTCTAAGGAGAACTTAAAAATACAAAATTTGAAACGGGAAATCTGCGAAAACGAAGAATGAGTCTTGATTCGAGCTTTCAGGTTTGTTGGTCTCTAAACCGAATTTTAGCCGGTATAACACAAATTCTTGGTACGTCTTTAACGTTACAGAAACACCTTTCGTTATCTGTTTCAATTTCGATGGCAAAAATAACCAAAAAAGCTAAGCTTTTTAAAATCTCAAAGATCAATATCTCGAAAATTCATCGGCGTGGGAAGGTAAAAACACCTTCGCAATTACATTGATTTGTGCTGATTTGCCACACAACGGTTTCTGGTTAAACCCATCGAAGCACACAAAAATAATCTATTTTTATCATTTCTTCGACATTTACAAGAACTGTTCTAACCAATAATCAGGTATTAACCAGAAGTGATCGTATGATGGCCAATGGGTACATTATAACAAGAAACACGTCCATACGCATGTATTAAGTCACCCAACAAAGCGTTTACTTACTGTGCTTAAGCTATTTAATGCAATCTCAGAAATCTAAATTAAAAGATAAATTGCAGCTCTTAAACCTCCTCAGCTCATACCGTTAAGAAAGGTGATAATTGCAAATTTATTAGATATCCTTAGATTTATTAGTGAATGTAAAATTAGTAAAACTTTTATATTGCAGTGTTGGTTGACAGATTTATGGCTAAGCACGGGTTATTTGACAATCACGATTTCAAACGAATTGCATCTTAGAATGTGGAGCAACAATACTCCGTGATTACTAGAAAGGTGAAATGTGCTATAATAACACGGTGCACATATTCAGGAAAAAGATTTTAATGAAGAACGTTGAAGTTTGCTGAGTGCACTTGACTTTGAACGTGCTGATCGGTAATGTAAGCGTGGAATAATAAGTAGGTTTTGACACTGCAAGAAAATCTGCTACAGATTGTCGCTCTAGTAATAAGCGCCTACGGTCTTGACTTTGAATGATGTTGGATTCTTGTTCATTTTTTGGCTCATTCGGAGAACATCAATTTATGGAAATTACCAGGAAGAGTGTGCCCGATAAACATTTACTCGTCTAACGATGTGACAAATAGTACTATGCAGATCAGGATCTGAGTCGTAATTACTCCTTCTGGCTCTCTTTTATTATTTCTGACCGTAAAGAATCAGTTTAGATTCGATTTACCACTGCTTCTGTTTCTAATTACTCAAGCTTGTATCAGACCTTTACTTATATAGGAAATATTTTTAAACTCGGAGCTTTATTCGGTCGTAAAGTTGACGTCGCGCTTGGTATGTCATAGATAACTTTTATTTAACTTATGAGAACCATTTCTACTCTAACATTAAGATCAATTTTCTGTGCGCAACTGGACATTAAAAAGAAGTCTAACTGTACCCATTAAGCGAAGAAAACAACAGAATTTCAAAGTACCAGTTCTGAATTTTATACATTATAATGTAAATGAGCTACATTTATGATTAATAAAATTTAATACGTTGTTGCCAATAAAACATAAAAAATTATTGTTTCCTGGAGCAGGTGATTAAGATACTATGCAAAAAAAAATTTAGTACTAGTGCTATTATTATCCATAGATGCATTCCTAATCGCTTTAGTTTACGATGGTCATCACAGGTTACAATGTCTCTATTATTTATTACGCTCAATAAAACCTGTTGTTTTTTAAGCACCATTCTCAATATAGCACATACTAGAAAAGATCGTATCATGAAACACAAGCATTCAGTAATAAATTACCGATGACTGCTTGACCATCTGATTAATTTGTTTATTGTCCCATTTATACACGCACCTATAGCCTATAGAAAAATACCAATGGGTCACGACACTCGTTTTTTCTGAAATATAATTTTTCCATGCTGCACGACGCGTTGGGCTATCTCTAAAATTTCTCACTCGTTGGTACGTGGATAATAAATTTCACCTTTCTGCAGTTATCTTCTCTTTTTGTAAAATAATAATGACACCAATTAAAATTTCTAGAAGGTCAGCTTACTTAGGATAATTCCGAGTCCAAGTTAATTACAAAGAATACTTTGACCTCAGTCTCCGACTCAAACATATGTTGCAGACATTCTTCGACGAGTTGACAAAATTATTAAACTTTTATAATTACCTCATCCAGTGAAACTGTGAGAATGTCGTGATGAAACGTTACTATTTTTCCTACTTGAGGCAAGAGATTTATTAATTCTTGTTATAAGTAAGCGGATAGCATTTCAGTTGGTAATTTAATTAAATAAACGTGAGTATAATGTTAAAACGTGTTGTTTGTTTACCTCAAATCTACATCTACGGTTTGAACACAAACACCACATATTGATTGTTTGATGTATTGTAAAAAAAATACAGTATCACAAGTTTAACGGTTGCTTTTGTGGTCTAATGAATAAATTATTCTGAAAAAATGGTACAGCGTTAGATTATGAAGATTTCTGTTTGTTCAAAGTGTTATCATACTTTGCAAATGAATACATTAAAGACAAGTGGCTCTTATTTTTATTGCAACGACAGCGGCATCCCGCTTATTCATTATTTCCACGATTTGTGTCATAGAAAAACCTATGTAATCGTGCCATTTAAATCTCAATTATGCGTTTTTTTTGCGAAATAATAGAAACGTTAGGCATAGTTTGCTCATCTTATATTTAAAAAGTTTCTGCTCTGTATTTAATGATTTGATTTCATGTGGGCAGATTTCTACACTCTCTCTAACGACTGTTGTTTTTATGAATAAATTTATCGTGATTTTGTTACTGTGTTTTTCAATGCAACACAAAAACTTTACTTTAAAAACTATAAAACATTTTTTACTTACTCTAGTTGATACTTGCGATGAATTTTAATAGATGAACAATTGTTTTAACAAGAAAATTTGTAGAGTTTTGTATACTTTAACTGTGTCACAAGAAAAAACAGGTTGACTTTGGTAGAATAAAAATTTTCCACTGGTTATTTTGATAGTTGTGAAAGTTGTAGGTGTATTGAAATACCCAATTTAATGAGTAAAAATTCTTTAATGTTTATAAGTTGTTTGTCATTAATTTAAAAATGTATTTCGTTTTATTTCTGACACAATTATTCGATTTTTTGTGTTTCTAAAACTGTATAGAAAAAGTAGGTATGTTTACGACGAAATTCAAATTTTGAATGTCTAAAAATAACTTTATAGATATTTAAAAAAATGACCTAGTTTATCTAAAAATAACCAAAAATTAGTTTGGACATGACATTTTAAAGTAATTTAATGTCACAGTTCCATGGAATATTTTTTCTTAAATGAGTTTATACTCCTTCTGTTGAAAGAGCTTACCACAGCGTAGAAAAGTTTACACAAATTACGAAATTTTTAACAGGATTTCCAAAAATTATTTGGGTGTTAAATAACTTGCATTAACTTTACTAAATCTATAAAGAAAACTTTTTTTATTGTCAATAATGGTGGATGCGCAAACTATTTTTCTAGGTTTTACTTGGTTATTTGTCTTTTTGGAACCCTCTGGAATTTTTTCGATTTTAAGATTTTCTGGATTTTTAGATTTTCAGGTGTTTTAATGATTAGAAGTGAAAATGACAACTACAGTTAGGTACTTAATTTTGACTTATTTTTTATCCTAAATTATCAAACAAAATGATCTAATGGTTCTATAAAGTGTTGGAAACTTTTTCAGCCTAAACGCTTAAAATGTTATAATTTGCTAATAACAATCACAAACTTCATAGCAATAGCATTAAAACTACCCCAGCCGCAATCGTTGTTAATTTTTTTTGTTCTAAAAATGGACAATTTGACTCAATAAGCTTTCTGAAATAAACACTGTCCAAGTCTTCTACATTTTTTGAACTACCCTCTACTAGTTTTTTACATCCATCGGGTTTCTACAGAACGAATTATAATTTAAACGGCTTTCTGTTTTTTCTATTCTTTGAATGAACGTTCTTATAAACCGTTTGGATTTTACTTTGATACTATGAACTATGAAACGAGCGTCTGCACTCAAAATGCGCTTTTGATTGATGTATTATTGATTGCATACTTTAATTGAACATTGTTTACATCTTCGATTATGGTGGTTTAGATTTCTTTTCTTATCCATTTTATCATTATCTATTAGGCAACTTATCATACATTGTTTCATAACTTTACGATTCTCTTAGCAGATGGCGCGTGATTAAAGCAATCTACTACAGTGAGCAATCTACCTGAGTTAAAAACAGTCAACAAAGGTCATCATCGTGGCTAAAAAATAAAATTTGAATGCTTGAAGTAATTTAATCTATTCTTTTTTTAATTTCAGTTTAAAAACATAATAAAAAACAATAACAACTACAAGGAAATTCTACGCAAAAATAAACAAACGACGTTTTTGCTCATCCATTTCCCTGACCTTAAATATTTCAACAGCGAATATAAATAGCACTGCAATAAAGCTGGTACAATACATGGATTAGAAATTTTGGTTCATATGATAAACAGCACAAATTTTGGTGACAGGTGTCCCCATCACTGTTTTACCTTTTTTTCTCATATTTTAAGGTACCGATTTTAATTTACCTGTAAATGGCAGTGAGATAAATGATACATATTATAATAGAGTAATATTTGTACATCAGAACAGTGACAACAATAATAAAACCACACAGTAATAAGTACACATTTAAACTAACATTTCGATAATTTGTAATCGCATCGTTTTTATTTTTCACAAAAGAATGTAACAGTCACCAATTGCGTTGACACATTAATCAAAACGATATGAAAATAAAATACAAATGTTAAATTGAACAATTGCCAAAAATGTTTCGCTTAAAAACTTCGCGTAGGTTCTTTTATTGGTTCAGTAACGACTTCAATGGACGCTTCTCTGCGTGATGGACGTGTGTTTCACTTGTCTGATATTTTTTGTACACTTTATTCCTGTTTAAAGCCATTTACGTTCGTTTCTGGACGTTCAGATTCTCTTCTGGTAAGTTGATAGTAAACAACGAGGCGTCCACTTAACATAAATAAAAATACTAAAGCCGGAGCTGTCCTTTCTAGTTTATCTGCTACCATGTAATGAGAGTAAACAGCCATCAGCGTCAGTAGTAGCAAACATAAGTTTGCCCCATTCTTCACTTTATCTGAAAAACAACATTTTTAATTTGTCATTCATAAACACAACGGGCGCAACATTTTGTTCGTTGGGCTTATTTTTGGTTTAACATTGACAAAGTAAATAGGTTGCGGTCGAAAATTTGGTAATAACGGACTAAAATAAACACATTGCTCACAGATCCACAAATAAAATGTTACTTTATAAATATTGTACCAGACGGTTTATTTTCACAAAGATTATTTACACGATTTGATTTTTCAGCAAATTATCGTCGGCTTTGAATTCGATCGAACTAATTTGATGTCGCTGTTGATAAATTTGATAAAGATTGTGTTGTACTTACGATTTGGCACAAACGCCATTGCTAATCCACAGATTATTTCTAAGGTGCCCACGGTTCTCCTGTACCATTTCGATGGGATTTTAAAATCCATTGCTTCCGATAATGGAAACACTTTCGCATATTTTACGTATTCTTTTCGCTGGAAAAAAAGCAAAATTAGATCATCAAATGCGCATAAAATTGCTTTGATCGCGAAAATACGCACAATTTAGTGCTACATAAATTTTTAATGGACTGCAATCAATTCGGAACGGTAACGTTTGTTTTTACAACGCGATATGACTTTTTCGGTTTCGTTTATTAATTTATACAAATGAAGAAGTGGCAATTTTATTGAAAGCTATGCTGTCGCGAAAATATTTGCAACAACCTAGGTAGGCATCGGGCCAACGATTTAAAATATCATTCTATTGTGTAACAATAATTTTTGTGCGTAAAAATATATTTCTACTCACCAAGTCTTTATGCAGATCTTTTGAGATGTAGCTTGAAAGTTTAATAAAGCCAACAAAAATAAAAAACAGTCCTAATAATATGGAGAGGGATTTTAAAACGATTGATCCCATGTCGGTTCTTTAAATTATTTATCACTTTTATTATCTATCAAAATTTTCACTATTGTATGTACATTGTTTTCAAAATTATATACACTTAAATTTGTTGGTGTTGATTGTTAGGGCACGATCTTTCCATCTTAAACGACGACGACGCTCTAAACAAAATCGATATTGGGCGCCTAGTTGTACTAACCGTTCTTAAAATATCAAACAGTTGTGTATTAGCTGTGGTGAAAACATTTTTGGTTATTTGAAAATAGTTAGGCCGCCAACTAGGAAAAGGCAACAGTTGAAGGACTTTAAAATCAAAAATTATTTAAAGAAAAATTATAAAATTCCCATAAAACAAAAAAAAAATAATTGTGTCAAAAAATAGAAAATATTTTTTTTTGGATCTTTAAATTTGATTCTCTACTCCGGTGAGAATAAATAAATTACATAATTTGATCAAGGGTTGCTGGTTTGTATAATACGAATTTAATTTATTTTTAGTAAGTGATTAAAACAACCAAACAACATTTTACAATTTTTTAATTTCCACTCAAAGAATAAGCAGACTATTGGAGCAGTTTTCTGCTTTAGCCACACGACTTGAAAGCATATCTATTTTAGTAAGCTCGACCACAGATGACACCAAGCATCGGAAAACAAGTCTTTTTTTATTTTTATCTTTTATTCAATATTTTTTGCTTCAAAAGCGTACTCATGGCAAATATCTACACCCAACAATTGTTTAAATTAAAGCACTTAAAAATTATGAGCTAAAAATAAGCATTTTATAGCCAATGATCTATTCCTGTTACATTTTTGACGTCATTTATATTTTTTTGATGGTTATGACGCGGGTTAAGTTTGGTTGAAAGTATGCAAAATTTCAACCAATGACTTGCTTAATGTTAGACTGTGTCTAAATTTGTGATCTGCCAATCATATCTTTATTTTCATTTTAATGCGATTTTTTTGTAGATTTCATCATTGACGGTGTTTTTTTAATAACTATACAGTAAAATAACATTATAAATAAAAGGATTTTTAAAAATAACAATTATAAAATTGGTGGATACGCAAAATTTCAGAAAATTTTCAACTAAAATTATTTTTTCATTTTCTCTGAACGTGAAAATAAAAAAAAATCCAAATATCTTACGTATAGAACTGAAAAACCCTAAATGTTTCAAAAACCAAAAGAATTTTGCTAATACTGACAATTCCACTTACCAAGATTACAAGCTGTCAGAATTTCAAGAATTGTAATTTAAAAAATTAAAAAAAAACAGTTGAATCAAAAGAATTCCGATGGTCAAAATAATTCAAGGCAGACAGATTTGTATAAAATTAGAATAACAGACAAAAAAATCAGCAGTAAAAAAGATGGATGCGCTTGTAAAAATCTTAAAAAAATATAACTTTTGTTCAGAATTTATATTTAATAATTCTGATATTTTGTCTCTTAGCACTGAAGGATGATTCCGACAGAATTAAACAAAGACGAATTTTTAAGAGGCATTTTTATACTTCTAAATCGATATAAAATCCATTTATTGTATGTGTTTTATTAGAAATTTGTTTTTATTACCTTTTGATGTGTGAAGCCAGAAAATTAAATTTCTATTTGCATACCAGCAATTTAACATAAATTTGGCTTGGACACATAATAGGGGATCAAAACTTTTTACACATTGTAATTGTGACTTTTAGGTTATTAGGGTGTAAAAATGTTGTCATTAAAGCAATGATGTGTCATTCATTAGTGCTTGTAAAGAAACGTTCAAGTAAAAGTTGCAATTTTAAGCTGACTCATGTCTAATAAATTAAATAATGATTTCCTAAAAAAAATCTGTATGTATTTGAAAGTACACATGTGTATTGTTGGTTGCATATTCATTATGTTATTAAATGCTATTTGTAAGATTTGTATCATTTTATTATTCCGTATCAAAATGTTTTTTACACAATGAATACAGCCACATTTTATTTATTTAATACGTTTTATTTATTGTTGTATAAAAACAACAATTTCTATAATGAAAAACCTAAGATGGTCGGCTTCTCCCAATAGCAACTTTTTGAGCTCTTTTTGGTACACTTGTTGAGGTAGATAACATTGGTATTTTTGATAATGCTTTTGGACCCTCAAGTTCTTGGAATTGTAAAATCGTAAATTCTATTGAATTGTGAATCAACTTCGTCTGGAAAGTTTGAATGTACTTCTTTACTCTGGGCACATGCGCACTAGAAAAGTTCACAGCCTACCTTGTCAAGTGTGTGACGGCGAGTAGCGAGGACGCGGTCGAGGTGTGTAGGTACCGTTTCGTGAAAATTTCAAACATTCTTCAGTAAAACTCTTGTAAAAGTGCACCAAAGTGTCAACAAAGTGGGTGAACATCATGTAATCATTCCAAAGTGTTCAAAGTGGCGAGTGTAGTGTTCAAAGTTGTTCTGAAACCATCCAGTGGTCTTTGATTATTAAATAAATGTTTGTGTTTGTAAGTGTTGTTTTCCCCAAATCTACCGGATAACCTCAAACAACAGGTAAAGCTCCACGTATTTACTTGTTTCCTCAGGTATTTTCTTATCATTAGTCGGTAAAATGCGTTTCGCGGAAGTTTGAAACTATTGAAAAGTTGCGAGAACAGGTAAAAGCCAGGTTTACACCGACGCAGTGGACACGCGGTGCTTTAAATCCACTGTTTAGGTCAAGATCGAGGTTGTCAAGTTGGCCGAATTGGTTTGGGCGGTGTAATTCATGTGTCATTTGTGGAATTTTTCTTGTTAATAAACACGCTGTCGTTTAACAACGATTGTATTGTATGTTTTTAAGTACTGTCCGAGAATGCTGACGATCCAGAATACTAATTAGGCTTTTTCTTGTTTGTATGGGATTGAATGTAAATTAGCTGAACAAAATAGCCGTTGAAATAAATTGTTTACTTTATTAACAAGTAGTGCAACACGTTGCTAATTTCACACCGTATTAACAACAAATGACGTAATTTTTCCACCTCATTTGTACCATTCATTTTTATAGCTCAAGAAGTCTAAAAGTAGACTCTTTTAATCCAAAAAGATCGAAAACTCACAAGGAATTCCAATATTTCATTATAAAAAATCTTCAATGTTGCTAAGAAACACGCAACCCAAGTCTTGAGTCACAGCCTCAGTCACACAGCTTCAAAAGTGCAAAGGCGGAGCACATTAGCAGTCATCAATGACGTCATGTGCAACTTCTTAAATTCCATTGGGAAGATATTGTTTTTGTGTAATAACAAATTGAAAACGCTAATGGCATTCATGATAACCTTAGCTTCTGCAGATGACCACTAAAGATAGCGCTTAATTATATTTCGCTGACATGATTTGTACTCTCGACGTTTATGGTCTTTAACATAATGTAAATGAGTTAAGGAAAAGAAGTCGTGACGTGCCGAAGAAAAAACTTTGTTTATAGACGTCGTTTTATCGATATTGCGACATGTCAACATATTTAACTTTTTTATGATGAACAGGTTGTCCAACTTTTAAAGTTTCAGTCAATGACAACCTGTCAGAGCTACCAACAGATTTGAAATTCTTAGGTCGCTTCTTTTAATTCGAACTAGAATTCTTTTCTGCCATTTTCAGGCTCGTGCTGTTGTCGACAATTCACTTTTTTGAAGGTTTACATTCTGGAGAAGAAAGTAGCTAAAAATAAAATTCATCAAATTAACGACTTCAAATTTAGAACTTTTTTATGTTTGTCTTTAAGAAGAGTGCTAAAAGAGCTAATTAAGTGTGTATAACATTACGGAAATTGACAACAGATCGAAACAAATCTGTTACCATACAATCAAAAAAGAAAACGATGTCGTTGGTTAATGCTCTTGTCTACTAATTGCGAACGATCATGTCGTTAATGACCCCGATACGTGTTAATTAATACTTAACCTCAAACTGTCAAACACCAGGAAGGCAGAGCTACCAACAGATTTCAAATTTTAACGCTTGCTTAGACGTTTTTAGACGTTTATCACATCACAATGTTTGAAAATTTGAGGCTCAAGTAAAATTAATTCAAAGTATTAAACTAATGCTCTAAGAACTCGGAAAGTCGAAAACACCAAATAGCTAAAAATATAAAAATATCAGTTAAATGCAAGCTGATATACAAATTTCTTCAAAAGTTAGCATAAATTGCAATGACCATAATTATTATAATTGTGCTACATTCGATAATGCACATCTATATTTCCTGCCACTCCTTCATTCATACATTCCATACGTGTGTGTATTTGTATTGTTTTTAATGGGCTGTGAATTTAGCAATGGATGATGTGGGTGTTTGTAAAGGAATTAGCGAGAATTTAAACTTTTTTCTTAATTTTTTATTGTTGCAATTATATGTATGTCAACACCCATCTTAAAAACTATTGTTGATAAATCATTTGATTGTTTAAAAAATAAATATTTGGAAACTCTCAATAGTTGAATAAAGCAGAATTTTTAAGTTCATTGGTGAAGGGAGGATTGACATTTGTCTTCGCTTCGTCTAATTTACATAAAAATACGTTACGGAATGAATCACCCTGTATACTGTTTTAACGGACCAAAATCAGCGTCCACGACAGTATGATCAATATAATTTGAAAGTTCACTGTTCCATGAGTTAATGAATGCTCGTTTGTGTTTTTCTTGTGGAACCAACAATCTCTTTCAGTCCGAGCCAGTAGACTCTTTTCGCAATGCCTAAAACTACTCAAAAGAGAACAATTTGTGAAGAGTGAAAGTGCCCAAAGGAGACACTCCTATTTTAATTAAATTAGAGTTTAACACAAATACGTGGTGCATATTACAAATTTAAATGACTGCTTTGTTTCTCGTCTCTACATTTCTAGCACAGCTAGTTTTAGCAGTGTGAAGATCGTCCGAATAGATTTTCCTATTTTGAAAGGTGCATTGACTACACTTAAAGCGTCTAATCGGTTTTGTCACGCGAATTTTCGTTTAAAGCGTGAGATTGTAGAAAATCCTCCAGGAAATTTAAACCTCTCAAAGAGGTAGAAAATCACCACCGTGTTTGGCGCGTCCATCGAGTCGCTGACCCAAGAAATATAAACCGTGTCACGATACAGGAAACATATCTAATAAGTAAAAGCAGAGGCTCAGTATAATGTCGTTAGATGTATTCCAAGCTTGGACAATTTTGTGGAACATACTGCATTTTTTAACGGGATTAGCTAATTTCACGAGGCACAGTAAAACGATGTAATCTATGCTTCGTGTTGACACCTTTCTAATGTAATAATGAATAATGAATTTGTCGCAATTATCGAAAAAAGAATTGCTACATTTACCGGCAATTTCCTTCAATTTAGAAAGCTTTGTCACAGAAAACGGTAATGTTTACAGTAGTTTTGGTAATTATCTCGAAATGCGAATCCGAAAATGTTTATATTTTTACGGCTTTATCTTCTGGGAACGTAAAACGAAGTGCATTTCCCACATTTATCTATCATCACTTTAAATACGTAATTACCTAGAAGGATACATTTATAAAAACTAGAACCAAATAATTTCTGTTGAAAATAATGAGAATTTGACGGAATTTATTAAAATTGCGCTTGTGAGTCCGCAAAAGCGACTTTTACGAACGGTGGTCATTCAACTGTAATTAGTTAAATTTCGATTATTAATTATGGTGGATAAAAATTCGAAACCGTTAGTAAGGTTGTTCTAACCTTGGTTTGACCATAAAATTAATTATCTTATTGGTTTTCTCAAGAAATCAACACCATTGAAAATATAAACAAAACTGTTTATGCAAGTAATATAATATTGGATAATATGAGCCACATGACGAATTGTCCAAGAATGCACATTTCCATGCGACTTGTAATTTTTTGGCAAATTTATGTAGTTATCGGTAGCAAGTTTAGTGGTTGTTAAATTTCTGGTAGGCATTGAGAAGCAAGTTAGAGGTGCTTGTTGCAGCTGTATTGCCAACTAGAAGGTCAAGGTAGACATTCTCAAGACAATTTGACGGACTGAGGAGTTCGTTGCCCCTACTTTGTCAATATTGCTATAATCACATATTTTTGTGACACTGTAGTTTTACTCTGTTATCATTAGACAGTTCATCTGCGGGAGCAAACATGCATTTTTGTTTGTTTAGATTTTCGTGGCATTAAATTTAATTTCTTACCGCAGACTATTTTTAAAATGTTTAAAGCAATAAATAGCAGGATGACATTCGTTAATTTAATAAGAGCTGACAAGGTACACAAGACCACGAATGAAACCTTTTCAAAACGTGTAAATTGGGTTAGTTAGGGAAAAGCGACACTCGTATGAAATCACTATTGACAATATAAATTTTATCGAATGTGCTCAATTTAGTAAGAGGAAATACCACATTTGATACAGATCTACGTCATTTTTTAAGGTTTTGATTTGTTAATTTTTGAACAATGCTGAAAGGGTTTCAAGGGTATTAAACGGACTTCAATTGTTTTAGCTTTTATAACAATAAAATTGTCGAGTTTCATTTTATAACACGCAATTTAACTATTTATACCATTCTCAACTGCGTCATTCTTTTTTGCACCAGATTTTTCTTCTGCACGTCGTAATCGCGATACACCACCTTGCAATTTTTATTACTCATTTAAAAAATATGCAAATCTTTGTTTACACTATTCCTTCTGTCGTTTTCTTATTGTTACAAATTAATTTGCAATTTGAATAGATTACGACGACTTACTTTTAATTCAAGGTTATGAAGATGGATGTTTCACAATGGTAACTCGCAAGGACAATTTGAGGAATGTTGTTTTCCAGATTCTTTGCCTTAAATCCACTTTTGTAGTTTCTGTATCTTATCGTAACATGAAACTATCGTTAAGGCTTTAAAATAGAGAAAATCGATGCAAAACGATGTGGGTCGCGATTAAAATTCGAGCTTTTACCTTGTGGTTCACATAATTTAAAGAAAACTGAGGTGGTCGTTCTGCAAATAATTTAATAGTGGTCACGGACTGTCCTAAAAAAACAATTAAAAGTTTTTGAAAATATCCATGAAATCGTTCAATAACGCTGAAATAATTAAATTAAATTATTTAATTTAACACCACGTTAAGTGTGTTTGATAATCGCTTGTAAGCGATATTTTATCACGTTTAACAAAGACAACACTGTAAAAAGTAAACATCTTGGCCCATTTATTCAACAAAGTGATGATTGCTTCTCAAATAAATGATTCATTTATTTTCCAGGCAAACAGTGACATTGTCACATTTATCGTTCTTCGTCACTTAATTAAAGTTTAATCGCATACAATAAGTATTTGTCTTTCCTAAGTAAAAATGTGCCCCATTTTGCATAATGATCACTTGAACCGGTGATTTCCTCGGAATCGCATCCTTTCAAAATTTGCGTCTAATTAGAGCGATACAGATACCGTACTTCTCGTTCTCGAGTAATTAAACATTATGAATGCAGATTTGAGAAAGTTGAAAATTCGATTCCCTTTCAAGACAATGCAATGGTTAACATAATATATTCGCAGAACAGTATTGTTACGCATCGTTCATAAACATAATAAACGACATGAATATGTCAAATGGTCTTCACTATGAAGTTCTCCTGCTTATCATAACAATTACTATAAATGAAAGACGTTAATAAAAATCAATAACCGTTGAGTTTTCTGTTGATCTCGGTAAATTCTTGGCATGGTACTGCGTTGTACGATTTATCGAATATCATTATGTTATCTACAGTCGGAAATATTTCGTTTTGAGAAATGGAAGTTATTTCCGTATATTGTGTATCAAATTACTTATTACTTCCCAGTTAATACTGCATAGCAGACGTACGATTTATTAATAGTTTTTGCTTGGTTTTATTTCTGATTTGTTTACATTGTCAGTCGACGAGGTGAAATTCCATTAAAAGGTTCCGGTATCTGCAGATAATGCGAAGGGCTCCAGGAAGGGTCCTTTATTTTCATGTACCTAACAAAATGAGGTGTAATTAATGAATACATTATCTTGGCATATTTATAGCCTAGACCGTTTTAAAAGCAATGATAAAGTATCTGCTTTATTGTAAGAATGCCAGACGTAAACAAACCCTAGAGGTGTTCTGTTTATCGTCGGTGGCTGATTCTCAACATTTTAAATAGCGGTGTGGGAAATATCTTGATAAACTGTGATGTAGATACCTTTCTTAAAGATGCGATAACATGGGGAAGAAACGACATAAGGATTAGTGGGTTTAAAAAGCGTAAAGCACCAGACAGTTTAATTATCCGCGACAATTTCTAATGTGCAACGTATTATCGGAACATTTACTCTTTTGTTGGGGTCAGTCATTAGTTTAATGGATGGATTACAATGAATAAGCGTCCTTGGAAGACGATTCTCCCTTTTCATGTCAAAAGTAACGCGCTTTGATATTAAGAATATTAATTATGTGGCATTCTATTGCTATTCCTGTGCTGCAAAAGTGTGCAGATCCTTGACTTACTAGGAATTTGTTCTAGTTTACATACGGCAGTGTGCCAGAGACACGCACAGAAATCATTCGAATAAGTGCTGCCATTGTTTGTCTAACACTTTTGGTGTCAACAGAACAGAAATTATACCTTTCTACTGAAAAACCTCAAATTCCCACAGAAATTCACAAAAATATCTCTTTCTAAACATTTCCGTGCATTTAGCGCTTGAAAGTACTGCCCAGACAGCAATATCCGGGAAATGCCGTACTTGTTGCTACTAGCATTTTCGTGCTACAATAAAACACATTTCCTAATAAAATTCTCGTGTTACGTTGTTTTCTATTTAAGCCTGCAAAGAGCCGTGTCTATCACATTCCACATTTTTGCAAACGAAGGAAAGTAGCTGCCACTGATGAGCGGACATTCCATTCATTGTATGACAAACGCTCTCTCTTGTTAAAGGGAGATAATTTATGCATATTGGCGAAATTCTTTTCATCCGAAATTTCAATCGAACAATGTCAAGGTAAAAATGTAAAATGCAAATTCGGCAGGGAGCGTCTTTGTTGTGAAGAAATTTCCACAAAACGCCTTGTTGTTTGGGTAACAATGGCTTAACAAGGTACTGCTCAGTAGACAATTTCATTTCAGCCGGATTGACATATTTTGTGCGAGCAATCAAAACAGCTTGTTAAAAACCCGACTTTATTCCCACGGTGTGACTGACGAAATGACGGCTAACCCCCGAAGAACGAGGGCGGTAGTCAGAGCGGAACAACCCTTCCGTTTTCGGATAGATGCTAATGCAAAACACGCAAACCGGAAGCTATTTTCTACATTAACTTATTTTTGTTACAGACGTCGATGCACGGCAACACCAACGACCGCAGAGCCCTCGAAAGAGAGGCTCTGCGAAATGTCATCAACCAATGGAACGCCAATCGATTGGATCTTTTCGAGTTGTCCGAACCAAACGAGGTAAATCAAATATTATTAAAGGAAACAACGGATAAAATGTTGTGGTTGGAGCAAAGAACTTGATCTACTTTCAGTCTTTGTCTTTTGACAAGGAAATTACCATAAATAGGATCTGAATAGGTTGTTGTTTCGCGCAAGAAGTCGTTTAATGACACAAGAATGTTCAATAAGTTCAGTTATTCAATATGGTTGGATGAATTTAGACAATGTGACGTGGGTACTTCCTCGGGTTGGGTCCAGTCAACCGACCATATCTCCCGTTTCACATATCGTACTCTTTACTAGGGCGAGGTCTTGCTTTTGACCGATTCTTAGAAGTTGGTTGTCGAAACAGGTGTGAGGGAGGAGGAAAAAGCGTTGAACATTTTTTCGAGCTCCGATAATATTCAAATTACGTTATAGAAAAAAAAAAGAATTTCGCTTTCGTATTTACATATTTAAAAGGTTTAAAGTGCTGAGTTTAGTTTTGAAGATTAAAAAAAAATTTGTCAAGTTTAAATACGAAAGAGATTTTTTGCTGGTAATTGACAGATAAATCATAAGCGAAATATTCTTGTAAATGTAAATATTTATTATAATCTGCATCCCGACGATTCTGGGAAATTTCGCAAGGCAACGAAGTAAATTAGTTTTTATATTTTTTTTTTATTTAACAGTTGTACATTAAAATGTTTACATTTACATAATGGGCTCTACAAAAGGGGCCCCTCAGACAAAAGTGTTCGAAAACCCCGACATAAAAAATAAATTATCATATTTGAAGTAAATTGGCCCCAGGAAGACCCAAAGCTATGAGAACTTTTCTTCATTAGTCGTCGCATTGGTACCTTATTATTTTTACTTTTTTAATTCGAAGTCTTCCTGAGACCACACAGTAACCTAATTGTGTGTGCAATTATCCGACTGTGAGAAACATTTACCATCAGTAAAAACTCACGAAAGTAGGTGAAGATTTGATGCATTTAATTTCGTAACTTTCACAAATAAATCTACAATTTAAATCGGATAATGAGAGTGTGTCATTAAATAAAAAGTTGAAATTTTGGGTAAAACCGTTAAAATTGACGAAAGTGATTGAAATTTGTGATGAAATCGGCGACCACCACAATATTTTCAGTTTTTGCGAACGTTATTGCAAAGTGGTAATTAATTAGAAACATAGGGAAGTTCTAGTCACCATTTGTGGCAGCATCTGATAATGCATCGAAGGAATTTGTACACCTGTTACTGTGGGAAAGAGGCGTGTCTTAAATACTATGATGCGTAGTAGTGGGTTACTATATTCTTGACAAGGTAAAGGACAATGATCTGATTGGTTCTTAGATGCTAATCAACTATTAATTTAGCTTGTCCACTATTTTGCAACTTTCGAAAGTATTACTAAAATTAGCACAATACCACCAATTGAAGCTTGAATTCTTTTCCAGGACCTGGAATTTCACGGTGTTATGCGCTTCTATTTTCAAGATTGTGGTCAAAAGGTAGCAACAAAATGCATCCGGGTCGCTTCAGATGCCACCGTGGAAGACGTCATTGGCACTTTGGTCGAAAAATTTCGTCCGGACATGAGAATGTTATCTGTTCCTTCTTATGCTCTCTACGAACTTCATGAAGGATGTCCCGAACGACGGATGCTCCCCGACGAAAAACCGCTTTTAGTCCAACTCAATTGGCATGTTGACGACCGGGAAGGAAGATTCCTCCTTAAAAATATTGACGACAAAACGGTAAATATTAGACTCAAATATTTGAATTCCGGACTAATTGTTTGTCGCAGGCTAATTCTGTTGGATCTCTCGACTCGAATGCTAGTTTTAGACGAAAATTATCGAAACGCGAAAAGAAGCAGCTGAAAAAACAAGAGAAATTGTCGAGGATGAAAAGCGACAACGGTGATATTAATGATAAGGAAGACGGAGTGGCGGAAAAACTATACACAGGTTGGAATCGGTTTGTGGATTTCTTGGGCTAATGGGTGTGTTTTAGAATTACCCGAAACCTCGTTCACGAGGTCCATATCGAACCCGGAAGCTGTGATGCGACGGCGGAGACAACAGAAATTGGAGAAGAAGTTGCAACAGTTCCGCTCGAAGGACGGTGGACCCGATACAGGTACAATAAAAAGTGCATGACACGTAAATATTTTCCATTGTTATGTAACCTGTGGGTTGAATCAAGCGACAGATAACTTCATTATTAAACACCAAAATAACTGGTTAAAAAATGCCAATTTATGTGTGGTTATTTTTTTCGGAATTACACTGACTCATTCATTGTCTTTGAATTCATTGAATAATGATGTTCTCCTAATATAGATAACATTTTAAATTTGCACTTTGGCAGCCCACATGCCAGAAAATTAACACCAATCATCAGAATAAACATCTATAAACGCCTAGTACTAATTTTGTTATCGCTAAGTACATGTACACAAATTTCATTTGTTAGTATCTTCAGAAAACGATGTAATCATTAAATGAAATAGTTTCTAAAGTAGCTCGTAAGTCGATTACCCTTCTGCTGTTTGTAGTTCTGGTAATTAGTACTAAAATCCAATAGTAAAAAGAGCAGTAAACCGTCCGCAGATGTTAAAATAAATAAAATCGTCTTCTCATCAACATTGCACCATGAAGTAATAAATATACTTAAGTGAAACTAAATAGACAAAATGTTAGTTTTGTTATTGTGTAATTAGGACATGTCAGCGATTGTTTTTTTTTCAGGTTTGTATTGTGTTTCAGATTGTCTAATTCTCACATTCATTGAAAGTTGACACCGAAGTTGATCGTTACTTTTAGTGAACACAATTTTTGTTGAAATATACAAATAGCACTCAGACAAATTGAAATGACTCTCTAAGTGATGGTGCATAAATCATAATCCATGAAAAAATATAAATATAAATAATAACATTTCAATATTATAGACGGTGGTAAATGGATATTGAATAACCAATTTGAAAAGCAATTACTTGTAGTGAATACTGATCGAGTTAATTAATATTTATATTCTTGTTTCTCCTGACAGATTTATTTACGTTTAAACACATAATTATACATTACGGTGGAAAATTTTAATTAAAAAAAAAATGTAATTTGTAATTTGAATTGTGTTGGTAGCTCTGGCTGTCATCTCAAAACACTGGCCGGTTTTGTATCCTCAAAATTGATTGATAGCAATATTACCAACAAGTCAGTGTAAGGGGCAGCTTATTCTTGTGGTACCTTTGAAAATATTGTCTGGGATTTTATTATTTACATATGTAGGTACGTACTTTTATCTTGAGAAACACATTTTTTTTGAGTCAGGACAGAATCATATTGGCGTAAAATCATTCATTAATGGACCTTGTTATTCAACGGTTTTACTATAGGCAACCAAACTTACCAGGCATATATCTGGGCACATAAACTAAATATTTATGCATATTATGTCTGTGAAGTAATGCCCGTTTATGTGTCTGTACAGCCCAAAGGTTAAAACTAAATTGAGACATAAATATATTTATTACTATTTATTAATGGTAATAAGAAACTGGTATTTAAACAAAAATTTATAAATGTCGTTACCTTGATTTTAAATAAAATTCCATTTACTCCTCAGCATACGTAATGTGTTCTCGAATTACTTCTTATCGGTGTATCGGAATTTTCGATTTACGAAAAAAATTAATCTTGGCTAATAAAAAATTTAATGGCATTTTTGGGTTTTGTCTTTGAATGAATGCGCTACATTTGTGTTGTGTAATTTTTGTTCAAGGTGGAACCTTAAAAATCTACGGAGAAGCCTTATGCAAAGACGTGCCTTACAAGACTCTTCTATTATCGGTCAGAGACTGTGCCGGCGCTGTGGTTAGAGAAATGTTAGAAAAATACGGCCTAAACAAAACCGATCCCAGCCAATGGTGCCTGGTTCAAGTAACCCAACAACCGGGCGCCCCCGACACTGAATACGTCCTAGACGATGATGAATGCCCATTATCCATCCTGATGAACGCCCCCAACACAGGTAAGCCCGCAAAAAGCGGAAAGAAACCTAAGTAATATTATTCCGCGCAACAACAGGTGGCGCGGTAATGTAAAATAAGCGACTAATCCTCCATTCAACAAAGAAATCGAATAATGGAACTCTTTATCGTATTCATGCTGATGTTTGAAAATACAGAATTATCTGTGATCAACTGATAATTACGGTGTATATTCCGGTTCTTTTCTTTTTTCTTTGAAACGCGTGGGTGAGGAGCTTTTGTACGAACTGGCGCATGCTTGGGTGCACACTGTACCTTCCAAGTCGTGCGTCATTCTCGGCGAGTCTTCGCCGTGAAAACATTGTATAGTATACTCGAGGACCAAACATGGACAATATCGATATCAATTTATGGAACCGGGACCAATCCGGCGCGAGTCCGGTTTACCCGGAGTGTGATTTTGGTGTTTTTGTGATCCCCGGAAAAGTCCAGAGGTTTTCTGGACTATGGTAGTTGTGGTTGAAAGATGATGGACTGGGGCATCAGACGTACGTATACTGTGCTTTGTACTTTGTTTAGATGCATAAGAGACTCGACCGAGCAAACTAGTTTTCTTATCCGCTGCGCCTGATTTATCGACTAGGATTTTCAAAAACCAGTTACGCGCTGTTACTAGTTTCTGTTTTTATAGGGCTTTTGTAATGATGTGTTGTTTTGACGTTTACTTCCGTGTAAAAATACGTTGAATGAACAGGACAACCTGTTGTGGTTGTGTTTGATTGATGGCGGTGTTTCACATGTGTTTATTAAAATTAGAATCGATTTTCCAGCGGGGACATTATTTTTTTTAAAGTTTGATGTCTTATAACCGACAAAACGACGAAGATAAATACCATTTATTAAACACAGAGCTGTAATTTGTGGAAAAAATCTTAAATCCACGCTAGAATAGCCTTGGTTTGTCCTGAAGCGTTAAAGTTCACGGAGAATAAAGAGGATATTATTTCCGTTCGTTTCAAAAGGAAAAGCTTTATTGCTTTCCTTCCCTTTCACAGATATAAAATAAACTTTGTATTAATGCAATTACCGCGTCACTGGTTTTATTTCTTTTTCATTTTCACTCGAGCGGTGGAAAATAAATCAAGCAAAAACTCAGCCTAGAATTTCATATAAATTACTAATTTTATATCGATTCGTCATAATTCTTACACCTAGCGGAAGTCCTCTTTTGACATTTATAAATTTCAAAGGTTACGATGAGTTCCGATTGTGTTTATCCATAACAGAGCTCTGTTTCTTTACACATGGGAATGTAGTTCTGTTTTACATTGCTATTTTAAACTAATAGCAAACAGACGTATTCTACGGACTCAAGTGTTGGGGCAATAATCTTGAGTTTTTTTGTAGAAAGTCGGTTTTAACTGAGCCGATTTTTTGTGTGTCAGTAAGTCAAATTATTGAGTTTTATTGGAAAACCGCCGTGTTGTTTTAAGCACCTCGACGATTTCTAATCGTCGGCGTTGTCGCCCAGTCAGATAAAGAATTTTCCCGTCCATTCATGTACGCAGATGAATACTTTTTACGATTGTGTTTATATAAAAAAGGGTTTTCAATTACATAATTTTAATAAACATTATCATACGATCTGTCGTTTTATTTCTTCTCAACAAAACACAATGCAAATTATTTTTTTAATTTCCGCCCAATGTTTTTTGGGGGTAAAATATTAAAATGACTGAAATTCTCAGCAGCACATGATAGTTTGAGATGTCGTTTTTACCTCAAATTTGACCAAAAATGACGTTTCATCTATTGACTTGACTTGACTTGGTAATTTTAGTAATTTTGTGATTTTTCCTTAAAAATTAAGAGCGCGACATTTAAATGGTGAATTCGATATCGATAAATTAAAATAAAGTCCGTTTTAAAAAAAAAAAAAACACCAACACCGCAATTTTCCCCTTCATTACAACCGGCAACGTTGCCTAGGGAAATTTTTTGTGAGAAAATAGTTGTCAAATTTTTGACATTTCTGAAAATTAGGCAGTGTTTCCATTAAAAACGTTTCTTTTACAGCCCGTTGGATTGCAAATCAAATGATTTAATAGTGAAAAGACTCGTCACAGCCTGAAAGGCCGTTTTGTGTAATCAAATTGTCAATTAGGCAGCTAACCTATTTGATTTTATCACCAAAAAGTCACCATCGACGACGTTGCCGGTTGTAAAGTGGTGGGAGAGTGCGGTGTTGGTGGTTTTTTAATAAAAAAACGGACTTTACAAAACAAGGGAAGTTAAAAAAATGCCGGAGCTTTCCAGGGAGTATGAGAGAAGTAATCATTGGAACACGGTATCATAAATAATTCAAAATTTCGAAAATTATGAAAATTATTAATAAAACAAGTGTAGGTAATATTATTTATAATTAATATGACATAAGAATTTAAATGAGCATGGAATGCTAACATTTTTAGATCCACGATAACTCGGGAGATCTGAGATAATTTTTCTTGTTAATTATTCAGTATGGGAAACTTAAGGTGAATAAAAGTACTAGCTAAACCATTCGCGAAATTAAAAAAAAATTGAATTACAATACATAATTAAAGAGCAAAATATACAGGGTGTTTTCGGAACGACGAAATTAGGAGAGGCCGGAGGAGTGCCTCGGTCGCCATAACCCTGAACTACATTATAATGTACCATTTATGGTGCAAGTATTAAAATTCTATTAGTGATATTGATCATTTCTGAATATATTTCATAAATAAAATCAATGTAATTCATTGACAAGTCATAGCAATAAGAGAGACAACGTGCATTTTATGTTCTCCCTCCTACAAATAATGATTTTCATAGTTGGTACGTACATGCGTACTCTTGTTACATCTTTGAATGTTTGATAAACAAGACAAAAAGGCATTGCCAAAACTTCTACCTGAAATATTTACGAATTTCTATTGATACTGATATTCAAACGTTTTTTTAATAAATTCGGAATGATACACTAGTCATTGCGCATTCAGAAAAACGTCATTGGGGTGTCCCATTTTTTTGTTTACAAAATTCCGTTCCACCCTCTTAGGGACTTCGTGATAGACTCTATTGATAAGGGGCGGTTATAACCTGTCCGCCGTCACCGCATGCCATGTAGTGTAGTGCCTTCAAACCTAATTATCGTCGATAGTGGAGGTATTAGTCGTTCTCGAACCGTCGGGGGTGGTTCATCACGCGCCGTCACCGCTCTTCCGTCGTTTTTCTTTGTTCGGTGCCGTCTGTATCTCTCGGCTTTTCAAGCGTTCATATCGTGATGTTGATGTTTGTTGACTTTACCGCCTTTTCGTCACACCCAATCCATCTTCATAACAGACTTATTTTTCTCGCTTAAGATGAAGACGTGATTGAACTTTTGATGTATTAGTGATGTAGCTTTTTAGAGGACCACGTTGTTTTTTATTTCGTTTCTTTTATTTTATTCAGAAAATCGATACTTTTTCGATCACATCAATTATTCTATTACTGAAGAAATTTTCTGATGATTATCTATACTTAATTTGGTGGTAGCCCACAATTCAGTCGTGAACCAACTTTGGTACAAAAACTGCGCCAAAATGATGGGATTTAGGTCTTACAAGCGGCTGCGAAATGCCAAATGCGAAGTCATGTTAGGTAGGTTGGAAGCTTTTTATTAAAAACTTATTATTTCAAGCATTGATCAACTTCACAACAAAATTGATTTTTGTAAGGCACTGGCCGCTGTATAATTGCTTTGTTTATCTGAACACTATAGCTAATATTGAATTTTATTCAAAACCTTCACTTATTTCTATTAGGTTACACCGTTTCACGTATCTAATTTTCCGTTTTCAAATTAAGTAAGGCGGATACGCCTTTAGATACACTATTTCATTTCGTCAAGGACTCTCGACACAAGACAACTAAAAGCATTTGCGAGGCGTTTAAAATAGTCACTAATTCACCCTACAATTAAGTTCCTTTTAATATCACTTAAATCGATAAATGAACACAATTCGGTTAAAAATGTGTTATTTAAAAATAGCTTTTCCTGCGCTACAAGAAATTACACACGTAAATTGCTTCGTTAGTATTTCCTGCGATAATTTAATGTATTCAAACACTGTACAGTGTAAATATGCCAATGTTCATTTTAATAACAAAAGTCACTTCCATTTCATTACTCCAATCGACTCTTTACATTAATTACTCGAACAAATTAGAATAACATATCTGTGGTGCAGTACGACGTCACGTCAATATAAATGCTCATGCTAATGCAGGGAGAGTTGTGTAAATGTCATCGATTTCATTAAATATCAAGTAGCAAAAATTGGATAGTTATCGAAACTTAAGTCGTGGAATTATAGTTATTATGGTGGAAAATTGCATTAATCTTAGTTAATGGTAGAAAATTGGAGGGCATCGGATTTTTAAAATTGTTGAACTTTTCAGACATGCATTAGAACAGTTGACCTACAGAGTGAAAAGTATTGTTTACAAATATAGAGAATTTGGATCGCTCTTGATCTTTTAATCGGATAGAGAATGCTTTCGAACGTCTATTTTGATAAGAAATTTTCGGAAAATTTCAATCAATCTAATGTAAAAACGCTTTTCAACATGTCTAATTTTTAAGTACATATTTTAAAGCGAAGCAAAGACATTCTTTATCCATAAAAATGTTAATATTTCATACAAAAAGAAAAGAAATGAACGATGACACTTCATTATTTCATTAATAAAACGTCCGGAATGTTTACAGTTTCATAAATTTTTTATGTTTTTTTCCATTTCGAATTCTTTATCTTCCGTAATTGATCAGTTTTTACATTTACTGAGTTTTAATGCTCCTAATCTCATTGTTTTTGAAGCTTTAAAATTTTTATATTCGTTCTATTCTTTACTTTTTTCAGGTTGACAAAAATGTTGTTATTTACGATTTTAAAATTACATTGAGAATTCATTTTGTAATTTGGTTGAAACATGGTTTTACCATTCTTTATTTGTCCTAGTTTTTCGAATTTCAGACGTTGTGGGATTTTTCGCCTAAATTCGATGATTTAATTTAACAGATTTTTGTTTTTTTTTTATTTTATAATGAAACATTGGAGTATGACTTTGACTAAACGAAATTTCATTTAATTTTTACCATATATTTCTTTTATTTATTAGATTTATTGCAAAATTTGTTTATATTTCCCTTTAAAAAAGTTTTATTTCCTGTATACCTATTCTTTGATTATCTTATCAACATTTCAACAAAATAATCTGGTTAAAAATAGAGCTGGTGTAGATCACATAGGTCATAGCCTCGTAGCCTACACCTGATGTTCATGTTTATTTGTATAATATTTATGCATATTGATTCATTTTCATAACATTTATCCATCAACAAATCGTTATCACACACGAGAAACAGTTTAATAAATAATTGACACACATCGCCGTAAACTAAACCATGGTCATTAACTGCAGTTACGTTTAAAAATAGTTAATATATTTAACGGGTTAAGAGAATAATTCAATTGGGTGCGATACTCGATATTGTATTACAGTTCCAAAGTTAACCTTTAGGGTTAACTCTACAATAGAAATTAAATTGTTATTGTTTTTTGTATGAACAATGACCTCACGTCATCTCGAGATTTATGTTCAATTTCCATTAATTTAATTAGCAATGAATTTATTTCGTTACTTTCAGCGGTTTTATAACAGTAAACTAATTGTCTGAAGCGAAAAGACATTGTAGTAATGAGCACCGTGGGCCGTTTCATAATAGGGTTGATGTCACAAAATCATTGGACCGTTCGTAATATGACATTTTGTCGAAAATCGATGAACCCGAATGACCTTTCATAATTGCAAACTTGCTAACCACGTAAATAAATCCCTGCAACTATTTCAGGAGATTTATGTAATCATGAAGCTGATTGAAGTAGACTAATAACATGTCAAATTTGGTTAGATAACGTATTCCAACGTATCGAACAGCTTCGAAAAATAAATAGGAATCCGATTGGGGATACACACTTGTTAAGGGGAAGTGAAAAATACGGTAGCTGTGCATCAGTCTGGATAACTTTGGGAACCGAGTTGAGGAGGTTTGATAGATGGATAGCGCTAAGAGAACGATTTCCGATAAATTTTCCAGCCTTGCGATGGTAGAATCGATCAATATTTTAGTATATACGTGCGTGTTGCACATGGAGTTTTTTAGTGTTAAAAAATCTGATTTTATTGTGTGGTTTAATCATCGATAGAATGTACTGTATTTATTACTCAAATAATAGAGGTATTCCTGTCAACACGCAGATATAATTCTGTTGACTTTGAACCTTTGCGTGTACGAATTACATATTTTTTCTGTAGCAACAGTAGCCAAACCCATCGATTTATTTTCTTTGTCTCAATTTTTTTTCAAGCACCGTCTTAAATATTTACTAATCCTTCCAAGTAGGTTGTTAAAATCCGTAAACTGTAAATACCTCGAGCACTTCAAAGCTTGAATCGTTGCGAATTCTATTTTCTGACCCACACGTGCAAAGTGTTTTACTTGCAACGGACGCGTTGTCAGTGTCAACGTTATGAATGCGTTTAAAATTGTGCCACGATTCGGTCTGTTAACTATTTTCTTTTCTAAAATCAACGCTTTATTTATATAAATAATTGCGAGTTGTCATTGACCTTAAACCATGTTAAGTTGGCGATATTCTTTCAGGCTCCATCATGTTTCATGTGAGAAGAAGACCAGCAGATTGTGCTCCACGAAAAAGGAAAAAGAAACCAGGAGCCTTAGGTACCAACGCAACAAATCCTCGCGATGTTAGAGATGCCGTGCCACTTCTGGTGGAATTGGGACCGGACGGATCTGCGCCTCATCCTAGTGATACTACAAGAACGATACGACTTACGAATGATGTCATGGAGGTGAGTTCGGTGTCAAACTAATACATTGCTTTACAATCGATTGATCGGTTTGATGCAAAACTAAACGGTGGTTACGTGAACGGAATTGTGGGATGTCTAATTTCATTGGGATGGTTTGAAAAAAATCAACACTGATGTGAATTTAGTGGTCCCAACTCTGATTTCCGAAATAACGATTCAGACAAATAATTTACAAGACGCTTCGACCTGACATTGAAAATTAATGGACGGTACTAAAAAACAGCTGGATTCACAACAATGAAATCAATTTATTTAAGGTCGAAGTTTCAATATAAAATATTGACATGTGCAGAGTTTTTGAAATGGAAATTAAAATTTAATAAGTTGGCAATAACCTTGATGGCTAATTTTACTTTCTTTTTGAGTTTTTTTATTTGTGGAACAGTTACTTCAATTATAGACTAATAAAATGTGTTTTGCATATTGGTAGTCATATTTTCTAACAAAACGAACGAAAGTTGATGTAAATGACAATTTTAAAATGAAAATATCAATCGAAGCAAGAAAAATAGACAATCTAAATAATCAATCACTTCAGCGGATGTGAAATTCTAAAGACAAAATTTAAGAGAAATCTAAAGAATACAAAATGTCCCAAACATCCATAACACGCAGATATAAAGGATTCAAAAATGCAGAGAATAAATAAGAGACTAAAAGATCTAAAGGATCGAACGCGGACGCTTTCACTTGAAGGATTTCAACAATTTTAAGAAGAAGAAATATTTGAAAAATCTCAGGAATTCAAAAGATTTTTACAATTTAATTCTAATTGTTTAAGAATTCAAAACATTTTAAAGGTCCTCAAGCATTATTTCGAAGTACGTAGGAGAGTATTTTTTTTGTTAATGACGTTTAATTAGCTAAAATAAATCTCATGTTTATAACCGAATAATTTTATTAATTTTTGTCACCTGCGACAGCACCGCCAAATTAAAAACAGACCGAGCAATGTTTATAAAACAAATTTATTATTACCAGATACAAGTGCCATTTATGAAAACATAATTCATTCGTCTATTTAAAGACCAAACAGACTTTTCTATTTTTAAAGCCCACCAGACTTTCTTAAAATTTATGATTATAACGAACGTCACAGTTCGCAGGTAATGTCTAATCCTCAAAATCGATCGACATTGGAATTAAATAACAGTCCAGAAAATGTATAATAAACTTCATTCATAATAAATCAGTAGTAAACACGACACTTTTCTTCTAATTTATCACTACTTATCTGTTTTTCACGTCAATATAGGCATTCATGACTATAATTAAAATACATTAAACTCAACTGGGAGCGTTCTTTTAACCAGGAGATTACTATTCAATTATCTTAATTAACTTATAATTTGATGATATTGAGGGAGTATCCATGTCTGGAACACTTCACTCAGCCATATGGAGTATGTTTGTGGGAACTTATCAAGTATTTAAAATGGTTGCAACTCTTCTATTTATTTTTCACATGCTGTTATCAGTTTATGACAGTGTATCGATCTGCATTTTTCTGTTGATTAATTTTTTTTTACTGCTTCCAGGTTGGTTCAGCGAACGGAATCGCGCTACAACTGTATGGTCCCCACATCCAACCACGACACTGTGTCATCACCAACGCTGACGGGGTTACTTCGTTAACACCTTGTCATGCAGACGCCCATACTTACGTTAACGGACAACGAATCCATCAAACGACGATTTTAAACCATGGGAGTCTTGTTAAATTTGGTAACAGCAACACGTATCGATTTTTAGATCCTGTTCACGAAGATAGGATGAGGCATCCAGCTGTAATGGATAACGCTAGGATATATGATAGGTGGGTTGATCTTGTTTTTTATGCATGCGCGTAGGTTTTCTTTTTTTTTCGCTTCATGTTTTTAAGTTGCTTTTGCGATCATATAGCCGGTCACCGCGTGCACTGAGTCCCACCGAACCGTCCAGGGAAAACATTGAGACTACTTTTGATTTAGAAGGGAATGTTGAAACTATTTCTACAGCGAGTGGAGCTAGAGAGGACAACAGATCTTTAGGATCATCGTCGGAAAATAGGTCAGTGTGCTTCTTGAATTTTTTTAAATAATTTTAAATAATGCTTGTTTTCGTTGAAACTTAACTTGATTGTGTAGTTTAAAGCCCTTGAATGAAGAAGTTAGTTATTGTAGCGTGTATTTAGAAATTGGGAAAGTCGTGTCCCTTACATCTTTGACCTCAAAAACGAGTTTGCAGCTGACAACACGCAATTTATATTGAAGATAATTGCTAAAGAATAATTCCGCACGGTACTGTATCGTTGTGGCCATTGAAGGCTTGGTTACATACATGCTGATTTCGTAACAGTAAAACAACAAAAAAATCAATTCTATGAGCAAAAAATCGCTGGGACTGACTCCCGTAAAAACTCTTTTTTTTTAACATTCCGTTACACTTATTACGTCACAATCTGCTGGGAGTTCGCCAAAACACAATTATTAATGTTGTTATCGTAATGTATGTCGTAACTTACACAGATCGTAGATTTTCTTATTTTAGGTAGATTCACACGTTTTTAAGTTTATATTTATTAGATTCGCACGCTTTCACCGTTAACGACTTTACGCGTAATTCGTAGAAGTACAAACAGAATTAATTTTTCCTCTCGTCTCATTTATTTTAGCAAATTTACCTGAAAGTTTTTCAATTCGAGGAATTTAAAGTACTTCCGTAAAACCTAATAAAATCCGCGAACCAAGCTAACAGCTCTCGTCAAACTTTGATCTTAGACGTGCTCTATAGTTCATGATAATTCACGCAATTTCTAGGGAAGATAATTACTAAACTTCTGAGAAAACAAATGGTAAAGCTGCGCCAAGGTTTACGAACATGACAAAGTCGTTATCATGACACAAAAACTATTTGATTGTATGCAGTTCTTCTTGGCACTTGCCGCAGTTTTGCAACACGCGAAGTTACGTGGATGCAGTAATTAATTTTGCACAATTCGATCCATTTATCTTTCCTTCTCTTCTTTAGACTGAGCGGAATGGACAGATATCCTCGCGGGCAAGATCCCATTCTTCCAGCAGTTCTCGAATTTCCAGAAGAACCCCAGGAACAGTTTTTGGCTCGTGTGATTACCCATTTGGATGTAACTACACCAACGTTTCGACTAGCACCCGCCTACACTTTGTATCTCTGTGCCCGGTACCGAGCGTCGACTCATTATCGGCCGGAGTTGACACCAACAGAACGCGCTCATAAGCTCACAGTTCTGCTTCAACATGCAGCTCTCTTGATAAGACACACTGTGCAAGACAGAAGTACTGAGAGTACGTCGCAAGCCTTTTGGTTGGCGAACGCCAGCGAATTACTGCACTTCCTGAAGTCAGACAGACACGTCAGTGCTTTCTCCATCCAAGCTCAAGATACTCTTGCGGATGCTGTCCAGCTAGCATTTAAGAATTTGGTTGCTTGTTTGACGGATGAGTTGAATTCGGCTATGACGCACCTAATGTCTGTGGCCGGAGATGACCACCCTAGGGAAGTTATCAACATTTTAAGTGGGGCTATGAATCTCTTAAGAAAATGTCGAGCCAACGCCGCTCTCACGATACAGTTGTTTTCTCAACTGTTCCATTGGATCTCAGCAAAAGCTCTGGCGAACGTCATCAGTAACAGTAACTTGTGCACGAGAAGTTTTGGTAATAAACTTTTCAATCGATTGAGGAATCTCCAAGCGTGGGCCGAATCACAAGGACTGGAATTGGCGGCAGAATGTCATCTCGCCAAAATTGTGCAGTGTGCTCATTTAATGCAAGCTCCTAAGTACACTCCAGAGGAACTGGCCAATTTGTCTTCAGCCTGCTTTAAATTAAATTCCATGCAGTTAGGAGCTTTACTTCGGCAATACAAAGGTGAGCTGAAATTGTGTTCGAATCGAAACTAAAGTTAGTTTACTCCAGCGGAACCAGGAGAGAAATTAGCCCCTCCAGCTCTTCTAGAGCAAGCAGCGAAAGCCGCCGAAAGTGTCGCCGACGAACTCGCAAGAGCTGAAGGTCGCGAAGTGACGTTATACGAAGACCCTGCTCCCCCCTTGCAATTATTACTTCCAGACGACGGTTTTAGCTGTGATGTTGTCCAAGGCGTTCCCCCGGGACTCGCTGACTTTCTACATCCTCTACAAGCGTCGGGTTTATGTCGCCTAGCAGCACAACCCACAAGCTCTGGACATTGGACGGTTTATATGTCGGCACCAAGGCCCCCGAGCGCTTTGAGCACAACTCAACCTGAAGTAAGTCTCTTTATGGCTGTTTTCCAACATGTGTTATTTGTTTTTTTTTCAGGTTCAAGTGATTAGATTACATAAAGCTGGTGGAGGGATGGGGTTGTCAATTGTGGCGGCGAAAGGTGCAGGTCAAGAGCGGTTGGGAATTTACATAAAGTCCGTCGTGCCAGGGGGCGCTGCAGATAGAGATGGTAGATTAGCCGCTGGGGACCAACTGTTATCGGTCGATGGTCAATCTCTATTGGGAATTACACAGGAAAAAGCTGCGGAGTTTCTCGTTCGAACTGGCAGCGTTGTAACTTTGGAAGTTGCGAAAGGAGGCGCCGTGTATCATGGATTGGCGACGTTGCTCCAACAGCCGAGTCCTACACCTCATCGAGGTGAGTTGCGGTTAAACAAACAGGCGGAATTAATTAACAATCTTCTTATACAGTCAAAGTTTTAACGGTGTGGAAATGTAAAAAATGTAAGATGAAGTAGTGCCCTTGTAAAGTAGATAAATATTTGGTAGCGGCTTTGAGCTAATTTCTTCGTAGTGCAAGCGATAATCCGGATACTTTATCTGCTCATTAAAACTTGAATTTCTTGTTAAGCGAACGTGAATTTTAAAGAGTCGCGTCTAAAAAAAGTCAGGCAACTTTTCGACTCCTTGAAAACACATAATTAGAATATTAAATATTAATTCGTACATGCACGCCACACTACCTAATTAAATCGCCTACATTGGCATTCATTTTTCAGCTAGTTTGCAATTCTGTTGCCTAACCAAACTGATTTGGAAGTATAATAAGAATATGTACACACAAAGAGGGCGTTCAATACTAATTTACATAGTTTTAAGTTTCAAATCTCAGGCTGTGACTGTTCCTCCAACTTGTATTTATTGGTGATTTTTACCTTTTCGCATGCAGCTGGGGATTTCTATGGTGAATCCTACTACGGACTGCAAAGCTCTCAAGAGTCTCTCAATAGTCTCAATAACTGTCGTTTATTTACCCCGCCAGCTACAAGACCCAAACACAATATATTTTTCAATTCCGACGACACATTATACAAAAAAGAAACTCGCAAGTTTACAATTCCACGAATAGAAGTGGAATCTGACGAGCCTGTGTTTAGTTTACAAGTCACGGATTTTTCCGATCCTACACCTAAAAACATTATCTTGGGGTATGACGAATCCGGCACAAATTTCGAAACGAAAAAAGTTGAGGAGGTTGACACAGAGCCCCGCAACAAATCGTGGAAAGAAAAAGCAAACAGTTTCGTACAACAAAAAAGTTACTCCATAGACATCCACGAGTATCCTTTCATCGATATCGATGGTGTTTCTGATACTGATAAGTTTCTGAGCATTAGTGCGAAGAAGTCGCGACAACAGAGGCTGTGTTCGTCGTCGTTGCAAGATTTGTCTAGCTCCACGTCTAGTATTAACAGTGGCGTGCACGAGTCTAATCTCGATCTGAGTCACATTGATCCGGATACTCCAATCAAACATAAAAATTGGAAATCGCCTGATGAAATCCGCCATGGTCACGCCGACAATGTGTCCTTAGAAAACAGAGCTATAAGTTTCCCGGATTTAAATAAGAGCGAGTTGTTTGGAACCAACAGCAAAAGCGCCAGTGAAGAGAGGCTCAGCGATAAATTAACAGAATATGAAAGACTAGAAGTGATGAAGTTGTTACGCGATTGGAGCTTACACGGATCAGACTCAAAAAGTGACTTCAGTTTGAGATTTTCACGATCGTCGGATCATTTGGAAAAGGAAAACCTCGAAAGATCGGAAAAGTCGTTGGTGGACGGAAACTTGCGATCGAGCAGCGTCAAGTTTAATTCCGAACCAAATTTGTCCCCCATGCGAGATGATGTCATTTTAATTTCGAAGTACAGCTCTGATAACGATATTAAAGATAAGAGAAAGATCCTCGACCGCGAATTTTTGCATAAATGCCAGTTTCGGAATTGTATTTTTAACGAAGACTTTATCCAAGACAAACCTAGAACTGTTAGACCAAAGAGTATTTTGAAAAATAGTAGGGAACGTCTACAGGAAGAAGAGTGTCTTAATAATATAAATAATACACAAAAAACACCAAACTTGGGCCCAAGTAGTAGACGCCACAGTGAAATAATCGAAGCAAAATCGTTTAACAGTCAATTAGTTAGATGCGATAGTCTGGAACGGTTGACACACCTTCAGAAAAAACCGAGTCTTTATAAAAAGTTTCCAGATTCCTACATCGTGACTAGACGCAGTAGTTTTATTCGAAATCAAAAAACAAAGAATTACGAGAGTTTTAACCGATCACCGAAAAAGAACCCGAAAATAATCGTTTTGAAGAAACGCTCCTTTCCTAAAACCTGGAAAAGTTGCTCTGATATCAAAAACCGCAAAACAGTTCGTAAATGTTGTCGCTACGCGAAAAAGAACTGTCCAATTCTGAAGAACTCCTCAGAGACTTCGAGGAAGACGCAGAGTTGCGCGGACATCGAACAGGATTATGCTGCTAGGTTAGCTGCGCTAAAGGAAAACGGCGCTTTTGATTGTAAGATTATGGCATTCAATGTTGCGCACCACTTTATTTTCTAGTTTAGCCGCCGTTACTTTCAGTTTATGCAATTCTTTTATTGAATTCGCCTTGATTGTTATCAGAGTGTTCGGAATGAAGGAAATAATTCATGTGTTATCTAGGTCCTCGACGCATGTCTGAACGAGATTTGCCATCGAGGGTGGATTCAGAACGCACCATACCTTCATCGAAATCTGTCCCTGCACTTCATCATATTTCACCAAATTCGGAACAAATGAGAAATCCACACGACGTTTTCAATCCGGGCTACAGCCGAACTTCGTCTAATAACAGCATCAACACCAACAGCGTCAACGCGGCTCCTACCAACGGACCTGTTGCCAATCCAACAAATTTGCGTAGCCGGTCTACGCACAATTTGCACCAGCAAGATGGGGGATTTTATCAGAATCTTAGTGTCTACAGGAACAAAATTCCCAGCCCACAACACTTGGGAGATAGGTGAGATTAGTTTTATTAACGGATATCACTTATATTTTTGTTATTGCATTTTATCTTTATTGGTATTAATTGATTGATAAGTTTTATTGACGTGTATTTTGTTATTTTCAAGGACTTCGGCTCTCCGGAGTTCGCAAAACTCCCTCCAGTCGTCGGTAGCAAACTCCCAGCGCCCTGCCTCAGCCTATTATCCGCCTCCCATGGCTGTCAACGCCTCCCGCTCTAACTTACATCAGTCTATTCCCAATTTGAAGAGTCCCCCATCGACCCATCGGCTGCATGGTGAAGACAACAGGTCCGGTTCTTACCCCAGCGTGAATCAGCATCATCCCCAAAATTACCCTCCTCAGAACTATCCGAATACTTATCACCCGCGCGATGAGCCTAACAGAACTTACAATTCTCCACCCTATCAATCGCATATGAAAGATGGAAATAACACGTACGGTGGTCCTTTACACAACACCTTGCCAAACTATACGAATAATGTTCAACATGTTCATGCAAACGGGCAAAGACAAGATGAGAATCGTTATAACAACGTTGGAGGTTTGTTGAGGGAAGATATAGTAAGACAGTCGCAGAATTCCAGACATGAGGATATCATGAGGTATTTAAGTACAAATAACGCGAGGATGACGGAGCAGAATCGTGTGCAAGACGGTGAAATGAGAGTCTCGAAAAGTGACGACATGTTGAAGCATCACCAGAACAATGACATGATGAGGTATGCCAGCAGCGGGAATATTAGAGCCCATGAAAGCAGCAAAGTTGAGATACCGTTGTACAGAATGAAAGATGAAGAGGAGGTAGATATGAGGATGGCCAACAATGTGCGGTCTCAAAAGTTAGTTGATAACAACACCGACATGTTGAATAGAAAAAAACAAAATCGAATTGGGCCCGTGCATCAACAACAAAACCAAACATATCAACATTCGCCTAACAATCCTGGTTACTATCAACATCAACAATACTACAATAACTCTCCTTACTCTCCTAATTACAATATGCAGATGGCGCAAAACACCCAAAGCATGCAAAACTTGAATTTGAACCAACAGTATTCACAGAACTACCCAAATTATCATCAACAGAACCAATACTATCCTCAAGCGACCAGCCAGGTCAGCACTCCAACCTCCCCGACTTACAAGTCACCACCCATAGCCCCCAAACCGGCTAAGAAACTAGAAGAGCCGCCAGAATTGCCACCCACAAGTACTCATCCCTTGTACTCCGCGAGCAGCCAAGATCCGCCAAAAATGGCGTTTTATCCCACTTCAGCGGTCACTCAAACTAAAACACCGAGAGATCCATGGGCTCGCGAAGAGCAAGAAAGACAAGCCGAAGCTAGAAGAGAGGCTTCACGACAGTGGCAGGAACAACAGATCAGAGAACTCATGTCGTTGCCACAGCGAACCCCTCAACAGGAAGAGCAGTTGAGGGTGTTACAATTGGAGAGAGAGTTCCAAAGAAGAGCTATGGAAGCTGCTGAACAAGATGATGACGATACTGAAAAGGTTCGATCGGTGCGTGTTCTGTAGTAACGAGTTAACTTTATCTTTTGTAGGAAAGTCCGAGTCCCAATATGACCCAACCTGGTCAAAATTCCACTCCGGTGGCCAAACAAGAGATTCCTCCCACTTCGATTTTGAAACCCGGAGTTGTAAGTACCGTTCATAGCCAACCACCACCCCCGGAACCCGTTGCGCCGCCCCCACCTGAAAGAGGCTCTAGTTTCGCGGTGATGTCCATGAGAGTAAAGGAGAACACTAAAAGAGTGTCGTTTGACACGTCCACAGCCACTCCGCAACCGCCTCCCAACACTTTACAATTAGAAGAGCCTATCAGAGAAGATCCTAATGTAAGTGTAGGTAAACTTGATGAAGTTCAATTGATCCTATTCTTTTTTTGTAGAGTTTTATTCGCCAAGCAGAATCCATGTTAGCGTCACCAACAACGCCTACAGACGCATCTCCTGGAATGTCGACAGCAACTCCTGGAGTGATCGGTGCTCAAGAGGTGTACCGAGATCCCCGAACACGTCGTTTAGCCGAACAAGCACAACAAAAGAATCAAACAATGCCAGCTGTTCCTGAAAAACTTTCATTTAAAGAGAAAATGAAAATGTTTGCTATGGAAACTGGAGAACAAGAAACTCCAAAAGATAAAAGTAAAATAAGTAGGGCACAAAGAGAAATTGACAATTTGGGATCACCAAGTTCAGGACTTGTTCATTAATCCTTGTTACTCAGTTTAGTGAGTTTTACTTGTTAAATGTGTGATAGATTTTAAAAGCGGTATATTTTGACCAAAATGACCAAATATACAAGATATTGTTAGTAGATTCTTATATCTCGTTAAGAAATGTAATCCCACCAATTATACAAGTCTGCTAATTTATCTTGCATATCTAATTGTACCGTCCAACCTGCAGCTAACGTGTCCGTGTACAACGACTAATTATTTAAGATCTACTGAATGTATTGATTTAAACGTAGTGGCTTATAACGTGATTCAATTATAAAAAGATGGTTTTTGTTTGATATAGAACTTTATTAAAAATATATATTGTAAAATATTTTATAGATCCTATTTTCGTCATTTTATATATAAATTATTTTCCTAGAGTGTAGAATAACCATGATATTGTAAAAGCAATACTTGCACATAAGGACCAATGTTATACATACACATACATATTTTCAAATTATCTCTACATTCCTTTTATCTCCACTTTCGTCGCTTTTCAATAATGCAATTCTTTTTTTTCTTTATTAGAAGCAATATGTATGTTCATTTATTGAGATTTTATGACGTAGTGTATATAAAATATTGTAAATTGTCATCATCTGAGGTAGAAAAAGAATTCATTAGATTGTCATATATTTAAAATAATATAGTCAAAATTTATTGTTTTATTTCTTTATTTTATGTAATATGAATAAATGATATATTAAATACCTCGCGCTTTTTATTAAAACCTGACAAATACACTGAAAAATTTATTAAAAAAATATAGTTTGTTTTGTTTCAAATCTCGCTCAATTTCACTTTAACACTTAAGCTTGAAAATGAATTGCCTTACATTCTAGGGATTTAAGGTCTAAAATACAAGCCTGTAGGGTTGTGCTGAATCGGGGAACACTAATTAGAGTCACTCTTTGCCCATCTTCACCTGAAAGGGAAAAAATGACACAATCTGAGTGAATAAAGTGAACATCTTAATCTTACCTATGCACTCTTTCACAGCAAATTGCTTCTGATTTCCTGCAAAGAGCACATGAGGGCACTCCTCAATAATAAAAGGATCCGTTTCATAAAAAGGAAAACATCCCAAAGTGTCTGGAGCCGTTGGAGCCAAATGGTTCCACTTCAAGCAGGATTCCAACACCTCCAGAGGATCTGTTAATTCAGAATACCTCATGACATCATCAACAGGTTGACCAGAAGTCCCAATAATTTTCAGACCCCCCATTGAAAAGGAGTAAGGATTAGGAACCTGATTCACAGATTTGTAAATGGAAGCTTCAGGAAACATGCAAAAATGCATTGGTTTTTGTGGTAAGATATGATTAGATGGGTCATTCTCCCCAGGCATTACATCAACATCAATAGTCTGTCCCATTTCTTCTAGAAATTTGTCAAACAACTTCACAGCTTCATAATTTTCTGTGGATTCAGGTAGTCTTGAAAGCATTGAGATTGAAGGTTTGATTTCTTCAGGAGTGTTTCTTATAGAATTGCCTGCTATTATAACTCTGCAAATTTTCGATGATTGGAGTCCTTGGAGATCCCCAGCCAAGCCAGAGAGCCAGAATGATAAAAGTTGTAAGTTTATGGTGAAATTTGCGCTGTTGATGAAATCTAAACCACTGATAAACACTATGAATGCTGAATCCTCAAAAAGAGGTCTTGGGATTTGTTCTCTGAAGCCTGCAAAGACGTGGTCTTCCACCATGAATCTTCCCTTGTCATCACCTGTGCCCAATAGGGCACAAGTGATGCCAGTAACTAAGTTATCACTCTCTGGAAAATCTAAAGACACTGTTAGTCTTTGATTGAAACTTGTCTTTAAATACGTACTTACTAAAATATACCTTTGCAACTCATCCTCAATGTATAGCTCATCTGACTTGTCTGTAAAATGAGTAAGGATAGGCTGAGGAACAAGTTGATTTCCTTCAGCCAGTTGCTTGAGTATTGAAGGTTTTAACTTCTGGTTTTTGAAAAGAGTTCCAATTACCACACACTTGGAATGTTTCTCTTCGGATAACTTATGTAGTTTAAACACTGGGTAAGTTGTGCCCCATTTCTTTTCAATTCGATCTTCCAACAGTTTGTACATTTTTTTCATTCTAATTAGGTAGATATTACAGTACTGTTTACTGTAATTAGATTCTAGCTGACACCATTTTTCGGACAAATTTTGGTAATCTAGAGAAAACCGTTCGGTTTGTTCAGGCATTTTAAAGGTTTGAAAGAGACCACTTTGAGGTTGGGTTAGTTATTTATGTTTTACCTCCAAAACACTTTAGTGCAACCAATGTGAAGGCGGAAAAATTCCTAAAATAGCGCGGCGCGGATTTTGAATTTGAAACAGGAGGTACATAGGTGAATCAGATAAATAAATACGTTTCCCTAAATAAGTACTGTACACTCTCCTTAAAATCCAATTTAGAAGAATAGGTAAAGTAATCTTTTTTAGAAAAAAATGTAATTCACGAAAAAGTGATGAAAAATTGAAAAATAGAAGAAACTACACAAGAAACGCGACCGCAATTTTTATTAAATATTTTGCTTTTATTACGAAATGTACGTAGCGTTCTAATTATTGATTCCACATCCAACTATTTGTTAAAAAGTGTATCAACCGAAGATAGAACCAGAGAATATTGCATTAATGCATCTCCAAAAGGAAATCTTTTTTATTTGGATAAATTATGTAAATCAGTGGATCCAAAATGACATGCAACCACTAAGGCACTAAGTGAGAGACAGTGACGCTTACCTTACAGAAATGTTCTTCGATCGGCAGGACGTTGAGAGCCACATACAGCTGCCATGAACACGAGAGCTACTGTTTCCAAAATTACTTTATGTGGCGTAAGAAATAATCTTTAAAAAAGAAGCCGAATAAGGCAACAGTTTTGTTAAAATAACCAACAGTTCACTTAGGTACTCCACTATAGGAAAACCGCGATAATTTGTGACGAATATCAGACAACCTTTCTGGATGAAAAACGCACATTAACTAAACAATCTATTGATAGTTATGTAAATTCCCAAAGCAAAGCGCAAAAAATCTTCACAACGTAACCAAAGGACTTTTTTGCAAAAGGACTTGGTACTACCAATTTATGAATTATTTTTGTACGAACCCATATAATACTTTAATGGTTAAGATGTTATGAAAAATACAAATAAATGCAAAGAATGAAACGATAAAATAATAATTTATTACTATAGTATTGCACATTAGAACAGAATTTTTGATATCCTAATGATTAATATTGTCCGAAGTCAACGCTAGCGAAGTCAGCGCGCTTCTTCTGTTCGGACTGACTCCAAGATTCTCCCAGTTAATCCAAGACAACCGAGCCGTTAGATCTAAAAACACCACACATCCACCCACCATTTTATCACTAGAAAAAAATAAATACCACTGGTATTCCAATTGGCTCGATCAGCTTTGATTTCTCCTCTCAGACACCTTTCCACATAAGTCAACGGATCACAGTCTGCTGTTAAAACTTCTCTGAGTAAAGCTATGTAAGCTATAGCTAGTCTAAGAGTATCAATCTTGCTCAGTCTTTTTTCATATGGGAAAGTAGGAACATGCATTCGCAGCTCGTCGAATGCAGAGTTGATACTGCTGCAAACCGATATTAATTAGGAAATAAAACTATTAATAAACCTTCAAAAAGAAAATATCCAACTACTACACAAAAATTTCCAAAAAAAATCACCTACGTAAATACACAACAAGCAAGCAAGCCACATATTAAGACGGGTGTACCCGGTGGGTCCAATAGCAGACCTCAGCATCCGTTTCCGTTCCCTGATGTTGGCAGCGTGTCTTTGGACTCTGTATGGAGATGTGCCGTAATAGTCGGTGTTGGATAAGCTGGTGCCTCCACACTGCGTGCTGTCTGGAGGAAGATGGTACAGTCTTACAAACTTTCAATGATTGGTAACTCACTTGGATGCAAGGATTTTAAAAAGTAGTTTTCCTCACCTGAGCTGTGGTGCAATGTTGATAAGTAATGGTGTTGTAAATTAGAATTATTCGTGGTTTGACGAGAGGCAAAAGCGCAGCTTGGGAGGTCAGAGACTTCTTCTTCTGACAGCTCGCCGGCGCTATATCCTCCAAACTGCATGCTAACAAGTCAAAATAAATAGGTTCAGATTAGTTTAATTTTTAAGTGGATACTCTTGGTAACATTTTTTCAAGACGTCAAATTCATGAAACACAAAAACTCATTTCTTGTTCAACAGATCTTTTAGTTTAAGGCGTCAAAATTGTGAAAATATATTTTGCTACGTTTACAAAATTGAAAGGAAAACGCACAATTACTTACTTTATTGGTGGCGAAGATGAAGAATCTGGAAGCTGGCCCCTGTTGCCACTCATTGGTACTAATTTTCTGATCACAATTCACTAAAATAATTCGATAATCCGTCGACTATAATTGAATTACGGGATCAAAATGCGAATTTATCCCTGGGGACCTCCAATTTATATCTTTATTATTTATGTGAAATCTCCGATATCCCAGCGAATATAGACACAAAGCTAACTGACAATAAAGAATCAAATCCTCTAAAACTGTTCAAATGAGTCATCAGCTTGAAAGGACTTTGCCCCTTATGTGGTCTATACTTTTGAAGGATATTTGTGTGTGTTTATCCAGCAGCTGCAATATTGATCGGAGGGTTCCAACCCCTGAGCTAACCAATCAGATCTTGAGTGTAAATTACGTTGCATTCTATTGGCGTGGAGGAAAAAGAGGGTGGTGTTTCGTTTGATTGCACTGATTTCTGTTTTTGACGTTCCCTTTTACGATATTCGTAAAGTGCCCATCATTTGCAGGCGCAGAATTCAGTTAAAAATATTCGTTCTTGAGTTTCATAAATTCAAATTAGTCGTTTTCAAGAGCTTTCAATTCTTCTTTTGCCAACCAGCAGGACTATGGATTATTCTGAAAAAAAAATGAGTATATAATTGGAACACGAAGTGATTGACCAACCCGTTTTGTATTTGTTTTACCTGTTTTTCATTGATATTCAAAAGAACTCGTTTAATTATGGTCTTTGGTAGTTGGCTGCGAATTTTTGATTATATAAACTTTCAAAACGATGTAAGAAAATATCAAAATTTTACAAAACTCCATTTTCCAAAATTCATCACTTTACTCTGGATCTTTAACCACCGAAATTAATGCGACATGTGGACAAAATTCCAAAAACTGTTGAAGCTGAAAAGTGCCCAACACGTATGCTCCAAAAATAATTCTTCGAAGTCTCCAAACCATCATGAAATAGGTATGACTGCAGTAGCTTTGGCCACTGGAGGCGCTTTCTTCTCGTATTTCTTCTTCGGCGGTCACGATTAATCCCAATAAACCATTTGTTACTATTGTTGATTATATTGTTAAAAAAACAAACTTGCGTCTTCCACTTGGCCATCGAGCAATCGCCCCAAAAATCCCATCATGATGACAGTAATCGTTCTGCTTAAGTAGATAAGCAAACAAATAATCAACAATTGAAATAATGATAGCATTTCCGCTAGTTCCCATGCTTTCCACCCCACTTTAAACTAGGGCTATAATATTTTTTGAACAAGGCCGCGATAACCACCGGCACAAAGAGACTAAACATATTGCCGGTACTTATGGGAGTGTGGCTTACCAATTAGGACTGTTTATGAAGGGTCACTTCATCCCTTCAAATATTTGTCTATATAGGGGGATGACAACTACTTTTAGATTTCGTATAAATTTCATACTTTTTGCAGATTTTCAAAAATCAAAACACTTTCATGAAACTTATTCAAGATTCTCTCAAATTCTTATGAAAATTGATTCAATTGCAACAACAATCGTTAGAATATTGATCGTTTTTCTGGACAACCCTTGTAGAGCTATAGAAGGGGAGCATCCGTCGTGTGCAGAACTTTGTGCCCGGGAAATGGGCGGAGACCTCATCGATTGTGGGGAAGTGTCAACATAAGAGAACGTGGGCATAATTTCACGGCTCTTCGAGTACACGTTTTTGGTGGTAACGGCGATTTGTTAATAGCTGTCACAGTCACGGCTATTTCAATTAATTTATTGTGGATACAGAACACAAAACATGGAATGATACGCTGCATGATATGCGAATGTTCAAAAATCCAGCTAAGCAACAAAAGGATGATCTGTTTTGAGGACACATGAATTCTATGCGGGTCTGGACAAAAATCGAAGAGTGAAAAACTGAAACAGGACCTGTGAGTTTAGAGACCTGAGAAATAGCTTCAAACATTTAAAAATTTCAAGCTTGACTTAAAAACAGAACAATCAATAATTTTCAAAAATCAAAAGTTTAGCAATTTCATGAAACGACTACACTTGGCGGCCTCTGCTACACTTTCATTATCCTTTTTTTCCAAACACTTGAATTAGCAACATCACTTATGGGAGTGTCCGTTTCAGCCCAGTCTTCTTGCTGCATGTGACAAACCGTTCTTCAGCTCTGTGATTTGCCGACACGTGCCTCTCTCACGTGTCCGACACGAGTAACCCCACTTACATGTGTCAAACATGGTTTGCAGCCACCCCTGTATACTTATTGTCAAACTATAAGCCAAATTGTTCGGAAAGATAAGCCAACAGGATTTGTTTTTGTGGCCGGCTTTATGGATTTTATTTGCGGGTTTTGAATTATTTATCGTCGTGTGTGTGATCTTAATTTAATTTTAAGCTTGTTGGCAGAGTGGGATTTTTTCTCATCGCATTAAACAGAGGAGGGTTTTTTATTTTATTTGCAATTAACCAATGTTAACAAAATTGCGCACGATACACCTAAAAATCGATAAAAAAGACGATACTCATACATTTTTACAGATATAAATTAAGGTAAGTTTTAAAATTATTTGTACAAGAGTTAGTCGCACAGTGGAATTATTTATACAGTCTTTAGTTTGAATTAATCAACTCGACGTACGTTGCAGGAAAGATACCAACATTTCCTCTGCATTCCCCGAGCCACCAGCCGTCATCCTGCTGCTGATACACCGAAAGCAGATCCCCCGGTTGTAAAGCCAACTCGTCTGTTAAATTTGGAGTATAAGCATACAAAGCTTTACATTGTGCTATAGGCTGTACATGGTTTTCTTCCGAGTTACAAATATTTCCTGCACTGCTACACTGTGACGAGAACTCATCTAAAAGAAAACACGTCACTATTTTCCTTCAAAATGTTAAGCTACAAACCAAAGTCCGAATCAGGTTGATTGGAATTTCCGTCTGCTGCTCCCCTATCTGTCCAATCTGGATCAGCAATGTCGTTATTATGAGGATCTGAATTATCAGATTTGGTGGACTTGACTGATTTCTCACTTACAGGGCTCTTGTCAGGTTCAACCCACTCTTCTCGTAGCCACTGCGGGACCTAAAGAGAAATTTAGAGCTTTATCTAGAAATTCCACGGACTCACTTTAAGCACGCTTTGTTGCAATCCTGACTTATCTCTGGTTATTGTAATGTGAGCTGCTAAAGGATGACCGGATCTCGGTTTACTATCTAGTTCCGCCAGGGCATTATGTAGCTTATATCTCGCTCCCTCGAGGTATGTCAACATTGATTTCATCTGCAAGGAGAAATAAGAAGAGAAAACACCACTCCTCGATCTTACATGATATAACTTCTCGCAAACGCTCTGTTGCGAATCTTCAGCACCAAAATTTGGAGTTTGTTTTATAGCCTTAGATAAGTTTTCCAGACCGTTTTTCGACTTCCGTTCTCGTTCTATGTCTTGTCGTATTAAATGGAGCAATTTGACCAATGCCTGAAACAACACTGCAAAACTGAATAGCAAGAAAAATAAAACTTACTTGCTTCCGTCGCTCCCTGTTCATGGCTAAAGTAATGTGCTCGCAGTAAAAATCAGGTAAGAGTTGTTCAGCGACTTGTTGAGAAGACTGTCTTAGATTGACGAAAGTACCCAAATCTTTTCCCGGTTCGGCCTGCACAACCGGACTCTTGAGTCTCTCAGTGGCCTAAAAAGTCGTTTCGTTGTAAAAGTCTAAGGTTTATAGTACTCACTTCAATGAGTCTAGGACCAAGTTCGGCGCCGTGGTGAAGATACGAAGTGAGAACCGTCTTTAAGTTGCTGAGTCTTTCTTCTTCCAGGGACTGGAAGGTGTTGACACCCCTGAGAACGGCGGACTCCCATTCCAGTCTGGAAAAAATCGGTCAGAAGAAGACTACCAATCGTACCATTCACCTTGCTCTCTCTGCCCGAACACATAGCGTGTAGTACTCAATATCAGCTTTTTTCACGGCATCTTCGGCTTTCCGTTTCTTCCCTTCGAGCTAAAACCAGAAAGGTTAACATACCAGAGCACAACTCAATGGGTGTTACCTTGGTATTCTCCTTCTCCGTGCTATTCTTATTATGCATGTGTGCAAGTTGAATTAAGCTCGCGCTTCTGGAGAGTCTGCAATTCAGATTTCTACTTTTGGTAACATACCACGACAACTTACGTCAGCTTTCCTGATCGGGAAGTGTCTAAAATCGCCGCATCTTGTAACTTTTCGTTATCTCTGGCACATGTATGGCTTTGCTTCTTGCTTTTAGCCTCCGCAGTCCTCCACTCTGACAAAGACTTTGCAGCTTTATCTACAGCAGTTTCGCATTGTTTTCTCGATCGATGCTGATTTTCGCTCAAGTTTCGAAGAGGTTTGGCCGTTTCTTCTAAAAGAGCTTGACCCATGAGTCGATGGACTTCTGAACGAGCTTCTAGTTCTAGAGCCACGTTTTTCCATGCTTCGTTTAGACCCCCAACGCCCTCGCGACAAGCTCTTGATAATTTACAGCTTAGCTTTGATAGGTTTTTTGCGTATTGAGTCTCGGCTTCGGCCCTGGAAAAGTTGTGTAATTTTTTATTGTCGTCGATTTCCTTTTTTATTTTTCGTGTAGGCAAGGAATCGCATAACATTTGCCTAATCTAGAGTGGAGATGCCTACGCAAGAATGTTTACATTTCATTAAAAATGCGATGAACTTGAATCTGACGACTTTTTTCATGACGACGTTTTGTTAAGATATCAAAACAGTAGACCCAGTTTTGACACAGAATTAGTCCATAAACAGCGGGAAAGTCGTGAATAATGAAAAGAAGCGCTCAGACGTGATACTTTGATACAGAAAAAAAGAGTGAAAGGGCAAGCAGACGGACGATTGAAAAACAAATGTTTTTGTAGAGCAATCGTGGGACTTTTTCTAAGAGTTTGAGGTGTATTTTTACCTTTCTTGAAGGATTGTTGCCAATTCCTTGCAAAAGTCGCCCCCTTGTTTTACGTATCTTCTCAGGTCATCAAATCCATTTTGACCCTGCAAAGAAAAAAATTAATTAGTACAATTGCAACAAAGGTAAGGTAAATTAACTAAAAAATGTCTGTAGTTGGTGTAATAACTAACAATGCTTTGTTATAAATGTGTACTTTACTAAAAATTATCTTATTCAAGGGCCTTTATTTTTATTCCAGCCACTATAAAATTCTTGCTCGTATAACCTTCTTGCCCAAAAAAGTCAAATAAAAATACACTGTCGTATTCCCGGTTTTATTGTCCACTAAAATGAATTTTTAATTTACGGGAACTTTATAAATAGCATTCAATACAAATGAAATTTTAAACTAGCTTTTAAACTACAATTCCATTTGTCTCAAAATAGCTAATAAAAAATTTTAGTTGCCAGTTATCAAAAAAATATTTATTTTACATTTTTTGTTATATTTTTTGATCTTTTTTATAATTGCAATCCTCTAACCGACATAAAATTTCTAAAAATTCCATTTTATTGTCCAATAAAAACGTATTTTTAATTTTTGAAAACTTCCTGATTAGAATTTATTTAAAATTAATTTTGAGGCTACAATTTTCAATAAATTATACCTACTTGTCAAGAATTCATTACCTAAAAGAATGTGTTCAATGAAAAATTAAACGAAGAATAATAGTGTAATTTCATTTTAACGGTAGTTATTTTTAATTGATTTAAAACAATGAGATTTCTACTCAGCGTATTTTCAAAAATATTGAAAAAAAGACCTCAAAAAAAATAAACGGAAAAAATTGCACGTCTAGCATGATTGATATTGAAACGGAGATCACATCCTGTCAAAAAAAGAATCTAATTATGTTATTAAACCTCCTCATCTCAAATTTTATGGTCTAAATTACGGTTATAATTTGCTTGTCATGAGAGCTTTTAACCTGAATTTTAACCACATTTTGCATAATAGACGACCACAGTACCATCATGGAACGACAATGGACAATTTTTATCATTCATTCAAGAACAATAACGTAATAATTAGCCGGCATCCTGGGAAAAACGATGAAAAGACTTATTGCATATCTTCTTTAAATTACATGTACGCATAGCAACTGTTCTGGCCATTCATCAGAAGCAAAATAGATAAATTGAGATTCATTGACATTGTCTTTTACTTATTCTGCAAATAAAAGTAAGTACCATGTGTGAATACAAGCCGTATTGTCTCTTCTGCATTCACAATGAATCTGCTTCCTGAGTAACTTTCATATTCCGTCAAGTAAATTTGCAGGTGAAGAAAAGTGCAGCCACGCGCCGGTGGTCATTATTATTGTTATTATGAACAGTACTGTGGTTTATGTGTGAATGACCGGACAGCTCTTGGTATTTTAAATCTAGTTCCGCTATGCGGAAGTCCCTTTGCATAAAGGATGAAATTGAACAACGCCTAAAGGTTACTTATGCATTTATAGCGAAATTCGTTCCAATTGACATCTGTAAAGTGAGACGTGCATGATCAAATACATAAGTCCTGCATAATAAAAGTGCAAGCGTTTTAACACTGATGTGCAACATGTAATTAACAGGAGGTTGATTCTTGGCGGTAATAAGAGAATGAATAATGACTTATCGGCAATCGTCAGGACGTGTAGGCCACACAAGATCAGAAAGGATATTGTAATTACCGTTTTCTTTTTAGTTTATACGGTGTAGTTCTCATTTTTCAAAAATTACGAGAAAGAAAAGGTGATTATCATAGAGAAAGTTTTGCATTATTAAAGGCTAAGTAAAAATAAATGATGTTTATAGATTATTATAGCTAAGTACGTAATAATGTTAACCATACCAAATGTGTTACTCAACTCTCACTGCCAAGGGACAAATTCGCACAATTCCAACTAAAAAAGTTCCCTCCATTCATTTAGGTAGATATACTGTTATAATACATAAAATCGTATTATTAAACTAATGGTAGATAAATTTTATTGATCGTAAAATTAATTGTTACGGAACGTCAGGCTTAAGGTTTTTCCAAAAAAATACAATTGTTTGCGTTAAAATAGGATTTCCAATAGTTCTAATTTTATATTCTATTTTTAGCACCAAAGATATAAAATTCTGGCGCTGCAAAAAATATTTACCAAAGAATTACCTTAATTATGCAATATTTCATCAAAAAATCAAATGTGTCCAAGGACGATCAAATTTTTCGGAAAATTACTTATCATTGAACCCAATTAGCACGCCACGAAAGCTGTGAAAGTCACAAATTTTTTGATTTATAATTGATTTATTACCTTTTTTTTAATATTTTAATTAACTGTAGGATCCACTTTACTAAATCTAAAGCATCCTTCGAAAAGTGATGATTCAGAAGCAACAACCTCTCACCTTTCATTTAACCTCTTGCATTTTACTCAAGCCGCCAATTACTCTCTTGCTCCACTTAATTGAATTTAAAAATGACTTAGACAATAAGGAAATACAGTTCTCGCACGATTTCAGATCATTCTTTAATCTCGTAAACTAGTCTCACCTCCGCCACAAATTTGCTCCTGCGAAATGCCGATTTAATTGAAGAAAAATCAAACTCCGTCTTCTCTTCCGGGTGCTCGTACTTTTCAGGGATTTTGCTACTCGAAGGATCCGCACTGACTTTGTTCGCGTTATTAAAATTAAACTTGTATTCAATATCCTTTGGTGTAATTGGTACTCTTGCAAAAAAAGCCTCGTTCTTCACGATCTGGCTCGAATTCTCACTGTCGAAACTCTCTTGGTTTCTTTTGAATAGTTTCGTGGTGCTCCTGAAGGCGCTCCTGCACTTGTCTTTCGAGGTTTTGTACACTTCTTCGAAGTTGATGACGATCTTGTCTTTGTCAGGGTAGGCGCCCACGCCCTGTTGAGACGCGTGTTCAACCATGATGTTGTTCAATTTCTCTTTGAGGTTGTTCCAGGTGTTGATGGCTTTTTTGGGTTTTCTTAGGAAAGTCGGTCGGCGCACTTTCAAGGGTAGTTTGTTTCTGGTTTTACAGTAGTCCATGTCGGAGGTCTGAGGGGGTGTCTCGTCTGGACTCTGCACAAGAACTTGACTACAAGAGACGTGTTCAATACTCGAATGGTCAGAAGTGTAAGCTTGAAATTCTTCTAATTTGAAATCGTTCAAGGACTGAGAAAGTCTGCACCTGGCTAGTCGGCGTGGAATCTTGTAAAGACCATCGTCGTCGTCACTTTTATCTCTTAACACTAAATTAGGGTCGCTACCACACTTAATTATTCCCACCACCGGTGGTAAAATCTCGAGACTCTCACTCTTGACAGGGGTGTCTTTTTCATGGGGTGCTATTTCTAATGTGACTTCAGTTTTATGAGTTTCCGTCTTTTCGTCCACATCGTCGTCTTTTTGCGCGTCGGTTTTCGGGAAAAAATTGAAACTAATTTTAGGAACGTCGTATTGGTACGATTGTGTCTTTTTGCTCTCAGTGTCGTCCATTTTATTGGTTACAAGCACGTCCGCGTATAATTCCGCATCTAGGAAATCGGCGTCACTTGTATCAACATTACTCGTTCTTTCGGACGTTTTAGCATCTTCGAAGTTTTCTTCACTGTCACTAGTATCACTCACGTAAACACTAGTTGGTAGACTTCTACTTTTATCGTATTCTTGTTGGGCCTGCTCCAAATCATACGATCCCGAATTTCTGTTTTTAATATCGTCAATTTTATTCGGAACTTTTTTTAGAATAGAAGTGTTGATGCTCGGAACTGTAAACCTCCACTGTTGGTGCGATATTTTATTACAAAGTTTTTTCATTTTGTTAGCACAGTTCGTAATCACAATCGTTTTATGTACTGTGAACGAATCGTTACTTGACTCTGACGTTTATTTGTAAAAAAGTACAAAATACAGCATAAACAGTAAATTGTTCGTACATTTACATACGTGAACCTCTGCGGTCAGATAAAGATGAAAAATGTTGACGTTGTTGAAATTGTTAAGCAAAGGTAAATTATTAGGAAGGTCGTATTATTGTGTTTCGATGTCATATGATAGTGACATTGCAAAGTACGCGGATGTACACTCGTTAGGCACTGACACTTTTTTTCGGGGGATTTTGCGACACTTTCATTTTCACGATGTTTGTTTAGTTGGAGCACTAGATTTGAACTGCTACAGGGCCAACGCAGTGCAAGATCTCACTATATTAAGTCCGTAGTGCTATAATTATCACATGTGTAGATCCTACAACCTTCCTCCACTAATAACAGACGGATACATTGAGCCCATCGAACCACGTGCGAACCATTCTTGCATTGAGTAACTACAACTTGTTGAGTGCACTAGTAAATTTAATTGTTGATACTTTTAACTGTACAAGACACGAGAATTATTGTTATAAAAGTTTCCAGACATTATTGGAATAGTTGGATAATGAGACTAACGAATTTGACAAATATTTTGATAACACATAATGGCAAAAGTGTGCATCAGCAATTAGCAAAGTCAAAGTCTATTATGTAATGAACTAGTTTTAGGGAAAACAAAGGTTAAACGACATTCTGCAAATAAGGCGAAAAGTTAAATATTAGCTTTGCAAATTCTTTGATAACACTTTTTCGGCAACAAAACTAGGGTAAAACTACAATTATTATTATTTTTGAGCTCGTATTTATTTGCTTTAGTTTATCGTGGCTGCTGGCTTTCGTAGAAACATGAGATAACCACAAATACCTGCGTGCTTGTATCAATAATTACAGAAGATTGATCATTCATTGTTTCAACACTGGAAAAAAATGATTTATTTATTAAAGCACCTAATTTGCAACAAAATTTAGAGACGGTAAACCTTTAAATACTTAAAACCCTTTAAACCCGGTAGTGGAAATGTAGCACAGCAATTGGTGGATATTTTTAATTTAGCAATCAAATTTAACAAATTACATAGAGGTTTTAGAGCAACAAAAAATTTAAGATAACTTAATTTTTAGAATAAACGACAATTTATAGGCAGAAAGAGTGGAATTTAAGGGGACTACTATTTTTGACGTAATTATTATCAATTACAGCAAATTACAAAAAATTGAAGAAGATATGAATTTTAGAAAGACCCAAAGTTTCCATTGAAACCTCGATAGTTGTCACGCTATTGTAATGAAAGTTTAGATTATTACTTTCAGTTCATTTATTAATTGTCTCAAATTACATACAAATTTATGCAACAAAAGAGTCAAATACAAAAAATGAAAGTATATTTTTGAGACGAACATAAAATTTCCAAAAATTATATTTTACCAGTGCCTGTAATTTTGGTAATTTTCGCCATATAGGAGTGAAATTTGAGAAAACTACTAATTTTCACTTACTTTACAAAATTTACGCCAAATTCAACAACGGAAAATACACATTTTATAAATTTTAGAATATGTAATTTAATTATGCTTGCATTAAATTAAAAATGTTATTTTAAGTTTACCGGGTTCAACAATCGGTTAAATTTAATTACACGCTTAACTAATCAGTACAAGATTGACGTGCAAAAATTATATGAAATTTATTACACCAGGAAGTAGTTTACGGAAAGTGAAACGAAAAATGCTTCAGTTTCAAATATTCTTTTTGTCTGTCTATATAAAAATATTTTGTAGCCAAAACAAGCAGCAAAGAAAGTTGTTTGTATGATTTTTTGTCCGTCAAGTCCGTTAACCGAGACCTTGAAAAATATTTTATCAAAAAAAAAATGGAAATTTTCATTTCTAAAGCGACCAATGCTAATAAAAGATAACAAAAAAAATTAAATTACAAATTTATTCTAATGCTCAAAACAAAAGCAAAAATTTTGGGAAATTGTTGATAACTACTATTTGAAACCTTCAAACTTTCAAACAACATAAATAATACCCAATAAAAATTTCTTTTCTTAAATTGGCAAGGCAATTTAAAAACCAATCAAGTTTGGTACTGTTATTAAAACTGTATTAAAAGTTTCACAGTGGACAAACTTGTACTTGCTTCGAAAGAAAAATTAATTTAGAGCAATTTTAACACAAACATGTAGGCTGCAAATCTATTTCTTCCATTAGTAATAAATAAATTTGATTTTATAGCGACATTCTTGGCTCCCACCTCGTAAATTAATTAGCGTATAAAAATAAAGTCATCGGCTGCTACCGCTTCTTATTTCCACATGATAAAGCTTCAAAAATATCGTGTTTTATACGAAAGATGAGTAACAGGATATGTACCAGCTCACGAGAGCATAAAGAATTACTGACGCAAATCATATCACGTTTCTTTCCTCTTTAAAGTCATACAACATATGTACACCGCTTTTAATCAAAGAACCGACTTGAATGGTTTTTCCTTTGTGGTTTCAACAAAAGTCAGTTTTTTATTTTAATAACTATCAGTTGGTACCTTCTAACGTCCTTAGAAAATAGCTGAACTTGGATTATTATGTAGAAATCGATTAATTAGTTATACGCACAGACCAAATAAATCATAGTTAAATTAATTCCTGCTGCAGTTTCTCTAATGAGACGCGGTTTGCTCCACTTAATTGATAAAAATATCTGTTTTTAAACACCGGTAATTTAGAACAGTTGCAATTTTGTAATTAAATAGAAGCAGCGTCGGCTTAAAGGTAAAGTTATGTCTTCGCTGGGTACATTCTACGGTAAGTAACCTTTTGTACAACCTTCCAGTCATCTCAGTGGTAACAAAACCGCTTCGAGTTTGTTCCTTTTGCTTTAAAACTTTAAAGGTTACAGAGTCATTTAAAGTGATTTTATATAATCCTGCAAAAAATGGTTTAACATTGCCACATTGTCCTATTCTTTATTTTCTACGATTAGTTCCAGTCGCCTGTCCATAATAGTCCAAATGTTGCTTTCATTGAGATTTATTATTCTCGTATAAAATAATTCTTATGAAATTAAGGCACCTGTTACAATTTCTCAATCAGGTTTTTCAATGTCGAACGAGCAATAATTGACTTCATTATGTAAAAAAATCGTGTGGCATGCCCACTCTTCTAGAAACGGAACCGATTTTGACTGCTTTAAGAATGAGTTAGCATTCTGGAATTGACATCACAATTAAGAGATGTGAACGAAAGTATTTTATTTACATAACAGACAACCTAAATGCTGCGGTAAAAATACAAATATTTTATTATGTAACGTCTTGTTGTAAATATTAACATAATAATTATAGTTAAGTTGCATAATGCAAACAATCACGTCGAGTGTCTTTGACTTTGACTATTTTTTTGACTTTTGACCCCAATTTCACAGTTCGAAAAAACTGCAACTTCGCTTTCTTCAGTTATGCGGTCTAGTTTTCAGGATGTTTCAAATTTGTCGCAGGTGCGACGTTCCCAAACAAGTAATTAAAAAGCCTTTCCTGTATTTTTTCACATCTTTCAAAGTCATTACCAGCTCTCTATTGTTCACAAGTAGCTGTATTTCATTGAAATTATACCCTGGCACGTTTTTGATGGGAAAGTCCTTACAATGTCCGCTTTTATCCAACGAAAATCAAAAATTGATTCTATTGCCACAATCCTGTAAAAAATTCTAACAGGGAAAAGTGTAATTACCTTTACCGGGACAGTGGGTCAATTTGTAAGAAGAAATTATTGTAATTAAAACATTTAAATCAAACAAACAGGGTCACGACTGGTATCTTACGATCTGATAAGTTCTATTATCTGATTCTGTATTAAAATAATTTGTTCATTTCCGGTTGGTTGTTGTCAACTGTTGCAATAATCTTATGAAAAAAACAGTTTTTAAGCAGGTTTTAAAATAGAAAGGAGTCCAAGTTGAAGGATTTTTAATAGAGCTTGCCAGAAATGTTATGCCAAAAAACAAGCTGCAATTGTCAGTGACGTTGTGGCATTTTTGGTTTAAATTCGTGCGACTGTAAACAAATAAAAAATATTTAGAATCATTGTTGAAATAAAACTATCTTTTCATGCATTTTGTTCAATTCCGCTGAATATAAGTTTGTTTGAATGTGTTAAAAGTTTATAGAAGATAAAATACTTAAATATCTAAAAAATTGTTCATTTCTGAACTTAAACAAACGAAATCTGAAAGAAAAGAAACCTGAAGGATTTCCCCACAATAGATAAAAATTAACAGCAATCTCGTAAATCTGGGCCACAATCCATTGAAATATTTTATATTGTGCATTGATTAAACTATGCTAATTAATTTTGCAATACAGCACAGTTATGCACTTTTTTGCATATAATTAACGATAAATCCACAATAAGTGTGCATCAGCTGCACTTGATAATCTCGTAAATTAATATCGCGTACAATTAGATCCGCAAGACCTTTGCATTTCCTCATTTTTGAAATAATTACCGCATAATAAATGATACTTGGGCAACTTTACACGTAGTTACAATTTTTATAATTCACTAATAATATCCAATCTATAAAATCTAATCACTTCCATCAATACAACATTAGCTCGTGATTAATTGCTACAGTTCTTAAAGGTAACTTAAGATTCCTCTGCTTCTTGTGCGATCTTTCTCAACAAATTACATCATCTCATGTCCAGTCTTGACCTGGAATCTTAAAATAATTAGCGTCGAATCTTCAACTTTCATCGATTAAGTTGGGCATTATTCTTCAGTTTCTTGTTTTAGGTGCCTGTACTTACGTAATAATAAGTTTTGCAGTGGTTACAATCGTGGTAATTGGATTTATCGTTACATTAGATCGGAAAATGGCAAGCTTAATACCACTTATACAGGTTTGTTAGACAAATAATCGTGATTTATACCGTCATTTTATAGTTATTGTTGGAGGAAGTCAATAAATATTTAAGATAAATTACGTGTAAGCCGAAGAAGAGCAAAACGACTGAATTGAGCTGTGAAATAAATAATCACGCTCAGGTTTAATCACGTTGCGTAAACATCACCTTAATTCTTCTTTCGTTTACTAAAAAAACGCAACTTAATGGAAACGGTAATGACACACATAACTAAAAATTTTAGTTACGACTATACAATTACTTTTTAAATGGTTAACAGTTATTAGACACAGTTCAGGTAGATCTGAAATTTTCTCATTTCCTTGTAACATTCACACTGCCGTTAAAAACGGCGACAATAATTAGATCCATCACATTTTAATTTCACAACTTGCAACACGTCGATGCAAGATCAAAATTGTTAAAAGTTAATTATCCGTTTGAGAAAACTCAAGTATGTTAGTTGCTTCCACATTACGAATGTCAGGGACATCGCGAAACTTTCACAACACACGAAATGCGATGAAAAAAGAGACGATAAATCCGAAGATGAAAAAGTGTCAGGAAAGCTGAGTAATTAAAATTTTATTTCGAGTTGATTATCCTTTAATTAATTGAACAGTACGGAAAGACAGTAAGTGTTATTTATTTTGTCGGACTAGGCGTAAAAATTTCCCATCATACATGCAATTGTTAACCTTTACGAGTTATTGATATTTTCATGTTTATAACTATACAAATCGCAAAGCGTGAAAGTTAAAAATTGGATAGTAGTTTCTGTATTAATCTATTATGGCCTCAATAACCAATTTGCATACGAAGCGAGGCTGTTTTTAAATCCATATCCGACTACGAAATGCTACAGAAATTTGAAAAACTCGATAATTTATGGGGTTATGCCTACATGTTACGATCTACTATTTGAAAGGAATATATTTATTACAAAATCGTGTAATTTATGTAACGTGGAATTCGACGGGGATAGTGGTGCGAATTAGAATGACAGGTCTCAGATAACATAAAATTATGTGATTTATTCAAACACTAAGAAACTGGCTAAGTACCTAATTAACTGTTAAATTGTATGCAAATATTAGACTGCGGGAGTGCGTTTACTTAATTTAGAATTAATTTTAAATGTGCATTTAATAAAAATCAATAAGCGTAATGTTTTTTGTCCGGCGATTAATTTCCATATTTTCACACACGCAGTCATTAGAAAGTTCCTTTGTTTGAAAATTTAATTGAGTAGAACCATCGAATTGTAAAAAAACTGTTGCTAATACTGAACTCTATAGAAAACAGAAGCTAACACGACACTTATGGGCATGAATACTGAATATCATCAAAAAGTGAAAATACTAAAGTTTATGCCAATTTCGATAAGACGTGGAAATTCGTTCACGCAATTCCGGTATATGTTACTTCCTGTAGACCATGGCTCGTGTCACACAGGGAAATTATTAATTGTGTAAAGGTTTCGTACTTTATACTTGAAGAATTTTTATTTATTGATATGTAAAGTAATTGTCATTAACGTAATTAGATCTTTACGTAATGTAGACATAAATACTTCCAATGTGCCTCTAACTATGACCTAATAACATGGCAGTTTGAAATGTTTCCAAGAAAATTTTACTTTACTGTGTTATGGTAATAAGTAATATTTTTATTATTGTAAAATATGGTTGTGATTCATTTTTATTTTACGTTTTATGGTGTCGTGGTGTTGTAAACATTTTAATCAGTATCACAACAAAATATTAAAAAAGACTTTAATTTTTCAGGGTTAAAATAGTCTTGAAGGTAAAGTAAATCTCTGTTCAAGTGAGTCAGAAAAATGCACCAAAATTAGTCGATTTTTATATGTAAACACGCGATAACTGTGTTTTTTATTTACTAACTCTAAAAATAACGCAACGTTTGCAAAGTGTTAATTTTTAGTTACTTATTTCTGTTTTCTATACACAGTTTTAAATTTTACAAATATTTACAAGATTCGAGTATTTAACTTCTTAAAAAATCCAAAGAAAAAAGCTTATCTTCATATCAATTGATGAATTCAAAAAACTAGAAACCTTAAAGAATTCAAAGAATGCAAAATCTAGTAGATAAAGGCAACTTTGCGAACAGAGGAAATCAAAGAACTAAAAAAACTGTAAATTCTGTGGAATTCAATAATAAATCACTAAAAAACAATTTAAAATGTTATAAACGGGTACAAAAACAATTTGAAACGTACAAATAAATAGGTATGGGATTCAGAAAGAATCTAAGAAATTTAAATTTTTAGAAGATCTACAAGCAATATGAAAGAATTTCTAAAAACCTCAACAGAATTACATGTAAATCTAAAATCTTTAGTCTTTAATCAAGAGAAAAATTCCGTGAAAAAAAAAACAAAATGACGTCAAGAACGACAACGAAATAAGGAATAAGGAAGCATAAAATTGGGAGAAAATGCGGATCTTTTTCATATTTCCCATTTAGCTTTAGAGTGTTTTGCAAATTTTGCTTAGCAATATTTTAATAGATTACAAATGATCATTTTGCGTAAATTTTGTTACATATTTTCCGCTTTGTAATAATAACTTTCTACTTACATATTATGGTAAAATTAAAAATTATTCCTGTCAATTACGTACTTATATTTTGGCCCTTTTAGTACTACAACTATGAAATTTAGGGAAGATACTATTTTTGAGTCGTGCATTAACTTTACCAAATTGCAAAGTTGTAGAGCAAAACACAGACATTTTAAAAAAATTATTTTTAAGAGTGTTTTCTTTTCAATTAGTATCTAGTCTACAGTTATCTTGTTGATAATTTTCCCTATTTACTATTAATTTAATTAATTTAATTAATTTATTATTTACTATTAATAAATTAGAAAATCTGAATGGGTCATTTATAAAGTATACAGCGTAGCTATAAAATAATCAATCACAAACAAGTAATTTTCCCCAAGAATTTTCACCAGCTAATCCATCAACATCAGAGCGAAATTCATCGCCAATCCATTTCGCAGTACGTATTCTACACACTTAATTAATAAATAATCTCTACAAACATCCCATTACCGAGTTGTTTATTAATACATAACATTTTTTTACTAAAATTAATTAAAATAAGCCACACCAGACCATTACCATATATAGAAATCGGCGCTACCAATTGAACTGGTATAGATTTACATGTTTTTTTATATCGAAACAAGTTTACCTGTTTTGAATATTCTGAAAGGTACGTATTTGTTATTTAAAGTAGTTTGACATATTAAGCAATCAAACGGTCGCAAATTTCTAAAAGTTCACTTTTAAAATTTTGCACTTGTCTCTGTATGGTCATTGTGAAAGTAAAACACCTGAGTTTAAAAATAACCAATGCTCTGCTTGTTGAAAACAAAATCATCTTCTAGGTCATTTTTTATTGTCGATTGAGATAATAGGGACGGATAGAATTTAAATTTAATTATAATCCTGACTGAAGTTTTTGGATGAGCGCTTTACGCTTTCTTTTCTTGTCAAGTCAATGAAGCACAACTGAACTGTAGCAAAGCAAATACAAATGTTCGAGTCATTTATGCTTTTTAAAAGACTTCGAAATTGTGTAACTAAGGACAATGGACGTTTGAGGAAAAGTCGTCGAGAATAGAAATTTACATTACCATAGGGACATAAAACTTATGTTGTTTACCATTTTATGAGTGTTTTACTATTGGGACTTTCTTCCTTTTTGATCTTTCTCATATTAATGCAAAATTTGATATTCAATAGGTACAGTGAAAGTTCTTGCATCATAATTACTTAAATTTTAATTGTAATAGAATTTCAGGTCTTTGACATTAGTGATGCTGAGAAGATTCCAAGGCTCATTGTCATTGTCACTTAGCGAAGATCCGTTAAAATAAAAACGGTGTAGGGGAAATGTTGTTTCACCTACTTTAAATTCAGAACAACGTGAAACTCTAACGTCTAATGGACTTGTAGTGGACAAAAAAACATTGATGCACATCCATGGTACTTACTGCACTTACATTTGTTCAATATTGCATAAGGTAACAGGTCTTTGGAAGTGTACACATTTATAAATTATCGAAGGCGAGTCAATAGTTACGTTTTGACCCCAGGCTATGGCTATGGCACGCCATGTCTTATTTATATAGAATGGAGGAGAAAGTGATTAGACTATATTTCAGCTAAATCCTTTATTAACGTGAAGTTTGTGGAACGAAGGAAGACTTTGATAAATGTCAGAGAAGTTGCGGTAGTTTCATATATTGTGGGATATTTTGAAATGAGAACGTAGAAATAAACGATTAAATTATGTAATTGCTCGCTGTAGGTCATGCATTACTTAGCCATTACTCAAAAATATTGCTTTTGAAGTGAAGTAAACGAGACAGTTGTATTTATTTCTTTATTCAATTGGTCCTTGGATAACTTTATCGTCCGAAGCATTGTTCCCAAATTTGCGATAAAACGGAAGCACACCGATAAACATTTACAACCTAATTCAGCATTTCCATAAGATTATAGCTACATCTACACACATCTTACATTCATCCTGTCATCAGAATAATCCCGACAACACACCCAATTTGAATACAATGCAATTATTTTTGAACAATACTTTCTAACAGATGAAAATTTATTAAAATTTTCATAGAACTGTTTGTTTAAGACGGTAGTGACCTTATTTTGCGCAAAATAATCAAAAACTTGTTCAGTATGCGACTTAATTCTTCAAACTTAACTGTTCTACATATTACAGAGACAATACTCGTACACATTACAACAGTACTCCAGTTGATGGATAGCGGCTACCACTATTTGTTCTCAAATAAATACATCACATAAAATAAACAGTAAGAAACGAACGTGATATAGGATATAGGTGTAGTCAGTTAAGGAAGCTAAAACGATAATTACAATGATGTGTAACTAGAACGACATGAACAGTTTTGTCCTATTTATCTAGAAAAAGTAACGCATTGTTTGTTATTAGGTATGGCGGTTATCAGTTCATTGATGTAGGAGTTGAAAAGTTAAGAAGCTTTTGAATTGAATCAGTTTATTTGAACCAAACCGTGACTTTTGCAGAGGTGCAGCAGCTCTGAAATTACAAAATCATGCACTTTACCTAATAACGGGAAAAGTGTTGGTGCGGTAGCAAAGCACTGGCAGACACTCTTCCGAGAGTGTTAATTTGAAGAATATAATTTTCTTCCTTAGATCAGTTCCCAAATTTCTCAAACTCTTTTGAGTCTATCATTATGTAAATACATATTGCAATATCCTAAAAAAAACAATTTTTGATTGCCTACATTTAATCGATTCAAATTTAAATTGCGTCGATTTTATCCGGAAAAATGTGTGTTAACCTAAATTTACTTAGTTTTCCAATTCTTCCAGATGTACTGACTTTCGGGAGATTACAGAATTTTCATTTTTGATTGAAAAAATACGTAAATAAAAGCAAAATCTCAGACACATTTTGATTATTGTAGCAATGAGTCTTTCAGACAGACAATAGCTTTCGGTTTGTTTATTGTTAGAACATCTCAACCACAGAGTAACCGCAACGGTAAAAAATGAATAAAAATGAAAAGAAACGAAGTTGTTCAATAACACGCAAATTACTTCTCACTAAAACCATAATGTCCAAATATGTGGACAGTGGGAAAACAATTTAGTAACGAAGATAAAGAATTGTACCAATAGTCAATAAATAAAGAAAAAAACGAAAGAGAGAATCAAGAAGCGAATCTGTAATGTAATTTGGGTGGCAACTCCACAATATCTACTATGCAGAGGTTGCAAACACACCACTTAAATTTTTGCAGCCAACGAGTTAAAGTAAAATGATTAATACGACAGAATCAGAATTTTATATTTACTCAGGCATGGCCCGGAAACTAGAAGTGAAAATAGAGACCTCGGATGTAGTTTTAGAAAACTAAACACCCTTTCTTCAACTTTATTGTTTCCTAAAGCTACAGCATTTGAATAAAGATGTGAAACCCTAGACATTTCCTGCAACAACAGAAGTACATTAACCTGTGAATTGAGCGACATTCTACCAAATCCTAATTTTGCAGTAATTAAAGAAAGTGTCTTTCACAGCGAAAGTGATCGTCCCATTGTACTGAATTACATTTTACAAAAAGCAACATTCTGTATATCGTGTTTACATGATTCTATTTAAATTAGACATGTTTATGTTTATTTACAGACATTTGGAAACCATAAAAGTCCAGTTCTAAATTCAGCCTTTGGGCGGATACTGGTTACGTTACTAAGAGCGATTGATAAAGTCCCCCTGACTTGATTTCCCATAATTAAAAAAATTATTATATTTAAGTTTCTTAAGAAAAATTAAACTTTCTATTTGATGATAAACACAGCTAATCGTTACGTTGTTCAAACTCAATGAAGCATTCATTCTTCACTAACTAAAAATTAGCAAAACATGTCAACGAAAAACACACTTATAACCAGATGCTGTTAAAACACTCGTCAGCTTTGCAGATGACAGGCTATTTTGACTGATTTTCACACAGAGATTATTAATGATTCGTATAATTAAGTTACATTGTTTGTTCATTACGTTCAATCAAGGAAGAATGAAAGTAAAAATACTAAAGTCTTTCATTAATTTACATAAAACAATTGTTATTACATTTCTTTCAATTACTACTTTCAGTTTCACCGAATATATTAAAGGAACACGCAAAATTTCTCTAACGAAATTGGTCGAGAAATTCATTACAAGAAAGTAAAATCAAACGTTTCGCAGATAGAAATGAATGATTTTTCTTACTGTACTATTTACAGTAATTTATGACCAACGCCAATAACAGGTGTTTTAAACAAACTAAGAACTTTATTACCGACATTACTAGTGTGCAGTTTTACAAATGAGTTATTTCCATTCATGTGTCACAGCAAAAATACGGAATTTTAGAAGAAAGAGGAGCGTGAAAACTTAGAGAAGAAATTCATCGCACGGTATCTTATTGAGGACAAAGAAAGACGTCACGTATCATCATTTGCTTTTTTGATTAATTTCTTTGGAGGAGAGTTAAATCAACAAAAAACATGGCAGTTCGCATCAGACATGTTTTATTAGACTTTCATGCAAAACTGTGGAAATGTAGATGAAGGAATTGAGAGAAAATGAAAAAGAGTGAAAGGTGGATGCTCAGGTCATTTTTTGTCAGCTAACGAATCAGTTTAAGTCGAAAATTTGGATTGCTTTTAATTGTCTTATTTTGAAACCAATGGAGTGGTAATTCTTTAACATAATTATCAGTCCGCAAAATTGAAAGCTAATGAGAAAGAAAAATTGCAGCTGGAAAGTAATTTACACCTGAGAAGTTGACGATGATGTCACTTGTCATATGATTCCGTAATGAGATATTTAAATTTAAATGTATTTTAACGGAAATGAAATTCTTCAGATGCCGAAGATACAAATTACAAATTTTTACAGCGTTTCAATAAAATGATAATTTGGGCGAGTGAACCCTTTTACTTTTGACTAATTTATTTAATTTTACTTTGTTGGGACTTTCTACACTGTTTGAACAATTTCTTGCGGTAGCAACAACACGAAAAACTTGAAAGGGACATCCGCAATGGAATTTCATTTAAGTAAATAAATTAGTCACTTCCGTTACATTAGTTTAGTAAATACCACCATAAAATAAAGCCCCAGTTTCATTTGAACACGAAATTTTGCAACAAAAATATTAATCATTTTGTTTTTTTACTTGATAAGAAAACCGGGTAATTAATAATTTAATCGTACCTGCAAATAATGCAATTGAAACAAAACATTAATCAGTTTATTTACCTTTAGATAAGCTGTTCTCAAATTTAATTTTTACGAAATATGTCGGAAGTTATTGTTCCTTTAAAGTAAATTTTTGAATTTTAATACTTAAAATTACACATTGTGTTAATATAAATCTGCAACAATAAGTGAAACATCACAATGTTGGTAACTTCCGGTTAGCGTTCTATTAACTGCGGATGTGATAACTGATACAACTCTGTAGGTCGTTTTTCAATGAGCTCGTGCTAACGGAGGTGTATATTATATGCCCAAAAATGGATATCAAAGTGAATTTTTTTTTTTTTTCAAATGGTCTCCAAAAATGATACTCGATAAAATCGATGTCATCATTAATCCTTATAGACTGTTTGTCATAAATCTGTTGTACATTTTTTCAAAAAAAGTCACTTACCCAGCTATTATCCTTAAACACCGACATTTCTGTAATTCCTTGTTTCACCATAAATTTAGATTTTCACTAAATCTTGCACAAATATATTCATAGTCTCAAAACTGCCTTTGGTTTTAGTTTTGCACTTTTGAAAATCACCAAAAAACTGTCCGCTTCAGCACAAACTTAATCAGAGCAGAATAATAATTGGACTTATATGCTCGATTTCACGCATTACGTCCAATTTAGTTTAATCAGAAATTGCCGTTAGCGACCTTTGTCTCATCAATTGACCTGTCTCAAAATTTACGTTAAGACGCGCCTCGACATTGTAAATCAACAACAATCTAACAACAAACATGAAAAAGCACTGCCTCTGCGCTGTTTCAACGATTCGTAACAACCTGCCGCGAAATATAGACTTTCTAATTGGTGGGAAGAGAACACGTGGTAAGTGATGCACAACAAAAACCGTAGCGACAACTTCAGTCTTTCGATTAAAAAGAGATTGTTTACGTTTGTGCACGATTTAATTATTTGTACGGTTACAAGGTCGCAGTTGGGTCATTTGTATTTCCCGCCGGAAGCGATCGACAGGATCTAGTGACTTTTGGTGATTCGTATGTCAAGCAGACAAGCGCAATCGCTCAACGCAAACTTCACGCACTTTCCCGGTTAGGAGTGGATAGTTTGGTCGTATTATTTTGTTTAATTTAAATTAATACAGCCAAAAATGACCCAACAAACGTAAGTTGTGTTTATTTGTAAGGAGAAGGCGGCGGGGGCGAGTTTGAAGTAGTTGTATGTTTCATTAGTTCGGGTTTTTCTTGATTTTTGTTCTTCGCTAACAACGGCCATGTTGTGGGCATTGTGTATAATCGATTCTAGAACATTCCTAATGGTGTGTTTTGTTAAATTGTGTCTTTTTGGGGCTAGTTTGTGTGTCTTTTCACCCGAATTGGGCCCCCTTTGATTGCTTCGACCACGTTTCGTTTTACTGTAGTCTTAACCTCACTTTTTAGGTTACCTCCTCCAGTGATGTGGGCCCAAAGAACTGGTGTAGTTTTCTTAACTATCAATTTAGAGGATGTCAAAAATCCAGATATTAAGTAAGATCAAGTCTCACGTCAACTATAATTCTTAATTCGATTTTTTACAGATTTACGAAAGACTCAGTATATTTCAAAGGCACTGGCGGCGTCGAAAAGAAGGAATATGAAGTAACAATTCCTTTATATAAAGAAATAGACCCTGAAAAAAGCAAAAGCTTTAACAGAGGACGATGTATTGAAATAATATTAGTCAAAGCCAATTCAGAAGGTCCTTTCTGGCCAGCATTGACATCTGACAAAAAGAAACACCATTGGCTAAAATGTGACTTTAATAAATGGCAGGATGAGGATGAATCCGGGGATGAACACATGGGTGGAATGGGTGGAATGGGAGGAATGGGCGGAATGGGAGCAGGTGGTGATTTTGAAGAAATGATGAGACAAATGGGTGGATTAGGAGCTGGTGGTGATAAACCATCCTTTGACGACCTAGAGGATGGTGAAGGGGCCGATTCAGATGATGAGCCCATTCCTGATCTGGAGTAAGCACTACTCGAATTATTTAACAATTTCCTTTTGTATCTTTTCATTCTTTGTTAAGTTAACAATAAAATGTTTAGTGGTATTATCTGTATTTTATTTCATTGTTCTGTGTTAGATAGGACCTCGACATTTTCATCACATGTAATTTCATGTATTCCTGAATAAACATTTGTAGATAAAAAAGTGTTTTGATTTGTCACTAAAAAACTCGTTCAGAAAGCATTGTTTTATTTTAATTGCCTTAATAAATAAATAAAATCGATTCCAATTACACTCCTTTACTCTCCTGTTGCTCAAACTTTGGATATTTCTGCTCAATGTCGCTCCAAGCTTCTTTGTTATAAGACAAGTTATGAACGACTCCGGCGATTTCATCGAGCTACAAAACGACTCTAAAAACTATGAAACAGAAAGTTGCAACTCACCGGAATTCTAAGTTGTCCCATGGAGTCTCGTTCCCTCAAAGTAACGGTGTGTGGTTCTTTGAGAGTATCAAAATCGATTGTAATACCATATGGAATCGCTATCTCATCAGTACGAGCGTACCGCCGACCGATCGAACCAGAACTATCATCCACTTTATGGGATACATCAACCTTAGTTAAGGCACCGGCTGTAATACACGATATAAAACACGTCAACTTCATGAAAAAACTTACATAATTTCTTAACAAATGGAGTAAATTCAGCGTTGGAACTTAATGGTAGAACTGAACATTTCAAAGGTGCGATGTAAGCAGGTAAGGATAAGTACGTACGCTGCTCGTCGTTTTCCCGCATTTTAAAGTTATGCTCAAAAATCGCGTACATGATCCTTCCCACACCTACAAGCAGAACTGTAATAATGACCTTAAAGGCTTGAGATAGTACCAAAAGAGGGCTCAATGACGCTGGGAATGATTTCTTCAACATGGAGAGTTTTTTGGTAGCACTTCCCAGTAACCATGTCTTTAGTCAACACAAATTTCTGGTCTCCTACTGCCATTTCAAATGACCTTAAATAGATACAATGTCATAATGCTCGAACTTCGCGCTCTTACCCTTTAGTTTCAAGATCCTTCTCAAGAGCTTTAACTTCTTCAGGCTGAAGGTTAGCTAAAGTTTCTGTGATAACTTTGGCATCCTTTTTGAAAGTTTTCCCCAAGACGCCTTTATTGGGAACTGCTTCAGCCACATCGACAATTTTCGGTTCCGCAAGTTTCTTCTCCGCCGCTAATCTGATACCAGTGGCTTGAGTGTGTTGTGTTAAGTCGTAAGCTGACCTGTCGGCGCATCCGACACACTCAATCCAACCCTACGAAGAAATTAACTGACTGTCTCTTTGTCGCGTCGTGATTACTTACGTAGCTGGTAAGACACTCCGCGTCCCAACAATCTTGCGCATAATGAGCCATTTCGTTGGCCATGTGTTGCCTGAATCTTAATCTCTTAGGATCAACACCACATCTAATTAAAAACTTATGAATGCGCGCAATGAAATACCCCAATGTAGCATTCGCCACCAAACCCTGTAAAAAAATCCAATAAAAAAAGGTCGTTTCTCTCGTCTCATTACTTTATCGACAGCGTTTCCTATTGCAACTTTCTCTGCGGGTTTACCATCCATTTGATTACAAGCTGAGTACAAAAGCAGCTCTGTGTCTCTAACACTATCAAATTTAGGATGACTCTTGTCCACGGGGTCGCAAAAATGCTCGATTTCGGCCATCGTAAATTCGCGGACTCGTATGAGCCCAGATCTGGGAGAGATTTCGTTTCGGAAAGCATTACCTAAAATTTTTATTAGTATTGTTTTTTACCAGTGGAAATTACTTGCCTATTTGGGCAGCGGCAAATGGCAATCGGCCTTGGTTGAATTCGAGAAGACGCTTGAAGTTGACGAAGATGCCTTGAGCGGTTTCTGGCCGCAGGAATCTAAGAATTATAACAGACTAAATTAATAAAATGCAAAATTGTGTCTCAGGGTAACATTATGTAAAATTCAGACGAATAGCAATCGCGTTATCTCACTAAAATACATATTTTTTGTAGGGTATGATAAAGAATACTTTTTGGTCTTATCACGAATTGAATATTCATCGTTTTTGTTTTTTCTTGTTTACGTAATTGAAATTTTTGTGGAGATATAATAATCTTACCCTTTGATAAGCCCTGAAGGTCCAATTTGTGTCCCAAACATCAAATTAAACTCAATAGGCTCAGTTAAATCATTTCCAGTGGAAGGACTCTTCATGTTGTATTTCTGCAGCACTGCAGCCATTTCTGCTTTATTCATTCCATCAAGCTTGATAATAATATCTTGGCAATCAGCTTTAACTTCCTCAGTTGTCTTCTTATCAGCAGAAACCTTCTCTAAATGCGCTTTGATTAAATGGTCCAATCTGAAACATTCTCCAGTTCCTGTGTCTTTTACCATAAGATCAGCAAATCTATCTACATGACCTGAGGCTCTAAAAACTGACAATTTAGACTGGGAATAGCACAAATGGGATTGTTTACTTTAAGACAGGCTCTGGGGTAAGAATTGAGCAATCTACTTCCAACATGTGTTCCTCTAGTATGAAAAACTGTCTCCATGCTTGTAACAAGTTGGCTTTAAATGCACACCCCATAGGGCCAAAATCAAACTGTCCAGTAATCCCACCATAAATAGCAAATGACTGGTCATAGAAAAAGCGCCGTTTTAATAAATCCTCCATTTTTGCTCTATCAAAAGAGACAACATTAGGGGCTAAACTCAATTCTTTATCTTCAAGAACTTTTTTCCTTGCGTTTAATTCCGTGACCGCTTTTTTCACATCTAAAACTGGGGCACCTTCGGCTTTTAACTTTCGCACTAAATCGCCCTGCAAATTTGTTTTAAGAAATAAACACAAACATATTGAGAATACAAACTTGCTCCTTCACACTGGCTCTCAAAGGAGCCAGAATTTCCTCCATTTGTGGATCACCCATTGAGTCAAAATAAAGTTTTAATTTCACGTCCCTGTGCTTTTTAGTTGAGCCCCACTTGTCTTTAGCAAGAACTGAACAAACGTGGAATGTTCTCAAAGTGATGCAACTTTTGACTAACTTTACGGGATTGTAAGTTGTGCAGACGTGGAGTTTAATCAATCGTAACGTTAGAGACAACAATTTCATTGACTGTTGAAAACTGCCACGAGGCAGAAACGATAATTGATGAGAGGAGTGAAAGGATTTAGAAAATGCAACTGGCGAAAGAGCATGTGCCGGTTAGGGGATTTCACGAATCCAATGGTCACCAATTGTTGCCTACACTGACTGTCATTGCAGAGGTCATTGTCTGAACCAATCCAGAAGCTCGAATGTGTTTAAAATTCAAACTGTCGTTTCTTGTCATATCTCCGGCGACGGTTGGTTTAAAAGTACAAAAAAACAGTGCACAAAAAGCGAGTATCAAGTTGTTGGTAGAGTTTTGTTACTGTCCACGTGTTTCAATACTTTAAAATTAACGAGAATGGAAAACCGCAAAGAAATAGAACTTGCAGCTAAACAGTATCTACAAAACTTGGAAATTCCTCCTAAACTTCAGAAACCCACTGAAAAACTGGTCAAGAAGATGATGTCGCATGATTGTTACAATAATCCAGAGTTAGTATCGCCAAACGGTATCGTTATCGATCTTTATGCTAAAATTTCAGATACAAGTGGTCGTTGGACGATTTTGAGCTAGGGCAACGTTTGGGTAGAGGAAAATTCGGACGGGTATTTCTCGCCAGAGAAAAAAAGACTGGATTTATTGTAGCTCTAAAAACACTACTAAAAAAAGAACTCGTGAAGGGGAATGTCGAACGCCAGATACTACGTGAAATTGAGATCCAAACACATTTAAAGTAATGCTTTTTGTGCCCTTTAACAAATTCTTATCAACTTATTTTAGGCACCCTAATATTTTACAATTGTTGTGTTGGTTCCATGATGACTTCCGCATTTATTTAGTGGTGGAATATGCAGGGAAAGGTGAACTGTATAGGCATCTAAAGAGCAGCCATGGAGGACACTTTTCTGAGCCTCTGTAAGTCCTTTTAATACCCCTGCCTTTTTGTTGAACAGTTTTTTTTAGAGCTGCAAAATACACGTATCAAGTCGCCGATGCCGTACATTACTGCCATGAAAACCAAGTAATTCACAGAGACATAAAACCAGAAAACTTGCTTCTTACTATTGATGGCAATGTTAAATTAGCTGATTTTGGATGGTCAGTTCATTCTCCTTCATTAAAACGCAACACAATGTGTGGGACACTGGACTACCTTCCTCCTGAAATGGTGGACAATAGAGTTTATGGGAAAGAAGTTGATCATTGGTGCTTGGGCATTCTCTGCTATGAATTTCTGGTTGGAGCACCACCTTTTGAGAGCCAAAATAGTGATGAAACGTATGATAAGATCAGACATGTGAAGATTAAATACCCTGAGCATGTTCCATTAGGCGCAATTGATTTGATTTCAAAGGTAAGATTTTTTTGCGGTTGCTCACACACTAATTTTGAATTCCAGCTTCTTGTGCGTCGTGACGACAAAAGACTGACGCTTCCGCAAGTTATGAACCATTCTTGGATTGTTACTAATAAGGATAAAGAGTAATAATATAAAAAACACATTTGTAATTGTAATTGGTATTTTTTTATTATATTTGTATGTATTTTTTTGCTTGCTAGTACGTATATTTTAAAATTAAAAATAAAAATGAATTATTGGTTGCATAATATATTCGTTCTGAGGATTAGATTTTAGAAATTTTAAAATTAATCAACCCCCAATTAAGTTATGAAATTGCGCAAACTCTTGAAGCGATGTCAACAAAGGTGATGAAATTTACCACTCCAAGTGGTAGTCGTATTCTTCACCAGTGTTCCATTAGAAAATTGAATGGAACTTAACCCGTTTGTATACAGAGGGTAAATATTCGTTGAAATGCTTAGAAACGCTTAGACAGTCACAATCATTTATTTAGAATAGTGACAATTTGAAAACCTAATCATCAAACAAAAAAATTGTAATTTTTTTTGCTAATGTAGGAAAGGCTAACCAGAAAAAAACTGTTATTCAATAGGTTCTTAATTATACCCATATGACAATTAATTTATTGTGAAAGAAATTCCTGATCTAATTATATTTATTATTTGTTTTCTTAAATAAAGAAAATTCAATTTGCATGGTTTTAATTGGAAAAGATATTGCCAGTTTTATTATTATTTTTAAAAAAGTGAAAAGAAAATCTTGTTTTTACAAAAAGCATGCCATAATCGGCATGTAAACTTAACTGATTATGAGACAATAATAATAATTATCTGTGAAACAATCCTCTGCTAAGCGGCCACAAATGATCTAATACGTTTCCGGTCAATCAACTAGATATCCTCATTTCCATTGTTGTTATTGAAAGAAATTGCTTGGCAACAATTCAACCCTAACATCGATGATTATTATATTAAATGTTTTTGAACGGAAAACCAGTTTAGTACATTGTCATTGTAATAGAAGCGAGTTATTGGCGAGTTCTGAATTAAGTAGTATAAATTGAAAATTTCGAAACCTGTTGAATTGCTTTTCGCTAAAATATAAATATTTTTAAAAAAAGTAATCACTTAATGAAATTTTCGCGTTTGGTCGATATTTCAATTCTCAGGTGATAATATTCACACACCCTGCAACGTGTCCTTATCAGTTTAATTAGTACAGTTTGATAAGTTCGGCGCGAGAAGACAACAAACAGGTAGGAGTTTAATTCTTACTTTTTAAGTGTGTTTCTATTGATTCGATTAATTAATTTAATACCAGTTAATGTGGTGTATTGTACTTCCTGAAAATTATGTCAATATTAGCACCGCAAACATTGATAAGATCGCAGTGGTGCACGCTACTCATTAGAGGACAGAAGGTAAACTATTGTAGATTATGAAATAGTAATAATTAAAATAAAATTGATTTTAAGTAAAGACTAGTTTACAATAATAGGAAAATACCTGCTTTTAGCAATGTTTTTTTTTTCACTTTTTCGTTACATGTTTATTGATTACAACATCCGGATTTTGATAAACGTTATCATGGTAACAAACAGTGAACGTGCAGATAATAATTAGATTAGAATTACAATACATATTTTAAAAAAAGTTAAAATTAGGTTTAAATTATCTAAAACCTAAAGTGATTAAAACTTTTGTGGCGTCTAATTGTATATAATAAATAAATTAAAACTCTTATACAATCTAACAATTTAGATGAAAATTAATTTAAAGTGCCCAAAAATATTTCGAAATTTCTACATCAGTAAATCGGGATATTAATGAGCCTGAATATAAAATATTCAATGGAGTCAAATACTTTATGGATTAGCTATTTTGAGCTGACCAGTGGTAACAATGGTGACTGAACATACTTTCGGGGTTCTGAATACGAATAAATAAGATGAATAAGTTATTGTTGGTTAATGACTTCCATAGATTTTCCTTCGTCCACTCCTTCCTATTTGTCTAAATATTTCAACAAAATTTTGTCCTTTTTTCTTTAACAGGCCACAGTTTGAAATTATGTGAATTATTCTCTTTTTGAAGTTTATAAGCTTGTGTGCTGTCTTGATTTCTTCTTTATCTTTCAATTTACATATTACCCACATGTAATTACGATAAAAGCATGTAGAACCGCAACCGTTACAACGTGCTTCCCAACCCGCTAATTGTCATAGATTTACAAGAAAAAATTATAATTTATTTACATTTGAGCGAACAATCGTGACTCATCACCTCATTACCACAGTTTTAAGAACATTTTGCCTTGAAACTTTCAAGTGAATTTAGTCCAACTTTTGTGCGTCTAACCAACATTCGTACCTTCATTCGAATTATTTTAGCATTTTTTTAGGATGTTTCGTCCCCAAAGCGCAACCTCTCGTCAAGAAACAGAAATGGCATCCAAAAGCCTTCGTGAACTACAAGCTTTAGGATCCAAAGCGAGTCCTATGCAACGTTTACGTCTATTATGTCTATCAAGAGGTGCTAATGGAATTTTGGGATTAGGACGGATGTTTCGTCGAATGGACGACGATGGAAATAAACAATTAAATCAAGACGAATTTCTACGCGGACTTCGGGAAACGGGACTCGAAATGACTGATAGTGAAGCTATTGCGTTGTTTCAACAGTTTGATGACGATAACAGTGGAAGCATTAATATGACGGAATTTTTGGTGCATGTCAGGGTATGTGAGTCATTTATTTACCGGTTTTTACTGAGTGTAGCCATGAACATAAATCAATTTACAAAAAATAACAACAACACTTTTTGATCTAATTGTAGTTTCATTAATAATTGTTAACACCTCTTCGCTAATAATGACTTCATTTTTTACAACCAATCGATACCTACCTGAAAGTTGTTTAGATTTTTTTTAAATTTAGTTGTCAGAAAATCTAAACTTTCAAAACACGCCAAGCTGTAATACAGTATCTTGTATTGATTTAAATGAATAAAATAATAAGGTCGTATAGACTAGAACAAACGTCGATATAAAATGAGGTGATCGACTCTCCATTACCGTAAAAGTTGCAACACTAAAAATGGTGGATGCGCCACTATTTTAAAAATTTAAAACACGAAGTAATTATTTGTTATTTAAGCCGCCAATGTCCGAATCACGTAAAAAGGTCGTCGATGAAGCCTTTAAAAAAATGGATAAAAGTGGAGATGGAGTTATCACCATCGACGATTTAAAAAATGTTTACAATGTAAAATCGCATCCTAGATACATTTCCGGCGAAGACACCGAAGAGACAATTTTGAAACGATTTCTAGGCAATTTTGAACAAGACGCTACGAAAGATGGAATGGTAGTTATCATGTTATATTAAGTATTTGTTACTCATTATCTATTATTTCAGGTAACGCACGAGGAGTTCTTTAACTATTATTCGGCTATAAGTGCATCGATCGATAATGACGGCTATTTTGATCTAGTGATAAGACAAGCCTACAAGCTCTAAGTTCAGTGAAGAGTGTGGCACTTTTAAATTCTATTCATCACAAATAATTCATGTTTATAGATGGTTGTTCAAAAGCTGACGCGTTTATTTTTGACATGTTTCTCGTTCCTAATTGTACCGTTCTTATTCTATTAAAATGTAGCAAAAATATATTATTATAATAAAGTTGTTTGCTTAATTTGTGTGTTAATTAAAAAAAAAAAAGAAAAGATACGAAATACTTCTAAAGATTAAAAACGAAGCTTTCCACATTTCAAATTTCGCTCCATCGTCTTTCGAACTTCTGGGTTTTAGAGCGGCGCGTGCGCTCCGTCAAATGTGAAAATGATCTTTGAAAATTTGAACCTCGTGGCTTTTGTTTAATTTAAAGTCTCATGTGTAAAAATGGAACGTGAAACTGTGTTATTGAGAAAAGTCTCATACCTAAGGGCGCGAGACGCTAGTTTATTACCCAGGGGTGCAGCAAAGCAATTAGACCCATGCAGAGCTAATTTAATAGATGCATTTGACGGAGTTACAGAGCAAGAAAAATCAGCGAATACGTTTTTGTTTATGAGATTACATGATTTTTTATTGCAAGGTCGTAACTGCAATCCTTTAATTGCAAAATTGCAAAAAATGAACTAATACGATTTTTGATATACTAATACACCTTTCTTTATTATAAAAGATCCGTTCAACCAGTATCCTAACTCTTAAGGCCACAATTTGAACCGATATTGAGATCCAGTTTATGCCATCGTTTTTCTGGTGATTTTTTACATAAGAAATAGTTCTTTAAATTTTTTACAGTCGAAATTAGCAAATTTTAGCAAAAATTCATGACTAAAACTATGCCAAACTTCTGATATCGATATCTCGCTTATTTTTAAGAGTAAACTTAAGTTGTTTACATCAGTGTACGCAGAATTTTACGCAGATTCCAAATCTGGGATTTAAATTCAGATCCGACAACAGATAACTGAGTTATGGCCGATCAAAGTTTCGGATAGTTGATTTCCATTTTTTCTCATTTTTCGTAATTTTTAAAGTTAAATATCTCGGAAACTATTTGAGATATTGAGATGCGGTTTGTGCCATTCTTTTTCTCGGCTCATTTTACGTTAGAAAATGTTCTCAAAAGGCCCAAATTCGATAGTCGATTTTTCGCGAAAAAAAATTGCGACTCAAACGATGAAAATTTTTTATTTTTTTTATTTTTAGCCATAACTCGTAAACCATTTGTCCGATAGATCTCAAATTTGACCAGTAGATAGATTTTGAGCTCCTCTTTCGACTGATGTGTAATTCAATGCTATTAAACGTCGTTTTCATTTTGAAAACATTGATTGAAAATCACTCTAAAATGATGTTTCTAAAACAGTTTTTGCCCAATACCTCGTTTATTTATTAAGAAAACTCACCAAATCTGGGCTCATTTTACGCAGAATGTCACGCTGAATTCATAAACATGATAATTTTTTAATTTTGGTCAACAAATAACCGAGTTATGGCCGTTTGAAATTTTGGGTTGTCGCCAGAGGGCCAAATTTTCGACGGTTCGAAACAATTCATGCTCGATATCTCAGAAACTATTTCAGATATTGAGATGCGGTTTGCGCCATCGTTTTTCTCTTATTTTTTTACATAAGAAACAGTTCTTTGATTTTTCCACAAACGAAATTTGCAAATTTTCGCAAAAATTCATGACCAAAACTATGGCCAAATTTCTGATATCGATATCTCGCTTATTTTTTAGAGTAAACTTAAGTTATTATATCAGTGTACGCAGAATTTTACGCAGATTCCAAATCTGGGATTTAAATTCAGATCCAACAACAGATAACTTAGTTATGGCCGATCAAAGTTTCGGATAGTTGATTTTCATTTTTTCTCATTTTTCGTAATTTTTAAAGTTAAATATCTCGGAAACTATTTGAGATATTGAGATGCGGTTTGTGCCATTCTTTTTCTCGGCTCATTTTACGTTAGAAAATGTTCTCAAAAGGCCCAAATTCGATAGTCGATTTTTCGCGAAAAAAAATTGCGACTCAAACGATGAAAATTTTTTATTTTTTTTATTTTTAGCCATAACTCGTAAACCATTTGTCCGATAGATCTCAAATTTGACCAGTAGATAGATTTTGAGCTCCTCTTTCGACTGATGTGTAATTCAATGCTATTAAACGTCGTTTTCATTTTGAAAACATTGATTGAAAATCACTCTAAAATGATGTTTCTAAAACAGTTTTTGCCCAATACCTCGTTTATTTATTAAGAAAACTCACCAAATCTGGGCTCATTTTACGCAGAATGTCACGCTGAATTCATAAACATGATAATTTTTTAATTTTGGTCAACAAATAAGTGAGTTATGGTCGTTTGAATTTTTGGGTTGTCGCCAGAGGGCCAAATTTTTTAAGGTTCGAAACAATTCGTGCTCGATATCTCGGAAACTATTTCAGATATTGAGATGCGGTTTACGCCATCGTTCTTCTCGCGATTTTTTACATAAGAAAAAGTTCATACATTTTTCCAAAGTCGAAATTTGCCAATTTTAGCAAAAATTCATGAATAAAACTATGGCCAAACTTCTGATATCGACATCTCGCTATTTTTTTTGAGCTAACTTAAGTTATTATACATCAGTGTACGCAGAATTTTACGCAGATTCCAAATTTGGGATTTAAATTCAGATCCGACAACAGATAACTTAGTTATGGCCAATCAAAGTTTCGGATAGTTGATTTTCATTTTTTCTCATTTTTCGTAATTTTTAAAGTTAAATATCTCGGAAACTATTTGAGATATTGAGATGCGGTTTGTGCCATTCTTTTTCTCGGCTCATTTTACGTTAGAAAATGTTCTCAAAAGCCCAAAATTCGATAGTCGATTTTTCGCGAAAAAAAATTGCGACTCAAACGATGAAAATTTTTCATTTTTTTTTTATTTTTGGCCATAGCTTGTAAACTATTTGTACGATAGATCTCAAATTTGGCCAGTAGATGGACTTTGAGCTCCTTTTTCGACTGATGTGTAATTCAATGCCATTAAGCCTCGTTTTCATTCTGAAAACATTGATTGAAAATCACCCTAAAATGATGTTTTCAAAACAGTTTTTGGCCAATATCTCGTTTATTTATTAAGCAAACTCGACAAATTTGGGTGTCATTTTACGCAGAATTTTACGCTGAATTCATAAACATGATAATTTTTTAATTTTTATCAACAAATAACCGAGTTATGGCCGTTTGAAATTTTGGGTTGTCGCCAGAGGGCCAAATTTTCGACGGTTCGAAACAATTCATGCTCGATATCTCAGAAACTATTTCAGATATTGAGATGCGGTTTGCGCCATCGTTTTTCCCTTATTTTTTTACATAAGAAACAGTTCTTTGATTTTTCCACAAACAAAATTTGCAAATTTTCGCAAAAATTTATGACCAAAACTATGGCCAAATTTCTGATATCTATATCTCGCTTATTTTTAAGAGTAAACATAAGTTATTATACATCAGTGTACGCAGAATTTTACGCAGATTCCAAATCTGGGATTTAAATTCAGATCCAACAACAGATAACTTAGTTATGGCCGATCAAAGTTTCGGATAGTTGATTTTCATTTTTTCTCATTTTTCGTAATTTTTAAAGTTAAATATCTCGGAAACTATTTGAGATATTGAGATGCGGTTTGCGCCATTCTATTTCTCGGCTCATTTTACGTTAGAAAATGTTCTCAAAAGCCCAAAATTCGATAGTCGATTTTTCGCGAAAAAAAATTACGACTCAAACGATGAAAATTTTTAATTTTTTTTATTTTCGGCCATAGCTTGTAAACTATTTGTACAATCGATCTCAAATTAGGCCAGTAGATAGATTTTGAGCTCCTCTTTCGACTGATGTGTAATTCAATGCTATTAAACGTCGTTTTCATTTTGAAAACATTGATTGAAAATCACTCTAAAATGATGTTTCTAAAACAGTTATTGCCCAATACCTCGTTTATTTATTAAGAAAACTCACCAAATCTGGGCTCATTTTACGCAGAATGTCACGCTGAATTCATAAACATGATAATTTTTTAATTTTGGTCAACAAATAAGTGAGTTATAGCCGTTTGAAATTTCGGGTTGTCGCCAGAGGGCCAAATTTTTGACGGTTCAAAACAATTTGTGCTCGATATCTCGGAAACTTTTTCAGATATTGAAATGCGGTTTGTGCCATCGTTTTTCTCACAATTTTTTACATAAGAAACAGTTCTTTGATTTTTCTACAGTCAAACTTTGCAAATTTTCGCAAAAATTCATGAATAAAACTATGGCCAAACTTCTGATATCGACATCTCGCTAATTAATTTTTTAGAGCTAACTTGAGTTATTATATATCAGTGTACGCAGAATTTTACGCAGATTCCAAATCTGGGATTTAAATTCAGATTGTTCATAAATTCAGAACAAATTGGTGCCGTTCAGAGTCAAAACTAACTCAACTTTTCCAAAAAGCTTTCACAGGTGGTGAAGACATAGCCATGATTGTCACCATCAATCCAACTCGGCTTCCATGAACAAAATACCATTTAACTTCTTTAAATCTGTTCCTATTCAGTTCTTTCATTTTAATTTCATTTTAATACAATTCATTATTATCTTACTGTTGTTTCATTTATCTGAAAAGTGAAGGTAGATATTAGAAAGAAAAGCACTGATTTTTAAAAATGAAATGTATAAGCTTTTATATAAAATAATCTACTTGTCATCACAATACATTAAACTAAAAAATAAAATTTACAAAATGTTATATAACAAAAGATCTTGTATATAGCAACATTCACAACCTTTAAATGCACTTCGTATCGCGCTCACACAATTGCACTAAAAATCTAATCGCGGATATGAATATAAAAATTAATGCCAACAATTCGAGCAAAGCGATTATGTAGTTTTTCAATTCTTATATAATACAAGCGACACATATTTGTTTTAATACAAAAACAACGAATGAATTGTAAATTGACACAAACTTAACGAGTTAAAAGAATGTTTTCAACAAATTTGCTTAAAATTATGTATTGCCAAATTAGTTTATTCTGGATTTGTTGTTATCCCACCAATTTACGTCAGATTTGGACGGTACGATGTGCGCAACTCTCTAAGGCAATTTTTCTGCAGTACAAAAACGCTGATAGAGAGAAATGAGAAAGTTTGGAAAATCTGCTAGAAATCTCTTTTACATAAAGTTGTTTTCCTTCTTTTGTCTCAGGACATTGGCCAACATTTTTGGCAAGATGGCATAATACTGTTTAATTAACCAATCCAAGACCCTACTTTGGAATTCTAGTGTTACAGTTCCCATGTAGTATTACAATTGGGTGTTTACACTTGAAATAATAGTCAAAGACATCTCTATAACCATGATTGCGCCACCACACACAGAGCTGTCTGTTAAAGCCACAATTTAGAGTTTGAATCAGATGAGGGTGCTCAAAACCAACCAAAGTGTAAAAATCCTGATCACCCAAGTGCCCCCTAAATTTATATTTCATAGCGAGATTCGTTACGGTTTCGTTTCTAATAATTTCAGAGTATTCTTTGGACAGCCTTATTGCACTTAAATTGATTAAAACAACGCCAGAATTATAGCCTTGGAAGCCTTGAGGATGTGGCATTTTCAGACTAATGTTTTTTGCATGATAGTATTCCCCAAAAGTTGAATTATGTTTAGTTTTGAAGACCTGGAGGACATGTCTATAGACTGGAGTTAGCTCAGGAGCCAAACCATAAAGTGCAGTTGATTTAAACCTTCAAATAAAGATGAAAAAGTGTTTAAAATTTAATAAACTAAACCTGTTAAATTCTTCAAAAAGCAATCTAATATCTCGTTTGAAATACAGATCGCAGTCCAGTAATACAGCCTTCTTTTGAGATTCAGGGGCAATCCTATATAAGCCTAATGAAATGTAAAATAATGCATCACTGTAGTAAGTACCTGAAACTAAAAATACTTTCTTTGTTCACACAGTTTGATACATACCAGGCTTAGAGCTAAAATGTGGTGTCATGGCTTCAACAATATCATTAATCTTCCTAGCACAGTCTTCAACATCATAAAACATGTAATGAATGGGCTTCTCTGAATGTGAAACCACATCTGATATCTCATTAACTGCCAAATTCTTTGAACTATTATCAACAATGATATGGAACTTTAAGGGCACTGTACTAATATTCAAAATGTTTTCCAACAAACTATGAAACTTGTATCTTAGTGGCGACTTTTCCGATACTTTAGTAAATATGAGCCACACATTATAATCATTCACTTTTTTAGCAGTTGGTACGTTTAAATTGTTAGTTATTACACTTTCCTGTGTGTTATAACTAACGAAGATGAAATACACGACGGTCAAGGTACAAAACAGAAAAGCAACATGTTTTAAAACAGACGTTTTTACAGAATACATTTTAGACCATTTTAGCAGCACTTAGAACTCGGTAAAAGCAATTTGGAAACGAGGGGATAACACCGTGTTTCATTGATGGAATTGCATTGTACTTGATTGTTTATTTTGTTTGAAAATTAACCAAAACTTCCGATGTTTGACAGTAATGACAGATGAAACGTCACTTTTGACAAGTGACAGGTGCGAGGGTCCAGTTTACACTGGAGTTGTGAGCGGGAAGCATGCTCTTGCGATTGATTGGTAGTTTATGCAAAGCGCGAAATTTGACGGTTTATTAAATAAAGGTAAAGAAAAGTTGGAACAAAATATATGAAAAGAAAAAGAAAAAGGTAGCTAAAGAAAATGATGAGCAAATTTTCATGATAAAAAAAAGAAAATGAAATGCACTTTTTTGCATGTGACCCTGAATTATCGTTCTTTGTTCACTTAAATATGTATGCTTCCCTAATTAATTATTTACTTTTTCCTCGCACATCTCATTAATATTTTGTCATTCAAAATTTGGTCTTTGATGGTACTTTCCTATTTCCACTGGGAGTCGCCGCCAAATTTTTAATTTTCAAATCGGGAACCTGTTTCGACTGATGTCATTTGGACTTTATCGTTTTGGGAAGGAGTTTTACTTAAAAATGTATGAAATGGGTCTGTTAAACTGATGACTTGCATAAAGCAGTTCAAGCCTGTCTGAAAGAGAGATGTTAAACAGAGGATTTAAAATCAAAATTAATAAAAACATTGATCGGGCCATTTTTTTTAATGATTCTTATCTTTGACCACACTTTCAATGAGAATAGATGTCACTAAGATTTCATAAACCTCAATAAAGAAATGTTGCTGATAGTCATCAATGCGCTGATAAAACAAAGAAAAAAATTTCAAAAATTCTTAAGTTCGTGCTGTAAATACATGTGAAACATCTGTCCACTTTCTTTGTAACAGTAAATTTACACGTTTATCGTAACATTAACACTTTCTACTTACATGGTCGATTGTAAAGTGAAGGGAAAACACAAGACAGAATTTATAAATATAGGTTTGGTTGGATTGCTGATTCTAGTGAATTGAAACTCTTCAGTGTAAGCGGTTCATCCCCCACACAAAATGAAATTGAATATTGTGTAAGTGACTTACTCCTAAGTTAAAATAAGAAAATTCGATTTTTTTTTTCCATAACTGTAGGCTGAAACAATTCTACTTTCAAGTCCATAATGTATGCAGATAACATTTTTAACACGCTATTATGATTATTATCTCTAATATAGCATCTAATCGTCTACTAAATATTTTTCTTTTATCGGTGCCTCCAGGTGAATAGCTGTACACTTACGTAACAATGTGAAATCGATTTTTTTCTAAGAGGATAAAAGTGTAAATGTTAAAGCTCTAGGACTTTATCGATTAAAACCACATTCCCTCTTATTGCTGACATTGAAAGCGGATGAAAAAGCATCAAAAACCAAACTCAATTTCACCTTTCATCAAACTGTATCCAAATCTTCCGGAACTCGAAAAAAGTCTCGTTTTGAATGTGTGAAACGTGGAGGTCTTGATGTAATTTGACAGTGAATGCCTTGAAAATAGAGGTCATCAACAATACCGCAACTAACACAGACTTCCTTCTAGTTGCAGGAAATACGAAAATGCACAATTCTACAAGAAGGCGCGCATCACCGCAAAAGTAAAATTAACCTCTTTAACTCAGTAGGTTTCGTTGTGGATTGAATTATGAAACCGCAACTTTTACGTAATATGTCTGTCAATAATTAAAACCAATTTATTATTAAAAACTTGGGCAATCCCGTATTTGACATAATTTTAAAATGGTAGGCACAATTTAAAGACAATTTGAACTGAAATTAGACGTCTGTTTCGCTTTCTTTGAAAACTGATATCTTTCGCAACCTTCTGAATTTTTAATCCTTGAAAGCAGGTGAAGTTGGCATTAATTCCAGGAAGACCAAGACATGAATTTGTGACCTTATTTAGGGGCAGAAAGCGAAGTTGGACTACTTTTATTTACATGCATTTACATTTTTAAGTAAAAACTGATGTAAGGTTACTGAAATTGATATAATTGCCTTACACGGAATTTAATTTTCTGCTCTTACATTGTTTGTGGTAACACTGAATTATGATTCCAAAATAATTACAGGTTTATTAGCTTAAAATAAATTGTTTACATCATATCTAGATTTCATTGTTAGATAACTAGAAAGCGAATTATTTTGGTATAATGACAATATTATGTGACTTTAGTCGCATTTTTTAAAGACATGTTGTAGTCCTTGAACTTTTAACATAAAATTCGACTAAAAATGTGAGGACTTTCCCAGTCAAAGTCAAGTCATTAAATTTCAAGCGAGTTAAGCAAGTGGTGATTTTAATCAATGAAAAGAAAATTTATTGTTTCAAGTGGAACTTTATTCCTAATCTAATTTATAAATAAGTAGTTTTGAATTAAAATGATTCAGTGATTTAATTTTGATGATAAGTCAATTCTTGCCTTTGTTAAATCAATAACAACAATAACAAATCAATAATATGGTTAATAAGCTTTATAAAAAATCGTAATTTTTAAACTGTTAATTTGACAATAAACTGTAACTGACAAAATAATTACTGTATGACCTTGACCTCCAAATCTATTTTTTAAAGAAAGTAAATTTACAGGGTGTTTTATGTTTCCCCTTCATCTAGTTATTCTACAAATATTTACGAAAGATCTCAAATACAAATGTCTTTCTATCAGGAATGTAAATTATTTTTTTGGAAAACAATTTTTGCTGGTCCTGCGATTTGCTCTATGTAATTATTTTATACCAACAGTATATAACAAAAATTAGTCTAGTTTTGTAGAGTGAAAGGGATAATAATTAAATAAAAGTAAAATTATATCATTTGATCTTGAAAAATAATTATACAGTTATGCAGATTTAAATCCTTTCCGACTTTGCTTTCGATAGATGTAATACATTGTATACCATTTTGAGCTAAAAAATGATGGCAATGATATTCTGCACACATCGATGTTAAGCAAACTGAGAAGTTAATAATTACATTGATTTTAAGTACAACTTTTCTCAGAAGATACATACATCGAAAAAAAAAAGATTTTTGCTGTCATTAAAGAAACAAAATCGCCTTGAGGTAATTCCTAACATGAACTTTCTTTTTTTGAAAATGTTTTTTCTGCTAATGATTACACATTAACCTTTATAAAAGTACATCTGATAAGTTAGATGTCAGTCATTTTCCTTTCAAAGAAAGAAGAATAATGCAAAGGTGAAGGGCAATTTTCATTGTTTGGCAATTACAGAACACGACATAAAACGAAATATTCTAGAACTGATTTTTATAATATTGCAATTAGTGATACTCTAGTTGAAGTTTCCTTATGATTGACAATCGTAAATCAATAAGTAATCATGATTAGTTTATATAACACTCAATTGTGCATTTAATTAAATTTGTCAGAAGCTCTCTTTTCCTAGTTCCATTAAGGCTGTTCTACCCCTCAACTAAAATTCGTGTTTTGAAAAATATGCAACCCAACATACTAACCATTTGACACATGCCAATCATCCAAAAGGGTGAAAATCGTCTGTAAAATTAGCATATTTTCTACCACAGTTTAGCAATAAACCAGGCAGATGAATTTGCCTTGCTTTGGAGTTTGTTGAGAACGTTTTCCCGATTTTGAAATATTATGTCTCTCGAAAATAATAAATGAAAAATAAAGAGAAATAATAATATAATCATCTAATAAACTTTAAATTTCAAGTAAAAAATGTTTCGTTAAAAATGTGTACCATCACAATTTTATTTTCAAAATTACACTGTGCGACAAATTCAAATTAATTTTGAATGTGTTATGGAATCCAAACAAAGTACATACCCAAAGAACATCCTTACCTCAAAACCTTCACAATTTTTAACATAAGTAGTTGAAAAAATCATAGAAAAGAGATTCTTTTTTTATTTTACTTATGATTTTAATGTACCTATGTATGGTTATCAATATTTAAAATACACATAAAAAAACTAAAATTAAAAAAAATTATATGCAAATCATAACTTGTTTAGCCGCCAACTTTGATACAATTTTTTTACTCTTTATTACAAAATTGGATTTTTTCACAATAATTTTAAATTTATTGTATTTGGCAACGTACAGACTTTTATTTTGGAAACAAAAATGTTTAAAACTTACAAAGTCATAAAAATTTACTTTTAAAATTAAATATAAAATTTGGTGGTGACTTGCGGTTACCGGGATATGTTTTATCAAAAGGTGGGCTACCTATAGAACATAACAGTTTTTTGGCTACTAAAACTTTGTCACGCAGTGTTTTAATTGATAATAAATTTAAATAAATTAGATTTAGATATTAGTTCATCTTGTCATTTCTTGTGTTTCAACGAATCCGCGGGTATTTAATAAAATCAATTCTACCAAATTTTAAAATGGATATTTGGGTACTTCCGAATAACACAAAATATTACAGCTGGGTAAAGAATATGTTCTAGAGCTACAACTTTTTTTATAAAATTGAAAAAAGACTCAATCACGATTTTTTTTTTCGATAAATCGCTTATGCCAAATCGCAGAAATAATCGCAAATAATCGCGGAAAATGCAAGATTGTAGAAAAAATATTGTGTGTATTTCGAGCGCAAATTCAAATTGCCGTTTTCCGGGGTCGATTTCAAGTGTGACTTGCGTTACTGCAAATCCCATTTGCAACATAGCAACGCCAATCACATTGCTCATACCTTGGCAACTTGAAATCGACCCGTTCGAGAGGTTGTCGCGCAACATTAGACTTTTTGTCTCTTTCAATCGGCCATGTAAATTTTTACGCTCTTAATACACAAATAGCTATTAAAATTTGTGTTGTTGTACTTTTGCCATCAGCTACTTATATTAACGTGAGTTTCAAAATTATGAAAGATATCCATCGATCTAGAAGAATTCTAAGTAATACTGGTGTATTAAACTATAACACTAATTTGTTTTTACTTTTTATACGTGGACGTCAAAAAACTATACATTTATACGCATCACGAAAAAATAAAAAATAACATATCTTGGCACAACTAAATATTTCAAAAATTGAGAACAAATGTCCACCTCCATGAATGTTTTCATCATTTTGGAAAAGTTTAAAAAGTTGCTACAGTAACACAATTTGAGATATGTATAAAGAAATCATTGAAAATGTAAAATCATGTTTTGGGTAATTATTTTAACAAAGTTGGAGAAATTGCCAAAACACAGAAGTAACAATATAAAGCTATGCTGGTATCTAAAAATCAAATAGTTACGGGAGCGCTAAAAAGCTTTCAATCGTCTAATCTTTTTATTTTAACCTGACAGTCATGTATGGGAGACAACTCGGTGCTGACCTTTTTGGTCTTATGGCTACTTGAGAAAACATTCCACCCTGCCTGCGGCAAAGGACCAAATGGCCAAATATGCAATAAAATGCATAACAATCAATGTATGAAATGCAATTAATCCGTTGCCCTATATAGAATAGACTGTTTAAATGTAATGTTGTAATGCAAGTTATTAATTGAGGTCTACTTCAAGAGTCAAAAGCGAATTTTTTGTCAATAAAGATGAGTTTGATTGCACTAAATCTAAACTCAAAATACTACACTCAACTGAGAAAAAAAAGGTTCTGAAACTGTTCAGAAGTCACTGCATTTTAATTATATTATCGATTGAAAATCATTTGCAATCGTTAATCTAATTATTAAAATGTCGACAAAATGTCTTAAAATTTATTTTTAGAAATCTTGCATGAGGGTTAAAATGTTATTATATTCAGATGTCTTCAATTCTTGGTAAGAAGTAGGTATAAAGTTGTGGTCCCAATGGTCAATCGCCGGTCGGCCGAGTTGTAGTCGTCGAACCGTGATTAGGATTAGAGACCCCCTGTTGTGAGGGGCTGTAAATCATGGCAACATTGAAGTGTTGGTTGCCGACTTTTTGTAAATTGGGAATCATTTTTACATGAAATTTTATTTTTTTCTAAAGAAACTGTTCATGTGGGGAAAAAACCAAGGAGTTTCCCGGATGTAGAATAAAATCCCTCATCTATCGAGTCGTAGTTCAAGCAAAAATTCCTAAAACTGTGCCCGTAAAACGACATGGCGTTTTTTCAGTTTTCATTTTTTTTAAATAAATTTATAAGAAATTTTTGAAAATCAAAGAGTTTCCCGTGTATATTTCGATATTATCTACACGTACAAAAAAAATCAAAACTCCAACTCTTAATTTGTGGCCGTAAAAAGTAATGGCGTTTTGCGCTATTTCCTATGCACTTCGGCCGGGGTAGGACAGAGCCTTAAAACAAAATTTAAAATGCAACCTTCATTTCTTCGCGGCCCAACTTTCAGAGAACGTGATGAAATTATCCGATGAGCGAATTTTTCTCAAATTAAAGATGCACGCCGCATGAGCTGTGAAATTTCTTCGTCAACAATAAAATTTACCATTCGTTCTAATCACTCCGCTTTCACTTACTCATCACATCAAAATGATTACTAATTACTATCCAAGCACCAAGAAAGTCGCTTCCACAGTTCCAGAACTGAGTAACTTTATCATATTTTTATTATTAATAACCGGTTATGTTCAGAGAATGATGTCATTGGGGTTTACCAAGAAAATAATTCTTGGTATTCCAGAACATTTGATTCGGATGGGAACTAGAGGTATGCGCATTGTTAAGAAGAAATGTCAGTTATTACAAAATAGAGGGATCGGTTACAGCAAGGATATTGATGAACAGGTTTGTCGTGATACGAAAGTGTAAAGGCCCGACAAGAAAGGAGCTCTGCTAAGAATTCGATTAAAGGCTGACATCATTGGCGCCGATTATCTCGATTTCATTTTTCGACGAAATCGAAATTAAATAATACATATTTATAGTCACGTTGATCATTTGATACAAAGAACACAATACTTGACACATGAGTAGAATTAGTTTCATTTCTGGGATTAGTTGCAGTTTGGTGTCTTTACAATGAAGATTTTCAATTTTGAAATAAACCTTGACCGAATCCTGTCTTAACACGTTATGTAATTAAACAAAACTTTCGGAGAGGTGAGATTTAATTGTTAATTTTGTTAAGAGCACTTAACTAGGCATCACTTTAAATAAATTACTTTGTGACCTATGACATCTTACTTTCACTGAGAAACCACGTGATGGACGTTTTTCTAGTCATACGGTATTACCTCACACAAAGTAAGTTTAATGTACTTATAAAACCCGCTTACGTTTACTCTTACGGCACTTTTATTATCTTTAAATGGGTTAAATGAGACACACTTAATTTTCCACGTTTTGTTTTCTTTACAAATCAATTATAAATAAAAACCACAAAAATTATGAATCAAATAACTTTAATTGAAAATTAAAACTTTTTACTATTTCAGAGTGTTCTTTGGTCTAGTCTGTTTAGTCGTCCTAAGTTCCGCTAGACCAGCAGAAGAAGAATATCCAGAATATGAAGATGAACCGGCGCCTCCACCAAAAAAGGCTCCTACGCGAAGCTCTTTGATTGGTAGACGCAATCCATTGTCTAGTCGGAACACAAAAACGTCAACTACAACAACAGCTGCTCCACAAGTGGTAATGTCCGGAAAATAAAAAAAATAGTTACGAGAGCGCCTGAAGGCGTTGAATTTTTACAAGTTGGCACCACTTTAATTCTTTTTAACTTTAAATGACAAAAAGACAGTTCTATCAAAACATTTTAATTTTAAATTCACAGCCGCTAAGTGAAATCTTTAAACAAGAGCATATAGAAATAACGACCCAAATTTGTGGTCATTCTCAGTAGCACCCAACCTTGAATTCCTGTAACTTCAAAGGTAAAACCAAACATGCCAATTCAACAAAATAGAAACACAGATTACAAAATTTTATCGCCGTTAAACTTGAACCAGTTGTTTTTTGTTGTCATTTCGGAGTTTTTTTTTCAATCATGATGTAATTTTGACCGGTTCTGATTAGGTTAAGTACTTTTACTACGTCGAAGCAAAAACACTGATGAGATTTTTGAGTGGTGACATAATTTCTTAAGTATTTAAACAAAAAACCGCATTGTGCATCTTTAAATTTGAACGGAGACCAAAAAAACTTTCTACAGAAGCGCATTTGAATATATCTTGAAAGTTGAAAATTAAAAACGCAGATCTGTATTAAAATATTCTTGATTAATCCTGTTCCATGACATTTTGGTTTGGTGGTTTTCTGCCACAAAATCGACAAGATCGAGGTTAATCTAATCCTGCCAAAACGGAGGATTTCATAACGAATAAACGACATGACGTGTAATAAATTTTCGTAGCAATAATAATCTGGTGGCGCCTAAAACTTTCTTTTGGTCTTGTGCAAAATCTGTAACGTTCATGTCCGCATCCGGTTCTGAATGTAAAAAGGGACATCAACCCAAAATAAAAATAACATATACGTCATCAAGCAAGTGAGAGTTATTGTCAGTTAACATCGCCTTTACTTTCGACCAATTCAAGAATTCGTACATAAATCAACATTTACATACAACCATAAACTACAAAAAGTCCAAATAACAAACCATTCCACGTAGTCGTTCAATTGCGGCAAATAAACTAGTTCAACTTAGTTGCACAATTCAGACAAGTTTTCATGTAAATAACTAACATAATTAAAACGTGTTTCTGATTTTAGGAAGAAGAAGAAGAGCCCGTGGACGAAGAAGCAGGAGAAGAACAACAAGATCAAACCAGTTCAACCACAGAGACACCGAAAAAATTCTTGAAAGGAGGAATTGTACGACCTTTCAGGAGTAACGACGACCTCTTGGCAGCCTTGAAACGTAGGAGGGAACAAGCTGCACAGAGTACGTTATACTTCAGGTCGCAAAAAATAAATTAATTACTTCGTTTCAGATAAACATTCGAAAGTTAATCATGCAACCGAAGCTGAAGAATCGGCTCCTGCTGCGGTACAAAATGAACCTGCTCCTAAACCGACAAGAGCTTCGGCAGGAAGGAGGAGATTTAATAGTCCGAAAAATAATAATGAACCGGCTGCTGAAGAACCGTCTTCTACTGCAGCTCCAGTCAGGACGGGAAGAAGATTTAATACTAGAAGTTAACTAATTATAAAGTAAAATTAAGCGAACCAACTGTACAATAATGTGACATTCTATGCAAATGACTATTATTTTACATCCCACTATTTGTTATAGAAATCAATCGAATAAAGATGTTGTAAATAATTTTAGAAATTTAATTTCAATAAAAATAATTTTAATGAGATTCTCAAATTTACTGGTTTTGGAAAATTGAAAAGTAGGTAAATTTTTTTAAACAAAAAATCTGCTTTTTTAAGTCATGATAAAAAGGTCTAAAGTTAATTTTTTTCACAGTTAGTTGACTAAGCATAAAAACATGTGAAATTAAAAAATATTGGTTAAATCTAGCCCTAAAAGCAAAAACAGTATCAAAAAATATAGACTGAAAAGTATACATAACCAGATACCGAAGTATATTCTGTGTTGCATAAGTTCACTTTGTTTGTTTAGATTTTGGATTTTTTACTTTCCACTTTCTCGTTTTTTTATCTTTTCAAGAGAGATTATTATTTTTCAGACTTTGAAACAAAAAAAACTCATTTTAATCTTTCCTATTTGCTTGGCACGTCGACTTTAAAAATGGATTTTCATTTTTTAAATATTCTCATGTTTTTCGTTTTCCCAGATTTCTCAAATTTTAACCCAATGAACACAAAAATGAGTTTATTTTTTTTGAGGTACTCTTGGTTTTTTAGTTTTTAAATTATCTTCAAAATTGAATTTTTATTTTTAACGCAGTTATGCCTACTTAATTAATTAATTTCAGAAACACTATTTTTTGTGGTTAGAAAATAATAAGAAAACAAAAAATAAAAATTAAAGATTTTTTTTAAGTTAAATTTTTTAACAGGCAGGAATTTGATATTTATTTTTATAACCTCGCCTTGGCTAATTATGATTATTGTCAACCGTCACATTGTTTCTGCTCAATGTTAATTGATGAATGAAAAAGGCTTGTCGTATTGAATTTCAGGGCCACACACGCAAAAATGTAAGATTTAGAAAAAGTTCTCCACCTATTGTAGGAACTCACAATTTATATTTCACAATCCTTTGTTAAATAAACTGAACAATCAAAATAATCAGCTGAGAAACGAAAGTTCTTTGATTTAAGGTGCGCCAATGAGTACGTACTAGATCGATACTAGCCCCTAAATATGCAAGAAACGTTAAATATTTATGTTCTATTATTATTGACTGATTAAGCAAAAGAAGATTCTTAAAATATTAAGGTTTATTGTCATTGCTTTATTTTATGAGAAAATGATTCTGCAAGAAAGTCAAATTTTAGAAAAGTAAGTGCAATATTAAAGCGCATAATTGGAAGTCTCGTTACAAGTTAATTGTAGGTTGTAAAAGTAGAGTTTTTTCCCACTCAACACCCATAAAATTAAGTTTATGAACCATGAAATTCACGTGATTTGGGCTAATTTCCAGAATAAAGTATAAATTATAACAAGTACTGCTGGTAAACTGACGCATATCCACTTTAATTCAAAGTCTGAAAAAACAGTAATCTCCCAAAATTTTATTGTCATAACACTAAATTCAACACGATTACAAAAAATTGAAAATTTTTGGTTTGTCTATTTCTATTTACAAAAAATAAAACTATATTTATAAAGTTATAACTTTATTTTTCACCAAATTGGTTTATAATCCTTTTTCAAAAAACAAAACCATTTATTGTTGTTGCAACTTGTAAATCAAATAATGGAACAATGATTTAAGTTCACTTTATTTACTTATTCACTTACATTATTTAAAGATGCCGTAGATTATCTACAGTATTATTTATGGTGACACCATGAGACTCTGACCTTATACTGAATATATTTCATATTTCGTTCTGTTATTGGTACTACTGTGACAAACACGTCGGAAAATGCATCGTTGGAGACTAATAAATTTATTGTATTTATAAAAATGAGGTTTTGACATTTCGCCACGTTTTCTAAAAAAGCTGACCTTTCGTAGAATCATCCATTGCAACTATGTACATACATACATTCACACCTATTATGAGAATTAGTAGTAACGACTTGAAACGGATGGAATCAATTTCATCTTTCTAGGCCAACAACTTGGACGCGTCATCAATTTTTCGAAATTAATTAATGAGATTAATTCCCAACCGCAATGGATTTTCCATCTCCAATATTTCCAGCTAAAGCGTATTTTCGGTGGATGTTTTTCAGGAATTTTCGGTGCTCCATATATCGGAACTAGGACAGATAGCAAAATGAGATTTCTGCTACCGTTTTTTCTCGCGCTTTTGTTGCTAAAAATTCACTCTTACATGTCACGAATTCAAAAATCCAGTTTTTTGAATAAATATTTTCTTATTGAAACTATTATGTAAATCTCTCTGGGCAGAATCCAGAATTGTTCTAAGTTTTTCAGTATATCTGGGTATAGTAGTTACTATTTTACTATAGTAGTACTATTTTTTCGAATTTTCGAAGCTTTATACAGGGTGTCAGGCGCACCACCTTAAAAGAGGGTAATTGGGTGGTCCCCCAGAGTACCAAAAAAATGTTAAAAAAAATTCCAGACTCTCTGTTTTCGCAAGAGAACCAAAAAAAAATTAGAAAAATGATAACAGTGGTGTTCCCCCAATAATTTAAATTTCCAGTATTCAAAGCCATAGTAATATTGCTGTTGTATTGTTGGCGTTAGTCAGGTCGCTTCATGAACGAGTAATGTAACTATGGTTTCATGTGAACAATGCCACACTGATCGAGATTGTTGATTCAAACAGTTTTCATGCATTTCGTACAAAATTTTTCCAATTTTTTTTTGCATCATAGTTTTGCGCAAAATGTCTTTCAGACAACAAATTCATTTGAACCTAAAATTATTGCACAGAAATAGCTAATTTTGGCATTAAACTTTTTCTCTTCTATCCATCATATCTCGAAAAATGGAAGACATGGATTTTTTTAAACATTTTTCCGGTGATCTATGGCATTGTCCGATGATACAGTATCACGATGCTGCGCGACTTTCCGGACATCCTGTATCTCCGGAACTATACAGATACATAATATACGACATATAGAAAGATGATGTTTACGCCATTGTTTTTTACCAGCTTTTTCTTATAAGAATCCGGTGTTACATATTTCGGATTGGAAAATTCAATTGAACTTCTATACGGTTGTATCATTTTGAAGTCAAAAATAAAATCAAAAAATGTTCTTATATTTATATCTGCAAACTTATTTAGATTAGCCAAATTCTAAAAACAAATCCATCAAATCTGTGAAAAATAGAAACTTTCTGGAAGTGCAAGTTGGGTTTCTATTTTTACACTTCTTTTATGGTGATGTCAATCATGGGTCTTATTGACCCAAAGGATTGTCGCTACATCAACCGAAATTTGTGCTGTTTTCAATTTTACCGTCATCCTTTAAACAGAATCTCCAGTAATTATTAGTGGGTATGTCCAAAGGCAAGGTCATACAAGACTGCAAAGTTACATACTTGCGTTCGTGCGAAACGTTTCGAAATTTCATTGTGAGGTGTTGCTATAGGTCAACGTGCACGTAACATCTATTTTTTGCTAAAACAGATCTAAGCAAAAAGAATGGATTGAAAGCTATTGAACACTTCTTCAGTTCTATTGGGCTGTAATATCAAAGATGACAGCGAATGTCAAGACGTGGCCTCCACTCCTACATTAGACCAAAGTAGTACTTTACTTAAGAAAACACCCACTTTGGAACATTTACTTGATTGTACAGCTGTAGGAATTCACGAAAGTGAAGGGGATCATGTATGCAAATGATAGAAAGTAAAGATCTGAGCTTCATTGGTTACACTTTTAGGGACATTTTGACACCTTGAAATGCCGAAGAACAATTGCACGAGTTCCAAACTGCGTCAAGAAGTTTGCGCAAATGTAAATCACGGGAAATATCAAAATTTATTGCCACACGAAATGAGGGAAATTAGACCGGTCAAAACGAGATGGCTTACAAAATCAAGGTTCTTCTTGGTAAACTAAATTTTATATAATCAATACATTCTTACAAAGAATAATTAATCAAGGCTACTTAAAGGTACTTTCGCACTGTTGTCAAAGTAAGGTCATTATTTCAGTTACTAATAGTAACGCGGTGGCAATTTAATCTCCCGACTCTGAAGAATTGAAGAATACCTTGAAAGTTTAACGCCTTATTTATTTTTAGCGACGTCGGAGTGGATACACACAAAAACCTGCAGAGATGATGATCACCATATATTTTGTCAATACGAAGATATTTGAATTAATGGAAACAAGGTTATTGGCTTGCTCAGGCTAAAATGAAGAACGAGTTTTCGAAGATTCTCGTCGAATGAACGTTAAACAACAATCCAAACTGTTATTGTCTATTGTCTATTCTTCATTAGCTACAATACAACTTTTTCCAATGCAATAGATTTCATCAAGTTTCTTCATTTCTTCGTGCCATTTTACAAATTAATGTGAGATCACACAAGGCTATCTTCTTCAGATTTAATTAGTCGGTAATTTCCTTTTCGAAGTAGTTCAGTTTCCCTTTTAATTCCATCTCAGACTGAATTATTAACATTTTTATGTTGTTGTGTAGTCTCGCCACCAAGGCTATCATGTCCACTTTCTTTACAAAAACATCTCTTGTGGATTCAACAATCTCTTTGTTTATCTCCAGGAAGAAAATTTTCATAAAATACTGCAATTCTGTACGACTTATTTGCAATTACAATGACATAACTGGGCGTGCCGTCATTCCATTCCTACTCACGTCTTTTCATAAAAATGAGACAACACATTGTCTTCTCTGCAGTTTGGACGACGTCCGGAGATTAGCATCTCTTTTTGTTTAATCGCGTTGTAATTAGTCGTTACAACATAATCTAATTGCCAACTTATCTTGATTTATCTAATGTTATCAAGTTTCTCTCAACACTGTTTTTAATTACAAGCTCATTATTTATGCAATTACTACATGGATTGCCACAGAGATAATTTTTACATGAAAATTACTTTCGACAAAAAAAATCTTATAATCTAGCAAAATTTTTAAATTCGGTATTAACCTGAAAAACTGAAACTGATAAAAATCGGAGAATCTAAACATTTGAAGACAGTAGAATTTCAAAATTTTAAACACACACTTGTGGTCACTTCTAGAACCGTATTTAATTTTAAAGAGTAATTTTAAAATTCGCATACGTTAGAGTTGACCAAGCTCTAGGATCTGACGCAAAATGTTGTTTTTATAAGTGATATTATTGGCGTCGCGCCGCATTATAAATGTAAATTTAAACGATTTTCGAGAGTTTGTGAAATTAATCGCCATTTTTTTAAATAAATGGGTTAAAAATATCGAAATTTTACCTTTAATGGAAATTGGGCAAACGGTGATAAAAACAAATTTTTGCGGCAGATTCTGAAGTTTGATCAAATAAAAGAAGCAAATTAAAGACGATTTTAGGGCAGCAGTGTTGCCGAACCGTGTATAGAGGAATAAGTAACAATCTTACGTTTTCAAAATAAAAAAAAACTTGAAATTTAATGTACAAAAAAACCCGAAACAAACAAGTTTGATGTAAAAATGGCTTTTATTGTGTTTTCTAATAAAAGGTGTTGTACAATTATGTTGTAAAGAAAGTGATTACACAATTAACCAAGAATGGTAAAAGAGTGAATGCCTAGTAAAATTTTAAAGTCACTTAAATGTAACTTGTATCATTGAGACCTTTCCTAGAAAACTCTGATCAGTTACTTTATTAGTCTCTCGACTAATTCCACTATTTCTTCTGCCTTCTGTTTTAAGTTATAAATCACATAACTGGTTAATGAGATGTCAATTAAAATATAAGAAAGAAGGAGCATAAAAACAATACATCGTAAAGTAAACGAGCTTAAATAAATAGAGAGTTTATGATCGTCCTCAAAATGTGAATAAATTACGTTAACAACATTACATTATTAAGTATTAACCAATATGTCATCTCGAGAAAGAAAACTGTGTAATATACTTTTACATAATGGCACGTTATGATAAAGTAAGGCAAGCACAAAACAAATAAATATTTTTAATAAGGAAGTTAAACAACGAATTGATAATCGCAAAGAAGGAAATACTACTGAAACCATAAATTAAAATTATAAAATAGACAAAATCCTCAATATTCTGAAAAGATCAAGTACACTTCACCTTGTATGCTTCATTGAAATTTTTTCTTCGTTTCATTACCAATCCTATTCAACATCCGTAAAAAATATTGACCATCTGGAAGTGGCTTCTGCACAGAGAATTTACCATTGCTAATCAGTTTTACGAGGCTCTAAAGATAATTGAACTGTCCTACTAGTTTTATTTTGCAGGAAGTGTAAACAAATATGTATATTTATAAACCAGTAAACTAAATCAACATTCACTAAAGCAGTAGTCAAACTGCCAAAAACACAAAAATTGCAAAATCCTCTAATTTGAATGTCATATTTCAACAAAACTGGTTCTTTATAAAATGGACTGGGCGGACTTAATTCGCAAAATTGTTCAAGTAAAAAACTAATTTAAGAATAATATTAATTAGCAATAATTGCGGACTATAAATAATTTATTTTTATAATATTTTAGTAGTTTATCTATGTTCTATATTTAATTGTAGATTATTCACTTTCTATCTGTGTCAATATTTATTTTGCATTTTCACATTTATGGGCAGTTTTTACCGAAAGCACTAACGACATAACTTGTTTAATTAATAAAATTAATTGCTGTAAAAACTAAGTTCAGCATTCTCATAAGTCAGGTTCTAAAAAAAATTATTTTATTCCAAGCATGTCTTGACTGTTTGGAGTTTCAAATTCTTAATAGCTTGTAGGTACGACCCAATTATTTTTTAATTCGTCTTTACAATGGGCACCTTTCCCAAAGTTTACAGACTTCTTATTCTAAAAATTTCTCTTTCTAAACAAAAACTGAAATGATAAACGAGAGAAAAAACGCCGATACCAACAGTTCAAACGGAGATTTGAAAACCTGAGGTTTTATTACTTCTTTCTGGAATTCTAAAAATCTTCAGACTCTTAAGACTCTCTCAAAGTAAAAATTCCTAAATCTAGGTATGTAAACTAAATGAGTTAAAAATACAAAAGCAAAAGCGAGAAATTTCTGCCTATTGCAACACAGAGATTCAAGTGGGAAATCAAAAATCTAAAATAATATTATATAAATACGTAATAATAGATTTTAATACAAGAATATAAATAATCTAAAAACCTGTTAGGATATTATTTTTCTTAGTTTGAATAACTCAACCAAAGGTGTAAATAACCATCAGGCTAATGACAAATTGATAATTTTAGCTTTATAACTTTCCACATAATTATAATTTAATCAACTTTCAACTTTGTAACACTCATGGCGAACATTACACTGATATTGCATTGCAGCTATCCTGAAACGTTCGTTTTTCCATTTATAAAAGCCCATTTTTATTCAAGTAAACCACTGTGATTTGGAAACAATATCCCCATCAATTTCCGCCGTTGTAAACGTGTCTTCATGCATAATAAACTTCCTTATGTTTGTACAGCAGTAAGTAAAGACGCTTACCATTAAAATTCTTCTATACCGTTCCAAAATTAACGTGACTAGAATTAAAAACGTAATGACTCAACAAAGACTTCTTTATATACTGCGGTATAAGTTCCCCGATTTTCCACCAAAATCTGATGAGGAAGTCATGTGCTTAAAAAACCCGTTACTGCTTTCTTAATTACAGCAATAATTAGGAAAATGTGATTTTCAGTGTTCGATTACTCAGCCGTGACTTTAATAATTTATCAATTTCACTTTCTGTAGATTCATCGAACAACGTGGCTTACTTAAAATTATCATTTTTGACATTTGGATTTGGTTGCAAATTCGACATGAAATATCAAGGTTGCTGCTCTAACTAATTGCAACATTTTGTAAATCCAAATCAGGAAACTGTGAGGCTCATCTGAACTTTATTTAGACCGTAATCCGACATTGAAAGGTTCAATCAGTCGGCACTTTCTAAGCGATTATCAACTAATAAGTCTCAAAATCAGGAGTTCGATATGCATTTTAGTTTACACTTTCTCCAGTAAAAACGCTTTATTTTCAGTAACAATATTTGTCACATGCAATGATAAAAAGAGAAACCTCGAAATTGATTAGAAATTATTTGAACATTTTATTAGAAAGAAGCGCTCGTGTGCTCTACCATCATTGAAATCTCCAAAATTCTCCGTTGAAATCTCCACGAACTTGTGAGATAGGTCCGGTTTCTTGCAGAAAGATGTCCAGGGACGTGTTTTGGACGTTTCAGGTTAAAGAGAGCGCTTATAAAAGGCAGTTTAACAGTAGCTTGCTGGTTACTCGGGGTCTCAACAGCGAAAGTTGCCCTGGCGGAGTTGTGTGTGGTGTTTGTTGGGCATGTGGCGTAGTGTGTAAGTGAGATTCTGGCTCTGTATAGTGACATAGTGTGCTTAGTGCAGCTCGGAGCGGCAAATCCTGCCGCCCTTAATTCAAAAATATCTCTCCCCCTATAAAGATCCCTACACTGAAAATGGCAAGGATCACATTACTGGTGTAAGTCATATTTATTCTAAATTACAAATCTAAGAAAGTCGTGGCGTAACAATATGCTCAAACACGTAACGAAAATTGTGTTGTCCACGTTGTCATTTCAATATACAATTAAGAACATTCTAAGTGAAATTTTTGAATGTTCACGCGTACAGTATTGCACGAAACTGTGCTAGTTTAATTACCATCTGGTGTCGGTAAGTCTTTTACAACGAGAAAGGATACGATTAAAAAAATATTAAAATCAATCGCTAATCTGGGTTAAGTGTTTTTTATTGTGTCGTTGCAACATTTTCGTTTCTAATTCTGTTTAAATTACATAAAAATCTGTAAAATAAGATCCGCAATTTTAAATTTGATGAGATCGAATTTTTGCAATGGTTTACATAATAAAAAATTAATCAAGCCGGTATTGATTTCTTTGTTGGGCAATAGATATTAGCCAATTATTGTAGCCGTCAGAAGAATAATAAAATATGTTATTAAGCGATCGGTTAAGATGAGATCAAAGAAGCAGAGAAAATTGACAACACAGTTTTGTAAACAAGTTTCGAACATACAAAAACTTGATTGTGTCGTCTGGAATCCGTTTTCCCGGGCGAAAATTACGCTTATTCGCGTGCAAAAATTAAGATTTTTCCGTTTGATCAAATAGCTTTTCTTCTAGCCAAAATGGTTACCGGTGAAGACAGAAATAAATCAGAAAAAAATCAGCATAAACACAAATCTTTATGTCTTATAACACAGTCTTAGCAGCCTTTGGAATTTTAAATGAGTTGGTAGTTCTGTCGTCTTTGGTGTTTGACATTTGAGCTGTCACGACGATCATGTCAACAATGACATTTCATGGCAATTAATGTTTAACCTCAACCTATCTAAGAGAGGCTTCGCTATAATTCGCAGTGTTGCCAACAGATTTCAAGCTACAAAGCCCCATTTGATAGGAATTACAAACAAGAAATTGAAAAATATGCTAAAAAAAAGTTTGATTTGATTGGTAGCCTTATCAAATATGGAATCTAACTGTTGAACTCAAAGTTACAGTTGTAACAGTATTAAAATAGCTTAAATATTTTGCATAACTTTGCAACCAACACTTTATAAAATCAAGTTTTTTCTATTCTCTCGATCCGGAACTCGGCGTTTTCACTCTTTGGCAAGTCAAACTCAACATTTGAATATGTAAAGACACAAACAATGATGTTTACACATACACGTAAAATACCGGTAATAAATTAAACGAATCAAGTTTTTTGCATTTAACATTTATATAACATAATGTTCACAGCATCGTCATTAAAATTTATGATCCTTTTGCCCCGTTAGATGTGTGCAGTTGAACTTTAGTAACTCAAGGTTTTTACTTTTACCGCTTGAGCAGCATTAATAAGTACTTTGGTCTTAGACATCTTTCAGCAGGGAAAGTGGTCGAATGCGGTTATCTTTTTGTACTTTGCAACCACATTATTACATTGTAATATTGACTCTTTTGCAACTGAAAAATCTGCAATCGTAACACGAGCCGTGAGAAAAAGCTCGAAATTAGGTCAATTGAAAAATTTGCAGGTATCCGAAAAATGTTGCAGGATTTAAATATTTGCAGGAAAAAGTGTACTCTACTTACACACTTCGAGAGAAATTAAACACAATAAGGATCATCTCAAGAGAGTAAATTAATAGTGCGTTTCTTGCATTGGCGCTACAAATCATGAATAGACCTAATTAAACAGTGCAGGGTTAAATACTTAGAAAATGAAGACTTATTATTACTGCATTCTCACGGAAAGGAATTGTTGCCAACAATCAGACTAGAAAAATTCTTATTCAATTCAAAAATGACAAAACTGTCTCGACAATTTGGGGGCTGCAACTTTCTTCTTTTGCCGGAAGGTCGTCACCTGACCTTGATCAACAAATTTCTCCATCTTTCACTCTCTTCTGCCCAACCCAATGGGGATTGTATGTCAATGGCACCGACGCCACTGCCCATTGACAATGAAAGTGATTGGATTTTAATTCCTTATTTTGATCTTAGTCAAGTTTTTTCCTGAAAATTTATCTAACTTTCTTCCATGACATTAACGAATGTAACGACAAAACCAATTGAACGTCATCTTAATTTATTTATTAATATAATTAGAAAGTTATCGCGTAATGCACATGGATAAAATCACATTTAATCATACTTCTTGTTATGCAACGATGGGACTTCTTTGTATTTACCGAGTACAAGATTTTAGATTTAACAATTTGAATTTATGGTACAAGTAACCTGCGTTAATGTCAGGGAGATGAAATAAATTCTATTTAAGTAACGACGACTTATGGAGACAATTTATGACTAGTTTAATAATTCATCACGCAGAAAACTGAGATGAAGAGGAAAGTAAATTCGGAATTGATATCAAGTGAGAGTTTGGTACGGTAAATTACGTGATTTATACATTTTGTTGGCTTGTAAAATGAAAAGTCCGCCCAGGGGAGGTTTATCATAAATTTTAAATTAAGTAGAAAGTATTTTAGTAAAGCATGTTATTGAAATCAGCCTAGAAATTTTCGAATTTCCAAAATTCCAAGTTTTCTAACCTTTTACCAACAAATACCTGTGTAAATACAATCGGTGATAGTAGTAAACATTGACCTCTATTTGCACGACTATTTTTAATAGTATCAAATTATCCACACTTTTTGTCAACCTACAATATATCGATTATAATTTATTAAACTACAGCCATTTCTGTACATTCCTTCCGAGTTTGAAGGTCTTCGTTCAGATTAAGAAGGATAAAGAAAACATTTTTATCCAATTACAAGTCTTCAAATTCTTAGCTGACATTTTAAAATCGTTATTTAACCACAGACTAGTTAAATGCCATTCTTCTTGTTAATTAACATTCTTTATTTAGCCAGGGTTTGGTAACACGTCTTCTTCAATGTATTCACGAAAACATTGCTATTCCATGACAGACTTTCTTATGTATATCAAATCAGACATCTTAAGACAGAACTGTTTGCAAAAACAAAACGGTCAGATGAATATAAATCAGTTGTTTTGTCCATAATTAGTAGTAGACAAAGAATTGAAATTTTATAGGCACAAAACACATTTTATATTTATTTAACAATTCTTTCAACATTTCTGTTTAACAATGCTCTTAACATATTTTCTGATGCAAACAAGTTCTCGTAATATCCAGAAATTCTTTCAAAGTAGCACTTCTTTAATTAACAAAATTCCTACATTTACTTAGCAAATATTTACAACACTGTGTCCAAAAACTTGTTGAATATCGCCAATTATACAGTTTTCGGGACTAATTTATGGACATAACACAATAATTTCTCTCTTCAATGACTCATCATTCAAATATTCTAACATTTCAGAAATTGAGTATCCATTTCAAAATAGATAAGTTTCTCCGTACATTTTCTATGTAGTTACATTTAAAACTAATCAAATAATGATGTTATTGGTATCTATTGCCCATTATTTTGTTAATTACATTCTTCATTCAAATTACCATTTAAATGTGTCGTGTGTTTTTAATTAAGTATAATAAACGGTAATGTAAGTTAATTTCGAGCTTACGCACCGTGGAATTCTTTTGTGAGAACTGTGCAAGTTGAAGAATAAGAGCGTGAAAAAATTACGTAATAATATTAGATAAACATTTCAATAAGTACTAAATCTCTGTTTATGAAACGAAGTCTTTATTACAATAAATTTGCAAAACATTAATTAACTACAGAATGATCAATTGAATTGTTAATTGAGTTAGCTGTTACTCTGTAAACGTATGTCTGGATGTCTGTCATTCCCCGATATCTATCAATTATTTGACGTTTTATTGTCAAGTTCAGACACACGTTCGTTTGCTCACTCTTCATTCAATGAAAATAATAAAATTAATTAAAATAACGCATTTTCTCCTTTTTTGCAGACTTTTCGGCCTATCCGTGGCAACCCACGCCTTCCCCCGTCCAGCAGAAGACATAATCACACAACCTAAACCTGGCGAAGAATACGTCTTCGTCCAATCATCAGGTTCCGGTGCCCGACCTATCGCAAGAAAAGACAAGCACACCAGTGAAGAACGTCCTTTCGAAACAGCTCACAAACTGCCCCCATCGCTAACCTACGCTTTAAACCATGACGAACCTGAAGAAAAAATTCCTGCTAAAACTAAACATCATAAAAGAGAAGCCAATCCGGCTGACGCTCCTGCACCTGCTCCAGCAGGAGCTATTAAACTCGACGTTCAAAAACTCTTAGAGAAGTATAAAACGGAGCTGAAAACTAGTACAACTCAAGCTCCAAAAAGAACGACGAAAGCGAGACGTGGTGGGAATAAAAGAACGAAGAAAGAAGCCAAGCAGGAGTTTGTTGAAGTGACCAGTACTAGACCTGTTCTTACCACGGGAGCGGCGGTTCCGAAGCAAATTGATGATGACATCCCTCTTGTTGCAAGTGGAAGTGAGAAACAAAGATCGAGGATTCAGATAAAAAAAGCCCCCAATGGGCAAGAGTATGAGTATGAATACGTTTATTACTACTACGATGAAGATGAAGATGATAAGAAGGTTTCCAACGCCCATGATGGGCCAGCACGTGGCTCAACATCTACTAAAACACGTGGTAATGTTGAAAGAACCAGTGCAGCACCTGAAGCTAACGAGGTCGTTCCTTCATCGCGAGGTAAAACAAGAGGACGTCAACTTGGAGAAGAAGAAGTTGGCGAGGAACGATTGCCGGCTAATACTAGATTCCCACCAAGAAGTAGAAATCTCAACACTACACCTTTGCCGGAAGAGGAAGCAAAGGCCACACGAGGTCGAGGAAGAGGAAGGCCAACTACTGAGGCTGCACCTAGTGCTGCGACTGAAGCCGATAATATTTCCGACGAAACTCAGGTTAAAGATTTACCTCGAAACAAAAAAAATAGAAAGTAAATCAATAATTTTTCTCATTTCTAGGGCACCAGAGGACGCACACGAACCAACGTTAGAAGACCGTCCCTCGATTTAGTAGACAATGCTTCTTTTAATACCCACCCAAGCTCTGAACCATCTGGAAGCAGTCCGTCTTTCCCTACAGATCTTCCAGCTGGACCGGTACGTTTCTTAGGAGCAACGCCCAATGAAAGCGTCGATCCGCCTGTAATTACTAGTTTCAATTTACTCTCTCTACTCTATCATTCTTATTAACACTTCTTAAGATTTTCCATTAAATGCCTAATTTGTAGGAACCCATCAGCGATAAAGCCGCAGAGCCCAAAAAAGAAGAAACGGTTACTGAAACTTCTGACGATACTGGAACTACAGTAATGTCAGCCATGGACAAAGTAGCCCTCGATCTCTACGCAATTCTTCAAGGAACTCAAAAACTATCCGGAGAAGATGGAGACTTGGGCAGTGAAGAAAACAGTACTGATACTGAAGATGAAGCGACAACATTGGAACCAACAACTGAGCAGATCATTGAAACGACGACTCCAACTACGACTACGACTACTACGACAACAACAACACCAGCACCTACTACAACTACGACAACAGAAGCGGCTATTGGACGAGGACGATTTAAGGGTCGCGGAAGAAAAACAACGCATGCTTCAGCTCCGACCACTGAAGCTACACACACTGAAACCAAGCCAAAGAGCAAATTTAGTCGACCAAGTTTCGGAGGACGACACAGACCAGGAGCAAGAACAACAACAGAGCCAGCAACTGAGCCGGAAGCAGCCAAAGAAGAATCAAAACCAGTCAGTCACTCAAGGGTAAAATTTTATCTTTTAAAAATCAACAAAATGTTATAAAAGTATTTTCAGCCAACTCTAAGTCGTGGTAGATTTGGAGCGACAAGATCAAGAACTCGTACAACTGCAGCACCGTCTGAAGCTCATGAAGAAGGTGGTAGCAGTACTTCAGCTCCTGCGGCAAGACCCTCCTTGACTAGACCACGTTCTAACTTTAATCTCCGAACTCGAGGTCGCAGCACAACAGCAGCTCCTGAAGGCGAAGGAGCCCAAAATGAAGACAGTGCCAGTTCTGAAACTAGCAGTACCACAGCCAGAACCAGAAGAATTCAAGCTGGTTCTGGAGTCAGACCCGCTTTAAGACCAGGACCTCGTATCAACTTGACTAGAGGCCGACCTGGACAAAGCACCACCACAACCACTGAAGAACCTGCGGAAGACCATGTAACCGGTGATGAAGAACCCAAAAGTGAAACCCCCGAAAACTCTGAAGAAAAAGTAAGTTTTAGTGCTTCAGTTGTGTGTGTATTAAAAAACGTTCTTTAGGAGCCTGAGTCGTCACCTGCTCCTGTAGACAACAGTCCTCTTAGTCGGTTAAGAAACAAACACAGAATTAATGTCCAAGCGAAACCTAAAGCTGCAGCCAGCAGTCCCGTTCAAGTAAGACGTGTTAACCCGCTCATTGCTAGACGAAGACCTGGTCAAACCACTGAAGCTTCCTCAAGCGAAGCTCCACAAGAAGCTGTAAGTACCGAAGCTACTAGTGAAGTGGAAGTAAGTGAAGAAACGGAAGCCCCTCAACCTGCTTCTAGTACAACTGAAGAACCACGAGGATTGAACAAATTACTTGCCGGAAGAAGAAGGTTAGCGGCAAAAGCTGGCGCTCACCATTAAGGCTGAATAATTGAAAACCAGCACCATCAAATTTTACAAGAATTTTGGTTTTCAGTTATAATAGAATAATTATGATTAGAATATCCTATCGTCATTGTTTGAATAATTTTTATATTTAAATAATATTATTTATTTTCTGGAAACATTGTTGCAAATTTCTTGGTCGGCATTTTAAAAATGCGACTGTTTTATACATGCAAACGTTATTCGCTTGGTTAGGTTCATATTAATTACTTGAGCTTAAGATTGTTGTAGAATAAATGATAATTAAGAGATTTCATAGCGGCCCCCAAGTGCCAAAATTATGTACACGCTAGGTAATTCCGAGTGCATAAATGTCGCACTCATACTGTTGGAAACTGTATCATGACGATAAATTGAATTGCCTATTCGTATTTTATTAGAAAGACGTAAATAAAGTGTAAATAATTTAAAGAACAATATTTTATTTACTCATTCCCAATTAGTAATCTTTCCTAAAAAAGATTTTCTCTCCTCCAAAACGTCACTTAAGCGTTTTGCAGTTTCACATTCGCAAATAATTTTAACTGTATTTTGCGTTCTTATTCTTGATACATAAAGTACGATTAATAAAAACACATTATTACACTTAAAAAAAAAAACAAAAAATCGTTTTATAAAACAATAATTTAATTGTTGGTATTTATAAACAATTTACAGTATAAAAGTAGTTACACTATATACATTTTCTTCATTTTATGACTGGAAACACGGAATGTGGAATGTTCACAACATCTCACCTATTGCAAGTACACACAACCATCACGTTAAAATAAATTAGAATAAATAAAATAATCAAATAATAACTACGCAATCTACTCCAAGTCCAAACTGTTTACACCCAGTAAGTCTCAACTTCCGAAAAGTTGTTAAATTAGAACGAGATTATCTAATCTAATAACGCGTAATAATTTTAGTTAAAAAACAAAAACTTTCATTGATTCTGGTTGCAAACAGTTTGCTGGAGCTGTCGCTCTAAATTGACATGAGCAGATCACACTTGAACTCCTGAATTTGAGAATTTCCCTAAATTGCACGCACTTTTCTTTGAATTAAATTAACAGAACTCAACCTGTCATCATATTCTTGAGCTTTAATGTACATAAAAACTCCAGCTATCACAGTTATGGTTCCCACAGCACTCAGTAACGTAACTTGATTACCAAACATTATTACCGATAGCCATATCAAAAAAGCCCTCTTAGCCGTGTTTGCAACGCTAGAAAAAAATCGTATTAAAAGTCAACACAAGTGTTGTTTTACCTATGCGTAACTGGACTTATGTAATCCATTAAGACGTATGCTGTGATGCTTTGAAAGTGAAAAAAAATTCCATTCAACATGAAATAAAAAATTATGTTCAAATCAAAAGATTTGCTAGGATTTAAATCCACTAGGAACAAAGTTGCTGGAACTTGGATAACTACGCTTGCAATGCTGGTGTAAAATTGCAGTTCTGCTGGTCTAAAATCATTCATAAAACATGGAAAAATAGTTACAGGGATTTACGTGTATTTAAATTTGTCTCCAGATATCAACATTTTTGAGTAGACATTCTGGATACACTCTGTTAAGTTTGTTGCCATTGCAGCTAGGAATCCTCTAATTTCAAAACTAATTTCATTAATTGAACACAATGCTAAACCTGACATCACAGGTAATAGACTCAAGTTTACATAAAGTCCTGTTTGTTCACCTGAAAATTAATGTTTTACAAAAAGACGACAGTTGAATTCAAATTTACCTAACAAGAACCTAGAAATGAGCACAGTGAATAAAGGTGCTGAACTTTTGATGGTCTCTGTAAAACTCACAGCTACATAATTCAGAGCAACTAAACCCAAAACTACCGTTAAAAATCTGGAAAAAATCATTAGTACTACTAGATCCACTTCTCCACTGAGTGTTAACCTTGTGCATCCTACTAAAACCATGTGCCTATAAAATCCAGGTGGTTTACTTAACCTTTGAGAAGGTTTATACATCCCACAAGGAAAATACAACTGTATAAATCCACAAGTGGCAGTCATCATCATCTGACAAGCACCTATTTCTTGAAATTAATATCAAAGTAGTGATTACAATAAACTTTACCTAGCATAGTTGGGTTTCCATTGAGGTAAGTCAGAATGTACTTATTCAAAAATAAAGTACACCCACTAAAAAAGTACCACAACAGAAGGAAGATAATGGCTCGAACATTTGCCAATCCAGTCCTGTGACTATCAACATCATTCACTTTCTCCTTTTTACTCGTGACACTGTTTTCTTGTTTAACATCGTTGGAATTTAAGCTGACTAGGTCTTCGTCCATTTTTTGGGACATTAACAATAAAAAACAACTGGATAACAAGCAGCGATGCTCATTACTGGTGAAGTCAGACTGATTTGCGAAAACGTGGATTAGTGTGAACGTAGATTAAGGATTTAACTATAAAAATTTATTATTTTACACGTCAGAAGGTGAGAGACTGGTAAAGTACACATAACCTCAAACAATAACAAGTAGGTAGGAAATTTGACGTAAATGAAAAAGGTGGATGAAATGTCAGTGAGCCTCAAACAGTTTGGCCCGAGGGTACTAAAAAGTTTTGGGGTTCCAAGAAAATAAGAAAAGTCTGTTTATTACCACTTAATAAATACAAATAAATTAAAGGTTAGGCAAATTTATTCAAATTAATTAATTTTTACCAGTTTACTCTCCTAGAAACTAACATTTTCGACATTTATAACTTTACTTTTTGCTGGTTTTATCTTAAATTTTAAATAAAACAAACAAAAATACCAAAAAACGTTTTAATCCATTTAATACAGTTCCAATAAACATATTTAAAACGATTACCGAAGATAATCTGAAAAAACTTATAATCGAATTAAAGGTTCATTTCACTAAAACTAGCTTATTAATTTTGGGTTAACATAATCTGAAACTTCCAAAACCGGTTTTTGAAACACACGCAAGTAATCTGCCACAGCTTTTTGGAAAAAAAGCGACTTGGCCCAGCGACTTTAGCATTTGCAACCCCTTGACTCGTGTAAACGCGGCTTTACGTTAGTTTACATAACCCTAAATTTCCGTAACGTCATAACCTAAAATATTTTACGATTTTTCTTCGTAATCCGTGAAAAAACAAAGATATAAAATTGAAAATTTGATTTAAAGTGCTTTAAACTAAGTAAAAACTAAATACGCGAAGCTCTGCTCGTTCCACTCCTAAAACTTGGTGTAAACAATTGTCACTTCGATTTTTTCTGGTGATTGTGACAATTCGACTCAATTAAATGATGTGGGTCAACAAAAGTCAAAGGCAAATCTTACAAGAAGTTGAAACCCAGTTGAAGTGGTATTGATTATTTCTTAGAAGCGTGACAGGGAGTGTTATGACAGGGAAACAGGTGCGCGGTCATCAACCCTCACCGCTATAAACATTGATCTGTATGAAAACTACATAAGAGGCTGAAAAAATGGCCTCTGTAAGTCAATCTGTCTTAATAACCAACATGTGACATCCGCCCATTCGCCTAAATTATCAAAATGCAGAAAAAAGAAGAAAGCTTTGAACAGAAGAGGTTGGAGCTCGAGGCATGGCTTCAAAGAATGGAATCTCGTTTGGCATCCATGGCAGCTGTGGGGCACACGGCTGATGTCCTCGACGTCCAACTCAGGGAACAGAAGGGACTGCATGCTGAACTACATCAATTTAAAGCACAAATTGAATCTTTTCAACAACTCACTCAAAGACTGATCACTGCACACCAACATGAGGACACTAGTCGCTACAAAAAGGTGCGTTCATTAGCAGATCAATTTTCTTTTATTGGGTTGATTTTTAGGCTGCAGAGTACATAAACCAACACTATTACCGCCTGGATGCATGCGTCATCAACAGAGGCAAACTCCTACACTCAGCCTTAAGCTCCCTCCAGAACCTGGACCGCTCTCTTGACAAATTCTTGGCATGGCTCAGCGAAGCCGAATCCGTCGTGGAAACCCTAGAAGGAGACGTAGAATCTCGTCGGGCCGCACACCAACTGAAAGAATTACAAGCCGACATTGAAAGACAAGCACCCACTCATGCGGCTCTTAGATCCTCAAATTTAGCTCTTCTCGGTTCGATGGCTCCTGAAGACGCTCTGATGTTACAACTAAAAGGAGACGAAATGGAAAGGCGATGGCAGGCCTTAAAAACGAGGACTTCGGATCTTAGAAACCGTTTAGAACACAACGCTGATTACTGGAGCGCGCTTTTATTGTCTTTACGCGAGTTAACAGAGTGGGTCATTAGAAAAGATACAGAATTGGGGTTGGCAGCTCGCCAAGACGACCACCGCGCTTTCCGCCAGCAGTTGGAAGACAAGAGACCTCTAGTTGAAGCAAGTTTGAGAAGCGCAAGACAATTCGTTGCAGGGGACCCTTCTGGAGAACTAGCACGTAATTTGAGGAGAGAGCTTGTGAAACTCTCTGATAAATGGAACGCATTGATTGATAAGTCCGATCAATTAGCCGCTAGATTTGAGCAGAACACTATTGTAAGTATCCTGGTGATCAAAGTTAAGTGTTAATTTTTTTATTAAAGAAACTGAAGCAATTAACACTCAACCTTGAAGAAGCGTCAGCGGCGGTCTCCCGCTTAGAAAGAGCCACGTTAAGCTGGAGTGGACCTAGAAGTGCCGCCGAAGCTAGAGAACTGTTAGCAAGTTTACGCAACTTAGAAACACAGTTGCCGCAGTTACAAAGATCTCTGGAAGAAGGGCGCATTCAAGCAGCGTCGTTAGGGAACGCATTACCTAATAATTTAGCGACACAACTAGAAGACTGCAGCGCGAGATGTAGGGCGCTACAGGCGGCTATAAGGGAAAGAAGAGAGCAACTGACTAGTACAACACAAGGTGAGTATTATTAACACAACCACAACAAACAGAATGAGGAAATTTAAATATGGAAATCTTTACGACAGACATCCCACATAGATGCAAATTAAAAATGTTGTTGACCTTACGTGAATGTTTAGATAGATTTGAAAAAAATGGCTTTAGATGGAAACTTTCACATTGTCATGTGATCAAATTATTTTGTGCGAGAAGAGTGTGAATTAGTGACATTGCCTACTCTTTTAACGAGCGAGTGCGCACGTATTCAATACAGTAACTTCAAGTTGAGGTAATTTACAGGTGTTAAATCAGACTGCAGTTTACATAATTTGACTGCAACGAAGACACGTACAATCAAACTGCGACGTGGGTGTAGTTATCGTGAAGATGTTCAAAAGGAGGTACTTTAGGCGTAGGTATTTCAACATTTCCTGTTATATCGTATTTAAAAAAAAAAACAAGAATTTTATTGGAAAGGATGCTTCAACTTTTAAATTTCGCGCCACAGGTTATTAAAATTTTCAGCAACATATTTGCTTCAGAATTTCATTTTGTAACCGCACTTAAACGCCAGGGAAATATTTCTGCAAATTATAATGTCTGATTCAAGTGATAAACATTTCTCGATTATTTATTTTGCAATTACATATTATTTTGCAATACGTAATATTTTATGTAGAAATATGAACTTAAAATTGCCATGCGATAACAAAGAACTAAATTATTATATTAGAGTTGCTAGAATGCAAGTTGCCTTTATTGGCAGGAAACGGAACAGAAAATATCGTAATTTTTGTTTTGATGGAACTACCGATAACTGCATAAAATTTCCACAAAAAGATGTGCAGATGTGCGTTTTTACAATAGAAATGGACAATCTGATATAACAGCTTACTATCGCTTTTTTAGGGGAAATTTCGCCCGGCCCATCGAGCGTACAACCTCCATGGGAGCGTTCAACCACCCCAAACAAAGTCCCATATTATATAAACCACAGCACCGAAACGACGCATTGGGATCATCCCCAAATGTTAGAGCTAGCATCCTCTCTCCTTCAACTAAACGAAGTACGATTCTCTGCTTATCGAACGGCGTTAAAATTACGAACGATTCAAAAAAAAATATGCTTAGATTTGGTTGGAATTACTTCAGCTTCTGAAGCTTTTGATTTACACGGATTGAGGGGGCAAAACGATAAGTTGTTGGATGTTGCCGACATGGTTTTAGTGTTAAGAGCAATTTTTGGAACTGCTGCTGTACAACAACCTGCTTTAATCGATGTTCCATTGTGTGTTGATTTAGCGTTAAATTGGTTGTTGAATGTTTACGATAGTCAACGGACAGGACAGCTAAGAGTTCTTAGTTTTAAGGTACAAACTTACGTTTTCTTGAAAAGTGCTTGCTAATTGAAGTGTTGTAGGTTGGACTAACTCTTCTAAGTAAAGGTCACTTAGAAGACAAGTATCGTTATTTGTTCCGCTTGATAGCAGATCCTCAACAGAAGGCTGATCAGAGAAAACTCGGCCTTCTTCTGCATGATGTTTTGCAAGTTCCTCGACAACTGGGAGAAGTTGCTGCTTTTGGTGGATCAAACATAGAGCCCAGTGTTCGTAGTTGTTTAGGAGAAAGAGAAGAATTAGAAGCTACACACTTTCTAGCTTGGTTGAAACAAGAACCACAATCGTTGGTTTGGTTGCCTGTACTTCACAGATTAGCCGCTGCTGAAACTGCCAAGCATCAAGCTAAATGTAACAGTTGCAAACAATACCCAATTGTAGGTCTCCGCTACCGATGCTTGAAATGCTTCAATTTCGATATGTGCCAGTCGTGTTTTTTTGCCGGACGGCTAACCAAAGGGCACAAATTGTCCCATCCAATGCACGAGTATTGTGCTACTACCACTTCCGTCGAAGATATGAGGGACTTCACAAAAGCTTTAAAGAATAAATTTAAAAGCAAGAGATACTTTATGAAGCACCCCAGAATGGGGTATTTACCCGTGAGATCAGTATTGGAAGGAGACGAATTGGAAAGTCCAGTGGCGTCACCTCAACACAACGACATGCACTCGCGACTGGAAATCTACGCGAGTCGTTTGGCGGAAGTTGAATTACGAGCAGCATCTCCAGAGGATGAACACCGTCTAATCGCTGATTACTGTCAAACTATGGAAGGAGGTCCAGCGAGTCCTGGTCAACTCATGTTGGTAATTGACGAAGAACAAAGAGCGGAGCTTCAAGAAATGATCCGTGAACTAGAAGTGGAGAATGCGGCTCTACGTCAAGAATACGAACAACTACAAAGAGGAGCAACACCTCATCCACCACAACCTCAGCACGACGTTTTAGCAGAAGCGCGATTGCTGCGACAACACAAAGGGCGCTTGGAAGCCAGAATGCAAATCCTGGAGGATCACAACAGGCAGTTGGAGGCACAATTGCAAAGACTGAGACAACTGCTTGATGAACCTCCTACTTCGACGTTACAAACTAGAAGTGTCACAGCGTCACAGTTGAATCAAGATACTCCAGGTAGAGTCAATCAACCACCACCACCTGCTGATCATCGCTAACCATATCATTTTATCATATCAATTAGTTGTAATTGCTTGTCTATCATGTTGTTACAGTATAATCATACTAACCATATCATAATACACATCAATGTGTTCGTTATTTCGTGTTTCGGTGGCTAAAAGTAGGAAATATTTTAAGAATTGTTAATTTTTGCTAGATTGCTGGGTCTTCACAAAAATTGATGAGTTATTATGTTTATTTACTTGCTTTCCCTTACTGCCATTGAAGTTAATAAATTATTTAACAAAGAGTTCGGTGTGTCTTTGATTACACTGTGTAACAAAATTTTACAAAAGTCATATTTATTTGATTTTTTTGTTAATATAGTTGGAATTTGGCTTTCTTTTAAAGGATATAAATTTCATTTGTAAGAGTTGTTCTCAAGAAAAATAATAAATTCATTTTTTTCTCGCTTTTGAAAATTAACAATTATATTTATAAAAAAAAAACAATAAAACTACGAAAATAAAATGCGATTTTACGTTAAAAATTCAAAATACAATTTTTGTTCTTTTCCTTTTTGTTAGCAAATGGAAAATAACAGCAACCAAACATTGAAGTTAGTTAAATGATCTTGAATTGTAAATGTTATTGACTTCAAAGACTCTTGGATTCTACTTTAGACTAAAGACTTTTCACTAAAAAAAATTAGCTCTTGACAGCCGATTTGGAGATTTTAATGCCGGAATAGACTTTATATGTTTACCAAAATTTCATCGCGAAAATTTTTTTGAGTTTTACTTATTTAATTGTTATATAACAACCGCCTACGTAGATAACTAGATCCGCAAATTATTTACATTGTCATCTTGTGTCTACTTTTTAATTCGCAGTGAAGAAAACAGCGAAAACAGACATTTTTGAAAATTTTTTTTTCTTTGAATATAACATTTCGACAAAACCAATGATGACTTGTTAAAATGTACATCTGTCTCTAACGATAAACATGAAAAAAATAACATAATTATTTTTGTTGTTGCATTTTTTACTTTTTCAAGGTGTAACATTTAAAGTTTCTAAGTTCTCATTTCATCAGTTCCCGTAATGGCAATTTTATTTAAATCTGACTTTGTCAATAATTTTTTTTCTTGACTAAATTAAGAATTTAAGAAGCTGAAATCTAATAATCCGATAGGAACAATCTCAGAAACTTCACGTATCAAAAGGATTCTAATAAGAATTCATTCATGAATTAATGTATCGATTTTTCAATTAGATTATTATACAATTTTCTGGCAGACGATAATCCGTGAACTTTTCGATTAGTGCCAAAAATAGAAATTCATATTTTCGTGCTTTCAACACGGACAAAATTAAACCTAATCAATAACTCTTATAGTCTTTTAAGTCACTTTCAACGTCAATATCCGAATAAAATTCCTTGACCTTATTATCATATCTATAGAGGTGATAATGCGTTTGAATATAATATCCTGTTAATTCAAGACGGGGATTTACATCATACCGTATTCTTATCAATAATTATTTCGGTTTTGAATAGCGGTGCAGTTTTTTTAGATTATGTAAGAAAATCGTGAATAGTGGGCATCAAATAAGTAGAAATTGAATGTAATAAAAACTTAATAATCCACTAATAACTTACATTTGTACAACAAAACAACAACGAACTGACTCGGCATGTAATAAACACTATGTGCGTCTACGCAAAATCGGCGTTTCTCCAAGACTTGGCAGAACAGACTCCCGGTCCTCTCCACCAATCATTCACATCTTCGTAATGTCTATGTACTCTAGGTGCATGCAACATAGCACAAAGTCTACACCAAAAAAACGTATTGATGAACTCTCCTGTTCCTTTCCATTTGAAATAGGAATTGTACAACGTATTATCCTTATCCAGTCTATCTAAGTATGTAGCTAATTCCGCAGGACTAGCGAATTCATCTACATGAATATAAGAACCTTCTGGAGCACTTCTTTGATAGTCTTCGGGCCGAGCACCCATGACGATAGGCAGGACGTTCTGTCCTAAACCATTCACATAGAATTTTTCGGTAATGTAATCACGACAATTGGAATTTTCGAATGCTAAGTAAAATTTATAGTCTCGATCTAACAGTTCGAAACATTTTTTATCGGAACGGGGACATTTTAGGGGTCCACAACTACCATAGATATCCACTGAGATGTATTTAGAAAGCTCGCGTGCATAGGCTAGTCTCCCATTACGCGCACCACAGTTCGATACGAACCAAGCTACTTTTTTTGTTTTATTGGCGCTATAGTCGCGGTTCTGTACTTTCTGACGGACCTAAAACAAAAACTTTGTTTCACAGAAGTTAGAATTAGTTTCGTTACCTCAGGATCAAAATACGTCCATCTTTCGTACGGAGCGACCAAATCACTGTCTCTTCGATACGTAGCTGTCCAATTAATAACGTCATGGAACTTAATACTTTGAGTGTGATAGGGGCATTCCAAAAAGTACATTATCCATACTTGATTTAAAGGTCTGGGCACTGAGGGATGAATGAAGTGATCTTTGTATAAGATGGCATCCGCATCACTGGCTCTGCTGCGATCGTCGGTCAAACTACAACGATTTACGGGACATCCGTGGAAGCTGCCGGAGCCCGATTTTTGACCCCAGGTGCCCAGACCGTTGTAGGCAAGTATTACTTTTTCCGGGCTGTCAAATCCTGCAACAGCCACAACAATCACGTTAATTGAAATTACGCAACCTATCAAAGAAGCTAGGAAATCAGATTCATAAAAAGGATATAAAAAAGAATGGGAAGGGATGGAATAATGGGAAGAAATCCTGAAAGATGTAGTGACACTGACCTTTGTAATCTTCTGGAACATACATAAGCTGATCGGTTACTCTATCCCCACCATCACTTTGATCGGGGAATAATCTCGGAAGTCCTTTATTAGCTTCTGGAAAAAGCGTGCCCTCTTGAAAGAACCACGCTTTCTCCACTTTTCTCGCAACGTGTTCTGTGACATGCTCTTCGACTACAGGTGCAGGAACTAAAGTTGTTGGAATAAATTCTTCACCGTCTTCTTCCACAGTTGGTGGAAGCCTTGATTTTGTCGATGCCCATGTTAAACGGTGATGTAAAGTCACCAAGAGTGTCACACCTCCAAAAAAGAAGATTACAAGGCATAGCCGGCGAGCAGAGAGTCGCGGAGGCATCTTCATGGACACTCCATCATTATCTAATAAAAAAGATTAAGTTAATGCACGAAATGGGAAACATTGAAAGATTCAGGGGCGTATGTAAAACGATACTGCCAGCGATGTGAGACATATCAACAAGATGCAATGTCAATATTAACCAGAAACTGTACTTTACTTTTTCAATTTGCATTGCTGGTATTAACATGTAAACAAGGGGTGCGCATTTAGCTAATTAGAGGCAATGACTTATGTATGAGGGAATTTCGCCGAATTTACGTCTAGACTAACTTAATTAAAGTTAAAAAGTGTTTCACTTCGCGGATCTAAATGTCTCGCTATTTTAACAAAATCAATACACTTATCTATCGAAGCAGGTGCTTATCTTGTACCATTCTAATATAAAACACTACAGTGAGCTGTCAAGTATTGATACCCACCAAAACTTCAGATAATACCCACTCGGCTTGACATTAACGCTGAATTGTTCACAAAAGAAACAGTATCGACTTAAATTTAATAGAAAACTCGATCAATAATGTATTTTCGATTGAGTGAATGTTATCTTTTAACACGATTTGTATGAAGAATCCCCATCTAAAAAATCAAACTTAATAGTTTTCTAGGTAATGCGTAATCTCTGATAAAATTTATCGGCCCCATTCGCAGAAAATGTGTTGGAAAAACCGCCAATCGCCCAAGTTTGCAGCAAGTTTATGCGTAGAAACATAAATGCCGTTTTTAAAACAAATGGGTATTAATTAATAAGGGTATTACAAAATGCATTGCGCCGTAAATTAACGCATTTTTTTTAAATAAATTAAGTTTTTTTTCCCTAAACTGATCCCTAATACATGTTTATTAAAGAAATTTTGACAATTTGAAATCGAACTGTTTCCAAAAAATTAACACTTGCAAAAATTTGCAAAAAAAGCAAAAGTGGTAATCCCTGTGATTTTTACGTCGAGGTTTTACCCCTAGACAGGGGGTCTTCGTGGTATACAGCCAATTAAATTTCTGACTTCTTACTTAGTAATTTTTTGCCACATTTGTGTCAAATTAGTTAATGAAACTGTTAGTTCTGAAAGGATTGCAGAATGCTGTTGCAAAAGTTTAATGTGCATTTTCGAATTGTCCTGTAATAAGTGCTCTATCAAATTAAAGTCCTGTTAACTTGGTTTGAATTTTTTTAAAGCCATTTTTTAAATTAGTAATTCGATTTTGCGTTAATTTTGCGGCGATAAACTTTTATTTTTGGGGAAACCAAATATTTTGAAGATTTAAAAAATATAATTCTCGTACTTTTAATGTCACGGTAACGAAATTTCGCAAGGTTACTCCTTTTGACATGTTTATTAATCGCACCCAATTACAAATTACAAAAACGACAAATTTTAAGTAATTGTATTTAAAGGTCCGCCCCTTCTTCACACAAAATGGAGACGGTGAAATCGGATTAACACTAAAAAAGTATTCATTCATTTCATTAGCTAGCACTATCGTTATCAAGGTGATTTTTGTGACAAAAAACGCACTCAAGCAACCAATTCGATCGTGACTATTTCTTCATTGGCTAGATGTCCAAAACTGCTGTTTATTGGATACATTTCAGGACTAATTAAATCATATTCAAAGAAAACAATTCATTGGATGTTGACTGATAAATTAAAACCATAAAATGTACAAAACAGAATAAAAGAAATCATGGTCTGAATTTTGTCATAGTAATTTTGTGATTAGTTGTTATTTTCCTCTATAGTTATAAAATTAATTGATGTACCTGTGTATGAATTCTTATTATCCTTATTAATTTTAAATAATTCATTTAATTTCGATTTAATATTAATTTTATATAAAATTTCATTTTCAAAGCTGCTGGTCCAAAAAAGTCGCCAGAATGTTTTCATCATTTTATTTTTGTTGTTCAAGATGGTCCAACCTGAAACCTTTGTTGTATTGACGAAATTTTCAAGAATCGATAGATAAGAAGAAATTTATCGTCATTACCATGACCTAAAACGTAAAACTCTTCATGTACGATACAGTATCAAATCATATAGAAAGAAGATGAGTTCTCGCCCCGCTTGCAAACAAACATTTCCTCCTACATTTTTTACGATTTTCCGCCCGTATCATAACAGCTCTTTTATTGCATTTTTTAAACATGACGAGAAAAGTAATCAAAGTATTCCATCTGTGAGTATTTATCTAAATAAATGAAGTCTGACCTGACCTAATCTAACCTTGGTTCTATTTTAAACGGCCCAAAATGTCTTTTAGAGTATTTTTATGACCATGTCAATAGTTTAAGGAGGTTTGACTAAAATGAAGGAGCGAACAACTAATCAAAAGAAGGCAAATAATTAAAAACACGTCGTAAATTACATAAAGTGATAAGCTTTCAAACACGTGTACAGTCTTCACTTACAGACAATTTTATTCCAACTAGTGCTCACTTTTTACTACAGAATCCACGGACACTGCTTAAAATTAGAGTCGATACGTACCTTAACGACTCGCAAAAGTAGAGTTTTAGTACAGACGAGTATTTAATTACACGTACGCTATTTCAAAATGAACAATCACACATCAACTGCAAATTATTTGGAAAATCTATAGAGCGAATGATAAGATAGATATGATATCTTCTTATTTACTTAAATGACTAGAACACCATTTGTTCCATAACTTTTATAGATTTGCAGTCAATCTATGTATAGCGAACGACGATAAACTACTGAAATAAATAAAAGTCGAGGCGGTTGAAAGTTAATTGTCTTCGCCAAAAGTTTTTCGATATTTTCTCAACATTTGTAAAGTACTACATACACCAAATCAAACTTACTTTTATCACTCAGTTATTTCAAAACTTTTCTTTTCCACGAAAATCACACTTTTCCATTTTAAATTGAATTCAAACACGACAAATGTACAGATCGTCTAACACTAAATTTAATGATGATCACTTTTTCATGTTATCAATAGTTTGCAACCAACTCAGTTAATCAACTATATTTATAAATAAAATCCCAATTACCAAGATAAGTGTTAAATTAGCGATGCTCTATTTTGGATAATTTCAATTGTAACAAAAAATAATTCGTGCATAAACAAAACGAGTTCATTAAAATTGTTTGTTGGACTTCCGATAAAGTGGTACCACTCTAAGAACATGTGCTAAAACGTGTCCTTCGACTGTGTTTATTTACTTCCATTATGTCACAACATCTGAATATAATGCAACTAACCGCAGATGATAAAAACTAAAGATGGGAATGAAATTGGTTGTTGAAATTAGCATGTGTAGTATACATACTGAGCATGGCCTGAACACAATACAAGTCAAATTGACAAAACTGTCAAATCACGATAAAAGTATAGTGAGTAGCAAAAGCAAACTATAAATTTTTATTGTAAACCGAATAAAATCACCAAAATCGCTTAATTCAGCAAAAGTTTATCGATTCTAAAACTTAAAAACCTCAGCAGAAATCCTAAAAACCACCCCTTAAAATTCAGCGCCACCTGACCAAATTAACAAAAAATATAATTAAACCCTCTTACATACCATAATTTTGAAAAAGGTGTGTACTAATCATTTATTTCACTACAAATGAACCATAATTTCCTCCACCTTCGGCATAACATACTACTATTACAGTATTAGTTAAAAAAATTATAACCACTACCGTTGATAACAAAACCACATACAAATCAAATCTTGCAAACAATCATATGACTCACCATTTTAGAAGAGTGAAATTGCCGGCATGATCAGGACCTTCGGCCATGCTTTGCCAGCATCCACTGGCTGCAAGGAAAATCCATACTAAGAAATGGCGCAGGCGCTTACAGGACCTGAGGGAAAAACGCAGGGAGCAGCAGGAAACTGTTTTTTCGACATGGCAATTTTTTCGATTCAATAAAACGATTGTTGTTCACACTTTTCTGATAACAACAAGATAAATTGCACCATTAGTTGAGAGGAGAGAGTGGTGGACGCTTTTGCCTGGCACCTCCACCATTTTTGTCGCTGGATGGAAGTGGCGGCAGCAATTATCGTGCAGATTTAGTTATTGTGACATCGTCAGAATTAAAAAACTGATCTTATTAAGCAATTACAACCACAAGTGGGTAAAAATTTTGAAAATCACATAGAATTTTTGAAAGAACCGGCGAAAGTATTGGCACGACGCCGACGCAAAAAAACAACTATCATAATTTTTTTGATATCCATTGCCACTTCCCGTGCGATGAATTCTTTCTTATGGCGTATTTAAGTTTGTGGCGGTCTTGTGATAAGAAATGTTTTATTGAAATTCGTTTTCTCAGTTAACTGAAGTGGATTAGAGCGGATTCTTCTACTGTCTCGCTTACGTTTTTGCAATTCCGCCTCAAAAGTCAGTGGGAGCACACACGAAACTACTACTCCAAATAACTTTTTGTCTACAAAACGTTTCCATCTACCGGTCGGTTGTTCAAAACTTAATCTTCGCAGCATGACTCCGCGAAATTATTTGTAACACGAAGCTCGTATTTAGAAATTGTGGCCCCACTTTCCACAGTGTCTGGCTCTCACAATACTACAATTTCTGCGTTTAAATGTTTGCATTATCAAATAAAGCCTCATCTATACTTACTCTGGTAAGATAACATGTGTGTAATTCTCCCAGCTTAAGCCGCGTTATCTTGAATTACACGACATTGTAGCTTTAGCCGCTGATTATAGATAACACCTGTGGGTACAACGTGTACCATTATTACTTAATCTAAGAGTTGGCAACTGCAAAACATTTATGTAACAAAGGATTTGGACTCAATTCAACCACATATTTTTAGCTACATAAACATATAAAACTGAAATATAGGAAAATATAAATTCGGGACGCCTTTCACTAGACGCATTCATTTTTCCAGACATATTTAAGCGGATTATTATACAAACAGTGGAGAGTAATACTGTTGCGGAAAGACACTGAGTACGTACCGAAAAAAGTTTTTGAGTGGCGCTTAATGAGACGAGTTTGCATACTTATATTCATAAAAATGTGTTTGGCTTTGTAGTTTCCGTACTTATGTAATAGATACCGTTATCCTTTTTTTGACCATAAAATGTTGTAATTAACTAATTAAACTAATTAGAGGCCGTAAAACGTTTAGTGTGGTGTGCAAAGGAAAAATTTCGAAAAATTTATTGTGGGCTGTACCGGATGCGCATTGATTTTTGGCGGGAAAAATGGTGAGTTATGTATCGCGCGATGCCAAATTTAGCATTACTTTTAGTTATGCTAAGCTCCACGTTTATATAAATCACAACGAAAATTGTTCTGAATTATCAAAATGCCGTTTCAGCGTGGATGTAGGAAGGATATTTGTGGTTCCCAACATTTTATTAGAGTGCAGTCAAATTTGCTTACACCTGTTAAAGCTAACTTTAATTTAAGACACTTTTGACAATGACTAGTTACATACGTAATACAGCCAACAATTAAAATAACATCTCATTGAGTACATCCATGAGAACTTGTATATTTTTAGTCTTCAATAAATAAATACATCTAATTTAAAGTAAATAAATGTTTTTATTAAAAACTTTAATATATTAACAAAAATAAAACACACGATAATTTGATTTATTTTTATTTAATAAGAGGCAGTCACTCTGAGCGACAGCGGGAATGTTCTGTTGGGGATAAAATAAGAATCCCCCTGATCTTATGCTGACGGACGACCTGCGTCCGGCGAACAACCTGGGTGATATCCAATCGGTGATGTCACCATGTTGTGGGTCTGATGTTGCATTGAAAGACTCGCCATAGCGTTAACAGTATCTTTATCGTCTTTCTCGTTGCGCACTGCATCGTTGAAAGAACATCCAGTCGATTTCGCGACTTCTTGCAGACACGGCCAATGAGCACTTTGTACGCTTATCACTTTCTGGAGAGCAATAATGGCATTGCCACATGGTGCTCTCGATAATTCAGAAGGAGAAATGGGCGAAGGATTGTCGCCGAGAAGAACTCTCACACACTCTTCTGCTGAATCACAAATGGACGGCAGATCGTAGCCTCCTTCCAGAGCTAGAACTAGTCTTCCTCTCGCCAACTGCATCAGTTGTCGAGTCATATACCCGAAGCATGCTGAAGATACCTTGTACCCTCCCAATGGGGGATGATGTCCATCGGTCGCATCAAACCCAGCAGATACCAAGATAATATCAGGGTTGAATTCGCGTGCAATCGGCATAACAACAGTTCGGAAAGCAGTCAAGTATTCTGCATCTCCTAGAGGCGGGTTGAGGCCGCCGGACCAAGCAACGTTGACGTTAAAGCCGAGACCGGCGCCGGCGCCGCATTCTCCCGGACTTCCGGTGCCTGGAAAAAAATTGCCGTCGTCATGGCGATGCATTGAAATGACGAGAACACGCGGGTCGTCATAGAAAATGTCCTGGGTACCGTTGCCGTGGTGCACGCCCCAATCAAAAATGAGTATCTTGTGAACGCGATGTTCTCTTTGTAACACTCTCGCCGCGATTGCCACTGAATTGAAGAAGCAAAACCCCATCGCCTGCTGAGGCTCTGCGTGGTGACCCGGAGGTCGCACCACTGCGAATCCGTTCCTGATGTCCCCTGTCCATGTTCGCACCGCCAAATCTACCGTACAGCCCACTGCCATTCTTGCAGCCGGTGCGGTGTAGATTTCGTTCCAGGTAGTGTCAGTATCTACTCCAATTCCTCCACAAGGGAGACGCACAAATGCCGTTACAGGAAGAGAGCTCAGTTTGCTCATGTCCATCTTGTGACGGTTCATAGAGCTCGTACCGTACAGAAGAGCATGAGCCTCAGAATGACACGTTTGAAGTTCTTGCGTTGATGCTTTTCTCGGTCTTAACCTGTCACATCTTGAAACAAGACCTGTTTCGAGAAGACGAGACCAGATACTTTGAAGTCTTCCAGCGTGTTCTGGATGAAGAGCGTTGTTGCCGCAAATGCAAGCGTGTTTTAACATTTGACTGTCGTATGCCAAGCCTGTGGTGGGAGTGGAAGACGCTCGACGTCTTGAGAGCGTTGGACCATCAGGAGCTCCGAGGTGCACCACAGGACTGCTTAGAGCGCGCGACAACGGCCGAATACTGCAAAACGAAATTAAAATCAGTAAAATCCACTAATTTCCATAAAACGTAAGGAAAAAATATCGATTTTCTTCGAGGGGACTTTTTATCAGGACATCTAAAATTGTTTTCTGTAGAGCACTCGTAGCAGGAAATTATTGTTTTATTCGTGTTTACAAAACAAGCTATCGGCTAATGAAGCGGTGAAGTACACATACAATGTCCCTGAAGTTAAAACAAAAGCGCGGAAAACAGGTAAACTCATTGTTTGACGAAGCTCAATTTGACTATTTCAGAACATTGATTTTATTCGAGAACTTTTTTCGGCTTATGTTGAGAAATTATTCTAAGAGGCGAAATTGAGCAAAAATTTCCCTTTTTTTAGACCCCAAGAGAAAATTCGGGTCGCAACTACCAGAAACATAAATTATAGAATTCTAATGAGTTGAAATCAATAAAGAACATTTATTTCTCATCGACTATTCCACAATAGTGGAGCAAACCGGAAGAAAATGCAATTGTAATAAACGTATATTTTATTTCCAAGATCTAGCTAACGTATAATTTTCAACAATCACTACAATTTTGAGTAGGATAAATGTCCCAACCCGACTTGCTCCACCTTCCCCTGATAGATCTCATATCGATTTATTAAGCAAATCCGAATTATTTGTTAGAATGAGTATTTCTTGTCCATTTGAAGGTATGACATTTCGTGCAGCTTCAAGAAGAGACCTCAGAGTGGGATACAGTCGATAAGCGAAGTAACAATGGCGACGGTGATGAGAAAAGGAAAACCCAATAATTACAGATACTATTTATATCACAGAACGACCTGTGACAGTAATTAATACACTCGTAACTCGACGCTCGTCAATATCTGAACCAAGTAGTTTACGGTTGCTGTACGTCGCACGCATCGGGTCTAAATTTAGTTCCATAATGAGGAAACCATTCGATAGCAAGAGAAAAATTAATCAAAGCACGACGTAACAAACTAGCTTTCATCCTAGAAACTGGAAAATAATGCAAATTTTGTTGTCAGTAACAGATTATCACTATTGTGGTTACCCCATTCATTGAAGAACTGCACTAAAATGTCATCGACATAATGGACTCTAATTTTGAATTTTATTTCATACGGTACACTAGTGTTCCGAAAATAAAATATTGCACCCCCGTTTTCCATTGATTAGGGAAAAAACTGTCAGCGAAATTAGGGAAATGTTCCGGGCACACATCAGAAACGTGTTGAAAGATTCAATAATGAATAGGGAGAAAAAGCGGAACAAAGTACACTTTTTAAATTATTCACGATTATAAATTTTAACTGACGTTTCGAAATTGAATCGATATGAAATAAATCATACATACAAACTCTCATTGAGAATAACCGAAATAAACCAGTATAATTTTTTTCTGTAAATGAACTGAAGGTGAGCTATCGGTATTCTAATCAAGCCATTCATAACCCTCCTATTAAAATTTCACGAAAATCGATCTCTGTTTCGAGTACATATGTCTAATCTATTATTACCGCTCATTTTTGTGGGTGTTCAATTAAAAAAAGCTCAGACGGACCATGAATAATTTTAGAAGTGTTGTTTTCTCAGCTTGAGAACTGGTAAAGATGGTGTTTTATGAGAAAAAATAATTACCTCCGCGACTCGTTGGCCCTGAGCTCCAAGTCCCTCTGCTCCTGTTCTTCAGGCGGCGGCTGCGGCGGTTGTGGCACCGGCGGCGGTGGTCCCTCCAAAAGAGGATGGCCTAAAGGAAGAGGCGAAGATTGCGTCCTACCCAGCGGTCTGATAACCCCCCTCGACTGCTGAGGTTCCTGTAATTCACTAATAGTGTCTAGGGGGGTTTCTTCGTGTTCGCTTTCAATGGCCGGTAACGACGGATAAAAAGGTAAAGTTCCTGGCAACATCTGTCCCGTCAACGGCATTCCCAATCTTGCCGTGCACGCTGCTCGAACAGCGGCTTCAGAGAGATCGGGAGAGAGAACATGATGGGCGGCTAAAGATATATTGGGCATTGAGGGACTACTAAAAAGAGCGTGACGCTGATATTCTTCAGTTTCACAAGGGGGACTCAGTTCTTTTGGTGGCTCTTGAGGAGGTGATTCGCTTGGGGGTAGGCACGAACTCAAAAGCTTCTTCTTGAGCGATGGGGGAAGATGTCTTTTACTCATGGGGCTACAACGTCGCTCCATCACGCGTTGTTTTAACCGCACTTTCAACAGATTAGGCTCGGATGCTGGCAACAAAAAAGAGAATTAGTAGACGTAATTATACAAAAAGTTAACAACGATCAACCGCTTACCGAAACGAATGTTTATGTATTCTAAAACCAAAATAAACAAATAGTTCTATACTTGGCCTGACAATTTTCCGGATCACAACAAATCTATTTATAGCGTAAGATCTTTTAAAAAAATGTGCTTAAATTAGACTAGATTTTACTCCCGATAACGTTATCATTCTCAAATGATATTACCTAAAATGCATCAACATGTGATCTAATTTTACAACAATAAGAGAGAATAATTCTTATTAATCTAAAGTAGAAGGCAAGAATATGTATTATTAAGAACGATCTACTTAACTTTTGAATTGAAAATCTTATCTCTACTCCAAAACATGTAACATGGCTAGAATCCAACTACTTTTTATCTGAATTAGTCACTGCCACAATTTGCTTCAATTTCCAATTTTATTGCTAGGGGAGTTCCGGTAAAAAGTCGCCTGATATATTTGCAATAAACTGGTTTCAGTCACGTGTGTTTATATACGAAATTTGGCACATTACTGGAACGATCAAGTTTATTGAAACCTTGAACGAGACGCTAATATGAACTGTCCACTCACTTCTTCGGAAAATATTACTGTCCTAGATCCCGCATCCATCAGTTTAATTAAAGAAATCTTAAATTATAAGAGATACGTGAAGTTATAAATTTGTCATAACTGATAATGATTTCTCCAGCACTCATTGTCTAAACTTTCCAAATAAAACAGTCATCAATTACGTCTGTTTATGCACATTTATTCTGATTATCCGCTTTGTTTGGTGTCTTCTGACGCACAATTTGTAAACTGAATCTAATGACGTAAAATGATAATGCTCTAGGAACGGTAGAAGTGAAGTTTATTATACCGCGCTAAAATTTGGAGAAGTTGTAAGTAGTCTCTATCTTTGGCAAAGTTTGATAGAAGCGCAAAACTTGGACAGCTCATTACATTTTAACTAAATCTTCCACGAAATCCGAAATCGATAGAGGCTAAAATCGCTTTAAAAATAGTAAAAAGGTTCAAAACTGAAACCAAAAATAAGCCATGGCAAAAAAAATCCGGTAAACGTGTCAGAGTAACGATTCTCTAGTCGGATTCTAAATTATTATTTGTGAAGTATTCGTGCTTATTTGAAATTCCACAAAATGACTATTTAATCGCACATCGGGCTTTTATAACGAGACAATGTTTTTGTTCGTAAAATGATCTTTTATGAAACCAGCCTATTTATGGGTAAGAAAGTGATCAATAATTTAGTCTTTCTCGTTACTTCATGGATCATTGCTTTGAAACGAACGAAAATTGTATTCACCTGAATGAAACAATAAATCTAACGTCACGTTAATTCATCGATTTATTTTTAGTATATGAAATTTGTAAACATTTTTCTAATTGCAATCAAAACAAATTTTCTTCGGAAAACATGTGCGCAGCTAGTTGCACATGCAAACAAGCCGCGATATTTTCACAAGAAGGCAAGATTATAATATAAAAATAATCTCTAAGGACATTTCCTATTGTATTCGTGTTTGCAAGGGTGAAAGACTGTTTATAACCGCGCAGTATGCGAACATAGGTATAAATAAGTTTGAGCTTTTTCCCCGGCCTTGAGCTGGAAATTTGTGTTCAATCAATACAGAGAGAGCGTCAAAATGTTGCTACCATATATCAAAACAGCTCACAATACTATATCACGCTGATTATATTGATTACCGTAATTGTTCGTATTTGCAATGCTTGTATTTACGAGGCACGTCAAGAATTTTAGACTGTTCCACTATCAATGTAAAACTGACGACACGTGTTACATTCTAACGTGGTATAAATTGGTTGTTTGTGTTATTTTCCCTCAAAACGAAGATTTAGGTAGGTACACGAAAAACTTTGAAATGACTATAGATAGCCACACAAGAAATGTCAAATTTTTGGTACCTGTTTTACGTAGAGGAAAATCGTTGTTGGTTGTCGAGTCAGACCCTGTATCCATTCCCTCTGACCTGAAAACAAAAAAAGATTCAGAGTTTCCTCAGGTTTGATTCTAAACAAAGTTCAAGGTGTTGTTATCGATAGAATGATAATCTTTCTTTGATGTAGCCGCGTTCGTGGTGGTAGACGAAGTATTTTTGGTTTTACCGTTTGAACTTTTGTGGGTGTAAACAAGAAAAAAATCAATGATAACCACACAAAATCACATAAAAACATGGTAGCAAACTGCGTTCATACTACATATTACTACATTATTCGGAAAAACCACCGTGTAATGTACATTTCAGTTTTGGCGCCGTTTCAACAAGTATTTTTATGAATCAAACCGAAATGACTATTTGATGTTATAATTACTCTAACACACTTCATATAAATAAACCGTCCAAATAAACCTTAGGTACTGTGTTTTCTTATTTCGACGTATTTAATTCACAGTTCGCGTTACGTTTCTCCAATTAATTTAGCTCATGAGAACTTGCGTGCATGCCATAATTCAATATTTTATAATCTGTTTTTCGTATTTTTAAATCGTTACATATACGCACTTTTAAGGTCTTTCCACGTTTGATATCGTGGTAACAAAGCGCCACGACATTGTTTCGAAATAAAATTTTAACAGACGAATTTTAAGTATCATTAACTCGTCAGCCCAGTTTGTTTATGTCAATTCTATTTTTGTCATAGATAAATCCACTTTGTGTTATTTTTGGTTTATTTCCTTTCATTATCGGTATATTTTTGCGTGACAATTTTATCCGCGAATGTGCAAAGTCAGTCCAAAAATGCATTTCAAAGATGGTATAATAAATGACGTTAATTTCCCGAAAACGACCGTTCAATTAACAGAATACTGATTACGTAAATAATTGGCTTCCTGACTGTGTTTTATAACGAATGGTGAAATATCAAAACTAGCGAATGTACGTCAGAGCGGTTTCCAAGAAAATTCTAGCTTTTACAAAAAGCGATGATCGCAATTAATCCCACTGAATGTGATCAACGATTATCATGTAACTTGGAGACTTATTGCCTCATTATAGGTGATTAACCCTGAATCACAATGTATTTGATAAACAGACTATGATTTTCAGCAATGAAAGCGGTGAATTTTGCCAAGTTTCAGCTCATTCAGCTTCTAATTGTTGCTTTTGGCACAAAATTATTTCCATGCGAAATTTATAAGAGCGCCATAGAAAATCACGTTCAAATCGACCGGAAAACTTTGATGACGAACTTACAGTTTTTCTTCAGTGTGTACCTAGATAACGCAAGATTTACCGAACATCTTAACACTCAAGCAACCACGTAGATAAGTGTCACTGTCTTGATATTCATGAGATATTTTTAGAACGATTTTACAATTCACCTTCAACCAAAACTATTTATAGAACAATAACATTTTATTGTAACCAAAATTCTATTATCACAGTCGATTTAACGTTTACAAATCCGATTTATAAATGAAAAATTCTAAGCAGTCTGTAATTCAAATAAACTTCAAATAAATTAATTCCAGTTGTAAATTTTATTAGGTAATAAAATTCAATTGGTTATTTCTGGATACTTAGCGTTTATAAATATTTATTTGCAAAAAAAATTGATTTTAATAACATCAATTCGGTACTTTTTCACTTCTTCAAACGTGTACTTTTTAAATATCTGCTTTATAAACTAATAACGTGGAATTAAAGAGCAATTTTAAAGAAAACAAAACAAAATGTTATCGGAATTTAAATAATTAATTACCTCTGAATACAATTCGAAAAAAATTCGTTCATGATTAAATCAAATCGACAAAGTAAATAATACTAAAACAATAATTTTTAACAAGGCAAAAGTTGTTTACAACAGTTGTGCACCAAATATTTATTATTTTCTTGTTACAATCATTTATAATTTCATGACCCAAATTGAGAATTTTAAGTTTAATTGGTAAAACTATAATGATGCAACAAATTGTAAAAATAATAATAGAAAATTGTGGTAAATGTGGCAACTACTTCACCACACAAATACGCGGCCACGCAGACTTTTCATACAAAATTACGCCAATGGAAACGATAAACCCAGGTAATTTAAAAACAACTCTTTGGATTTCCTAAAGTCTTTTAAAACGTTATAACTTTACAGAGTATTTTTTATTAATATACCAAGCGTGAAAATTTCTTTGTCTGACAACGAGTTTTTACATTTACTTTGACTAAGCTCTCAACAGTGATTCTTGAAAATGTTTCTGCAAAATAGTTCGTTTTTGCTTTTAGCGGTCATCAAAACTGCATTAACAGCTGAGAGAAATAGAATCTATTGTTAAACAAAATATTGATTTTCCTATTGGTGGGTGCTTGGTGAAGCAATTAATTATGTTATTTTATTCATTGTGGTGTACGTAGCGAATGGAAAATATAAAAGTATTTTATTGGTTTTTTAATTTGGTTCAAAAATTAAATGCCAAGACGTACTAAATTCTTTAATTACCAATTCATCGCTAAACAGCTTATGTACCTGAATTTATAATGAAAGCGTACGTCAATAAGAAGCCAACGTGTGGGCAGACGTTTCCATTCAGGAAAATCCATTTCTTTTCATCGCAAATTGTGTAAGTATGAAAATAATGAGATTTTATAACGCTTGTTAGAGTTTTGTGTAAAACTAGATTGGAAAAAAATCAATTCTTGGCTATAAAACCGAGATGTTTGTTATGAAACCAATAATACAGTGTCGGCGTTGTAAATCGATAACTTGTTTTATTAAATGTTGATGTAATATCGGCGGAATTCAGTAATCCATCCTGCGAAGTGTAACATTATCAAAATAAATCCAGCGAGTGTGGTTAACAGGTCCCTGGAAAAATTCCGATCACAATGAAAACTAGTGCGACCTCATTGTTTACAAACAGATTTAACGTTGGCAGGAATGCAGGAGTCAGCTGTTGCACTCACCAGCAGGAATTCTCCGTCCTGGACGTCTTGGAACATCCTGACGCTCTTTGCCTGAGAAAGGCCTGAAGTTTGTGCTTAACTTCGGTGGAGGCGACCGCACTCTCTTCATGTTTTTCCTTCTTACGCAGCGCTTCCAGTTGCTCCCGTTGCCTCAATTCCTGCAACTGCTTTTGCCTCTCCCAGAACTCCTTGAGGTGTTGCCTCAGCTGTTGCTCATGCTGCTCGGCAAGGTGCTGTTGCTGCTGCTGGAAGTGTTGCAGCAGGATCTGGTGTTGGAGCTGGTGCTGCTTCTTGATCTGGAGGATTTGCTGCTCGAGCTCGCGCTCAGGCGCCTCTCGCTGCTGCTCTGCCATCCTCCTAAGCACGGTCCATGACACCGTCACCACAACACACACAGTCACCACTGGTGGCACAACGGCACAACAACTGTCAGAATTAATTCGTCAATTATGTGTGAGGTCATTTCGGTCGCAGTTGTAACGCTGAATATAGGAACACACCGCAGCAGCGCGGACGGAAGCGCTGTTGTCGGATCGACGATTATTGATAAGACGTCCGCGACGGCGGCGGTACCGTCAAACCGAACGAGGAGACCTCGTACGGTGGAGCTGTGAAATAAGCAGCAGGAATGGTAGCACCTTCCTTTTCCAACACACGCTTTTCTAGATTTTCGTTCACCTTTCTTTTCCTGCTACACCTAGTTGCAACCTTGTGCGATGGACAGTGTCGTCCCATTGGAGCTGACCCACCGAACCAATTCCTGACTCAGCAGGAATTTTTACATGATAATCTACTTTGTGCTTACATTTGCTTTTATTTATCTTGCTACTTATCAATTACCGAAAAATACTGACTAATACACACTCGCAAAATTCTACTCAATTCAAATTGAGGAATCTTGAAAGGTTTTCTAATACCTTTTGTGAGCACTTAGGTTTAACTACGGACGATTCAAAAACTCCTCATCACTCCTCATTCATATTCGTTCTGCTTAGTAATGAATTTTCAATCTTTCCTCGGTTTTAGAAAATTTACTCTCTGGGTGTACGAAATCATGAATAAAAATATTATATTTCGATGAAGAATTTACAATTGGGGCACCAGAAGTTTTTTTCTACACAGGGGCAGCGAAATTCCAAATTTCACTCTCTGTCTAAATTTTTGAGCTTTTCACCGTTGACTTTCATTCCTTACTGTCTGATCCAACTAGTTTCCTCTTACGTGGCTAACTTTTTTAAAGCTGATCTTGCTTCCGGTACAAACAGACTTCCATTAGTTTTTTTAGACCAAAACTTACCATTTATTTTTTTAAAGTCGTAGTACAACTGGGAGTAAACAATTTCTGACTATGACAGATAAGCTTGATAATTACGAAAAAGTAATATTCGAGATTTTTCGCTCTTCGCTGTATATCAAGTAATTTGTGTTTCACCTTTAATACGTGTAATAAATTCAGTAAATAAACACTTCAATATAAATCTCCCTATCTAAATCCTTTATCCAGTGGAAATTTCCTTGACATTAGACACCCTGAAAATGTAAGCCTTTCTTTTTTTTTAGCCTTTCTAATTCCTTGTTTTCCAAGCTTTCCGGAAGTGAAAAAAAAGGTTCAGTTGCAACTCTGTATAGGTAATGTCTAGTACTTTTTATGGCATTACTAAAACGTTGTAAGCTCATTTTATTTTCAGGAGTTTTAAATATTATCGCCGAACTTGAGGCAAATAATTGAAAACTTTAAATTTTAAAATAGACGAAAAGCAAAATTTTGCTTATCTTATTGTTTATTACCCTTTAACAGCAATAAAAACTATAATTTCCAAACTAGCACGTTAGAGAACAAACTGCATTCCAGTTTAGGTTTTTATTAACCCAATTTACTGAATTTATGCTAGTTTTTCCATCATTCCAGATTTCTACATTATTTTCACTTGGGTTTTTTGAGTTGTGGTCTGATAATACCACGTTTTCAAATTCTACACTTATTGTGAACCAATTTTTGGATTTTAAGCCCTTCTTAGAATTGCAAACGAATTTCTTTCATATTTTCATACAAAATTGGTCACTTCATTGAACCTGTTTAACCAACCAGAATATTTAAAGAGCGATCAAATTAATTAGCAAAATAAATATTTGCAGGAAATTTGAAAAAAAATTGGAATATAAGTCATTTTTGAACAAAATAGCACTATTTCCATTAGAGAAACGAAGAGAATTTGTTAACAAATTGAAACAAAATTAACTTAAGCTTAAACTGAAAAATTAATATAAAAATAATAAGCAAACATCTTTTGGGATAATCTTAAGAGATACAAAACTGAGAAATTTAAAAACATATCCGGAAAAATCCAAAATTTTGACAGAAATTTAATCCATTGCAAAGCGATAAGAGATTAAAAACGTGCAAATAAAATTAATAAAAGTGAAAAAAACACAACAAATTAAAAATAAAAACTCGTCTAATACTCACACCTAAAATAAAAAATAGTTTAGCACGTCATTAATTTTTCAGAAGGCTTTCAATCATGCAATTAAGTTTTATTTACAATCAGTCAAGTGCTCATGTACTTCCGTTTTACTAATAGCAATTCAATTAGAAAGATTAATTAAGAATGAAGTTTATGAAGGGAGCAGTACAAGCTTCAAGACTCCAAAGTTGTTTATTTATAGTAGAAAATGCAGTTATAACTTATTAGGTGAAGTTTATAGCTTACAGTAGTAGCTTTTATTTTTGGGGTGGAACCAGAATTAAAATTGTTACAGTCGACTCTCAATGATTCTAATTTCCAGATTATTCGAACTGAATGCTTGGTCTCTTAAATAAACTGAAATATTAGGTATGTGCTCGTTAATAGAAAAATGAAAAGGGAATTTATTTGTCTTTCGGAAAGCTTTTTGATGGTACAAGAAATAGTGAAATTGTTTACCAAGTAGATGTAACAATCACAAGACTTCTAACAATAAATCAAAGCGTTGTTGTTGCTTATTAAAAATGTGTTTTCAAACAAGACTAACCTTTGATAACATTCGCAAAAGCGTCAATAAAAATGTAACGAACACAGGTCAAACAAAACTTGAGAACTTTAATAGTGGAGCAGAGTCCATAAGTTTGGATCGTAAATTGTAATTTTTTTCAGTTGGTAATAAAGCAAAACAAGTTAATTTGTACAGTATATTTAAATGTAATTTCGAAAACATTTTACAAATTCAAATTTCTGCGCTCCGCCGCTGTTCGGTGATTAAATAAGAGTTGGCAAGTTGCGTACGCAATCGCAAAACCCAATTCTAAATTTTCAGCAAGAAAATATTTTTGTTGGACGATAAAATCAAGAGGAACCTGTAAATAAATATAGAAACGTAAAATTTCAAACTCAATAAAAAAAGAAAACTGGGGATGAAGGTAAACGAATCACGTGTAAGCTGCCACATGCAACAGTTCCTCTGTTATTATCGAGTTTGCTCACACACGTGGCAACATGGTACGGAATGTAAAACACCAAGGTTGAGATAAAAATAGAAAATCTTTATTATAAATAAATCCATTTTTTCATAGCGATTCACAAATAGAGTTGGAACAGAGACGCACATGTGCTTTAAGACTGTTGCGTAGCATTTTCGTAGGTTTTAAGATTCAAATAGAATCTTCCGATTTATTATTAACCTAAGGAACTGCTGATTTAGTTAAAAATAAATGTTACTCTTTGCTAGAAAGACACATGCAGAGTGGAACGAATAATTCTGTTGATGACACTCATTTCAGTCCGAGCTACAAGTTTTTTCTGTTCAATTACTGGGGAGAAGGAAGATAAGAATCTACTTAACCACAAGCCGTGAAAAATATGGAAATCGTTTTTTATACAAAGGGCACAATGTAGTTTCGTGGGGAATGTAATAGCATTTCTAGATAACGTAATAAAAAGTAAGAATTACATTATTGCATTTCGTTGGAATTTTTTCACTTCAGTTTTTCAGCGAGTAGTTATGGAGTTATAATGAAGTGCTTGTTTCATTCATCGTTCTATGCATATAATATTAATTCATTCTAAGTGCATTATAAATAGTTTAATCAATAAAATACAGAATATACGATTAATGTTCCTTAACACAATTCGCTAAGATTTAAGACTAAATTATGTAAATTTGTCAATGAAAAAAAATGTTTTCCATAAAAATACAGAAATTTATAGATTTTCTTTCACGACATTTCGTATAATAAAACTCCGGGCCTGGAGTGGTTTATAAATAAAAATGTTTAATGTTATAATCTATTAAGAATAAGATCCAACAAAGATAACATTGTAAATCACTGCTTCTAAAAATAAACCCTTAAACTGATTATTCGAATTGATATGCAAAATTTCTTCGAAAGTAACGTCATTCATTTAAAGCCGCTTTCCAAGATTTTATGATTTACTCTGATAGATTTCCCACCGCAGTTTTTCCATCAAACATTATTAATGAGCGATGATTCCAAGTGATGACACAGAAAAAAACCTTTGAACTACACCGACAAATATACCAAGAAACGCCCGTGGTCATATCATCCATCCTACATACTTTTAGGTTTCGTCGCATATGTATGGATTTTGAAGCAACTAAATAAAGCACGTTGAAGGTGCGCTTCGTCCTTATCATTGAATTATATTAAAAAATAGTAATTATTTACCTTTCTGACTTTAAACAGAAAAAAAATAAAATTATGGTAACCTTGTATTTACACGAGTTTACAATAATGTTAACAATGAAACAAAAATGTGTAAAAACAGTATAAAAATGAAAACATTGGTACCCTAAGTCGATGCCGTATTTTAAGTATCCCAATTTTTTTCTTCATTTACTCAACATTCTGCTAATTCTAACTCAACAAACTGAGCGAAAGAATGTTAAAAAGGAGTACCAAGGCCAAAAAAGTTTGACGAACTTTAACTTAATTACCTTCAACTGAATACCATTTAGATTTGTAGCCTTCAAATTGTGCGAAAGCCCTGAAGCGGTTCATTATATTAACATTTAAAGGCTTCATTAAATTTTACTGCCACGCCAGGAATAGACGAAATGTGAAACTAAAACTTGGCAGGTGGAATTGTGAATTCGATAAACTTCTGGTTATGACTTGAGCAATTAGGACAATTACAATTAACTTCTTATAGCTTCAAAGTGTAACTTCAACTTCACTGGGTTGCAACATCTGGGCAAGAGTGAAAAACCATCGTTGTGCTTGTACCTCTTTTTATTCATAAAAAGGTATCAATATAATGGGGGTTATAATAATAAATGGGATGATACTGACAAAACGGAAATTCTTCGGATCTTAAACCAAAACAGGGATGAATTTGTACGTATGAGATATTTACAGAGACTAGAGCTTATTGGCCTTAATCTGAAGGATGTGTTTTTACAATTGCTCTCGTGAAATAAATTTGTGCGCAACTAAAACGAAAAATTAACTCACAGCGAATCGATCAATGTAAAAGAAAATCCAGATGCAAAAACACATCCTAAGGTTTACACAAATAATAATTACGTCAAAACAGATCTTTGAAAAAACTGTACATTCTAGAGAGCTATCTATAGAGAGATTATCGTCGATATGTCATGCAGATCTACAATATCTGCTTAAAAAAGAAAAGAGTATCAAAATATAACTAACTAAACAATACATTAAACACGAGGGAAATTAGTTTCCATTGCACTTATACTAAAAGTAATGATAAGGAGTACTTAAAGATAATTACAAACAAGTTCTTAAGTTACAAAACTTACGTGATATTTGCATAATATAAATCCTACCAGTCAATTTTATAATTTAAAACTTACGTACTACAAGACACAACGTGTCCATTGCATTGAGTCTCCAAATTTGACAGAAATTTCCACCATCGTCGTGATGTGCAAGTAAGAAAACGCAAGAAAAATCGAACAAAATTTTTCGCCGACGGTGGTGGAAATCTAAACTACTACTTGTTGCGTGAATTCAGGCATGATTCGCTACTTTAGGAACATGGGAATTTTGAGATTCTACAATTTTTGAAGATTATGTGTCAGTAGTAGTTTATCTGCGATAATTTTAAAGTTACATGCTATTATTTGACGCACTAACTATGAAATATATGCCAGAGAGTAGTATGGAACTTTTTTCTACTCAAATTCTAGTAAACAGCAATGAAATACATTAGACGCTTTGTTCACAGTAAGATCACACAATTTAAAAATTACGATCATGATATTTTCCTCACATTCACCTTTCTAACCATTCGAGATCTCGAAAAAAGAAAATGAACCAACTTATTGCTTCTTCGCATAATGAGAGTGATCACGAAAACAACGAATTCTAAAACACAAGCCTTATACGAATTTCTGAGTAAAGTACATATTATTATAACGAGCCATCGTTATGCTGGTCATGGTTGTTCTTGTCACAAAAATGGTCATGTGAAATACAGTTAATTTACAAAATGAGTACGTAACACTACACGTCCTGCAATCTACAAACTATGCCTCACTTAAATATGCGCACGCGTAACCGACGAATAGTCCAGTTTAAGTCATTTAAGGATTGCCGTATAAGTGAATGGAAACGGGCTTACGTAACTATAATCCTTAACTAAGTTAGAGAGCTGGGTTAGGTGGGCTATCACAAGGGCTTACGTTAGTGAGTTACAGCTCTTTGGCTCTTTCTTTTTGTGCTGTTTTGTGCTACGTACACAAGACAAATAACAATAGTTGAGTATTTTTTCGTAGGCCTAACGGAGCTGCAGATATGTTCAGTAGGGCGTAAACCGGTTGTAACCGCTACGATAAACAGCAGCCTGAAACAAAAAATCAATACTTTTTCCCTTGTTTCGTAAACACGTACCCCATATCCGGCCATAGGCCCTATCCCATGTCCTAGATAAGGATCTGCATAATCTCGGCCGTAACCAGCGACTGCGGCATATCCTGCGACAGGCTGAGCCGCCCCATAACGCGCCGCTACAGCTGTATAGGTGGCGGCGGCGGCGTAACTCGCCTGTTGGGCAGTCGACAGAGGTGTTTTTAAAAGAGGTGTTGCGGCGGCGGCAGCCTAAAACAAAGAGCCATGCACAGCCATGCACATCTAAAGCCACTAGATGCATTCACATCAAGGCTGTGCTATGTACAACATACCACTTATTCAAAATCTACATAGATTTTTTATTGTAGATTTTGAATAATTTCATATTTGATCGTGAGAACAAATATAAAAAGTTTAAACATTGAGAAATATCTCTATTACATGTTCGACAATGAGCAGCAAAGGCTTACATAAATCATTTTATTCAACCTTTTACTTCAAAACAATCGGAATTTTGGAATTAGTAGCAATTCACAAATTTAATAGAATTAATACTTACTAGTTATTTTATGTAAAATCTACGATCTACGGAAGCCCTGAATTTTTATTACAGTTAAATGAAAATGATGTTTTTGAGGGGCAGGCATTGTACCAAAAAGTACAGCTCCAATTTATTGAAGGTACCGAGAGCTCCAGGCAGATTTTTTTAAATAAAACTTTTTTGTTCTGGTACTACTGTGCAATAATACATAAAATTATAGCACGAACTACTGGAACACTCGGCTTATAATCTTAAAACGTAAGCTAAAAGTACGAAAAATACATCGGAAATTCAATCACAAAATAATGAATTTTGAGAACTTGAAAATAATAAAAAACGGTAATATCCGAGTTATTTGAAAAGCTAAAATGTTTGTATTTGTAACTATGACAATATCAACCAAAAGCGATTTGTGGTAAACAAACTATTCATTTAATAGATTTTGGCATAGAAAATGGTCAAGAGAGTTCAAAAACTGTATCTTCTCAAATAACTTGCATATTTATTTACCCTGGCAAATGCGGACACCCGTTGTAAAACTAGTCAAAAAAAATAAGTTCTTCTGTTTTGAATATAAATACCCGCGCAAATAAATATTAAAAAGTGATAAAAGTCATGACAAAAGTCGAAAATAAATTCAATGATACCACATTCTTCCAAAATTTATGAAGCAGACTAAACTCATGGTATCAACTAAACAATAGTGACTTTATAGATGCTCTCTGTAACATTGGATTTCTTTACCAAAGCTTTACCGAACTTGTGTATTAAAACTTCATTCCAGTCAATACAGAGCAAAAAAAACTGATCTATCAAAACTTAGCCGATAACTCAGTCACTAACTTTATCGTTCAGTCCGTTAGTGAAACTCCATCTTAAAAAATACATGCAATAATTACTTCTGTGATCATGATGTTCTATAAAAAACTGAAGTTAAAAATGACTTAACATTTAACAAAAGAATTTCAGTAGTATAAATCATGACGATGATTATAAAATTCAGGAAAATTGTTAAACGCCAGCTGCAAAATTGTAGCTAAATTAAGCACACTTTGTAATATAGCAATTCATGTTTATGCATGGGAGCAACATTATGATTGTAATCACATTTTGTAATTACCTACACTTTGCAGCTAACTTTAACAGACACTGATATTTTGAGCATAAAAACATCTTGCAACAATTTGTTATGCAATGAACACATTGTAAGTCCATTAAAAGTGTATTAATTAAGAATTTTGTTACGATAAAAACACGATTACATCTAGAGTGACGTTGCGAATTCCCTCTTTTTTACAGAAGGAAACAATTATTATAACAACCGATTTTTTACAACAATTATCTGCTCTGGTCAGTATACAAAACACTTAAGAACGCTCACATCACAACCAAATTGTTGCTAGATATGATCATTCTGGTTATTAAAAGTGAAAACATGATACACGTGTGATTACATTGTAGTTTCCGCGTTCTTCCTCTACTTACTTGTAGTCTATAATTCGGATCAGCCGCATGTGCCGCCAAAAAAGGGTCATAATAAACGCTGCCATCTACTGGTAATGTATTGAGAACAGGTGTGTATCCATGTAGGGCTCCAGCTAGAGGAGTTGGATGTCTTGCGAAAGCTGCCGCGGCTGCTGCAGCCGCCGCTGGATATGCTGCTCGAGCTCTTCCTCTTTGGATTGCCGCCACGCCTGCTCGTAATGTGGCATCGGACCATTGTATCACCGGAACTACAAAGAAATGTTAATAAGCGACTATTGTTGTCATGTCCATACCTGCTGGAAGTGTTGGCGGTTTCTTTGTTTGTACTCTTGCAGTCGCATTGTTAACCTAGGTGGGAAAAAAGAACGCGTAAATAAAGGAATTTACTCAAATCTAATATAACCATTTGTTTTGTGTGCTCAAAGGTGCAAAAACAAGTGATTACATTAGAGTAGGTAAGGATGCCTCCGTGGTTCACACTTCACATTCCTTACCACGGCCTAACAAGTACATAGCTAGTTTTTCTTAACTATAAAAATCATATTACAGATTCAGTTATACCTAAGTTATATTAAGGTATCAAATTTAAAGTAAAGTACCCTACCATGTTCTTATTACAGAATTAAAATATAACATCACAGTTCAAATGGTCACTTCAAAAAATAGATACAATGTAATATGACTTTTTTACAGAGTGACTTAAAAAATAGGATTTGTGTCACAGACGGTGTAAGGCATCAATAATGAAAGCGATCTCATAGTATGAAATATTAGCCAACGAAAATAAACTAAATTTATTTTTAATACTTGCTTAGCTGCCAAAACATGAGACTATCAAACAGGTAAGTATAGGAAAATTTACATTAACTCTGATCTGACTTAAAGGGTGAAATTAATTTTGATTGAATTTATAGACTGACGACAATACACAATCCAAAGAAAGGCGTTGCTTAAATCCTGTAGAGGGTCTACAGTTTCTTCTTCTGGTAACTTCTCAGGTTTGAAACTCAAAACCAAATGCTGAACACCAAGTGCTCACTGTGTGACTGGTCAAATTCTAAAAATGTATTTACAGCTAAAGTAGCTTTTCTTTCAAAAGGTTGGTTTGTACCAAGTGGAGATGGTCTTTGATTTGGATGGTGTATGGTGATCAGTTTCCTTAGATTAACTTAGTCTAAGCTTATGAGCTAGTAGTCTTAGGGCTAAGGTACGTGTGGTACTTGTGGCTGGAGCGACACCAAGGCCCACCACCCCGGACAGGGGGCGATGGCGTCGCTCCGCTGGCCTTATCCACTTACCTCCTCGGCGGCCCGTGAACGGGAGGGAGGGGGATCGGAACTACAACTGTCGCGTCATCATCGCAAGTTCGCAAGCCAATTAAATGGCCGACACGGTCTAGAGACAACGTACACACATTGGAGAACCGACAGCTGAGAGTGACTTACAGAACTGATACTGATAACTGAGAGTGTGTGCGGCAAAAGAACGTCAAAACAACACGTGTGAAGCGGGGAGGTGCTACCGGTTAGTCACTAAAGCCAGCAAGCCAGCCACACGGGGGTTTTGACCTTGTTTTACCGGGGAGGGACGGGACAGGCCAGTGCTACACGTAGAGCTATATCATGCACACCTCTATTTTTCTTCCCTCAACCACGGTGCCGTGTAGTCGGTCTCGTGCGCGCTCCGCATCAGCACTATTTGCGAATGTTACAAAACCGAACCCCTGCATGCAGAGACAGACAAGACATGCATTATAAACAGCTCTTCAAACTCGTGCAATGACATGATGACGTTAGACATTAGACATGCCTCTGTCTAGAAGCCTCATTCCACACTCGCTCACTAGTCTTGGCTCTCGGGTTAGACTACTTTACACTGTTAAGCCTCAAGTCGGCGGCGGCATTCTCTCCACGCATCATCAACGTGACGGGAGTGCGCCAGTGCGCCTAGCTATGTACACTACCACTCGCCGCCTCTCTGCTCATATCCATCTACTCGAACCGTCACGCGCCGCCCCCAACTGATCAGGGGCGAGTGGACGGCGTCTCTCTCGCTCGCGCTACGATGATCCCCGATCTGTGTGTTTCAGTGATAGGCCTGTCACCTTCGCACGACTCCACCACACTGAGAAAGATGCCGAAGCTCATTTCCTCTACCTTGATGGAAACATAACTCAATTCGAAAACGAAAACTTATTTCCTCCTATATACCAACTCATCACTTCCGACACTCCTTCTCCAGTTAGATCGTTTTATTTGCTTCTTCCTCACCTGAGCGCACGAAAGTTAAAATATTACTATCTTGAATGATGATTTAGTTTAGAAATCTAAGGCGATTGTTAGGCACACAAGGATACAGAGATGGACCACTGTTATCAACTAGCTACTTGCGTATTATGACCAAACATGATTCCCCTTCGGTTCTTTTCTCAGTGAGCAAGGTACGAAGGTTTCAAGCCTAAAGAGCTAAAACACACAACTCAAAGCCACCGTTTGAAACCAACACAGAACAGAATACAAACAGTACGGGAAACTGACAAGGCAGAAGGAACTAACAGATTCGAGCCTGCACTGGGGCACTCTGTACTTCTTCAGGTGATGGCCTGCAGGATCTTTATTTTACTCTTTGAAAACTCACAAACCTGCAGTAATCTTCCTGAAGTTAGACTTTAATAAGTAAATGGATATGAAGATCGGACAGATCATGTCAAATCAAAGACGAACTCAAATAGCTGCTACAGCACAATCATTATATGAAAAAAACCAAATCTCACTACGCCATCATATGTCATATGTTTAGTAAAAGTCATCAAATTGCACTTGAACGATATTTGTATATAAGATAATACGTATGTACTTGTTGTAAATAACATGCATCATATAATAATTACACTGCGATGTAAAATATATTGTGTGAAAGAGCCTACTCAGCTTTGCTGCTATCAAATCTAAGGTGTTGTTATTTACCAGGGTGTTAATCACTGAAAAGCCCATAGACAAGTGCAATATGCCCATACAACAGTCTAACTTTAATTGTGCCAACCAGAAAACATTTAATGACAGTCATAAAATATTTCTAAGGTTTTACAGCACTCACTTTTCAAATACTCATGCATATAAAAATCTGCTACTGCTGCCCAACATCTTTGTTTATCATTTCTCGGGTTATTTACAAACACACTAGTTCAACTTAATTGCCACTACGCATTGGTGTTCATGATCGACTTCCCTTGTCATGGATTAATACAACAGACACTAAAGGGAATGTTTCAGCCCCAAATCGACCTAATCTTACTCTTGCAAAATGTGCAGAATGTAAAACAACATGCACAACGTCAATAGACTGTTAAAACATTAAAAAAAGTAAAAGAAAAAACTATTCTTTGGTTTTTCTTCAGGTCTATGTCAACATATAAAGCGTCTATGTAATCTCCAGGTTCTAAAAAAGCACATAATGACTTGACAAATTCAATACAACATGCAAGGCACGGGTTGCAACCAGGACCAGCCTTATTGCGAGTTTCTAAGTCATTTTAGTGCATTTGGTTGCTCATGTGTAAGAATTATTAGTAGTTACCCGGTGTTATTAACCATGAAGAACAAAGTTCACCTTTAATGGTACGTTAATAACAGTCCTGTCAAGATCTAAATAATTAAATTATGCATTTTTCTACGATTTATAGTCAACAGTATCCTCACTTGTGTTACTGTGACTATAATATTTAGTTTTGATAGCAGCTTCTTGTCTTTGTAATGCAAAAACTCTTCTTGTCATTCAGAAACAAAACGAAAAAACGTCATGCTTCAAGTAACATGAAAACAAATGTTAAGATTTTAACTTTATGAAGCAAAACGGCAAAATAAAGTCTATGTACAATGTTAACAAAGATGAAGATAAAAGAAAAACTAAACACAACACAAAATGGCAGAAGAAACAAAATGGCAGTATTACATGATATCTAGTTAAGTGATAATGCACAGTCTACAGGCTTTAAAAAGTGACTAAAATCCCCAATAAACTCATTGAACAATCTTACATAAATTGTTAGCTACCAATTTCCTGAAAAAAAACATGAACAATGAATGTAAATAAATAGCAAAACAACAAACTCATAAACAATAGTTAGTTTGAAAGTAGAACTCCAGACAAGTATACATTTATAGAATTCAAAGAGTTATTGCAGCAAAACAGATAATTACAAGTACAATATGTGATCAACAAAAGCGGGTTAATTCGGAAACTAAAAACTATAAGGTATATGAACAGTGGCACTGACTCGTCGGAATGTTAAGAATGTGTGATGTAAGAAGACTAGACATCAAAAATAAAATTGAATTTGTAAAAATATTCCAAAAAAGTCTTTGGAGTATTTTTAAGTGAAGAAGTTTCTGCAATAACCTATAAAAAGTTTAATAGCAACATAGCTGGCTCAAGATAGTACTGTATTTATCATAGAAATGTACGTATTAACATACCTTTGATCCTCTTTCGTTGAAAATTATTTCTACGTCAAGTATTGGGCCAAATTGCTGAAAAATACAATACCATTTTAATAACACTTTCAAAGAATTAAAACAGCGATTTAATCCCGCTAATAAAAGTTAACCTCGATGTAATTAAACGTTTGAAGAGAGGATCTGGATTCAATCCAATTCTATAAACGAGCACAACAATGACATATAAAACATGTTATGAATTTATCTCTCTTAAGTACCAAACGTTAAAAAAACATGCATCTGTGCACACTCAAACTGAAAAAAAACCGTTTTCAACTCACCCCGAACATGGCCCGGAGATCCGGGTCTCTAAACCGAAAAGGAATGTTTGAGACATGTAGCCTTTTGGGCTGATTTTTCGCGGGGTCTATGGCTGCAGGCGTCCCTGCCGTGCTGGTATCAGACGCTTCTGACGTCGGCGGTGGCACACTACCATTCGTCTCTGTTTCTTGGGGTTGTGATTCGCATTTGTACGGTTGTTGGTTCTGTGTTAAAGCTGGGCTATTTACTATACTGACTGTTGGTTGTTCGCCGGTGGTGGTCGACTGAGGCGGCGGCGGACTAAATGGTGGCCCCGTTCCCGTTGCTGTCGTACCCGTAGGCGGCGGCAACAAAGGTACTTGGGTTTTTTCGTCGGCAGGTTTCACTTCGCCGTTTTGTGCAGGGAAACCTGTCGGCGTCGCCGCTCCAAACGGCGCTGACATACCCGTCTGAACCATGTGCTGGAAAAAGATGAAAGTTAAAAAACGGTAGAACTTGTTGAGGAAATGTTGCACCATTTCCCTTTGTGGTTTCTATTTGAAATTAACTTTGGATTGTGTGAACGTTCGCCAAGTATGTGCGGATGTATAGTAAAAGATTATATCTGTAATGAGCCAACCCCAATTATTCGATTTCTCCCACCATTACTTTGTTAATAAAGCTACAGTGTTGCATACTGTTGTATTAATGTATGAAATGATTAAAAGATAATTTTAATTACATTCTTGTTTTGCTTTTATATTAATGGATGTCGGTGAAAGTAAAAAACGAGCGCAGCTATAATACCAACCGAGATAACATTAAAAAACTGAAGTTGCCAGTGAGGCCCTTGCGGTCCAAAGTCCGGAACGCAAATTCCGGTTTAAAGTTCAACTTGGCAATTTAATATGCAAAGTCTGGAATTTTCTATGTAATAAAAAACACAATTTGAACTAAATTGAGAAAGTTGAAACCACCAAAGTAAAAATCATCTGGGATCTCATTTGACTTATTCTAATTTAAAAAGCTCTGATTGTAGCTCAACATCTGAAAAATTTATATTGGAGCACACACTCCCATTCCAACTCGAAAAAAATTAAATGATAATCTCGGTAATGCGGGATGAAGTCCCAAATTTAAATCTTCAATATCCGGAATATAATGAGATATCGAAAATCCAAGTTCCAATAGTTCTAAGCTTCAACTTGAACTGTATTACTAGGAGCTTGGAAATATTAAGTCAGAGCTTTTTGATGGACAAAGTGTAAGTCAATAAAAGTTTGCAAATCAAAATAATCCCCGCAGATTATCCACAACTGTTATCCTAAGTTTATGCACTTTATAAACGCGTTTCCCATTTTCAAATCCATTATTCATAGATGTAAATTTTTCAACACGTAATCCAACAATTATTATCAAATATTAAAATACGTCGAATTCATTCCATAGTAGTAAAAATCACACTCCATGTCAACAAAGAACAATTTTATAAATAATTTATTTTGTAAGCGCGCAATTTAGAAATCCAATAAATTGAAAGCCATAAAGCTACCAGACCGACATGACGCGGATTTTTAGTGCAGCATTTCAAATTAAAAGTGTCGGCGTTGTTGGCTTTAAAAATATGAAACATTCATGTTTATCTTCAAAACTGAAACAAAGCATTTATGCTTTCAAAATAAATTTCATTTACACACACAATTATCTGTGGAAATTTTTATGCGAAATTAACGCAACATAATTAGGGTGGAATACGTGGATCGAATGATAACGCACACGAAAACTTTTTCATCGTAAATGTGTAAACTCATTTCATTCAAAGTGTGTCAGAAGAAAGCGAATATTTATGCTCATATATTTTTTGTCAACTGATCAATCTTTGTTAGAAAGGTGAGACGCGTTTGAGCGAATTATTTGATAACAGAAATAGAATTGTACGAAGAACAAAGTATTATTTTTTCTCGGTTTTCTTTTGTCTGTCTATTTTTAACTCCTTCGCTAATCCACCACGTTTTCTACAGATGTGTCCATGGGAAATGCTAACGAACATCGCAGACAGTTCCACTCGTGATGATCTCATCTCATTAGCCCTATGAGAACGGCCACAACTGTTTGGTGGCTTTTAATAAATCTAACCGAATTAACCGGCTAAAGCTCAGTGATGCTCAACCAAAAGAATTGTGTATAACACGATAGCGCGCATCATTACCATTCACGCTCCAACTGTTGGCATTATTCACGGTGAATTATAATTAGGTATTACCAATCAACAAAAATATGCAATAAGGCATTAGGTTTTACACACCCATTGGCTGCTTTTCTTAACTGTACAGAGAATAGTTTGGTGGCAATAAATTTCTGGTATTTATAGCACCTACATTGACTCCACTGAAAATGAAAATGTCGTAAGTAAACAAAACACGACCGCAAACCGCCGTATTAATATTTTCTTGGTGTGCATCCGCCGGATATAGCGGCCATTTATATACGAATTTTTCACCGACGAATACGCTTAGGTGCTAAATTCAACACAGAATTTTGGCCCCATTAACGCCAGAGATAAAAAGATTTCAGATAAACATTTCGGGTCTGAAAGATGAGCTGAATCGTGCCAAAACCTAGAACTGTTTATCTATAACATATGATAATGTAAACCAAATTTATCATTTTTGATCGGTTTTAAAATTAATCAATTTTCAATTAACCGGACCAAAATAATGTTAGTTTGAACTTGAGTTTCTAGAGATTCGAAAGTCTAAAACATGTACAAAATTTCGGTCGATCCGGGATTAAAGAATCTGGAATATTTTCACGATCTAGATAAATTAAACTCGGGCTAAAGGCTTTGAAATCTGAAAGGCTTTGGAATTCAAATTGTGTTGGTACCTGTCATCTCCCGAGTTTGAGGTTAAGCATTAATTTACATGCAAATCGATAGGTGACAATGGTACCAACATTTTAAAATATACGACGCCCACTTTTTCTCATCACAATTTTATTTTCAAATGCATCACTAAGAGCTCGAAGTTTAACGGTAAACACATCAATTTTAACGCATCTTCTTCCAAGCGCATCCATCAAAATTTAAGTCACATTACGAGAAGGCATCATACAATGAATGTCGCCTCTAAAAAATAAAGAATACGTCCGCAAACCGAAGAGGCGCTTCAAGAGAGCAATTTTCCTTCTTTGTTGACACAAGAGCAGCAGCAATTTCCAATCTCGCTACCGGTATTAGATAGAGAGACACAATCGACCCATCAATATTTGATTCACGATCCTGCTTCGAATTCTGTAACTGAAACGACATGAATGCTAGTCTCGCTAAATCAATGGATTAATTCGTTATTCTGTGTCCGTCTGCACCGGCTCTGAAAAAAAGCTCAAATAGAAGAATGGTGGAGGATCAGATTAAATAAAAACTCGCAGTAACACTTTGGGAGAAATTATTACCAAATTTTCTTAGAGAAACGTGACTTTGGGACTGCTTATTTTTCAGATGGAGACTGAAAAAAATAGGCTCAATGCCAGAAACGGGTCTGGATCAATACAGGTCGGCTACCTACAGACTTCCAATGTTATGTAAATAAATCTCGCGTAGAGTTATATTTTAGTCGGAAAATTTTTCACGGAGAAAAGCTTCATGGATGATAACTGGGACAGGCAAAAGTAAAATGGCAGTTTTAACACAGGTACTCTTTCTTATAACCTTCTTCCTCTGCTTTTCCTTATTGTTGATGCATATCGCTTCCGTCCGTTTCCGCTGGGGTGCATCTCTTTGTTATTAGATTTTTGTATGCATATGAGATATTCAATCTATCCGAGCTATGGTCCCGCATTAAAATTATCCAGCGTGCAAAGGTCATGCCGGGTTGGTTAATAAAGAGACTGATTGAGGAAGGCATGAAATGTAATTCACTTCCGGTTCCCTTTGTTTCACCTTCCACCACCATTTCCGCATCCTCTATCATTTAAATTAGTGGACACAGTATTTAGACCCTATTTTCGCTTTATTTGCTGCACCGGATGAACAAATTTGAATATATCACCCAGTTAATCAGTAGAAGCCACACTCGAGCGAGAAAAAGACTAAATTTAATGATGACCTTAATATTTTAATGTCGGGCGTGCAATTAAAATGTTTTTCCGTCATAACTACGCTTAATTTACTCACAAATTTGAGTTCAATAGTCAACCGTTTTGTGAACTTTATATCTGTTTACAAACCGGAATTAGTAGACATTGTATAAGAAAATTGGCAATCATCGAGCATGCAATAAATTATTAAGTGTCGTGCAGAGGAACGTCATGATCTACGTACTGAAATTTTTAAACCATGTCACACGTTCGTAATGGAATCTCATTTTCAGTGAGACGAAGTGAAAAAGTAGGAAGTGATATCGACTCTTGAGGATGTGAAATTAAAGCTTCCAATAAATTCAATTTGTTTAAATGATATGTGTTCGATTTCGGCTGACAAAATGTTAACATATAACTTTCTAAAGATGACTCAAGTTCCATTTAATTTCACAAAAATCATCCAAGTAGAAATAATCAGAGGAAACTTCCAAAATTACAAGTTTAATTAGTACGAATAGTTACGCTGATGTTTCTGCAATGACTTTTGTTTAACATTACGTAATAAAACACATAAAATAATTAAATTATCAATTAGCAGTGATTAGCGCTTGAAGAAAATTTAATTCTTCTTATTCAAAGTTGTCGTAGCCAAAAAGCATATAACCTTCGAAATAAATAATCCAAAAAAAAACAAGTAAATCATAGCTTAAGAAACCCTAAATTAAATGTAGAAAATGCAGGTAGAATTTTCGTTAAGGTTTTGTATTTTTTCTTGGAACCCACTCTATCTAGTGTAAACGGGCCCAAAACTTCCTTCTAATCTCTCTAATTTCATTTCTTCTATTTGCATTAAAAATAAAAGACATTCCTGTAGCATTAAGTATTGTTATAAATTCAAAGGCTCCGAGGGCGAAAATTACACATTTATTTCTCTGCTTTACCAAAATAAATATTTCACCTTTATTTTCTATCAATATTTGCAGTGGAGAACAAATGTACTAATGTTGTAACTTGACTCAAATGCGAACTTGGTTGTTTTACTTTGAAAAATATTTGAAAAAAAAAACTGCCAGGAAAGTCATTACACATTTAACTTTTAGATTCTGCACATTGTTTACTTAGATCTCGTTGCCTGACAATGGTCTATAGTTTTTAAAAAATTTACGATTTAGAATCAGAGAAATTTACAATTAGATAAACTAAAATTTAAACCAAAATGATGAAAATTTGAGAGAAAATGTCGACTATTGTAACTAAACTATGAAATAAATTTATGCAGTTTATTAGTAAAACATTAACAATGTGGAAACTCAACGACTTGAGAGTTTGGATGTTTTGGAAGTTAAAAAAACATTCCAAGTTTTCAACAAATGTGACAAAACCCAAAAAAATGCAGTAAACACTTCTCTTCTTGTATATTTAGCTCCAAGTGTTTGTTTAACTGCAGTAAGAGACAATTTGCAAATTTTGTGAAAATTACAAATTTCGTCTTGCTTTCAAACAATTCGAAATTATTATTAAACGTTTCAAACTCATGGCAAAAGTATCTTCACGTCGCTCTTCAAGATTGTGAAATAATGATAATAAAGCGATAATACAAATGTCATTAGGTCAAGTTTCCCCATTAGTTTTTTTTTCTTGATTCGAAATCAATAGAAAAAATTTAAAATACATACGCACTAAAGCTTAATTAAACTTAATTTTTCTTTGTTGTATTTCCAGCGGTATGAAAACTATTTCTGTTAGAACCGCAGAAATTTCAATAATTCAGATTGGTAGTTAAAACATGTTCTAATTTTCTGAACACAAATAGATTGCATTCGCGTTTGTCTTTCACTTCCCACTAGGTACATAATTGTAATTTCTTACTGCAGAAGTGAGACGCTATTAGTAAGTGCAACTAGTAATTTTCCATATTTTATTCTAGCTCGCAGTTTTAGAGTTTCTTCGATTTTATTTTAACCAACTTTCAATTTCAAGTACGCACTCTTGAGTAACCTCTCCTTAATTAAAGCATCAAAGACAATTTCACGTCGAATGTCGACATGGCACGACACGTAATTAAAGGTCGCTATTAAAAGCTGCGTCTTCAAGACTTCAAATCTAGATCTAGCACACCGAAATATATTTTTTTATTTAAACTCGGAGGTGTTTATCGCTTATAAAGTGCCTCTTCATGGTTAAATATAGAAAAGACGACCAATAAATTAAAAAACTTCAATTTTTCTTCGAATTGTAAACTGAAATCCCTTGATCTAAAGCTGTGGTTTTTCCATGAAAATATACACACGTGTATTTTAAACCATTTTATAGGTCGCTTGCAACGACAAAACAGCATGCACTACAAAAGAACGCCAGTCTTTTTCATTATAAATGTGTCAAAAGGAAACATCAGAGGTAATCAATATTCGTACGCTTTTATATTTCGACCATGAAAATAGACCAATCAGTATAAAAAATTCATCTCGCAACAATGATAATCGTGCGCTTTTAAGTTTTAACTCGGCTAAGATAATCTAATAGGAGCTAAATCGACTTTTAAATTAACGTTCCTTCGCCACATCAATAGCGTGACAAAACGTCTAAACGACTGCTTTGGTATAAACGAGGCCACCAAATTCCATCGTTGGGAAAACTCTTCAATTTGATCAACACCCCTAAAATCTAGCCAAGCTTCTTTCCTCCATTTTCGCCCACTTCTGAAAACCATTTTCACGCTTCGTAAATATTTTATTTGTGTCCCTAATTCTAACTTTTTTCTTGCACCTCTAAAACTTAATTAGATTTGTCGTTCCCTAGAGAAGTAATATAGTAGTCGGTTTTCCTCCCGGGAATAGATGTTATTTACCTGGAACGACTGGCCAATGACGTTCAAGATGCTCAAAACCCATTTCCACCACAGCAGCCGCCTACACCCTTTTTAACGACGAGGGGTGGCGCACCCAGGAGCTGTGTTGCAAGACCTATTTTCAGCTTACAGCGTTCTTGCCTAGGGCGGGAGGGAGATGACGATTATGATGAAAACGATATCAAAAATTCAAAAAAGGAGACCAGTTCAGCTCGAATTCTCAGGAACAATGGGTGTCCGAAATTGTAAAGAGGTTGGATAAAAAAGGGGTGAATAAACCATGAAGGGAGGAACGACTAAATAATGGAAGGGCCACCAAACTAAATTTTATCGTCTGCACTCTCTGGAAACGAAATTTTCGAAAATTGGAGAATAAAAATTTTACATTGTTATCAGACAATAAATTCCGATTCGATGTAAAGAACCTCATTATCTCGGATCCTCTTAAACTGAACTTTTTAACCCCAGAAATAAACAATTTTATCACTGAAGATAACAGAGACGTTAAAAATTTCCCAATGACCACAAATCCCGTCACAAAAAGACAAATTACCACTGCTCAGACGTCTTAATTAACAACAATTCAATCTGGCAAACAGATTTGATTGAACAATTTTACATATAACCACACGTCCTGACTGTGTGAACACGTTTTTGTTTATTTACTGATCGTTTGTCGAACAAATATACAAATGAAACGTTCAAACTTGGTGTTTAACGAATTTCAAACAAAAACGGTAGCACAGAAAGAAAAGTAAACATAAACTGTTATTGCTCGATTGCGTTTATGCACGTCTACAAGTTCTTGTAACCAAAAGCTAAACATCTGGGACCCGCATGTTTGCATGATGGTGTTCGGCAGTTCAAAGGATGATGAATCGGGGGAAAAAAACTGATCCATGTCTTTATGAATCCAAAGTTATTATCCAATTAGTGTAGTTAGTCGCCGTATTGTTTCGAACTTTAGACATAAATCATAACTGTCTGACTAAGTTGGATTTGTGGCTGTTTGTTCGGACATTGTGTACAGAGAAAATTGACAGTGGCAAGATCATATGAAAACGAATCGATATTAGAGTAATAATAAATCAATGAATTACTCCACTCGCATGTGTAAATATCTTTCTTCTCTCGTTACAAGATTATATGAAATGACAAACGCAGAAAATACCGGCGTAATTGGATGCGTCATATTCATGCAAATTAAATTTAATGCATATTAAATAAGGTATTAGTATACAGGGAAACCAACCCAATTGATCTCCCCTGGATTAAAACTTTGAATGAACAAATCCCGCAGAGTTTTTAATCGACAATTTGAAAAACCTGCAATGATGAACGAGTATTTAAAAGTCCGCACTAATCTTTTCATTAGGTTCCCACCCAAGTACTGAGAACAGCACGATAGATATTTAATTGAAAAAGCAAGAGAAAAACAATCTAATGAAAACAGTAAACCGTGAAAATCCATTCTCCGGCAAACTTAATTACTGCAAACCCACTAACAGCCATTGTCATCCCTTTTCGAATAAAACCGAGCTGTTTTCCACCGAGAATTGAGAATAATCAAAAGCTGCATCTAATCAATGTTATTGGCGGAAAGTACGCAACGAAATCGCATAAACACACTTAGTTTAAATTAAATATAAACTGTAATCAATGTGTGTATCGTAAATTATTTTAAAGAGAAATTAATGCTTCATCTCGTCGTGAATCTCGTACATTTGCAACGTATTTTTAGAATAAACTGTGTCAAAAAATCCAACGGTTTAATGAAGCTGCGATGAAACGAAACTGTTGGCTGTTGCTGTTGGTTATTGAAGTCCAGGGCCACCACATGTGTTTTAAATTCCGTTCCAATCAAGGCAATTTAACAATTACAAAAGCGACAAAGAGAGTTGGCGAGGCGAGCTGTATTCATCATGGACGAGATGTTACACACACATTTTTGTTGGATGATGGGACACGAGAAGGTAGCGGTTAATGGGAGCTCTAGAGATATCAAATTGTTACACGACTGATAAATTATGTTCATTGTGGAGTTATCAAATTTCACTGTTGGAAGCAACACAACTTTTCGTTCAAAATGCAGTTAAATAGCCGAGGAATTCCACGTGTGTGTGCTGTAATAAAAATTTCATAAGAAACGAGTCCAAAGGTTCGGAAAAAACCTACAAGTCTGCAGGACCGGAAAATGGAGCTTATTTATTATTTCGGGTTTTTATCAGCTTTTTGAGGACCGGAAAGACATTCGTAAATATACAGACTCCAACAGTGTAAACATAAAACAAAAAAAATAACTTCATTTTCAAAAAAACGATGTAAATTTTATTTAAATTAGTTATAAGAAAACTTCCCACAATATTATTATTTCACTTGGTAATTAAAAAAGTTTTATTTCTACACCTACATTGGCTTTCCTCTGTTCTATTTTTAGACTGTTTTGTTTACATTTATCTAAATTAAAAGAGAAGTCACTGATTTACGTTTTCCATAAAATTTAATTTTCGACCGGGAAAATTAATGGTTTTTATGTTTTTACGTGCAGCGTTAACGAGGGAAATTTTTGGCGGCGAAATACCAAATATTGAAAGAAGGTAAAACTGAGCTGTTATAGAAGTGCCTAAAATTTAATTTCGGCGATAAAAGAACGGGCGCCACATGCTCATTGTTCTTAAAGAAAATGTTGACATGGTGATTGATGAACCGAGTGAATATTTAACATCGGACGAAATTGGTGAAGGCAATAAGAAAGAGGATTTATTTTTTCTAGGAAATTCTGCCACTTTCAAAATTAAATTCTAGTTCGATTTTTTCAGTATTTTCAGTTCGGGCGAAGCGAGTATCAAAATTCAGCGTTTTGTGAAAACGAGCAGAAATAACTAAAATCCGGTGACGTAAACAAAGGCGGCAGGATCAAAATAGCAAATAAATTTTACTTTTCGACGTTGCTGCTTTTAAATAATTTCCTTTTTATAATTGTCGCTTCTCTATGGTAATTAAAAAAGACAATTAGAATACGTTAACAAGTCCGTTGATTATACATTCTATTATACGACCGACAAGAATAGGTAGATATTTTCGGAGTTCCCCCAAATTTCAAGTTCAATGGTTGGGATGAACGTCCGAACCCCTCGTGAATTTATATGAATCACTCTGTAATTTTAGAGATATTTAGAATCTGCGTGATCTAAAGATAGAGATCTTTGTCTGCACGCTGCATTTTTCATAGTGGCGTTGCTGGAAGCAAACAAACAACATTTCAGGCCTGGATAAGCTCAAGTGCAAATAACGAAACCCGTCTGAAGACAATTTGGAAACAGATGTGAAGAAAGAAGACAGGGAGTTGTGCGGTCGTTAGTTAAAGGCAGAGAGGGAAGTCGTCTTTCTTCTCCTGCAAGGGCGTCCAGATGCGAGATGCTATTCTGAGCCATGTGCGGTGCGGTTACTTACCGGGTAGTACATTCCCTGAGGAGGAAGAAAAAAGGCTCCGGCACCCCACAGTTTGGCTGCTTGTTATAGTCCGTTGCACATAAAACCACTGCACGAGGCAAAGCGCAATTGGCACACTGTATATGTTTGCAGCTGGTGAGCTGCTTCCACGTTCAGTTTGGGCTGTTGTGTATAGTCTGAAATACGAACAACGCCCGATCAGGGTGCCTTGGCTCAACTACCCCGGCTGCCGTGGCGGAGGGGCACATGCTGAACCTGGAGGTGGGGACGATCAATGAACGAGACGAGAAGCGCGCGCAGGCCATCTTTCGAACGCATCCTCTAGGTGCTGAGAACTGGTGCGACGAAGATAGCGAGATGTTGGGTCGCCTCTGAGAGGCCCCGCCAACATAACCTTTCGAAAACTCAATTTAATTTTGGAAAATCGAAGACGCCCCACCTATACACCCTTTCCACCTAATTCAATCTTGGCGTTTTTACAAAGGTCTTTGGGAGGCGCCTGCGAAAACTGACCATGGATGACGAAAATCAACTTTGATGGATGACGGCGGCGTAATTCAATTTCATACTATAATACTGCGACGCGTCTTCGGTAAAAGGATCGGTGATTAATAACTTTAATGAGGATACATTTTGTACCGCTAACGGTGAACACGCACGTTTTTTTGGTTGTCGTCCTTTTACATCATTTGCTCGCGTTTACACTAACAGGCTAAAAACCTTTGTTTGAGCATACAAATACGCGGATGCAGAGCTCCCGATGGGAGGGATTCAGCCCCGTTTACGCTACAGCTGCAGAAACGATTTTTTATTTTACACCAAGATCATTACATTCAGAGCTTTGTCTCTTCGCTAAACTATCGAAACGAGATAAATATTTCAGTTTTCAATGAAATAGGGTTTATATCTACAGTCTACAGCAGACGCCCTCCATAACCAAATGCAAGGATTCCATCTACATAAAATGTAAAACAAAAAGGCCTCTTTGTATCTAAAATATCTTCGAAACTAGAAATAGAAAATATAATAAATGTCTTGGGTTTCTGAAAATAAAAAACATGGCGACAGAGTCACTTTATCAGTAGTCGTGACAACACGTTATGGGATAAAACACTTTTACCTCGTGTTTCATACAAGATTTTCCTGCTTCAGCAATAAAACCGGATTAAAATAAAGATTTGACATTTCCTTTTCACAATTTTTGTCAGTTTTTGTCACTATTAAGAGTAGTAATTTGTAATAAAATAAACGTCATTTGCAACTGGAACGCTGTTTCAAATTGTGTCATTTTGTAACTAAATTGGCAGACAATATTATGTAACTAGAGACACAATAGTAACGTTAGTAACTGTTCTATGAAGTAGGAAATCACTTTTACTTATATCAGTGTATCAGGATCCGTTACTAGATATCTCCGAAGAATAGTGCATAATACATTTATTCTTCCACGGACCTTATATCTTACCGTTAAATACAAAGACTAATAAGAATATGTAAAATAAAAGAAAAAAACACAAGTTCAAGTCCTTGGGCAACGCAATATAAGAAAATGGCGATATTATATCCACCAATTTGTCAAGCAATACATGCGGTATGCTGCAAACGTGTATTTATTTCAGCAAGACACTATCATCTTATTAAATCAGTTTACAGAACGGAATGTACAGTGGCCGGCATATGATTTTATGGAAGCCATCCAAGAAATAAGACTAAAACATATCAACAGTGCAACAAGTACAAAATAGTACAGAATTTTCCAGATTTTGAAAAACCGACTTGTCGAACTGTCTAATGGTTAGCACAGGAATAGTAGCGTCTCTATTATTACAAGTAAAAACAAATCTTATTTTCCTTTGTGGTCAATTTTCTGCCTCAATCATCAGCAGCACCACATGTGCCTTGTTCTCTTTAATAAAAACAATCCGGTTTATAAAAGTAGCAGTGAACCACGTGGATGAGAATTAAAACTGACCAGGTTATCAGGACTGCAAAAAAGGCTTGTAGTGTGTGATGTTTTATGGTTGTGGCCAGAACATCCAATTAAAGTTACAGTTATTGTAACACTTACTACAATACAAAGACAAAAGAGTATCAATTTGCGCAATTAGTAGGTGCAACTAGAAAAACGCCGGCTTGGCATGCAAAATTTTGCATTTAAAATGAATGGGAAAATGTGGCGCAAAAAGAAGATGCGTTTGTCTACAATTAGCGTTCCTCTTTATTCAAACATTATTGCTGGTAATTTGAATTTTTTGCCACAGTGGTGTATTAAACATGCATGAACATAACTTGTTTATGAGTGATTTCGAAACTATGCAATTTGTTTAGAATGGTGAATAATGATCTCTTGCATTCTTTAGTATGGAAGAGGTTTTATTTCCGACGTCCCTGTATATGGAAACATAAATTAATAATGCACTTTGTAGTGCACCGGAAAATATCTCACCCTAGAGAACTACAGGTCAAATGATTCCCATCCCTGGGAATAAATTGCCGATAGATAGCTTCCCCAAGGAAAATTGTCATAGTTTAATACCAGTTTCAATAAACAATAGAGTGAGCCCAAACTTTCCAAATAAAGAGTTATAGCTATTAAAACAAGTTCAGCCATAGAAATTTTTTGCAATTACAAACTGCGGGAACTTTTTTGGACTCTATTTTTGTTCCGACCCTTCTCTGGAGCCAGTCGTGCGAAATGGCGAACAAACAGCAGACATTTTCGGTTTCGGGCAATAAAAAGTTGGGGTCCAACGGATCGGTGCCATTTCAGGTAGACGACCAAATTGCAGAACCAAACCGTTTGGACTGAGTTCGTTTTTTTTTTCACTGGGCTTTGAAAGGATGATGTCATGCCCTTACACCACAACAATGAAACTGTATTTGTAAACTTGTGACGATAACTTTAACAAGTCAACACCTTCTACTAAATTTTAGCTCATCAATCAAATCAATTATGACAAAAAAGAAGAACCGCTTGATCAATATTTTTAGTTCCTTTTTCAGACACAGTTCTTGGTTCGTTTAACACAGTAAAATGCTACTGATGTCTTTCGCGTGTTCGTCATAAAACGCGGTTTATTTCAAGAAGTAAATTTAACAAATTTAATCACTGTAATTAAATATCATTGCCCGTAAAAACCAATAAATGTAAGTAGAAAATTCATCAAACTTCGTAACATCCAATTAGATTCGGAATGCTTACCTTATCATTACCCACAACGCACAACAAACAATCACATAAAAGCAAAAAAAATGTAAATTGCTGAGAATTTCGACGAGTGTTCCGTTGGCCTTGTACCTAAAGATTTCTTTCATATTCTTACATCTTTTTAATTACACAATGGTATGGTTTCACTTTCCACACATTTTTTAATAAATTAATGTCGTAAAACAATCTAATTATACTTTTCTGTTCCAACGACAAAATAATTGTTTATCGGAACGAAATGACTGGTTATTAGTTTTCGTGAAGGACTTTCTGAATGTGAAGCATCAAAGCACATTTCTGTGGAGCCTCTGATAAGTTTTGAAAAAAATTAATAATTCACAGCATTAGAAATGATTCAACCACCACAAGTGGTCATCATTATCAGTTTTTCAACGTGGTCAGACATGACAAGGCCAAAAGGAGCTCAACTCATTCAAATTCTAGTCATCCTGAAATACTTTTCATTCACATTCTGTTGCTTCTTTCTTACTTGTTTATTTTCAGTCGCATAAGTGTCAACGGTGACACTGATTGAAAAGGTTCTGTACAGTAGAAACGGAAAAAATAGAATCAAGTTCAAGTGGAATAAAACACGCTCAATAAAAATATCTAGTCAAAAAAAAACATCCAAGGATTAAAGCAATTTCCTTAACGATTTTCAAACGAAGGAAAAATAGCTTGTATGCCCAACTATTGATTACACTTGACTCAGGTTAGGAACTGACCGATTTTCTTTACTCTTTAATGACTTGTAAACATGAACTGAGCAGTGGACGTCCTTTGAAGAGTGGCGCCACAAGATAACATTTATTTGGTTTCGAGTGATAACGGCGTTTAGAAATGCCATGCAATTTCGTTGAAACTTGCATCGTCTTCCCAATAAAATGCGTTTAAAAGGAAACGGAGCTATTAAAACTAAGTAAACACACGTCAGAAGAATAAAATAGGATTCGTGAAAAAAAACAAGTTCCTAGAAGAGTCATTGCATAAAGGAATCTTTTATCGGAAAGAACTGCTTTTAGGCAAAAAGATAAACCAGTCAAAAATGATGGATTTTCGTATGGTGACCTTAGGTTAACTGCAACCACAACAAATTTGTTAAATTAATTGAGAACCTCGCAGCTGTGTGATGTCTGTTGGCTTGCTTCCAAAGGGGTCAATATTTCTTTTAATTATGATTTGATAATAATGGTTGCTTATTGATCGGTTGGTAAATATCTGAATATTAAATAAGCAGTGAACATGGGGAAATCCAATTCCAAATTTCGCGCCAACACATGGCAAATAACTTCATTTTACAGTCAAATTGACGTTAAGTCAGAAGCGACTTGTCATAAACGTGCCTGCGATAAATTTAGTAATTTTTGGTTTATCACCACAAAAAATTAAAGCTGAAATAAAAGAATGGGGATTATCAAGGACAGGCACAAGAGAATTGTTGTTTTTGTCTTAGGGGAATCTGAAAATATGTTGAAAAGGCTATCATAAACCATGAAATTGAGGCATGTAAAACGAGAGATGTAAACAAGGAGTTCATACCCAAATGGAAAAATTAATCGCTTCCCATTCAGCATTAATTTCGTTTCTTAAGATTTCTAGGTAATTTTGATTAAATCTTGAGAATAATTCGTTAATCTCCATCCTCAATCACTCAAAAACTTCAACATTAATATTTTCAAATCAAGTGGGTGTCTGTCAAAGAAAATCATGTTTGTTTACAATCATGCCACCCGGATCAAAAAAAAGATCCTACAAACACATGCTAATGGCAATAAACAATCCATAATAAGTGTCAAATATCGTTGTTTATAAAACAAAAAGCGGGATTACAAGCAAATAAACAACGAAGGTCCAACAATGGTCTTGGTCTTGTCCATTCAGTATCCAATGCTACAGGTGCGCCCAGAGAAAAGAACTGGAAAGCTAACTCGCACGTAACCGGTTTTCATGGGCGGATTAACGCCAAATTCTTGAAATTGTCTCCGAAATTGCGCCGAACAAATCAAAATCCCAGTTTTTCAAGTCGGCTATAGGTAAACAATTGAATGTTTTGACAGACGGTAGCTAACCGTTACCAAGCACGCTTTGTTTGGAAAACAATTGAATAAATCTGTCACTTACCTTGACAAGTGATTGAAGATTTGACAGCAGGGATTAAGAGGATTTTAATTTGATTCAGATCACAATTTTCGCGATGGCATCACTCGAATCAGCAAGTGGTTGCCGCGATGCACGACACAAATAATTGATCGAGAGCGATGGAGAATTTGTTGTTAGAAAGAAATGAAGACGACAGGTATTACGACAGTTTAGAGCGAGATGGACGGCAAAATAAACTGCGTGCGCAGCTTGATACCTTCATATTGATTTAAACAGCGATGTTCCTATAAAAAAAGATCATAAAAATGATCATTGCATTCATTACATCGATTCTAATCAGTGTGACTTACGGACAAAAAATCGCTTACACCTTCCCAGAGTTTCCGTACAAAGAAACCAACAAAAACGTGTTTTCTCCATCGTAATGTTCCTTATAATCAGTTTTTCTTTCAGGAAGTTATGTTTAGAGAAGTTGAAACTGCCTGTGAACGAGGATGTTTAGGAAAAAGTGGAGTATCAAAAGTCCTATGTGTGAGACAATGTGTCTCTCCTTCTTGTTACCGAGATCTCTACCAGTCTGACCAAGTTGGTACTCCACCCTTTAAAACTTTAAATAAAAAAAGACATTTTTAGCTAGAGGAAGGCGAGGTTGATGTAAGACTGAATTCCTTTAAAGGCTGTTTTATTCAACGGTACAACAGATCTCGCCCATGACTTGGCTAACATCAATATAGTTAACAACATTTACATTTCAAATTGAAGATATATTCAAGTGCTTCTAACCAAAAGGCGCAACAAAGTTTAATTCATTTGGGACGAGTTTGCACAATACATTTTGACTGACTATTTCACATCAGTATTGTGTTCACTGGTGTGATGTTAAAATAAAGAAATGAATTATGCAACCTTCTTTTTAGAAGCCCCTGAGAGTATGCACTGTACAATTTTCATTCTTATCTTTAAAATTAACGTTACATACTAGTTTAGTAATGTTAATTTATTTAGAATCTTGCCTTGCTGCATATTGTTTCAATTTCAAACAGAATACTGAATACTCAAATTAAGTACCAACAAAGGAAATTAATAGTATTAGGAACTGGATATGACATACAGATTTCTTTTGGCACTGCAACTAGAACTAAGTATTAAATCAGAAAGCATAAAGACAATACAAAACGATATAAAAAGTTCCTGTTAAAAATTTTAAAATAACGCCTAGCAAACAATTACGGATACGGAAATGTTTTCACAGTGAATATAAAATCGTGGAATCCATTCGCGACCTTTCTACTTTTTAAACTATTAAATAAGATAATATGGAAGAGCCAGAAAGTATAAATTGGCTGTAGCGAGAATTACTTTTTGTGGTTAATATAGGTCATAATGATATGTAAGTAAAAATCGGGAATGGATACAAAACATAACTAGCCTTTAAATAAAATTATTCTACCCTATCTGGAGTTGGTACCTAAAATTTAACCGTACATTACACACAATTAAAAAACCTTAAAACGAAATGACTAGCACCGAAATGGATTATCTTAAGATGTACAACTAAGGGACGAAACTCAACTATTTCTATTGAAGTGCCATTTATTAAATAAACCCTCTTCCAAAATATCTGGTCGGAATGAGACTAATGTGGTATTTCTTGAAAATTTAAAATATAATGCCGTGTTTTTACGGAACAGCTTACAAATGACGACACTTTTTTGTTAGTTTTGTTAGTTCATATCTTACTAATATCAGTTCACCACAAAAAGTGCCCTCACTTATGCTCCCCACACCAATATTATGAAAACTAAATACAAAAAATTTATAAGAGTATGCATGCAACTTCCAATCGGTCTTCCACGATCTTCTAAAATTCTAGTGTGGTGTTGATGCATTTTAGATAATTTACGATTCTTTGACAATACACAAAGTGTTGATAGTTAATAAGACACATGAAGTTTGGTTGTGATGGTTTGTAGTGTTGTATCGTAATTGAATGAGTTTTTAGAACAACTGTGTTACATGAACACCGTACTACTTTAGATGATCAATCAATCTTAACTTTTAACTTATTATACAACATTAATTATAAAAACCAAGAAGTAGCAATCCCATTCAATGAGCATTCTTTTCAACAGAACTCTATAAATCAGTATGTACATAAAACTGTTCAAAAAATAATATTTACTGTGTCAACACATTGTTGTTATTGTTTCTTTGGTGCACTTCTCTTTACTACAACAAAAATGCAAAAATGACCCGATCATAGCCACAACCAGGCAATAATACCTGAAAATTGCCGTTTTAAAAATATATTGAACTAATAGAGCCTAGTGCTACACGACATCGATATTAACTTCATTGTATACCTTGTTAGAAAAAATAAGTCATTTAAAATATTCTAAATCGACCATGTCGTCTTATTTAAACGGCACTAACGTGCACGGCATGGTTAAAGTCTGTAGGAGGTGATTCAACAGTTGGCTCTCCCGCTGCATTTTGTATCATTTCAACCTGTTGTTGATCCTGTGGTTGAGGATTCTTACTTTTGTGTTTTTTCCCCAGACCAGGTAATTTCGGTAAGTGTTTCAGGGCACTGACCGACCCTCGCGATTTACTCTTATCAGTTTCTTCTTGTTCTTCTGTTATCGAATCTAACGGTACGTCCGTCTGATGTTCATCCTGGATTGGGATATCATCTGCACACACAACCAGCAATGCAAAATTCCACATTTTTCACCAACAGCCAATTTTAATCGCCAAGAGTGTCATACGTACCAGGTAATTTCTTTGTTCTAAACGACGCGTTTGTTATCATCGACTTTGTTATGCTGCGAGCCTGAGACGGTCGTGGAGTTATAGATATCGAGGAAGAGTGTTGGATTAGGTTCTTTATCGCATTTGCAGCCAAAAGGACGTCTAGAAATAAATAGTAGTTAAAGTTGAAATGAAGAGATGTCACCAACCTGCGAAGGTTTCATAATTTGCACGTTGTATAATATCATGGAGAGCCTGTATGGCCCCGTTTGCGCCTTTTTCAGCGCCGTGGTATACTGTATGGAGTAACTCTAAAAGTAAAGGACTAGATACAGGAATACGACAGGCAACACCTTGAGTATAACTACAATCACTATTTACTGAACTTCTTGCACTACCAGTTGAAGAAAATCCTTGCGAAACTAATCTGGAATCAAGGTTCTCATTATGAAAAATGTAAAAAAGTGCTGTTAAAATGGGCAATTATCGGGAAGGAAAATAGAATTAATAAACTCACTAACGGTTGCTTCGATTTTTATAAATCAATTGAGTCCGATTATTTGGGATTACGTATTAGTTATCAAATGAGGCTGTTTTTATCTCCCGCTGCGAAATTTGATGACAAAGCGTTTGGAAATTTATGAACAAAAAATTAACCGACGTGAATATTTTTTTTTTGTTTTTGGAGGCTTAAGAACTGTTCAAGCTTGTAAAGTTGGTGATGTTGCTTACCTAGATATTCCCCTACAAGTATGTTCTACACCCTGGGTTATAACACTAGCTAAATGTTGATTATACAAGAACACAAGTGCGGTGATAACACGTTGACGATTCTGAGCATTTAAACTTTCAACTTGTGGCAGAGGTCCCCAACTGACTAATTTACTATTGCATTCCTCCCACCTTCTTAAAGAGTTTTCAGCTATAAATGCAGGTTCCAAATTGTTTGAATCGTGATATATAGACGACTGAGCTATACTTGGGACTCTAAATGATATAGTTCGTGGTTGATTCTTTGAATCTACAACCTGAGACCAACTACAGTGTTAAAAAGCATTCTGAAGTATCTTTTACCTCTAAATTGTACAAACCAACTAAAAGTGCCTGTACAGAGTTGTATGCCTTATCAGATAAATGTAAAAACACCAATGTGGGTATATACTGAAGTGCAAACTTTTTCAACTGCTCCTCCCCTGATCTATAAAATTCCATCAACTGTTGGCAAATCCTATCCAGCAACTAAAATAGAAAAATGTGACCACCACCAAGAAAAGTGCTTAAATCATACATTTTCAGTTTGATACCTATAAGGCTCTGTCAAAATATCATAAAGGGCTACCATAACTTCATGATTGTTTTCTTGTTCTGATGAATATGTGTGTTTCTCGCTTTCAGTTAAAGCTTCATACTCTTCCATCCAATCCAAAACGAGAATATCTGCCATTATTGTCTCCTGTGTAATATAGAGTCGATTTAATTAAGGGGTTGAAACTTTGAGGTTAGACTTTTCCAAACGTAATCGAAGACATTTAAACTTTAAAAACACTGCTTACGTATGAACATACTATTAAGTAAATCTTATTTAAGTAGATCTTATCACTATTTGGCCCGACAATGAGAAAAAAATAACATTCAAAATCGAACGGCTAAAAACAAATCAGTAACTGTCAAACAATTCGGCGAAATTTGGACTGTTGGTGACCCTGACCTACTTAATTGCCAACCTGACAAGTGTGAACACGCGCCAATTATAAAAAATCAGGTGAAGAAAAAGTGTACGTTACCATTGTACGAAACATTTTAAACTGATTAAATTCGCAAGAGAAACGTTCTCAGTCTTTGCTCAACTTCAATACTTTCACAGATAATCGGATATTTCATTATTTATGAGACACATCATCTACAATGCCAGAAATAGACTTTTCATTAAAAGATTCATTGATGGTTGGGTTTGATTCAGCAGATATTTATTACGACTCGTTAAAGATCGGTAGCTTTTTATTCAAAACAACGAACTTGCACAGTTATAAACAAAGTTATTAAAATATATAAATAAATACTCACATAAAAATCAGCCTGGTGTGGTGCAGTGTTGTTAGTAGAAAAAATAACAAGAAAATACATTCAAGCTGTAATGTATTTTAATAACACTTCTTTGTACCAACAACACAGGTTAAAACCGGATTTAATTACGCTTTTTGATCCAAGGTTTAATGTTCACGCCAAGCTAATGTTTCAAGTAGAGAAAGTATTACATAATTTCTGCCTTTTGTGTAGTAAAAATCACAAAAAGACTTCCATGACAGGAAAAAAGTAAGTTATTTAAACTTATCGCCCCGAAATTTCAATCTGTGAAACAATAAGTTAAAACACGTACAGTTTTTTGCGCTGTTTGTGACTTCTAATACTGCCAGCATAACTCAACCGACGATTTGTATACTTTTGTAACTTTGATCATTAAACATTTTTATCTCAGACTTATACTTACATGCTACAACATTTAACTCAAACTTAATTATACAAATTCGCTGGAAATTCCTGGTCAGACAAAACCTCATCCTGATCATGATCTGACTCGGGATCTTTCCTCTTCCTACCATAAGCTCTCTTGCTGGTTACAGGAAGCGCATCAGATTCTCCATGCAGCAATGAATTTCTATACAATAACAAAGGCTGCCAGTCTTCACCTCTGCTGCTAGGCATACCTAAAAGTTTTATTGAGCACAAATACCACTAAAATGGTGTAAAGACCTGTTGTTATCCGCCGATCCAAGAATGTTAACACGACTCTTTTATCTTGTTTCAACAATTTGTTTGTGAATTCTGTTAGAATCTCCAAAAATGGTAAATTTGGCGGAGGTCCTGTGGGATCTTCAGGTTGATCCGCTCCGTTGACGGCGAATAAAATGCCAGCTCTGTGCAAAGCTGTGATGGCTTCTCGATTTTTAACAGCGTCGAGACCAAACGAAAGAGCAAACCGTTTCGCCAATTCCTAGAAAAATTTGTGAGTACAGAAAAAAAGTGAAAAAAAATTCTTTACTTTTAGAGCGAAAAACTCTTCATTTTGCCGAGTACTCTTCCCCGTGGATAGTTTCTGCACTTCATGGAATATCATATTCAAGCTCAAACACATTGTTAGAGCACAATTAACTTTGTTTATTTCACGTGCTTTGCTCAAAGTCGCTTTAATAATGTCTCCATATTCATTGTAATACTTGACGTAATGTTTGAAAATGTCCGCTGCAGCTTTCGTGGGCATGATATTGTAAACAATCAATTTGCAGTAAGCTGCAAGGAAATTTCTCCGTTTGTGAAGCTCCTCAATTCTGTGTTCATCATGTTCCGCGTTTTGCTCTGGAACGAAAACGTACGACTGCACGAATTCATTAAGAAGAGATTGGAGACTTCGGTCAGGTTGGCACATTAGCTCAGCTAATGCAGACGCTGTACTGGAGAGTTGTTCACTGAAAACAATAAGAAGGTCGCAAAGACAAACGTAGGCTTCTTCTTTGATGGAGTTGTGAGGTGAACACCGGATGAGCATTTGTGAAGCGTCGATGAATTCATCTAGACGTTGGCGCATCTCTTGAATTCCTGGGCCTGTTAAGCCTCCTCCTTCGTGTTGGACTTCTAGGCCTCGTAAGCCCCATAAAAGACAGTAAAAGCAGGCGCTTAAACTGTATTTTAGGGCGTCGGGAGGTAGCATGCTCTCAGTGTCCTGAAAAGTTTCAATGAAGAAGTCTAACAAACGTTAAATTTTTATCCCTCTATTGAGAGAAGTGTTTGTGTTTTTTAAACAAATAAAAATAGTCGTTTCTATATTAGTCGTTAATAACCTTTACGCGAACATAAAATTAATGGCATAAACTTTACTTTCGTTACCGAAATAAAAAATTGCGAACAAAATAAAACGTTGGCGCTTACTTTAACATCTTGGAACAAAGTGGACCATAAATTCCACTGATTCAAATTATGACAGGCATAGAACATAGACACTTTCTTCAGAGAACTGACAACATTAAAAATTTCGTCAGCGTTAGGGGTTTCTTCGCCCAGCAATAAATTTCGCCAATCATCTATAGCTTCTTTGTAAGATACCACAATCATGTCTACAATTGTAGATCTAGCCACATCACACCTCGTATAAATTGAATGTCCCTCAGTGCAAAGAATCTCCAGGGTTTTCGCGAGAGTTTCCAGCACCTACAGAATAAGTAACTTTTCACCAATTTTTTTAATGTAAAATAATTACCTCTGGTTCGTGATGAACTTGCGCAATATGTTTCAATTTAGCTAACAGCGACTGAAGAGATCCTTCTTGTCTTCCACTTGTGTACAAATCCAGATCAAAATATTGAGGAATACTAAGCAAATTTGCTAATTTCTCCGGATCAGCGGCGTACTTGTCCAAAAGCGGTGGCAAACTCACGATAAAATGTTCCGTTAACTTTTGCTTGTCTTCACCAGCTTGTTTCATTTCCCTCAAAGACGAAACTCTTCTTGTTGGCCCTCTACCAACAGGGGCTTCGCCTGTAGCCGCTTGTTTAATACAACAGACCATAATTTCAATCAAACTGGTTTCTTGACGATTATCCAACGGTTCCTCCTGAGGTCCTGGCTCCTCCAATAATAAATCAGTCATACATTCCCAGTCTTTCATCATAGTATTAGACTCAATAAGTGAGTCTACTAAGTACGCAGCATGTTCGTGTAATTCTGATTCAATGAAGAATTGAACTAAATCTCGTATAAACGGCGTGTTTGGTAGACGGCGCTTACCGCGCTTGGTTTTGCCGACATCGACGTCAGCAGGTTGGAAGAGGCGTTCGTTTAAGAATTCCCCTGCCGCTTGAGCCACAGCTCTGTGAGAAGAATACACCAATTCGTAAACATGCTCACAATCTTTATCTGTTAAAATTTCGTGATGATGCTTGAGAATCGAGATTACAAGTTTTACAGCTTGCACGGCGACATCGTACTCCTTATCCAAAGTCATTGCGACAATCCTGTCTTTAAACTTGTTGGTAAAGAGTTCTAGTTTTCCCTTAAGCTCCTCACTGGCGTAAAGAGGTTGCAAAGCCTGTAGGCATCTCAATCGCACTTCTCCAACTTTATCGTGCAATGTCCATCCAATGTATTTGAGATACGAATCGTCTAAGAAATTTGCGTGGAATTTATGCATCCACACCCCAATTTCGGTCATGGCAATCGCGCGGATTTCAGGTAAAGTGTCACGATATCTGTGGACAAAAACTGATTTGAACATGTATGTTAACATGTTCTTTATTTCGTCCATGTTTTCCTCCAGTTCTTGTCTCTTTCCTAGAAGAGCTTCCAAGCGGTCGCTGGCGCGTTTTTCACGAGTTTTTTGTCTTTCAGCTTCGTATTGACGTTGAGTGTTGTCGAGATTCACAGAAACTGTTAGAGCGACGTCGACAAGAGCTGTCATTAGTTTCATAGCTCCTAGAGTTGCGGTGTGCCTAAAGGCGCGCACCTAATGAGAAACAAATTTAAAAATTAAAAAATTTTCGTTTTTCTTTAACTTACTTGAGAGTCAGAGAGCCCAGTAAGCAAGGAAATTACATTATCCATCAAAAATTGATCATAAATGATGGAATATTGACACTGCTTGACCAAAGTCTGAACAAAATCACAAAAATTTTGCCTGAATTTCTTCCAAGTCTGGCCAGCCATTATAAGTGGATATTCCCCAGACTCTTCATCAAACTCTTCAGTCATTCTCCTGATTATAGCAGCATGTTCCATAGTTGCTTGCATTTGTTGTGTTATCCTTCCTTTACATCCAGCAGCGTTTATAAAAAACTGCATCAAAGCAATGAGAGCAGACTCTCTGTTGACCTAAGACCAAACCTTTAACAATTCATTACGCCCAACAATGAAATTACCTTATAACTTTCAATCCACTCATCCACAATATTTGTCAAAGAGACTTTACTGTTTTTAATGTAGTGATACAAAGATGTTTCATCTTCACTACTACCCTCAACGTGATTTTTCCGGCCCGGCGGTCGTCCTCTCCCTCGACCTTTAGCAGGTGGAGCTGCGCCAGTACTCGTTGGAGAATAAGAAGGTGGTGGCAAGTTAGTCTGACCTCTTGCTTTAGATCTTGTGATTCTCCGCATTCCTGGAGTTGGAGGTGACTCAAACATACCATCTGAAGATGATGTCCCTGCGTGTTCTCCGTAAACTTCAGCTCCATATAAGTTTACGTGACCGTAACCCCCATACGTATCGGTGTCCACCTGAGGAGTCATTGGATTCTCGTAGTCAGGAGGAGGCTCGTCCATCCTTATACGTTTTCCACCTCGACGCTGCATTTTTTTGGTTTAGTCGCCCTTTTCACTGAATTTTAATAAAAAACTCATTTGTGTATGTAAACAGAACGAAAAAAGATGCCGCGATCCAAACTGTCAATTTTGTCAACTGGCGTTTGCCGGCACCACCAACCTGGGGATGTTAAATTTACCAACTGAGGAAATATTTTTCAAAATTTTAAATACAAACGGTAGCTTTTACGAGTATTTGACTATTTATTTAAAATTTGTCGTACTGAGCGACTATTTGGAATCACAAATAATTTATTTTTTGCCCAAATTACTGAGTTGACCTCATGTCTAGTTACTTTTTTACGACTGTCATCGTGACACCTAACCTTAAAAACAGTGATTTCTGAAAAAGGTTAGAATGGTTTTAACGGTGTGATTTATTTAATATTTTTTGCCCAAAATAATGATTACGAGAGCACTTTGACACAGAAATACTATTTTTTTAGGTAGATCTTATCCAACGCCCAGTCATTCTTCGGAAATTACACAACGTGTTTACAAAACAAGCATGGATATGGCAGAATCTCAATTACAAATTCGTTTATTAACAAAACAGGAGAGGTAAACACACGTTTTTTGGATAAAACACACGATAATTTGCCTCTGTTGACTTTTAGTTTCGCAATACCAGATGTCCCCTTAGCTGTACCTTCTTCAATTGAACACAGCTCCTTAAATGAGCTAGTAAACCAATTGATAAAAGAGAACAAATCGGATTTTTTGAAGCCGAAGGAATTTGATTTTTTAGTATTAGGTGAATTGTTGAGAGTTCCACTTGGGGAATACTTGAAAGAACATAACATTTCAACTGAGGTAACAATTGATATTGAGTATGTTGAAAGAACTCCAGCCCCAGAGCCTCAAGACTCACTTTTACATGATGACTGGGTTTCTGGAATTCAGTGTGCAGATAAATGGTACAATTTCACCAAAACAAAGCAAATGTTTTAATCTTCAATGTTTTAGGATTTTGACTGGTTGTTACGATTATTCAGTAAACCTGTGGACCACACATGGCAAATTGGTCACGTCTCAAAAGCAACACACCAACATAGTTAAAAAAGTATCGTGGATAAAACAGGGAGATCCTTCTCAAGGTTTTGTTAGTGTCTCTCATGACCTCACGGGCCTTCTCTGGGAATGGGAACCCGGAACAGACAATATGAGACCCAGAATAGTCCTAAGAGGCCATGAAAAAGGCATAGACAGTGTAGGAGTAAGTCCCAACTCTGAGAAACTAGCAACAGGTGGATGGGACACTAATCTAAAAATCTGGTCTGCATCTTTTGAAACTGACCAAGAAGAACCAGCAAACAAGAAAATCAAAGGACCTAAAAACATAATCACCAGAACACCTCTACATACCCTTAAAGGACACAAAGAATCAATAACAGCCATCAATTGGGTTGATAATCATGTCATTTCCACCGTCTCAATGGACCATACAATAAAATTTTGGGATGCTGAGTTATGTGGGATTAAAAACGAGATTGTTGGACAAAAGGCCTTTTTAGGAGCATCCTGGTCTTCTTTAAATAACACTTTACTAGCTTGTTCAGCTGATAGAAATATCCGTTTATATGACCCAAGGACGTCAGAAGGGTCAGTTGTTAAGACAACTTTTTCTTCACATCTTCTATGGGTCAGTTCCGTTGAGTGGTCAAAATATGATGAGCACCTCTTTGTGTCTGGAGGATACGATTCGGCGGTCAAGATGTGGGATTCTAGATCACCCAAAGCACCACTTTATAACTTAGAAGGCCACCAAGGACAAGTTTTAGTCGTAGATTGGTCCAACAATAAATATTTGGTTTCTGGAGGCAGTGATAATAGTGTGCACATCTTTAGAAACACGTGTATTTAGATGTAAATAAAAACATAGTCATGAAATAAGTTTTTATTGTCTTACAAAACTGGGATATAATTAAAGAAAACGCAAAAAAAATACCGGGGTTAGCGCCAGCTAGCAAACGATGAATTCCTAAAAACAAAAAAGTAATTAGCAAACAATCAGTTATTTATACAATTTTATTACCCAGAGAACCCTGCACCGGAAGGAGAATTTGCCGCTTGTTGTGCTAAGTTTCCAAAACCTACAGTCTGTTGGTTGGCCAAGTTTCCAAAGCCAGCGCTTGGAGAACTCGCGGCACCTCCAAATCCGGGACTTGATGAACCGAAAACTTTCGAAGTCCCTCCGAATGATGGAGAACCACCAAAAGACGGCGTTCCTCCAAAACTTGGGGAGCTTCCAAACGCAGGTGAGCCACCGAAAACTGGTGGACTGCCAAATCCAGCGGGTTTCTGAAAATTCGAGTTTGTTCCAAAACCGGATTGTGAAACGCTTCCTGAAGATCCGCTGCTAAATGGTCCTGATGTTGACTGTTGTCCAAATGTTCCAAAAGAGCTTTGACCGAAATTTCCTTGTTGAGCAAAAGCAGGTTGACTTCCAAAACCGCTTCCAAAATTTTGAGTAGCAGCACCAAAAGACGGGCTTGGACTACCACCAAAGATGGAACTGCTTGCGGGTGTTGCAGAGTTACCAAAAACACTTTTATTTTCGAATGGATTTGGAGCAGGGCTAGAACCAAATCCTGAACTGGAAGTTGTAGCAGTCGCGCCAACGTTAAGACCCCCGAAACCAAACGAAGCTCCAGCGCTAGGGTTTGGAGAGAAAGAGCTTTGTTGCGTAGTTGGAGAGAATACACTAGCTGAACCAAAAGGAGACTGCGCGCTTGAAGTTGGTGCTCCAAAAACACTTCCCGTCGTGGCTGTTCCACCAAAAACATTCGCAGACGCTGTTGTTGGTGCGTTACCAAAGATTGATCCACCGGGCTGTACAAATGTTGTTGTAGGTGCTCCGAAAACGCTAGAATTCGCGAAAGAATTGCTAGACGAGCCGAAAGCAGACTGTCCAAAAGTACTGGGTGTTTGACTTTGCCCGAAGACAGAAGAAGCGGTTGTGTTCGGAGTGTTACCAAAAATACTCGACTGATTGACTTGACTGGTATTACCAAATACCGGGTTTGAACTCGTGACTGGACTACCAAAAATGGATGGTTTTTGTGAGGCGTCTCCAAACAACCCAAAATTTTGCGACTGGGATGTTGTGGTGGCTGACGAACTCCCGAAAATCGATTGTGGAGCAGTGGATGTAACAGTACTACCAAAAACAGACGCGTTAGGGGCAGCACCAAAGATTGATTGTGAACTAGAAGTTGTGGGAGCCGCGCCAAATAAAGGAGTGGCCGTAGTAGTTGGAGCACCAAATATAGAAGATTGTGTGGTTGGAGTTCCACTTCCAAATCCACTAGAGGTTGAAGAAACAGAACCAAATAGAGACGACTGGGTAGTGGTAGCGGCTAAGCCACCAAAAGTTGGAGACGTTGATGAACCAAATACTGATGCTGTAGTTGTCGGCGGTGAAGTACCAAAACCAGCTGTGGTAGTAGAAGGTGTGCCACCAAAGATTGCTGACTGGATAGTACTTGTTGCACTCGCTGTAGTAACCGAAGGTGTGCTACCAAAGATTGCTGACTGGATAGTACTTTTTGCACTCGCTGTAGTAACCGAAGGTGTGCTACCAAAGATTGCTGACTGGATAGTACTTGTTGCAGTCGCTGTAGTAACCGAAGGTGTGCTACCAAATATAGATGACTGAGTACTAGTTGTGGTAGAAGGCGTACTCCCAAAAATCGATGGTTGAGAAGCGGCAGTTGTTGAAGTTCCAAAAACACTTGCAGACGTTGCAGGGCCAAAAACCGAAGATTGCGTGGTCGTTGTGGGAACGGACGGGGCAGCAAAAACAGACGATGGACTACTTGTAGTACTTGAAACTTCAAAACCAGTTGTTGGAGACGTAGAAGGTACATTTCCAAAAATCGAAGGCTTAGTTCCTTCACCACTTCCAAAAATTGACGGTTTATTTGACAATGCTTCCGCAAAACCAAATTTGGCTGAACTCGATACAGTTGGAGAACTAGTACTAGTACTTACACCACCAAAGATACTTGGTTTCGACGTTGTTGTCTGTGCGCCAAGGATACTGGTAGAACTAGCAGCAGCTGCAGTACTTGGAATAGTACTACTAACAGAAACACTAGAAGTAACTGTAGCAACGGGAGGTGAAGTTGTGACCGCTGGTGTGGTGGTAGTCGCCAAAGAAGTGGCCAAAAACGGCGTTGATGGCTTCACTCCTAAAGAAAACGTTGGCAACTGCGAAGACGTTACTGCTGGAGTGGTAGTTGTGGGACGTGGCATAGAAGTCGGGGCCGTTAAAGCGCCTAATAACGAACTCGTTGCTGGTGTAACGGAAATTGGCGAGGCAGAAACCGCTTGAGCTCCAACTTTGAATGCACTAGTAGCCAAAGGCGAAAAAATTGTAGCTTTAGCATCGCCGCTGGTGGTAGCCTGAGTTGTTGAAGTTGTCACACTACTCAATTTTGACACAGACGGTGTTGATGCCACTGTTGCGGTTGTCTTAGGAGCAAAACTGAAAGGTTTACTAGTCGCCGTAGGTAAAGGTTCTGATTTCTGGGTTGCTCCTCCAAAAATACTTGTTGAAGGCGAACTAAACGGAAACGTTGACGCTGAAGTTGCAGCTGATGGAGATGCGAATACAAGACCTGAAGTTGCTGGAGTTTTAACCGTTGCATTAGATACAGCATTCGCGGATGTTGTCAAAGCTGTTAATCCAACATTAGTAGACGTTGGTTTTACGGTTACATTAAAAAGGGACGCGGTGGGTTTAACATCCGGTTTAGCAGCAGTAGTTGTTGATACACTTTCCGAAGTAAACGCAAGTGGCTTGGTTGTAGTCAGAAACACGGGCTTTGAAACATTTGTCCCAGAAGCACCAAAGAGAGATGAAGAACCTCCGAAAGAAAACGGTTTAGACAACTGATTGGTAGAAATAGTGATAACTGGATGATCCGTTTCTGCCAAAGTTGTCGCAACGCTGAAACTTGGAGCAACTTTGGCGACAGACGCTGTAGCGGCCGTTTCTGACGGCACGGTCTTCCCCAACGAAGAAACACCAGCAGAAGACGGCGGATTGCTCCCAAAAGCCGTGGACACAAAAGCCGAATTTGGAGAACTCGCAATCATGCTTTTCAAAGGGGCAAAGCTTTTCTCAGGTACATTTGAAAAATTTTTGTTCTCAAATTTAAGAGCAAACTTTTGTAAACCTTCAATCGGGGTACTAGCGATGAAACTAGAAGCAGTCTCAGATTGGGGTATGGTCGATTTCGGAGTCGCTGGAACGAAATCCAGCTTCTTTGGAGGCAGTTCTCTGGTGATTCTTGGCGATAGTAAACTGTATTGTTTTAGTTTGGACGCCGGAGACGCTTGTATAATAGATGTGGACATTTGCGGTTTCATTGAGGTAACATGCGAATACTCCCGTCCTTTGAGAAAAGAACGCAACTTCTGCGCTTTCTCTTTGGTGAAGTTTTTCATTCGATTTCTAACACGTTCGTATTGAATTTGGAATATGTCTTCGGGGTCCATTCTCAGCTTTTTTAGCTCATCTGGTAGATTATTAATATCGTCAACGCTAACTAGGAGAGACGGTCCCAAAGCCGAACGTGACTTATTCTTGAGTCTGTTGGCGATATCTTTCAAGACGTAACTCTAAGATAAATTGGTTAGATAAAATTAACTTGAGATTGCAACTCACTTGTTTCCTTACGATTGCGTTCTCTTTAACCATCGTTTGAAATATCATCTCCATTGTTGGGATTTGAATTTTGTGCGTCTTCTTGCAGTAATCTTGGAAATTTTCCCACTGTTCGTCTAACGCAATATGAGCTTGAGATATTTGCGATTCTAAGTAATAATTGGTGTGTTGAATATCTGCAAGCTGCTTTTCCGACGCTGAATCTAAAGGTTGAGCTCGTTGAAGTATCATCATTGATTGATCTTCAGAAGCTAAATAACGCGATTTTGCTTCTTCATACCAAGCCCACGACTGTAGAAGATTCTGTTTTAAGATGTGGACCTACAAAAGCGTTTAAGCATGGGCGTAATAATTCCCTCGAAATTACCTCAGAACTTTGAGTCGCGCAACTTTCGACAACTTCTTGAAAAAACTCATCCAAAGACTTTGTACTTTCGATAATTCTCACTTTATCTTCGTCAGAGCCTAAATTTAATTTCAAAGTCTTTCCTTGATGAAGAACAGCCTTTAGTTCAGATTCTAGGAAAACACACTCTTCTTTAACCAACTGTGCAAATATTTTCTCAGCTTCTTCTTCAGCTCTCAGATCAATATTAGTTGCTTCTGTTTTAATGGGATCCTCTTTAGGTTCTGGTTGACTCAATTTCACTATGTTGGATAAATCTGGAGCTGTAGTTACTACTGGTTTGGGCACCATTGAAGGGCTTGCAGAAGTTGATGCAGGAATTTGCATGATAGAAGCAGGTACATTCTTATTTTCATTAGTTGACAGAGACTGGAAAAATGTGGAATACTGTGGAGGCAGGGCTGCTTGGGTTGGTTTGTTTCCTGACACAAGAGGTGTTATGGTAGCTTGACCACCAAATAAATTTAAAGGCTGTGATTTTGAAAGATTCAAGACTTGGCTGCTTGTGACTTGAGGTTGAGATGTAAATAAAACTGAGGGAGTAGAACTAATGCCAACTGGAAGCTTGGGGCTCTCAACAGGCGGCTACAACAAAACGGTTATTTAGAAGGCCACAAACTGATGTTTTACTACTTTGGTTACTGCTGGTACTGCTAGTATAACTGGGTCTTTTGTTGCCGCATTTTTACTTTCATCTTTGAAGTGGTGCAACCCACTGGCGTCTTTTATCTCGTCTGGTGGAGAGCACAAACTTGGTATTCCTGGCTTCAGATTGATAACATTGAAACAACATAAAGTGCCATGATGTGAGAACAATAAGAGTTTGGGAGCAGGTGGTAAAGTTGACTCTCCCCAAGGTACAGGTTGGGTGCTACCAATATCTAGGGCACAACCAATTGGCAGAGTGTCTTGATGATTAGCACCAAGAGGTAACTCAGCGCGTGCAGCATCTCCCATGATCCACTGAGTCCAACTTTCACCTGCGTTTCCAAGAATTCCAACTTCCATGCTGTTTGAAGACGCTGCCATCAGAATATTCCTACAGACAAAACTTAACTCTTGAAGAAATCATTTAGTTATTTACCAGGTTGGTAGTAAAAGCATGTAGTATTGAACAGGCCTTGTACTGCCATTACTGTAGCAAATATCATCATAGTTGATATAAGTAGGGTTTCCCGTTTTTGGGGCATCAATCACTAGAAAAACGCCTTGACTGTCTGGATTTATTGGTTGAAAAACCCCAATAAACTGATAATTGGAAATCCATTGTAAAGATTGTAATGTATGGGGTTCTTTTAAAGGTGGAGCATTAATTACTTTGACTGCTTTTAAGTCAGGCTTCAACTGCGTTATTTTGCCATCACGAGAACCCACAGCTATTTGCTTGCCTTTAGGGCTCCAACAAAAACAGGTGGCCCCTGCAGCTGCTGGTAGTTCATTAATGTCAATTCCTGAACTTTTTAGCTCATAAATTCCTATAACAGTGAGTTAGAAAGGATAATAAAATGAGCCAAATTTACCTAAAGTTCCATCACTTTTACAAGCAGTGAACACTGAAGCTAGTGCAGGATTCCAACCAACTTCTGTCACATGTACTCCCGGCGTAGGAGACAAACGAATTTCTCCAATCTTTAACACTTCTTGTTGCCAGAAAGACTTTACATCATAAAATAAAGCACATGGGCAATTGTTGTTTTCAATAATCACTGCTAGAATAGTGTGTTCACAGTTTATAGAGACATGTGAAGGGGGTGACGGCAACGCAATGGTTCTCCTTGAGTAATCAGCCTTGTCACCATCAGCTTTGACATATTTTTCAATCTCCTTCAGTTGTATAACTGGAAGAAATTTATGTATTGTTTGCAATTACATTCTTCACGATAAAACAATAAGTACCTTGGATAGTCGGTGTGTTGGTCCCGACGAAAATCAAACCAAAGCGACTAGCAGTGGCCACTAAATTGCACTGTTTCGGAAAATTCGAATTTTCTGCATTTTCAAAAACTTTGATACGACAACATAATTTGAATTGGAGGTCCTACAACAGTTACATTTACCTTAAACGATTAACACAAAAAAATTTAACGTACCTGAACGTCAACAGGCTGTGGGGCTGTCTTCAGCATTATCACCAATAAATTTAAAACGGACTTAAAACAGTTCGTTTAATACTTTTTCACATTTCTTTAACACAGGAGTAAAAAAAATATAAAAAAAATGAATAAAAAGTGGAGAACAGAGATAAACACTATTTGTTGGTGTAAAGCTACGGTTATGTTTGGAGGTTAAGTTTTGACTTTGACAAGTAACCGCGAATTTGTGTGTTGTGCAACCAACTTGGCAAGTCAAAATCCCCTAAATCGGTAAATAATACATGATTATTTGTGTACCAAGAGCGTATAGTAGGTTTTAAAGGGACAAAGAATTAATTACACCAAATTTTAGTTACAAAGGTTTATTAATAAAAATATGTTCACAAATTAAATATAGTGGTATTGTTATAATATCCTATTTACAATAAATTACTTAAGACTAATACAGCTTTTGCAGCTAGCATAGGAGCCTCCTGCAATTTTAAACGCGAATAAACCAGTCATGAGAACAATAAAATATAATGGAACCAGCGTCGCTGAACTGACCTGGAAATGATTAAAAAGAGTAATACAAGACGCCAAAAGATGCGACGCTACTACAATTCCCACATGTAACTTATTATTATTGTCTAAAGCATTGAAAAAAATCACTCCCCAAAAGGTATGCAGTAAAATAAAACAAAGCGCAGTGGCTGAACTCGTCAAAAAGAACATTTCACTCCCAGACTTTAACCCCATTGTTCCTGGTCCAATTGAATCAGCCAGCACATTCACAAGAGAAAATGCTCCGCTTATGATTCCAAATCCTAAACCACTGACATAGGCTAAAATATGTTTGTTCTCTATGATCTGGGTGCTGTCATCAGTTATTTTCTTCAACCCGTTCTCTGCTTTCCGGAGGATTTTGTAGATGATGTACCGAAAAATCTCTTGGAAGAAAACGGAGAAGATGAGACCAAAAACGAGATCTTTGCGGAGGGGTATGACAATGTACCACCATAACGACGACAAGAGGAGCGACACCAGCCAGAAAAAGGCCGCGGCTATGAGTATTATGATCCTGACGGGGTCGTGGACGATTGTGAATAAAAACATAGCAAATGCGGGCCCAAAGGCGAGGAAGGTGCAGCCAAAAAACTCTACCAACGTCATGGTGATGGTCGTCAAGACACTACTCTTGATATAACTGAGGCGGAAAGTAGAAAGTCATTAAATTTCACAGTTTTGATTATAAACAGTTCACAAAACCATCTTTTGGCTTTTGGGCACTGGCTACTGTCAAACAACTGTCAAAGTTGACAAGTGACAAGTATGACGTTTGGTTTTGATAACGGTAACCTCTAAAATTATAATTAGCTGGGCTCCCCGAACGACGATAATCCGGCGATCGAGCTGCTTCTATAGAATTTATGGAAATATCGTGCTTTTTAAACAATACTTCCATTATTTCCGTTCGGTAAAGTACGGTTGCGCTCTTTTATGAATCATAAATTCGAATAAGTACAAAAATGGCGTTCAACTTCCCAGCGTTGTCTTACATTATCGCACTAATAGTTGATGCTTTTCTAATATTTTTCTCATTGTTCCACGTTATTGCGTTTGATGAATTAAAAACCGATTACAAGAACCCCATCGATCAGTGCAACAGCCTAAATCCCGTGAGTAATAATTTATTTGTGAATTCCACTCCATTACTCAGCACACTTGAAAAGTACACACGTTGACGTGATTTCTGTTGCAGTTGGTGGTGCCTGAGTACATCTTGCACATCTTCTTCAACATTCTCTTTGCTGCAGCCGGCGAATGGTTTTCTCTACTTCTAAACATCCCACTTATTATTTACCATGTAAATAGGTACAGGACACGACCCATAATGTCCGGTTTGGGAATCTACGACCCCACGAGTATTATGAACGCAGATGTATTAACGAGATGTCAGAGGGAAGGGTGGATTAAACTAGCTTTTTATTTGTTGTCCTTCTTTTACTACCTTTATGGGTATGTAATAGCTCTAGAAAGTGCTCATGATCACACGTGATAACGCTTTTGACTCTCTCTGACTCTAAATTTGTATGATATTGGAACTATAATAATTATTTCTTGTGTATAGGCGAGTTAACATCTTTGATGACATAATAATTGACAAGGCTGTGTAATTTTTTAAGAAACTTTATTTTCAGTGTGATCATGTGCGGTAAAATTTGGCTACGATTTGAATGAGAACCGAAATCCTTAATGAGTATGTTTGTTGCAGAATGATTTACTGTTTAATCTCGGCGTGAGTACTTGTCCCTGCCAAAGAGTCGTGAAGATCAATAAAAATCTTAGATAATTGTAGGTTGGTGGAACTGAATAAAAGAGGATTTCGGTTCTTATTATTATGTTCTGTATTAATTAAGAATGACGTATTTACATAGTAAAAAGAACCGATTTCTTGTTGTGATTTATTTCCTTAAACATGTTTTATACACTTTTTGTTATGGAACCTTTTCAAATGTAACATTTAACATTATTAGAAAAGATTTACACCACTATTGATACATTTGTTATTTTATGTTCTTAAAAGTTAATAAAAAATTATTACAATTACTCCAATATTTCAATACAAAAGTATAAACTTGAATATAAAATGCAACATTTACAATCTAACAAAACACAATATTTTGTCTTTGATACAATGGATCCTTTTGGTGTTGCTTTGGAATGTTTTATACCTGCTCCTACATTCTAACGTTGTACTAAAATATTCTTAATGCTTTTCATACTTTTGGCAAGTAAATAACCAACTAAACTAATTACCCAACTTCTCCAACAACCATTCCTCAGTTAAATCTTCAAGTTCTCTGATCTCAAAAGCTCTAAGAATCTCTGTTTCCCTTTGTAGAGATATTTTAGAGCCGGCATACATAATTTGGAGTTCAGCGTGACTATCGCGCGGGGTGAAATAAATGAAGCAAAGAGGATAAGAGATACGCCCATCTTTGTGTTCCTGGCGATAAGATAATATGATATACCGCGGTTGATGACTTTGTAAGTTCTCCTGGAGTTCCTCAATGGTGATGCCTTCCAGTTTTTCATCAATTATTATTTGCTGCTTTTCACGGTCCACTTTCACTAAACCAAAGAATCAAAAAAAAAGTCAAGCAACACCACTTACATACAGATAAGAGCAGCAGTATCTTGGGCTTTCCGAAATCGGAAATCTTTCAAAGCCTGTTTGACATCATCAGTGACAGCACAAATATTCACGTTTCCTGACTGAAAGGTTTTATTAATATTAAATAAACGAAGTTTTTATAAATACCATCTTTGAGAGTTCGTGACAATCGTGAAATAGCACCAACAATAGGACCAATGAACATTGAGCAATATCCTGGTTTTTTATAAGTTTCCTGAAAAAAACTGGGATTGTCCGCTAATTTGAAACGGTGCTAGGATTGAATGAATATTACAAGAACACAATTCTTGCTATCACACTTAAAAGGGATAACAAAAAACAATGAAAAGGAAAGGTGCTGGTGCAAAAACTGTGAAGTAGATGATTAATGTTCAAATGTCACATCAACAACTGTCAAATCCAAACAAACTTTAGTGATTTTAGCGTTGTTGGGATGTTGCGCTGAAACTGCGGTGTCAGCACGTTTGGCGGGTAATACAAACGATGAGACATTTGCCTCAAATCTCATCAAAAATAAGATAATAAACTACATTTCCGTTTTGAAGATTTGTTGTAATAATTAATTCAGAACCTTTAGTTTATTGATATTTAATAGTTATTACAATTGCTGATAAATATTAGGAAGTTATTCCGAAATTGCGTTTATAATTGAAGCACTGTATAAATTGATCGAGGAATTTTCAAATATATTTTAGGTACTAGAGTAGTCTTAGATATTTGGAAATTTTCAAGCGTAGGATTACATGAATCTGACAAATTTTTTTTTACCTACACGTTTATCTTTTTCTAGAAAAACGCATGGCCCATTTTTAGTCATTTAGATTGAAGCATAAAAAAAAAAGATTTCAGTAAGAGTATCTATACAATTTCTTCAAATATATGTGGAAAAAGTTGGAATAATAAAACTGCCATGTTTGTCTTGCTAATATAAAGACAGCTCTTGCAACCAATCCCCAAGCAATAAAAGAAGACATTAGTGTCTAGTTTGCAATAGAACAATGATTTGTGGGAACCAGCCAATTTACTGCATATTTGCTGGTGAACTCGCCAAGAGTCATGTTACTAAATAGCACAAACACCAGAGGAAACATAAATCCCGCACTGTTGGCTTTTTTTAAATGACGTCGTAAATTTCAAATTGGTTTTAAAACAACAACAAACCGGACCGAGTTCTGAGTCTCTTTGCCTAATATACACGTCGAAGAACACGCGTCTGATCTTTTGACCTATCAACTAAACTGGCTTTGTAAGTGGAAGTAAAATGGAAATAAAACCGTGTCTCGATAGTCGTGGGTCAGTTCAGCAATAAAATTTTTGATTGCCATTTCAAATTTCTTGAAATTTTTCGATAGTTACGCTGCTACGAAGGCATTATTAAAACCAATTAGGTATACATATTATTAAAATTATTATTAATTAATCTGAGGATAACGACAAACAAAAAAACACCTAATCTGATGTTATCTTCGATTTAAATGTTTATTATTTAAAAAAATACCGCAGTTCGGGATTTTATTAGTTCCCTCTTTCAATAAGTAGGTATACAAAAATAAACTACCACTTGAAATTCTGAAATTTCTGCTGAGATCGAGGCATTCCTCCGATTTCCATGAACTCTTGCTATTCTTACTGACCATGGTTTCTATTTATTTTATTTTCATGAAATCGAATTCGATGTGTCAAGGTTTAATTCCTATGAGTCATGTCACGTCATCTCAGCAAAAATGGTCTAAAAGCACGTATTGAATATCTATGGTGAAATGTTTTCTCTTTTGTTTTGTTGTATTTTGTAAAATTAAATCCATTTGCTAAAAAGTAAAAATTTATCCAATTCTCAATTTTTATTTGAATCATTAACATGTTGATGCTATTTTGGTCATAAGGCAATTTGGGCACTTTGAAAGTGCAAATGAAGAGTTGAGATTTTCATTGCTTCATTTCAAAGTCCTTGCTAAAGATGAAATGAAAATTTAAATTATTTAGGTATTCATTAGTCATGATCATGATTCATCCAGTACCTATGTATACCTACAACAAAAAATGAGAAATGTACAAAAATCTCTTTTTCAATCGCCAGATGAAAATTTTTGGTTAAAACCAGAAGATCCAAGTTTAAAATTCAATTCTTTTTTGTTTTATCGATTTCCCAACTATTTCTTGCACATAAGGAAAGCTTGAATGCATTTGTAATTAATTATTTCCCTTATTAGAAAGTTTTCCCTTATCAGAATGTTGAATTTTGAATCAGTTGCGACATATGCGATTATTGTTCTCAATGATCTCAAGACCCTGTCCCTTGGCCGATAATCTTTCTTCAGTTTCCTATTGGTTTGAAATTAAACTATTCGAGAAATCAATAAGTGATGATAAAGGATCCCTCGATGATTTAATTACGTGTCAGAATTTTTCCAAACGGAGAGAAAAATTGCCGAAATTTGACCTGCTTTATTGGTCTTGGGAATGAGACCTCATTTCCAAAGAATTGTAGAAATTTTTAAAATATGTATGTCCAAGTCAAGAGTAACAAAATTAAACTACGGAAATTCAGTAAAATTTAATTCTTCTATTGTTATTTTAATTGAAACAATTTCAATCCCCACAATAAACTTGAATAAAAATTAGTTTTTTCAGTTTTCTTAAAGTTTTGTTTTTAGTTTATGGTGTTTTTAATGACAAAACAGAAGAACAAAGGTAAGTAATGAAATCAATCTGACCTTTGCCCTTTGTAACCTTTAAATCGTTCTTTTTTCTGTTTTGTTGAAGCAATATTGATCGTCCTTTACTAAATTTTGTGTAGATATTTTCCTATATTCCAAAATTGGATCAAATCATTCCCTGTTTTTCCCTAAGCGATTTAACCAAATTAGCCTTTAAACTATTTCAACTATTAAACATATAAAATAAATAAATACATCAGAAAATAAAGCAACTGTTATTTTTTTTGGTGAACGTGTACCTAACAAAGGCGTGTCTGGATGAAATTGTGAAACACGCCCGTCAACGCTATTGGCAGTGATGCACGCCCTCATTGGAGCTAGAAAGGGGATTCTTTTAATTTCTTATTTTGGACCAATTTACACCGAAAATATAATTTTTACATTACCGGATTAATCAATTCCATTATGAAGTATGGGGAAAACTCTTACTGAGTGTTAAATTGGGATTGAAACTAACAATAAGTTGTACCAATTTTGGTCTCAAGACAGACCCATTTCTTTGGAATCAATTTATAAGCAACCTACTTTTAATGTTAGTGGGTCAGTGCAATTTTTGTCAATTCAGCAAAACTTCACTTCTAATGACACACTTTGCAACATGACGTGTTTCATCCTGCGAAAGACATTGGGAAATTTTTCTGGCAGGTATACCTTAAGCAGTTAGGAGACAATAAAAGTGGTACTTAAATTTTAATTGTGCTGATACGGTTGATACAGCGACCTACTTAAATTAATTAAACTATTATTGTCTTATTGGCAATAAATGGGTACTTTATGTACCCAATTATACGAGTAATAATTTCTTAACCGACAGGTGGGTATTTTACATCTTCACATCTTTAGAAAAATATTGAAATTGTTTTATTATCTTGAGGTGCTTACACGCTAAAAGTTTTATATAAACATATGTAAATTATAAATTCAAATCTATTCTATTCGTTCTTCAGGAAGTCAGGCGAGAAAAAAAAACAGACGTGCGACCTTTAGCAGGTGGTCTAATGGGCTAACGTAAAATTCGGCACGTGACACTATAATAAGATTACGAAGGGATGTGATTCATAACTGGAACAGGTTTTTTGCTGATCATGACTTTCTGAGTAATGGAACTTGGGTAAATTTAGTTTCAAGTTTGAGTTTTGAGAATTTGAGTTTTACTTATAGGTGACCTTTTCAAAATTTATTGCATTAGGTACTTTCCAACTATCAATTTCTTCATTAGAACTAATCGCTAGGATTAACAGTCGGCAAAATTTGTACGAGCCCCCATTAGTAATAATTTTAAATAAAATGCCTTCAGTTTTTATAAAAGGGCTCCACAAACCTGGTTCTTGCACGACGATTTTGATCGTCGGGTTAAACTATTGGAACAAAGAAAGAAGCCGGACACACAACTGGCTATAAATCTGATAAAGATATTATTATTATTATTATTATTATTATTATTATTATATTATCTTCTATAATTTTTGGTCGGTTTGAAGGGATGGACCGAATGAAAGTGTTGTCAATAGTAAGCGGTAGCTTGCATGTTCTTAAAAAATTTCAGAAAATATCAATATCAATTATAATTTCAGAAAGTGTTATTTACCAGATCTTCAAATTAACGGGTTTTATTTTAAAAAAATGTGAAAAACGTATCTAAAATTAGAAAAAAAAAGTTAAATAAATTTCGGAAAATGTAAAATGTGGTAATTAAATCAAATCTTGTTTCCTACATTCAAAGGTACCTATAGTATTCCATAGGATCTCCAATTGATCAAACCTTACCATCAAAGTAAGTTTTCTGATAATAATTCCGCCAGTGAATTACATTTTCGTTTTTCAGAAATTAAATTACCTACATAGTTAATTTTAAAAAAAACTGACGATTTCCAAAAAAATTCAATTAAATTTAAATTAACATGCTTGGCGTTTTCTGAAATTACATTTGGATAAGGTAGAAGATCAGCAGATAAAAAAGAAAAAACATTTATTCTAAATTATGAACCAAAAAGTTTGGTATTAATTATAAATGAATATTAAATTAATAATAATTAAATTGACAATTTCTGAAACTCACTTGGAAAAGATATAAGTCCAGAAAACACAAAAATTCAAAAATATTAACCAAAGAGTTATTAAAACGCGTGACTTATTGGTCATTTGAATTATTAGAAAAGTTTAGATAGGCAGCAGCAGAAGACTGCTATATAGAAAATATAGCACAAACTGGACACCCCAAGTGATGAAACGAAGATGGACGGATTTTAAAGATTTCTGATATTTTGGAACGACGTTTTTGCCCACAGATCGTTCCAACAGTCGAACTCGTCCTTCAAAAACCTTGTGAAAGAACCAGGTTTGTGAGGCCCTTTTAAAAGATCTAGGTAACATGACAATTACAATTTACCCAGGATAGTGCGGTTATGGCTTTGATTTTTTAAACCGTTTACAGCAATGTTACCGCAATCCCCCAAAATCATTATAACTCTCAACTGGTTTGATGTCTTAAATTGAAGTCAGTCTTTCAACTTGAAACAATGAAATTCCTCAAAATACGGCTAGCCTATCGTTTTTCATTCTGATGCCGCAGTTATTTGAAACTTTACAATTACAATTTTATTAATCGCATAAAAGCAGGTAGGAAATTCTTAAAAAGTGGCATCCGTTCCTGATTTACTCATCAACGTTGGTTAACTTTATTTATTCTTAATTTTTAAAACTACATATCGTCGGCTTAAGTTGGTAAGTTGCTAAGTCCATTCTGATTTTTTAACCAAGGTCAAAAAATCTTAATTTTTAACATATTTGTCGCCAAATCTGGATTTGAAAATTTGGAGAATGAAAATAGAATGTTTCTTAATTCTGAAATGATGACAAAAGCATCCAATGCGGTACCATTCTGTTATTCTTTTTATAAAATTGAAAACGCATTGTGTTCAAAAATGGACTTAGCAACTTAACAACTTAACTCGACAATATGTAAAAAATTTATATTTTTCGATCTCAGTTAAAAAACATTCAAAATGGACTTACCAACTTAACGACCTAAGCCGACGATATCTGATTACCTCAAACGACAATTTATTTATTACTATAATTAATGGAACTGACGGATAATAATGAAGGCACTAAATTCTAAATTATCAGGATTTTCTATTTTTTTTCGACATCTTTGACCCTCACAAACTGTAGTTAATGTAGAGTAGTAAAGTAGAGTTAATAAGAGGATGAGATTTTACTTAGACGATAGATGAAAATGGATAATAATCTGATTGTTTCAGGTAAATTTTTGATCAGCAAGACGCAAGATTCCTGGGAATTTGCAGATTCTTTTATAAAATCGGTTTCAATTAACAAGTAAAAGGGTTAATGTGAGGATGAGAGTTTACTTTAGTGCTTACACTTTTCAGAAGAGTCAATTTCTAGTAGAATTTAGCTTCGTCAAAGTGTTGGATATCAAAACGATAAATAAACGCTAGGCAGTCGAATTTTAAAGAATTTTATTGTCTCAATTTGTAAAATTGACCAACTGGGTAAAAATATTCATTGCGGTTCATTTCAAATCAGATAAAGCCATAACTGCACTAGATTGTTGGGTGAACTATACATAGTTTAAGTTAAATTAAAGTAGCTTGAACTGAACTAAGCCGACTTAAATAGGACTATACGTTGCATTAAACAAGTTTAAGCCGAATTAATTTTGATTCAGTTGGACAGATTTAGTGTATAGGTGGATACTAGAAACATTTTAAGTTCATTGGAGCCATTATGAACTTAATTCCCAAAATTAAACCGTGGGAGATTTTTTTAAAGCTTTACAATTAAATTTTTCGATTTTCGCCTTCAATTTTTGTATGTAAGGTGTGGGAAGGAGGTAATTTTTTGATATCACACTTGTCACTTGATTTATTGTTATTAATTGACTTAAAACATGGTGCCTTATCAATTGATATATTTTGGAACAAAGACCTATTAAATTATCACAAGAGAAATTTAATGGGATCCAAAAAGCCCGGCAAAATACCTCAATATTACTCTGACATCGAGAAAAGCTTCCAATTTTTTTTTATCATCTTTTTGAAAGTTTCTGTAAAAAACTGCCTCGCGTTGCACGTGTAGAAGACAATATTTCTTCGCTTTCCGCGGATCCGTGCAACGGACATCTTTTCTTTTGTACCTTCCCCTTTCAGGTAGAAATCGATGGGTACAATCACTTTCAAGATAACGGAAAGACCAATGAAGTGGCCTCTTCCTACGTTTCATATACGGAGATACCCGCCAATACTCCAGGCAGAACTAAGGCGGTGCTTCGGCCGCAGAAGTGGGGATTTTGTCAAGCCCCTGATTAAACCAGGTTATCCCTACTCTACTTCAGTGTTGTGTGAAACTTATGTGTGTGAAAGCAACATGTTTAAAGTATCCGTCGGTTGTCGATTTAACGCAAGTACAACCATATCAACATATCAAATCTAAAAGGATTTGATTCGATCAGATCTGAAATCTTGGATCTTGTTGATAAATTAGTGAAAAACAAACAAACGTGGGATAATTGTGGTGTCTTTGGTGTAAATGATCCGGATTATTTTAATAATATAAGCGCGTTTTATGGTGTTTGTTTAAAATAGTAATCGTAAATAAATAAACATTGTTAATGATATGTTTGTGTTGTGTTCCTGAACTGTTGATTAGACTTTCTTGTTTTCATCATGAATGAATTACCTGAGATTCTTAATTTTGCCCCACGCTCGATGCATTCTTCACATGGTTTGTCCACTGTACCGGTAAGTTCAAATTTTATATCAAAATCAATTCATTTGGGGCCCATCAAAAATTCGGGTGAATACCTAATCATTACCAAAGATATTTGTCAAAAGAGTTGGTACCGGTGCCTTCTAACTGCAGAAGACCAATTTTCAAGACTGTAATTTTCGCGTTCAAAGTCCGAAGAAACAATCGTAAACGCACCCACCCGTCGCATGGGATCTGAGTGAAGTTGATTCCAATTGCACTTCATTTCAAAATGGTATTTATGGTTAATACAAATGAAAAACTTCAAGGTTCACTATGATCTCGTGATTAGTGCGTGCCATTGATTGGAAGAGGAAATTTAGAAATGGGTTTGTATTGGAATGCACAGTTGAAATAAATTGATTACGGAAATGAAGGTTCAGGTCAATTGTTGTCTAATTGAAAGTAATTTTGAAAGTACTTTCTTTTCAATTTTAAATTTATTACACCTTTGCACATATTTTTGTAAAATTTGTTTTTCTAATTAGTTTTGTTCTACATAGTGAAGGCAACTTCAGAAATTTGGCATTCTAGATTCAATGAACTTTTGGTTTAACGGCAGAAATATCATCGTTTTTTTGACAACAAAGCGGATAACAAAGTAACAGAAAACATTAAATTGCTGAAACACCCCAAAACTCTTTCTTTCTCCATTGGGAGAAAAATTTAATTTATTAGAACATCCATAATTCATAAAATCGTGTGGTAGAAGTTAACATTGAAAGACCCTCCAATTCTAGGAATTTTGGAAAAAAATGTAAAGTAATTATATCAACTGACACCATACTGCAATTTTTCAAGAACAAAAGTAAATTCAAATTTCCATTGCACATGGATCTAATTTGTGCTTGTTTGTACCTAGGAAATTTTATTTTGGATCTTAAATTGTTTCTTTTAATAACCTTCTTATTGTTCTTAAAATTTTGAATAGGTTTCGTACTTTACAATCAGAACATTAAAAATATGGTGTTTCACCCAATAAAGTGTATAGTAATGAATGCTTATAATATTACGTTTTAAGCTTAAAACAAAACAACTTGTTTATGACTCTAGTGGGATTATTATCAGTAATTTCGTTGATTAATTACTCAAATTTCGGTAATTTAAAAAAATCAAATCTGAGCAAAAATACCATTGCCAGAAGTCAAAAATTAATAAATGTACATTTGTTAACAAAAACATTTCAATTCTAAATGCATTTCAATGAAAATTTAGTTTTATTTATTTTTGTTCATCTTTGTGTGATTTATGTTCCTACGTCAGAGTAGATAGATAAGTAGTCTTTTCGTTATCGCCTCTTATTTTTATATTTTTGTTGTCTTCTTCAAGAAGCTTGAATAAAATGATTTCACCAAGCTCAAAAAAAAGCATTTTTCCATATCCAATTATAATGATCTAAAAAGAGATGTATTTCAAAGAAACCAATAATACCAATCGTAAATTAAAAAAGACAGTTTCACTGTCACATAAATCGTAACAGTAAAAATAAACACCACCACCGGTCATAAAAGTCTAGCAGTGGTCAATGAGGGATGACATTTTATTTTTTCCTAATTTTAGATTTATACTTCAAGGGGGCAATTTGCAGTTGTTCGGTGTGAAAACAAAAAAGGATGGATGGAAACCAAAAAAAAATATAACAGCCTCGGCAAGCCGGAGTGAAAATTTTGCTCTTGAGATTGAGGCCAAAATTGTAAATTTTCTTTCAATCTTCTATTTAAATGACCGTAGATTTGCTAGATTTTTGCCAAACGAAGACGGTAATGTTGAAATTTTCTCCAGAATTTGTTTTTCAACTTCTTCACCAAATTCTTTTACGACCGCGATTATTTTTATCATGCAATTGTGAGAAAATGATTTTGTCACATTTCTACAATGCAACTCTATTCCCCGATTATAAACGCATTATTGTGCTGGATTAGTTCGGGTACTGATGTTAATTGTTAAGTGATGTTACCAAATTAACAATCGGGTATAAATTATCGGTGAATCGAGAGATTCAGTGGCCTCGGTCCGATAAGACTGCAAAGAAAACAAAAAAATTAGATCCCGAAATCAGTTGCTTTCTGATTTCTTTTGTGTGAGGCCTTGTTTAAAACATTGGAGGAAACTATTTTCAGTGTTTCTTGCTCGGAAACTATTACGAACTTTATGTTCTGCACGTGAAGATTGGCGATTACTTAGAAACTAAAATAAAGCACGCACAACGTGTTAAAAAAATATGATTTTTTGTTGTCTGTCTCATTAGACTAATCCATTCAATTATACGAAATTACCATTGTCACGTGTGAAAAGAAATTTTTGGTGAAATGGATGACTCAAAATATAAATTATCCAAGATGTGAAATGTAAACAGTTGTTCTCATCAAAGTTTTAAGTTGCAGTCCATTCAGCATTATTCGCAAGTTCTCATTTTTTCTTTCTTGTTATCAGTGTTATGTTATTCATATCTGTTGTACTGGTGTATTAATAATGGTGTGAAATTTGTAATGCGAGCTTGTTTATTTTTGGTCTGGAATAAGTAGGCGTTGATTAAAAATGACTCATTTACAAGAAATCCCAGGATTGTTCTAGAGGAGGTCGGAAATGCACTCAACGAAAAAATCAAATGTATCGCACAGAGTAATTTGTAATAATTGTATTATTCATAGAATTCTTTGATAAATGGCTTTTAATTAATGTAGGTTGTCATACTGTCATATGTTGTGAATTAAACAAATCACGCTCATTTACTTTGTTGGTTTTAGTAGGAGTTATGAATGTGTTGTGTCAAATTATTAATTTCGTCTCACGTTTGTTAAAATCGTTAAGATTTAACGATTAAGATGCATTAATTTGCTTACTTTGCGACACATGTGGGTAATTCTATTGGACGAGGAATAAAATGCATGACTAATCTGACAAAAGTGACAAAATCATTTCTATTAATGCATTCTTTCGAAACTCTAAAAATGATAGTCATAAGATCTAATTTTGGCCCGGCTCGAGCTGATACAAGCTCATTTCCACAAAGCGCCAGTTTCAAACTGATTACAGCAATCTCTAGCAAAAATTTATCTCTTCGCTTAAATAAAATTTGATAAACTCCTGATCTTTATTATCGTTAATTTGATACTAACTCTCACATGTTTTCCCATAAAATATAACAACAAATAATACGAAACTTACTTTCGTTTGCGAAGTTGAATTTAATTTTTCGAGGTACTCGATCAAGGATACTCAATTTGTGGTCAAAAATAGAACCGAGCACTTTCCTTTCCAGTGATTTCTGTTTTCGTACGGATATTTTTCCATCTTATCGCATCCTTCATAATCATATTAAATGAAAAATATCATTAAATCGTAACTGATTTTGTAATTTTGTCTCTCTTATCTGTTTTTAATTCAGCAGTGTTTTTACATTACCATAAAAATCAACTTGAATGACTTTTCTTATCAGGAAGGTTTGTTTTCAAGAGAAGAATTATAATCATACAAAATAGAATTACTAAGCTAAGGTCAATGCGTTCGGCCCAAAAAGAGTTTTAATTTAAAATGTTACGTTCTTTCATTATCATTTATCATTTCCCAGCGGAAAACCCTCTCGCGTTTACAAAAGATCATATAAAAGACCCATCGCAATTGTAAAAATTATCGTAACTCACCTGTGATATCACCTTGTAATTAATTTAATAAACAAAACAATTCAATTGGTCTGCTTGGGAGACTGTTATAGCTTATGTTATCACTTCAATAAATTTCTGTTAAGATATTTCAGTCTTATTACAGTGTGAACAGAACATATGTGGGAGTTTCTATCGTTCAGATTATTTATGTTTCCCTAAACAGGCTACACAAGAAGCAAACCAGTTTTCGAAAATTTTTGGCCAATTAGTGCGCGAAATGCTTAGTTTAATTAGAGACATAAAATCGCATAAAAGACTTATATGGTCCTAACAGTAAATAGTTTCCGGGAGAAGTATTTCCCATAACGTGATGAAGTCATCGATTGCTGTGTAAAGCTCAAATTTCTCCAGTCTCAGAATCATAAAAGTATCGACTCATTTTATGCTTGTTATCCGGAAAGAGATAAAACTAAATGTTCCGAATGAGATACAAAAATTGATGTTGCATTGGTAAAATGAACGACAACTTCAGAGTGTTTATTTTTGTACAAGAATCACATTACAATTTTTCTGTGGAAAGTTCATCAGGTGGCAGAGCAGATGTTGACATTCCCATTTTATTCGTTTGTCGAGTTTTGCATTCACAGAAAATGCACTTTTTTTACCACGAACTGTTTCTAAATACAGAGCAGAGCCAATGAACTCCCTAAAAATGCTATTTAATTGAAACGCTTAAACAAATTACGTGCGTTGCAATAAACTTCCAAAAATGCGGAAAAGTTCCGAAATATCTTCATTCTTTGTGCATATAAATCCGCTGACTCAGGATATTTATTATAAGACGTAATTCAAACCACATTCCTCGTTATCGTCGGTGTTATCTTCAGTTTTACATTGTTTTCCATGGAAACAATAATGCATCATTGCATCTTTCGTCTTTTCAGTAGTTCAATCAATGATCCTAAGCTTTTATAGCATTAGAGTACGTTCACGTTGACTAATGTAACAAGTTGGTTAGTTCATGTTTATTTGCAAGGTTGTAATGCTTCTATTGTTTGGCGTCATTCATAAGACAAATGCAGGTGCATAAAAATCTTTTACTTAATTTAATGCTATTGATTGAACATGAGAAGAAAATTAAAAATAAAACGCCAATTTAGTCATTTTACTTTGTGGGCGAAGACATTACATTTAATATCAGTACATACTTATTTATTGGCCCTCGACTTTGAAAATGTAAAAGCTCGAGTTTTCAGCTATGTACTTCTAAAGTCAATTTTAATTTGTAAACTAAATGATTGAATAATAAAATTATTGCGTTATTTTCCGGCGTGTTTATTTCGATATTTAATTAAGAGAACAAGTCGTGTGAGGTATGAATTTGTTACATAAAATTATGTTTATATTTTCACTTTACGTGCACGTAAGTGGGTCACTACATTTTTCAACCACTGATTGATTAGTCATCAGTTTCGCAGATTTTGCAATAAATATTTTGTAATTGTGTATTACTCAATTAGCCACAAGTTTAATAAGTTGTGCGAGAGTTGATGAGACCTCCCATCGCACAGTGTTAAATATTGAAATTTATTTATTAATTACTCGTATATTTATAGATACACATATGATGGTTCTATATTATGGAATTGAATAGGATGTTTACTTTCTTTGTTTTCTTCAACCTAATTTAAACCGTAATGCTTGATGTTCTGCTCATTGAATTTATTAGGCGGCATATCTAGAGGTTCCGCCAAGTCTCTAGACCACCCTGTAAGTAATCAAGAAGCACTATAGCGTGTAACGCAACTGGAATGATCGCCAATCAATATAATCGCCAATCAACATAATCGCCAATCTCACACTACCTGTACTTCAGGATACGATTCTTCCGTAAACTTGTGGATGTATCTATCATTGTAATCGTCTTTAAGTACGATATTCAATTTTAATTTTATTGCTTTCTATTAACAAACAATGCAGTAATTTTGTTGGCACATTCTTCCATGGTACATTATTGTGTTATCGAAATCAAGGAAATTCTGACATGTTATTCAAAAAACTTATGAGGAGTAGATAACAAGGCTAGTACGTTACATTTTCGAAAACGGTTTCTCTGGAAACTGACTCGTGATTTAAAAAAAAAACTCGTTTATGACTTCATAAGTTCGAGGAAACAGTTATCCGATTGCTGTTATCATCAGAAATTAATACAGCATGCGTATGTTCCCTTGAATGTTTTCCAATCAAAAATAAAGTGATTTATAGCTGCGTTGTCAGATTGACTTGATGGAATATTTTATTTGGTAAATCACTACTGGTAAAAAAAGTCTACTACAGATTTGTAAAAGGGCCGTAGAATGAATTAGTTTTGATAGTCTTCTCTTCAAACATTTTCAGAAAAGTGAATGTAAGAAAACTGAACAAATAAGCTGACAGCATCAAATATTTTTTAAATGGAAGTGAATAGAGTCGACTCCGTTTAATTAGGACACATCGGGAAAATGTTTTTTGTCCCAATAATCCGGAGGTCAGAAAAAAGTCAAAGAAAAATATGTTCACCTTTTTTAAAGAAGTAAGAAATCAAGTGTGCTTTGCTTTTAATTCATCATCACTGGCTCATTACAAAATTCGTCTAAAGGACTTTCTTATTTTATTCCCTTTTTCGCAAAAAAAATTTTAACTTCTCTTTACATGCTTCTAACAAACACCGATTAGATTTATTAGGATGCTGTTTAATTTTATTGAAGAGTTCGGTGTTCTAAAAGTGCTTGATCCTTCCGAGAAATTTTAAAAGTTTGAGTGCGGACTGAGTCTAATTCTTAGTGAGGGGTCGTAAATTTTCTTGCTGTTTTTTATTTGTTTCTCGAAAAATGCAGTTTATATTTTATTTCTCGGAAAATGCAGAGTTCCAAAACATTCCATCCCGATTATTTAATGTTTTGTCCAATAAAGAGGAGACATTTTACTTATGTGTATGTTTTTGATTTCATTTTTTATAAAATGTATAAACACAGGTGGTTGGGGTAAATTTTCGTACATTACGTTATGAATGACATTCAAAAACTCCAAACTCTAGAAGGGGTTAAAATAAACCGTAATTCTTTGTTTGTATATCAGGATGGGCATTTATTATTCAAAAACTATTTCTACGTCTAACTACTAAAAGATTTATAATCAAACCTGTTTCATGAAAATCGGCCTTATTGTCGAATGCCGAAGATTTCGGTCGATGATGCATTAAAGACAAGAATAAGAATGCGTCTCTGAACAAAACCATCTTTGTCGAGAATGGCAATTATTACAATTTCATTAACTAGTCCTACTTATATGTAACTCTTAATTTGGCCATAACTCTTTGAATTTAATAGTACATTTTGTACTAACACATGTGTCAGCTTTGTACTTAAAAAGCTTTGATTTGAATGACTTTCAAAGTCATCTTAACTCGTTGACAACCAAATTAAGTGGAACGAACGCACTAACTGATGTTTTCATCAACTCTCCTCATTCTCAGACTATCATTCAGACTACATTCTCCTCATTTGTTTTTAATAGCTAACTTCAAAGTCATAATTTGTCAAAATTTTTGAGCTTTACGGCAAATTTATAAGGGTTTAGATATAATATTGAATTGTTTTAAAATACCTTTTCTTGTACAATCCAGTGCATACATCTTCTCAGATCTGTCGCAAAGTTTGTGGAATGAAGTTTCTGGTTAGTAAATGACATGTCTACCTATTCTCACACCAACAGATGGGCTAATTGCTCAGTGATACTGATAATTCACCTTCTTGCACTTTTGAATTGCAGTTGTTCTGTAAACAACGCGTTCGGCTAAACTAAATGCATTTCTTAATTGTAAAACAGTGGAGCATGCTCATCTTTAGCTCCGAAGGAAATTCACACTCAAGGCGAAAATTCTTTTCGAAGAGTTGTGGGGCGTCGCCAAATTGGAAATCTCTTAAAAAAAATAATTATTGCCAATGCATACACATTCTTGCTGTTTTTTTTTCAATTTCCATATATTTTTTTTGTATTTATTAATTTTCTTTCTTCTAGGATCTCCTCACCAATGTACCAAAAATCAAAGCGGAACCGGATGCCGGTTATTCGTTACCACCTTTAACATCTGCATTACCGCTTCATAATCATAGTAGTAAGTATTTTTCAGGATTCATCACTACAGGGTGTACTAAAAATATGCATTATAAATTAGTTTATATTTTTTATTCATGACTTATTATCGAAAGTAGATAATGGAACGGAGTTTTCTAAATCTATGAAACGTTTTCACTAAATCGCATTAGAAGTAATAAGAGAGCACGAATTTTTTGAGCTTTGGTATTCGTTTTTTATTTTCAAGAATGGGAAGACTAGAAAGAAAGAAGAAATTTGAATTGCCATAAATCAATTGTTTTTAAAGGTGGGCGAAAAATTATAGATAAATCAAAATCAAGGGCTCGTTTATTATGAAAATTGTATTATTATTGGATGATATCCTGAAAAACGGTGGCGTGCCATTGTCATTGTAAATTAAGTTGTTATTGTGGGGCAATTTTGGTACTAATTTTGTGGGCAATATCAATCAGCCAATTAAAAAGGAGGCACTTGGTGTAACACTCAAAATTTTCATTAAATCTCTAAAGTACGGCACCCACAATGATCGATTAATGCAAATGACGATTATCATCAATAATTGCTTACTAGTGAGTCCAACAGAACATTGGGGTAGAAGTGGGTAGGTAATACCATCAGCTAATCATCGAAATTGCGACGTGGTCAGAGTACCCATTTCTGTCCTAATAAATCACAGTTAAATTGACTAACAAATGTGAGATTTTAACCAATAGAAGAGCAGGACATCGAAGCCACAAACCAAAACTGGTGGTCAGTAATCGCTTTTAGACCGCCTTTGCTCAACCCATGAAATAAACAGGCGAGTTTTTGTTGTCAGTGGCATCGAAAGTACGGGAAATGGGGCTCATTTTATAATAGATTTTCATTTGTTAGTAGTAGTTCTTACCTTTTATTTATTTTTCCATTAACTATAATTTGTTGGCATAGATTTATAATGGAATCTTGAATGTTGCAATGCTAAGTTCTTTATCAAATTTTGGTTATCACTATCAGAACGGTCACGCTTTTGAATAAAGAGTCAATTTTCAGTTAATTGGGTGAAATTTAATCACTCTTCTTTTTTTGTTCCAGAACCTGCAAATTCTTGATATAAAACTAGCACTAAATTATCACGTATTATTGTATTATTTATCAACTCTTCAAGATATTTACAAACTTGACCATAAATATTTATTTCCCCGGTGTAAAACATTAAAGCAGCGAAAGATGAGTTTACACATCTCTTTAAAAAACTGTAATTTTCCTTGTTTCTTTTGTAAACTAGCAACACTATTGACGTGTGTAATCAAATTATAATCCACATTGCTCTTATCATTTACGCAGTAACGCAGACATTGGTCGCGTAGTTGTTTACTCAGCAAACAGCTTCATTTGATCACTGAGGGGTCGATTTCAAGTGTGACTTGCGTTACTGCAAATCCCATTTGCAACATAGCAACGCCAATCACATTGCTCATACCTTGGCAACGGTTGCAAATTTGCGTTAACGCAGTGACTTGAAATCGACCCGTGAGTCTGTTTTATAAATACTTGCTTACATTTTGCTTTGGTTGGTTCGAAATGCAGATCGTGATTTTGTGATTGCTTTTATTTCTCGTAATCCTCTCACATTTTCTATTGTTTTTTTCTCTTTATTTTTGTTCGTTTTTCGGTAAGTATATTTTCCGGAAGGCCCGAAGCATCTAGGAAAAACTTAGATTTAACCCACAGTTTTATCAAGTATTTGTAAATAAGGTTACGGTTTACGCATTCTACATCTAAATATTTACGTATTTACAGTCATGGTTAATATATTTGTGTTTTTCAAATGCAACAACGCCAATATCATTCTTGAAAAAAGAAGATGACGTCTTAACATCACCACGTCATAGGCCTTGCCTTTTGTCCTGGTGACCTATGATAAGCTTCGCAAAAGGTCATCATTTCACACCAGCGTTGTAACAAAAAATTGAAAAACACTCATGACGAGCGGCGTAAATCCCAATTTCTCTCGCGATGTGATAACATTATTCTACTAAAAATAAAAGATTGTGTTTTCTCTCAGTGGATATTTACACGGGAAATACAAAATTGTGGTGAAGTATACAAGATTTTTCATTTTTCGTAACTTGGTAGATAGAAACAATTTTAAGCTTCGTAAAAACATGTCGGTTTTCCGTGTGTTGTTTATTTTTTACCTTCTATAATGTACGCTCAGACATGTTTGTTTTAATGTTTCCTAAGGCGAAATTCTACTGGAATTTGTTGCTAGTGCGGGAGGTAGAATATTCCAGATTTCCAGAATTGAACTGAAAATTGAATGTTTTTAATTTCGTTTTACCGGTTTGCTAGGAAGTCGTGAAAATAAATCCCTGCACCAAACAAAATTATTTTCACCTACATATTTTTCAGACTACTTGCTTAATTCCAAGTGGCAAAAGAAAGTATGTTTTAGACGGCCCATATTGAATTTCACCGGCAAACAAGCAAATAATTAGTAAAAACGCTCTAATTGGATAACTGCAAAGTTAACCCCGCATTGTATAAAGTTACAGGATGAATGACAGCTATAATGGTGCAGCTCTCTCCCTGAAGCCACTCATTAGGCTCCCATCATTCCCCAAAGCATGTTATTGATACATTTGTTTACAAAAGACCCTTGTTTTATTAGTAGTCCATTTCACGGCATATTAGCGAAATATTCCACAAATGAATGGCTGAGCTGAAATAGCTATGAATGAGTGTTTTAAAATTGTAATACCCGGGCAATTCTACAGCGCGTTCTTATGATGATCTGAGCTTTTTCAGATTTAAATATTATACTTTCAGTGCAATACTGTAGAAATGATAAAAAAAAAATAAAACTCCTTCACACATTTTGGTGGAGGATTAAATTATCCGAAAATAGGGCTCCTTCGCCACATTTAACAATATAATAAATTGATTACAAGAATAACTAATAGTAGAACATTTAGTTTATATTTCTGTTGCCAATAGTCATGTTTAATTACAGTTTCACATAAAGTATACGAATTTAATGTATGAACGTCTTGTTTGTGTAATAATTTGATAAAATTCCATTTGAAATTGTGTGTCGGTTGTTACGCAAAGGGCAAATTTAGTAAGCAGTGTGCGTCGGAAATGCTGGTTTTGAAGAGATAATCCGCCAATTTTGAGACATGAATTTTACAATTCTGAATACTCAAATTAATTGACAATGTGGAGATATTGATTCAAGCAACTTGACGATTTTTTTAAGTCTTGCAAACTCAAAGTCTTTCATTTTTGAAGGAAATTACACTCGGTCTAATTAAGTTTTGCTTCCTTTGGCAATAATTTTGTTGATTTGCTATAATTTTCAAACAACAAAAAAAAGGCAACATAATACGACACCAATAAAGCTCCGATTGTTCTTTGTTGATGTTTAGTTTCCGCGGTATGTTCTAACCAATACCAGAAGCATAGTGTGTTGCAGTAGGTGGAGGAAGCAAAACGCTTTGCTTTATTTATTGAATCGGATACTTGAGGTTTAAACAGGGCAAATTTTTAATCTAAATGTAACGATTGGCATTATATTCCCTTCAGTTTTGTTTTCCAAGTGTAAACGGGAAGAGGCGGAGCGTTATCTACGTCATTAGTTCTGTGGGAAGTTATATCCACATGGGCGGAACAAAATCTGTTTAAAATGCAAATTACGTGGGATCTATAAAAATTTATGTTCTCGAGGTATAGTAAAACCCGTGTAAAACAAAGTAACACTATGAGATTATAGTCCCATGAAAGTAATATCCTGCTCTGGTTAGTAGTAATAAGCAAAACAAATTTGGTGTCACGTTATGGAATTTTTTTAGTGACCATTGTATTGCTTATTTTAATTTCCTGTCCAGCCCCATTTTCTGGTTATTTTGGGTTTTATGGGTTTCCAACACATATAGACGGTAATTTTAACATATAAATGTGAACCTTCTGTGGTAAGCATGTCAGTGACGGAGGGCGAGGTAATGGCCCGAGCAGGACACGTTCAGCAGCTGTACGTGGGCGGCTAACTTGGCACTTTTCACCACGTTCACTGCTCCTTGGTTGTGTTCGAACACCGTAGCACATGTCCATAATCTCAAGTCGATTGCACTTGCTAAATGCCGTCGTTTGTTTGCTAAAACGTGCTTCTTGCTAAGAAAATCACGGCCCACCCTTGACTACGTGTGCTTTTATTTTGATGTTTTCGTAATGTACAAGGCACTTACACGTTTATTATATTCCATGTGTTGTGCAATAAACTCCCATTACGTGCAGATTGCAGCACGAGCTCTTAATCTACGGCCAAAAACAAGACCAGTTGGAATAATTTATTGCTACATCAACCGGCAGTTTAATCGCTAATTAAGTCATTCATTAGAGAGATAATTTTGACAGCGATCTTCACTTCATCGCAGCGTCATCAGAAGGGAATATTTTGCTTCACAGATATCAGCTCATTTGATAACACACGCAGCAAAAGAAATAAAAACGGCGGAAACGAACTGTTTTCACCTTCAGGATCACCCCAACTTGTAATAATTATAATTTTGATTGATTCAATTGTAAAGTAGTTTGTCTGTAACTGTAGAACATCGTTAAGTTTTTGCAATTTCCGGTATTCATAACGGGAACGCTTTAAAAATATTCAGTATTATTAATTCTTAAAATTATCGAAATCGATAAGAATTTTAATACCATTATTAAAATTAAAATATCCAACATCTCCAAATTAATTTTATTTGATATTAAAATTACTAGACTTTCAAGTTCTCGCTTGCCCTAAAAGCAGAAATTTTAATATCAAATCTAATGTATTAACGTCCTCAAATTTACAGATTATAATAACAAATTTCAGAGTGGTTTGTTCTAAAAATGAAAATCTTCAAAATCTGTCTTCTTTGCTCAATAATTTTGTCTTCTGGCACAGTGAACAAGGAAGTAAAATTGCTAATGTGCTCGAGTTTTATTATCGTTGCGTTGAAGTTATCGAATTTATACATTTTATTATAAAAACTCGGGTATCTGTGGTTCTTCCTTATAATTTTGTGAAGTATATTATAACTACTTTTGAAGGAGAAGAATGAGACGTAGCTTCTCAAAACTGGCAAGTACAAATCAAACTCCTTGCCAGCCTATAAAGCAATGAGATTAAAAAGACTGTCATCCAGGAATTGATTGTTCTCTGCAAAATTAAACGCGACTCAAATGAGTTCCTTTACCAGAGCAGCACCGAGAGCTAATCGGGCGTGTTATTGCTACCACCGGGTGCGGATGAATTCGCGTTATTTCTGTTTCTTTCGGCGATCGTTATTGCCACAAATAAACGACAGCTTTCATAAGCAACACACGTGAAATAGAGGAGCGACTTAATATGCGCTCTTTTGAAAGATTATTAGCAAGTACACCGAAGACAAGCATCGTTTGATCTCGAAATGTTTATTTATAAAATCTGAGTGCTTCGCTGAGGGAGGCCCGACCATCTTGATTATAAATAGTCATGTTATCATTCATGACCTGTTACAGAACATAATGTCAAATTTCATAGTAAACAGAATGATAATAGTATCTGTGACTGCACACTTATGTATTGAGTTTTAATGTGTTTTTTTTTTTATTTATAGCTGTGGCGCCGACGTCGAATTTTAGTTCAATAAATGGAGGAAATGCTGGTAGCACGTTCACGGGAAATGGAAATAGTAACACGTCTGCTGATTCCACAGAAGAACCTGTTAGAGCAATTAGTTCTAGTTCCAATCGTTCTCCTCAACCACAATCATCGACTGCTACCACGAACTCCAGTGCTAGCAGTAGTAGCCAAAGTAAACCTCCTTATTCATATGTGGCACTCATAGCGATGGCAATTCAGTCTTCTGCTTTGAAACGTGCAACATTGTCAGAAATCTACGCATACATCACTGCGAAATTTCCTTATTTTGAACGAAACAAGAAAGGTTGGCAGAACTCGATAAGACACAACCTCAGTCTGAACGAGTGTTTCGTGAAAGTTCCACGAGAAGGAGGCGGCGAACGAAAGGGTAACTACTGGACCTTAGACCCTCAATACGAAGACATGTTCGAAAACGGCAATTACCGTCGGCGGAGGCGGATGAAGAGACCTTACCGCGCTCAACCGTACCCAAAAGCCTTTTTCGGAGACGCTTTGGGACAACACGGGCTTCCTCTAGCGCGCAATATTTTCACACCCCCATCTTATCCGCCCCCATACTCTCGATACGATACCGCCACGTGGCTGGGGCAATCGCAATTGGCATCATACACTGGTTGTAACACTGCCGGAGGATACTCTCAACAAGGATATCCAAGCCCTGCAGCATTTAGTCCTTGCGGTGTGAGGCAAGAAGCTGCTGCTAGATATCCCCCTTATTGGCCTCCCGATTGTGAGTACCCCCCCGGCCCCCACAGTTCGCCCCCTGCTGATCCACAGCTACTGTTACAGTGGTGACTTCAGTGAAGGAAGAGCCTAGCAGCCCTACCTACCCAAAGTGCTTCATTTAAGAAACAAGACGTGGCGTTGGAACTACACTTTCCAGATTGCGATTGCTTCAGTAATTTCTTGTTAACTCTAAATTTACACACCCAAATTTGAAGCACTAATACCGAGTACATTGATTTTGTTTATTTATATTCCGTCCGAGTCGAGCTATGAGATCTTTTCTCATCAAGATCTTTGTTTATATGTATTTATGTATGTAATTTAATTGTATGTTTAACAAATTATGATTTATTTTGATTTATAATTGTTTTTATTGTTAATTTTTCTTTACACTTTACTAATGTAATAGTGCAAAATTTTAAATAAATTTTCTCAGTAATGTTTACATTATTTTTATCATTATCAGGTAAGCAAAACAAACCTCTAAAATAAAGTCGAATTTTTGTGGCATTGGAGAACACAATTTTTACACTATTTAAACCATTTACTTTCACAATAGACTATTACACTTATTTCAGTTGACTGGTTTTATACCTCAATAAACATTAACGATTTATATGCACAATTTTTGGACGTGTCCCCATAAAAAATCTAATGGATTTTTAGATTTAGTGCTTCCCGTATTTCAATTATATTGAAGCCAATTTTGGGAACAGACGCAACAATAACCTAGTAAGCCATTTTTTATAATAATAATTGTAATATAAGAGTGATAAAACGAAGGGAAACAAAAAAAAAACAATTTGGAAATGAGCCTTGAACAGGTAAGTAATTTAATTGTCTACATTGAAAACTTCAATTTTTAAACAATATTTTTTGGTATTCGAAAAGAGTTCTTTCTTTCCAATAAATGGCTCCACGAAATGCTTCAGAAACGCTTTTTATCTAATATTTCAACAGAAGTTTATAGGTTTATGCGGCGTTATAAAATAGCATTATCAAAATCTTCGTCTAACTAAAAACCGATTTGGGCAAGCACAATTAAATTGGGAACATTTAGTCTTTATCAAACGAAATAAAAATAATAGCCTTTACTTCCCAATTCGGATAACTGGGGCATCTTCAAGAGGTCGTTAACTTATTAAACGACCGAGTTATCACAGTTTGCATTAAAATAAAAATTTCAAAGACAGGAAACATTTCAGTTAGATACAAGAGCAACAGCTGAAGGAAAGGCAATGCCGGATACACTCCATATATTGGTGACTTCCACCCCATGTAACACTTGCGCGACACTTCACCGAAGCCACCCTCACCCATCAGCTACTAAACACTATTTACAAAACAAGATATTTCACTCAAACATTTGCCGACAATGAACCATCGCTATAAATCATGACAAAGTCTTTAAAGTTAACCGCCCAGATTCACACGACGGATTGAAATCTTGTTAGAATTCGCTAGTTTGATGATAATTAAGCGAGTTTTATGTTGTGGGTGGGCCAGGAGCGTCAACACGAAAATATCTCCCGAGGAAGACTTAAAATAAGTCCAATAAATAACCATTAAGCTCGTCACGAAAAATAACTCGAGCTTCTTATACACTGACTGGCCAAAATTCAAGGGGTACACAATAAAATTTAATAGACAAAATAAACCTGCCAAGTAAAAAAGCTTGTTGCAATTAAGTGAACTGTAAAATTTAGAAAAAAAGTGATTGACTTGCACCACGAGGATTATGAGAAGTTAAATAGTTGTTCACTCGTACTCAAAACAAACAAGTCGTGAAATGTTTAGTACGTATTTTGAAAACTGTCATTTGGGATCTTTATGTTTACTAAACGAAACCGAACGTTTTAACAAACACTCATCTCTGTATCACAAACATATCGTTGGATAGTAAATATCATTTTTTCAACGAGTCTCCAGATTTATGTTATATTTTTCACTACAATCAACAAACCAAAACTAATGACCATCCCGATTTTCACGAAATTCTAAAATCTCGCATGTTCTTCCTTAAAATTGCAATACTAGTGGTGGTCAGACATTAATTATTCTATTACAGTACCTAGCTGTAAAAATAAAGCAAGAAATTAAGTGTTAAGTGATGCGACACAAGTTGACATTGTGACATACGTGCTGAGTTGTTGAAACATCCAACAGGTGCATTTTACATTATCACACCTCTAATAATTTATTTCTTTCATTGTGTAGGCGACTTGCCACAGCCATTACTTAACTTAACGTTGATATTTATTTTCGAATTAAACCAAATTCTAGAGAAAATAGAAAAAATAAACGCTTAAAAGCGGTTCCGAAACCGTCCATAAACACGTCAAAATTTAAGTAAAAGACGTTATAAAATATCCACGAAATTGGTTTAAAAATATTGAGACGTGATAGGAAGGAAGGTGGCAAAAAGCTATAATACCAATAAATTTCAAAATGGTTTTAAAATAACGTCCACAAAACTGGAGTCGTAAAATTTTGTTACAAAATCGATTGGCATTTTTTATGTATTCTGCTTTTCTGTCTCATTTAATGTGTTAAGGATTTGAATTTCAAAAGTTTATTTTCCTTCAGCAACATCCTATCAATTCTTGTCCGCATTAAAACAAATACTTCATTCATTTAGACAATCAGCCGATTTTCTTTTAATTTATGGAATCATAAAATGGATTTTGCCTTTTTAATAAGCTGAAGTTATGAAATTAAATGAATGTAAGTGTAATTTATTTTGAGAATTCAGAAATTTCGCAACGAGATTTTAGCGCGGGAGTTCCTTCGATTTTAAGTGTTTTAAAAATAGATACTAGAGTCGTGTTAAAATTAATTCGGTGTACATAGATGAAGGAGACAAAACGATAAGGTGCGATGTCGGGATTAAAAGGGAACTAAAGAAGAAAAAATTTATATACATTATTGAACTAGAGGTCCTAAAATTTGAAATTATTGTGCTCAGTGAATACTGATAATTTGTTTAGAATACACAAATACCTAATAAGTTCAAAATTATTCTAAGAACCGGACTGTACTAAAATTTTCAGTTCTTCCAAATCCTGAAGCTGCTCCAAGTTTTTTATGTTTAACGGGGCGCTGTTTTTAGCTGCTTCAAAATTTCCCTTTTTACAATACGAAAATATCCTTTTCATTATTTTCAATTCTTCAACTGCTGCTAGATAAATTGAAATAGAAATACATAGTCACAAAATTAATGAAATACATAATGTAGATTTGAAAAAAAAATTAAATAAAATCCGTATCCAAAGCAAAATCCGACATAGACATTATAACATTTTTCAAAAACCATCTCGCTTATAAATTGTACATTTTGTAAAAACTGGCGGGGTCATTTCGTGCCCCATAAATTATTTTTATCACTTCATTAATAATAATTATATATTTTGATGTATATTTACAAATATATAGACCAGCGTTATAAATGGGCGAACAGGTTGAAAGTGTCAACAAAAATAAAGCCAATCTTCAGTAATTGAGACTTGAGTCTTCTGTACCATCAAAACGCAATTTTTTAGTATTACGTTTCGTTTGATCCTTGTTTCACAAAGTGATTTGTGGCGATTGAAGTGCTGTGATACTTTTAACGCCTAAAATACAAAAAGCTTCTTCTGTCATCCTTTAGACATCAGCTGTTGGCAGTACGTCTTGCGACCTACGCTGTCAGTAACTAGTCGCTGCTATTTTAAAAGAATCTCGCACTAAGTCACATTCCCGGCTAATCCCACAGGACCCCAAATCTCATTAAGATATATGAAGGAAAAATTATGTGAGATTATTTTAGCTGCAGAAGCTATTGACTTATGACGATCAAATAAGAAAGTATACTCGAACACTGCCGAAGAATAGTTTTTAGTTTAGTCTTGCTAGTTATTCTTGATAAAAATGTAAAAAATGTGGGGCACTTCAACATTAAGTGTAGACATATAGAACATTAATAAAAATTCAAGAAGATTAATTTTTCACAAGACTTGGCCGCATTTCTCTAGAAAGGGGCCATCTGTCGTCTGTAGAATTTAATGGAATAAAATTTGGACTCAGTTCTTGACCATTCTGATAAAACATTTAAATCCGCCGTGTAAAACTCCAACTTTAAGTGAGACTGATGAGAGTGTAATTTTCGAAATTGCTTGGAAATTATTCCGTATCGTAAAAATAAATGATCATGTTTATGCAGTTCGCACATTTGTTGGCCAATTTAACCAGTGTAAGCCTCAAAAATCCAAACAAATAAAAGTGTCACCATCACGGATTTATTCGGGAGTACGAAATTAGCTCGAATCTGTATTAGACTGGTGATAAATGTTCCTCATTTGCCGCCTCGACAATTTGTAGACGTTTAGGAAAGCTGCTTTTTTTCTACCATAAATCTCGCTTTTAATAGTCCGGAATGTTAACGTGTGTGTCATTAGCTCTCTCCACACTTTCTTTTGTGTTAATGTATTCTTTATTTTGTTCAAGTTGGGGTGGAATGTTATTAAGATGTTTGCAATTTTGTGTCCACGTTCTAATAAACAGGAAGAACTGATTTTGGCGACGAACAATAAACAAAGATGTAAACAAACACGTACAACTAAATTTATTACAGTTGCTTGTTTAAATCAAATTAGAGATGGCATTTAATAGGCTATAAAGGACGAAAGAAATTTATTAAACTTGACGGTGTGCGAAATTTTTTCGTAAATCATTCTAAATTTAAAATGGGGCATTTTATTTTAATTCTGCTGATTTTGTAAAGCTAGATTTGCCAATTTTACATCGTTTGTTGCTGGATTTGACACTGAAGATCACAAATTAGAGTAATTTTCACGTTTTTGAGCCAAAACCATAGTTTGTAAAACAAAACTCGCTTTCCTTTAAAAAATATCAGCTGGCTTTAAAATTTCAAGTCATGCCTTTGATTGAAGAAACAGTCTTTTGTTTCTGTCAAGTAATATGACGTTGTCAAACTGGAAATTTTGTGAAAATTGTAGGAATGAATACTGTAATTTGAATGCGGTGGAATAAAATTAAATAAAGTTCATAGATTTTTTTTAGAAATTGTATTATAACAGGGACACAATACATTAAACCTATAAGTAGAAAATAATAATCCAATTTACTAATTTTATTATCAATTAATAGTCATTGTTTAGTGTAGTGTGCTTCAGGTGTAATGAACAAGTTCTTTTATGGGTCTAACACTAGTCGACGTATGGACTGATAGATTAGAACAATTGTATCTCCCATCAGTTATACAGGGTGTTAGGTAACGTTACGGCCATAGACAAATGGGTAATTAAGGAAGGCAAACTGTCTCGGAATCCGCAATTAATTTTATTTTTTTCGTATTAGTTAAAAAGCTACAAGGCTTTAAAGTTGATCAATAGAATGACTTTAAATAAGTTTTCAATTTTACAGAAATCCAAGTAGCTTTCGGACCAAACGAATAATTTGTCACTTTCCCGTCACATTTGAAGTTTTAAATCAGTGGCGTCAATTAAAGGGAAAAACAATAACGCAATTTTATTCAAAAAACAGACAATAAAGCAACACTACAATAGATGTTCAAAATGGTCATCATCTTGTTGAACACATAATTGTAAACGACGCAACAATGTTTCCTTTATTGTACCCAACACATTTTCGTTTTGACGAACTTGATTTGTGATGTCTACAAAAATAGAACAAGTACGCCACTGATAAAAAATAAGAACTGTCAGTTTGACGTCAAACAAAAAATTTCCTTCAGTAACTCTGATTCAAATTTTTGTAATCTTATGCAAATTATTCATTGATTGGTCACATTCAAAGCCTTCCAGCTCTTAAACGGTTCAAAAAAACCCGAAAAAAACTTCGAAACATTACTTTTCACGGCTGCCTTCATCACCCCTTTTTCTATGGCCGTAACGTTACCTAACACCCTGTACAGCTCAAAAATTGTACTTTATCTTTTATCCGAGTGTATTGTTGATGATATCCAAAATTAAACATTTGATCTTAGCTGCAACCAGTTAAACTCACATATAGTTTCCCCAGAAATAATTGAGAATAACTGTCATATGCCTACCCTTTGGAGATGCCGTTTTGAATAACGGTTTAATTGCCGAAATTGTATATATTATGTATATCTTACTGCCCGCGGCATCAACCCAAGAAGAGTCTTATTACGCCCTACAGACGTTTTTGGAAACAGTAATCACTACACAAAACCGATTACTTATTGTTGAGCACCTTGTCTCTTCAAAACCGGCTTCTTTGATTTCTGCTCTGGTAGGACGCACTAGCTTAAGGTGACCAGCAATTACAAAAGACAAATGCTTACCTTACCATCATTTAGCATCTTGTTGTCTCTTCAGGAACGGCTCCTTTGATAACTGGACCACTGCTATTTCAGCTCTAGAAACGCTTTGGGTAGGACCCACCGGCTTGATGTAGTAACTAGTGACCAGGGAAACCCCACAGAACTCTGCTATCTGAAATATATTATAAAACACAAACAAATGAACAAATGATACAAGTGGCTGTTAGCTCAACACTCAACAATTGACTACTCCAAACATAAAACAGAAATTGTTATAAACTTAAACCTTTCGTCGAAACATTTCCGAAGAACTTCGAAATCCAACCGTCAGAGAGAACTTTCATTTCTGGGAACCATCTAAGATTTCCGCTGCAATCAGAATCGAACCTGAATATCGCTAGTGTCATTCACTACACTACAAATGAACCACATGAAAAACATTGAACCAAACAAAACCAGTCAGTTAGGTCCCGTTTTCTTATTTCATAACTTACTTTTTAGGCTTACTCGCTAACTTAGGCTCGATTTCATGTTGACTTGCGACATTGCAAATCAGAGTTGCGCCTCAGCAACCACAATCAAACTGATGCTACTTTAGCACTGCGACAACGCAGTTTTGCGCCACTGACTTGAAATCGGGGCCTTAGCTAACTACACTACAGAAGAGCTTTTAAATGAAGATACATATATAAAAGACATTAATTAAGAGGATGAAGGATTTATTGATGAAAATTTGATTTGAAATTGTTTGAAATAACCATCTTTTTATCCTCTCCGGAATCTCCTTGAAACAAACAAGTTAATTAAAAGAATTAAGAAGTCAGTTATGGGAGGTGGCGTTGTGTGCTTGCCACTCCATCGATGCTCTTAACGATTCCCACTCCACCCATTCAGTTCGTGAAGGAAATCTGAAATAAAACTAATTTGCTTATTAAAAATTAACAACATACTTCTAAATTAAAGTTTAATCTGAACCACATTGCTTGTTACCGGAGATGGTGATGATTGTTAGCACCTAATAAGAAGTCCTATGTCGCAGTCCTATGTAATCCACTTCGAACTCTTGGATAATCTACAACATTAAAAACGTTCAAACAATTTCTTAAAAATTTCCGTCCTGTGGAGGGAGTGCTGGCATCCAAGAGGAAGTAGCCTGAAGTCGCTCCTGTGTCATCTCCTTGAAGTCTATCATAATCTACAACATGAAAAACATTCAAACAAAACCTGAAATTCAGGAATTAATAATTGTTGCCATTGATCAACACGTCACACATGCAAAAGTCGACAATTCATACCAGCTATGCATCCAAAAACGAAATCACACATACTCTTGCAAGTCTATCATCATCAACGTACTCGGTGATTTCCGGTATGTAATCTAAAATACCAACATTTGAATTTTTAAATAATGAAGTAATTTTAAATTAAAATTTAAAATTTAAACTGAACAGTCTAAATAATAACCCAACACTGCTTAATTTAGAAAGGAAGGATACTGCACATAATATTTTCAAATTTCAGAAGCCAACAAAATTAAATGTATTTTTCATGTAAATTATCGAGCCCACTAGTGGAGCTATCGCATGAAGCCAATCCACTAATCTGATGATTGATCAACTTTAAAACGCGTAACTTTCATTGAAAGCAAAATCGTTAAAAGTATTCTAAACGAAAAGTCTCCGGAAATCAATGTAAAAAGTTTCTACTAAACTTGTTTCGCGCCTAATTTTGAATTAAAATCCAAAACGGCACTATTTCACCTCACATACACCACACATCCGCCTCCATAGAGTCGCAGCACTGAACTAATTGATAAATAAAGGGATTCGATTAAGTGATTACGAGATTCAATGATTACGGTGATTACGGTAATTGGACAAAAAAATTGTTCTTCGCATTTATTTGTTGGTGGATTGGGACGGTCATTCTTTATTTAAATTTTGGCGTATTTCGGAAAAAACATTAAAAACTTCCAAACAACCTTGATGTCTTTTCTTTTAAGATATTAAAAACTTCTAAACGAGTCCCTGAAACCAAGAGAAATTAATTTAAATAATCAAGAAAAGCTGCGGAGGACGATGGCGTTGTGCATTAGCTGCACCCAAGAAGACGTTGCTTGAAGTTGAAATTTTGTCATCTACTTCGAAGTCTGCTGCAATCTGCGTCATGAAAAATATTAAGAACTTCCAAACAAGTCTCTGAAACAAAAATGAGTTAATAAAAAAACAAACTAGAAATCTGTCGAGGACGATGGCGTTCAGGATTAATACTCAAGAGGATGTAACCTGAAGTCGCTCCTGTGTCATCCACAAATCTACATGAAAGACATTAAAAACTTCCACATATAGGTAAATTAAAATTGTTCAAACTAATAAACAAAAGTCCTGAGAAATTAAAGCGAAATGTGTCTGAACCGAAATGATTTTAGCAACAGATTAGTTTTCCCGAAAATCTCTCGTATAGTGTACACAAAATACACATGAACACTGCCAGACGGCATCGTCAGGCCGCAATCATGTAAAAAAGAGCCTGATAATTTTGTTGTTATTTGAATCACCTAATTCTTTTCATTTTAGTCAAAATTTTGCCGGTTTCGGTGAAAGTGAAAAAAAAAAATTTCTAATGTAGGTCGTTGGACGGGCGTACACTTGAATAACTTACTTTACACCTAAGTTATAAAATAAAGAAGTTAAAAATTGCAAGCTTTTTTTTTCAAAAACACCTCTTGAAAATTAATTTCGGTCGAGAACTACATTATTTGTGAAGCAAATCTATGGTTATTGGTGTAAATTTAATTCAAAATTCCATGTAGAATCCAAAACTGTGCTAATATTTCCCATAAGTCAATAAATAACACATTATGGCGAATTAAAATTTTAGATTGTTAGAGTCAAAATTTCGTAAGTCCAAAAATATTGCTGCTTTATATCTTGGAAACTACGACAAATATAGAGACGCGGTTTTTGCCATCGCTTTTTTCGTTTTTCTTTTGCTTAAAATTTGGTCTTCCATTTTCCGAAATTTAAAAATTAAATTTTTACGTACTCGTTTTACACAAAATTTTACGCAGATTTTCCAAATCTGGAGTCAAAATTCACGTACAACAAATAACTGAGTTAAGGTCGATTAAAGTTTCGGATGGTTGATTTTTACTTTCGAAATTTTTAATGCTTAATATTTCAGAATCTACGACAAATAGAAAGATGCGGTTTTAGCCAGCTCTGAGACATCTAAAATTTTTGGTCAATTTTTTTGCGAATTTTAAATTTTTGTTTTTTTACCGCCCCTGGTCTATTTGACTCATCAATCTGAGATTTTGGCGGTTGATAATCTCGAGTTTTACTTTCGACTGTTTAAAAGGGATTTTTTTATGTTTTAGAGTCTTTTTTCTGAAATGCTGGGCATTAATTTAAGTATTAGTTAATAATTTCCAAAAGAAATAAAACTTTCTAAAGAACGACTTGAAACTGAACTTATTATTCATTTATCTTAATAGATAAAATAAAGTACCAGATGTTTGATGATCTTTGAAAAATTGGAACTGATTTCTTTATAAATGATCAAATTAAACATCCCATGCAAAATTCTTATCAAAAACTTTATTAAACGTATTATACAACGAATACGAATAACAATGAATTTAATTAAATAATTAAAAAAAAAATACCACCATTCACTTGCAAACGTTTGTGTTTTACCTCCAAACTCGGATCAGCTGATCGCTGTCAGAATAATCTAACCTCATCAAAAACTCGTTTTAAAAATGTGCTTTTTTTAAGCATCAACGATGCAGTTTTGCAAACAGAGCTTGTTTCTCAAAACCACAGTTCCTCGTGTTATTCAAACTTTCAAATCCTTGTCACATCAGAATCTTATTTTGGGCATCGAAACATCCTGCGATGACACCGGGTGTGCTGTTGTGGACACCGATGGAAATATTTTGGGCGAAGCGTTGAATTCCCAGCACTTGATTCATTTAACGTGAGTCTATGGATATTTATTTGCTTGTTCTCATGCATTTTTTTAGTAATGGAGGTATAATACCACCAATAGCCCAAGATCTTCATAGAAACAACATAGAAAGTGTTGTTGCAACAGCAGTGGAACGAGCAAAAGTGAAATTTGAAGATTTGAGTGCTGTTGCTACAACAGTGAAACCTGGTATGTACTTCAAAAGGTAATTTTAAAGTCACTGAAGTCTTTAGGTCTTCCTTTATCTCTCACTATTGGAATGAAATATGGGAAATATTTATGTCAAGTTCACAAGAAACCTTTTATACCAATTCATCACATGGAGGCTCATGCTTTAACTGCAAGAATGTGCAACAAAGATCTTCAGTTTCCTTTTCTTGTGCTTTTAATCAGTGGAGGTCACTGTTTGTTAGCGGTAGCAAAAGATGTGGATCAATTTCTTCTTCTGGGTACAACAATGGATGACGCACCTGGTGAAGCGTTTGATAAAGCTTCCAGAAGAATGAAACTTAGAAACATAGATGAGTATTCCAAATTGTCAGGAGGACAAGCTATTGAACTGGCTGCCACAAAAGCAGAAGATCCATTACAATTTAAATTCACCCCACCACTGTTACAGTATAAAAATTGCAACTTCAGTATGGCAGGTTTAAAAACACAGGTCCAGAGACATTTATTTGTGGAGGAGAAAAAGCACGGTAATTCCAAACCATCTATAGATTTATTATGTATAAATTAGATATTTCTAGATGTACAAGCTGATGGACTCATTCCTGATATACACAATTTGTGTGCTGGTTTTCAACTTGCGTTGACACGACACTTGTGCCACCGAGTTCAAAGAGGAATGGTCTACGTCCAAACAAAGGAAATTTTACCAAAAGACAGACAAACATTGGTACCCATTGACACTTCTTAACTTCAAATTCAATGTTTGGTTGCAGGTCGTGTCCGGGGGCGTCGCTTGCAACAATTACATTGCTAAAGCCCTTCAAATAGTCTGCGATGAAATGGAATTCAAATTCGTGCGGCCGCCACCGAAACTTTGTACAGATAATGGTGTGATGATTGCTTGGAACGGAGTTGAACGATGGAGGGCTAATTTGGGGGTTTTACACGATTTTAGGGATGTCGAAATCGAGAAATCGTGTCCTCTGGGGGTTAATTTTATAGACGACGTAGTTAAAGAAAATATTAGTTGTAAATGGGTGAAGTTAACCCAATTGACTGCTCCTCAGAAATAAAATAATTCAATTTATTGTACTGAAATTACACTAACTTTGGCCCTTTTTCTTTTATATTTTGTTTGATTTCTTTGTAGGTGTCATAAACAGTGGAGTCTTCTGTTTCCAACTGTGCAAAGACGTCTAACAAACGGCGCAGACGTTGTTTTACTAATTCAATGTCACTACTGCTTTCTTTGGCCGAAATTGTTAGAATGTCGGCGAATTTTAAATGTTCTTCTGGTTGCATTTCTTGCGGGCATTTTTTTGAGAATTCTACAAGCAAAATTAGTTTACGTAAAAAACTAAATTGATATGATTACCTGATAGATTACGCAAGAGCTCTTTAATTTCCACGTATTTTTGCTGACTATTTTCTGTGTCCATTTTATTTATTAGTAGCATCGATGGTTTCTTTAACAAGTCTTTATTATAAAGTTCTAATTCCTGCAATTTTGGTCAGTTAATTATTGTCGCATGTTTGATCTATCTATACTTTATTTAATAACAAAATAGTCTCCAAGCAGCTCCTGTGTGGATATTGTGGGCTTAACTGGAATCCATTTATATCAACAACCAGCAGCAATAATTTGGTCCGTTCTACATGTTTCAAAAATTTGTGCCCCATTCCCTTGTTTGCATAAGCCCCTTCAATAAGTCCAGGCAAATCTGCTATGGATATTTCTCGAAAATCGTCGAACTTTGTTATACCAATATTAGGACGCACTGTTGTAACTAGACGCAAAATAATCAGGTAACGGAATATATTGATTTACTGACTTACAGGGATAACTTGCGATTTTGGGTTTAGCATGTGAAATGGCTTTGAGTAGTGTGCTTTTCCCAGCATTTGGAAACCCAACTAATCCCACATCTGCAATTAATTTCAGATCAAATATTACAGGATACTCTTGTCCTTTAGTTCCTAAATATCCATTCTTTGGGTTCCCACCAGTTCCCCCTTTTGCTAAGAGTAGTTCTTCCCCTTCAGCATTTATTTCACCTGTGAAAGAACAAATTTGTTTTTTATCCATAAATAAATTGGGACAAACCAAGTTTTTTCCCTAGTTCTGTAACTGCTGTTACCCCCACAGGTACTTCAAGTTTTAAGTCTTCACCTGGAGGGCCTAATATAAAATTATGTGAGCTGTGTTTGCCAGCTTTTGCTGTATATTTCTTTAATCTATTCTGCTTGTAAACATGTTCCAAGTTTATGTTTTCTTTTCCTACAGCAATGACGTTGCCTCCTTGACCTCCAACTCCTCCAAATCTACAAATTCAGGAGTTAAATTAATGTGAGGTTTAGATTTTGGGGGTTACTTGGGTAATCCGTGTCCTCCTGTGCCGCCAGATACTACAACTCGAAGAGAATCTCGAAAACCTTCCTTTAGATATTTTCTCGTCATTTTTGCGAGGACTCCTCTTGTTAAGAAAACCATTTTTGGTAATAAAGATTTAAAATTCAAATAAATGTTTTTGACTTAACCCAGTATGAGTTAACCTCAAAAATTTCAACATGACAGGGGTGTGTTCATAAAGTGAGACGTCTGTTGGAGCGTGTGACGTCAGAGTGATGTGATTAACACTCTTTGAGATTCGCCAGAGTGTTGTTGCGGTAATGAACGGTTTCCGTGGTTATTTAAATGTTCGACAAATAATTAGGTACATCACTTACATACAAAACGCAATTTTCGCGAAAATTCATGACAAAAACTATACCAAACTTCTGATATCGACATCTCGCTTATTTTTTCGAGTAAACTTAAGTTATTATACATCAGTGTACGCAGAATTTTTCGCAGATTCCAAATCTGGGATTTAAATTCACATCCGACAACAAATAACTAAGTTATGGCCGATCAAAGTTTCGGAAAGTTGATTTTCATTTTTTCTCATTTTTCGTAATTTTTAAAGTTAAATATCTCGGAAACTATTTGAGATATTGAGATGCGGTTTGCGCCATTCTTTTTCTCGGCTCATTTTACGTTAGAAAATGTTATCAAAAGCCCAAAATTCGATATTAACTTTTTCGCGAAAAAAAAATCCGACTCAATCGATGAAAATTTATAATTTTTTTTATTTTCGGCCATAGCTTATATTATATTTGTCCGATCGATCTCAAATTTAGCCAGTAGATAGATTTCGAGCTCCTCTTTCGACTGATGTATAATTCAAAGCTATTAAACGTCGTTTTCATTTTGAAAACATTGATTGAAAATCAGCCTAAAATGACGTCTTCAGAACAGTTTTTGGCCAATGCCTCGTTATTTATTAAGCAACCTCAACAAATTTGGGCCTCATTTTACGCAGAATGTCACGCTGAATCCAAAAATATGAGAATTTTCAATTTTCGTCAACAAATAACTGAGTTATGGTCATTTGAATTTTTTGGTTGTCGCCAAAGGGTCAAATTTTTGAAGGTTCTAAACAATTCGTGCTCGATATCTCGGAAACTATTTTAGATATTGAGATGCGGTTTACGCCATCGTTTTTCTCGCGATTTTTTACATAAAAAATAGTTCTTTGATTTTTCTTCAGTCGAAATTTGCAAATTTTCGCAAAAATTCATGACTGAAACTATGCCAAACTTCTGATATCGATATCTCGCTTATTTTTTAGAGTAAACTTAACTTATTATACATCAGTATACGCAGAATTTTCCGCAGATTCCAAATCTGGGTTTTAAATTCACATCTGACAACAAATAACTGAGTTATGGCCGATCAAAGTTTCGGAAAGTTGATTTTCATTTTTTCTCATTTTTCGTAATTTTTAAAGTTAAATATCTCGGAAACTATTTGAGATCTTGAGATGCGGTTTGCGCCATTCTTTTTCTCGGCTCATTTTACGTTAGAAAATGTTATCAAAAGCCCAAAATTCGATATTAGATTTTTCGCGAAAAAAAAATCCGACTCAATCGATGAAAATTTATAATTTTTTTTATTTTCGGCCATAGCTTATAAACTATTTGTCCGATCGATCTCAAATTTAGCCAGTAGATAGATTTCGAGCTCCTCTTTCGACTGATGTATTATTCAAAGCTATTAAACGTCGTTTTCATTTTGAAAACATTGATTGAAAATCAGCGTAAAATGACGTCTTCAGAACAGTTTTTGGCCAATGCCTCGTTATTTATTAAGCAACCTCAACAAATTTGGGTCTCATTTTACGAAGAATGTCACGCTGAATCCAAAAATATGAGAATTTTCAATTTTCGTCAACAAATAACTGAGTTATGGTCATTTGAATTTTTTGGTTGTCGCCAAAGGGTCAAATTTTTGAAGGTTCTAAACAATTCTTGCTCGATATCTCGGAAACTATTTTAGATATTGAGATGCGGTTAACGTCATCGTTTTTCTCGCGATTTTTTACATAAGAAATAGTTCTTTGATTTTTCTTCAATCGAAATTTGCAAATTTTCGCAAAAATTCATGACTGAAACTATGCCAAACTTCTGATATCGATATCTCGCTTATTTTTTAGAGCAAACTTAAGTTATTATACATCCGTGTACGCAGAATTTTCCGCAGATTCCAAATCTGGGATTTAAATTCACATCTGACAACAAATAACTGGATTATGGCCGATCAAAGTTTCGGAAAGTTGATTTTCATTTTTTCTCATTTTTCGTAATTTTTAAAGTTAAATATCTCGGAAACTATTTGAGATCTTGAGATGCGGTTTGCGCCATTCTTTTTCTCGGTTCATTTTACGTTAGAAAATGTTATCAAAAGCCCAAAATTCGATATTAGATTTTTCGCGAAAAAAAAATCCGACTCAATCGATGAAAATTTATAATTTTTTTTATTTTCGGCCATAGCTTATAAACTATTTGTCCGATCGATCTCAAATTTAGCCAGTAGATAGATTTCGAGCTCCTCTTTCGACTGATGTATAATTCAAAGCTATTAAACGTCGTTTTCATTTTGAAAACATTGATTGAAAATCAGCCTAAAATGACGTCTTCAGAACAGTTTTTGGCCAATGCCTCGTTATTTATTAAGCAACCTCAACAAATTTGGGTCTCATTTTACGCAGAATGTCACGCTGAATCCAAAAATATGAGAATTTTCAATTTTCGTCAACAAATAACTGAGTTATGGTCATTTGAATTTTTTGGTTGTCGCCAAAGGGTCAAATTTTTGAAGGTTCTAAACAATTCTTGCTCGATATCTCGGAAACTATTTTAGATATTGAGATGCGGTTTACGCCATCGTTTTTCTCGCGATTTTTTACATAAGAAATAGTTCTTTGATTTTTCAAAAGTCGAACTTTGCAAATTTTTGCAAAAATTCATGACTAAAACTATGCCAAATTTCTGATATCACAGTATAAACAGTTTTTAGTAAAGAAAATCACCGAAAATACATAACTGCAGACATTTATTTACATTATTGCCTTGTTACAAATTTACACTAATCAAAATAGTCCTCAATATCTATATCAGGATTCAAAATATCATCCCCATAAGGCGACAAATCGAGTTGATTTAGGATCAAATTTTCGCACATCTCTTCTAAATCCGTATCCCCGATAAGAACAGCTCCTTGCAGCTTATTATCTTCCAATACAAACTTGATATACTCTTTCTCTTTGGTCATTCTTAGCAAAATTTCATAGTTGGTCCCAAGCTTCTGACCGTTGTAGAGCCCCAATAGAATGACTTTGTACCCAAAAAGCTTCGTTGAATGAGCAAACATTTCAAAACAGAAGTCTTGCAAAACTGTTTCCTTATTGAAATGACCGGACATGCATTTAGCTGCATAACATCCCATTTGTCTAGCTTGGGTCCACAACTTCATTTGGATCCAGTGCTTAGCTAAAGACCAATTGGCGTTGCATAGATCACCAGCGGCGTAGATATCCGGAAGAGACGTCTGCATGAATTCATTTACTTGAATTCCACCATTATCTGATTTGATGAAGGCGTTTTTAGACTGAAAGTTGGTGCGTGGTTGGACGCCAGTTGCGGAAATTACGAGATCGCAAGGAATTTTTTCGCCATCAGTTAACGTAACGACGATTGGAAATTCGCTGTCGTCTAATGAATTGACTTCTGTTATTTCCGATTCATAGTGGAGGTTTACTGTTCGAGTATTCTCTAATTTGTTGCCAGTGATAACAAGATTCTTGTACCAGTCAGGACCAAGAGCAGCTCCAGATTTCTTAAATTCAGCTTCATTGTAACGCATTCTTTTACTGATGGGCTCTGTAGAAGGACTCTGTCTGTTGAGTGCTGGCTGGAAAAATTCAGCAGCGCCTGGATCCACAAACGTCGCTGATATGTGCTTGTCTCTAATCACCCAATGGACCTCTAGGTTTTGGACTTTGAAGACTAGTTCAGAGGCTATGCCACCGTTGCCCACAATGACGATTTTCTTAGCATATTTCAACTTCTCCACAAAAGTTTCCACAGAATCTGTGTCTCTAATTCCTAGAATTTGAGGGAAAAGAGAAGCTTGGGGGATTAGTTTTGGCTGGGCCCCTAAACACAGACATAAAAATTTATACTTGATTCTATTAGATGAAGTGATGATGAGGTGTTCCTCATCATTGATTTCCAAGAGGACTTCTTGTAGAACTGTGATATTCAAATACTTTTCACTTAAATAGCTGGAAGTTGTTTCTTGAATATCAAAATCCGTCAACGTTCTAGTGATTGCATGTAAATTTGTAACAGTTTTAATAAGAGAAGATTCACTGACTAAAATGATTTTTTCTTCTGGTTCTAAGAACGCCAAAGTTTCTGCACAACTAACACCAGCGATGCCGCCTCCAACCACAACAAAAGTAGCCTCCATCACTGCTTCAATTGTGGATAATATTCTGAATAGTCGTACTGCCGATGAGCCACGTCAAAAGTGATGAAACCAAAGTCAAAAGCCCTTTTTATACAAATCAGCAATTGTTGATGTTTCCTCTGGCACAACCCAGTTTTAGAATAACTTAAAATGCTCCCAGTATGTGGACATATAAATTGTCTAAGCAGTTCCACATTATGCTCGCTCAAAACCAAGTACTCGTCTCGGCAAATTGGGCACGGATTGCCGCACGAGATTTGGCCCTGGCGAATACAAGTTTTCCGGGTTTTTCTGGGGGGAATCGCCCCTTTATGGTTTCTTCGGTACTGCACCCACACTGGCTGCTCACCGTAGGTTTGTTTATAGGCGGCACTTTGTAGATATCTGATGCTGGTCTCTACAGGGACTTCCTTGGTTCTGTCTTTTGTGATATCACGAACTTCCAAAGGGCGCTCAGAGATGTTGGTGGTTTCTTGAGTGTTTTTCAAAGATGCCGAAGTTAGAAGAGTTCTAGTCCATGAAGACTTGGGAAAAAGACTTCTGACAAGCAACGAGGCCGACATTTCGAGGTTAGAAAATTGACGTTTAAATTCGAGTGACAGTTCCTGATTCCACGGGGCTTTTGCAAAGTTTGAAAAAGTGGCGGGAGAAGAATTTTTGCATTTTTTCGTAATTATTGGTACAAACATAAATTTATAAATTAAATTAATTACGCAATTGAATAATAATGAAACTCACATGTTTTTTTCAATTTTGCAACATATTGGTTTTGAAAATTCCACTTTACAATAAGAATTAAAAAACGTGATTCAAAGAATTTCTTGCATTCATTGTTATTGTAAATCCTCTGAATCATCTTTCATTGATTAATCATTTCTAAAATTAGACATCTCGGAAACGAGCAAAAGTTTTCATATTTTTTTTCGATTTCCCGCTTCGTGTTTTCGCGATAATTGGCCACTACCAACATAACAACTCGGTTTGCGAAAAAATTTTCGGACATAATTTAGGGAATTTTGGTATGCTAAGTTTAAAATTATTTGGGACAACCCTGAGTTTCCGTAACGGATGTTTTGTTAAAATTCGTTTAAAAAAAAAAATAAGCTTTAAGAAAATTAACAAAAAAATACAGAAAAATTTCTAGCCAAGTTAATGTAATAAATGAATTTGAATAAAATCGCAGCAAGTAAAATTCTTTCTGGAATAATCTAGTGGGCATGCGCATTTTGTCAAAAGTCGGCCATGTTATTTATTCCCGTTTCCATCTACGTCGAAAATCGATTCATTTCCGCTCAAATCATGGTAGAAAACGTACATCTCGCATCTTTTTAGTGACAAAATCTACAATTTCTTTAAGAATTTGACGTAAATTATATCCAAATATTTGGAAATAATAGCGTAAATCATTTATATTAATCAGATAAGTTGTTTTAAACGAATTTGCACTAGTAAAAACGGTTTCGTTTCATCGTCTTGTACACGTAATGGAGGACAGGGCGTTGTCTTCACCTGGGTAGCTTTAGTTGTTTATTTATTGAACATTTTGTGAGACGCTGCGTTTATTAGAAGAAGAATTCTTCATTTTTGGGACAATGGTAGTGTTTTTATCGTAGTGCGACAAAAATAGGATAATAAAAAATGGTAAGACGTCACGATACTTGTGCGTAATAAAACCTCTTGATGTACAATGTGTTTTGATAGAATTTGAATTCTCTAGCTTTTAACGTCTGAATTTCAATTTTTTTCGTGTTTTTCGGTTAATTTTTTTGTTCCCATTTTAGTAATTTGGCCGCCATGTTGCAACGTCATCGCGTTATTTCTGGGTCACTTGATCTGACATGGCGACATTTTGACGTTTCGTGTTTTAAAAAATTGTGTTTTTTGCAGCCGCGCATTGATCCACTGCAGCTCCTGAAATGTCTGACCGTTCTTTTGAGCCCCGATGGGGGCATCCTGTCCCAGGACGAAGTTCCCCGTCTTGTCAAGTAAGTAATTTTTTTGTTGGTTAACTTCGAGAAATAGTACTTTCTTCTTTCAGCTTAATGACAAAATTTTCCAAAAAGTTAGTTAGTAAATGTGTATACATCTTGATATTAAAAAATACGGAACAGTCTTTGGTTAATTTATTTATGGCTGAAGGGGGTTGGAATTTGATCCATACTTGGCTGCAAGATGCGATACATATTTCTAATTGGGATCTTGTTAAAGAGATCTTGAGTCTGCTTTTAATCGCTCCAGTTGATGTAGAGAGGTTGAAGTCTAATAACATTCCTAAATTGGTGAAAAGTTTGTCCAGGCTAGACGAAGTTAAAGGTAAGAGCTTTTTTAACACTTGGTCTTGTGGTTACAAAGGTTATTTTAAAGGAGTCCAAGAATTGTCGACGCAACTTGTTCATGATTGGTTAATCATAGTCAAAGGAAATAGTAAAGTTGACGACGCGAAAACGGAACTGATTAAGGCTGACGGTGTTACTGACGTTACTTCATTAGACCGCGTGGGTCACGACACTGTAGACTGTTCACAAATTAAACTTATCCAGGATACAGATAACTCTATACCCACAAACACATTTTATAAAGTTACTGTACGAGACGGTAAACAAGTAATCAGTAGAACTGCTTCTATAGACAGCGTTGACGAGCCCGGAGCTACAGAGAACCCGCCCGAACCTGTAGACGACGACAAAAAGGACGCGAAAGAAAAGAAATCCGACGACAAAAAAAGTGACAAAAGTAAATCAAAAAGTCGCTCTAGTAGTAGTTCATCAAAACATAGTAGTAGTTCAAGTCGTTCAAAAAGCAGTAGTAAAGACAAAGACAGAGACAGACACAAATCAAGTAGTACTAAAAGTAGTAGTAGTAGTAGGGACAAAGAACGAGATAAAGATCGCGATAAAGACCGAAAAGATAAGCATAAAGCCAACGGTGCGAAATCAAGTAGCAGTAGTCACAAAGATAAAGATAAACAAGCAGAGAAAGATAAAGATACTCTTGCTAAAATCAAACCTCAAAGCATTGATAAATTAGGTAGAATCCCTAAAAAGACTGAAGAGAAAACTAAAGAGAATAAGGAGGTAAAGAAACCGACGATGTCTATCGAAGTACGAAAAAATACAGAAGATCGCCCAAAAACCGTTAAAGTATTCAACTCCAAGCGTCGGTCTACAGGTTTGGAAGAGGAAGCGAAACCTCCTCCACCGCGGCCCACGAAGAAGCCATCGGTAGTACTACCAACAATTCCGCAAAAGCGACCGTCACCGGTTAAAGATTTGCCGGTGCCCCCGGAGAAGAAATTCAAGATTGAGCTTCCTGAGAGACCAGGAGCCATCAAACTGATTCCTCCAAAACCAAAACGTAAGTTTAAAATATACAGCTACTTATTGGGTTTCTTTTGTTTTACAGGGCCACCAGCGGGAGGAAGTTGGACAGGCGGCCTTTGTCGGGACCACTGTTTTTCTTCTTTGCTGACTGACCTTACAGGGAATGGCAGACGTCTTCGCAGATTATGTCTTTCTCTGTTATACATTTTCTCAGTTACAGTCAACATCGTGTTAAAAATGCACGAAAAATTACTTAAAAGGGAAAGGGATAGTGATTTTTGCGTGCATTTTTTACGTTGTACCAATTTGTATAGCATTAAAAATACATTTTCGAACGCAATAGTGAAGAGTGTCGAAGACCAGTGCATCGTGTTTTATTTTTACTTCTGTAAAATACTATATTTTTTGCAGTAGGTGCGCCGTGTGGTAAGTTCCCACTTGTAAATTTTGTAATACTTTAAAACAATAAATAAAAAGACCTATCAAAAGTTAAGGTATATAGGCAGGCCCTTTCCTTCCTAAAATTCGTTAAAATGCAGTTTTCAAGACTGGTAACATGGTGAAAGCTGTGCAACGTTCTGACCACGTGAAGGTGTGATTTTTGAAGGGCTATGGTTGGGCGTCGAACACAAGATTTCAGTGCTGCGTAAAGTCTGATAGGTCCAGTTTGATAAATAAGTAAACAGATGTATTACGCTGTTTTGACAGTTAATTAATTTTTGGAGCAAAGTTTTTTTCAGTGGTCAACCAGCATCTAGAGCATTTTGTTGTTTACGGCTTCTTCCACACTTCCGCTCTTCTCTGCCTCTGAAGGTACCAAGGCTCCGGCGTAAGTATGGAAAAAGTCAGTAAACTGCAAGATGTACAAATAAACGTAACAAAAGAACTAACCACAGTGCAATCTGAAGAGCACAGTAGTGCCGAAACGTAGAGCAGATTATGCGCAAAGTGCTTTGGGCAGCGCGTTTCCGCATATTTGTAAAATCATGCCGATGAAATATGCATCTAAAGATGCGATTATTGATAACGATAAAACCACAAGGTTGTAAATCGTAGTTTAGATATTTTTGGATTTGCACGGCAGTGAAGGGCATGTGACCATATTCAATGTTTATTTACGAAAATAGAGTGTTAAACGAACCAAATTGGAATGAGAGAGAATGATGTCATTGGTTTATACTTAACAACATTAACTACACAATTATTTCTTTCAATAATTAAGTTCTGGTGTTTGGCACTGAAACTTTTGCCACTTTTAGACCAGTTGGGTACTTTTAAGCCTCTGCAAGAACAAGACAAACTGCCAAAGTCTTCAGCATCAAATACCATTTAAAATAAATAATAAAATAAAAGTAATGTTTTTTGGTACAACGCTTTAAATTCATATTGATAATGACTGTGATCACTTTATTAGTTTTGAATGCTGATACAGCAAAATATTTCATAATGAACTGAATAAAGAAAGTGTAAAAGATGCACACTAAACAACAAATGAAGAAAAACCGTCATGGCTAAAAATTACGTCACGACTTGTATAAAATGAGGGCCAAATTATGTAAAGCCAAAAGTTTCCATGATCCATTTCTAGCAATAGACGAAGAAAGTAAACTACGATGCAACATTTCTTCCTTTTTCTTTTCTAGCACTATGATTCATAAAAATGTTGATAGTAACTGAGAATATGTTTGTGATTAAATTCTTGTTTCAATTTCCTCGCTTAATTTTCACTAATTTAACGTTATTTTCCAGCGCCGGTCCTTCAGGAAAGCGACATCTTCATGGATGCACTGGCGGCCTCGGCGTCGTCCAAGAAAGAACCGAAGAAGCGGAAACGGCGACCGAGTGTTTCTAAAGAAACGCCAGGTTCTCCAACAACTCAACAAGAGCCCCAAACACCAACATCTCCTGTTACTTCTCCTATTGGTCTGAAGAACATTGCCGCTCCCAACTTTTATCAAGATACTTTACAAAATGAACAAAGTACTGACGATTCCAAGGAAGAATCTCAAGAAGAAAATGTGGAGCGTTCAGGTACTCCCATTGAAACGGAAGTGGAGAGGCCTAGATTAGAAGGAGGACTAAAAGGAGCTCTCGTTTATACCAAAAAGAAAGGTCCGAAGAAATCTGTCAAATTTAATGATAATAATTTAACGCAAATTCGATTTTTCGAACTGGATGAGACGGAAAGAGTGAATGTGACGAGGACTTTTATGGATATGGCGAAGATGGAGATGTCTAGTGAGAGGGAAGCTTTACAGATGTCAAGGAAGTTGCCGAATGAAGACGTAATGGAGCCTCAAACCTTGTGGAGGTTGCCATTTTTAATAGACCAAGCGGATCCGTTAGCGTCACCGGGTTGTAAGAGTTTAGAAAAAGACATTCAATTCGCTCGCGAAAAAAGTGTGCTCCAAGCTTTATACTTCGATAAACGGAAAATCCCCGACAGCCCCGAAGAACCAATACCAGAAAACCACCAAATGAGCGACCCCATCATCATTCCATTAGAAGACTCGGAAAGTCAAGAAATGGACTTGCGGAACACTCCCTGGCCGGAACCGAAAGGTTCCCCGCCCCCGATGCAAGACAACATGCCTCCACAGATTTTCACAAGCATGCCGATCCCATTCCAGAACTTCCCTCATGCAGGTCCGCCTCAATTCCAAGGGATTCCTCCCCGATTCGCGCCTCCGAACGGCCCCGGCGTGTTTGGGGGGCCTCCTAACATGATGCCGAACGGGAATATGATGGGTCCTCCCAACATGGGGCCCCCGCCTGATATGATGCACCCAGGACCCCTCAACCCCAATGCGTTCGGTCCAGGGCCGGACAACTTCAATAACCCGATGATGAACGACGGGAACTACCAAATGCCTTTTAATCCTCCAAATATGGGAATGTTTCCCCCGAATAATTTCAATATGAACCGAGGTGGCGGCAGGGGCTTTAGGAGAGGCGGCAATAACAACGGACCCTGGATTCGTATGAACGGTCCGGGACCCGGGAATTGGAACAATCGGGGTGGTGGAGGGAGAGGGAGACTTTGTAAAAACGTCAAAAATCATGGATTTTGTAGGAACATGGACAAATGTCCTTTTATACATCCGAAATAATTTGCTGACGCGGTTTTAATAAAAGTGTTCTTGTGATACATTAAGTTTAAGAGTGTAAAGCGGCTTTACAGTACAAATTTACTCGATCCTGGCCGGTGACATTTCTGATGAGGATGTTGTCATCCATTGTAATTTATTCAATTGTGATTTAGCACTAGTGTAAATGTGTACAGTATATACCTATGTCGCACGTTGTGTAAATACTTTAATTAGGTATGTTTATAATGCTGTATAGTGTAAGTTTTTGTAAAGATGGTGTACCATATTCATTTTTCAAGCGAATTTAATGTGCGTTAAATAATAATTGAAATGACTATATCAACGACATTTTATTTTATACTTATTTTTTAAGAAAGAATTATTTCCTTTTTTAAAATAAATTTTTATAGGTACAGAAATTAAATATTATGAGAATCTTTTTCATTTTAATACCTGATGGCCCACTAACCATTCTAACAGGAAACGAATTGAGTTCAGACTTTTTGTGACTTTCTACAAATCAATGAATATTAAGGTCTAAATGTAAATAAGGTTAAGTTATCTTTGATGTAAATAAATGTAACGTGGGCGCTGCCAGTGACCTTATTACTGCGGGAAAGCTGTAATAACTAGTTAAAACAAGTAAAAAACGTAATAAGGATGACATTTAATATATAATAGTATGACATCTGCGATCGAACAAAAACCTTGTTCTGTCGCCTATGAAATTCTGAGGCATGTCTTTGATAGAAAAATCTCTTTTTGCCATTGTGACAAGTAACATTGAGGTTATGAAATATCTTTTTAAATTCAGGGAAAAATCACAAGAGAATCCTTTTCAATTTTTTTTAAAAGCTTTAATTAAATTTTCTGCCAAATCTTGAGTTTCAGAGTATTTTATAAAAAAAAAACCGCTTTAATCAAAGACAAGACTTGTATCATGAATTTTTGATCTTTAGATGTTTAATTACAAATATTTTAATTCAGTTGCGAGTGAATCCTCTGATAGGGAAAAAAGAAACATAAATTATTGCAATATATTTTCAGAAATTTAAACATTGCAGTTGCTAAATAACCAGTTATTTGAAAAAAAAAATAACAAAAAAAAGTGATCTAGAAGTGCACAAGTGGTCTCTCGAAAGCAAGAAATATTGTGCCAACATTTTTAAAATAGCTTGGCCATTGCATGACAACGATGTGCGCACTCTTGGACAACTTGACCCTACTTGATTTGATGGATTTCTCCAAAGTCCGGCATTATTATTAAACAGAGATTTCCAAACAAAAACACGGGCGCTAAGAAGTCTTATCATTATCACTTACAATTACATCACAATCATTTTTGAGTTAATATCACGAGGCCACCATTGATAGCTTAGGACTCCTTGAACTTGTCCCACGCGACAAATTATCCAGACCAAATCAATAAATCGTTAAAATATGATTTCAGAACTTACTTTCTCCTCACATAAAGCTGACCATAAATATGATATTAGAATGATTTGTCGTTCTGTGTATAAAATAATGCGCAAAACATGAAAACGCGTTATCTACAAAACGCGCAAGCTCGTATTTCCACGGAACAGACGTAGCAGTGTCAGCTGGTGTTAGCAACGTGCTTTGTGCTTTTCGTTTCGTAATTGGCGTTCGTTCGAAACCCTCGCAGTGTAAAGCCGTGTGTAAAATGTCCAGCTGCCCATTAATAACGTTGAGCTGACATTAGTCGCGTTCCAATATGTCATTCCTTCGACATAATTACCACAAACGGGCCTTATTCACTTGCTAATAAAGTTTTGACTTTTTGTGAGAAATCGTGTCCGATTCCAGAAAAAAATGCAGCGTTGGTTTTTCCTCGAAGACCCCAACAACGCCATTGTACGAGCGAATACAGGGGAGGAGCAGCAACATACAGGCAAGGTCGGTTCAAAATATCCCCCCAGGAAATGGCTGTTCCGGACGCGAGCCCTTGATTTAAAGCACGAGGAAGTGGTATGTGTCACTGGGAATGTCCCAGAATTGGGTTCTTGGCAGGCCGAGAAATGCCTCCCTTTGGAACGAGAGGGCGAGTCCGATGTGTGGTCGAGTTCCCTCATGATTCCTGATAAAGTCAGCGTACAATACCGCTACTGCGTCTGTGTGATCGTTGAAAGCGGTCTTCAAGTTATTGTAAGAAGTTGGGAAGCACATTTGAAGCCCCGGGTCATCCAACCTGTAGAACGCTCGCCTTCAGCAACCGACGAACCTCACAATTATGGAGAAAATGATAACATCGAAAGGGTGGATAGAGGGTGGTTGAATAAGGAGACAGTAATACAATTGAAATTTTCAAACAACCCTTTGACACTGTGGCGTCCGAAGTACACGAATCGGAAAGTCTTCATCAAAGTGACTCCGGTAGGGTTGGCCCGCCACCCTCCAAATGTTCCTAAAACCATGTCGGAAGCTTTGGAAGAGTCCCTAAGCGCGGATACACAAGACGCGTTTGAAAACCCTAAACACGCTCTTTGCGAAGTCGCGAGTCTCAACGGTGAAGACTCATCTTTCCATCATCAACCCCAGTTCGGAGAAGAATACAAAGAAAAAGACATGCTGATATTCCAATCCACGGTGTTGTTCCCAGCAAACGTCGCTTTCCTTATAGACTTGTACATTTATAGTTCGCGAAGAGACGAAGACGAACCTCCTCATCATGCTGGATTTAGTTACCTCCTTCCAACGGTCCTTCAGTCGTCGGAAGGAAGTGTTGTGTTGCCTGTAACAAGCACCAAACATCGACCTTTAGGCCAAATTCGGATCGATTATATTGTTATTAGACCAATGCCTAATTTTAAATGTGATATGAGTGTTTCGTACGCCAGACATTGGAAGAAAACGAGAGCCGGCTTGGATGTTGGACATAGAGGCTCTGGGTCGAGTTTCAAGACGCAGAATTGTGCAGAAGTTAGAGAAAACACTATTGCAAGTTTGAAGAATGCAATTGATCATGGAGCTGACTTTGTAGAGTTTGATGTACAGCTGAGCAAAGATTTAGTGCCTATAATTTATCACGATTTTCACGTTTGTATCTCGATGAAGAAAAAGAAGCAGTTGGAAGACACCGATATGTTGGAGTTGCCGGTTAAGGAGCTTACGTTCGATCAGCTGCAATTGCTGAAGGTAAATTTTATTGCAGTTTTACATCTGCGTGTATAGACCGAAGCTTTTAAATCCGAGGAAAATTATGTATTATTTATTTGTTTTATTAGTATACAGACACAAGGTCGACACGCAGTCTGTTAATGTCATAATAATGCTAATTTCAGAGTCCAACTTCGTTGGTTACTTGTCCATTTCAAGTACTTTATCGTCTTGTTCAAAAATAGTCTTCCTGTTAATTAATTGAAACGAGAATAATTAAATTAGGCTTTAGTTTTTATGACAGTTTCACAACGAAGATGTTAAATTAATTTGATCTTAACGCAACGAAAAAGTGACGATTTCAAGTTAACAAGACAGTATAACATTGATCAAAATGTCAATAAGTTTCAGTCAACGGCCTCAATAACTCGGGGACTGATCATTTATATAATAAATCGATTATCATCCCGATAAAAATTGTTTTTCCGGTCTTTCTTTCTCAAGTGTTTTTATGATCTCGACGTGAATTGATTGAGGACATAAAAAGTCTCATTAAAGTGTTGGTATGACTTTTAATGCTATTTTTATTTACCAACGTAGCACTAGTTAGGCATTGTTCTACTTAATGCGTTTAATTCCTTCAACGTCACAAAATTGTGTTTTCCGATGCAAGAAATTTAAAAATATTTTCAATTAAACATGTATGTCTGCATTTTGTAATAAAATGCCAACCGTTCAGTTCATATTTCAGCAGAATTGTCAAATTATTTATGTCTTCGTATTTCTTTCATGCGCTCATTCGGTATATCAAAAAAAATAATATTCAATCTTTGAGATATTTCTTTGAACTTCTTTAAAACTAGGGTACTAAACTACCATTAAAATGGAGTACTCTGCTGAACTGCATTTTTGGCATCATTACTTTTTAATAACCGGACATAAAATTGCAATTTGATGTGCCAAAATGATTTTATGCAAGCTAGAATCTCCTGAGTACAAGTGGTGCAAATATGCATGTTTGCTCACATCATAATCACTGAATTAAATTACACGTGTTGTCGTATCTCTTTCTCTAACAAGTAAATTACAATACAATAGCTTTTTTTCATTCTGTTTATTTTTGTCTAATTATCCTCATAACTTATCTTATGACACTGGACATCTGTCAAACTTGGAACGCTTTATCTATGTCAGTTGTTCTAGTTTCAGCTAGATATATTATCGATTTACACGTGGAACCAAGGTTATGATCGGAATATGCACCAACAGATTATGTATTCAACATTAAAATTGTTTAATCTCAAGCTAAATAAAAACTGAACTTCGTTACATTCATATTTGTATTGTATCCAGAAGAATCACTTCAGATAATAAAGTCAAAGTGAATTGTCCTTATCATTTATTATTTTTCAATAATTTTATTAAGTTGCGATGATTATCACGAGGTACTTGAGATATTAAACGGTGTTCTCTTTGTGTGCGAATTTAAATTGTGCACACTTCTACGATTTATTTGATGATTTATTCGGTGAAAACGAGTTGTTTTGAGGTCGCTGTAATTGGCAAGTGATGAAATTGGACTTGAAAGTTATCACGCGATTTTTTCGTTGCCAGTGGATGGACATTGACTCATTCAGGTGTTTTTATATTACGCGCCATCATCTTGCAAACGGCGCAGAAAATAGCTACGAAACACAAATATTTATTAAATATTAGAAATTGATTGTCCCGTTCCATTGTTGAAATAAATATTTACAAAAAAATTATTACATAGCTATTGTTTTGCTCGTAATGAGTCTAATGAGCGAAAAAAAAGTCAAACCGACCTTGAGAATGTTCCGTTATACTTCTGATTCTTTACTTTACTTTTGCAATGTCGTGTAAGGCCGCTCATATAATTCTATTTTCACGTTGGAATTGTTTGAAATTGTGGCCTAAAAATAGCACAACGGGAAAATACTGTTTCTACGTACTTTTTGTTTAAAGTTTTTGGCACTTGCTTATGTACTTCAGATATATTTAGTCTTTTATTTGGAGCTAAAGGACAAGGTCTTTGTATAACATTGAGCGCAACCTCGATGATAAAAATTATCTCGTAATCATAAACTAATCAAATCTGAAATCCAGGTCTACCATCTGAGCGAGGGCAAAACGAAAAACCCCCGTTTCTTCGATGAAGACCTCGAGGACCACCAACCGTTTCCAACCCTCCAACACGCTCTGGAAGTTCTCAACCCCCATGTGGGTTTCAACATTGAAATCAAATGGACAATGGAACTTCTCGATGGCTCGTACGAGTTGTACCATCCAACTGACATCAATTTGTATCTAGACACAATTTTGGAAGTGGTTTTACGTTATGGAGGCGAAAGAAGGATCATTTTTTCCTGTTTTAATCCAGATATTTGCTCTGTGATTCGAATGAAACAGAATAAATATCCCGTGATTTTCTTGACGATTGGAGAAAGCAAAATCTATGACCCGTACAAAGATCCTAGGTGTTGGTCCATTCCGGCGGCGGTGCAGTATGCCAACATGGTTGAATTGTTGGGCCTTAGTGTGCACACGGAGGATATTCTGAGGGATGCATCTTTAGTAAGTATAGCGACGAAAGACGAAACTGTGGAAACGTTTTTGGGTTTTTTACTACTTTAGTATTAATTTTGTACAATTGGAACTGTGAAGATAATTTCAGAACTTGGTTTACCAAATTTTAGATAATTATTTGTGATGTAAAATTTGATTTAGGATCACTTCCCCCGAAAACCTTATTTTGAAATTATCAGTTGGGTTTTTCCCTTTTTTTTGCTTCAGCGCTGCAAAATTAATGCATGATATTTTATTTAGTTCTGATAATACCTTCGCAAATTAGGTGCCGCTTGGTGAAATTAAGATACAAATCCGCGATTTCCCCTTTTCAGAATAATTCAGGTCAGGTTAGTTTTTAACCTGCCCTATTTTGTTCTGGAAGGCAAAGAGGATTATTGAGTGACACTGACACGAAAAACCGGCATAAGAATTCCGAGACACTTTTGGTAACCCAGTCGAAATTATTTACTATCTAAAGATTAATCCACTATGAATGTGAAGCTGTACTGTGAATAATTGGAGGAATATATTTTTTAGATATGCCGATAAACGGTTAATGAAGAACTTGATGCACATAAATATAAATACAAGGGAACAAGAGTATGAAGGAAACTAATAGGCAATTGATTTTGTAAGTATCAGGAGAGAACTGTCGATTTATCTACGAACGACGGACTATAAGATCTAGAGACCACGTAAATTAGACCCTGATGATGCTTGTTGAACAGCGAAACGAAGATTGCAATACGATTGGTTATTTTAAAACAAAAACACACGGATAAGGTTATAGTTGAACACGTGTTTAGATTTAATGTTTATGTAGCTACTATTGTAACCCAACAAGATTTTAACGTATTTCTTCTTTCAGGTTCAGTTCATGAAAAGAACGGGTTTGATAGTATTTTGCTGGGGCGACGAAAACGCAGATCCCGCAACAATTAAGCATCTGAAAGAATTAGGTTTGCATGGAGTGATTTATGACAAAATTTATCAATACTCCAGTAAAGAAGTCAAAGAAAGTATTTTCTTGGTGGAAGCTCGGGAATCCCAGAAAGATTTGATTAGGCTGGCAGCTGCTTCCGCTGAAGCGTCTCCTGTGAATCCTCCAGTTAACATCCTCAAGGAACAGGTCCTGGATATAGAAAAAGCGAGGGAACAAGTTGGAGATAACATTTCTACAGCGACGTCGTTGGAGAGTTTAGACAGCCACAATTCGGATTATGAAAGGAATGGTACCGGCGAAAGGAACTTATGTTAAAAGATATTATGTTCCAAGTATTACCGCAGTAAAGGAATGTTCATTATTGTAGCGTCATTTCTTTAAACATACTGTAAGAAGGTTGTGATTATTTTTTGATTTTAGTAGATTTATTACTTTTAGGGCTAATCAGGGTTGGTTTTAGCTTCATTTTAGCGCAATTTCAATGATATTTAATGTAGTTTTATTTTGAACACCGCTGATGGTGATAAGGGGGACAGTAAACAACCAAAGAGAAAATTTGTTTTTGTTCATATTTTAATTTAAGACAATGTATTCTGCAGGGGTAGGAATTTCATTTCGTTCACTATTGTGATAAATAAATCTTCCATCATCTGCTTAATCAATTTGATGTTTGGATTTTAGATTTAGATTTAGATTAATATTAGCTATGCTTTCACAACGCCACATTAAACTCATTACTTTTAATCTAAAAAGGTAGTTACGGGTTGTCCTCTTTAAAAAAAGTGATATGCAATTTTGCAACGTTTCAATAATAAATAGCTTAGAATGTGCACAGCGATTTCGTGAATACAAAATGGAAAAGCTTGGGGTTCAATTTATTTGATTCTGAATTATTATTAGTTATTATTTTGCCACTATTTTTAGTTTGTTTAACATACACGTACGGAATTAGTTAATAATCTTGGAAGATTTGAATTTTGTCCACAGGCTTTTCCATTTGGTACGATTATTATGCTGATATTGGCGACTACAAAGTTTTTATACTTCTACAGAGTCATGGTCAAAAGTTAAAAGTGTGAAATTACTTTAATTGTTGTATCTTTCGAACTTTATTCTTATTTACATATGCATTACCTGAGCAGTTAATTTTGCAGATCATTTTTAAAGTTCCTCAAACGTTTAGGCATCGCTAAAATTTACACTATGGTTGCAGTAGGTTTATTAAACTAATGTATTTATATTATACCACGTGTTTATAAATGTTTCTAGCATCAAGGATGGCTATGAAACGTCAAAGAAATGTGCCGCTCATTACAAATGGGTTTCGATTTGTCAACTGACATTTGCAGTTAACCTCAAACATGAAAGCAAAGTAACTTTTGAGAAATAAACTGTTCTAGTTGTGGTTTAAAACCTGAAAATCGAAAACTTGGGCACAAAACCGTAACTAAAACGTCATTGAAGTAAGTAACATAAATAATTTTCCTGATAGTTATGAAATATATCACTATGAAAACAAAGCGGCAAAATAGTGTACGACAGGAATTCCAAAGCCACGCTTGATGCTAGAAACATTTATAAACACCTTGTATTATGAAATAATGTTCGGATTTGTAGTTTTTTTAATAATCACATTTAAAGCATTGCACTTCTTTTTTAAGTAGAAAACGAGAATTATGCAATGAAAGATAGTAAAAAATGGTCAGATTTGTTTTTATTTCTTTAAAATATTTATTGATTGTCTGATATAAGCGTTTTTTAAATCCTTCGTTGCAAATTTTCCGTTTTTCGGCCATTCCATGTTTACTGTTTCGTACCAAGGTAGTAAAAAACTGATTCTTTAATTTTAATTTTGAGGTCGACGTGGAATGGCTGCTTCCACTTATTGTTAGTTATAAAAGCACTTTCAAATTATCTTCTACAAATATTTTTATAATATTAATTTTCTCTGGGGATGAGTCTTATGACCTCTTTATGCTTCAAAGTGCTTATTTGAGGAAACCAATTTATTTAGTTTGGATTCTTTGTAAACTAAGTAGATTCCAACATTGAAGTGCCATAAGAATGCAATTTTATCGTGTCATGAATTTCTCAAAAGATTTATACACTTTTTGGTCTAACTGAAACTCTATGTTTCAATAAAGTTTTATGATCGTTGAGTTTGTATTTATTCCCTTTACGCATAGCACAAAAGAAATCTATTTGCGAAACTTATTTTAGACTTGACCAAGAAAGACATTTTAAGAAAACTTAATTTTCACAAGAAACACATTGGAATTCATGAAAACGTGCGTGTAGTTCTAGTTAAGTACTTCACGAAGCATAAAAAGTGCAAGGCCATGGAAGAAATATGACCGTAATTACGAATTGAAGTGAGAAAACGACTATAATTGCCGGATATTAGTTGCATGTGTCTAATATTTAAAAAAAATAGACCAAGTTAATTCGTAATTGCTAAGATGATTTTTAAAGTGATAACAGACATGCCAATAAAATGGTTTAAAAGTAAAAATGGCTGAATTTAATGTGACGGCAGCTCTAAAAACAATCAGATCAATTTATTTTTTACATTTGACAATTTTGGGTCCCGGCGCCTCCACCATTTTCGAAATAATTAATTCAATAAATTAGTGCAAACAGTCTACTGTAAAAAGTAATATTTTGATGTAAAATATTTTAATTTATCACTGATGATAAATTGAATTCTTGAGCCTCCAGAGCGCGTTATTTAAAGATTTATTATTTCACTAGTAAGAGTTTAGATTTCGTGCAACACACTTAATATTTCCTTATTAACAATAAGTGTTACCTACTTTTAATGCCTGAATAAACTACCGTTCCACTTAATGCAAAAATGCCGTAAGAAACTTCCAATAATTGGTACGAATTTTATTGCCATCATCTCATTCGATTTAAATCAATTAATTCCGTGTATTTCAGATTCACACTTAATATTCTTTTGATTAGTGTTAATAAACTAATTACAGAGTAGGTAAATAGAACATAAGTGCAAATAAAGATCATGCAAGACGCAAGAATCATGAGTTTTGCTCCACTGATCTGACATGCACAACTTGTTCTTGCTATAAAACTAGGAAACACACATTAAACTGTTCCATTACGCGTTTTTTTCTCGCCTCAATATGTATTTTCGCATACTAGTGTTACTTGCAAGTGTTGTTCAGTGCTTGTCTTCAAACTCAAGTTTCTCCGTCCAAAATATTCTCAAAGAATGTGCGTTATCGCGTACCAAACTAACGTGTCTTGCCGACAACGCTGCCAGTTCCATCGAACGATCAATTGATTTGGATATAACTCTATTCGATGGTATAAAATTTCTGAGAAACAAACAAATCGTTCTTCAAAGTGAGCCCAGAAGTGGTTACAGTCGACTATCAACAGCGTTCACGAATTTTTTTAACACGCATTACTTCTCAGTGGATTTAACAGAAGATGACCATGGTGAAGCTCGTCGTGGTGAAGGAGGAGGATTAGGAGGAGGCGGAGGAGGTGGTGGAGGAGGCGGTGGATTTGGTGGCGGTCTTGGTTTCGGCGGCGGGGGGATGAAAAAAGAAGCAAAGTACGCGAGATACGCCTTCATGGTTCTTTTGGGTATATTTGGTATGACGGGGCCGCTGGTCATGAAGACTTTGGCGGTTATGGCAGCAAAGGCTTTGATTGCGAGCAAAATGGCATTGATTATTGTTGGGTCTGTCGCGTTGAAGAAGATTTTCGAGAAGGACCATGAGAAGACGTCGGTGAAGGTCCACACGATTGGGGGTGAAGATGACCATGATCGGATTTATGCGCCCAGTAAAGCAGTGAACAGTTGGTATTATAATCCTTACGCAAAACCGACGTGATGTAGATTAGGTTTATTCTCTAGAAGTAAATTTAGTTGTTAAGTGATTTATTGGTTATTTATTATTGTTAGGTAAGAGAATGAATTAATTTTTTCAGGATTTTCATGGTTACTACTTAATTTAAAATGTAAATATAATTGATTTGTCTGGGTTGTTTTATTATTTCCCTGAATTTATCAGCATTAAAAAAGTCGTACAGTTGTAAGAATTGTAATGAATCTATGATCAATTTGAGTGCATTGTTCCAGTTTGTAAGTGGAGTTATAGTTTTAGCCGCTTTTAGAAATTCGGATTTAGTATTAAACGATTGTTTAAGTTGGACCCCGCTCGGAGTAAAAAAGAAAAAGTTTGAATCGAGAAAGTCTGTTAAAAAGTTTACAGAGTCAGCGAGATTGTGGTATAGGAACGTGTCTCTTTCAGACTTGGTATGAATTTGTTGTTGGTGGAACATGACGGGCCTATTCATTTGCGGTGTCTGTATTAAGCCGAAAATAAGTGGAATGCAGAGAACGTATAAAGCGCCATTCAGCGTTCAATTACGTTCTGTTAAAATTTAATTTGTGCCGACGAAATGTAACTTTGTTTTGTGCAGTAAGCCGGTGGGAGATGATTCGCAGTTAGATATAACACGTAGATAGAACACTTTAATATAATTTCCAGTTGCGCGGTTTTGTTCAATCCCTTCGGAGTTTGCACGTGCGTATGCGGCCACCAATTTTCCAACAGAATTACGTTCCATCGGAATTACACAATCCGCTGGTGCTTTGCCATCTGCGGGTTTTCATTGCGTTCATTTCTGATGCCTGACCGGCCTAGTCTGGATCAATTAGTCTGATTCGAATATACGGCCAAGTGGATTCCTCATAGGTGCCGTTCTGGAGAATTATCGGCGATGACCACTGTCCCTTCTATAATCTAATTTAGGCCATTATCTGCCCTCCGACAAACACATCCATCAACCTAATGGGGGCTGCTACAAGCTTTGAGAACCAAACAGCAGATCTTACAAAAAAAACAAAATTTTGTTGCTTTTGCCTTATGTATTTTCTATTCTTAACCAGAATGACCCAAAAACTCCATAAAACATGCAGAGGGGAAATTTAACCCTCACGTCATATAAAATACCTTTTTATAGCTTATCGTTGTAAATAAAAAATAAAACAACCTTATTTAAAAGTTAAAGGCCATGTTATCCACGTCGTGTTGTGTTAGTTTGCGACATTTTAGTCCTTCGGGAATATTCACGGTCAAAGACAGGTGTTGGAGGACCCTACACGATCAATTATAATTTCAGCAAACACTGGGCATAAAAATTTTACTTCAAGTTGCCAGACCTACACGTTTAAGGACCAAATACCAATTTGAGGATGATAAGAAATTTAAACCAGGCCAAGTGACTATTTAGTTTATTTTCGGCCACATTCCCGAAAGCGAATATTTTTCCCTGCATTGCTTTCCGTGCCGCCAACAGAAAATCAAAATTTACAGCCCGCAAATAAAAATTTGTGAATTCTTATTAGATTTTTTAATTTATTCCTGGCTCGTATGTGTAATGTTTTGCTGATGTCACTCAAATAGCGACGGCGTGATCTGTGCACGTGGTAGAGCAGCGACGCTGCTCGTCGACGGCCTATTGATTACAGTGTGCATGCTAATGCCGCGAGAACAGTACGCCTCTGGTGTAGGGTGCAGCGTCCCGAGCGTCGTTCTCATCCGCATCTTCCTTCGATTATGGTAAGTCCCAGTGAATACATCTACCATTGTTCTGTAGTACACCCGACGCCCGCCACCGCTGTTATGAACGCCGTCCAATGACGATATACAATATGATATGAGACTCACGTGTGTATTGATCGTTGCGCCGACGCCACCGACGCTTTCTACGACGCTGCCCGACCAACCGCCGGCCAATATTATTTCATATTTGAGCTCTATTGGCGACGTGGGGTGCTCCAGTGGCCAATCCAAGGCGACTTATGATATTTCATAAGTTACAGATATGATTGGTGGGCACCGCCCCCTTTGTAATAAACTGGCGTCGAGGCGCCATACTGAACACGCTCTTAATTCCACAAAGTTATTAATTAAAAGCACCCGGAAGAAGTCGACTTTTGAAAACGGAAAAGGTTAAAAATAAGGACAAAGATCAACCTTTATAAGAAAAATTTTCTTTCAAGTACAAACATTTTATTTCCTTTCCTGCTGTTACGTGCTTGTAATAAACGTAAGTAAACTTGTCGAAACCACTTAACATCTCCTTCGGCCAGCACCTTTGGGTCCCAAAGGAGATGACAAAGCTAGAGAAAAATGGACTGCTTTAGATACGATGTCCAGTCAAAGGAATTGTTCGAGATGGACTGGATCTACGATGTTGATATTGCATTTCTCATTCTTTATAATGCAACAGGAGAATGTCCTGTTGGAATCGAATTGTCACAGGACCGTAACAACATTATTTACGAGAGTTTTGAGTTAAAGTTTTAAAAGTTTTACTAGCAGAGAGTTCAACGATTTTTGTAAAACATTCCGATAAACTATAGAGCAATGCTAAAACTATCATAAATAGAAATTTCTGGTTTTGATGTAATTTTTTCTATGGGCGAGACCATCGTACGCTAATTCTGTAAATATCCACCAATAAAATAATTTAACTTTTAGTAGAAAAATTAAAATAATAATGTATTTGTTGCTAAAAATGGTGGATGCGCTGGGTCGAATTAAATTATTCTTTACTTGGTTTTATTATGGTACTTTTATTTAGACATAGAGCAAAAATAGGAATAGCTTTATAAAAAATGCACAAAAATGAATACAAATCTGAAATTAACTTCTACATATTTAAATCATTGAAAAATGGTGGATGCGCCGGACGTATTATTTTTATTTTTCTGTGGTTATTCAGTGAATTTCGAAGAACCTGTGAGATAAATGTAAATGGTAAGACGTCTTGCATCTAAGACAAGTTGGGGTTCACGTACACTTTGGTCAGGTTTCTCTTTGTCGCTGCGGATCTCCACAATCCGGTCCTGGCTAGTGTAGGGTGTTGGGTGCGAGTCCATTCCCTATCACCCCTGGGAAAGCGATGCGTGTGTGCACTGCCAAGTGTTTGCTCAAAGATGTTATTGATTTTCAAGTTGTGCGGGCGCTGTCCTGTCCAGCAGCTTCGGCCAGGCTCCATCAGCGCGCTAAATTGAAATCTTTCAGATGTGTGCCGCTGTGAGGCTTTGTGTCGCCCCAAGCTCTGTACTCCCAACTCCCTGTCCTCACTCCTCACTCCCAACAGTAAATATCGTTTCTCTTCCATAATGAGGTCCGGCGCTGTCCAGCCGATTGCGCGCGCGCGCTTCTCGCGACTTCAGACGCAAAAATTCAATATTAATATCGGTGGGTGCGAGAGTCGGGGCGGAGTGAAGAAGTCCGCATTGCGCCACGTTCGCCAATGGCAAGACGGCCGACCCCGCGAGCTATGAATATGATGGATTTATGGAAGTAATAAGCACCCCAGCGGCCATTGGCTGAGGATGCTGCGCGGGGTTTGGGAGATAAGGGCCGACAGCTCTAGGTGTTGTTGCTCGGAAGCCGCTCTGGGTACGCAGATGACGAGGGTCGGTCGCACTTAAGCTTGGAAATGAAGAGTCTAAATAAAAAGACTTAAAAAATATGAAATTTCTGCTCGTTTTTCGTTTTAATTTACGAATATCCTTCTATAAGCCTCATCCTCCTGTTGCCTTTTAATTATCCTAATGCGATTTCAACGCCTCTCGCGGGAAAAATCGAATCAAAACCAACACACTTCAACCCCAAAATAACATTCGCTCCCACATTTTTAATTACACCAATTTGTCCGAAATGACGGAGCTTGTTTAAAACAGGTGGAAATTTTATTATGGAAAAAGTTCCTCTGGGTCCCGTCTCGTGACGATTTGTGTCGCACGAAAGTGTCTTTAGAAGACTCCAATTCTTGATTATTGTTGATTAGGAGAGGTCTAGCGGTAGAACCGCCGATATCGTCCTCTGATTTGCATACCGTCGGGCTACCTGCGGAAGACCGCGGCCCAATTGCCTCATGTCAAAGACGGCGTTCATTCGACCGGAAGTAAGGAACTCCTCGTTTTCCGCTAGGACTGCTTTGTTCCGTCCGCATGATCTGCATACCGACGCTCACCCATCAGTTTGAGAAAATATACTCGGAGGAGAACAAAAACATGAAGAAAAGATATTAATCTAATCAATCAGAAGTGGAGAATAAATGATTTTGAGGAGTTTTAAAAATGGTGGATGCGCCGGGCAGGGTAATAATTACTGCTAGGATAGGTAGAATAATTCGTCAATTTGCCGCTTGGTCTCAGTCTAAGAAATAAAACATAGCCGGAATAGGTAAATATTGTATAAAGTATAAACTTTGTCGAGAGTTTGAAAGAGAAGTAAGTGTTTTCTCGAGCAAGAGTTTTGCGATTTTAGTGGTATGTTTTCCTAGGGAATATGCAGTCGTCGTCCGGTTGGATTATTTAAGACGACAGTGCTATGCCCCGCAGATTCCTAGCAAATCTCATCCTCTAAGCTTTCTTTGTCATTCTACATACTATCGTATTTACCTTTCTCTCAACGTCGTCCTGTACGTAGCTTCGGGCTAAACGAACTAAGAACGAAGTTTTAGGGATTTCAGAAAGCTTGCGATAAAAGTTTAGCACTGGACATCGTCTATAGTATTGACCAAACGAAGACTAGAATTAAATCATTCACCCCGGAGGGAAAAAACTTTCTCTGAGATATAATTTCGTTTTCGGAGAACAGTGGGATTTTCATTTGTACCTGATGTGGTACATCAAAGAGCAGCCCTTGTGAAGGTAAATTAATCCTGTCAGATGCAGGGTGTGCATCAGCCAACGTGCACGAGTGGAATTCATGATTTTATTAATAGATGGCGTATCGAATAAACATCTGTGATTTGTAAACGTGTTCTTCAGACCGTCAGTTCCAGGTTTTCAATTTTTAAGCGCAGTTCAATTACTTTTGATCGACAGTTTTACCAAGTTTGCTTTAGGTAATGAAACGCGGAGAGAACTAAAAAGTCGACACAATTGCTGCATCTACAATAATTAAAACCCTTCGATACAACTAATGAGAGTGTAAAAAATGAGGAGGGGGAGATGTATATTGCAGGATTTGAAGTCGAAGTTTTTCTCGAGCGCGTCAGCGAAGGAGAAGAGGTGAAGGCTGTAGATGGTGGTCCAGGTGGGGGAGGCCGCTATTGTATATATTTCTTCCTCGCCCTTGCCCCACTCGGAAGAAAAGCACTTTCATAAATCTGGTGCGAGATATATGTGCTCACAATTTCCGGGATCCGGCCATTAAGCTGCGCCCGGAGCGAGAGCGGAGCGGTGTTAGATCCACCATTTCCCGTCTACTTTATTTGCTGTTTGATTTTGTCTATATAATATTTAAACTCGAAGCAGAGACGGACAATTCCGAGAGGCACATCCATTTCTCGACGGTCCATTGCGCCACGTCCAACTCTAATTCTCTACGAAACAAAGAAAACAAGAAAATCCGCCGAGAACTCTGCGTAGATTGAAAACGGGAGAAAAATGACCGCTGTCCAGCGCCTCATTCCGTTAAAGGAAAACTTATCAAAGTTTGATGGCCGCGCCTCGAGATATACCGCCGGCACATCCTGGAAACTCAACTTTCTTGATAAAAGAACAAATAACTGAAACAAAAGTTTGATTCAGAGCCTGCAAACACCTGGTTGTATTAAACTCGGACTTTTTTACGACGTTTACATTTCTTTATCGCTTTCCATCACCTTTCATCTTCAATAATCGAATTAAATCTTTATGATTCCGGGTTTTACTACTCGACTAAGATTTATCTCGTATACACCTTTTTCTAAACTTTTGTTTACCATAAATCTAATCGTGTACACAATTGCGGTTTACTTCTCGTTTATAATGTAAAAATTCTCTTTTTTTGTTATCTCTTGCTCTTTTCCTCCACTGCAAACCAAAGAAAATTAGCTCTTCACGAGAGACTTCTCCGGTTAATCTTTGTAGATGATACGTGTTGGTACTTCCAACGCGTGGCCGGTTACCAGAAATTGAATTTTACCAGATAAGAATGGCAGTCCGGGAGTTCTCTCAAAGACTTTTCGAGAACGGATATTGACAGCCAGAACAATTGAACGCTCGCAAAATGAGATAAAGGAAACAAATACAGAAGGTGAAGTAGGCGGTAGAAGTAAAGGGGATACAGGAGCGAGGTCAGGGGTCGAAGTGCGGCCACGCCGACCCACACTCAAGTTCAAACATAAACACGTGTGTCTGACCGTTCCCCGTCCAAAAGGAACTTAATTATCGCAAACACCACTGTGATCGGGGATTTTGTTACAAATACTTTTTATAACGACAAATTAAGAGGAATACTGGGAAAATCGATAATTTCTACACTGTTTTCCGCGAAAAACTTACTGGGCAAATTTCACTTATTTAGTACAAACTAGGAATCTCTTACTTTAATTTTTATCATTTTTTGGAGATGATGTGCCTAATTAAGTCTTCTAGAATATCAAGATCACGTTTTTAAAAACTCGCTGAAATTCGGGATGCAAAACATAATTTTTAGAGGCAGAATATTCAAAACATTGCAAAAAAAAATTGAGCAACCAGTTGCTTTATTAGATAGCCTTTGAGCAGTCTTACAGGTGTAGCAAGATCGTCATTCATGCACCATTTTCATGCCATAATTACCATATGCCTGAGGGCAATTTTTAAATATTTACTAACAAAATGCTACATCTTCATTTTTCCTGCAGATACTATTAAGCTACTTCATTATAACTTAATGTCTTTCATTATTTTATTTTACGATTACTTCCTAGTGCTAGTGCTAGAATTGCTAGTGAAGCCATCCATCTATTCATCAAACTTGATATGAATCTATTACAGAAATCTAACTTATCTCTGTTGATTCGCTAAATTCGTTGCAGGAAATATGACTACAACTGATAATTATTTTTTAACTTTATGTTTATCTGAATCCTTTAGTTTCTAAAGAATGTCTTATCGGAAATACGAAATAAAATGCTGCACAATTCCACTTTTTTATTCCAAATCTCTACGTTTATATTACAACTGCAAATATTTTTAGCTTGTTTTGAATGTTATTTATGCAACTGCAAAAAAGAAAAAAGGCAAGAGTTATTTTAAAAGCTACAATTTGTAATTGTTCGCTCTTATTTTAAAGCTAGATTTCAACATTGTATGTAGTTGCAATTTTTTTTTCTATTTTAGAAGAGATCATTTGCGTTGGCACTCGAATTTTTAAGTTCAATTCTTTAATTATAAAGCACAATTAAAGCTTATTTTCACAGGTCAAGGGCTAAAAAATTTGCAATTTGAAATTTCCTGATAGTGTCTTTGTTTTTCGTACACCTCATACTTTCTGCCAACTGATTTTATCTCTTGGAGACTAAGATCCTTCCAATCAATCGATAGAAAGAGTTTCTGATCATTCTCAGAACGTAAGTGTGGGGCAGCTAATGAGGACCTGGAAGTCTGCAGAGGACGTCCATCGGTGTAATTATCATTTCTGTGCGAAGTGTGAGCATCGGGCATAATCTAATAATTGGGAGTAATTCGAGAGTGCGACTGTCAATAGCAGTTATATATCGATTGGGTGGAACATTTGTCATAGTGTGGTGGGTGCCGAGACCGGGACTGGCCACCGGTCAGTGAGGGGCCTCGGGGGGAAGTCGGGGGTCCGTCGGAGCGCAAGGGGAAACTCTCTGATCAATACCCAGGTCTACCGCCGGAGTGCCAACAAAGCAACTATAACGGATTCTGGACTATTGTTCATCAGGAGATAAAATGAGAAAATGGATTTTCTCTCCATTCCTCTCGTCTTGTTTCGTTTCGCTGTTTTATATGCTTCTTCTCCGTAACGGTCCTTCATGTGCTATAAAAAGTAATGGAAACATGTCTCGTGATTAAAGAGAGAGTATGATTCTCATTAACAAAAGTCAGTGTACAAATGAAAAAGAGTGATTATTAAAATGTATGTCTTGAAATGTTATTAGCATATTGACAAGTTTTTGAGAGCTCCTTGAGATTTTAAGAACGCTTCAACATTTCCGAATTAAAATATTTACATCTCATCGCTGTTGATTACATTTCCAATTCTGAAATTAATTTTCTCCGAGTAAAATGCAAAATCACAAGCAATCTCGAGTTCTAAAAACGAAATTATTTCTCCCCATTCACTTTGTCTCCGGTCGGAGGCGAATCCAAATACTCAATCATTCATGGAAATGACGGATTTTAATGTTACAAAGTTTTAATTCTCCAGAAGAGGGTGGATGTCATTGGAAATATCTCCACATTTCCATTTAAATGTATTCAGGAGTTGGCCTGGTCGCCTTTCAGATGTCGAAATTACTCGGCTTTTTATATCTCCGTCGAGAACAGTATCAAAAGTTAATTTGTGGTAAAATCTGAGGGACTGCCTCTATTTACTCTCTAATGATGGAAATGCGCACTTCTTTTCTTTCGTTTACGTTTTATATTTATGGATGTTCTTTTAAATTAAACATGAAACGGACTCCAACTGCAGTTTGATGCCTTGTTTATTTTCTTTCCCTACTTACCAGTTCTCTGACAACTGCCACTGCCTACAACTCATTCCGGCTTTCTAAATCCTTTACAACAACAGCAGAATTAACCCAAGAACCATCTCAATCAGGATCTATGTTTTATAAACATCATCAAAATAACGGAGATATTTTTACTTACGTGGTTTTGTCACATAAGAAAGACAATAATTTACCTTTTTAGACAGTCCAAAGACTTTATGCACTTAATCTTTAGTTTTCTTTTAGGAAAGAGTGATTCCTAAAAATGCGGCGTTTAATATCACGAACAAAAATAGATTATTTAAATGTCGATTTACTCGTTCAGTAGTTAAACTTCAGCTATACCAAGTAATCATGGCTTCTTGCCAGATACTTGCACAATGTCATTGTTACGATGTAATTTTCTTAAAACCCATTGAAAATAGATTTTAAAAACAAATCAAACCGTTTCGTTTTGAAATATGTCTACCTACACCTAGAATCATTAAATTCGATTCCATTCTGCTTTGTTCGCAAAAATTTTGGCAAACCGAGAAAAATTTAATAAGTTGAACCCTTCTCGACTTCCTCCTCCAGTGTATGCTTGGTCAATTCGCGTAGTTATTAGTGTGTAAGCCGAGAGATTAAGCAATAACTCGATGGGGAGTCGTAAAACAGGGAGAGAAGTTGACCAGTGGTCAGCATCAAATTCTGCAGGAATATCAGTTACAGTTTTGAGGTTCGGATTTACACCGCTCTGGTTGTCTCTATTCAATAAACGTTCAGAAACAAGGAGAGTGGAAGGACGTGACGTAGAAATAATAGAAAATTCCGGAAATAAAAGAACAATGCACCCTTAATTCCTGTGCCTTTTGCAGTCGAGCACAGATGTTGGAAATTTATATTATTCATTACGTTTCTCTGTTTGAAATAGCTGTTCCTCCTCCTACTTTAGAAAATATTTCCGACTCCCCCGCAATAATGTTTTTGTATTGTTTACGTTAGGGTTTGATTTAGATAGATTTTAATTTCTATTTTAATCCGAACGTGTGAACATCTGCACCTATTGATAGAAGCCATGCTCATAACAATACAATGTTGACTTAAGAGATTATATCTCGTAAAGCGTAAACCTATTTTCTTTGTTCATATAAATATTCAGGCGCCGAAGTAAAATATTTACGATTAGCATTCCTAGAATCAAAATTAATGTGGCCGTATAACTACGATATCGATTTGTTTATTTCACGAACAAAGCGCCTATAAAAGGAAAGCCGAAAACTCCGATGAGATGGAAATTTATGTTGACAGTTCCAACCAACAGGTCACTCCTCCTGTCACATTTTTGACAAAGTGGGTATTTTTTGATTCTTACATAAAACATGAGATCGTGCCGATGTTGCATGATATAGTAATTGACCTGATTAAAGGGATCATTCGACCATTTCGATAAAAATACAAAATTCAAATATCCCCCGTCAAACACGTCACATCGACCACTCAACGGAGACAGCTTGCGTGTTTAATGATGCGGTCGAACTTTTCATACGGAAATGGCATTGAAGGCTTACAACTTTAATAAATAATTTCCATCCCTTTCGGTCACCGAATACTGAAATTATCTGTAATAATCCAACAAGGGAAATAAACCAAACGATGAATTAACAAACACACATATACTATGGTGGACACAGAATCTTGGAAAGTACTTTCCTGTCATTTCAAAAAGTCTCGATGTAATCCTAGCTTTATTGTCATTATGATTGACGTTAATACAAATGTCAAACAAATTTTGAAAACGTATTTCTGCTATATGCCACCAATAACAATTGATGTCCCGCCACAAGGAAGCCAGAATTGGTTTTGCGCTACAACACTTGGTCATGGGCGAAGAGTTTAGGAGTCGAGTGGTTTTATTATTGCTAAAATGTCATAATGACAATTGAATCAAAAATTAAAAGTTTGGATATGAACAAACGTCCTCCGTAAAGCCCGGTTTAGAAACTTTGACAATCAAAGGACAATTCTGTCCAAGATTCTGTGTCCACCATTGTAGGAGAGCCTTTTCATTCTTTCTGACTTTCTTTTTTGACTATTTCAAATCGATTCTTTTTTTTTGAGTGCCTGTCTGATTTTTTTTTAATTTCCTATAATTCTGTGAATTAATAAAAAATTTCATATTCACATGTTCAGAAATACAAAAAAAACAGATTTTTTTTCGATATGTACAAGTTGGCCCACCTAAGACTTTTGATTTTAACACAATTTAAATCGAAGTGTATTGAATACAAATAATTAAAAAAGTTCAAATTCGAATAACAAAAAAAGTTTCAAATTTTGTAACATGAATAATCTGTAATGTAAAATAAATCTGTAAATTTTAAACATTAGTTTAAAAAAAAAACGGATAGATTTTTTTTCCTGCCATTGGTCAGTGTATTTAAACAGTTCAACATTAATTAAAATACATTAAAAAGTAACAAAACATAGAATTAAAAGAAGATTCATAATTAAAAAATGCCGTTAAAATTTGCACCTTTCGATTCATGATTGAATGAAGTTAATATATGAATTCGTCTGGAATCTCCGTATCTAAAAATTCGAATGCGTCGTCTCGAAACGAAATAACATTTTATATGCTTGAGTTTTCTTAGCAATTGCTGGTTTAATTTAATATCCCTCTTCGTCTGTACTTGGAATGGTGGATGAAACCGTCGCTTGGAAATAGGAGCCTTATAATGTTTGTGTCACAATTATTAAGATTTCGTTTTCATCGCTGTGTTTACCTGCATTCCCGAGAAACGCGCCTTGGAAATTATTACAGCTCAAGTGGCTTTGGCTCAAATGAATTTACTTTATAGGCGAGAATTTCATTTTAGAGATATTAAATTGTTATAAGGGGAAACTCCAACTCGTTATATAGTCGGTATTAATGCGTAATTGCTTCAGCTGAAACACAATTTTGACGGTTTCGTCTCTGAAGCATTACGCCCTCGTTCTAAAATTTATTAAATTAATCCCACTTGCGTCAGAAACAGCTGAATAATAAAGAAAAAGAAAAAAGGCGTGGATGCAACAAAATAGAAATAAAAATCAACATTTTAACTCCACAACTGCCATATTCACGTTAAAAAGACAGTTAGCGTTGGAATAACTTTTCTTTCTTGTTTCGGTGTAATTGTGAAATGAGAAGAGTGCAGACGATGAGGACGTTAGACTACAGCTTAAACGGACAATAAAAGTGCAGAACGTTCATCAATCTTAATGAAGAATCGATTGCCATACAAGGACGATTTGTTACAGTCCCATAAACTCTGCGTGTGTATGGAATCATAAACAAACATCCGACTTTTCTTGTTTTCCTACAAAAGAATTATGGATGTTGTTGATGGAAAGTGGTGGAAATTTCCTGGCTATCCATTTCATTTAGAAATGATGTGATTAGTTAGGATTTTCCACTAGAAAGGACAACACCTGATCCGGGAGATTGCAGGCATGAAATCCACACGGTCATTTCACACCCCGCTGCCATTTGCGTGGATGATAACACCACCGACATCTAATCTAATAACCAATTCTGACCAGTAAATCGCCTGAGACTTGATTATACCGCAACGATGGTCGATGAAAAAGGGAATAACCAGAAATCTAATTGAAAACCTAAATTGCGTAAAAGATGTAGCGTGAAAAAGTACCATATGCACCACAAAAACTCCTTTTAACTGTGTAGAAAATATTCATCAGCCACAAATATTATGATGCCGAGCCTTTTAATAATGTAAATGTAGCCGTGTAATCGAAAGTAACAATCTACAAGTATTTTAATCGAGTTCTTGGGCACTGGTTTTACTCCTCTTGTTGTTTCTTGAAGAATGGGTTGCATATGCTCATGCTCCACCTGCTGTAAAAGTACCCGGACGCAGGTTGTCGCTTGTTGTTCTTTTTATTTATCACAGTTTATGAATAATTCAGTAAATTTGAATATTTTTAGTTAAGATTGTTAAGTAAAGTGGTTTATTTAATTTACAAATTCTATGCAACTTTATAAATACGGGAGAACTTGAATTCCTAAGAAATCATTATCAATTAAAAAATTAAAGTATGTTTATGCGCCAGTAATCGAAAACCGTAATAATTAATGTTACATTAATTGAAAACCTGTTATTTTATAGTTTATTTGTTAATTGTTTTCCATAGACATTTTACAACGTAAACATACGTATAGCTGTCAATATAATTTTTAATTATCTTGTCTACATAATTGATGTGAAAGATAAATAAAAACATTCTTTAAATTATTTATTTAATTTTTTCAAATTCTTAATAAAAAAATGTATAGTAAACTTCATTTTTCAACTTCAGTGCTGCAAATTATCTAAATAAAATTTGTTGAGTTACAATTGCAGATCATAGAGAAACAAATTAATTTGTGGTGCCACGGGTGTGACGAGTACAAATTAAATGTATTGTTTTTAATAACATTTTTCTATATTTCTGTGAATAACAAAACTCTGATTCCTTCTCCTTTAGTACACATATATGAACTATACGCAGACATTTTAAGCCTTTTTGCAATTAAAAAAAACCAATTAAATTGTGCACTGTATGTTTTAGAAAACTGTAACGGGTGACATACATTTGTAACGGGCGTGACAAAGCAAAACTTTAATAAACGTTACAAAAAAAAGCTAAAAAATGAGAATAATATAGAAGAAAGACTAATTTTATTAATGCTTGTAACATTTTGAACAAAGAAAAAATTTTACACAGACGGAAGCGCCCAATGCCCCGAGTTTCCGTTTCACAAATTGGTAGAGTGTAGGTACTTATATCCGCTAGACATACCACCCTAAACTAACTTTTTTATGGACAAAATATGAGATATTTTGTTAGATATTTGGTATTTCTTGAATATTTTTACTTAATTTATTCAAATATTTTGACTTTAAATTCATCAGTTTACAAAATATTTATGCAGAATTGTTTACTGCCTTTCTGTAAACGATACGTTTAATTGTGCCTCCCATACCGTCCACAGCTTCTTTACGATGTGAGCATTATAACAGAAGTTGTTAAGACTCAGTGTATGTTTGGACCTTAAATTATCAAATTTGGAAAGTCCGATCTAACAATTGTCACACCCGTGACATTTTTTTCCAGTATTCCACTAACATATATTTTTACTATAATTAGTGCAAAAACTACATTATTAATTTGTTACTTGTATACAAGTTTTTAATTTTTAACTCCACAGATTTCAACCAGTTTTGCCAACTTTTGTTAAAATATTGTCACGGGTGTGAAAAATTTTCTTATAAAAGTTTTAATTCAAAAACAAATTATGAAATTACTTGTTTATGCATTCAGGATCTGATGTGATGAGTAAATAAATATAAATAAAAAAAATAAGTGAAGTTAAGTGAAAAATTTAAAAATTAAAGTTGATGAACGGAAAAAAGAAGGTGGTTATTTAAAGTATCAAGTAGCAAACAATCCAAACATTCATAGTTTTGGTTAATTTAAGATTTATATATTTAATTTTTAACAAAATTATGTTTCTGCAAAATGTTTAAGTTTTTAATGTGTCAGGTTCAGTTCGCGTGGAACTGCTGTAGGTATACTAATATCATCCTCTTTAGGTGGAAAACTTTTACCTATCATTCAGTTTTTGATGGAGAAAAACCATTTTCACCAAGAGTATGAAGACGATGAAAATTGTGCACCCTCAGACATCACAAAGCCAGCAAAAATAACTACACTTAATTTATTTCCTGCAAAATCTTGGAAGAAATACGAATTGACTTACAAAGCGTTGATGGATTGTCGTGTCTCAAACAGCATAAGTTCATTTTCGGAAAACATGCTTCAAATAAATTTGTTTGCATTTATATAAGTAGAAAAAGTATAGTATTACACTAGTGATTATTGGCCATTTTACACTCAATGATTAGCCCACTTGTCGTTCCGTAAAAAATAACCAATTTTCACAATCGTGTAATAATGTAGGTATACAAGGTACTAATGCTCAACTTGCTTAAGTTTATGGACGATCAATCAGTCGCATTGAATATTGATCATATCGATGTTATAGTAGTTAACAACTACCTAGAACAGATGTTATAAATGCATGCATTGTAAATCCGTGTGGCCACGTTTCTTTTATTCCATGTAATCCGACTTCTGATATTATCCAGTGTTCGTATCTTTTCATTCTTAATTCTAATCGCTTTCCCTGCTTTATGACGTAGTAAAACGACGCGTCTCGTTCCCTAATGACGAGCGTTTTGGGGGTGCAAGACCGAGATGACGGATGGATGAGCTGACACAGGGTTAATTTGAAACAGGAACCAGATAAATGTAGTTAATATAATAAAACCTCTCCCTCGTCTCTCACTTCTGAATAATTCGGCACTTTGTCAAAGATGTGCTCATCGGGGCGATAATAACGCGGTGTGGATCGGTCGCGTTAGTGGCTGCAAAGGCGACTTTGGCGCAGATGGAACATACATTTATCATTATTAGCATCAAGAGTGGGGCGAACGATCATATTTTCTACTTTACATTGACAGGGGGCAGGCCCTAAGACGCCGCGGCCCTGAGACGCTTCTGTAAAAACCAATAGCGTGCAGCGAGGGGAAGGTTGAAATTAATAATCAACAAAAATAAAAGTTAAATCGGAGAGGAAGGTGCGCCAATGATTCTTTCTCAGGAGATGAGTGAACATCCATCACCGGAGGCTTCCAGCATTTATTCTCCGCGATGATGGAAGTGAAGCTTCTACAACATCCCTGATAAGAGACGGCAAAAAAGTCGAGCTGGATGTCTCGAGATACTTTATGTATAAAAGAAACGCGCAGACGAGGAATCTCCTCAGATCGCGCAAAAGCTTCACATTTATAACTAACCTCATCCATCTTCTTCTGCCGGGGGAAACTCAAATGCAGCTCAATTTGTCAGAAAATCTAATGCTTCAGTTTCTTCCATCTCTAGCGATGGCAATGCCAATGAAGGAGAATCGAAGGAAATGCATGCACCGAACGATACGTCTACTTTCAACGATTCGCCAAATTTCAATAAATCCCATTCGAAGCTTCTATTTTTCATTATACCTTCCCATTTCTGTTTGGTTTTTTTCCTGATCAAAATTCTCCTCCACTTGTTTTGACAGTTTTACTGTTGACGCATTTTTTCTTCCCCGATTTCAATTAGACTAGAAACAATGAAATCAAGGACATCAACCATCTAACAGCCCTCAAGTGAAGGGCGATATTGCCTAGTCTCCACATTGCACCGATATATTTTATAAGCGATGTTCGGCGTGTAACATCAGCCGCTATTTGTACTGCTGGGTCGAGACAAGCGCCATAAATTAGGAGATATCTAATAAAGTCGCACGGATTTATCGGCCCGTTGCTCAGATAAATTCCAATCACCCTCTCTATGCAAATGCCTTTATTGCAATCACGACGGCAAAAGTCATAGTCATATACACCAACCAAAGCTTGCCTTAAACTGATTCACGAATTACATATTAAATCTGAACTCTTTGCTACAAGACCAAATTGACATTAAAAAAGCGTCAAAGGATTTTCACGTGGGTATTGTTTTCCAATAGTAAACGAGATGTGGATGTTAGGTAAGCGAGCAATATGAGCGAGAGGTCTTTTGACATGCTAATAATATCCTTGTCCGATTGGTACGCGGGGGTCTCGGGGGGTGCGGCCGTTCCTAATCAAGCTTGCAATGAGACGTTCCCCATGAATATTTACCAGCTAATTCAGTATTGCTTCGAGATAATGACAGTGTCTGATCAGCATCGCAGGATCGGTCTGCAATCTAAAGCTGATTATGCCGCCCCCGCGTCGCCAAATCCGGTCAGCGGTATGAAGAGATTAAAGTGGTAGATTTGCGAAATGCCCACATGAAAGTAGCCCTTAGAATTTTTAGGATGGGGCGTTCATTTGGCGCCTTTTAGTGAAAATATTTGAATTCAATGCGGAATCAAACTGAAGCGGCACATTATCGCAAAACTTTTGTAGGATGGAGACAGCGTCAAAGTCTAGAAAAGGAAATAAAGCGAGCTGAATATACAGTGGGTATTTTGGAGTGATTTTTAGAAAAAAACTTTCGAAGGGTTTTTAAAAATTTTAATTTGAATATCCATAAAATTGTAGTTTTTCTGGTCTAAATGGAAGATCATAAATCAAAATTATGCAGCAACTGTTAAAAAAGTTGTTGGTCGAGGTTTTTATAATTTAAATAAATTTGAAAACGTTATCGCATCAATTTAGATAACTTCTTCGCCACATATTAAATTTTCGAAAAACTGATGATTTATCGGTTACTGCCTGCTACCACATTGTACGGGATTTTAACTTTAACAGATTGGAGAGTATTTGTGTTCAATAGTTACTTTTTGTGTCCCAGAACATTCTGAACAATATTTTTAGATTTCTACGCTTTAATTTTTTTTATGGTTCACAAGCAAATTAAGAACTCTCATCATCGAGAAGTTTCTGGGCTCCGTCAGCATTAAACTGACTTTAAAACTTAATATGTGCGTATAAATTACGATTTTGTACGTGACGGCATGTATTTTTTAATGAAATCGTTCAAAAATAACAAAAACTTTTTAATGTTTTTTGTCCTGGAACAATTTTAAACGATAAAATATAATAAAGCGTTTGTCAACGCGTTAAAATGATAAGATTTCAGGCTTTTCAATATTGCATTAAAATAAAATAATTGTTGAGTTATGTGCAAAGCTACACATGAAAATGACAAAAAACAGTTTTTTTTTTGGGACATGAGATCAGTTTTTCAAAAATACCTTAGGAAGTACTAATTCTAGAAATGAGTCTTTTAGATCCTTGGAAAATTTATTAAATTGGTTTTTCAAAACACTGTCGAGCACCATAACTTTGCAAGTTTTCAAGAAAAAGTGATGAAAATAATTTTTTGTATTAAAACCTAAAAAAAGATCTTTGAATTCAGACCTGATAGAAAAAAAGAATTTTAGATTCGGAAGCAGGGCTATTCCACTTTGGAAACGACTTTGAACTTCTTGAGTAAAAATTTCGTGCAAAATTTGTTTACCTACTAGTTTTAGTAATTTAAGGATTTAATTTAAGGAATTTTTTTCCGATTGTTAAAATCGTTAGTAAAATTAAATGTTTAAATCAAGTACATATGAGTTTATTATATTACATAAATAATATAAAAATTCACCAACCAATTTTCAAAATAACTAAACACTACCAAAAAATAAGGAGATTTTTACCAAAAGTAGTAGATGCGCTATTTCGTCAAACAAACTTTTAACTTATGTGAAGATTTTTTGTATATTTGAGGTGTTCCACCAAATTATGAAATAAATTTACTAAAGAATTCAAGAGTCCAAGTTAAATTCTATCAGTTTTTTTAAAACGAACGAAAAATCTTTAATCAAACACCAACTGGTGGTAAAGATTTTTAATTTAATTATTTTTAGATTTATTTTATAAATACAATACCAACTTTTTACTATAAAATTCCGTAATTTTGGTAATTTTAACGTCAAGACAATCAAAATTGAAGTAGTTTTATTTTTTTAAATAGGTAACTATATTCTTATTTTCGTTCAAGGAGTAGGAAGACACTTTTACAGAAACTGAAAGCACTGAAAAAAGATCAAGCAAATTTTATTTTTTTTCTAAACTCCTACAAACATTTACACGGTAAAAATTTTTTTACAAACGTCACAAAAAGTCACTATTTTTTAGTCACACTTTTAGACAGTAAAGTAAGCAATTTTGTTATAATTAATGAAAATCGCTCGATAACATGGATACACTTTTGCTGCCTAGGCAGAAAAAGTACTTTTTGTGACGGTTACTATTTGAAACTTGCACGATCTTAACTTAACTTAACTTAACTATTTGAAACCAATTTTTTTCACAGTAAATGTCATCAATGACAACTACATGCACAGCCATCCATGTTTATAGTTCTATTTGCGTTCACTCATTGTCGATCGTGAAAATGAATCTAACGTTTGGAGAAAAAGTAATATTTGTTATTTGACTGAAAAGTGGCTTTGCAGTCTCGCAATTTTCCGTACGCTCGGCTACGCTACGCTTCGCCTTGCTACTGCAATTTAATTGCTCGACCAAAAGTACCATTTTTCTGCCGTGTAACAAAATCTACTATTATTCCAAGATTTCATTATTTTTAAAAAGTATTTTACATTTTAAAATCATGTGATGTAATCCCACACCATTAACGCATGCGATTCTACATTTTTACTTTTCTCTCTTGTAGGGTTTCGGACCTCTAAATTCATAAATAATATGTAGTTTTTAGGTTATAAAGATCTTCTAAGTGGGTATGTATGAAAGATTAAAAGATTAAGCTTACATAATTAAGTTTCTTCGCGTTTTTTAAAGTTATAATTTGTGTTATAAATTAAAAAAAATACACAGAAAATTGTAGAAACTCCATGAAATTTAAATATTTTGTAAGATAGCAGATAGAAAAACATGAGTTCTTATAAGATTCTTGAAAAGTGTGATAATTTGAGAAAATTCTGGACACATTATTTCAGATTCTACTTTTTGTGGTGCGGGGCGGTTAAAAAGTTTACAGAATTGATATAGACCACGCTCATCAAATCCCACAAGAATAAAACTTCATTAATTTATTTCTTCTATTCGCTGTTTTTCAATTTAATTCCACATAAGTCCATGTGGTGTCCACGAGATGACGCCGCAAGTCTTGCAACTTACAAGGCTTGCGAATCTTTACACGTGTTTTTAATTATAACAAATTAACGTATTAAGAAATATTATTTTGATAAACTAAAAATATATTTTTTTTAAATGTAAGTGTTAGGTAATAAATAAAATGTATTTTTTATAATATGAAATGATTGATTATTCCATTCTTTTGAAACGTTGATATCCAGCAATTAAACTGTCGGTCTTTTACAAACAACTGTTATTACAAGTATGACAACAATAGTATTTCTCATTGAGGGGTTCCGGAATTGATTGTCTCGGATTAATTGTGAGGCATAACTGCGGAAGATTAATCAATGGTCACCTAGTCGTAATTCCTGCTATGGCCGTGCACTAAACAAGCTGCAGGCAGACTTATATTGCCGCTATTAATTTGGAGGCGAAGCGAGGGACCAGCTCAGCACTCATACCTTATGTCTCTAACTGTATCACCGTGAAATAAATAGCGCACAATGCATTAATTACAACAACGTGGTGTGAGGGTCCGTTCGTCCATCCTTGTGTATGTATGAGCTATACTGGGGTAGATGCGAACGCCATATATTACGCTCAGCGGACGTGCAGAGTATTAAAAACGAAGCACGTTCTAGTTCGGACTGGAGATGACCGGATGCGATTTTACGATACCGGAGCTAGAATGCGAAAAGTAACGGCGAGTTTAAACTGAACGGAAGAAGGGCTAAAGTAGTGCTAAAAGAGCGCTGAATAATGGAAGTGATGGAAAAAGTGTTTTTAAAGGAACTGCTTGTATCTAAGTATTACATGTACCTAGTAGGAAAGAAGCGATAGAATTTATAAATATTGTCGCCAAAAAAAGGTGATTTTTAATTTGATTGTGTAGTTTCATCTGTGAAAGGTACGTTGACCGTGAGTCTTCAACCTCATCTTCCCTTTATGGTCTTGGATAGCACATCTCAGTTTCACATTATTGTGAGAATTTATAGATATAGTCGGTATAGTGGAATAATTTTGAATTTTTTGTGTTTGTGAGGTTTCTATTGTGTTAAGTTGTGTGTTTTTATTTGTATAGAACAATAATGGTGGATGCGCTGGGTGCAGTTTGAACAGAGGCATCCGGGCGCCTTCGAAGGGTCAAGCTTGGATGATTTGTAGCCCGCAGAGCGCAGTACGGCCGCGCAGAGAAATGGACTGTCCACTTTGGACAGCTACGGCGTCTTTCCCCGCGGCCCGGAATATTGACGAGTGTTCCGGAGCTGCCGGACCACCGGAACCCCTCATCCCGGAATTTATATGATGTTCTCCCAGCGCCCAGTATTGGTCGACGTCGGCATCCAATAACCGGCGCCATTCCTGTCAAACTGAAAGAAACCGCACCGATAAAACATGACATACTGAAATGGACAACCGGAATCCATAACTCAGCCAGCCCGGTTTCATATTGGGCTTTTCTTCATTTCCAAGTTGGGAAAGTCCCTTGGTGGTATTGGGAATTTGATTTTTCTTTGCTCGGTGATTCTTTTGCTCAGGCGGGGGCTTTTCACAAGGAGATGATCTGAATTATGCATCCAAAGCCCATCACAATGAGATTTCCCCTACGGTATAGCCTCGTTAAATGTTAACGTCGATTGTAAAACTCGCCAGTTATAAATCTTCCGACCTAAATTATATTTGTCCGGAAACTTGTTTTATGTTTTTCCATTTCACATAAAGTGGATCACTTCATAATTAATGAGAACATCGACGAACTAAATTCGCTTTTGGATTTCTTAGCGTTCTGATAAATTTAACCTGGGAATTTTGCCCCAAAAAGCTTAAACGAATTATACTCAAAATATATATCCTCCACAACCCTAAATACCATTTTTCATTTTTAATTTATATAAAAATATATTCTAGTAGTACCATTTTTGATCATGTTTGTCATTTTTTAAATGAATATTTTATGAGATAACATGATCAAATATTTTTAGAAGAATGAAACGAAAATTGGATGACATTTGGCGCATCCACCATTTTTCGAGTAGTGTTTTTTTTTGGGGTTTGTAGCCACTCAATGCCCTCATATTTCTGAATATCTAAATTTTAAGAATTGAGTTTCATTTTGGCTTCAAAAATTTGAAATCTCATCAATTCGCTAAAAAAATTTCATTTTTATTAAGGCGTCAAATACAATTTTGAATTCTTGTCAATTTGAAAGTGTTCTTTCGACTGGTTCTACGTTTAACCGATCGTGGCAAGTTTTTTTGTTTCAAAGATTCTTTGAATATTTGAAGAAGTAAGCTCTGTTTTGGGAATTTTACGATGATTTTCATTATGAAAGATATTTAGGGAAATTGGCAAATGCCAAAAAGTGTACTTTTTGGTTACATTCGAAACAAACAGAGATAGTTCCTTGGCAGTTGTTTGTAAAAATTTGATTTTTTTATATGTATTTCGTCGAAAAATTTAAATTGTTTTAGTGTTAAAAGCGATAATAAATGTAAAAATAGTTCAATGCGTTAAAATTTAATGCCAGTTTGTCATGATGTTTAAGGCAAGCTTTAAATAGATACAAATTATCATCAACTCTTTCGAACGTGGACATAAATTTTTCCCTTCGATTCATTAAAAATTCTCCCCAAAACTCTTTTAATAAAACAATCATCCGTGCCATTAACTAAATTTTAAATGAATGTACATGATTCCTGTCGAGTTCCCTAATAGTCAATTATGCATAGATAATGGCTCTGCTTATACATAAACATAAGCAGCGTAGCAGGCATAAAGCAAATGACATGAATTAAGCATTATATCAATTTTGTGCCTGACGGCCCAGATAAAGTGACAGAAGGTCAAATGACATTGCCGGAGACAGCGAAGGGAAATCCACCCCTATATCAACACAAGCGGGGATAATTTCACTGCTGTGTGAGCTGAATCTTCTCTCTAAACATTCCTCATTATTTAGTAATTAATAAAAATGTTCAACAAACTTTTATCACCACGTGTGCTTGAAACTTTAACATTATTGATCAGTGTTTTGTTTGCAAAAGTTTAAAACTCCAAGCTTCAAAAGTTACCACATCAATCCATATAATATCTCACTGAAACGTATTCTCAATGCGTTCTAAAAATTCCAAAACTGTCAAAGTTTTTCAATCTTGGAAATAATAACTCGTGAAACTTCGAGGACATTTAAATTCAAAAGTTCTATAAAACCGTTTTATTTTCCAATATTAAAGCGTGCATGCACCACGATGCCATATCAATAAAGTTGCGGAACAAAAATCCGCTATATTCGCAATTCGACATAAATTTTGTAGGATGTTTACAAAATCAATTAGCGTGTGCTGTAAAATATGCATGATTCGTGGCTATTATCATGACGTTTTGATTTAAAAATTTTGAATAACATCGTTACGAATGAATTGATGCAATCAGAAATTGATGGTCGGATAAAATTGGAAAAGTTTCACGTTTATGGAGTGATTCCAAATCAAATTGCTATTACAAGGTAAAGCATGCAGACATGTAATCATAACACGGTGTTTACTTATTGATATCTAGACTATAGCGTGACCGGAAACGAAAACTTGACGTCAAACAACCATATTGACAGATGTCACGCTACCCTGATACCACCCCGATTATGCTTTTCATTCTACACAATTACCAAACACGTGCCAATTATAAAATAATAGTGCTGATTTTTTTTTAGTGTTGTTTGATCGATTTTCATTCGGGGTGGTAATTAACGAATTTTATCTACAAGTAGGAAATCAATGTTCGGTAAAGAGGATGATAGTATGCATACAGCGACATTTTGAAGTACCCCACGGGTGATATTCTCTAAGGGGTTGTCCCCCTTTATGTATAAATGTATAAATTCTCGATGCATGATGTGACAAGAAACAGAGATTTTGTAGCACGCATTTATCGGGATCAATGACAACCGGTCAATTTTGCAGTGATTTTTGGAAATGTGTTGTAAAAAAGGATTGTATTTTTGTTCCCCCAAACAATGACCGTTATAATAACTCCCGAGCTACGTAAATCCATGCATCCATCTCTGCCAGTAGCTTATTTCTGACGAACGTAAGAGGAACGTTGACCGAACAAATTTATTGCCTGCTTTATTACTTTTTATTCGAGAATTTCATTGTACGTATGCAAATAAAACATTCAAATGCGTCTCGGAATCACAATCTATTGTTTCAAGATCGCCTAAATAAATGGCAGCTCCGCTCAGGGGCTATGTTGAACGATCCCGTCGTAATGCAATATTGATTTAAAGAATTCACTCCAGTACGGAGTTCGGAGACAAAAAACAACAACTCGTGTAATGCATTATCGCTATGTTTTAGCGTTGGCTAATATTATTTTTAGCGAACAAACGCAAAGAGAAAAAGAAATACTTCACATTGTTTTGATGCCAAGCTTTTAAAACTCCACCGCTGACTTCTGTTTTCCAGAATTACTTATGACGCTTCGGGGCACTCGTCTTGAACTGGCGTCTCATGAAATTGGATAAATGGATTCAAATATTTCATTTCAAGTGTCTCTCTAGCACAAAGTTATAGGTGCATGGCTTTGAGCTTTATATAACGCGGCATTAAAATGGAGGAGACTTGCGAAAAATGCTTCAAATTTCAAAAGAAAATATTCTACTAAAACATTTGTCAAAACCCAAAACTGTAGTATCAAACTTGATAACAATTAAATTTGAGATCCACAAGCAGCAACTGAGACTTGCTAGTTCTCTAACCGTGGAAATAGATTTTATTCGTAAAAATAAAACGTATGTCTATCAACACTCGCTGAAAGATGACCAGAAGATGTAAAAATATAATTAGTATTTAAAGAACAAGGAGCCACTCAAATCGTAGCAATAAATAAAAGTTGTTCTGTAACATCGAATCAATTTAACGTATTCAGACTGTGCATTTAGAATATCTATTTCCGTAGCATTCATTTAGCCTCAATATTTATAAGCGCAGTTGAACTCATACATAGAAGAACGCTTTATAATCCCCACGCACTAAACTAGATGGATAACACACACCATTTACTCTCTTCTCGACCCAAAACAGCCCGAAAAATAACCAGCCATTGTTGATGGCTACATTTTATTAGGGCAGCCATATGGAATACTGATTTGCTTGGCTATGATAAAAGGTTCAATTGACTCCCGCTTTCACAATATTGCCAAAACATGTCATTTATTAAGTGTCGCTGGTTTATTGATAAAGTGCATTAGAAAATTAACTGAAGGTTAGACGCTGGGATAAATATTTCTTTACCTGTACGAATAACATGAAAATTTTATAAAATATTATAATCTAACGGTTCTCGAGCAACAATAGCATTCATTTAATCATTATGAAGAGATTAAGCGACATTCAACGTTTGAATGTGTCCGTACAGGCATGAAATATTCCTGGGGGCGCAGGGTCGCAGTGTAAACACGCACGAGGGTAACTACCCGCTATTATTATGATAACGCGACCACCAATCGGAGACATTCTTCCACACGGATGCGCTCATCCCGTCAGGGAGCCATATTGCCATTATTAAAATGTCCTTTCTTTAGGGATTAAAAATTCGTCCTGTTTGCACTGAGTGCGTAATCGTGTCAATTCGAATTGTATCCCTTTTATTAAAAATCAAAACATTTGTTGGGACAGTACGAGAAACTGGTGAATGAGTCAGTCGGTCGCACCGAGATCGTCGAGCCGCGAAATGGAACCAGATGGAGCAAACAGTCGCAGCTGGGGCCGCCGTTATCCGATCTCCACGAAGCGGTGTCACTTACATCTCAATACTCCCTAACCGCTTCCTTGTTTACACGCGCGACATCCAAGCAATTAAAACATCCAGAACCGCGAGCAGGGTTTTTTCAGCGAGTTCCTGAGGGATTCCAATGGCCATTTGCAAGGATGATGGATGCGGAGTTGGTCAAAGGGATGCACCAGGATGCTCACTGCAAGCTATGGTGCTGTGTGTACAAAGTGACTACAAACTATTTTACTGCAGATGTTAGTGTACTTTAGTTACCTCAAAATATGTTCTTAAAACTTCACTTTAACCAGGACGGATTAAGTGATTTCTGCGGCAATTACTTACCTCCTTTGACAGAGGTAAAAAATGCAATAGTTTAATAGAACTGCCGTATTTTCCTTCATTTTCCTACAAATTAGCACCATCCAGCAGCTACCATAATCCTAATTAACCATTCCCAGTCCTCGTCACGTCTAGTTTCGCCTCTATGCAAACATCATCAGCAGCTTGGAGATGATCTTCGGACGAAGTTGTCATTTATGTCACGAGCGAGTTTCTGATTGCGTGGAGGCCATCATGCTGGACACGTTCGCCTCGAACTGCATCAGTATCAGCGATGAGAAAGTCTTTCTCCATATTTTGACCGAAACCGCGACGATCGATTACAAGCTTTGCTGTACGAATACGACGTCTTCCATCATGAAAATTAATGTTCCCCAAAGTATAATTTGTGGAGACGACTCGACTCGGCCCGCCTTGACGTAGTGCTGTATTGCAACGACGCTCCAGTGACTATAATATGCCCCTTAATTGTCTCGAAATGAGAAATTCGTTTCCAAGTTATAATTGGATACGCGCCACCCAACCCCACCACGTCTCGATGTCTTGCAAAGGCCTTACATATTTCTTGCTGTGTATCGTAATTTAACTTTACTTTAACCACTCTCAGAGGACCGCAGTATTGACATTTGGACTTGAAACACCGGAAATTTACCTACATAAATTATATTACCTCAAAATCAAGACAAGGCTCTTCGAGTTGACGAATTTTTTATGGAAACTTAGAATGATTTATGTATGGATAGGCAAAGATTTAAGTGGATTTTCAGCCCGAGCCCTTGTACATTTTGTGAAATCTGTATTGTTTCGCTAGCAATATACGTATACGTGACGGCGCTACTCATAAGGCAGGTTGCTTTTCTTCGTCGGAGAGGAGAGTATGTTTCGCTGACGCAGCTCGCAGGGATTGGAACAAGGCGCAGAGTAATAAAATAACAAACAGAGAGAGATGAGACCGCGCCCCATCCTGATAAAACATCACCACCTCGCGGCTTATATTGCGGGGTGGTAGTGGTGGTGGCGGCGGTGGTGGTAAGCATCACTTGCCCCACACACCAACGAACGATAGCCCTTCAGCACTGTACGGCTACTTTCATCTCTTTGCTTTTCTGCTCGGATGAACGCCATCAATGACTATTGTGCGTCCAGTGAGACTACTGCTTCTCACTGCTTTCCAGTAAAAGAAAATATTTGGCCATCTCCAAGTTCCATTTGTCTCAGAGGATTATTAAACACACGGACATTCCAATTCCAAGATGCAACTCTTCTTGGCCAATTCCTTTTATAGCTGACTTAAGTGAACGTTACTTGCACGACAAAGACCTGTGTTTTATTATACTCGTACCTGTTGTTTAACACTAAAAGAAATGCTAATTCGCCAATGATAAAATATTCCGCTCACTGAGACGGCCGACATTGAGACGTAAAAAATTTATTATTATACAAAAAAAATATTTCAAGCTTTCTTTGTGTACTGAACACTGGAAAAAGGGCCAAATCAAGAAAATGGCATCTTAGAAGCAGACCTCGACGTGCATCTATCTGAGTAAATTCGTTTAACGTTTTTAAAACACAGTTGGAAGCTAATAGAGTTTCGTGATGATAGCCCCCAAGTTGTGTTCACCCCCAGCATCTTAGATGCTCCTCCTCCAACTCAAACCGAAATCTGTCCCTTTAATCATGAATGTGTGGTATAGAAATCGCTTGACCACGATGCCGCTCGTCATAGCTTTGGCGGCAAAGGACGCGCAAGAAGCGTATCGACAGCGAGGCCGCTTGAGATTGCGTGATGGCCGCCAGAGCAATACTACCGCCGTCGGCCCGCCGCCCCCGCTCTACCTGCTGACCGGCCCTGCCCAGTGCCCGCCGTCTCCATGACGACCACCTCGTCATTAAAGCATCGCCTTATCATAACCGCGCCACCGACCCCGGCCATCTTTGGTGACCGCCGCCCCCTTAGGGCGCAAGTCGTTCAGATATGAACATTTGTCATCTGCACTTGAGGTGGAGGCTGAGAGGCCCTTCTTTCTCCAAAAAGGACCACCACGAGAAGAGGATTTAATTAAGTGGAAGAGCAAGCAAAGAGATGATTTTTATTTAAAGGGGGTTAGTTTTGAGTATAAATCAAAATTGTTTTTTTGTTAGGGGGATATCTTGTATCTTAAGAATGTGAATTTTGAAGCTTAAATTTAATACTGTTGCGGTTTGTAAGAATATCTTCACTTATCGTTCTGACAAGTAATTTTTCGTCGAGGTCACAGCAGATAGATTTATGCCCGAAATTAGCACGGTGTGGCTTTAATGGTGTTGGGTTATGAGGGACCAGACCATTTATCATCACAGTCGCGAAGTAGGATTCGGTGTACGTCATTTATATTCTGTGTTGGTTGAATGGGGCGGCGGTGACGGTTCAAAGCCGACCGGCACCTGAACATTCATAAGTGATTTGGAAAAGGCAAGTTGACTGCATCCACACAATGCCGCCACTCATTTATATCCGCACGAGCCAACATATAGCAATTCATTATGAAAGTGTCGGTGCAAAGAAGTCGATGGAAGCACGACTTAATCTTGAGTTAAAGTGTTAAAGCCATTCCAAGCAAAGTTGCAGGGGATTATCAGTGAAAATCGTCGCCGTGGGCACCATACGCGAAATCGTCGCTGGCGCGACGAACGAATATCGAGTTGGAATGTATGCTCAACTTAACCCGACACTGATGGCGACGATAAACATCCGTCGGTTCGCAACAGGTAACGCCACGCCGCACTTACCCCTCATTACCTCAGAAAAAAAACCAATCGGGTAATCCTCGCTGCCAGATTACACAAAAACGCTGAGGATACTTGCTGTCACGGTTGAGGGTCAAAGGGAATGGATTCGTTTCTTAGAACGAATTTATACAACAGCCAGCGGTTTCGTTAGTTTTTCAAGATTCACGACATTAAATGACGACAAGTTTTTAACCAACAGTGTTTTTTTTAATATCCAGAAATAAAGAAAACTGTGTTGTGAACAAAAGTAATGAAAAAATAATAGATTCACTTTTGCATAGATATTGTTGTTTTTGTGTTAACACAGAAGCTCTGCATTGAGATTTTGACACAAAGCAACGCACAAGTGACCCTTGGAAGAGTGCCTGAGGCAACACCGTACGCACTAAGTCTTTTGAAAATATTGATTGCCGGCTCAAAACTCCATTACGAGACCCGACCCGTGCAAATACACGGATACGACGCCATTAATTAACGGTTAATTGAATTAATTACTCTCATTATTTCACATTTCGCATTGTTTGGAACGCGCCAGCAAGACACAGCTAAACCCTGATTGAGACAAACGGCCGCGGAGGTCATTCGACCAAATTGCTTTTTATTCCTGACGTTATCTAAACCTCTGTCTAGGTGTCTAACAGTGCTTACTCCACTTTCGGTCTCGTCCGAGAAAGGACTTTTGAAATATTCAACAATTCCATTCCTTCCTCTGTCATGGGAGTGCATTTTAAGGATATTTTTCTGGATTATTTTTTGTTGTTTGGCCACTGGTCGTCGATGGCGTCGGTCGCCGGAGCTCTCGTAAGACATATTGACAGATGGGCGCTGTGCAGATACAGATGTACGGTATTGTCCTGCTAGCGAGTGTGCCATTACATATGTTTTAATTACGGGGATCGATGGCGGTGCTTCCGAGATTTGTGAGGGCTTGCGTCGGGCTGCTCATAAAGACGCTTGGGGGCGGCGAGAGACGAAAGAGGAGCAGAGGCCCAGGGCTGAGGTGAGATTAGCGGGCGGCCTCATTAAAGTTGTGTAATAGCTTTGCGCCACCTTACGCCTGGCTTGCTTCGCTCAACTTTCATCACTAAACAACACCGCAGCCGCCTCCAGATATTATTAACTCATATAGAATATCAGAACTTGAAGTGGATATTGCTTGTGATTTGGGGGTTGTAAGGAAAATTGATGGAACAGAGGTTGGGTGGAATTCCGAGTTCGGCTAAGGTTTTCCATGTTGACGAGGCAGTTATGCTAACTAAGTGAATAATAACTAGCTAGGATTATGCCCGGGGCAAATATGCACATTTAAGGAGAGAAATGAGTATTTTCTCATAAATGAAGAATCTTTTGATTGTTTGTCGCGAAACGATGCCGCAAGGGGTTTTTGGTGAGCTAATTTGGTTTGTTTCAGAATACCTGCACAATCGGCAAGGTTTGATCTGGCGTAGTACTTTATTTCACTTCATCGGTTGTAATAAATCCAAAGCGGGCTGAGGTGGACCGGTTATAAAAACACCTCTTCAGCCATTTAACTTGGCGGGCGAGTAGAAAACGGGCCCAAAATGAATCTTATCGAACATCCCATAAGTCTTGACATCACCTATTTCTTTCTTTTCGTTTTGTGTGAGCCGGGGGAGGAGACTTATAAATATACGTACCGAGGGAAAAGTTTCCCATTTAAGAAACCAAACGTGGCGCGTTGGTAATGAATGCCTCGCCATCAATAATCTGGACCCATTCTCGCAGTTTTTCGCTGCGAAGCTACTTCAAAACTAAGTTAATGTTCTTTTAGCAGTGAAAGAAAAAATTCGTTGAATCAAAGGTTGGTAATATTCGACGGGAGGATCCATATCGTGGATATCGGGGATGATCCTCGTATGCGCATCATCGTTTCTCCGCCTTGGAGGGCCATAACGGTGGCGGGTTCGCCGGCAGATGCTGCATCATTGAATAGTAATAAGATCCCGAGTGCGTGCTATAGAAATGAATTGCTTCTGTTTTATGTTATTGCTCGGAGCGCAGGTACCGCCCGGGTTTTATCATCCCCAGGATTCCGACCCATCGATTCTTATATCCGAGCTCGCACGCCGCTATAAAATAACTGATCTCGGGGCTAAACGACACGCGTGATTTGCATATGGAGTCGATAGCTTAAATTAAAAGTTCCCAGTAACGCCACCTACCGATATTGCTTTCGCCACCTTCCGGAAACATGGCATCGACAGGTCTCCCCGTTTGAATTTTAAGCAGTCATAAAACGACTGATGTTAATTTTTCCTTCCCGAATGTAATATCGCAGAGCCAAAGACGTGACGCGAATTCGACCAGAAAGGCCGCTGATTGGTGCGAACTCCTCCACAACGTGTACAATCCGCGGGACGCCTCTCTGGAGATACCTGACGCCCCTCGGCTCTGCTTCGGTTCATCGTCTAATATGCTAATTTGTAGTTACTACATTTTGGGTTATGGCTAATAACAAGAATATGCAAATTTACTCCCCACCATGAATTTTAATCATGAATCTCTCCGGATCTCCTCCCCTAATCGACGCACTCTCTACCTGTCCTGCCACTTCTTTTCACCTCCAACTTTCTTAACTTGTTCGCTTTTAGCAAATAAACACACTAAGAAAATATTCTCGTTTTAATTGTTCCATACACACCCCATCGATATCTCCCGCTGCACTTGACTTCAGTTCTTTCAGATATTCAGAAGTAATATGTTTATGTTCCATACACCCCTTCTCCCGAAACAATACATTGCTTTATCACCAGATCGCCTATGTAGATGGCCTTTATCGCAATTACTGGCATTCGAACAGTCCCGCATTGTTATGAGAGAAACAAAGGAATTACGGGGGCATATTTATGTGTAATTTGGTGATGCCATGGCAACTGTCAGAGCTATGGGGCGCGTGGTGTCCGTTGTTCAGTTTCCACACTGGCTTAGGCCGCTTATAAATGTAATGTCAGCATAAACAAGATAAAGCAATGCAGAGGATAATCACACCCCGAGATATGCAAAGCGATTCCCGTTATTATAATCCATGAATTGCGTAATTCACCACCCCTGTAGACAGACGCCCTTAAGTTCTTATCGGGAAGAGGACAATTTTCCGCAAGATTGTAACAGTATTAGAAATGATTCATTTGAGACGTTTTAATTATTCCAGAAGATTGATAGTACGAGAAAAAATCGGTAGCACGATTTTTGACACAAAACGGTATTACGGATCGACTATAAAAAATCATGTGAACCGCACTTAAGATGTAGCACCAAGATAAATGCAGCGTGAATTTGGTATCACTTTTCAGTTCTATTTGTATCCGTATAAATAAATATAAATATTTCCAGGTGTAACGTTTGCAGGAATTTATGATGATGGCTTAAGTGTATGCCGTCATAAATGTCATTTGAGCCGAGCAAATGAGTTAAAAAGGGTAAAGGACACATGTTTCAGCATGTAAATGGTCCTAAAACGTACACTTAGTTCATGCAGGAACCGCCAACGATGTTATCGTAGCGTGCTAACGGTAGGTTGGCAGGTTATCGCGCCGTTTTAAAAGCTGATGAAACACGTGTTATTATGACGGCCGATGATTGAGTGTTGGTTTAACCCCTTCACTTAACATCTTCTAATGAAGATCTGAATTATGAGCCACGCTTAATTAAAAGATGCATCTCATCAGCTGCTTTACGTGGAATGAAATATGGGCTCAGCACTACTAGCTCTGTATAATTGGTGCAATTTTCCGATACCATTGTGAGATGTAGGCGTTTGTTGTTCTCCAATAAGACGGTATCTTTTGCGGAAGGAAACTGTCAATCATGTCAGAAGTCGTGATGTGCAATTTGCTGCAATATCGTGTTGGTCGATCTCGTCCCGATTACCCACGCCCGAACCTGACGTTGTAATTGTGAGCATTTTCGCCTCGATTTTCATTTTTCTAGCGGAAGACCATAATTTGTGCAACACCGTGTAATATTTGCTTCACATTGAAACGATAATGCCTGCTCTTACTGGACGGGCCACTAAGCACGGCCTGTTTAACAAATCTCTCGTTGCTGGTCTTGCACGATATCCTCAGTCACTGCTTTCGGAAGGCATTGTTCTTTGTTTCGAAATTAAGCAACGTTTCAATTGCTTTCTACTCGAGTTCTGGAAGATCTCTTCTTGGACTAAAAACGTGTAGTTTCGCACTGATTTACCGGCTTCTCGGAATAATAAATTTTTGCATTTTCCCAAGCTCCACTCCAGTCCTTAATGGGATTATTGCGACGAAAGCCCCATTATGGATCCATCCAGTATGACATAATACAATCATTTGCCGTCCCCGTTGCGTAATGATAAGTGTCCATACGCACTTGATCGAGAACTGAACGCTTGGTACATAGGGTCGTGCCCTCTAACAACATAATAGAACAATCGGTGATTCAATTTAGATTTTTTTAGGTGTGACGATTATTTGACGCCTGTAACCACTCCATCCCCTTGTCGCTTTTAATGAAATATGTTCTCCATCGGGAATATGAGCACAAGGGCGTCGAAATGAAATAGTTTAACTTCAATAAGTACGGGAAATGTTTAAATCCAATGCATAATTCCCCTTCTATCAATTTATAAAGTGTCAATATTTATGAGAGCCATTCGTACACGTGTTGGAGTCAGTTTTGACACTCCATGATCGATTCAGGTTCTTTCCCTGGTTTCAAGCTGATGGATGATGATCGACGAATGGAAATGGAAACTTATTATGCAAATCTCAAAACGAAATAAACGCTTCCTTTCATCTCCTTGTATTTTTTATAAGACGAACCATATTCTTGAACGAAAGCTTTGGTAATGGAAATTGTCGGAATTATCTCGCATCAAGGCAAATTTTCCTGCTGAAATAGAAATGTAACTACCATCAAAATCATGCATTTTCCTCAACTATTTGCTAGAGTTAAAATTACTTTGGTACCAAGTCAAGTTTCGCTGTTGAATGGTAAATTGTTGCGACAACTATTAAAATGATTTATTTGACACTTTCGCTCTTGTAAGTGGAGGTACATGTTCTAGTTGCCAGAAGAACATCATATGGTAAATGTACACACAATGCCAAGTAAGGGGGAGCAAATATTATATTGAATAGACTAGGGAATAGAATTGTCGCTATACAATTCAATTGTTCCTTGTTAACCCTACACCACACGGCCAGTTCTGTTTCAAACGTGCCCTACTACTCGAATCTTCTGCATTATTAATGCGGTCCGCTGTTTTTAACATACTCCATTCCATATACTCAATTCATGCATATTTGATATATTTACGTGACAAATTAAAAGCTCCCCTTCGAATTAAATTGGAAGCGATATATTTTAATTTGAAAATTCGATGAAATTGGAAGAAACATTCATATTTATGGGTACTTTAGGGAAAAATTCAATTCGAATCCTGGGGTCAATATTATGACACGATGCCGGAAGTAAATGATCGTGGAGCTCTAAACGCATGCAGTTATCCAAATCAACCCCCAAAGCTTGCATCATAACCGATAGAAGCTCTTCCGGAATAGACAGGAAACTCTCTTTGGTTGATTAGGCACTTTTCATTATGATGTGACTTAAATTGTCGTCCATCACGCCAAGTCGTTTATTATGAATTAGTTGAGCGTATGTTCGAATAATTCACGATGTATACATGCAAGTAGAATAACAAATACATACGACATGTACATATTTTATTGTATGGGAAACGATTTTGTAAATGCGACAAAAATCGGACTCTAGTCTGATTGATTTTATCATCAGAAGAACGTAGATAATGTGAAACATTTTAGCGATGGTCGAATCGTATCGGTAAATTCAGAGCGTCAAGTTTCGTTTTGCGCCTTATTCTGTGCAAGTAAAAAAATCTCCTAATTAGCGGGTTGAATCGTTTCGGGATAAAGGTTAACGCCTATGGGTAAATAATGTGAAAAACATCGAAGGCATTAAAATCCAGTTGGTTATCTCCGGGGGTTGAAGCGTTGCTGTTGGGTTGGTCCTGGGTGTTATCCCGTATTTATTTCCGCAGGAGAGATCTAAATAACCGTCGGGAAAGTCAGAGGCAGAGCATCGTTATTGCGTGGCTGGAAAAATGGCGTGTTATTCCCCTTATCAAAACATAAAACCGTCACGGCGTTGGAAATGTCCATTTTTACAGTTTCTCATTATGCGAGTCTATGAATAAATTCGCACTTTTCTGGAGCGTTACGTAGCGATCCACGCGGGTTGAAGACGAAATGGAGAATTACAGATAAGCTGGCGCACCGTATACGCCGTATAGATGCAGGGAATAACAAACTAGGCCATGTTTTACCCTGTGCTTCATCACTTTTATGGTGCGATAACTAAGAATGTTGAATACCAGGACCAGGGCGAGGAATATGTGTATCTGCAGAAGAAATTGCTATCAGGTTTATGTCCGACGCCGTTTGCAGCAGCTATATGCGATAAGTATCCACCACATTTCTTCTTAACTTGTTTTAAAATCTTGGATCTTCCGGTTAATTTGTCTAGGATCAAATAAATTTCCAAATCTCCCAAAGCTCGGGTTGGAACCTAAATATGTAATTTTAGTCCCTTGTGGTGGTTCCCCAACCGTTTTACTTTAATGCCTAAACAAAAATTCTATTCTGGAACACTAGCGCCGCACCAACTTAATAACACACTATAACTCATTCAATAAACAAATAAATGATAAACCACAAAACAAGTATTTTTAGAAGTAAAGTCATGAAAGCAAACAAATTTTCCCCTATGGCTGGAGCGCCAGACGGGAAGATAATAAGACGGGACGAAAATATATTCGGCATTATGCTTCAACGCGGTCTTTTATTTGTTTTTTAGGTTTACCACGTATTCTTATTTTTGGTGATAATGAGCCAATATAAAGAGTGGAGAGTTTATTTTTAAAACTGGGGATCATCTTTTCTGTTATTAAAGTAACGTGAAGAGTGTTTATCTCCGTGCTTTGAGGAGGAGCTCGTGTGACATCTGAGGAAATTATTATAATGAAAATCAGTGCGAGATGGAGGCAAGATAGCAAACGTCTGGAAAGTAATCGGATTTGATGACGTTTATTTGTTAAACCCGCTGGTGGGGAAGTCCCGCAATCTTTCCCGTCACATATTTTAATATGTAAGAGGAATTCCAATAGCAATTCTGAAAGCTATCTCACATATCAAAGGAAGTAATATTTGCTGAATGGCCAAGAGGGTCAGCAGCGTGCAGAATATCTATTTACGAAGTGCGTCCTTTAAAATGGTCAGTCGCTATTCTCCAGAGGACTCTCCCTTCCGAATAATGCCCAAATTGATTGCACACACTACGACACAATCGCTACGATATACACATGTCGGAATTCGCCCCAAAAAGCTCTCATTTTATTTTAATTCATTTACTGAAAACGGTAAAATTATCAAATCTGGAATTCCCAGTGCAACGACAATGACGACGGCCCCACAGAGACGGTGCATTACATTATCTGGACATTGGGGGGTAAATACGAACTTTGATGCGATGGACTTCAAGTACCTGCTCATCAATAATTCACTGAGTCTGTTACATTTGCAACATGTGAATCACTAGTTCATGCTTCGACGAGCAAACGATAGAGGGAGTGAAATTCGAAAATTCAGGCCCCATTATTGGATGATAAGAAATTTATCTATTTACTGGTAGAGGCTACCTAGAATTTCGTTAATTAAAAGACAGCCCGTGAAAATTAAGGAAGCAGCTGGAGAATTCTTTGTTGACTTTTTGATGTGTTGTTGCAATGACAAATTTCCAACAACGGTGATAATAAAGTTGAAATATCCATTATAAGTTGTAATATGCGAGTCATCGGAGCTTACATCCTGTGATTGATGATATGGTTCGGTTTAATTTTGATCGGGATCTGAAATTAGCCATGCCTGAAGGCAATAACTCCATGAATGGGAGGTTTTTTATAATTCTGTTATTTTGTCTCACACTCTCGACATTTGTAGCGGCGTAATTACAACGTCCTTGCTATAAATAGAAAAGAAGGGAGACGACCAGACAACGTCGGATTTTAGGTAAAAACCTCAGAATGGAAAATGAGTACTTTAGACGCTGATGAAGATATAAAAGCAATTTCTAGACTTTACGAATTCTTTACGTTTTACGATAATGATTCTCTACATCTGCTAGTTGGTTGAGCTTCTTCTAGACTTGTTACGATTGTAAATTAATTATAAATGCAGAAATAAGCAAGTTTAATGAATTTATTTTGTCATTATCTAAAACATGCGTTTAGTGTGAGGCTATCTCGATAATTCCAGCTGTCAGCATATGTCACAGGTTCTCGCCCAGGTGGATTCTCCGGTAATTGGGACAATGATGCAGCAAAACTAACCTTAATTGGATGTTTCAATAGCGTTCATTTGAGGGCAAGCATCATCGAGATGAATAAATCAAACTCGTATTCTTGGAACGATGAAGTCTTCGCGATAGCCGAGTAGCCAGGATGGCGCAGCGACTATCTGCATGTCGTGGCTTCGTTTTTGTTTCATTTCGTCGAGAAAATTGGAAAAATTTGCATGGGAAGGGTGGGAATCTACCGGTTTGGTTTTTAATTATAATCAGTGGAAGATTGAATTGAACTTGTAAATAGATGGATAAAGTGGCGGAGTTTTATTTAAAAACCTAATGAGTTGCTCCTGATCAATCCGTAATGCATGCAAAGTTAGGGGCGATTTAAATTGGTTCTTTGTTTTCATTACAAGCTGAGATCTCGCTACTGAACTCGCCTCTTCGTTTCTGTACCTACGATTTCGCAGAACTTTAGATGGCAATTAAAAAAGACTGCCTACTAAAATTTAACAGTTCCGAGTACCATACCGAACTTTTTCATCAGACTCTTATTGAAGGATGTTTGAAATAATTAATTAAATTTCTTTCGGGGGACTGGAATGTTTATGTGTCTTTTTTCCCTAATAAATCAGGTGCCAACACAGACAGAACCCGCACGGGCCATTCCCACCGACCTCCAGGATGGCATTCAGCCCACATGGACCATTTTCAGGATTACCACCGACAACTTCTTAAACTGCGCGGCTTAACTCTTCCACTCTTAACTTGTACACCTGTTTATATACAAACACACATATTTTCTCTTCTGCTTCTGATATTGTGCTTTAGATTAGATGAACTGGTAATCGTGTCGATGGCGAGACAGAATTCTGTCACGTATTTACACGAAAAGCAGCCAAGTTCCCGTTTTTAATAACGCCGCTCTGAGTCGGATAATAAACATTTACTCTCTTCAAATACGACCACTCAGACGCCCTATAAAATAATACGGCAGCTTGAGTTCCAGCCGATAACATCATACATACTAATACGGGTTTTAGCAAACATTGCAGGAAAAATTCAGAAGACGTAAAAATAACTGCTTGCCGTTTTGGTAGAAACTTAATTATTTTGTGACTAATTTAAATTGTTCCTGTCAAAATTGTGATCCCAACAGTAGCCACCGCGTTATTGGTAGCCGGAGCTGTTATTAGTTTTTTTATTAGAATTTTTTGGGCCTCGAGCTTTGAAGGTGATGATTATAATTTATATTAACTGAAAGCATATAAAGAAGCAAGACGGAGATAATAAAGCATAAAGTCTTTTATGTTTAATATCGAACAAAAGAAGTAGTTATTTTTTGTTGCACCCAGCCATCGAAAGTAATCGAATATTTCCATTTTGGATGAAAAAACGCATTTAATTTAGAAAAGAATCATTCATATTTTACCCAAGAATCAACAAAGTGGTGGGAATGATTCGACATTTTTGTTTAATTTTATGCTATTTCACAGTTCACACATCATCGGGACCAAAAAAAACTCCGGTGTGAGTAACCTTTGTTTGGAGAAGAGTGTTTAAATCTATTTTGCCACATCGATGGCTTCCACGATTGCCGTATTTGTCTGTTTTTTTCTTGATATGGAACTAGGTGGTCGATAAGTTTATTCAACAATAATTCTTTGTGCAGGAAAAGGAGCTGTTAAATGGCTTTTGAACATTCTAGGTAAAGCGAGATTAATAAACCTAAGTGCATGACAAACAAATTGTCACATCAACGGCTGTAGTTAGTCGGGTCATGCATCAGGGTTATAAAGTTTAGAAGACTGGGACTCGTTTCTTCCATTCCATGTTTGTCCGGCTATTTTTAATTTCCATCCTTTTATTTCAACTTAGGAAGATTTACAATTGCAAGTTTAATTAAGAAAACGTTTTGCCTCTTTTTGTCTATACAACTATAAAAATTCCGAACGTTTGATTCGGAACGACGTGACTCTATGCTTCACAAATTTGCCTTTTGCTTTGTTTCAACTCACCGGTAAACATTTCAAATTTAGATCAAGGTCCAAGTTGCGCTTTTTCTAACGGTAAATTTGCCGGATGCTGAATATGGTTATTGATTACCAAAAGCAAAATGTTGTCAACATTTCATTTCGTGATTTATAGTGGTTATGTACGTTGAGAAATGTGTTTATTATGCATTCGTTATCTGGGCATCTCGAAACCTAATCGCTCCGAAAGAATGACAAATTATGATAAGAAGGGGCATTGTTTCCTCTCTGAGAAAAAATAGTCGAGTCTTGGTGGAAGCGGCGCCGTGCTCAAAACGCAATAATTTCGTTTTTTGCCCGACGAATCCTGGATGATTGGCGAAGGGGACTCGAAACATGACTGTGAATGTTTATTGTTCGTCTTAAATTTTTCATGTCGCGTTCTAGCGATCGGACTGCTACAGATCCGTGGGGGGTTGGGGGAGGATAATTCATGTCACTTAACAACATCGACGGGGCTTTACGTTGGCAGTTTTATTGGAGCTCCAAATTGGATCGAGGCAACGTGTCGTTGGACGACGGGTGCACTCCCCGCATTGTAGAATTAACACCGTATCATTGATCACCCGGACTAATAATCCACTAATTTGTCCCGCACAGGCTAATAGAAATTGTCAATCCGAGGAGCGACTATTTCCGATACGGATACGGGTCCGGGACGGTCTGCATCTGATTTACTGCGAAAACACGATGAGAAAACACGCAATAAAGACCCCGGGAGACGGCCTTCCAGGGTACAGAGCTTGCTGATTAAATAGCGACACGCCGGGACTGACATTTGGATATTTTTTCTGTCACACAAGCCACCGATTTCAGGCCTATGCTTAGTCCGAGCCGATTTATTCACATTTATTTCAAGCAATTTCGTTAATTCGTCAATTTTAAAATTGGTTTTTCTTCCTCTACAACCCGATTGCAGAAACGCAGATTAAATTTTTTTAGTTCAAGTTTTAATGAACGATTATACGTCAAATCCGATTGCAGAAAAATGCGTGAAATTTATTTTTGAACTATAGCAAAAACTAAGCGAAATTTGGTTGGCAGAAACGATTTAATCCTGGATTAAACGATATAGTCTGAGATTAAATATAATCCTACATTATTTTGGAACCTGAACATTTTAAAATATGTGATGGAAAAGTAATATTAATTAATGAAAAAGGTGACAAGCAGTTTCTTATTATAGCTCTGGATGTTCAACTAAACATGATTTTTATATGTGTGCGTATTCTGCGTTTTCAGGACTATGACCTTGCATAGGTGAACTACAATGAGCTTGTAAGCAAGGGCGTCCCAATCATGGAGATGTGGGCTCATATTTCTTTATTTTTTTTAAAATCAGCACAAATCGATTACGTTCGTTTTAACGGCTTTTAAAACTAATAAAATTCCTTAGACCACATTTTAACCACAGTTTGATAGATTACCTACAAGGCGTTGCAGTGAAAAACCTATACAAGGTAAAAAATTGAAAAAAAAATACATAACATCAAATTTGGGGCATTAATTCTCTGCATTAGTCTGAAAAATAATTTAATAAGACATACATTCGTCACTAATTGCAAATAGTGGGCGTTGTGAAAAAATTTATTTCATTTTTTTTTAAACCGCCGTCCTTTATAAACCTTTTTGGAAGCATGTAAATGCCGGAAAATTACACTTGACGGCCTGGACCTCCAAAAAAGAAACTACACCATTATTAAGTGTATTTCAGAAAAGATCAAGTTGATTTAAGAAAATATCAATTGTAGTTCAAATTAGTCAAGTTAATATCAGAAAATATCAATTGTAATTCAGATTAGTAAATTGTATTTCAGAAATGTAATTTGTAATTCAGATTTGATCAATTGAATTTCAGAACGTCATACAAACTTAAAATTTTTCAATTTCGGTAGTCTTCTGTACCTTTAACAATTAATTTGCAAGACAATTGTGCTGTCTACAGGGTTTTATGACTCTTTTTCACAAATTTATCAATTGAACAAATTTTAAATTGATTTATTCACAATCAGCATAAAATCTTAAATAATCTTAAAAAAATACAGATTTTTCTATATTGAAATTTCATTGCAATATTTCGTCGTGGACCGGCATTTTTCAAATCGGAATTACAAGTGATCTCTTCTGAAATACAATTTACTAATATGAATTACAATTATAGACGCTTTCTAAAATACACTTGGAAATGATGTAGATATTTTTTTGTTTAACGCTTGGTATCCTACTGTCATGTCATAATTTGCTGCACGGTGCTGCCACTATTAAAAGTTTCAAAAGCTCGAAAGCAATAGCTATAAATTTTGAAAATCTAAATCAAATTCATCTTAGGCATAAAAACAACAATTTGTCTTATTGTTCCATCTTTGTAGAACATATAGTTTGAAATAATGATAGCATTAAACAGTTAAAACATTGACTTCAAGTCGAGGAGCCTCGAAGATAGAATGTCACTACATAGATAAAAAAAATTTGTTAGTCTAAAAAATTGTGTGGATCACACGTCACACATGCTTTTGGAAATCTTCATGTTGCTACGACTCGTTCGTTTACAAGCAAAAATGTTTCATCCTAAATTACGTAATCCCATGTAGTATAGAGCACTTTTCTGCAATTGGATAAAAATACCGGGTGATAAAAAAAAGCGCCCATTAGTGGAAGTACCATTTCCAAAATAAAAACAAAATTAATTTACATCTATTTCTTTTTACAGTATGAATTTTTTCAAAAGAAATACTTGACAATGCTGCTCCACCCTTTGTTGCACATTCAGTTTTTTTTACAAAACCAAGAAATGATACTTTTAAAAGATTAACAAATTTGGTTTAAAGCTTTTTTGTCCTTTTTTTTTGATACAGAATATCATTAACTGAAAAAGATGTGATATCTAACAATGAAATTGTTATAAAAAGTTTATCTACCTAAATAGAGTTTGATTGTTTATAAAAGAAAACTTCTATCTTAGTTAAAAATGTACAAATTTCATTTTGGTTTTCAATTTTGGGCTCAGAAAAGAATTACCTGCAACTTGATAGGAAGCATGAGCGCCTTTTTTTATCACCTTGTATAGTTCAGAACTAAACACACATACTCCTTTCATACCCTAATAATATTCTTTATAAAATTTCACATACATAAAAAATTGAATTAGATAATTTTTGAAATTTTAATCCGTCATCAAAATGTGGAAACCATCACATAAAAAAACAAAAAGTGAGTAGCCACATTAAGTTTGAAAAAGCTCTCACCCAGTGAAAACTCGATGAGGCATTCGCGATGTTTACAGGTATTTAACATGTTTGTGGTCTTTGATAGAATAAATAAATGAAATTAACCTTTAAACAGCTTTAAATGTATTTATCACAAACTGTTTAATTTTTCAAAGTTTAATTGTAAAAAAGCGATAAAAGCAGCTTGCCTAAAATCTATGATTTCCTTAAAATATTTCTCTAAAGATTAGGTTGTTTAATTTTACAGGTTCTGTAAGATTTACGAGTATAAAGTGTATATAAATAAATGTTCGAAGTATATGCAAAAAAATAGCGCTAACCTAATTCTTAAAATACCGCGAATGGATGTTTGGAAATTATTTGTATCTCTGAAAAAAAAAACGTTGCTCAAGTTGAACTCCTTTGTTTGCGACTACCAAATTATAACTAATAAAGCAAGAAGATTATTTCAAACATGGAAAATCGGCATCAATGAATCCGTAATCAAGCTTGAAGCTTTAAGAACCAAACAACCGGAAACACACTATTTATAAAATTTTTATAACTCACCAATTTTATTATTTTTCGTTATAAAATCATTCATCTCAATCGAAGCCATCATCAAAGAATTTTTGCTGTTTTTCATTTCCTCGAGTAATATTTTATAAATTCAAAAAATCCCGAATCGCGTGCTTAAATGCTACATGCACGCGAAGTTAGCAACAACAGCATCAGTTGTCAGTCAAGTTGTATCGGCGGCCGTCGTCATTCGGTTTTTCGCACATGTTTCTGGCGGTGGTCATGTCGAGATGGTGACGGCCGATTGCAGGATTGACGAGCCGGCCACATGCGAAAAGTTGATACACTCTATAGCAACCCAGAAAAAAGCCAATAGCTCTGCAAATGGGTCTGGGTAAGACTTCGTGGGTGGTAGGCGACGGGACCAGCTATGATCCAATATTTATAACTCCTGATATCCTTTGACGGACGCGTTCCTGGCCTTGCTTCTTGTCATAGTTGCCATAACTTCTTCTACGGGGACTTATCAATAAATCACGCGAGATTAACACCAACCACCCACTAATCTGAGATAGTTTGTCTAGTTTTTTAGACGGAATCTGATTAATGAAGGCTAAAATTAGAAACAAATTGGAAGCGAAGGTAAAAGTCATTTATCATTATCAAAAAACGGGGAACTTCAGAGGTGGGTTTTATAAATAAAAATAATTGTGGGCAAATGAAATTATTTTAAACTCAATTTCACGACAGCGTTCGTTTAAACTTTTGTACAAAAAAATTGCTATGATGGAGATCTACCATGACGGATTGTATAGTGATCAAACCCTGTACACCTTAACTTATTCCCGGCCGCTCTGTCATTTCTTGTGATTGCTCATTTAAAATATAATTCAGTTTTCCGATAAATCCGTCGGCTTTTGATGCATGCTTGCCGACTGCGACACGAATAGATATTGCTCATTTGGAACCATTTAAAATTCATTTCAATTATAAAAACATTTTTAATTGCTCGGTCTATTAAGCGCTTTTTCTTTTTATGCTCGTTTATTTTTTCAGTACAAACAGCATTTCAGTTCTAGACTTTAAATTGCAGTGAGATTGATCATGGTTTCAGATTACAAATTAATAGAAAAACGCCGTGCCAACAATAATTAATTAATTTTTACTAATTGAGATATTTACCTTCACGCACTGGTTAGCTTTGATTTTACTTGAAACGAAATGTATAGGAAGGGGGAATTCAAGTAATTAGATGAGAACTGCTTATTATTTTATATTGTTGCGTAAATTGTTTCAATGTAAGAAAGTTTCAATTTAGCAAGTGAATGTAATTGTGAAATGGTTTCTTTGGCCGAGAAAATTGATAATCTGAAGTGGAAGGCTTATTGCTTCGGATGGTAATTTTGCCTAGGGGACCGCAGTTGTGCATTCGCAACGGTTTGTTTTATACTTGTAAATCCATTTGGACTGTTTAGTTGGAATTAGTTGGACATACTGTTATTACAAGACGAAGGGTAGTTAAATGATCATAAACTGGTTTAAATTAAACGCCTGCCATAAATTCAAGCAATGTTTATGTCACAATGAATTGTGGCGTGGCCCCAACAAAAAAATAATGGTACATGTCACTCTGTCATAAAAGTTATGGTCTATAAATCAGTTTTTAACTGAGTCTGCGAACCAGATCGAAAGATAGCAGTCATCTTCGTTTATTAACTAACACTGTCGCTAATTTCCAAGAAGGTAAAGTGGTAATGGATTTATCCTTTCAGATTTTTGATAGGGGTTATTAAATAACTAATAAAAGACGATGAGAGATGACGGCCTCGACAAATTGGCAATAATAAACCACAAAAAGAGATAATGTCCGAGTCGCAATAAAATTATATTCCTTGGAAGATAATACTTAAAAATAACGCCTGGATCCATCGAATAGCTCCCCAACGACCGAAAAATCTCCAATGTCCGTTAAAAATAAAAAAAAGTTTTGTTAAGATTGGCAGCCCTGAGACCACCACAGCGAATAAATCTGCAAAGAGCGATTCTCATTGTCGCGACGTCCCCTTGGTGTCCACATAAACCATGGTCCGGGGACGTTTCCGGCACGTCACTACTAAATCAAAGAAGGCGCCACTCACCTGGGACTTACATCTAGATATCTCTGCATTCATCCCTTATCTCAGCCTACCTGTGGGGTTTCACAACCCGCTGTCTTACGCAAAAGATTTCCGAGAAAAAGAAATAAAAAATCATTCTCTTAAAATGTGACGCTTTGATGATTGCTCACTTCACTCAAGTCATTTTTTTTTAATGCGAACATCCTCAACTTGCATACTATCACGAATTACAGGTGCGGCTGTTACACTAGTTTCAGTTCAAGGACTGTCTAGGACAGTAAGTCGACCTGTCAATCAACCGGAACGTCATCGGCTACCGAATTATGAACACGGAATACGTACAAAGGAATTGTTCTTATCTGCATACTTTGTCGCGAAATACGTGAGAAAATGCCAAGTGAACGCCTCATTAAATCCGTGTGCTCTGATCTAAAAATGCTAATTTCTTTAGTGTTCATAAAGAAGTTACCAAATGGATAATGGGAACATTTTTGTACCGTAATAAAAGTCAAAGGCCGAAAAAGTGGATTTATACTCTTGACGGAAATTTTGACATTTTAAAACAACGTCGTATAAATCAAAGACTTGATAGTAGTAGGAAGAATTCTGTACCTTTTTCACCTGTCATTTTTTAAAATGATATTCATTACAAAATGCTAAGATGAAGGCTGATTCTGTAACCAGATATGAAAAATAAAAATGGAAAAAGTGTAATACAAATTTATATTGTAATGAAAAATATATTGGTATCAGTGATGTACCTCTATTTACTTGCATTTTTCATAATATTTATGTTAAAGTAAAAGAAACTAATTTTAGACATTTTAACTTTTGGAAAAACGAAGAATTTCAAGTATTTTTAATCAAAATCTGTAGTTCTAGTTTAGGGTAACAAAATTTAGCAAAATTATGATTACGATACAAAATTATAGGTCAAAAAAATAATTAAAAATTGCATAAAGTTGCGAAATGGAAACATAAGGCACTAGAAATGGTTTGTCAGGATCGTAAACCGATCGAGTTTGGATAACACCATTTCCACGAATTGGAAACATTTTTTTTACAATCGCAGCAAAATGCAAAATTTAACGCTAAATCTTTTAAGATTAAACGACTTCAATCACAAAAATTCTAATTTTTTACGCAGTTTGACAAATCGGCGCGAATATGAGTAAAATCTAAGAAAATTCGATAAATCATCAATAAATGGGAGTACAAAACCATAAGCAAATTGATCAGCAAAATGTCGGTGATGGAACACTTTATACTCGCATTTTTCATATTTATGTTGAAGCAAAAGGGACTAATTTTGAAGTTTTTTATTTCATGGGGAAACGAAAAATGTCTAATATTTTTAATTAAAATCTGTAGTTCTTGATTGGAGTAATAAAATTTTGCACAATTACTGTCTTTGATTACCTTATAGAACGTGCTGAAATACAAAATTATAGCTTGAAGGAGACAAATTCATTTTTAGCAACATTTCTAGAACTTTTTGTTTTAATTAATTTTAACGTTGTAGCAACGAAATTTTGTATGATTATGGCATCTGACTCGCCCCTAACTATAGCAAATTGCAAAGCTATGGAAGCGATTTTTGAACGAATTTGAGATACTTACATATTTCTATCGTTTGAACTTTACATTTTGTTGAATTTTTTTTCTTGTTTAGAAATCTGGGAGAGTTTTGATTCCATTATATTTTGCTTTAATTCCTAATAAAATTGCAGTGTACAGTACAATTTGAGGTCTTTTTTTATTTTGGGCCATTTTTTTGCTTTGCTCCAAGTTCCAACAATTCGACAGTATTGCAAAGGCCACTCTTTGTCCATTTGTATGATAGAACGAGCAATTCTTAGCAGAGCAGATAAAGGTGAAGAGATCTCCGTAAAGGCAAACCATTTATATTCCAAATGGATATTATTTAATGCTAGCGATTTTTCCCAGAAACGCCTGCAACGACAAAATTGCATTAGCACAGAAAAGAAACGCATTTCTGCACATTTGCAATTATCACTTGTCGAGTCATAGCAAGTATATTTATTATGCACGGTTATTATATAGCTGTTAGTAAATTTACGGTACGGTAGCCCTTCCCAGAACCTTGAAGCATTTTTGTCCCCCAATTCTCCGAATGCTGGATATTAAAGTTTATTAAAAGTTGAAGTCGTATCAAATTGGCTTAATAAAATTAATAAAGGTAAAGGTGGTGAATGACGTGGCTTATTATCTGTCGAGATTGGATAGCAGTGGTTGGGTTCTTTATAACGTTATTTTGGGATCTTTGGAAATTCGCATAATTAATTATTGCGTGCCGGTACTTGCTAAGGAGCGTCTGTTTGCCATTGATGACTCTTTGATAGTCTATAATTATTGTGTGTGCAGGTTTAGAATGAAGAAGACACGATCTAACGATTGTGTGATCATTGATAGCGTTGTGCATGCGACACAATGGTTGCACACAGTTTGATGCAGTTCCCACGGTGTTTCTAAAATTCGTTAACAATGAGCTGTATCAAAAATTTCGTAGCTTCTGATGTATAATGAAATCAGCGCACTGTGTGTTTAGGAGGGCTGCACGATCGAACATTACGAATATGCAAAGCAGGGAAGACGACCAAAGATGAGAGATGAGTAAACGACAGTGATGATGAAACATGGTTTGCGTCTTAATCTCATCAAACATTAACGGGACGCAAGAGGTCGCGTCGCTTAATGTCTTCTATACTGATTCGGTTTGTTAAAGAAATTTCCGATCCCCCAAATAAACCATGAAATATTTATAACCACGAAAGTATATTGCATAAATCGGTAACCTGACCGCACCTGACCTGTTGTAAACAAACGTACGGTAAATCAATTATCTACGATTCCACGTAGTAAAATGCAATTAAAATGCACACAGTCAAACGAAGCGACATAATAAAACAATATAAAGGAGTGCCGCATGCAAATATCATAACAAAAATATGTCATTCATATTTTCGCACGGTCTGTTTGCATACCATCGTGTTATCACCTGCGCGCCATATAAATATGAATGAATTAAGCTTTGAATGCTTGTAATCAACATGCGGTTTGATACCATCGCTTGCGGTGGTATACATCTAAATTCCACACACACCGCCCATGTTCGTGCATATTAAGTCACGCAAATCATGTCATGTGTATTTTATTTTTATCGGTTCTTTTCGGATTATCGAACACGTCTTCATCACTCATTTTCATTTGCTAATATTGCGTCGTAATGGATTCAACGGGGAAATTGCGACATTCGACGGCTATATCATCCCAATTTGCATAAATTTGTGCTAATACCGTTCTACATCAGGTGGGTGAATGATTGAGGTATCGGGACATGGTATGGGCATGTCCGCTTGAACTCTCAACCCTTGCCAAGGATAATCTCTTCATTTTGATTAGTGGCCTACCAGTTCATGTGCCAACTCCATCCACAAAGCTGTTACATCAAGCAAAATTAATAGATTCTTTCTAATTTAGTTGCTTTGCTAAGTGCTGCCTTACATGAAATAATACTTTACTCAGTGTTAAATTCCCGGCAGATTGAGACAATGTGCATTATCAGAAACGTAAGTCATTTCACGGTCGAAAAGATGCGGCGCGTAATCGTGAGGGAGTCCGAAGAACAATATGTCACATGCAGGTGTTTAGACAATGCACCATCAAAGCGTCTTCAGTTTTGAAAAATGCAGCTAGCAATGCTATTTCTAAGACAATACCGTGGAAATGAATTGGAGGTATTTTTACCAATGAACGTCAAAACTGAACTGAAGAAAAAGAGTCCAGGCGTGGCTCGTAAATATGTCAAAATCGGTGTTGTTTTAAAATGGGAAACAATGAGCCAAGGAGATTTGTGTGTCTGTCTTTCAAGTCGCGTCACTGCAGCTGTCACCCTAAACGCTGCCTCCGAAGCGACTCTAGTTTTTAAGTCAATCTCAACATTATTTTAAATATTACGTTTTGCTTCCATATTACAGGCTCCCTTTTACTGAGGCAATTTAGATAAAAATAAACTGACAAGAAAAGCGTATTTTATGCTACCCCCGGGATGTTTTTTGTTCCAAAAGTAATTTTAAGTAAAACAATTAAAGCAGAAATACAGATATGCAGATGTTCGGGATCCTGAAAAGTGAGACAACAGTTTTAGCACCCATCCAATTATACTTTATTATTTAAACTATCCATCGATTAATGAAAGTGCATTGACCACTGTTTTTTCTTTGTTTGGCTTCGATCGAGCTTCGGGAATTTGTACAATTCGACTTTCAGTGTATAATCATAAATAAATTCCGTGTCTGTTTTAATTAATTAAACTATTTAATTTAGTTCTATACCATTAAAATACTTACACATTTTGGTGTGTGTCTGTCTCGTTCTCGCTCGTAATAAATTCAAGTTAAAAAAGGTGAGAAAATTGTTGATCCCGTGAATAAAAGTAAATTAAGATCAAATAATAAAGGACCGTTGTTATAAGAATGGATGTTTATTTACCTATCCGTATCAAGATTAGCCACCTAGAAAAAATATATGAAACGGAAATGTTCCTCCATTAAGAGACCCTTTTGGGTGAACATTCAATTAATTCGTTACGAGGTAGAGTTTTGATCAAGTTTTTCAGTCCGAGCCTCGGTATCTTTTTATAATTAGTCTCTCCAACAAAACGATAAAATCTGACGTTATTTCATCCCCATCACCCTCTTATTACGTAACAATTTAACGGATGTTTGTCATGTAGATTAAGATAACGTTACGGAATATAATAACACATAATGGGCCACACATAATACAAAGTGTAAACAAGACTGATCATATCGTTTGACTATTACGAGCATTAACTTATGGCGTAATTCGACTAAAGTCCAGATAAAAACCGAGCGAAATGGGGTGCTGTAATCTTGCTAGATGAAAGAGGAATTTGAGTGGCGGATTCATTGTGAAGAATGGAGTGTTGTATTGTTTGGGGAGTTCAGAAAGTAAATTAACGATAAAAATGATAAAAATCCGAATTATTACCCCGATGTAAAGTGGATGGAGATTCGATAACAGAAATAATTGTGGCAGCTGTAAATCTTGCCTCGTTTCCGATACCTGTACCTGTCAAGGAGGCCCTCATATATTATCACTGACTTGTCTTTGACATTAACGCATGCCAATCGTACATCAGTAAAACACTAGGCGGTTCAAAACATCCCTGAATATAACGCAATATTTCGAAATTTTACTGGTTTTTTACCTCTTTTGATTTACGGCGCAATTTTACACTTTTCAACAACTATGCAGGTAATAAAAACATTATACGACTACGGTTTTTTGGTGAATAATAAACTGGGAAAAAAACGAGAAGATGTGCGATTTTTGACTTTTATGGGGGAGGCAATAAAACGAAAAAATTTAAAGGTCACGTCTTTATCTGGTAAAGTAAATTTGTTCGACTTATTATAATGCTGGTCTTTGGAGGTAATAAATCATGTTATGTCGACAAAGCGGGGTGAATACTGCCTCCGCTCAGGGGGAGGCTTCGCTTATTTACTGATAACTTCATGTCATGCTGATTAATGGAAATTTAATGCTAATTTCAGCTTAGTTAGCTCGTTTAATAAATAAGGTTACGTTTCATACTAGAGAGGGAACAAAGCTCCGTGCTTTAGATATTCTAATTTTCCACTTATGCTTTTACATGACTTTCATAAAGTTTTAACGGGATATCTTTAACAAAAACGTGTGGAAGTTTGTTTAGGAAGACACATTGCTTTGTTCCATTTCGCAAAATCATTTTCTCTATTGTCAAAATCTTGGGGAAAAAGTAAGAAAAATTTGTTTTAGCTATTTATACAGGTAAGTCAAGCTTGGTGTAGTTCTTCTTTAACGTTGAATCACTGTGACATTTTTTATAAGATGAACGTAAATGTCTGTAAAAAAACGTACTTTTATTATTTAGTTCAGTCGTCCTATTTTCACAGGGCCGTATTTAACTTCTTTTTCTTTAAAAGCATTGGCAAGTTATAATTTTTTTCCGAAAAGTTGCAGGGTTTGACTTAAAAATATACACCTACATTATCTTTTAAGATATGAAAACAAAATTTGACACGTTTGATAACAAAACCACGTTCATTCTCTTGATTTGACCAGAAATGAATTTTATACATATTTTTTTTTTAATAAAACACTATTATTATACAGAGTGTTCCAAAACGCTCGCACTTCTTTTTAATGGGAAATTATCAAAATTTGAGTTGATTGCCGAATTGCACAATGTTCAGGCATTTATAATATTTAAGTTATGAACAAGGGTTTAAAGTTGACTATTCACAGCGGATCTTCGTAGAATTTAAGGAAAATTTTTTGCATGTAACGTCGCAACAGAATGCTATCTAGCAATTCATGGGCTGTGATTGGCCAAGTGCTTGTAATTCAAAAAGTGTAAGGGCCTAAACATTGTGCGCTACAACAATAAACTCAGATTTTGATGGAGAATTCTTCATTAAAAGGAAGTGCGAGCGTTCTGAGACACTCTGTATATTTTTATTGTAATGAATTCTTTTTTTTATTTTCTTCATTTTTTGTCATACATGGTTAAGATAGACGAGTTTTTAAGGATTTCATGGTTTGTATTTGAGAAATTCATGTACCATATGATCCAAAAAATTTCTTTGATAAACAAAATCAATTAAAACGTTGGGCTTAGTTTGAATTAGACTTTTGACAGTTGCTGACAGTTGAAAGTAACAAAACCTAACTTTAAGGGTTTAGGGGTGGTTTTGTGTTATTAGAAGCATTCAATTGAAGTTTCCTGCAAATGGCCCTTTCACGTATTTTGGATAAGTTTTGGTAATGGTATATGGTATATTATTAAAACGAAAATACAACAAACAGATGGTATTAACAAAAGAGTTAATTCACGCAAGAATATATAAAAAAATCATAACACTAAGAATACAAAATATATTAGCGTGTTTTATTTGAAAAATCAAGTACTGTCTATTTGTAAATCCTGAAAATTAAAATCGTCTTTTTTTTTACATTTCAGTATAAAATTCATATCTGGTTCAATCAAAAGAAAAAGCATAGTTTGGTTATCAAACGTGTTAAGTTTTATCTTCTTATCTCGAATAGTAATGGCGCTGTAAATTTTTAAATCAAACGCTGCAACTTCTTACAAATACATAAAATTAATTTAAAAATATGTATTTTTTCGCATAATTACATTCACCTTATCAAAAAAATATGAAAGAAATTTATGAAAGCTTGACCCACCCTGTATATTTCATATATTGGTTAAAATGTGTTTATAGCATCATATTGTGTTTTTTTACAGGCCTGACAAATATAGCTCAGTTAATAACTCAGTAATCTTACACGGTACACGGAGGCGATGAAATAAGCCACCTCGAGAAATGTACCGTGACACAGGTTATTAAAAAACCGCCCTCTCATCATATCCTCTGTAAATTTATTGCTGCTACTTGAACCAATTTTGTTATGAATTGGTGTTGAACAGTGGCAGCCGGCATTACAAGGCACATTCTCATGTCTGGTGGGTTCAAAATGCCCTTCCAGTTTCCATTCATAAGCACTTGGATGCACATGCCTGTTAATTTATTAGCGACCGTGCCAAAAGATTCACATGGGAGGCTTTTCAGATCTTTAATCAACTTGATATGTCGAATTTGTGGGAAAAAACTAATATTCTAGTCAAGGACAGGTTATAAAAATGAGTTGTCAGGAGAACATTTCCAGCTTGGTTGTTTACGCGGTAGAAGCCGTCCTTCGCTGAAATTCTCTATGAGTTATTTATGAAATATCTGAATGAGACAGGAGCTAAATCATGTAAAGGTATTGTGTTTATGGTAATATAATCCATCGGTCTCGGCTTTAAGAAAAACCGCGAAAGCATCTAGAATATTTTTATTTATTGTTTTTAATATGACAGTGATTAAGGACAGTACTGTGTCGTTTTAATTAGAGAGGTAACGGACGGCTGTAAATCAAGATTTTATTCCCACACCTATCAAAACAGAGAATTTTATAAATTTAGGCGTTAAAAGCAAGACAAAAAGTACCTGATTTAATTATGAGGTGTTTTAAAAGGGTTTCTGTTCGGCTCGTTTTTCCTTTTTTCATAAAGTCCGTTTTTATCTATAACTCGAGTCCTGAACATCGCCTCTATAATGTTCCGATGAGCGGGTTAACTATAAATTAGACATGTCCTGGCGTCTTATTACCTTATAACTCAAGACAAGGGTGTGGTAGAATCTAATTATCGCTTGAATCTATAAGCTTTGGCCGGTTGTTCCAACACGTACTTTGTCTTTCCACCAGAGTTTAATTATTACTTAAAAAAAATCACCCCTTTATTTTCAACACTTTCACGCTTTAAATCAGAAGCACCCAACAACATAGTTAATAATTTTATTTTAAAGCTACGTGAATATTATTTTTGTGATTGAGATTCGACACAGGTATTCTTCATGGTTTGGTCACTGGAATAATATCAACCACATGCATCACTGATTTTTAATATTATGGAAACACGTTTTTGTACTAATCGATTATTCAAAAGTTAGTTTTTTTACGGAGTTTCTTCCTCGCAGTACAAACTGTGATAAATTCGGCGAAAAGCGGAATTTCAGAGATGGTGTAATTACGCTAGACCGGAGATAGAATCATTTTATCTCAAAATCTGCAGGGTTTAACTGCTGCTGCGGCTTGATCTCACCTATTTGACTAGGAAAAATGTGTTTTTCAATTCTCTAGCGTTTTATGAACGAAATGGGTAAAATTTCAACGGATTTTAAATAATAATTTTGTACCCATATTATAAATTGAAAAAGAAAATTGCTTTTCATGGTGATCCATCGTTATCAAATTCAGGAATTTTCAAAAATCTCAAAATATCTTGGGAATTTATGAAATTATAAGAGAATTACCAATTGATAAATATTTTAGAAAGTTAGAAAATGTGTAGAAACCAATGCAAAAACCGCATCTTTCTACCTGCTGTAGATCCGGAATTATGAAGCACCGAAAATTCCGAAAAAAATGTCCATCAAAATAGATCCACATTGTAAGTTAAAAAAATTAAATTTTCGAATTTCGGATATTCTACCTAATTCTGAAGGAAAAATGTCAACTAATAAAATAAATTTAGGTATATTGTAAATTAAAAAAATAAATCTTTTCAATCCTAGATATGTACGACAGAAATTACAATTTTAAAACTGCGAAACGTATTTTTTTAACATTAAGACAATTCTAAAAACTGGAGAATATTTTCAACCCAATTTTAATTAAGTTTAATTATTTAATAAATTTAATTAATTATTTAATTTTTTCAGAGGCATAATGAAAAAGAAGTATTTTGTGCTAATTGAATTGGACCTTTCCTTTTTGTTTATAAACCCGTTTAATTTTCTTTAACCGCAAGTGTGCGGTCTTTGGTGGAATGAACGTTTATTAGGGTGTTTTCTTGAGAACCTCAGTTCCGGTTTGTGGTGGTCAGGCCACCTTAAACCAACACTTCCATGAAGGCGGAAACTTCCTTAACTACACGCAAACTTCGGCCCTTTGACAATGACATTAACTTGATATCTGGCACTAATTAAGGCGGAATTCCGAATCTTCATCCACTTTGATGTGATATAAAATATCATAAAGACAGTGTCCATGACCGCACACGTTGGACGTGAAATAAACATTTGAAAAATTGGCACGTATGGTCGGTACTTGTTTCCGATTTAAATTGGTTGATAAATAACCTGGGTAGGATTCCTGTCCGTGCTGGTGACAGCAATACACAGGCGGACACCTGACGTCCTGCTCGTACCATTGCCTTATACCTGGTCGAGGATGTTGATGGACGACCGTCTGGGCTGGACTGTCATTTGACACCGTTTAGCATCGAATCTTTCTTCAGATCGACTTCATTTTTAAAAGATAGTTATTAGCGGTGCTCGCCTAATCAAAGGTGGAAGATGTAGTCGAAATTTGAAGAGATATGAATGGAGTTTTACATCATTTCAAGATCATTGATTCTGGGCAAATTTCACCGCTTAAGAGAAAATACTTTCAGTTGTTTTTTCGCTTACATATTTCAAATTCGAGTTTTTTAAAATAAAATTTGAGCAAACCAAGGTTATTGGTACTCATTTTACGCAGAATTTCACGCGAAACTCAAAACTGTGCAATTTTTTCCCGTATGCCCATAAATAACGGAATTATTAGCGATTCACGTTCGGTAGAAGTAACTAATAGATACTTTTGTGACGCTACGTTGAATTTCTAAAATAACTAGGAATTGGCATCATTGTCTATCAAATAAATTTGTCATTCAAATTTGACAAAATGACGAGATGGAATCAACTATTACAAGACAAGCAGTTTCAAAGGGAAGAAAGCAGGATCGGAAGGAACAAAGTCAGAAATTTATGGTTAAAATCAATTTCGCAAAGCGCACCAAACGACTGAAAAAACTTTGTTTCACACTGCGAAAAATTAATTAGGCAAAACTGGACAGCACTCATGGGAGACGCAGCTGTAGACAATACTCCTTCAATCATTGTAACACTAACACTCAGATTAAGAAGATGAAATCGATGAACTAGCTGAATCTGATTCGGAGCTCTGATGATTTTCTTCTTTTTTGTTTGGAAAATAAATATTTACCTTTAATGACAAACCAAAAACTGTCATTTGGATGACATCTGTTTTACAAGACATTACACTAGAAAAATTGTAACCTTAGTTACACAGCTCAAAAATTAAAGCTACTAAATTTAGTTACTTCTACCGAACGTGAATCTTTAATAGAAGCAATTGAAGTTTCCAATTTTTTGCTTTATTGTGAATAGAAAAATTAATTTTCTCGAAAAAAAATTCCGACTTACATTTTTGTTTTTCCACCACTCCTCGTAATTGACCTACCAATCTAAATTTTGGCCACGTAATAGATCTCGAGCTGCTATTTTAATTGATATACAGGTGTTCCAGAACTAATGACCCATAGAGCAAGGGTGCTGACAACAATTCAGATGGAAAATTTTAAAACAAAAATTGAGTTTAATTGTATTCAAGAAAAGATCAAAATTTTACAACCAATCCCGGAAGCTTTTTCTAGAGATGGAGTAAAATATCCTAGGTAACGAGAGTGTAATGTTTATCTGACCAATGAATAGTAGTATGTGTATATAATTACCTATTTTCAAATACTATTCTGCTTCGGGATTGGCTACCGCTTTTTTATCTTAACTTGGTTACTTTTTGAGCTAAAAAATTTTTGTTTCGAAATTTTGGTTCAGAATTGTTGTCTCCATAAGCCTTTTTTCTCTGGATCACGAATTCTGAGACACCTGTATAAAATCCAAAATAAGAAACAAAAAAACTGCTTAAAAATTACCAAAAAAACTCTAAAAACTTATTTCCTATTTCTTATTATTTCGACCTTACTAGTGCAGCAAACCTATACCTATTTATTGGTGCTCTTTTAATGCAGAATTTCACGCAGAATCCAAAACTGTTCTAATTTTTTCTCGTACGTCAACAAATAACTGCCCCATATCTCAGGGACTTCGACAGATAGAGAGATGCGGTTTTCGTTAACGTTTTTCACGCATTTTGTTTGTTAAGAACTCGCTCTTACAATTTCGGGAATTCAAAAATTTAATTTTTCGAAAAAAACTTGCCCACTTAACTTTGAAAATCCACTTTTGTTGACTACTCGCTTATTTTTGGAGCAAACTTAACTTATAGCATTCTCATTTAACGCAGAATTTCAGGCAGACTCCAAATCCATGCTCAAAATGCACGTGTGACAATAAATAACTGAGTTATGGCTTATTTAAGTTTCAGATGGTTAGTTTTTAGTTTCGAAAATTTCAATTTTCAGTATCTCCGAAATTACGACAGATAGAAAGATGCAGTTCCGCCATCGCACTTTGCTAAGAATCCGGTGTTAGGTAAATTTTTACTTTTACTTTTATTTCAATACATGATTGTATCACTCTGACAAAAGTCAGAAATACTAAAAAATCTGGTGTCACTCAAATATTCCCGAGAAGTTTTTATAATTTTTATGCTACCATCGAGCATGCAGTCTCGATTGAAATTTGTACTGTTTTAAATTTTACTGTTGTTTTCCCAACGGAATCCCCTTAATAATGAGTGAATTATACCCCTTTTTGAATCTATGAAAATAGTCGGTCGTGTTTGTGTCGAATGGCGGAAACTGCGCATTCCGTTCTAAAAACCAGATAAAAACTGATCGTATGTTTGGTCAGTTTGCACACAGATGGCTGTATCGTGACTTTCAGGTTGTATAAAAGGCAAAAGTCGGAGCAGGGCACGTACGTATAGTGTACGTCAGAGCACACACACAGACCGCTGTTCGTTGCGGCTCCCCACTGTTTGTTTACAGAATCGATTTCGCTTTTCGCCCTTATTGAATAGTTTCCGCGGCTATTTCACTCATCCTTCCATTTTATTAATTCCCCACCACCGATTGTATAACATTTCGGTCTTCTTTCGTTAAATTCTGGAAGCAGCACACGTACGTATAAATTTATTACAATTCAACCCGTTCCAAACTTAATTTCATTAGGCTGCATTGTTTAAAATTGAAAGCTGGGGGAGAGAGAGATTAGTTAATTTATCATGTAATTTGGTGAATTTCCCTATTTTACAGTAGAAGGGCTTTTGTACTCCTCAATCAAATTATGGCTGTAGCAGAAATATTACCCGGACTTGTACAGCTTAACCCCTGATTTTCTCGTTCGGCTAATCCTGAGATTTCAAAGAACGGTGGTGCATCATTAATTTATTAATAGACCGAAAAGCCGATATAGATAAATTTGAACACTTCAGGGTTTCCATAAAGATCCAACCCGGGCAGTTACGCGTGTGCCGTAAATTCCCATGCTGTTGTAAATGAGACATTTGTTTACATAAAGCGCGTGTTTCTAGTATAAATATAAGGCTTCTGGCGAGATGACTAGTGTTGTGTTAAACGTTATTGCACCGCACTAAATAACAACTACCTTATAACAGCAATAACATGAGGGAAAGGGGTTGGAGCTGTGTTATAACTTATATTGCTGCGGGGTGCCACAGTTATACCATGTCTTAATAACGACGCCGTCACAGGCGTGAGAAATTAAGCAGTTACACGCATGCAATTTCATTAACAACAGCACATTACGTTTCAACTACAGGAACCACCCAGAAAACCAAACCTGGAATTTTCGAGGCCTGCTTTTCCAAAATTTACTTCAATTGACGAGTTAACAAGAGAGAAAAATGTTGGGGCCTTAATAATGAACACAAACTCTAAGAATAGCTAATTAGGTTTGAAAGGTTGAAATCAAAGCTGAAAATTCTAGCAATTTATTAGTCCGAGGACTGCAGTGCAAAATTAACTTTAAATGACTCAGAATGGTGGAAATGCTCAAAACTGATCGTTTTTATTTAATGTTTAATGGAATAAGTGTTTTAACAAATGTAAAATTTTGATTAAAAAAAAAAAATTTCTCAAAACTGATGAAATTCGAAAATCTAATAATTTTGGCAAAACCTCTGGTAGTCCAAATTACAAAAAATCCAAAGTTTAAAAGACAATAACATTTTTTTTGTGTTTTAGATCTTTTCGCTTGAATTTTGGAGAAAGCAGATCACTGGACAAAGGGGACAAAGTAGCAGGGGTAAATAAATACTTAATTATTTGTTTAAAACAATGAAAATGAAGAAAAAAAAAATATGAAAGACAGCAATAAAATAGCCGTACATAATTAATAAATTAGTTCTTGTCGATCGTTACGTGTATCTCCACTTTATTACAAATTATAGAGAAGAGACACGATCGAAAAGCAAAAATTCTCTTTCTCTCTGTTTGCGGATTTCAGAACTGTAGAAACAAACCTTTGCGATTTATTAATTGCCAAGTATGCAGAGAACGTAGGTGAAAAAACCAGTTTAAACATCAAAATGTTTCGATCATATTAATTAAACAAAATATTTATGAAAATCGCCAGAGTCGGAGGCCAGGTAAAGCGTTAAATACAGTTTGGGGAATTGATACCCGATGAATGGGAACAATTTTAATAAGAAGTGGGAGAGGAGTAGTGTCAGTGGGTGGCATTACTCCCCTCAATGCATCCTAGCGACAAAGTTCTCGAAAATTGTAACTCAAATTCATTGAGAAATACAATGCCTATCATTACTCATAAAAAAATAAAATTGTTGCATTTTGCATTCGAAGGACCAAATCCCTCTAATAGCGAAGAATTACTAAAGGAGCAATCATGTTAACACCTCGTCTTGCCAAAAATGATAAAACAATGCCACGACGCATGCATTCGCGCTGATGGGGGTAAATTATTTTTATCTTACTCGCTCCAATGGCAATTATGGTTTTCTTTGTTGCGCTCATCTATTTGTCCATTAATCGGTCTTGGACTCACCGAAAATTCATGTTTCTTGATGTGTGTGAGAATGAAAGAATGCAAGAATCTCTTTCTCGCTCGGTGTCCCCCACTTTCTATTAAATTTAATTCCATGCATCGGGTGTCAATTCCCCAAACTGTATAATCCAAATGAGCAACTGTACTGATGATACAATCTCTTTGAAAGGCTTTACAGCCCCGTTTTGTCCGCCAACATTATGCTGAATATTTTAAAATTAACGATTCTACATCCTTACAAGTGCAATAAAACAATTACCCGAGTGTAGCAACGAACGTATAATTGCGTAAAGAAGCCGAATAATGCAGGAAATTATGTGAAATGATATCGTGTGAAGCTTAAAACGGAAGGAAGGTGGCGTATCATATTCAGTAAACGATGAAAGCTCCTCGCAAGAATGTGAAGTTGTGGGAAAGACACCGCACCGCGTTCAATGAAACCAAATATTTCACTTTAAAAGGTATTTTAATTTCGGGTGGGTTGACGACAAAAACTAATATTTACGACTGAGAAAATCGGGGGTATCATAATAAAAATTATATGTCCAGGTATTTATGGCCGTCGCTGTTTCATCAAGGTCGTACTATACAACTTTACGGGGTCATTTCTTCATAAATTTTATTTCAGATATGTAACCTGAGAATTTATCATTTTCATGAAATACGGCGTTATTAAAAGGATGCACGGAGTTGTAAATAATGTTTCTTTATTTTTACTAATAACTTTTCTGTGAAAGGTGATATCATACAGTTTGGGGAATTGGCACCCGATGCATGGAATTAAATTTAATAGAAAGTGGGGGACACCGAGCGAGAAAGAGATTCTTGCATTCTTTCATTCTCACACACATCAAGAAACATGAATTTTTGGTGAGTCCAAGACCGATTAATGGGCAAATAGATGAGCGCAACAAAGAAAACCATAATTGCTATTGGAGCGAGGAAGATAAAAATAATTTACCCCCATCAGCGCGAATGCATGCGTCGTGGCATTGTTTTATCATTTTTAGCAAGACGAGGTGTTAACATGATTGCTCCTTTAGTAATTCTTCGCTATTAGAGGAATTTGTTCCTTCGAATGCAAAATGCAACAATTTAATTTTTTTATGAGTAATGATAGGCATTGTATTTCTCAATGAATTTGAGTTACAATTTTCGAGAACTTTGTCGCTAAGATGCGTTGAGGGGAGTAATGCCACCCACTGACACTACTCCTCTCCCACTTCTTATTAAAATTGTTCCCATTCATCGGGTATCAATTCCCCAAACTGTATTTGCGTAGATTCAATCGGTTAGATGCCGATAGTGCAATGTGGAAGTTAATGTAAAATTGACGCGCATGCAATAAAATTGAGTAAAAAGCAACAGTGTTTGCTATAACTCAATATTTATTAGAAAAACGTTAACTGAAAGCTATAAAAGTCTTTATAGGTTTTCCGTTAGCTGTCTCCCCCGACGTGTGTTTAGTATAAAATTGAAATAATAAAACCCCAAAAACAGGAATGATAGATACATGGGGATCATTTCCCACAAGCCAGGATAAACAGAATGTATTTGCTTATATAATTGTCTGTTACTCGGTTTGTTTTTCATCGATTGCACAACATCCTCGAACACTTTATTTTCCAATAAACAGCTAAATATTGACTCAAGTATTCTTCCGTTTTCGGAAAATTTAGTTGGATTCATTATGTCGGAATTTGGATTAGTGTTAGGTTGATTGAGTAAATTGTTCATCATGTTCATGCAATAATGTTTGCAGTTCGATGTATGTATTTAGTAACCTCGACTCTCTATACTAATGTACAAAGGGTTTAATCAGAGCCTGTACAGTGAGCAAACAGACCACTCAGTCAAAACATCATAGCAATCGGTTTTGATTAGATTTTCACCTCCCCGTGTCCGTTTTAGTCTGATTATCAGTTCATCTCGCCGGTTTTCAAAATTAACAGTTTCAAAGGGAGCTCCCATTCAAGCTAAACAGATTTAAACTGGTTCTTTTATACATTTTTTTAAGTTTCATCTAATTAAGTCGGATGGGATCGTTGGGTTTTCTACGTCTTTTTACGTCTTTGGTCAGGTTGCTGATTAGATCTTAATACGAGCAGAACGTTGTCGATTTTGTTATCTGTTTTAGCGATGTATTTTATTTGTGAAAGGTAGAGATTTTCGTTTATAACGTGAATGAATTGACTAAACAAACTGACGCTTCAATTGTATTTCAATTACACGTAGATCCACACAGATTTCATCGCAACAAGCTACATTTATTAACGGAGCAACTCGACAAAAACGTTAATTATAATCCGCCAAACAAACCTATTTATTAAATTTAACTACACTAGTTAAATTCCATATTTTCGACATTTTATTAAACAAAATTGAAGACAGATTTTCGTCGTAAAAGTCTTAAAAAAGCTAGCTTGCCCGATAATAGAAAAATTGATGAATGTGCAGGTGACTGAAAGTCAATTATATTTAAGTACCTACATCATTATAATAAATGAAAAATAATTTTCAATAGGAATTCTGAGGGTAATAAGAATAAGATTCAAAGCGACCACTTGCAATAGGAGCGACGAACGTTCAGTCACAGGATTCTAAGGATAATTCATGTTTTCATAAAAACGAGCTTCAAAAAGTTTCAGCAAATTGTACAAAATTTTCCAGTATTTAGGAGTTTCTTAAATTTTATTGAAACCTGAAAATTTTGAAAACAAAATGGTGTTCATCTAACATAAAAATTAAATAAAACGGATTGAAACCAACTCTGAAGACACTGAAAATCTTAGAATACGAATGGAACTCCAGGTGTGAAATCTTTTGAATATCTCAAAAGCTCGAAGGAAATAATCTGAGAGTAAAGTAAAGACTTGGGTCGACATAAATTCTGTTTACTAATTTTTAAATTAACAATAGGAAATTTCAAAATGTAAGTTGCCGGAAGTTGGAGAGTTGAGATTTTCAGTTGTATCAATCGATTTATGAATTATTATTAAAATAACAAAAATCAAGCGTTTTGTGTCTCTTATGTATTTATTTTTAATCGGATTCGTTCGCTTTGACGCCCGAAAAGTGGATTAAGGTCTTTCAGTGATGTTGTTAGTCGAGTATTACCAACTTCAAAATAGAATTAAGTATCTTTTTAATGGACTCTTTATATCTCATCTGATTAAAGCCATGTGCCAACACAAGACACCTCAAATATACACATCATCAAGCGGACATAAACGCTACTCATGTGGTGCATATCTATCGATATTATCCGGGGAAAGCGGCGTGATTTGTCGAGGACCGCGGGTGCCCCCCAGGAGGCTCGTCTCTCGGCAGGGGTCAACTTCCTCACACAGAGTCCCGCAGTTTATGGTATATGTAATTACAAGAGACACCCTCATAATTTCAGTCTATCACTTCCGTTAGACAGCCTGCAACTTCTGAATTAATGGGACATGTTTTCTTTATTCGATGAAACTTGCAAATGTTAGAGACAATATTAATCACGAAATGGCTCATGACATAAACGGCGATTTATCGCCTTATTATCCTTTATCTTTTAACCTTATTAGCAAGCTGCTGTATTTAATCAGGCGTAATTGAATACTTTGTTTACGATTGTTTATACATTATGTTTCATAAATTTATTTATGTGCCGGTATGACAGCGGGAGCTTGTCACCATTTTCATGTAAATTGTTGCATTTAATTCATTCATTATGTATTCATGTGTGCGGACTCTGGTTTAAAAGCAATAATTATAATCACGCTTTTTAGGTTATATGAAAATGAAAAACTGAACTGAAATTCATTACCATAATGGGATTAATTAATTAATTGACGAGCGAATACAAAAATCGTAACTGCATATCTTATTGTTCTTACTTGTATTATTGTTGTATCGATAACTCGCGCTGTCCATGAAAAAATCTTGAAAGAACGACCACCACCTCAGTCAGATGTATGGTCAGAACTAAGAATTATCGTTATGTGGTGTTAATATATTCATACCAGCGGAATCGTAGGAGGCTGGGTGTTGTTGTGGGTATTGTCTGGTGTTGTCTCATTGTCGCTCCAGACTGGGTCGTAGCTCTTGTGTTGTGTTTTGTATTTTTAACTGCGTTAGTGTAAACAGCCTATTTAGTTATTGATATTGTGCCGTATACTCGAAGGCATTCCTCCGAAAATAGTCCAGACAAATTTAGTGGTCCGTCGCGATTTTTTGTGGACACAACGATTATTTGAGCTGGTCGCAGTTTGAATTTGCCGATGACAAATGTGTTTGAAACCGCACTGACCATTAAAATTATCAAGACAGAACCTAAAACACAGTCGGTGTTTCTTCCAACAAAAAACCAACAAAACTCTGGATTACCATAAGCATATAAATAGCCATAAAACGATGGAAAAAACAAAACCCGATTCCCACAAAATTTAAATTGAATGCTGCATATTATATAGAATATTCCACCTTGGCATTCTGGAGGTGTCGTTAAAGATATATGCGATACTCTAAAATTCCAACACTGCCACTTATCTCTACAGCCATTAACGAAAACGAAAGTTACGTTAAAATACAATGACGGTGTTGATCTTTCGAAAATAACCACAAAATTATAAAAGCATACATCGATTTTTTTAGTCAATTAAAATCTGTAGCTCTGCGACAAGAGGATAAATTTGGAAATTAAAATTTTAATCGACTCGGCTGGGGCTATTATTCTTTTAAATTTTAATTGGTACAGAAGGGTTGACGACGAATTATTCTTTCTTCTTCTTGGAATTCAGGGTCGGACCCTCCTTTAACTCCAAATGATGGCTTGTTTATAAAAGGGTGGTGTAAATGAGGAACAATTTCAAAACGATTCAAATTATTTCTTTAAATCTAACGCCGGAGAATAAATTGTCACAGGGCTGAGATTCTTATCTGGGAACTCGACAGTTTACGTTTTTTTTTAACCAAAATAATGCAAGATTATCATCTTTAAGATTATTTTACGGGGATAATCGTGACAATAATTTTATGACGAATTTTTGCTTTGAATATTCAAGCCGACTGTCAACAGAAAAACTGTGTGAATATCTACAATTTGTTGGACAAATATTCCAAACAGGTGTTTACCATTACGTTATCAACGCGTTGCATTCGGGATCTGAAATGGATGCTATAACACTAATTAATACAATGTTGAGAAGTCAGATTTACAAAAATGTGATCATTATATCTTCTGACGTCATCACTGCGGACAGATTTAGAGATATGGGTGTTATCGCTGCAATTTCTAGAGGTTGTTTGAAGCAAAATTTTTCTTTGAAGGGTAAAAATGCCTAATTATGCTAACCAAACTGGATGAGACAGAGCCGTATTCCAGAAATTCTAAATCTATTTTATTTTTTAACATTCTTCGTGCTTCTCTGAATTGTGCAATGTTAACACATTTCGCTCGAAGCTAATACGTATAATGCGGATATTAATAATTGTAATTCAGTAGTTGAAGGCCGAACCCATTTTCCACAAATCAAATCGTAATTTCAATAAAATTCACATAAAGCCATTATGAGTGATGTGTTGTGGTAGTGTATCCTCTCTGCATACATAATCTGCACGTTTTGCAGGACATCCATCACTGACATGGCATCAATATTAACATTCACATACCTGAGATATGATCGATTGTAGCATTAAAAACGAGAGAGACTTTTTGAAGGTAAATTGGGTTGGCCACAATCAATCCAACCATCCTATATTAACAAAGTCAACAATGTATATTATGAAAATTAAATCATTCTTTTATCGTTCACCGGATATCCTAACATTTATATTAACCGGAACTGTAAACTGTTTTGTTCCATATTGATGCGTTTTGATCATGCGCGATTCATACAACAAGGCCGTTTTGTCAGGTGTAATATTATAATAGTGGGTGCCGCTTTATTATTCCATTATAGTGTGATATGATAATTTGCTTCATAATGGAATGAATGGATTTTAAAACGCAGTAGATACGATCCACTGATTTCTATAGAATTTTTTAAATGGGATAATTTATTTTCAACGTGTGCAGCGGATTTGCGATTATGTAGCCATATTTTAACACTCTTAATTAATTGATAATTAACAGGCAGTGTAAACATTTATTGACGAAACAAAGGCACTTTACTTACGCTTAATTCATTGAGCCAAATCCGTAATCGTGGGAAAGACACTCCTATAAAACACACTGACCACAGTTTGGTGTCATTAAGGAGCTTCAATGTCTTTAAAATAATTTTCACGTATTTATAACCGCTACTGCTACCCGCAATATTATAATAAGTGCATTTTATAGTAGCTCTCGTACACACGTATTTTGCGAAAATTTGATCTAAATCATTTAGCCTCCTTCGTTCACTTTGCAGGAATTTCTCTACTCTAGTGAGTTCATTAAGAGCCGTAGCAAGTGTTGTTGTCGAATGGAGAAGGGCCGCAGTTTCGCCCTTTTGCTTCCTGCGAGTTGCCAGATGTACTCATCAAGTTCGCAATCAATGAGATGACCAGCTGCTGAGTCCCATGGATGGACCTAAGAAAATTTTTCTTGCAACCACTCGCTCAATTAACATCAATTAATGTTCAGTTAACTTCGTTAACAGGTAATCCATAATGACACAACATTTCTGAAAGGAAACGATACTTGGTTTCTACTGCAACACCAGCAATTTGTTGCAGGAGCTTATGTTGTTCCGTACGACTGAGTTCATCACTAATTGGCTTTCCACCACATGTTATAATCTGACACGAAACATAATTGTGCAGTGATAAAGGCTTTGTTCTGCCGTGCGTGTTCATGTTTAACCGCCTCTCTGAACTCCTCCGATCCTCAGGAATATGCTCGACTTCTGTGGTTTAGTATGGAAGATAGATTGTTATCAGATCTGATTGTACGAAAATGATGGATGTGCATGGTGGAGAAATAAAACTGAAGGTTTTGTTTACCGTGGAGATAATTAGGAGGAACCAATTCATTCTGTGAAAAGCCAAAATTTTGCGGAAGTTCACTGTAATTTAAGCTATTAATTAAAAGAACCGCCTAATCCATTATTTTCTTGCATTATTTACACTACATAATAGCAGCATTAGATTAAATTCTATTGTTAAGATTTAGTCTTTGTTTCGAAAGTAATTATTACTCCACTTCAATGACTGCACATGTTTTGTCATCAAGCAAAAAATCTTTTTTCTGGGAGTGACGAAATCAAAATTTGAATAACCAGATCACATATTTGTCACAAAAGAAAATGATGAGAAACGTGTTTTCAAATTGCAAGCTGTTTCATTTATGATTGCTTTCCAGTTTAAGTAACAGGACGTTATCTGAGTTATTTTATGTCCTTTTTTGTTGACTATATGAATTCCGCGAATAATAAAAAGTAACGAGAGCGTGCTCAGCTCATCTCTTCCTGCATTATAGTTGCCGTCATAAACTACCGATACTGTTTCCATATCTAAAAGCGGATTTATTTACAACCGATGCCGCTGGTTGTTGTGTAACGGCCTCCTTCGGGACTTTCATTCTGAAAAGCCATCAGTTATTACGGTCGAATTTTAACGATTTCCGGGCGATAAGTCCGGATCTCCGGAATCGGGCAGCGATCACTTTTGACGAGTGTTCGCGTCCTCAAGTTATCCAGTCTTCGACCTTGCGCAGGTGTGCCATACTGGACCAACAACATTCCGGTAGATGTGAGTGGCAGACTGCGAAGCGCGCCCTGTATAAATCTTAATAAAGCGGCAGATATATGGTGATAAATTCCCATTTCTCTCGGAGATACGTCCTCATTTATCCTAACCGGACATGTCCGTTTACGGGGCTCCCATAAAGCACTTCCATGTTTCCGGATATCATCATTTTCATTTCTATAACCCCAATTTATCAAGTTCGCTGCACTTGCGCTAAAATACTTTTCGTGTGATCAGACTGACTGTTCGTCATGCTCAAGGAACAGCGATTCCTTCTAAGTGACAACGACAATTACCGGAAACGCTTACAGGTCTTTCTCTGTCAATATAATATAACGGCAATTTAAATGCACTCGCCGTTTTTTTACACAAAGAAAAGTGTTTTATAGGTAGTTTAACAATTAATAAAATAAAAAATTAGTTCACTTCCGGATATAATCTTGGAACAACACAAGTATGGTGAGTTCCACTAAGCTAGCATGGAGAAACTGAGATTTTTGAATATTTTTCCATTTGTTTTCACCACACATTTCTATAAATATTCAGTACAATGTTTGGGAAAATTATTATAAAATATTTAGTTAACCAAATATATTCAATAAATTTATTTATACAAATCAACGGCTTCCGGTCAATACATCAACACTAAACCCAGTCAATCATTTTGTGAGTATCATTATAGATGTCTACGAAAACAGTTATTAGGGTAATATTCTGCAGCAATTCCAAGGCTTTCAACTGCGTCTATTGTAATTTACAGGATGTGTGTTAAACACATGCAAATATTTAATATCTAAATAACAAATTCCGGGATTTGAGCAATATGATTTTAGAAAATTGCAGCTAAATTTGGGGAAAACAGTGGGTTTAACCCGGAATTTCAAAATTTTCTAGATTACAAATTGTATCTACATTATTTGTCTACATTTGGAAAATTGAAACTTGGAAGTGGTCTTAAAAAAATAAATTAAAAATACTTATACCATATGAATACAACAAAAAAATTGTTATTTACAGTCGCGTGTGGTAACTTACATTTTACAGCTCAAAATCAGTTTGAGTTTGCTTTAATGATTGAGCGCTGTAAAATGGTTAACGCACAAGAGTTGTATTAAACTTTTTGGCCGAAAAATTTTAATTTAAATAATTGGGTTTTTCAAAATTCATGAGAACTGTCACATTTGACATTTGTAAATTTCATCATCTGTCAATTCTGTCAGTTTTGTAGTTGGTGCACAAAAAGTACACAAGATGGCGCTGTATAAAAAACGTTTTAATATTACTTTAAAAATAGAAATATTGTCTTAATTGAGATAATAATTTAGGTAGATTCCACTTTGGTGTTCCCCCCCCCCTAAAATCTTCATTATGGTAAAGTGATTTTAATTTATAAACGCATGTGAAGAGCAGACGATTTGGGCAATTTTTACCGCACGGCGTGTGTAAACGTCCAGGGCGCTTGTAAATCTAGTGCTTCCGAAGATGTCAATTGAATGTTAATTTGACATTTACAATTCATGAGGCCAAAAAAGAATTTTGAGAATTAAATCAATCCAAAATGATGTTCGGAATTCAAATATCTAAAGTATCTAAAGAAATTCAGGAACTTTAAACAATCTTGGAAGTATTCAAAAAATTTAAACAACTCAAAAGTCGAAAAAGTCTAAAAATTGAAAAATGTATTCATTAGATTCACAGAATTCAGAACATTTTCACAATCAATACAAAATTCTATAAAATTTAATTTATCTGAAGAATCTAAAAGATTCGGAAAATCTAGATAAACTTGAATCGCAAAACTTCAAAAATTATTAATAATTTATTCAAGGAATTGAAAAAATTTAGAACTGCAAAAAATAAAGAACTGTTTTTTTAAACATCTCAAAAAAAACAAAATTTGAGGAAATTGAAAGAATACAGATATCTAATTTAAAAAATGCGGACAGAACGTAAATTTTAATAACAAAAAATTGTAAGAATAAAAAGAATCCAAAAAATCCAAAGAATCCAAATGTTTCTGCAATGGATTTTTTGTAGGTTTTAAATTTAAAATGTAGCTCGGTGATTGGCACTTTGGAGTCCGATAAACAGAATACTATTTTTTTTACTGAACATTGAAAAAATTCTTCAATTTTGCGTTTATTTCACATCGATCTCCTTTGTTTTAGTAGCAATTTCTCAATTTTGTGGTGATTTCAATCTCACTGTATTTAAATAGTCTGATGAATGTTCTTAGTATGCGCAGTCAATTAATTTTCACAGACATATAAATGTTGTCACGCTAGCTTCTTAATGTATTACTAAAGCTGTTGAGGTCATTTTTCAAATAAATATGGCATTTTGGAACAAATCTCTAAAGAACTCTGAAATAAACCGACTTTAGAACTAGTAAATAATTCACTAATAGCGACAGGGAATTTTGCTTTTGTGTTCTAGTCGTAAATGTTTTTTATTGTTAGATAGAAACATGATCTGAAAAGCGTAGTGCCAGAAATTTTAAAATAGAATTGTGGTGATATAATTATAAATAACTACTCATAATTAAGAAGTTTAGGTCCAATTTAACATTGGAAGTTTTACTCGAATTAGAAAGATCAAAGATGAAGTTCCATAAAAAATGTAGCATGAGTAATCTCAAAGATCCCTCGTCAGCAATGACCCGAACTAATTAAAAATATCGCCTCCTTCTCATGATTCGGCATGATGCAAAGTAGCATCGTTGGTGAGGGAACAGCCGCGATTAGCATAGGACTGACCGTTCTATGTAGATCGGTGGATGCAATGACTGTTTAATTTTCCGGAAGGATCCCACAACCTTTTTTGCTCCTAAATTGAACCCTCGACGTCTATCAAAATTATACTCTCAAGTTCATATTGTGTCTAGAGGGGCAGGAAAGGGCAGCTTTAATATGAAGATTGCTGGAATTGACGAGCAACGAGCCAGACTCACTTGGAGATGAAGTCATTTGCAAATGAACATCGCTTCCGTTTGGTAATCATTAGGGGCATATTCAGCGGGAATAATTTCACAAATTATTTCCACAGCGCACCGACGATGCTGTGCTGTTGCTGCCAGATTCGACTTCCACCAAGATGCGGAAATGCATAATTGATTCGCAGACTCTTCATATTAATCAACTGATGAATTAGTTCTCAGATGAATACTGCTAAGTTATTTAATGGAAAGTTTACTCGGGGAATATTAATTCCGATGTCGGCTGGCTTCGCCAAAGTAGGGATCATGATTATTTCATTTTTCATCGTCTTCTCAACCAACCAAATACATGATTTAAAATAATACTCTTTTACTTACCTCAAGAGAAGATAATGGAATGTAAAAGAGTAAAGTTTGGTAAACTCGTAAAATTGTGAGCATGTTTACACGTTCGTTTGATTCAGATGGCTTTTATCCAGTCGAAGCCAAAGTTACATAAAACGTATTTTTAAGAAATTATCATCCATGTAGTAATTTAACTATCTCTGAATTTAAATATTTTTACGTTCATTTGCGGTGATAAAACAGTTAAATAAACAAACAGGACAAAGATAAGTTGTGGGTAGTAAATACGCCCATTGGGTGAGTTTTCGTGGTGTGATGTGGATTATGTCGTCCTTCTTTGGCAATGTGTGAACCGTGTACCGAGAGCTTTGCCATTTGTACTAGCTAATGGGTGCACTAAGGGACATTCAGCGCACAAATCCTGTTAAATACTCGACACGAGGTGTCAACGTGCTGAAAATAGAAGATAATTTCATAAAAGAGCTGCGTAATGAGAATGATTGGTTTTATTTTGTTCGTTCGCCTACTCGTGAGTTGAAATAATTCGGTTAATTTAGTTAGGATATCCTGGTAGCTACCTACAGTTTAAACAGTTAACTGCTGATATAAATTATACAGTGGCATAACGATCGAGTATTTCAGTATTACAGATGAAATCCAGAAATCCATATGTTTTTGTGTGTTTATAAAACATTTCAACATTTAAACGAGTGCCTTGTTTGTGTTATGAATTCTATACCAGTCTATTTATTGAGTTCATAACATCGGCGGTTAAGATATAATCGATTTGAATAAATACACACTACATTCAGAGGCATTCATTTAGATTTCGTGTAAACGATTATCTCGAGGAAACTGAAAATTATTCACATTTCAATAATATTTACAGCCGATGTGCGTCTATTGACGAGACCTCAAAAATTTTTGCGCAATTCCAAACATTCGCTATTACTAACAGATCCACAAACCCATTTACCGTTCATCATTTCGGGAACGCTTTTTCCTTCCGCTGCGGAGCGTAATTTTTGCAAAACAATTGTTGAAATGTGATAAATCCTGCGTTGTCATGATGGCAGTCTGCGCAGCAGCCGGGCTCAGATATGGTTATTTTATTTCGCGACACTCCCTATCTCGGCCATAATTTGTGACGCTATGAGAATTTATGGTCTTTATTTTGTGAGCCAATTAATTAATTCTCGTTCGCCATGTTAGTTCTGTAGCAGCAGAAGCGGGGCCCATTATCCAAGATTGCAATGGCTTATAGCACGACACCGCCTATAAATCTCATTCGGGATTCTAATATTCGCTGCAAGAAATAAGAAGAGGCGTAATCAGAACGGGGCTGGAAGTTTCAGGTAGTACAGTGGCGACGATCGCTGAAGATGGGAGCGACGATGGACACGCTGCTGAACTGGAGGACGAGAAGATAGCGCCGTCTGCGAAGAAGTATCAGGACTTCATCTCACGACTCTAGACAGCGCGAGACTCCAATTAAGGCCCCGTTCATGTTATAACTTTTTTACTCCATAATTCCGACAGCTTTGATTTTCTAGAAACTATGCCATTAAATGGCAACCATGCTCTTATCAAGGGATTCAATCGACAACTTCTAAGCAAGAAATTTTAATATATTGCCTGCAAGTATTGACACTGACTACCAACAATTAAAAAAAAACTTTCCCATCCAATGGAATGGAGTGCTTTTATTTAGTTTTAGAAGTGAATATAATTCATGCCACTAACAATGGTAGCAAATGAAATCTTTTTCCACTTATTGCTAATGTGTTACGTTGTAAAAAATTCGAAGTAAAACGGTTAAATGCAGGTTAATAGCTTTCCTCTATGCGTTCTTGCACAATAATTCATTCATTCAGGAAATAAAATAATTCCACGGCAACTTTTTTCAAATATTGGGCACAATTACTGCGTACAACGGTTTGAACTAAATGTGCTAGGCGTGTTTTACATTCGATTTGCATTAATTTCTATTTCCTAATCGTTACTTTTATGGCAGTCATAAAGTGCTTTCTTTTCAAACCACGGTAATCACCATGCGTATCAGTCTCTGCAGTAATGTAAAACAATTGCTCCCTATTGTAAGTATATATTTATGATACAACAATTAACAATGGTGTTGGTGTCGAGCAGAGTAGAGGAAATAATGGAAGTGAGTAACGGTAGTGCTTGATTGTGGGAAGCAAAGGCAATGGTTGACATCACCTCGAACGAATTGATTAATATATGTAGTAACGAACTGTCTGATGCTTGTTGAAAGCTAAATAAACTTGCTTTACATTAGCGGCGATTCTTCAGCAAGGACCTATTCTCAAACGAAAATTAAAAAATTCGAATTGGGATTCGGACGCTGTGCAAGTCGGAATTTATTGAACCACTCACCGACTAAATTGACTTTGAATTTGATATGAATGGCGCATGTGAGTCTGAATACCCAGTCCGGTGTGCTAATGACAATTGGCTACCGTGAAAGGGTTGTACAGTGCAGGCTACCCATAATGGAATCAAGCATTTACATTTACGGCTCTCGGATTAATACTCCCATCTCACCCTCACTGCCGAACCCCGTTAGCAATTAATAAACACACTATCGAAATACATACTCTATCGCAAAACCAAAATTTCTAAAGCGCAAAGAAACGCGCTCTGGTAACAAGTGGTTTCAACGTGATCACCGCGCAAAATTTTACCAAAACAAAAAATTTATACGTCCCCACAGATAATCCTTCATGTTATCACTTCCATCATTCTCTCTCTTTTGATTTATCTTTCTTGAAGACAAATTGGCGAAACGACATACAATTTTCATTTTCGGCTGGCATCTCGCCAGGTCTGATTCATCGCAGATCGGCAATCACCATTAGCCACAAACTAATGGTAATGGTAATAACAAGAACAAGGGACGTCTAATGATTGCAGCGTAGTGGTTGCAACTGTGATCTACTCCGGAAACCGGAAAGTTATCTGGTTCGCGTATTAAGACAGAAATACTAATTACGAACGCAATTTTATTCGTTAAATTAGCACCACGAGATTTTTCTGCATTTTGCAGGATGTTCGCACACGAAGTTGCAATAATAAATATGTCAGAAGAAACATGATACAGCCGCATTAAAAGTAATTATAATAATAATTTAGTCACATCGACAGCGTTCGTAAGTTAGGTATGATGTAAGATGAAGATCCTTAACGGTGGAAACTGGAAACCTGTTTAGTTCGGTTAAAAATCATCAGGTAATTGTTGGATTTCTTTAATTAGGTAATAATGGTTTTATAAGTAGTTATGCCATTCAACTCAGGTGTAAAAACGATTGGAAACCCCCAGATAAATCGTGATATTTCATCATGCATCATCTATCTATGTAACTGTTCCCTGTCCGTAAAAACCTCGCAGACTCTGGGGGAGTTTTTACTCAACCCCGGCATTTTTTAGCAGTAATAAAACTATTACATTAGTTTTTTGCGAGGGTCAGCGTGTCCCTTGACGAAGTGACCGTGATACATCAAGTAATATCAGTTGTCTGTGTAGAAAGACCCTGGAGCCCTTGGCGGCCATACATTTCAATCTGGACTGTCACCAGGTCTCGGCTTTTCACAGGCGTTTTCATATTTGTTTCCGGAACGAGGTGCTTGAAAACTGTTGAAAAATTAACACCGCAGATGGCTTTTTGATTAGTGATATCGTGTCACATTTTGGTCTCATATGGCAGGCGGTGCACACAACGATTAATCATGGTAACGGAGCCTGTGTGCACGCGGTCCCATCATTAATAAAATGGACACTTGCACCGGTACAGGTACACAGGGATGAAGGTGTCGGAAGGACAGAAGGGCTCCATCCAAGTACCATAAATCAAGCGTGATGAAGTGATGACATCGATTTAAAAACTTGCAATTTGCTGCTGAAGACTTGAACGGGGTTAATTGTAAACTGTCTGAATTACATTCTATCATCAAAAATGTGTTAGAGTGATTGATGATGACGCATGAAATAAATAAATTATAGCAATATAAAGTAGGCCATCAGTGTCCGACATTGGTAATAAATTATTTTTTCGACACCTATCGAAGATCGACAGGTAAGACAGTGAGCAATGTAATAAGAAACAGACACACGCCGTGTGGTTCTGTTATTATTTCCGAACACGGTCTGGATAAAAAGTCAAGCTATATTCCAGTTACAAGTACGGTATAAAAGACATGGTGCGGCATATTGTTATCCTTGCTCATAACAACCTCGATTATAATAGATTATTGGCCGACTTGCCATCTTGGAGTGATATGCCTAAAGATGGGCATGTCGCCAATTACATTCCGTATTTATGTAAACCGTCCAGTGAGGCTTTTCACGTACGTAGGTAATAATTAAAATACTGTCAAGATTTGCCATAAACGAAGTTTACGCAGTATTTATAAAGACGCGTTCATTTATTTTACCGACAAGAGAACGACCTGTTCAAGTAGCAATTCCAAAAGGAAGGCTTGAACACGTGCGAATTATACCACGAATTATAAATTCAATGACCGCGTATTAATTTTAAGTTTTATCCACTTCCTTTGATAAGAGAACTATGATCGATTGGGTAGCGTTGTCAACAGGTGTTTTGTCCAACTAGTGATAAACAAATGTCCCCAAAAAAATTCGAACTCGTGCCGTGAGAAATTAAAAACCAGGAGTCACCAAAAATGTTTAATAAATACCTATCAAGCTGATGGATCGGTATAATCAAGAGATAATCTAAAATTTGATAATCGGCTTAAAAGCGCGCTAACTGAACATATAGAGGAGGGTTCGCAACCCTCGTCGTTTCAAAATCCTGTTTCGTAATGCGTCACATTCCACACTCACGCAAATTTATATATGCAGGCAGGATTAACAGATTTAAAATGAAAGGATTTTCTTTACATTAAAATATAGTGAAACGTAAATATATCGAAAACACTAAGCTCGGGTGGACATTTAAAGCTTTACATGAAATGTACAACACGTAAAGACTTTTCATAAAAACATTAGTTCATGACTTGTTTTACTGTACTCAGCTTATTGTTTTCATAAGTGGCGTCTTAAAAAAACAACAGACAAAGAGCGACAAGCATTCATCTGACTAAATGAAAGGTATGCTCAGATTATTAATTCCACTATTATTGACTGGCCCCACAGTTTCAGTTACATTATTCAGTAATGGTATCATAAACGGTGTCATCGTTCGAATAGTCTGGTTCTGTATGCTAAGCACGTTGCTCAAAGACAGGGTGTTGAAAACGACGTCTGTTATGGTAATAACCCACTATAAATACAAATGGTGGGTTTCAAAGTATTGGGAAAAATATTCACAAATATTGGGTTTTATTTTTCCAGGGAAATGACCTTTCATTCCACTAATAAACTCAGCAAAATCTTCTTGAACTTTTAAGCTTTATAAAGTAGTTTGATATTTAATGTTTTAATTTATTTTACCCCCTCGTTTGATTGAAAGTAGAAGATTGTATCCCTCGATTTATGTAATATTCGATATGGATGACCCTAATCACCTAAGAGGTAATCCCCATCCGGTTGAGTTATGATATGACCAGTCAGCCGATAAAGTCGTAAATGCTGATTCAATAACCCATATACCTTGAGGGCGGTAACGGCGATTTCACGATACGAGCCATTTGTCAAGGACCGGCAGGAATCATAAAGTTATTACAAAGATTGATCCTGCAGGATTCCGGTTTATCCCTGAAATACAAAATGTAGAAACGCAGTTTTTCGATTTCATCGGAAAACGGAAGAAGTGCTGAAACTCTTAATCGCAACAGTGTAGGCAATAAAAACCGCTGTCTGGCGATTTACGACCCCATTTGCATGTGGGTGCCTACAGTGCTCACCGATTACCATACGTCATAATGCGCGAGGCACCTGTCCCTGTGGGTGGGAAGTGCCTCCGGACCCAGGTGGAGCGGGATGCCCCAGGAGATGGCTGTTTATCATCGGTTTGACCGAACAGCTCCTTCCGCCTCCACGCTCATATTGTATGCAAATCGCAGGAATATGCACGCGGAAACGCACTTAATTTAAATTATTTCTAATGCTGGAACGGTGTCTTACAAGGCGAGCTCACCGGACCGACCAACCACTGCTTACATATCTGTAATTAGTAAGCTTGCATGAGTTAGGGGCAAGATGGCGGCCGGAAGGGCCCCGCGGGGCGTGTGGGAGTGCTGCGTCACCGCCACCGCGGACCATAACTTAGATCGCTATCTCCAGAAACCATAGGCACGGTTCACATTTCTCAAACGATAATTTCACCAGCTGTTGAATTTGTTAAACTTAATGTACTAGCACTATCTTTAATTGCTGACATGTACTTAATAACGCGGTTTAATAAGCAACAGCCCCCTGGGTTATTGTGGTTTGACAGCCGCCGACTTGAACAAACAAACCCACTTCCTCACCACCGCTATGAGCCAATCACGAAAGCTTTTAGTCCTGATTTCCCTGTAAAGCTTTAATGCTGATTTTTTCCTAAATTGTAATTTTTTAATTTTTCAATTTTCAGCATTTTTTTTAGACACGTTAGAATTTATGGAATTTTCAACTCAAACGCGACAGTAAAAAATGAGACGACGCGACGTAAAAATTTTATTTTGTCTTCGAGTTTCCTTTTGAACTGATCTGCACACTTTTTGCAATACGAGGCGGGTAGGTACGAAAACCTTTCCAACAAAAGTGGGATTTAGCCCATAACTCAGAGTGTAGTTATCATAACTCTTTTAGCGCTTCGCTATTAATATTTCATGTTGGGGATATGCTAAACCGTTGTTTTGAGCTGCGCTGTCGTCCCTCAAGAAAGGTAGAGGAATCCTATCCGCAGCCTAAACTAATTAAAGTTGTGCCGAGCATGGTGCATAACCGAGAGCGGAGCGCAAAACATATAAATTACTTTTAATTACAACAATTTTATAATTTGTACTTGGCGAGTCTTGATTAATTAACTTTGAAGATTAATGGACACTGTAAATTATTATTCACATACCGGAAGATAAATACCACGAGGAAATAATTTTGAATGTGAATTAAGAAAGTTTCTAAGCCCATTATTTTTCGCATCCACCACTTCGTCACATCTGAATAGACAAACACATTGAATAAGTTGTCCTGCAAGGGTACCTATTCCCTCAGGATCTTCGCACTCAACGTTCCACTGTCCAAATCAGGATAGTCCCTGGAGCTTTTCTTCAAAGTCGTGATAAAACAAAATATTCCTCGCTTTTTATGCGACTTGGCAAAATCTTGAAACTTTTGACGGATGTGTTTTAAAGTGTCTTTGGAAGTGCCGTCATAAGTTGCGACGAGAATATTAGATCAAACCTCAAGGGTCGTATCAATAAGTCGACCAGAAATGGATTTTTCATCCGGCAGACAAATGGCCTTTGGTCTACACCGCGCTCCCGACACGATCTCGCCCCATACACGAAGAATGGATGGGCGTATTGGGTCCAAATAATGCTGGAAGACTATGACGCACGTTAAGTGCTGGTAGCGAACGCAGGACGTGAATTATGGAATGGCTTGTAGATATGGATTCTGTCTGTAACTAGTATTAGATAGGTAGGTATATGGAATGTCGATAGCTTTTATGATCGGGGCTCGGTATACTAAGGGGAATAAAACTGATAAATCGATAACGCATTTTTACCGAGCCACGAAGAGTGGACTTTTTGATTACATAAATACCACGAAAAATTAGAGAGCCACTCCGACTTTTCTAATTGATTTAATAACAATAACTAAAGGAATGGATTTTTATTAGTCGTTGGCAGGATTCTTCTTCAATCTGATCACTAGCAAAGAATACTTGCAGTTGGGGCGTATGTGCAACAGAGACATTTTCCGAAAGCTAGCAGTGATAAGTAGGTTAGTGTTCCCCCGGGTAGGCTCATGCCGAAAACTCGATCGTTCTTTCACTTACCCTCCGCAAATATAGAAAATGCAAGGCAAAGAGAGCTTTGAAATTTTAAAATCCTGAGAATCCTCGCTTAAATATTCCATTTTGCGGCTTTCCAGTAATGCCCTGACTTCTTGGTGGAAATATTGGCCGGCGCGGTTCATGATATTCATAAATAAATGAAGTGAAGCAGCAGATGTGCAATGCATCAAGCCACACGAAAGTTGCCCATTTAAAAACAGGACTTCGCATTTATACTTGTCATGAATAGTGAAATCTTTGATCTTTTAATTTATGGTATTATGAATGGGCTGAAGATTTAATTACGGATCCGTGTCGGTGATTTACAGATTTACAAACACGCTCTGCTAACTCCTAATCATACCTTCGAGTGACTTGTAAAACATCATATTTAAAAAGCACTAAACATTCGGAGATTATGTAAGCTTGAAATTAATTAGGTAATAAACTGGCGTGTCATTACTTAATTATCGTTTTGATTTAGAAACAGAGTGGTGCAATTACCGCAGAATTAATCATCGCCGGGTTACTTGAGACGGCAGGATTACAAACCAAAAATATGCCAAAAAATTTACAATTTTCGGTTTCTTTGTTTTGCGCGAGTCAACGTACTTCTGCAGTTCACTGTACAAGAACGACGTTTTCTTTGTTTATTTCTGCTTGGTTATTTGATCGGAAGTAAAGTGAACTGCAAACGGTCTTCAAAGGGGCTACCGATAGTATGATAACTGGGCGTGGAATCAGACCGTTCCGAAGAGCTGCTGACATGATATTCACATTTGCTGGCAGCGATTATGCGGTAGGAAGTGTCATGGGCGTGATTCCCTCATAACTAAACACGATCGCACCATTACAACTGTACTAATATGTAAAACACGATTCATAACTTAATCCAAGGTGATTAAGCGGAAATCGTTCTCATAAAATGTCTGTTAAACGCTAGCAAAAAATGAACTGTTTTCTTTGTTAAGAACAACATGGTGTGGCGGAGCTTTCCGTGGTTTTATAACGGGGGAAATGTCTATCGACGTGGACAGGAAAAAATCAGGAACTGCAGTAAGAAACACGCGTTTTTGTAAAATTAGTACCTACAGTTTACCGACTGAAATGAATGAACCTTTTAGCATTTCTTTCCGGAGCTTTTTAAATCCGCTAATTTAGTTGGTTTGAGGCAGAATTTCCACCGCAAAGCGTACAAAGATGTTACCTCGGAACCAATTCTGTATAACTTCCCCATAAGTAACATATGAAGCGAATTCCCTAGACATGACGGACTGACAGCGCACTTATCATCTCACCCCGTGAGTTTTCCCGTAATATGATGTTATAGCCCGTCAGAGCTCTCAATCATCCTTGGCAGCTTCTCTCTATCACCTCAACGTTCATACAACATACATCTTTGGCCAAACACACAAACGCACAATATTTACGCGGAAATAAATGCGGCGAAAAAAGATCAAAGTTACTACGTGTGGAAAACTACACGATGATTTTCAGGTTTGTAAGTATAAGATTCTACAGGTGTAGGGATTGCTAAAATATCATATTGGGGGAAACTTGAGTACCAATACGTTATGTTTGGGGTTTTATAGGCTTTTTCAGTCGTTTCATATTGATATTGAATGGTGAATATGAGATTTATGACGGAATCGGCTTGAATTTGATCCGCTATCTCTGGTTAATAATGGAAGTGTAGGCGTGTGACGGTTCTTAATTGCGTATGCTAATTCAAAAATAAATTTCACTTATTTATTTCGTTACAAGACGGGAAGATAAGACATGAAAAATCGTTTAGATTCAGCCGCTAATTTAAATACAAAGTTGTGTAATTGTTTGCATTACGCGTTGCAATTAACATAACAATGACATAATAATAAAAGTTCAAGCAACTGGAATAATATTTGCATGTAACTAGTAAATTTCCTACAATTATTTGACGTGCAGCTCGGACTCCTGTCTAGGAAAGAAGTTGCAAAATCGATGCGTCACTGCTGGGTCAGTAGTCTGTTCTTGCAGGAAGAGAACAGTTATCCTGCGACCCCATCGAAGAGCAATCGAAGCGTGCTACTGCATGATGTATTGCCGTTTTTTTATTATGATTCTACGTCACATATAGAATCAATGCGCCGGGCAAAAGTTGTAATAGCCAACCGATAATATCGCTTGATAGATCGCTTTTGATTCACGAAGGTGATTTTTATTGCAACGCTTTATATAGAAAGTTGAAAGGTTATAGGTTTTGCTTCTGCCGCTTGCTACGGTCAATAGCTGCCTTTCATATCAGCATCGAGCCCTGATTTATTCCACATGAAAACACAACGGCGGCTACAATTTAATTGCTACACTTTTTACCCAAACGAAATTTTTAATTCGTGTTTTTGTAAATCGTTGAACACGGTCATGCCGCAGAGGTTGCTGAAGGATTTCTTAGCTGGTCGGCAAAGTTTGCGGTGAGAGAGAATCATTCCAAATCCACAGTGCGGCAAATTGGAGTCGTATTTAATGTTGTTATTCGGATTACTGTTGGTTGTTATCTGTATCAGCCGCAGGCACTCGCACTTAATCTCTTCAGGAGAAGCCGAGATGCTGCCCGGATTTCCCATTGCGTACCGGCATATTGCTATTGTTTATCGCTGATGCCCTCTATATTGCCGAAGCACATATTGTGTCTTCTAAGCTTGGGCTTTATGTCGATAACAAAGGCGATTCTGACTTGGCGAACGTCTTTTTCAATTTAAATATTATTATTGATCTCAAAACACACAATTTTCCGTTATACAAATATTTGCTTTGCTCTAAAAATACCATCTCAAACGTCAAAACAGTCAAATGGTACAAAACATAAATATTTTTATGAACTTTGTATTATCATCTATTGGACATACGATTCGAGTCCAATTCTAAAAACGAAACTTTTATTTTTGCTAAATGTTACGATAATTTCAAAGGATTACCCGCTCACATCATTAAACTGTTAAAAAGCCGCCGTTTGTTTTGAAGAAAACAATGCTTGTCAAAAATAATTATTTTATTTGTTTTCTGGGCAGTTCATAATGTGTTATATTTAACATGGAATCCCACGCCAACATAAACACATAATTTGTATTGAACGAGGCACCCGCAATATCAAACTTAAACAATAGCACAGTAAATCCAAGCTATTAAGATTCTGACAGACCATCAGGCGCTTTTTTCGATAAAATATTTAAAAACACACTAAAAGAATATTTAGCAGAACCAACTAATTTGTCAGCTTTCATAAAATATTTCCGAGTAACCTAAATGTTTTTTGATTGTTTTGAGCAGGTGCATTGTTTCAAAAAACTCATTGTTTTCACGTATTTTTAGGTAAAATGTGTGGTATTCAATTTAGAGATTTTTAGGTTTTACTAAAATTAACCCTCGCCTATAGTGTCTACGAATCTACAAGAACATATTCGGTAATACAGCCTGCAGCTGTCAGAACGAAATTTGAATAATTTAAGCAGGTTGCATTTCGTCGTCTTGCTAATGGCTCAATTTTAACAGCATTAATCATGTATTGTATGAGTCGAGGGATTTGCCTTCATTATTTGAGCTGTAAATTAATATTTCCTGGCAGCCTTTGATAAATTGTCCCGAGTCTGTTTCAATGCACATTGAATTTATGTGTACCATAAATAATACGAAGTGTTTCGCTTTCTATAATTAAGACATAATAATGCTAATCGTCTGATAAAGTCATTTGTATTATTTCTTTTGAAACGGGTAAAAATTAACACTTTTCACTCACACGTACCTTCATTATAATAACAATAATATGCTAATTTCATGTTGGTATGTGATAGGTATGCGGATTGTAGGTGTTCTCGATCATTCATTTCAAACTAAGCACGTAATAAAAGCAGTGGTGCCACATAAAAATTAGCTGCTTGCTGTTTACACGAAAAATTCAATTTCTGTTAGCATAATGAGGCTCGTATTATGAAAGATTCTTTGCCAAAAATCTCACGCGTCAAATAAACTTGTACTTGTTTGGTATTGGCGAATCGTAAGTTTAGGAACTTTACGTACTTTTTTCATTGTTATTTTTAAAACCAGACAAAACCTTTTGATTAAAAATGAGGTCACAAGAAAGATTGATGTTTTGTCATGAAAAGTCTTTTTCGAGACTCTCCTCCATGGGCATGAATTTAGCAACCCCGCCTATAGTTCGTTCAATTTATATTAAATTGCGCATGGTTGTTGTGTTTGTCATCACAGCAAAATAGACAAACAGTTAGAGTTTACAACGTGCATTGTTTCAATTTAGCACAAGAACATTATAACAGATCAAATGAATGTAAAATAAACACCGTGATTTCAATAACAGTATCCTAACCTTAATTATTTTATGACAGTGATTTTGTTGAAAACGCCTACACATTAAGTTAATCGCTTCAAACTACATAATCCCATCATGTCGAAAGCGCGGCTTGAGCTCATTGAAAATTTGAATATAACCGGGTCCCCCGAGGTGCTCTATTAATTATTTTATTGAGCGCTTTAGCTTTCCGAGGGAGGTGGCATAATCCCGTGTCTCTAAGCAACGAGGCATAAGAGGCAATTTTGCCTGTTTTTGTATAGTGCATACGAGAAACGACGAGCTTAGTAATATGGAGATCGGATTGCGCTTTGGGCCTAATCCGTTAATAGAGCGTCGCGACCGTCCGGCAGTCATTTCACGCTCGACGCTCTCATTAATAATATCCCTAGCGTCGCTTTATAAGTGCATTACCCTTCGCCGAAGACCCCTCAGGTGAGAAACGGAGTTGTAAAATAGTCATAAACTTATTAGTGCAGGTTATATTGACCCATACTTTAAAGAAATCACGTTTCCACCATGCAGGAGCTTGCGAAATTATGCACAACAACGCAAATAAAAAAAAATAATTATATTATATGTATAATACAAACCTTACAGTAGACTCCCGATAATTTGAACTTAGATAATTTGAAATTTTTTCTTGGTCCCCTCGATTTCTCTCGATAAATTGAAAAATTTTAATATACTATATGTACCTATAGTTAATTTGAAGTAAAATCGAGAACTTTTTTGCCGCCAACACTCTATAATTTAAATTTTTCAGTCCCGAACTCTCGTTAATTTAAAGTTCTTTACGTGGGCGCACAGGAAAAACAGAGAACTTCTGAACAAACCATTCTCAAAAATTCCATTGCAGCTTTAAATCAGATTTTACAGTTTTTTTACTTGCCTTTTATTGAAAGGTTCTTGGAAGTTTCGTCATTACATAAATTTGTTTACCAGAAGAATTAATAGCTTACAAAACATAAGTTTACAATATTTCGTCAAAGTGGAGTTAGTGGATTTTTCTCTCTCTTCTCTGATTGGTTTGTTTATTCTAACTATTGTCTGTTTGCCTTTAAACTCACGTTTATTTGAATTTTTTCTTCTCTTTCTCTTGATTATTTGGGTCACACCTATATTTTGAACTCTTGATGATTTGAACTTTTGGCCAGATCCTTTAAGTTTCAAATTACCGAGAGTCTACTGTATTTCCAAATTCGAAAATTGAATTCTGGAATAACAATGTAACGACTAAAAATCTGTAAATCTATTATGGTCCATGTCTAGCGTATTTCTGGAGCAAACTCAAGTTTTTTATACTCATTTAACGCAGAATTCAAAACTGTTCGAACTGTTTCCATATGTTAACAAATAACTGAATTAGAAGCGATTGAGATTTTGAAAAATCAATTTTAAGTTTCGAAATATTTTTGGCATTGTACAGTTCTCGAGCTGCTCTTTCAATTTATATACAGGGTGAACCCGAATAAAGTGCAAAGATTTTAACCACAATATCAGACACCGCTGTAAATATTGACTCTGCAAAAAAATCGAAATTTGAATGGGGCAAAAACCGTTCGAACAAAAAACGTTTACGCTCGCTCTTATCGGATGTGTTTAACTTTCACTTAATTAGAGATTCTAAAGGCAGGACACATTTCAAAAATTGGGTATATAAATATAAATAAATAATAAATAATATAATAAAATAATAAATAGGATCCTCAAAAGAGCCAATCTTTATCTCGATTGGTTCGTAAGGTGACTTTTTTCGACTGGCTTTGTGGACCAAACTGAAATTTTAATTAGAAACGAAATAATCAAAAAGTTACCTGAAGTTATTACGAAAAATGACCAATTGCCCTCCTGTCCACAATGTCATCACACGTAAATTTAGTTTCACCCGTAAACAAAACACACTTGGGTTTATCACAAAACTTTTGAAGAAACCACTGGCAAAGAATAAAAATAATTTTAAAATTTCAAAAATTTTGCTCTGTAAAACCCACATTTCTTTACCACGATTATTGCTAAACTGAGGGGAACTCCGATGAAGGCATTCTTTGCCACTTGTTAATTAGCGTTTTTATTCACATCTTTTCGATGGCCTGAACTGATAGTTAAAAAGCCTTCAGTGGCGCACACCAATTTCTGCAGAAAACTTTAATTATTTTTTCTTTTTGAAACAGTGACGTTCTGGAACGCGAAATTAGGTCATTTTGTCAAATTGCGTTGTCTGATATTGGGGTTACAATATTTGCATTTCATTCGGGTGCACCCTGTATCAGTCAAAGGTATTAAACGTCGTTTTTGCTCTTAAATAAAAACTCATTTTAAATTACTCTAAAAAGACCCTTCAAAAATCTATTTCGGTCAATATCATTATCTAATGAAGCAAAACTTCCGTTATAGGTGCTCGTTTTATCCGGAATTTTACGCAGAATTCAAAACTCCGCTAAGTTTTTACATACGCCAACAAATAACAAAATTAGAAGCGATTGAAGTTTTGGGTTGTCGCTAGAGGGCCAAAATTTTGAAGGGCCAAAAATCATCATCTCGGACCTACGACAGATAGAGAGATACGGTTTTCGCCATCGTTTTTCTCGCATTTTGTTTGCTAAGAATTTAATTTTATATTTTTTAAACTAAAAAAAAATATATTTTTTTAAAATTCCGACTCAAACTATACAGGGTCCGGCAACACTTGTGTCCACCCACAAAATCGTCACTGATAGTTTTGGCGTCGCGACGCCTTAAAAATGCAATTTTTAGTTAATTGTGAGGGTTTGTGATATCAACCCTAATTTATTTTTTTTCAATATAAATATATTAAAAATATCTCAGTTGTTATTTTAGATTCAGGGCAAATTGTCTTCAAAATTTGAGAAAAAAATGCTGTTTTATCAAGTTAGTTTCCAATTTCATTACGTCAAAGTTGGGAACTACGTTTACACCCATCTGTCAGCATCTTGTGTCACAAATGACATCGATCCTTTGGCTTGCTTTAGATTGTAACAAAAGTCTTACTTGGTGAAATTGTCGCTTTGTCGATTGTAATTAACGATTTCTGGTGTCCATAAAGTGCAACATGCCCGTGTTAATCAAAATTAACCTTTATAAGAGTGAATGAAGTGATTTGTGAAATTTTGGTGTAAACGTAGTTTGCCGATGCGCTGCCATAATTTTGAAAACTAACTTGATAAAACAACGTTTTTTTCGCAAATTTTAAACACAATTTGCATTTGATTTAAAATAAAAATTCAGATATTTGTATCACAGTTATGTTGAAAAAAAATTGAATTCGCAAATTTTTCCGCAAAAACTTAAAAATGGCTAAAAATTATACTTCTTCGGCGTCGCGACGCCAACTAAACCGTGATAAAAAACAAATTTTTGCGTCAGCTTCTAGAGCTTTGTCAACTATGAGCGTATGCAAATTTTCAAAATTGTAACTTTAAAATTAAAGACGATTTTGGGGGTGGACACAAGTGTTGCCGGACCCTGTATATCTATTTTGGTTGATTTCGGCTTATTAGCGGAGCAAATTTGAGTTATTGATGCTTAGTTAACGCAGAATCTCACTGCCTTGATTTTAATAATAATCCCCTAATAAAACTAATTTGGATTCTGACGGTACAAATTTGACTCACGGCCTCTGGGCTCAGATCAGACTCAAGGCTTCAGTTTTTTTGTTGGCCATATTCGAAGTTGGTTCAAAAAACCTCACTAGAGATTTGCATCCAAAGATGATATCAAAAATGCTGTCACCTCTAAAAACCTGGTTAATGTTGAATCCTGAACTTGCTTCTGTCTCCTGTATTTTAACATGCAGGCACGTACTTGTCGGTGATAATAACTTTTTACTTAGTAAGTAAAGATTTACGTAATAGCTTATGACTTCAGTATGTTGTTCCAGCTTCCAGTCGATGTGTGGTCCCCTAATAAGGAATGAAGCCTACCAAAGGACCAACTGTTGCGTGCATTACTCGATTCACAAGTATGTGAGTATAAAAAAATGCATGTTCTTAGAGTATTTTGGATTTGAATGGTCACGTCTGTACCATCACCAACGGCGATGATCGTTAAATATGAATGAAGAGCTGAACGAGCAGATAGCGGTCGTGGTAACAATGCATAGGATATTAATATGAGAAACCAGCTCCATAGTGTACGGTACCCGAGGTGCCGATATGAGATATCATCATCACCGACGCCGGAGGTCTTCGTCAAGGTTGTGTTAGAGAAAACGTAATGTGCCGATAACCTCAGTCGTCGCAATTTCAAAAAACGCACCTCCTTTTTACGCAAAGCCTTCGCCGTAACGCGTTTGCTAGAAATTCCGATGCTAAGAGTATGATGAATCGGCCCGAAAAAATTGTCACATATGAAATAATAATAAATAACGACGAGTAAAAACGGATAACGAGTGCGGTGAGTCTAAAAACACCTGTTGTTTGTAGTCAGAGTGTGTGCATGCCGCGCATCGCAATAGCACGGCGGCTTGTTATGTCCAAAGTTACCTCCAACCCCGGCCACTTAAATAGAACTAGATCTACACACACAAAGAATTTGTTAACAGTCGTGTATCATGTCAATCAGACATCGGAGTCGTATATTTTTATTGATGCGATTGCACGAGGCGGTTGCGAAAGCTCACCGCTCTTCTGAAGAACTCGCCGTTTTCATCGGAGATCGTTAGACAACACCATCACTGCTTTTTAAACCTCATACTTTTCGACACGAATCTTAATAACGATCGAACAAGCCTTTTTTCGCACATCAAATACCAAATCCGGTGAAAAAGTGGACGTACTCGTTGCTGCTGTGACGACAACGAGACGTATACAGACATAAAGGCAAAGAGGGTAAAGATGTGAATATTGCTCGAGGGACTTGGACGAAATATGAGAGGGTTATCTCTCACGTACAAGTATAAAGCTCGATGGATGGAACGCGTCAGGTGCTGAACATAACCTTAATGTGACCAAAGTCGAAAATGACTGACGACCAAAAGCAAAAAAATAAAAGGAATACACAGATCTTAATGAGCTTTTAGAATTTTTTACTGTCTACCTTTTTTAAGTTTTCTTAATTTGACGCTATTTGAAGCTTTAGGTTGCTTGCAACCACTTCGTGCATTTAACTCAAAAAAAAATCATCCTCAATTTTTGTTAATTTGGCAGCAACTTGAATTAATTTTTATACGGCTGAAAGAAGAACACGGGCAATATTTATTCATAGATCTATAGCGTCAAAGTGTGAGCTGCAATAATTATAAAGTACATGAATATGCCAAGCATAAATAAATATTCACATTAAACAATAAAAGCTGTGGCTTAGGGCAAGAAAGGCCATGGTATTGAGATAATAATTATGGATTCAATAACTGCCGTTGAATAGTGCTGTTACAACAATTAACGTTGAAAAAAATCATTTCCTTTGTATTTTTTTATTCACATTTATTAATTCATACTTCATATTGAACAAATAAACTCCACAAAATAAAAAAAACTAAATCAGCCCTTTTTGTTTAAAAAATATTTACTAAAAATGGTCAGATTGGCCCTTTCAAAATTGTATATCTGATAGAATCGTGCAACGTAAAAACGCTAATTTCAGAACTTTTTCGTTTCGTTTAAAATAAAAAAACTTAAAATTAAATTCTAATACAATTAATTTTGACTATAAAATTTACATTCGGGACGACTTTTTTAAATACTAAACTTTATCTAAAACATTTTATGCAGAAGAAGATTACATTCAACTATCTATAAATCCCTTCTAATAGGGTTGATTTGCTGAGGTAAGAAACCGCAAGACTCAAATTATTCGCTTTTTCGGAATTTAGTGGCAACGGTGTGGTATGTTAGGTTTTTATTAAAATAATTTGAGGCAAGTTTTTTTTGACGTAATCTTTGTAGATCTAGAATTTTAAAAGTTTCTTTTCTATGAATGGATACTACATATACAGGGTCCGGCAACACTTGTGTCCACCCCCAAAATCGTCTTTAATTTTAAAGTTACAATTTTGAAAATTTGCATACGCTGATAGTTGACAAAGCTCTAGAAGCTGACGCAAAAATTTATTTTTTATCACGGTTTGGTTGGCGTCGCGACGCCTAAGAAGTATAATTTTTAGCAATTTTTGAGTTTTTGCGGAAATATTCGCGAATTCAATTTTTTTTCAACATAACTGTGATACAAACATCTAAGTTTTTATTTTAAATCTAATGCAAATTGTGTTTAAAATTTGCGAAAAAAACGCTGTTTTATCAAGTTAGTTTTCAAAATTATGACAGCGCAGCGGCAAACTACGTTTACACCAAAATTTCACAAGTCACTTCATTCACTCTTATGAAGGTCAATTTTGATTAACACGGGCATGTTGCACTTTATAGACACCAGAAATCATTAATTAACATTGATAAAGCCACAATTTCACCAAGTAAGACTTTTGTTACAATCTAAAGCGAGCCAAAGGATAGATGTCATTTGTGACACAAGATGTTGACAGACCGGTGTAAACGTAGTTCTCAATTTTGACGTAATGAGATTGGAAACTAACTTGATAAAACAGCATTTTTTTCTCAAATTTTGAAGACAATTTGCATAAAATTTAAAATAACAACTGCGATATTTTTAACACATTTATATTGAAAAAAAATTAAATTAGGGGTTGATATCACAAAACCTCACAATTACCTAAAAATTAGATTTTTAAGGCGTCGCGACGCCAAAACTATAAGTGATAAAAAACAAATTTTTGCGTTAGCTTCTAGAGCTTTGTCAACTGTGAGCGTATGCAAAATTTTCAAAATTTTCTCGTTAAAATTAAAGACGATTTTGGGGGTGGACACAAGTGTTGCCGGACCCTGTATAATTTATTTTGTCTAGACTTGGAGTATGAAATTGAAGCCATTTAATAAAAACCCAAAAACAGAAATTCTTTAAAATTAAAAAAATCATTTTGTGCATGCTTAATGGCATTGTCTATGGGATATTTCCTGTTGATGCTCCTAATTAAGTTTAAATTAGATTATGCTAATTAATCTTTAGGCAATTCAATTCACGGCATTCACACTGCAACGTGTATGAGATAAGCGGTTCTTACATAAAAGAATATCATATCAAGTTATGAAATTGGCCCTTCAAAAAATCTGTAACTTTCAAAATATGATTTTTTTTCGGTTTGAACTTTTAACAAAAAAAATCTCAAGACTTTGAGAATGGCCTTTCTTAAACTAAGCCACAGATATGTATTCCTAAAAGCATACATCTATATCATATTAAATGCGTTTTTGTGTGAGTTTTGACATATAGACACTAGGAAAATTACCAAAATTAATTTCTGTTTACAGCGGTATTTGTTGATAAATAAAATAAAAAAGCTAGTGGAAGCTGTCGGGAGAGTGCCCTGAATCTCTGAGTGGAAATATTTATTCCGTATTATACTGGACATTACCTCGCATCAAATGAAATAGAAGTGGTGCTGTTAGTTCGAGGTTTCTTGTGCTGATGTCTTTCGTGCTGTTTTGACTTTTATAATATGTACTATAATTTAACGAAAATTGATGAAAATGTAGTAAGTTTTATTTCCAACAATAGAATATTTTATCTGGGGCGCTTCACTGATTCTTTTTTAGACTTAGTTTTGACATTTAGCGCTTAGTGACAAACCTAATACCACTATACATTTGATAACATTATCAAAATATTTTAATTAATTCAATTAAATTAATGTAAAAACACTAATTATAGAAAAAACAGTACCTATAAAAAATACAGTACTCTCGCAAAAAGCTCATAGCGAAACTCGCTCACATGCAGCTCTCCGGCTACCCCGTCTTTTCGTTTTTTCCGGCGCTTGTAATGTAAATACCTATTTATATCTCTCATTGCTTATTTTAATGCTAGTCCAGTCTGTCCCATTCTTCTACCAACTGGACTAGTTGGGGTGGCTTCTGTGCTCCACAATCAGAACTTAAGCTTAGCCCTAAATTAACAGCACTTACTCCTCTGCAAAGCAGCTTCGATTTTCGATTTGTTGTAATTAGACGGATTGCCTAAATTTTGTTTAGTAGCTATGACTTAACTCTGACTCCGTTTTGGTTTGAGACTTTATTCTCTCCGCTTTTTTATAATAAAAAAAATCGACGGTGCATCAGAAATATTGGTTTTGGGTGATTTGCTTAATATGTTTGGGAGCGACATAAATGGAGTACGAAAATGTAAATTCTGCAAAATAAAAGCGGTGTTGTGAAATATTCTCATTGAGTTAGTATCAGAGTGTCGACTATAAAAGTTCCCTTCTTCTGCTTTATGGCCAAAGCAGGGGTTGGGCAAATAAATCAGAATCAGGTGTAGCAAGTACCAGGCATCGTTGCAGCTCCGCAATATTTTAGCTGATTGCATTGGTTTATGTTTTTCGCGTTTGGAGGGAAACTCTCGCTCGTGCTTAATTATGTGAACTGAAGGGCTGAAGGGCGAGTGGCGCCGTCGTCGATGAGACGTTTTGTGTTTCCTAGAGGAAAAAGTGCCACAATTCAGTAATAAATAGCCCGAGTCCATAGAGCAAGCACAAACCCGGGCAAAAACCGATGTAATCGTATGTTGGCCGGCATGTACGAGTCCCGTCGTGTAAAAATGAGTTGGTTAGTGGAGATCGTAAAGCACCTTGTGACACCTGGAAGGTCGAGCGGCTCCCACGGATCGTCTGCCCCACATTTTATGGTTTGGTTATCGACTTGGACGTCGGAAAGGCGTGAATCCTCTTGTATGTTTGCATTGGACGTGTGTACTTGTGAAATTGCAATATGTCAACGCATACTCGAGGGAAATATTATCCGGCGCGTTTATTGACAGCAGTAGATTGTTTGGCGATCTACTGGCCGCTGGACACCCGCTATAATTCTGCAGGGGACGTCACCGTCCAAAAAGGAATATTTATTTCGTTTCGCATAGTTTTATTTTTATTGGATATTGGATTCGATCGGATGGAAATTGTGATTGCGTTTTTTGCTCGCTTTAATATTATTCCTGTTTACTCCAGGGATTTCTCCATGCATATACACTACGACAATAAAAATACTTTTAATTTCATGTTTAAGCTCGGAGAACATCTCTTGGAAAATCGTTTAGCGTTTCTTCATTTTATTTCAAAAGCTTTTTATTGTACCAAAATCAAACTTTAAAGTTTAAATATTCACTCCATAATTTATGATTTCCGATTGTATTATACAACAAGTCAATTGAATTTCCGATAGTTGTATGTTTTAATGGCTGTGGTATAACTTGAAAAGTATTCAGCCAACGAAATCCTTGTGAAAAATGACGCTCAATTTGAAAGAAATTCCCATGGAAATACCTCTATATGTTATAACTAACTGCACAAGTGCACGTTGTCGAGAATAATAATCACCGATATACAATTATTTTCATTCAAATGCCAAACGTAAACATTTATTATGATGATTCAGACTGAATACACAATATCGTGACAATCGTTTTCCACTTTGATAACCAAAGGAGAATTCAGCACCCTGAAACGCAATTTCAATTTAGATGTGTTTATTAATCTCTCTATCAAAGGGACCAAGTGTAAAAAACAAACAGGGGTCATGTTAGGGGTAAATACGGCTCAAAATTATTTCCTATACACATAAAAGGTGTAACCAATCTGAATATTAAAATGGCAATGCCTCGAGGTTAGGGGAAAGTCCGTCTGATTGAGGGTGGAGCGCTTTGTCATATGCAGCTTCCCATAAATGTAACACTTTATTCATCAACTTGTTCAGATTATTACGGGGGAGGGCCAGCTGCCGAGTGCATTTTTATGCTTTTTATCAAATTGATTTCACGGACTAATCCTCATTTACATAGGCTGATGTCACATCACTGCGAATTAGCATGACAATTAGCCATGAAGAAACTCGTTCATTTTTGCAACTAGATGGGTAATATGATAGCGCATAGTTGCCTTTTAATGAGCATTTTGCCCCGTAATTCCGCCTTAAATCTGAGTGTGTCAGAGCTTGTACACGACCCCGTCGGACCCGTCATAATCTGATTCCCCAGAGAGCCAGTAGCATAAATATTTTATGGATTTACGTTGTTCAGTGCATTATACTTATCGTGTTTGCTATTTGATCTGTTGTGATGTTGGAGACACTTTTCGGAGCAGTCTCGGTTTTCCCACAACTGACTCTAATCGTGAAATGCAGGGAAATTTAAAAACAAAACCATTTCAGCAGGAAATTCACTGCAGTTGAGAGCAGCGTGGTAATTCGGTAGAAGTCGCTGATAAAAGATCAGGACCGGCTGCTAGGATCTTCACGAGTATCTTTTTGATCGAGGCTTTCACGATGTAACAAATCGGGAGTCATACATCGGCAATTTCTTTAAGGTTCCCGCGGGAGAGCCGGGTCCGAGAGCTGGACATCAGCGTATTCTCTTTATGTCTTCAGGAAATTATACCTTATGCGCTCCCCCCAACTCGGGCACGTAACTTGCACTATACCGCCTGATTTCATGTCGTCTACTTCAGCTTAGACGTTACTTTATTACAGAAGAGACGAACGAATTTACTTTGCTCTTAGAACATTTCTGTATCATACTTTGAATGTAATCTAATTTTTTTAATCGTCTAGTTGGTTTAACAGATCAACTCAGTTGTGCGATCTCTCAAGTTTATCTTGGAAACGAAGTGTTAATTGGCAGGAAGAGTGAGCTCTTATTTTGATTTAGTGAAGGATGAAAACCTTACAAAACTGCTGGAAGAACGCGTAAGCGGCAAGGAACATTTTTAATTTTCTCCTGTTCAGTGAATAACAAAAATACCCGGAGGCAAATTTTCAACATCAGCATATTTCTTAATGGATGTTTAAGGAACTTTGCGATGTTTAAAATTCAAATGAAATCAGATCCTTAATTAACCGTTCTCGTTGTTTTAATTTTTGATGTACCTTATTACAAAAAATAGATTAATTAAATCCTCGAAAAAGTATGTAACATAATGCTTCATTCTAATTCAGTACTAATTATCTCCCGAAATCTATAAATTATTTAACTATTCACATTTAAATTAATTAGTCTGATTAAAATATATGAGGGAATAGAAGCACGCAAAAAGTTCTGCTATCTCCACAAAACTCACCAGACACGTCCAAGTGTGAAGCAATAACACCGAATTCTATCAACCATAAAAGGGGGTTTAATTGTGGCCATCTTGCCGTGATTGGAACATTCGGGGGGTTTCAGCTCTGACTAAGACGTCTTCCTCGAGATGAGATCAGATAGACACAACTCTGTAATGCCCTCTATAGGCTCGAGGGAATCTGATAATTGTTGACTTATAGACCTGTCGGTCAGTCTGTCTGCTTTGTACTTTACTGCAATTAAACTTTGATCTAATATAGATGTATCTCATTTACTGCAATTCTTTATCGACGGAATCAAGTTATCGATAACGATATAAGTGCAACCTTTCTAATTACTATTACTTTATTTACTATTACATTAAACATGTCTTGTACTCGAATACTTGTTAGTGTGATTTTATGTCTTTGAAAGTCACATAAATATTGTTCACGTCCCACGCCTTCATCGGGCTTCAAGAAAAAGAGTTTTTGTTTCAAAATGTAATTAATTGTTTTTGTTTACATTTACTTCAGCTGAACTAAGATGGTATTTAACATTTAATTAGTTTAAATTATAATTTTTTAAACTCAGCAAGGTATGCTCTATAGTTTTGGACTAAAGGGTTGGAGAAAACCAAAAAATGTTGGTTGGTTTCATGGTATCAGCAAATTAGGATAAGTGAACGTTTGATATCGCTGGTATGTTGCAAACATCAAAGTGTAGAGCTACCACTAAATAATATAAAGTTAATTTTTGAACCACCCCGCTTTAATTAAATAGCTCGTTGTTGCATTAATTTTTTTCTTCTTAATGTGTTTGATTTATTGGGCAACAGCTCAGCTTTTGTCTCTGTATGTTTCAGATGATGAAGCCAAATTAGGGTATGTGGTGGAAAATCGATTACCGCATGCCAGCATTCATTTTGATCGTACTTTCCTTTCTAGGTAGCTGAGCCATATTTTGCCAGAGTCTCCCGAGTAATATTCACATCTCCTCCACTGCCAGAGCGACGCTTTATGCCTGTCTATCGCCATTCGTTATCAATGATTATAGTCTGTCGATATCGACGCCGTATAGAAAACGTCGAGTATTTCGCCTTGAAAGTGGAAGTCTTAATGCCATACGATTGTCTCTACAATCCAGTAGCAGTTTGCACGATTCCGATTAGGGTCACAACAATAAAGCTACCTCAATATCGAGCTTTGGGTGTTTCGTATTACTGCATAAAACGGAAATAAATTTGAGGTAAATATTTGGAATGCAATTTTATCGATGGAATGAAATCGTTCGGTAATGGGCAGTGAAATTTGGCGCCCTTAATTATGCAAAACGTGGAACTATTAAAATGGAAATATTTTTAAGTTGCTATAAATGGGGACGATAAGCAATAAAGCTGAAATGACGACATTTATATTAGTGCATTTTATATGAAAACGGTCTGAATATCCATTCCAGTGAGATTACGTTGATGAAAATGTAGAGCCATCGTAGCGCAGGATCTATTAATTAAATATGCAGTAAACATGAAATTCATCGTAAAGTGTCGTTTGCAAAGATTATATCCGCGCCGTGTATTCGACGTGGCGGCCCTCCGCCAGGGGGCGGTGCAGCATATTAACTAGCAAGGTGCGAGGCAGAGAGACATATCTCAGTTCACATAAAGTGAATCCTCAAGCCGTTTTGTCGGCAGTTTATGCTTGGAAATGCAAAACCCCGACTGTTTTACATTTCAGTAAGCTCATATTTAATGGCGGAGTCTGTGAACTATATTCCCCCGGATCGGGCCGCATATGCTTCCCCTCCGTATACCAGATTTAGAGCAGCTTAGATTTTATGGAGCAAATGAAATTACATTCCCCTTTAAAATATGATGAGCTCTCCCGATAATGAAACCGACTCAATCTCGGGATATCGGAGATACCGCCTGCCTGTCTCGCGCAGCTTTTGCTCGCCGCCTCCGACCACCTCACCACCCTCGCTCATTACACAATCACGTCGCACCACCTTAAGATACACGGCGACGTACGACGGCTGCCAATCATAACAAGCACTTACTGATTGCGAATTAATCCCGAAAGAAATGAGCTTCTTAATCTTGGGTTACCGGGGGATTAATAGGAAACTTTGACGTACTTTGCTGGTAATAAATTAATCAATATTCTTCGAAGTGATCGGAGCTGATGTGACTGTGACGAATATTTCTAATACGATACATTAATTAAAGCAGGCTACCAACAATACTCGTTAAATTAAGAATCTAAGTATTAAATTACGACATGTGCTGTCCAGTTCAGAGCCCTTTTTTACACTAAATTTATTCGAAAGTACGGCACAGATTTATTAGGTATCGTTTGAAGTTTCCTGTTTAGTAAGAGATTTTATTTGTAGTTCAACGTTCTGTTTTAATTACGGAGAAATTAATTAGAAATTTGTGGAAAGCTTATTACGCTTTAAATGTTGACAAATACTGGATGTACATACTTAACGCATTAATTTATTTGATTGACAGTTTTAATGGACGCTCATAGAATATTAATTTTGGAGTGTCAACGTCAATTACTATTAATTTGATGGCCCTAGGTAAACAAATCAAATTATTAAGATTAACGCCAATCAAGATTTTAGCAATGAAGTGAGAGGTGGTTAACTGTACATAGACTTCAATGGTCGGCAGCCCTTAATCCAAGCAGTAAGACAAGCTAACAATCCAAAACTCGACTAAGCTCAGAGCGTTGGTCGCTGATCCGGTCGAGTTAGGGCTCTCAGAATTGCAACTGCGGCTCTACAGATAACACCTCAGATCATAGAATGTTCCAAATTGTTTTCAAAACAACTATTATATACCGTCAATCCGAATTAAGACAGAGAATCCTGCACGAGTTCAATAAAGTGGTCCGTCGAGATCCTTTACTGTCAGAAGTTAGATGCTATAAAACCATATAAGGTTCAGAGTTTGTAATAATAGCCCCCGAAAGATTCGATTTTTTTTTCAAGACTTATGGAACAATATCGTAAATGAAGTTTGGTTACGTGGGATGTAGGAATAAGGAAAGCATCAAACATTTACTTGTTTTATATTCACAGTGTGACGTGCGTAGGTAAATTTTATAACCAAAGAACGGAAATGAGATACAGAATTTAGAACACCTTTGTTTCTCGTAAACATTTTATTGAAAAAATACACATATGCTCGTGTATAAAGTCAAAGAACGGGAAGTAAATTATTCCGTTCTCCAACCCTTGAAGATTATCTCAGATTTAACTTATTTTATCCTTTAGAGGTAGATACTTTTTGAATTTAAGATCTTTTGGATGCCGCCAGGCAGAATTCTGTGTTGATTTCTAATTAACGGACTTAATGGAGTTAAGAGAAACGCACATCATTTCATTACCTCGACTCCTCTGTTGATCATCTTTTCAGATGAAACTAATTAATTAAGTAATTAGCGACTAAATTATCTATAGCATTGCATCGTTAGCTTTTTTATTACTCGCGTTTTTTACTCTTTCTACAAAAAGAATTCGGTTCGTTCCACGGGGTTTAAACCGTTTAAATTAATACAAGTATAAGCTTATTTGAATTCATTATTACTCTGAAAGTGTATTCTCTGATATTAATTGGTGTAGACGGACGTCAGAACGAGAACTGTAATCAGTGTCAATCAACATCCAATAGCTCTGACAGGCTATGTATCGGAGATACTGACAGTTATCACAGGGAAAAATGTATAGGGTTATTCTTCGCATTCCACCCTTACTATATGGTACGTATGTAGAATTTAAATTGAAAAAAATATTGCCCGACAGACCCTTCGCTGACATGTTCAACATTCATTCTCAGGACGATTATATACATTGCAAATTTTTTTGCTGTTAGGTACTTTAATTTTCTTGACACTTAAATTACAAACATGTCAGTGGATAATGGGAATGAACTAAACCGACAATACCGGAAAATTATTGCATTTATTTCTGTCGTCATCTCCACCATCACACGAATGACTTTTAGAGCAATTTTGGTATATTATATGTGTCTTTATTAGATTTTGACAAGATTTTAGAAATTAGAAACAAAAATTCTGTGCAACAAAGTCTCAACTGTAAAATTTCATTAATTATAGATTAGATAACATTATTTTTGTGCGCTTCCGTAATTTTTCATGGCATTTGCGATACTCACTTGCGGCATGACAGTCATCTTTTGAAAGTCAAATGTGACATTTAGAATACTTCGTTTTATTTTGCTAGTTAGCATCACTGCATAAATGTTAATTTCCGTGGAATGTCAAACAAGAAGTGTCACATTTGTCATATTGGTAATTTTGCAATTAGTAAAAAACTTGACATTTAGTTGTGGAGCCATCTATTAGTCAAACTTGACATGTATCTACTACAGGTATCTGACTTATTCCCTTCAATTTTAAAATTGCTCCTTTGTAAGTTGAGAATTTATTTTCAAACAAATATTCTCGTGACAAATAAGGAAATTGGAGAAAATATTTTTGCAAAAATATTTGCAAAGAAATTTTAAAACATGTAAAAATTCACAAATCGTTCTCTAAACGGCAACATCCGCAACCTCAGTTGAGAAAATATTTTATTACTAGTTTTTCTCAGACGAATTTTTCTCGGAAACTTACTGGTGGAGATTATCTTTTGTATTACAGAATAGATCTAACCTTAAGCTAAAATTTGATATCAAATAGTCGTAGAAAAAAATTATTTACACTGACGAAAAATCAGTTTTTTTGCGCTTCCGTATGACTTTGTAAAAATTGAGATTGCGGTAGTTGCCGCTTAGACGACGAAATAATTTCACAATTTTGCGCAGTAACAATGCCGCAAGAGAAGAGAATAAACCCCCAAACCGCTGATTTTGGAAGTTAGCGAAAAGGAAAAAAAATTCTGTATCAATTTTGTGACAAATCTTGAACGTCGATTTGAAAGAAAAATTCTCAAATTTTTACGAATAAAAAATGTAATCTTGTCAAACCGCCTTTAGAAAAGTTTCAGCAAAAATTTACAGACGAACGAAATTCTGATATTTGAATTTAAATTAATTTTCAGTTGTTCGATATAAATGTGGTTACCTATTTCCCTAAATGAGAGAATGACTTTTCGAATTCAAATCAAAAGTAAAAATAAATAACAATTAATTATCGCCGTACAAAATTTTGTGTTTAACATGCCTTGAAAATGCTTTGGACATGTTCAGAAATTGAAATCTTCACTCTCTGGTGTGGGACGCATTTCCAAAAGAACATTTTCTAACTTGGTGAAACAAATGACTATTATTTTACAAATAATTCATAAGAGTGACAATTTTCGACAAATCTAAAATCCAAGGAACCTAAAAGATCTAAAGAATGAAAACAACTTCAGACCTAAAGAAATGATTTTTAAAATTAGGGAATCAAAGATCTAGAGAATCGAATGGAATCAAGAATCAAAGGAATTCGATGCAAATATTCGATGGAATTATTTAAAGAATCTGACACAGTTAGGTAAGTAATTTAAAGAAAATTCAAAAGGATCTGATCTGCCATCCGATTTAAATTTCAGGAATCAGCATATTTTTTAATTTTCTTACTCTCAAAGTTGAAAATCCACAAGAACAAAAATTGAGATTATTGATCATCTGGAATTGGAAGAATTGAACCTTAGCAGCACACTTTAAAGAAGAAAAAAATAATCAAAACTGCAAACAAAATTTGGCTTTTAAAAACTACTTTTAATAGCATTTCAATTGCAGATATCCACGTGTAGTAAAGAAGATAAGAAATTTATGATTTTCTTCGATCCCACAGTAACCTTGCTTATAATTACAAAAAAAATGTAAATTGAATGTGGAGTGTATGCAAACGCGCAGAAAGCTTTGATCGAAATTGCAGTTTATTGTCCCTGTTGAGTTCTTAACTATCACCATATTCATTCATTCATTCCTGAAGCTGACATCGTCGTAATAGCCGGCACATCCAGCATCCTCTAATTGTAGCAATAAAGTAACATACTTGCATATCTCAGTACAAACGCGCTTGTTTTGTGGAAAAAAGGTTGATATTTATATGCGACACGCTGAATATAAACATGAAATACCAACAAGACTGGTGACGAAAAAATCGCATACATATAATTTGAAATTCTTTTATTTTATGCGCCAGAGAATAATAACGCGGCTGCCGCGAATAGTTTTGCGAAATTTACGCCGCGCGCGGGTTTCATCTCATTGTTCTCGATGAATATGCTAAGCGATTCGCTGGAATGCGACCGATGTTCTTCCATGCAGGATTTCTAAATCTAACTTTGCTTTCATATGAAGGAATTATAATGGTAGAAGGGATTTTAACGAAACTATTCTAATTATTCTTCTTTGAGGGCTGCGCGCCGCTCTAGAACTGTAATCTCGTCATTATAAACAATATGATGTTACAATTGATTGTTTAGAGCTGTCAAATTTAGGAAATTTCCCAGGATACTTGGAATATAATTTGTGCCGAGATTTGATATGGAAACGACCTCGTGTCAAAGAAAGAGCCTACGAAAAAGAAATCATAATTAAATAAATTATGGGTAATAAAATTATGTAGTCGCGCGATGAGCCTAAAATGATGTTACGTGGTGTCCATCACTTGTCAGCGAAGAGTTACTAATTTTTGTATCATCCATAACACATTAATAGCTTAATAAGCATTTATCCGAAAATTCGTCAATTATGGTGGGCTTAAAATTGAACATGAGCGTCATGAAAAGTATGAAGTAATAGCCGGAAGCAGTTTCAAATCTGAGAATTAAGGGGGACGGCTTCTAATTGGCACAGTGTGCCACCCCCATCCCAAGGTCGAGACTATTGTACGTGGATTAAGGATCAGGTTATGACCCTGCTCGCCAGTGACTAGCTCGAGTTTCCTCAGCTCTATCATTATATAAATACACCACTGGGAACTCTGGCATATCCCAGCCTGAGCTGTCACTCATTTATCTAAGACACCCCACTATTTAATCACTGCTATCATTATTGTTGTTCTTCGGCGAGATGCGTAATCGTTACTTAATGATTACTGTCCATCAGACAGTGGATTTTGTGCTCTGGAGGTTAATTGTCCTTCTTATAAACAAAAATAGCCATCAGTCCGAAGATCAAATCGAATCTATTAGCTTTAGATCCGAAGTTGGTTAATCTCGGATAGTCAAACTTGGCGTGGTGGGCCAAGAACTTCATTAATCTACAGGATACAATTAATGGTCGAATTGCTATACTTAGTTGCGAATTTAATTGGGAACAAGTTTACGTTCCAATAAGGATTATCAAATTTTGGTCTTAAACCTTCAAAAGCGCCTAACACGTCCCATTAATTCCTATTTGAACAGACGTACTTGTGGAAGATGGAACCACTGTTACGAGAAAAATATTCTTTAGACCCTTGTAATCCCACGAGGTGACAAAGTGTCGGCCACTTTTGGATTTTCAAAATATGCCGCCCCACAAAGGGATTATGTCTAAGTATGGATTCAGACCATGTTTGTAAACTTTTTCCGATATGATCCCTCGTTAATATCCTCATTGTGGTTGCTCACATTTCCGAATTCGACACAAACTTTGCTATTCTTGCCACAGTGGAATGTCGAATAAAAAATCAAATAAAAACCTTATTAGCCAGTGATTTATTCCGGTCATAAAACAATATAAAATTTCCAAAGACGGTCGTTCTCAAATTTATTGTTTTAATTATTAGGTCCCACGAAAGCTATTAAGCCAGTTAGAAATTCTCTTTTTTAACAATCATTAAGAAATTTACATAAATACTTAGTAGAATAGCTTTTATTTACGAATTTCAAGATACAGCAGGAAAACTTTAATAAATTCAAATTGGGAGCGCATCTTCAACTCGAACGGTATTAAACAAAAGTTTTGGGATCTTATCTTAATGTTATGCAGTTAATTAATACTCAAATTACCTAAACATAGCTCTAATTATGGATAAATATTCTTAAAAATACCCTCTTTAATTACCTTCATCGGTCTTTCCGCTCGATCCCTCCAGGAACTTTACACCGAGGGTTCTGACTAAAAAACATCCGACTTGATCGGGATTTTAATCACGCGCATTAATTAATCGAAATAAACCTGAAAAGGAATCAACGGAAAAGCATCATCTCAAGACATTTTTGAAATTCAGGTACAGTCGTCGCGACGCTGACAAATGCGGCCGATATTCGATTGACTTCTCAACCTGACTGCTACTTTAATATGACCACAGTTGAAATGTCGCACTGACATCACTTTATCTAAAGCAGTCTGCCAAGAAATGTTATTCATATTGTTATTTGTAACTTTGTCTGTGGTGTCCTCTTCGTTTCTTTGGCTCATGAAATGTTTTGCTAGTCGAAGTGGTTGATTTGGAAATGTGTAAAATAATTGCACGTTTGTTAGCGTCTCTGGTTTAATTTAGAAACCTCACTAGAGTAATAAAAAACAGAAATGAATGGCCGTGTGGTGGCAGAGTAAGAATCAACCAACCAGTCGTATTCGAAGCACTCTTGGGAATATCTAAACACACCGGTTGCATATTGCGGTGAATTAAAAAAAAATATTTTTCTAAATAGGGAATAAAATCCAAAGCAGGTAATAATGAAAATATCCAACAATAAAATTGTAAATACCGTCTCTTCGGGCTTTGAGTGTCACCGCTGTATATGCCTATCTGGACATTAATGGGGAGAACGAGACAAGAACGTTAATAACCTTTTTAATGCCTATTTCGAATTGTTTTTACATTTTTTATCGTTATCTCGCCGATGATAAACAAATACAATCAAACTTATCTCGATTCCATTGATCGCATCGTTTTTTGCCGGATAGCGAAGAAGGTTTATGTAAATAGGCTTATTCTTGCTTTTTAATTAATTCATAGCCGATTCATGAAGGAGTCGAACACAGAAACTTCAAAATTAACAAAAAATTTAGATAAGAAGACATTTGGAACGACCGAAATTCAGGTGTGTTAATTCGAAAAGCAAGTGCCTTATTGCATGGAAAGGTTATATTCAGACTCCATCTCCATGTTTATGCTGATTTTGAAATATATACCTTCAGTCAGAGTGTGGTGGAAATAAACAGGCGTTGATATCAGTTTTGATCTAAGAATATTCCAGTAAATAAATTATGAGGCAGTACATAGACGCATAGATATGCATGCACAGTCCGAGATCTGCTTTCCGGGAAAGTCAGAAAGCCTATCCAACGTCTGTTGCTGGAAACTGTCAATTTACCGGATGCGATAAGAGAGGAATTGACGAATGTGATTAGGCGAAGGCACCTGAGGTGCTCCAAGGATCATGAATGCGGCATTGTCCTGTGCCGGTTATATTTACAAGGGCGGTGTGTTTAAAGATCACTCTGATGGCTAAGTATGGTGTGACAGAAAGACACGCGCTCACTGAGATTATTGCATGTCCATATTCCGACACCGAGGCACAATGAAAGCCTTTAAATAACGTGAAACATTAAGGAATTCGTTAGTTCATTTAAGATTGGAGAGAAAACGGTATAAATTATGTTGATTTTTCGCTAAACCCGCAGTTCAATTAAGCGGATTCTCTGCAAAAATGCCTAAATATCCGTCTCTAATTATAAGAACAAGTCCTGATTGTTCCATATCTAATAGAGGAGATAATAACAGCAGTGGTGTTTGCGTTGGCTTCCCACTCACGTCCCAACATGGTCTCATAAATTATCCCAACATCGAATGGTCATTAATGCGTTGGGTGGCACTACAGTGTGGTCCATGAGACTTACGCACGACAGTCAACATTTCGCCTTATTTTGCAGTCTCGGCTTAAATTTATTAAAAGGCCATAATAGAGCAAAGCACGAGGACTAGGGAGTACTCAACACTACCTTTAAGCATATTTAATGAAATCAAGTGTATGTATGTACCTGTTTAAAAGTACCTACATAAATGTTGGCGTAGTCATGAGTAAACAGCTTACAGAACAGTAACGAAACCACTATAAACATAAGCTTTCAGTAGAACAGGAGAACAGACCACATATATAATGACTAGAGCGCCACTAAGGCAGCTTTAACTGTACCAACCAGACAGCAGTCAGAACTACAAGCTCGCTAATTATACCGAAACAATATTATGTGCAACACAAGGGATTAATTATCCTCAATACACAGAGAGGGTGTATTAGATATGTGAGGATTCACTGCTTCATGGTCCATGGATTTATAGTGCAAGCTTCTATTAACTAACCAGTGCAAGGAGCTACGATCAAACCGAGAAAACTGCAATCACTGCTCATCAGCTCCAAAAGCTCCGTTTCTGGACCAAAGGTGTTTATGTCGTTATTATCTCCTTATGTGATATGGTGAAACTTGAGTAGGTGTTTAGTAAAGTCGGTAGTCGCATAGCGGGACAGGTGGATATATTATCCTATGCACGCTGGGTACGGGCCCACCAGAAGTGCGACATGAAATATACATGTAAACACAATAATAACAAGCCCCGTTACTGATAATATTGTATGTGTTTGTATGTTTTTAGCCCAAATACCGCATCCGAAATAGGTAAATGCACGTGCGTTCTTGATTATAGCTACGAGCAGTGAAATTCCAATAAACTATTAGTAGACGACGTGTGCATAGACAAGTTAGACCATGATGTTTTATTGCATTTATAAGTTAAGTACATATACAGAAAACTATGACTTTTTTACAAGACGGAGTCACTTTTATGAACATCGCTGTCGTATTAACGAGCTGATTAAACGGGAATGCACAAGAGGATTCTGTACTATCTAAGAGAAATTTATTGGTTTATGACAGCTTGCGATACAAGTGAAGAGTTGATTTTATACAACATTTGGACCGCATATGTGCAGAGAAATGTGTGCTTTAATTTTAATGGGGTTTACAGATTCGTGGCGTAATAATTAAAACTCAGACCACGAAGAAAATCGGGATTTCCAGAAAAATTCCGTTGTACATAAATGGTTCTGTAACATGTAACGTTTTAATGACGCTATAATAGTGTTATTTCCATTGTTTATTTACGCAGATCAAAGCTTACCGAACACCTGGATATTTTATTATAATTGTAACGAACTCCTACAACTCGTGATAGACGCAATATTTTAACGCATTAATACAATGGTTTCGCGTGTAAACATTTCTGTGTTGAATCACAATTTATTTTTCTTTGTGAAATAATTAATGACGCAAAAGCCACCCATTTTTCCCGTGTATCGAATTACACAGTCTATATAAGTGTTTAATTGTATTTCCTTGCACAGCGGTTTTAATAACAATAATATGTAATTATTTAGTTAATTCAAAGTAGATACACTCACATTGTGGTTAGTGACAAACACCTGCCAAACATAAATAAATAGAGAATGACCAACGTGCTTGAAATTTCCTATAAGTTCTCATCATAAAATATAAGTTTTTACATAATGTTTACCAGGTACGGATTTGTGGTAATTTGTTACAGTTTGAGATTAACTGCCACCGAAAATAACCCGCTCATGTTCATGGTGTCGAGATTTCATCCTCGGAAATGATGAATAATAACTAGACAACTAGTGATATTTTTGTGACATGGTGAAACGAACCTTTGACAGGTTTATTGCCTCGACTAAACATCATTTAAATTCGAACGTTGTATCATCTCTCAAACTTGCTCTGTGTTTGTGTTGTTCGACATTCCGTCGTCGCATCCAGATGCATTGTGTTATTTGCATCGTTATTTTTTATAGCAATTACGCACCAAGTACGTGTTTGAAGGAGTTAATTTCGTAACAAATGGAAGAATTCAACAGCTTGTTTAAATAAACCGTTTTGGATCGGAAATGAAATTATTTAATTTACCTATTCGAAATCAATAAATAACTCTAATAAATACATCGGTTTAAATAGAAGCGTTGAATAAAACAATGTAACTGAACTGGATATTTATACAGACAAAAATAATAATCGCAGTTTTTCTCTTCGGCATAATTGCCCCGAACAGGTTCAATTTACGTCGTGTTCTCATAGTAGCGTGGTTCATCTTTATCAAACCCAAGAACACATTCATAGTCACAAACGTGAATGGACAAACAAGTCGACCTACGCCGGCCGAAATTTAAAACCTCACATTTTAAATGATAGTGCCTTTTCGGCTCATTATTAAACGTCGCATGTGAACGGATGAAACAAAGGGTTCATATATGTTTATTAGGGTCGACCGCTATAAATTAACATTGATTAGGATTTTGTGTGATTATATCTGATTGTCTCCAGAACGAGCCATAAATAATGGCCAATATACCTGCACCGGCCCTGCTTCTGATAAAACAGGGAAAGCAAAACGCTGTCTCGAATCGCAATAGTGACGACGGTAAATTGAGCCAGAGTGGACAGCTCTTCTTTGGGAGATTTTTAAATTTATTTTACTACACACGTCGAAAAACCCAACACTGATTCCGTGACCGAAGATATCTATCGATTAATTCATTTGGATGTCATAATTGATGGGATGCATCAAGTGATTACACTAAAGGCTCGTCATGCAACATGCAATTTCCCAAAAGAAAGGAACTCGCTCTTTCGGCAAAGGTCAACACTTCCACTATTTTCACAAAAAGACATTGTAAAAGCCAAAGCAAACACCTCTGGACAGTGAATTGTATATTTCTTTAACCATTACAAATCTGTAAATTGTAATTTCATACTCGTAAACTTTTTATGGATATATTGATGCAATAAAAATATTCTCTTCAAACTTAAAAAAATCTCCAAAGCTGTTTAGACAGCTATGCAAAAAGCCATTACGTGGTTGTCATCTTCACTCGTCGCCACAATAACTTCTCGAATATGATATAAAATTTATTTTTAGTTTTTTACAACTAAATTATTCAAAACTGAACATCGTAAATCTTTCTGTTCTGTTTTTACAGATACAACCTTGGAAAGAATAAACGTGGTTTGAATGAATAGAAAAATGGATCGACGGTTTCGAATTTATTATTCATTCTTTGATCGCAATCGTCTGATCGTAGATAGATAAGTAATAATACGTAGCTAACTCTGAAATATCTGTCAATTAAATTATAATTATCACAAGAGTAGGTAAACTGAACCAACTCAGTAGTTTTGCCAAAATCTTTTTCGAGGTAAATTTTGCTTATTTTCTAAATTTTTGACGGATTCTCAGAACTATTTTACGTAAAATTAGACCAACAGGCAAATCGGATCCTACCTGAATTTTCTACCCATGTCTGTGAAAGACGAAATTTGCCAAATGTATTTGAGGATTAGCACGAAAGTATCTATTTCAGAACGACAGCATATTTATTTGACCCAGTTGTTGGACGAAAGGGTGATTTTAAGGGATTGCGTTCGGACTCCAAAGAAAAGTACCCATTGTCACACTTTCTAAAACCCCAGCAGATTATTTACGACGAACTTTTAACAAAAGCACACAGAATTAAAGTAACTGCACGAAACCACGTTTTGTGTCTTTGAATATAGAGAGATACGTCACAAAAACATGTTTTTTCTGGACAATTATTGCATAACAGAATTGCAGTGGTTGATCAGTTAATTGAAAGTACAAAGTAAAAGTTTTTTGTTCTAATTACTAAGCTTTGAGCTAAAACACCGAATTCCAATTTCTCTAATGTGTCTGAACACAGAAATAAATAAAACCACCAAGAAGTATCGCTAGTGATCTACCATCATACCATAAAAACTATAAACAGTTATAACATCAACAACCAGCTCTACTAATCAATTACAGGCGGTTGATCAATTAGACTCGCAATTATTTGATGATTTATCAGGTAATCAAATTAATTTTTAGGTTTGTTTAATTGATTGTCAAACTTACTTTTATTGTTATCTAATTCAACTCTTAATATTAAAAAAATATATTTTTAATTTATACAACCTAAATACCAAACAGTAATAAAAAGTATTACATAAATTTTTATTTTTAATTACAAAGTTGGTGTAATCAATCCAGTCCTTTCTGTTTACTTTATATTTCAGCAGACATAACATGATGTGGCAGAATTTTTTACTTGGGTATATTATGGGAAAAAAGTTACGTGACGTTAATTTTGCCGTTATCAGTATGCAAGGTAGCATTTAACTCGTATCAATAGAAATATGAAGATAAATTTGCTACTAACATTACCATACAAGAGACATAACATGATTAACAGTCGACGTCAGTACCTTCAGTTTTTTACGATTCATAGGTCAAATTGTTCGCTTTTATCTTCAATTTAACAAAATCTACTCTTTAATTTAATTGATTTGGAACGTCTTAGACTATAAATCTTCAGTTGCCAGAAATTCAAAACTAATTCTCAAAACTTGCCATAAACTTTAATTTGTTTATGGTTATTTGTAAATTTCAAATTTCGAGTTGATTTACGGTTTAATGCGTTGTTTATTGGCGCTTGATAGCAAACGTCAAAAATTTTGCTGCGCCATTCTACCACTTAAAAATTTGCCGCATTTTAATTGCGTCTAATTTATGAGCCCTATTTGTCTCTTTTGGGTAAATGCCCCACATGGTCATCCGTGAATTCGCCCAAGAATTCGGCAAGTCCTTGAGCCTGGTCGCATAAAGGTTGGTGGTTGACAAGCAGCGAGGCGTTGTCACCGTCTGGTAGAAACTGAACAATCTCTTCTAATTGGGCCCCGTCCCGATATAATATAGATTTATGTAGAGTTTTGGACGAAAACTGGATCCGTCTTGGTGATTTGTGGGTCTCCGTCCATCCAAAGACATCTCCAGCCCTACCAATTATTTATAATCCTGATGAAGACAAAAAAGGATGATGCTACAACAGCGGCGGGAAAAATAGCATTTCATCCAGTTTTTCTACCGTCATAACTGGCGGTTATGACGATCTGAAACACGGACACGTGTGTGCTTTGCAGATGATTCGACGGCGATATACACCGAAGGGGCGCATAACTCTTCTCCACAATAGCTCGAAAAACGCATGCCGACCAACTTGTTTTCATATCACCTTGTCGCATCCCCGCATGAATTATTTATTTTGCGCCCAGCCAGACGCAGGAATGCTCCACCAAGTGTGAGAATGGACACCTCGGAGACGACCACCAAATTTTGGTCTTTCGGAAGTTTTTCTGCAAAACTGTTTTTGCTCCGCGTGGATCTGCGTAGATTTTGAATTTTTTCCCGGTAAAGTTGTTGGAATTTTGAACAAGAGGGTACTAACGTTGGATTTCTTGTTGAGCCTAATTGAATGAAACGTTGGCAAATCGATACAAATCTCTGAATTTGCAGGTCACTTGAATTTCCATGTTGGTGTTAGGTCCAGCTCGATCTAATCTACAGCGAGTACTTTAAAATCGTATTATTTGTTGACGCAACGACGCATAAGCATAATCCTGTAGACCACATAGGATTTAGCGATAATGCAGCAGTGTTTACACATGTTATGTCTGAAATGGACGCAGACCGACGCGTTCCCATCGCTGTCATGCCATAACAATAAAGGATTTTAATACCGACTTCCCTCACAATCTCTCCAATAAATCTGTCAACAACGACAACACCGACGACATGCAAATGTTTTTCATATGATATTTGGATATCTATCCTGCTGTCGCGTTACCGATGGACGGGATCTCCCCTAATAAATGCCCATCGGCATCCATGAAAGAAAATACCAACGGTCTCGACGACAGACGCATAATATTCTTATGGAAATATTAATATAGACTCGAGAAGAAAGGACGCATAAATTTTTAATGTGGACGATACCAAGTGACATCCCTGAATAAATTTTTCGGTGAAAATATAACTCAACGTCTGAAATATTTTAACGTTAGCTCAGCGAGCTAAGGACGAATTTTTCTCGTTTCATAATTAATACAGCGCGTTTACAAAATATTCACTGACATGCCTCGTTAGATGTCACGCTTATTATTCGCCTCGCGAGTTGTGCGACCATTTAAGACATGTGTTATGATACATCCTCGACCCCGTAAAAACTGATGTCTACTACTTGCTGCCTGCAGCCTGCTGACAACCTCAATAAATATATTAGATGTTTTGTACCAGCCGTGCCGCAATGCAACCACTGTACTTCGTCGTTGTACTTAATATCACGCTCATTATTTTGATTGATTTGTTGGCAGCTGTCGGTGAGAGCCAGTCTTTAACAAGCTCGAACGCACGGCAAAAATCCAGCAGGAATATCGACAGCAAGTGAGAGACACTTGCCACAATTACTGTACAACTGCCGTGTGGCTATACCTGCAGTTCAAGGCAGGCGGGAGATCCTCGAGACGGAGGATTAGATGTAAAAAGTGGAAGCTCCCGAGGGATAAGGGAGCGGTGCTTTCGGAAATTGGGACATATTTTCCAAAGTATAAGTTGTCATTTTTGATATGAAGTGCGGTATGCTTGGCTTAGGAGGGCTTAAACTAGAAATGAGGGAATAAAGTAGAAACGAGTGACAATGTCTTTTGCTGGATCACGCTTAAATGATTTTAAGATATTTTGCGCCTTTTAGGAGCAACACAAGTCTAATTAATAAGTTAATCCAATTCAGGCGGCGAACTTTAATGTGTCAAACTTGATACAACTTTGGGATTAAACGGACTAACTTTAAAGGCCAAAACCCAATCATTTGATCTCTGCTTTGACCACTGATTTAGGTTTTTCACTACATATTTATTTATGATGTATAATTTTCATAATAATTTCAACCAAGTTTTGTATTTGCTTCATGATTGAATAAATTTGGGTTGAATTTAACAAAGCCAATCTCAGCTTCCTCTTGAAAGTAGAATTACGCCATAGAACAAATAATGACCTTTTTATAATAATTCAAGTACCCGCTAGAGAATTAGTAAAGGAAAGGAAACAATGAGATACGGTTCGATACAACAATGCTTATTGGTATTTACTCAAATTAATTCCAAAGTTGGTAGACATTCCGGTCTTCCTGTTGAAAATTTGATCACTTGCCAACCACAAAAAATAAATTACGACGCAGTAATGAATTTTTTAATTAATAATTATTTACGGTCATTGTGGTGGAAACCTTCACCATTTTCCGAAAGGATATATCTTGAAGGAATCTTCTGTTTACTCTAACGAGGTGTCTGTGTTAATTAGTAATGTTTGAGGGCTCCTCGAAAGTCAGTGATTTATGAGAATGGGTTTTTCTCTTGGACATCATCTTCAGCGTGGTTTTTAAATATTCCAAGAGTTTTTTAGTGTCGGTTGTTTGGTACTGCGAATGGTTGGGTACGACGTCGTCTTCGAGGAATAGTGTATGAGAATCTTGGTGAAATACTCCTCCAATATCAGTGATTTATGAATCAGTGTCGGAATCGTCGTTGCGTTGAATGAGTAGAACCTGCCCCACTCCCCAGGTAAGAGCAGTGGGCGGGTCTTCGTGGGGCAGGCCGAGATAGTCACTTAGTCAATTGCCGCTCGTCGAGTCGGTTGCTGGTTCTGTCAGTCGGTACCGCAGGCGTTAAGCTGTCACAACCGCCGCGACGCACCCAGAGGACAACCGCCGACGTCTCCACCTCGTGCACCTTCAGGAATGTCGTAGTGTCCTGTTCAAGGAAGACCGCTGCGCGAGTGGCCGTCGACAAGAACCGACCCTTGCCGAGGGTGAGTTCGACGCGCCGCCCTTATCTAGGCCCCCACCACGGAACGGCGCCGTAACAGACAGCATCGCGGCGCCGACGAGTTCGTACGGCACCTGCACCAATCACGGCCACATCATAACTTCATATTCCGACATGAGTGCTTCTTGTAGTTAGGTGTTAAAACTGGTGACTGTTCAGTGAACTGTGATTTTGTGATGTCTCGCAGGAAGCAGGCGAGGCCCATCCGCCTCCTCGAGGACGACGACGCTCCTGCATTTCCTTCTGCTGCAGTCATCGGTAAGTCACACTTTGTTGTGACTAGACTCCTGGAGTTTTACTCACTCGTGACCGACGGCTTTTACCGATAAACACGCGAATTATGGCCACGATTACACCGGCATTTATCGAAAACCAGATGTAATGTAATACGCTCATACCGACGATCTCCGATAACATTCACCGGGTTCACGGGGCCGACGAAACCACCTGGACCGCGCGACGAAACCGAGACCATCTACTTTGTATACTTACAAACATAAAAACACGAAGGGCATGTTGTTGGCACTTTTTACAGATTTTTATTAAAAACTAACAGTAGAGACATAAAAATGGTAATTCCTCGATATGTAAAGATAGTGTCTGCTTTGACGAAAATAATATTGTTAAACGCCTGTGAAATCTCCGCATCTAATCTAAATTTTATTAATTTCGTATGATGTTTACATCTCCATAAAGATCTAATCTTTGCACTGTCTTTGACAAATTTGAAGAAACTAATAAAACTCTTAACAAATTTTTGTCTTATTAATTAAAGACCTTGTTGAGCTTTTACGAGCTTTATGAACATCAAGCTTCATTCACAAAACAAACATGGTTGTGTATTCTCTAATATCTAGTGTTCTCATGCTACTGGTGAACAAGAGGATTCTTTTACACAAAAATAAACGCTTTTCTATTTTGGTTTTTTCGCATAAATAATAAGCCTCGAAATATGAGCTTTAGAGAAATTATTTGATTTTTAACCATATTCATTACTTTCTTTTTTGCAAATAAAATACAAAAAACTGATTTTATTTGGAAAATCCGACACAAATTTCGTTAACTAAAAACTGCATCTTTAGAGAAAAATGTATTTAATTTGGTAATGTCACAAAATTATTAAAAATGTTATCCTTTATGACGAGAGTGTCAACTAAAATGTTATTTACTTTTGATAATTATTCAGACGATTTATGAAGCAAAATTTTTAGTTTTTGATTAAAAAAATCGTAATTTTTTAATCTTTTATTTTTATGGACTTTCGTTTGTATGTGTTCAGAGATTCAATCTCTCATTAATAATTCTGTAATAATAAAAAATATTTTGGAATTTGAATGAAATATCGAGATTTAATTTAGCTAATTAAAAATATAAAAGTCATGACTGTATTTAGCTTCTACATTGTAGAGGAAAACTTCTTGATTTTTTAAGTATATTTAGCTAGGGGTGGCTATTATTATCCACCAAATAAGTGTGGACATCTGGAATTCCGCCTGGAATGTGCGTTAATTATATCAAAACATGGTTTTATACCGGCGATTAAATGCCTACATGCAAAAATCTTCGTATTTAATTATGTAAATTACAGTTTCATGCGGTCAACAAATTTGTATTTTTAACTGCAACACAAGCATTTAATCATGCATTACCAGAGTAATGCACATAATGGGATTCCACAAGGTGTTGCGTTCGGCCTGTTTTAAGGTGAATAATTGTCTGTGCAAAAGTCTTCTCTGATGTCGTTTTACAATCAAATGGCAACAATCACTCATCTCATTGAACTAACTCTTTTCAACAAACGGCCTTCCACACGGCGTGACTAAACCTGCAAATTCTGTGAAATAACAGACAACGAAATAGTGCAATTGAAATAATTTATGGCTTTTAGCGTTCATAAAAGAAGAGCTTTCAATTTACTAGTTTGTTCATGGCCTTAGCTTTGTTAAAGAAGGCGAATGGGGGGTCGCTTTTAATCAGTTTCTGTAGCAGGTCGTACAAAAGCATGAAAATTTTACTGGTTTGGTGGTGGTGGCGTTTCTCTCATTTTTTTTTCGTGGAACGCGCAACACTTTTACTTTTGACAAGCGTTGGATCATTACTAAAAATTGACGGTCGTTAGCGGAATTACAGCCTTTAAACGGTCACCGACAGCCTGTGTTTGTTTTATTTATTTACAAATATGTAAAAGGGTGATAAAGAATGAAGTAGTGGTCAAGTGTTTATTTGTTCTCACCGAGAATATCAACAGTTTTAACGACGCGAGATGGTTTCTATAATTCTACCTTATGAGCTGTAATATTCCGACGGCTTCTTTAAGCAAGCCCATATAATCCCAAGCACAATTACAGTGTTTTTCTGTTGAGAATTATAAATATTTCTGCCCTATAAATTGTGCGTAATTTGTTCTTATTATGGCAATTTGAGTGAGTTTATTTCTGTCGTGGACTCCGAAGTATTTGGAAAATTGAAATACTTCAAGCGCGATGTGAGTTCAAACGAACCGCTTCGGAGTAAAACAGCCCCAAGTTGAAAACTCCTCTTCTCAGTACTCCCAAAAATCGCTGTATTACGCTAATTGCGTTTGTCATCTGGAAGATGCCAAACTGTCAGGTAAAAAGTCCGTGAGAATGCTTCTTCGACAGCTAACCGTGTAGTGCACATCAAATCATAACTGCTTATGCTACCAGTCTTGAAAAACTTGCTTTCCTGTTTAATTGATGATGGACGATCGGCCGACACAAAGGACCATAATTTGTTGTCAATTTCTGGATATATTGACGTTCATAATTGTGTGCGGCAGGTTTGATCTCGCTGTCTACACTTTTTATGATGAACGGCTAGTTCAGGGTGCATCTTTTTTCAAGGTCTTCAGAACCCGGTGGTCTTCCAGTGATCGATCGATGTTGGTTGATCAAAACAATATTTGCATCGCGTTTTGGGATGCTAACTGTTAAATTTCGCAGGATTACGTACTGGAACGGACGGTTTTTGCATCCGAAGCCAACAGAACTAATCGATTTGTTACGTAACTACTTCTCCACTGCCTTTGGAGCGGACGATTTTCTTATTTCGGACAATTTGTTCACGTTTACTCAAACCTGCTTGAGATGTTAACATCATACCGAATACCTGAGCAATGATTGTCATATTTTTAGATACAACTTGTTTCGTTTTTTGTTCTTGCTATTATTCTGCTTTGTGGTCTACAACACCAGAGTGATCAAATATAAATCACAGTTTTTGAATATGATGATGTTATTTATGGAAAAAAATTCGTTGCAGCTCAGACGATGAGCAACAGGTTGAATAAAAAAAATTCTAGAGCAACGAATTGTTAATTTACACATTAAACATTTTATAAGACATTAAATGTATTTTTTTGTTCCAATTTTTCCACATATTTATGCGGCTTTATAAATAAAACGAAATTCTGGATAATGAAAGTCAAACAATAAATATTTAGTTACAATTATTTTAATTATGGTTTTCATATAAATCCTTGGAAATTTAATGTCAATCAACAAACTAATTAGTAATAAATGTTGAAGTCTATAAAATGACTCAATTCTTCTTACTTCTGTCTAATTAAAATGGAAACTCTAAACAATCAATATTATTGTCAACATGCTAGTGTAGTTACAATAAATATTCACAAGTAAACTTAATTATTATTTACTACTTTTAATAAATTCAGCAACTTTATTTTCTTATTAATAATTTTACAAAAATATTATTTGATTATGTAGAATTTGTGGTGGTAGGGGTCGTGCCAAACGATGATGAATTGGTCACAAGTGTATAACAAAATGAAGACTCATTCCTTCATGGGAAATTTATAAGAGTGGTCTCCACGAGTGTGATGTTTTGCTTTTATTTAGAGATATTTTAGTGTAATAGCTATAAGTTCTCATCATGATGATTGTCATACTACTGATGGTGTCGGTCGCGTCTCCTCCAAGTATCTACTAAACTGGAATGGGCATAAGTGGGCGCAAAACAAAACCTGTTCGTTATTACCGGCATCGTTAATGGACGGTCGTAAATCTGTCATTTTTATTAGATAAATACCGTCGGTCGAGTTTGATAATCTCTTTATGTTATCGGGTATGCAGGTTAGAAAACAAAAGTCTTATAGCATCTATATTACAACCTCGCGCCATATTAATAAAGCGCCCGCCATTTTGTAAAGCCTCCAACCCTTTCAGTATGATAATCTCATTAAGCAGGGTGTCTGTTATGCCCGTCCGAGCGTAAGAAATAGCGGGGTGAAAAGGGGTAAAACTGGGTCGAGCGATCTTTGATCGTGCCGTTGGTCATACTAACACATGTAATAATAACCCCCAACGCAATTAATCGAGGAGGGTGCTTTGAAATTTGATTTTTCCGCCTGGTATTTACTCAGGATCGCTGCTAATAATCACGAGGATGGGATAGCAACCCCCATTCCAATGGAGTTGACAGGAAATTTTCACGATTCATTTATCAACGGTCCAATTGAATTTTGTGAATTTTAATGTTTTCGAGGGTTGTCCGTCATCCGACGGTGTCACTTTGCACTTTAATAAAAATCGTTTTTCTACTATTAGCTTCGATGGGGGTGTCGTAAATTATCCTCCAAGCCACCTGCCTTTTAAGGTCGTTTACCAAAAATTACACGCTCCGCAAATGATTGTCAAAGACATAAATATTGTCTGGAGCTGTCATTTTAACGACAGCGTAACGAATTTATCCTCAAAATATTCATTAAACAGAACAAAAATGCACGGTCGCCGTGTTTGTAACGCATAATTTTGTTTGTAAGTAAGCAAAAAGAAAATCATGCTTGATCGGTTGTTCTCAAATACTATAATAAATTTGTGACTCACCTAACCATAACCAATAATTCGCATTAAATAAAGGATTTATGGTTCTATGTTATAACTAGAAATAATTATGAAAAACCACGGTTACTTGCACCATTATTGCGCTAATGCATTTGTCACAAATTAAAAGAGAAATTACTCGAATCTCCTAATTAAAAATTAATTAAACACTGTTCTAACTTGTGTAATAAAATCGCCTGATGCCGAAACCGTTCATTGTTGCTCTAAACAAATAATAACCACCAACTCGTTACAAGAACCCAATTATCTGCATAAAACGGAATATCAAGCAAATGAAACTGACAGCGTATAAATTATGGACTATAATTGACTCTAAGTACATTCAGTGGCAATATTTTATTTACTTTTATTGACAGAAATCGAAGTGAAACCCTCTGTCTCGAGGGACAACCTGTCGACCCAGTATACAAATCGCTTTTGTAAACAAAACATTTCTTTTAATATCCGCGCTTATAGAAAATTAAAACCATTTTCTAAAACGACGAAAACATTTACATTCCCAGTACATTAACTTTTGAATTTATTAAAAACCATCATATACATAATGTATGGTTAACATTCTAAGTACTCGACACCAGGAATGCACGCACGTAAAATTGCATTATCCGGCAATTTAATTCTATGGCGGTCTTTACTCACGCTCTTATCTCACTGAAATATTACATTAAAAATTATATCTAATGTTAATGTCGCATGATTAAATTAAATATAGGAAATATTATTTACACTTTGTGGTTTCATAATATTTTTACGATTACTATCGCCAACGTGTCAGCGCGAGTGAATAGAAATTCGTAAATTATGAAAATATTATTATCATTTTACTTAGTCGTCCTTAACAAAATGCAAACCTCACATTTATGCCTATTTTAGCTCGATATTTGTTTCAAATTTATTCAAACTTTTTCAGTTTTTCATTTGACGCCACCATCAAAATCTATAGGCTGCTTCACAAATAGATAGCAATTCGTGAACTGGTCACGTTTTAGGCTTCTTAAAGAGAAATTCTGAACTTTATTTTGTCATAAAGGATTTTGTTTAGTAATCAATACGACCAAAGAGATGCCTTAAATTAACTAAAAGACACATATAAAGTCACATGGCTAAAGAAATGATAGAATTTTTCAAATCTGAAGTAAAATTTTTCAAATTTAAAAGACTGAATCAGTGTTGCCGGTAGGGGCAGAAGAGAGGAAACAAGAATACAAAAAAAAATGCACTGGTTTCACTGCCACGTTTGACGTTTTAGAAAAACTGCTAATTCAAAGTAACTACCGCTACTGCTTGCTCGCTCATTAGATAATAAAATAACTAACGAAAGTAGTTAGGACACAAATTATTGCAAACTCTTGTTTCATAAAGTCCCCAAACTTACCAGTTCACCGATTGGCGTCTATGTATTTACGAAACACCCCGTATATTTTCACATAATTACAATATTAGGTAGTGTTCGACAAATTTGAATGGTTACACGTGCTTCGACAGCAAAACTGTCATCATCAATGCTGCGATTAAACTGATGATGACAGTTTTAGTATCGAAACATGTGTTTGATTTCAAATTTTCGGTTACTGGGGTTCGTTTGTAGCTTTCGAAGGAATAGTTGTAAATAAATATTCCCTTGAAGGTACAAATGATCTAAAATCTTTTAATAAAACTGAAGTGAAGATCTTCGCAAAACCTTGGGCAACGGATTTCCACATTTTTTTTTACTTTGGAACTAGTCAGATAAGAACATTATTAATGGACTTACTCAAAAATTCTAACATCGTGTGAAGTAGATTACAATAATTAATTTTATTAATTAAAACAAGACAGTTTGATAAATTATTAGCAACAGAGAATTAAATAGCAACATATTGTATTTAAAACGGGCGAAAAACTCTCAAAAGGTGAAACTAACGTGTGTACTTTGTAATAAGTAATTGGCATAATAAATTAACTGTGACATTGGTATTGTAAAAGTAGTTTTAAGAAAAATTCATATAAAGAAATTGAAACCCCTGAAGGTGTTTTCAACATGGGCATTGAGGTAGTTTTTTATGTAAGGTGTTATGAAATATCCGAGCTCTGCTTGTAATAAAAATTGACAAGAGCAGTACCAACAACTGTATAAAAACATAGTCAAGATTTCGGCACTTCATTTAATGGTCAATTAAATTTCTCCATAAAACTACTGTTTTATCTATTCGATAATTACGCATTATTTATGGTAAATAATTTACATAATGTATAGTTAAATTTTTAATTCAAAGCAGAGGACAAAATAATAAATTATATTAAGACTACTTATGCAGCGTTTAACTTTTTCAAGCAGCGTGAAACGAGGCCATAATTTTCAATTAATAAAGTTACGTCTAGCATTCGGATTTAATGCCACAACCTAGATGACATAAATCTCCGATATCAACGCAATTCTAATCAAGTAGCAAGTTGTTCACCGCTAATACACTTGGCACAAGACTTGCCATTAGCAAAAAGCTGTTTTGTTGCTGTCACTTCCACTGAAGATAAAATTTGTAAGCGACTGTACCAAATCGCTATCAATTCTACCATAGCGGAATTTCTCACGTGCTATCGTCCGCCGATCGACATTTTTTAATTAAATTATTAATCGGTGCCAATCTTTCTTAATTTCGTGGCACATCTAAAAAACCAACAAAATACGATTTAATTGGACGGTTCCGTCAAAAGCGGACACTTAAACGCGTTTCCAGCCAATTTCTATTCGGGACTATTAAAGAACAAACTCGGCGTATTTTTAGCTGAGATTGTGTTTTAGCACTGGATTATTTTGGAACCACAACATGCCTTTCTATCTTAGATCGCTTAATAGAGACTATATTTAGACTTAGCAAAAAATTATCTGATTGTAAAGTACACTTTAATCGGGAAACGTGAAACTCGCTGTAAACATGTCGCGGAAAGCGAAATCAAGTGCTGCATAACTCTCAACACGTGGGATTTGCGACTTCATGAAAGTAATAAGCGAGATAAGCGCGGTTTATCGTGGCGGATACAGCACCACTCAAAAGTACAGTAAGAAAATAAATAATCACTTGAGTCCTACAGGTTTTCAATGGGAAAATTAGATAAACCATTAAAAATCTGCGAAAACAAAAATTTAGCCGCAGTGTTGAGATTACTTGATGGTCTGCAAACAGACCTCACTCATCGCTGAATCACAACAGTCAAAAAATCCGCTTGTTGCCTGTTACCAACCAGAAACCAGACCCTGATTGAATTAGATTTGTTTCCGTAATCGCCCAAATAACCGTTATGGATTTTTTCACAGCAGGGCGGCCTAATTTGTTGGGTATTATAGAAAAAATTTAATCCCCCTGACAATAGTCCACCCTAGATTTCTCCAACCTCGTGTCTAAATATATTGCTAATATTCCTTGGGCCAGTCGGGGTTTACATTTGTCACAAAAACTTCCAATTACATAGTTTTGTATTTATTCAATTGTAGAAATCTGAATTTATGGGAATTTTGAACACGCTCCCATCTTTAGCTGGGATGCACAAGCTGGTGACATATGCGCTGAGACAAGATAGTCTTTGATAGCATCTCATTCATGCAGCTGGTCTTTTGTGTTATAACAATTTTAAAGTAACATTAAATATATCAGATATGGATCAGCTCATTGCTGAAAGGTCCCTTTAATACAGGGTGTCCGACAAAAAAGTTGAGTGTTGAGCAAAATTTTCCCTGAGAATGATAGGATCGCTGTCCACTTTTTGCACGAGAAAATTAATTAACAGCTGCACTTGGTGTGTTGAGTGACACTAAGTGTGAAGTTGCAGTTTTTGGCAAAGTGGAAGAGGATTACAGAACAGTCTTTACATACTAAGTCGTCTGTTGGAGGTTTTTTAAGTAATGGTATGCATGACAGAGGTGTCGAGATGACTAATTGCCATTCAAGTGACAGAAACACGTCTTACAAATGGTGCTATCTGGGTGATTAATGAATTATGGGTAATATACTAAATTATTGTAAACGATACACAACACCCAAGACGTACAAGAACGCTCCATCAATTCGTCAAAATATATTTGGACCGGTTAGAAAAAACGAAACCGTTGCGTATCCCCAAATTAGGCCTCGCAGTGATTTTTTATTTGATAGGGTGGTATGACATCTCCATCCAACCGGTAGTATCACAATACGGAGATAGTGTAAACAATATGACAAGCGTCTAATACATATCCCCTCGTTCTATGTCCGATTTCACGGGCCAAAGACGCCGAATAGGGGTGCCAGGTCCGGACTAAAAAAGCTCGCGTCTGTCTAGATGTTGGTATTCAAGGCAGGAGCGGTGGTAGATGGGGGCCCACCTGCGTGGAATATGTGTGTATGGAGCTATTAGTGTCATAATGCGCCAGACGGCCTAATTACTGATGGAACTTGTCATAAGCACGAGGCGCGCTCATTTGTTGCGTACCGGCGACATTTTGTCAGGCTTTTATTAATTAATATTCGTCTTATCCATCATTCGGGGCTCATTAACTCGGAAAGGACCAATTTACAAGTCGCTACGCACTTATTTAAAGAGAGCACTTTTCTACATGACGATTTATAAGCGCGTCACGTTGTCACATAACTCTTCGCGGCGTCATCAGTCTTACGGAAAATTATTTTTAATATTTATGGCGGGGTTTGGAAATGTGGAATAACGGGGGTTATTAGCTTCAAGATATAGATCTTGAGATGATCCTTTTTTCCGTAACATTTTAAACAGCCCGGAATCTAAATTTTGTGGCAGCAATTTGCTTTTATTTTTTAATTCTCTAATTTTACATTGCCGGTATTGCGAGCAGGACAAAACGTTCTTCGATGCCAGAACCATTTTTCTATAGCTGGATACGTTAGTTTTATTTATCATCAAGATAAACATCAGACGTCGCACCGTACAAAAGAAGAAAGTGTGTTTTTTCTATTTTCAATTTATTTTAAGCATAATTAATGCCGTGCTAAGTTTCGTATGCTTCGTTGGACCCAACATTGTGAAAAATAAAATAATTGTGTATGAAATCATAATTTATGAGCAGTTCGAGCAAGTCTGTAACACGCTAATATATTACGATAAAATCAAATGTGAGTGACAGCAAGCTTATTTTTGAGTTTTATTTATATTCCGGTGGCGCGTTTCCGATATCCTTGTTTCAACTCCCTGCGGAACCATAGTGGAAAATGGCAAAACAGTGGTCATACCGCTACAACCGTGATGAGATTTGCATCCCCGCGAAACAGCAACCCTTCGATAACAGCACGCTCCTTTATGTCAACCGGCTGCAATATCCTCCGACTACAACAGTTATATTATATTCCCAGCAATATCCAGTATTTGCACAAGTCGCAGGGATATATTAGCATGCTGGCAGGGTGCCAGGAGCGTTTTGAATTTCATATTTACTAAGCTAACATTGGTTCGCCACCTAAACGTCTCGGCGCTGCCACCCGAGGGCGTCTCGACGGTGTCGCTGCCAGTTAGCCACCGAATTAAAACTGGTACACTTTAACTTAATGGACTTACTCGACCGGAATTTATACTGACTTTGGTGGTCGCTTTCAGGAATTAGTATACTGAATGGAGCTATAGAATACTAATTTAATTTCTTTCGATCCAGGTAAAAAGTAGGCTTGCTTGACTCGTTGTTTATTTATAGGGGCGTTTGTCCATATTATGGCCCATTCAATCGGCTTATTTTATTACGGATCATCGGTAAATTAAATGAAAATTCAATCCCGGCGCGATTTTTTAAAACTTCGTTCACACTGAACTAGTCTAAAAAACAAAGAAATTGGAATGTATTCTCCCTAAAAACTGCGCGTATATTTCATCAATATCCGATGAAATCCCATTTCCTTAAAACTTTTTATGAGAGCGTGGAGTAGTCGGAAGTTAAACAAAAGACATAAATTTTTGAAACGTCGCTGAACACATTCCATACATTGACTTTATTAATACAATCTAATCCGAGGAGCCTCTCGAGATATGATTGCAATATTCCTAATCACAATTTGCCCGGTTTGATGGGGCTACACCCCATTAAGCTTGAGTCAACTTTCGTGTAAACTTACCTGGAGCACATATGGCACTTAATATTAAATCTTTGTTTTAGTTTACTTCAGCACGAGCCAAATACAGACGAAACGTTATATTTCCAAATCCCGTGCGACGAAACGCATATGTGAGTGAGGGGTTCCACTAGTCTGTTATTTTGGGACCACCAGTTCGGAACTCCTTAGCCATGATTTATATTTTTTTAATACTCCTCCACAAACATCCACAATAATTCATTCGTCTTAGACCGCCTTTCTTCAACAACAATACTCTTTGTGTACAGATACTGCGGCATTATTGTCGCAAAATATCGGAGGTTGAGGGCTTCGTTGACAAAAATTTGTACAAGTTTAATAAAGCGTACCCGAAAAGTTTGGGTGCAACCAACCAAATAACTGTCGTTGAAAGCATGCGAACTTAGATCCTCGAATGATAAAGCCAGAATGGTATTTAATGCGCATTTAAGTCGTATTTTTGTCCCATTTCGTAATGACGGATCCTTCAAAGAGTTTGAAGGGCTTCGGTTAAACGTTGCATTAATGGGGTCGCTGAAATTTTTAAGTTTTCCTACTTGAGTTACTGAAGGGCGACGCCGCGCATCTTCGGCAAAAAGTCCCTTTTAATCGTCGACTTGTAACTAATACTTTACGCCCCCTCTTTCTCAAAAATCTAGCGATTTTCGTGTTCAATTAAAAAATGTAAATGTTGATGCCCACGATCGCCCAAGTTTTGGTGACAGCACGCATCATTTCTGTCAGTTTTTTCACCTGCTCGAATTTTCACCTTGCATTTGATTATTCGTTGCATCAATTTATCACCGAACTAATTCGATTATTATTCTAGTCTCGATTTAAAAACAACAAAAAACTATTAAATTAATCGCTGAACTTTCATTTGATACGGGTTTAGGGTTCATTGTAATGAGTCTAAAATATACTTGGCAGGTTTCAGCGTTGGCATATTAACCGCTAAATGAACGCATCAGCGACAACAAAAGACCCAAATTATATGTTGATGTGTCAATGTACAACAATTGCGCAGTAAATTGATTAAAAGAACTAATTAGAAGTACGAGCGTGTAATATTTCTGCAAAATATTCAATTTCCATTAAGTAGATTTGGACCGCTTCCAAGGCAAATTCGTAATATTTCATACCGTTACGTGTGACATTTATGATAAATAAATGCGATCAGCTATTAATTTTACGGTAATTAACGCATTTTCGGGTGTGGTCCAGTCATTAATCAAAGAGTCTATTCGAAATATGGCATTGGTAGGACGCGCGTTACAAGCCTACATTACCGTTAATAAATTTGAAATATGGCGATAATGACAAAAAATGGTAGAAGTATTACGTTGCTGTTGCGTGATGGCTTGGAAAAAAATTGCGTGACATCAGGCTGTTTTACTTCCTGCTGTAGAGATGGCAGAAATACTCGACACTTCGCGTTATGAAAAATCTAGGGAATACAACGAACGTCACGGAATATCGCTGTTTTTTAACACCTCTTTATTGAGTCATTAGAATAACACCAATGCTAACAAGTTTACGAAATCTTGGCGAGGTGGAAAATCGATCGATTTATCATACAAAGAACGCGCGGAAAAGAAGTGGGAAATTCGGGCAAAATCTAATTTACTATTGACGACGAGATTCTAAAATTTCATTATACATATTCAGGCACATCGATAATTCTTCGAACAACACACAAATCTTTGTATTTAATGAGAGGCTAATTACTAAACGTCGTTACTCCACTTAAACCAACCCTGTTCGTTATCTAAATAAAATATAAAGGTTAATTTAGAGCAAAATGGGTCACATCCAATTAGTCAGAATACATTGTGTCACAAGCCAAACTATTTTGATTTTTCTCTATAATTATACTAAAATGTTGTATAATTGAAACTACTTGTGACACTGTATGTTTTTACTAAAACAATCCACTGGATTATCTATATAGCTAATGCATAAATGTATTTAAACTCCGTATCTATTACAGAAATAACAATTGTTATTTGTTTAATATCTAATGGACAAATTATGTATTATAAACCAATAAGTGATTAAATTATAATTATCGTATTCATTTTTACATATATTTTGTTATTCTTTTATCAAGTATTATCACTTAAATTAAAATACCGTGTCGTTCAAAAGTCACATAGGTATGTGCCCATGTTCTTCAATGACGTTCAAACTAAAATTTTTATTTAGTCTAGTGTAGGAGTCATTTTGTATTAATTAAAAACATTTGGATTTTATTCTGCTTGACTAATGTTTGTCTGGACAAGATATTAAATTTTTTCACTATTGTAGTCGTCCTGAAAATTTGCCAAGTTTCTAAAATATAAACCGTTCATATTCGCTTCAATTCCTTCCAGCAGTGTTATTTTTAAGAAGCCGATTTTACATAATTTATCTCGCATTGTTTAGAAAACACCTTCGAACTTTTATTTGATTCCAAAATTAGCACGAGATAATAGAGATTCAGAACAACACATTTTTTCAACGCGGCCTGAAAACTATCGTGTCAAGCTTCAGCGAGCGTATTGACGAAAATTCGAAAAATTGCATGCAATACCGGACGCCGTTAAAAACCCAAAAAAAAGTTGCGGAAACGGAGATAAGCTCTTGAAAAATATGTTTGCTTTGTTATAATCGCACGCTAAGACAGAAGCTTTAATAACGTCGACATAACTGAAAAATGTTGATTTGGAAGTATAATGTGCACTTTAAAATTCAAATGGGGTAAAACAGCTAATAAATTTTATGAAAATCTTGTAGCTAATTCGGATTTAAGTCAACAGAGTGAACGAATTATGAATACAATTTCCTGCAGTTGAGTTGTCATAAAAAAGTTGAAATGTTTTCTTATGGACGTAATCTTAGGGCTTCGCGTGCCTAAATCCAGATCGCTTCCGTTTGCGGCTTCACCGGCACCGACAAATTAACCACAAATTATTTCGCATGTGTGAGGCGCCTATTTTTTTAGCGACAAAAAATTTATAATTCGATGTTTTGGCACGTGTTAAATGTGTTGTTTGTCTCCACATTGTAAAAAATCGGTATGAAGGAATTTCACTTAAAGAGAATTTCACAATTCTGAAGAACCAACATATGGTAACCATACTGACATCCCATAAATTAGCTAAAGTGATTATAAAACAACAATAATACTTTATATTTTAATATGTTGGGTAAATAAATATACCATAAAAATCGGAGTGTTTATGACGGAATTTTATTTGTGACATTAAAGGATGGTATAAATATTATGACAAACTATAAGTGAATCCGTTGTCCTGTTCACAGAACTGTAAAATATTTTTTATTGTCACGTGTGGCTTTAATGTGTCGCATATGGTACATTAGAGCCACTCCATGTCATATTTTATAATAGGGTTTGTTTCGGATGCTATTGATTATAGTTAATGCCATGTTAAATTAATTTAATGTGTTCGATGAAGCTGGTAAAAAAGAACATATGTCCGGCTACTAAAAGCTAAATTTAATTATGCACTTGATAGTATCGTTAATTTAAACTACACATCTTTGGGGCTCAGTTTGACTATAAATTTCACATTTGTTGTTTACACCCACATTACTTTGTGATGCAATTCTCAAACAAATTCTCTGTTTGTAATTGTTGAAACTTTTACCCGAAGCAGTCGATTTTTTTTTTATTTCATGTCTTTGATTGAAGAAACAGTTTTTGTTTCTGTTAAAAAATTTGACGTTGTCAAACTAAGAGTTTTAATGACAGACTTTTAGAAGCCCGTTAGATTTGAATTACGTTGTAAAAAGTTCTCTTATGAAAAATTAATCACAAGACGTACTCTTGTTTCCATTTTTTCGCATTTCAAGTCATTTCCCATCTAGTAACCTCAAAATTGGCAGTTGTCAAAGTGAAAAGGACACGCTATGGAATTCCGAAGGTAACTTAGGATGAGTTTTTATTTTATCCCTCGATTATTTTGTTTCAAAATGACATCCAAGCGGAAAAGCTCGAGCAGTTTTTCAACAAACGGATTTTATTGATTTTTTCCAGATGGAAATGTGTTGTTCATGTTGATCATGGTAATTATTTTAAATAATTAATAAATGATGGTATTTTAAATGTAACAGTTAATTAAAACATAATTATGTAGTTATATTCTATTTTATAATTTAATTTAATTGAATCAGACGGGTTAACAAAACTGTTTAATTAATGTACAAATGCTAAATATCACAGTGTCACAGAACCTTTTTTCGTGACATCACGTTTGCGTTTACATTAATTAAAATAAATTGAATATCATGGAAAGCCACAATCAAAAAGTACTTTTCCTTCGAGTTTATAACGACTATGGGCATGCACAGAATTCTGCTCTTGGGTTTACTTGCAATTAACCTAATCATTTGAAAGTAATGTCCACTTGTCGTGATATGGAGAACATTTCGAGAAACACATTCAAGAATGAAAAAATTTTTTGTGCCTTCATAACTCTGTTAGGGTTGGGTTGGTGAAGAAAACTTTTCGTTTTTATGGGATTTTATTGGTACTGGTTCTATAAAATCTACCTGAAATGGATGCATGTAAGTTATTTATCAAAATACAAGCATTGGTGGTATTTCAAGGTCTCGAATTATCATTTTTTGACCATAAAACCTTTGGTCTGCTCTTATTCCCCACTAATTGACCGGTATTCCAAAACGCCTAAAAAATATCGACCAGATAATAAAATTATTTTTCAACTTGTTAAAGACGCACTCATATATTTTATTGGGTGGCTTATTATAGTTACGACCGGATCGTGATTGGTTTGTTTGGTTTTATTTTCGTTGCAAGTATGGTTCTATAATTATTACAAAAGGGATTCTCGGGATACCATTAATTAAACAAAAAGATTTATTTCTTGTCAAAAATAACCAAGTCCGATGCTGATAAAATCTAAGGCAATAAAATAGAGGCATATTTAGAAACATCCACGATTTGGATCTGATTGTTTGGACGGCTGAAGCCTATTACTTCGTGCAATTGTGCATTACTACAAAATCTACTAAAAATAGAGTGATTTAAAACGACATTGTGTGGCCTTATCGAGTTACTTATGTATGTGTACAACATATTGATTATCTACCTCATATCATATAATAGCGAAGTTGATCAACAAAAGTACCTTGGTTAAATATGTTTGGCGCTTATTAACGCGTCGTGTGCGATCGGATTATCGCCAGTAATCTTGGAACTTGTCGCACTTCGTTGCAGATGGCGCAATGGAATTCATCTCAAGTTTCTAGAAAAAAATTAGTACGGAACTGAGTTGCACTAGAACTTTAAATGTTTGAGCGCTTCGTTGGAGGTAGTTCTTCTGCAAGTCCGTGAAGTTTTGGATTGTGACAACAAGTCGCATGTTGAACTTGAATAATTGAGGCGAATATCCACTTGTCAATTTGTTGTATCATGTCTGCAACGCTCGCAAATATAACATCATTAAAGTGCTCTCGACATCAGAAATGTTTTGCTTTACTAATGAAGACAACAGATGCACTTGAGTCGGCTCAAACACTGTCACTTATTAATAAATTAACATTTTTACTCTTCCATTTGGAGCGTAATTGAATTACATTCTTCTTCTTATCCATAATTTGTAAGCGAATTAAGTGACCGTCATCTGCTGTCAGTCATAACGATTTGGTTCATGACGGAAAAGGTGATCGAGAAAGTACTTGTCCTGTATTAAAACCAACAAATTACAGGAATCAAAGAAGGCGCCATCGCGCTAAAAAGGCAAATCACGTCTGAATTTGGCTTAACGCGTTCGGTACTGTTTCCATTAGCATAAAGCGTACAAAGCACAAATGCGCTTTTTAATCCGGTGTAATACAAATTTAGTTTTATAGAGCAATAAATCAAGGTAATAAAATGAAATTTACACATGTTTGGCATCAATTCACAATAACATTAATTTATATTTCATAGGGATGGAATATCATTTGTAATTTAGCAGTGAATAGTGGAAGTTATCGATTCGGCTCAAATGAACTGACCGAAAACCCATTGTGGGGAAATGAATATTTAATAAAAACTACACTCCGAGACTCCGAATGAAAATAGCTTTTCCATTAAGTAATTAACCGCATCAATTTGAAGGTGATTTACAAATGCTGTTAGACGACACATTGCATGTATACAAAACGGTTGCTTGGGCCTTTTCCTGTGTTTTGGTCATTTTTTTTCACTGATTTGCAAAGTCACGACCAACATTTATACGGTAGCCAATTGCAGTGACATTAAACAGATATGAAAAACGTTTTCTCTCAGTGTTGTCTCACCTGTCTTAAGAGATCAGCTGCACTCCAGCGTCGGTTGCTCATTTGAATACTTACAAATGCCACCCCCGCTTCGTTTCCGGACTCACACCTGTTCTTGATATCGATACATCCAAATTAAATAAAATAAAACCGCTCCTAAAGGCATGTACTCGAGCTTTATGCACGACTTTGGTTGCTTTAATCAACACGGAGCCATCAGTTTTGAAAAGGAAACGCTTTGTATCTATCTACTACTTTAATTGTCTATGTTTTTACGGCCGCTTTATCACTGTTGTATCGTTATGGTATGTTTATGGAGGAAAACAAATCGTTTCTTTCAGTATTTTATATGCAAATTTTCACGATTTTTGGTGCGAAAGTTTGCTACACTATTTTTTCCACAGCGTTGATTCAGCAGATCGGGACCTTTTCCCGCGCTCCCAACATCTCACTTCCGACCTTTATGAACGAGAAAGGCCCATAAATTGGCAAAGAAACCTGCACAATAAACTCAGTTAGTACAAGTTTAATTGAATTGTGTATTTATTTAATCTAGCATTTCTACAAAATCGCGAATTCGTGACATTCGAGTATTGGTGGAAACTCATGTGAACTGCAATCGTAATGGGGTCTTCGTGCCAGCGTCTTAGCGATTATATCACGTGGTCGAGCAGCTGTCACGTGACCTTATTTATGTGAATCGCAAGCACGGGACTTCAGAAGGGCACCTGCGGTCCCTCCGGTCCGATTCACCTACGCCAGAATCACTAAAAACTTGATTAATTACAAACACGCGTCTGCCCGAAGCTCTGGCACGAAATTGATATGGAAATAAGGAACGTTCCCACTCGCTTTGGTGCTGTAAACATGTATTGTACCATCAATTTGCATTTGTTTAATTGCAGACATTCATAGAATCCTGAAACCGTGCTGTGGTAATTAAAAAATTAGCCGAGGCCTTGCGTGTTCGTTTACCCAAATGTCCGGCCATTTTATTTTTTTTAATTAAAAGCTTTCTGTCTGAGATGTGATTGGTGTTGCGCTCTTAATCCACCGAGAAATTGCGACGTCGCCATATACCTAATTAGCATTCATAAATTATTATTATTGATTTACATTATTAATACTTATAGCGAAGGTTTACTTGTCTATAATTTTAAAAGCTTTCAGGAAAACACACTTGTTAAATATTTGCACAAAAATGTCATTAAAACGCTATATAATATTGATTTATAATAGCGACTATAAAACAGTAATTTCAAAGTCAAATAAATAATAAGCTATAAAAATAGACATAATTTTAATCGAATTGATAAAACTAGGAGCGCTGATAGGATTAGAAATGGTTTGTTTATCTCTCTTCCTTAAAGTTGTTAAGACATTAATATTAATAAAATGGCCGGTTTTGCGCACGTGAATAAAATTTAGGCATAATGGCCTAATTTTAATACTAGAATCCACAGCGTATTTCGCGATTCTTCATCTGATAGGGAAATTTTTTAACGTGTAGGTTTATTTTCAACAACTAATTGCAATCACAATGTGATATTATCTGGATGTTATAAAAACTAGAAAAATTTGCAACAAAAAAATAAAATTTTAATAGTCTCGTTTATGACTCCGAAATCCGAAAATATAAAATTTTAAAATTCATTTTTCAACTAGAAAAGTAATTCGAATCCCTTTTGCATTATCAGTAACAATTTAAGAATAAGTAGTAAAATTCAAATAAGGTTGTTGATTTCAGTATGCGAGATTAGACAAAATATTAGCAGTTCATAAAATGTATAATTGCTAATAATAATCTGGTTAAAACTGGTAGCCATTAATTTATCATGTGTGAAGTAAGAAGAGAATTGAGGAATTTAATTCCACTTTGAATGATACGTTTATGTTATTTTTACGGTTAATTTATGCATCTAGGTTATTATTTATCATTTTATTTCAATTTATGGTTTCAGGCAAGGCTTTTCAAGTAGGTTCAAATTTTTTCCCAAACATAATGGGCTTATAAGTTGGGGCTAAACTCGTTTCCGCATACATTGTTCATATCCATAACTCATAAGTTTGCATTTGTATGTATCTGAAAAATAAAATATTCTCTCGCTATCAGCTTGTAAAAGCATACCGATAATTATTGTTTAAGTTTGTATAAGAGGGCATTTCCTGATTTCTCCCTTAATCGTCTTTAATAAAATTTTCCAGCACCGATATCACTCCCGTTGTTGGTTTCTAAATTGGTTTATTGAATAAAACGTTCTTATCAGATGTCAGCCTGTTGGAATTTATTTTTAACACTCGCGTGTGTTTGTAGACAATTTGTAAAATTACCAGTAAAGAAATTATGCACACCTGACACGTTTGAATTTGGTTATTTCCATTACCCTAAAATCGGTTGCCATTGTGGATATACGTTACATAAAATGATGTATTTTGGAAATTGAACGGATAAATAGTATTGTCAGGTGTCAGTCGATTCAAACGAAATAAAACCCGAGCTGTTGTTATTAATAGCACAATGTATTAGAATCATTGACATTCAAAAATGATAATTTGGTTGGTGTTGGGGACAACAGTGCCGCCTTGCGCAAGCCCCCGGAATTAAATTTCATTATCTGTAATAACGTCGGATTATCGTATAACAGGGGCGTTATCGCACAACCGGCCTATAACTTTGTGGCTATTTGTAGTAATCGCGGTCGGAACGAAAATACAATGGCGTATCATCCAGAAACGAGGCCGTGGGCGTAGGTTTCATTAGAAATCCTCCTCCCAGCATTAATTTCAGCCATCAATTCACGTTTATATGACTAGTGTCCGTGTTCACCGGTGCGAAATAACTGGCGATATCACACGCAGTTAAAGTTTACGTCAAGATTACATTAATTTCCCTAGACCCACTATATTATGTCAGTTTATTTCACGAGGTGACAGGACATGTATCAACGAAAATCTGAAGCGCATGCGACTCACCATTGTTCCCGTGAATTCATGTTTACATAACTCTAATTAACGAAATATTTTAATTTTATTACAATGGGAGTGTGAAGAAATAAGTTCCAACTGTTTCGGTCTGTTTGATGGCACTAATTAAAATGTCTGCCATATTCGAGCCTTGTTTTCTCTTGTTTCTGGATTAAGCCATATTTGTTTGAGTTAACATTTACATTTTAGCTTAACCGACTATTAAAAATTTCTATTCTTTACATCTGTTTAATTAAGTACGTTCTTTCACAAAGAAATTGCGGAGCCAACGTCCTGGAACGTTTTCGGCCAAGCTGTTACAAAAACAGATTCCCAGATTTGCATATAGATGGATGGAACAATAGTGTAATAACCCGTGGAAACTATAAGATCAAAATCAATTCGACAGCAGATGAGCTGAAACCGGCCAAAGTCACCAGTCTGACGTGAACATTTCAGATTTAAGCCCGATCCAGATGGTTTAAAACATATACTAATTGGACATACGTCAGTCCTATGGCTGCATCGCGGCTTTTTAAGTCTTCTATCCTGATTTGATATATATTATATCAAATGAAACGCGAATGCACTTCTTTGTTTTCAGCGATCGGGAGCTGGATTTATCACCAATCAATTTGACTTATAACAACACAAGCTAATTTTTAAGTGCTAACAAGAATGGAAAAGCGCTATAACCACAGTAAAAGGAAACTTTGTAAGCTACTAGGCATTAAACACTTTTTTTAAAGATCCGGGTCATCTTTCCTTCTCCATTTTTCAAAAAAAGTCTCGTGTAAGAACTTTATTACTACTGAAGCTTTTGCTCTAAATAACTGTCATTTTTTGCCTTTAATTTTTTTATTAATTAGCCAATAAAGTTAATATACATTTATATTTGTGGTGAGAAAAATTAGTAAGTCAAGAATACCAAATTAACTGGAAAACTCGGACGAATTTTAGATTATTTTTTTTTCAAAATCAAATTCAGGATTGTTCCGCAAAAAAGGATACAGAAAATCCATCAAGATGAATTTTATGATCTGGCTCGTTATTAATTTCTTGAAATATGCAAATGTTCTTAATTTGCGTTATGTTAATTTATCGATATTCCAAATACCACCTCTTCTATGTAAACTAAACCTAATTTATTTTATTAAATTGGATCGGTAATAAACTACTTCGTTATTATGAAGTAAAAACTCCGAGTTATAGATATTCAAGAAACCAAATTAGTTTTTATCAATTTTAATCCAATTAAAAGCGTTATCCGTGAGAAGCGACAGTATGTTTTCTTGGAAAATGATTATAGTTGGAGCATTTAAATCATAAAACTGGGCCTCCATTAAATTTTATATTGTCTTTTTATGACTTCGAGGACATCACCGGCATTCGAAATAATTTTATATGGAATATATAATTCAATGGTGGTTTAAGAATTTTGATTAGGTTCGTTATAAATTTTTAGATCGACGGGATCTAAATCTTTCGGTTCGGCAGAGTAGAGTTCTATAATATCGGCCGAGACATCGTGCCTCCGCTTGTTAGCGATAAGTACAGTTTATACCTGCTCGATGGCTTTTGTAGACTGGCAATCGCCTATCTGAGAGGTTTACTAATTAACTAAGACTCGTTTACTAAGCACCGTGCTAGAAAAACGTTTACCAGGAATTGCAGATCGTTTTACTCGCTCAGCCTTATTTGTAACAGATTAAAAGTTTGTAATTGTAAATAGCAGCAATTAATTTAAGTCCTTATATTTCAAACACACTTTAGGGATGCAACGTTTCAAATTTCAAGGTCCGATTGTGACAAAAACCGAAAATCGAACAGCACAAAATTTACAACCCTTTAGTTGGCTAATGTAAAAAGTGACTTTCAATGTTTCCACCGAACGAACCGTGCTAAGATTTCACTTCTTAACAATAGGAAGAGGTGTCGTAAAGTTTAGGTTTGAACCATAAAACAGGTGCAAACCCTGCAAGGTTTCGTATTTACAGCACACGCCACCCTTGATCCATAAACGGCACAGCGGGAATTAGGACCCAAACTCTACTTTTTGCTAATACATAAACATTTATGACGCGGCCCTTCCGTGAATTTGACTAAATAAAATTCAGCCAAGGTGTCTTAATTAAGTAGCAAAATAAAATGTGAGAAGTCGAAACGTGGGCGGAGATGAGTTCCAAACGTAGCTTTCGGAACATTTTAATCTATCAAATACGAGAGATATCGGGTAGACTTGGGCGCGGTTTTATGGCTCATATAGCTGCACTCACAATAGCTCCAGGTCCACCAATCACTAATAAGACCATAACTTTCCTGATATCATAATATTGCCGTTCCCAACCAAAGATTTTAACATTAATTAAAACATTTATCATTAGGTCGAAGGTATGACATTTTGGTTTTCGAACGAGCTTTGTTCGATGGCGACTTTCATTTTCTGGGCGACTGTGATTGTGCTTGTGGAACATAACAATAACATTTTATAGTCTTGTTTAGTTCATCTGGTGTCACCTGTTAAAACATGACGAAAATGTAATTCAATGACATTTAGTTTGAAGGCGACAGGTGTCATTACAAACATTTTTACACCTGTTTAATTAATTCGTTTTGGGTAAAAAGATTAACTGATTCTGGAAAAGTCATAGTCATAACTGGTACAATGAGAGCCTTAAAATGTCCCAATTTTCTTTCTAGTTATGCCCGAAATTTGAGGATTAAAGGCACTCCTATTTATTTGTCGCCTTGGAATTTTAGAAAATAACAGAGCGCGTGTTTTAAAAATTAAAAAGATAAAAGAGCTCTCAAAATAATCTTCCGGATTTTGAAATATTTAAGATGCGACCTTGTTTCAGTGAATATAATTTATGGATAATAAACACTTTTTAATTTTTTAATGGATTGGCAGCCTAAAATTTTGATTATAGAATTTCTTGTTATCTTTATGAATTATGGTTCCACTTCTTGCTATGATCTTTTTTGGGAGTATCGTAAAATTGGAACATCTGTTGCTGTCGTTATGAAGTTTGAAATTGGAAGGCCACAAATAAATTGTCAATAAACCAATTCGGTTGTTAATGTGTTTATTAAATTAAAAATAAATAATTTTTCGAATGGTAAAAAAGACAATAAATCATCGAAGTTTGAAATGAATTTCGGTAACGGGTCAGCGATTGGTGCTGCCAACTTAACCTCTTTAAATGTCAGTCAGTCAACGACACATCTCGATTAGCATATAGATTACACCCTCTAGTGCAGTGTATCGAATGCGCATCAGAACAGCTCATAATATTCCGCAGAGATCTGCATGTTTTTAGTACCGAAACCATTTTACTGCAAATTTACGATCTTTAATTAACGAAGACGGCCCTTGTGAACCACCGCTTATAGCATAGTCCGCGGTTATTAACCGTAACTAAAATCGAATCTTTTGTCGTCTAAATGCGGGGGTGGCGTGGGGCACGTGCGACCCCTGTCCATCTAGGTGGCGATCCTGCGGACACATGTCCGGCAGCTGCATTTTCTTTTGTCACCCACGCGCATTTAGACCTTTCAATCGGTTGCTCCTTGCCAGCTAATTTACTTCCACTTCACTAGACTTCCCTAAATATTTCACACATCTGGCAGTAATATTTTGCGGGGAATTATCATTCCTGCCCGAATTACTAGCGTGCCGCCTGCGATATTGCCACTAATTACAAACGGCCCAAATGTTTGTTTACTTGCCGTAAAACGTTTAAAATAGGCTGTTAAATACATCGTAAAATCCGGAGGTTTCGGTTGCACGATGCGATGGCGAAATTGTTTCTGTTAAATTACAAACTATTTTTAGGTAATCTCGGCATTACGTGGCCGATAACTTCTTTGGGTACTACATGTGCGCGATGGTCAGGGACAGGGCAAAAATACCTTCTCATATGTAAATATTTTTCCATTCTTACTACATCAAAGACACAATGTACTGAGATACGTGTTCATTTTCATGGAAAACGTAAGCAGAACAGACATGACTCACATCACTGAGTATTTTCATTCTGGACATCTTGACGGCAAGTTAAACATTGCGGCTATTTAATTTTTTACAATCTCATTAAATCAGAAGAAATTTCTGTTGTGAGTAAAAAATGCGAGTAAACAAACAGTGTTTCCTTTCAAACGAAAATACATGTTGTAAATAAAAGAATAAGGTCCCAAAGGAACCTTGACGGTCAGGGCCGAAGTTTGACAATTCAAAAATAGCTGTAAACGCCCGCCAGAAGTTTGTTCCGTGGTGAACACCGAACAGCTATCGAAGGTATTATGTCTAGAGCGGTTTAGGGCAGGTCGCGAACTCTGCCCTCGATCTCCAAGACAACCCTCGAGGGGAAAACGTCAGGTCACATTAACAAAACGCCACAAATGCGGAACACGTGTGGAAATTGCCCTGATACAACTAAAATTAGCCAAAGAATGCGGTGTTTATGGCTAGATTATTCCACCAAGTCAAAACAATGCTAAAACGAAACACGGTGGTGAACTTGATAAATCATCACGTTTATTCAATGATTACCTACACGAATCATGGTAAAGAACACGCGAAAGAAATTAATGATGTGCGTTGAATTATTCGTTCTGGATTTGTTGGACAGTCTTCTCCAAATTTATGTCTAAAGGATAATACATACGGTTTGTTAGCATCAGGTTTATTAATATTTATTGCCCGAGGCACGCTCAAAGCGACGGTAAATCGTTTTATGGGCTCATCTCTGCAATATAATAGATATGGGAACATGCGGCTCCCATCAACACTTTTCAACAGCCAGGAGGTATTAATATACACCGACTTAATATCAATTTCGTTTCGCGGACAGCTCAAGATAATTAAAACTATGACCAAGGACTCGGAAGGACGAGGTCCTGGTTTGTTTGCAAAAACCGTAAAAATCAAGCGAGATTAATTTTAGATTTATGCGAGTTGTCGGGATATAAATAAACACATTCTTTGCCAGCTACAACAATTAAAACCGGAAACTATCGTTTCAAAAATTCGCGGCTGTTTCACCATTTCACTTCTAACACTTTACAATTACAATTAATTTTTACAATTAATATTCAATGTACATAAAAATAAATTGAAAGTGCGAACGAAGTGAACAGCAACAGGAAATTGAATTATTTGTAATAACTTTAATGAATTCAAAATGGAAATTTTAATAGTGCAAAAAATCTACGTATTCTAGTATCATTCAGCTGTCTCTACTCTAATGAGATTATAAATTGGTCATAATTTATTATTAACTATGCAAAGCGGACACCTATCGGTCAATTTCTTTAAAACATTTTTTGTTTAATTTTCGTATATTTTACACCTTTTTAGACTACGCAAATGAAGTAGTGTCATTGATCGAACTATGCAAATTAAGATTTTTCCGATAAAATATTCGCGTGTTGCCGATAAAAATCCACGTAATCAGATTCGTTGTTAGATACACGTTTCTACGTTGAAAACTTAAAATTGTTTGTGGGACTTTACAACCATCAAAACTAAATTAGGTATAATTTTGATGTGCGTTATCTTTGGAATTTTCGAAACATTTTTTTATTAGTTTTAGTACCCACTTTTAGTAGTCCCAGAAGAATTTTTCAATAATAATTGGGGATTTAAGGGATATTTACATAAATTTTTGGCATCTCTAATTGCACTTTAAAAATGTATCCCATGATTGTTCCCATGAGCATCCAATTAAAATTCTCGAGGTGTCACACCAATAAAAACGACTCCGGATTAGAACAAAACCATTGAAGCAATTATTGTTATTAACTGCATCAAGTTGTGCAAGATTTGAATACATCTCCTTGATCCATAAGGATGTTAATTTCTCGTCTTTTACGGCAGTTCAATAACAACTCAAAAAGATATTGTTTTCATCTGAATCATCCATCAGGCTTCAATCCTTATTGAACCGATTTAAAAGATCTTTCTATAAATGGCTTTTGTAATGAGATGTAATTATTCTAACCAGAAGAAGTTTTATACTTGGATTTGACCACCTCAAGCGAGGATGATTTTTTCTTCCAGCTCCTGCAAACGCAAATTAACGTTAGGGCTCTCATCTACTGGGGTACCCAACAACCCCGTGTGGGTAGCAACAACGCAGCTATTCACGATTCAGCAATAATGTTGATGTAGATTCGTTGGTATCGATGGAATAGCGCTGGATAACGATCCTCCGCATTGTAATGTCCGCATTTAACAAGTCCCGATAGCGTGCCATAGCACAGCAACGTCCTGATAAATAAATCCTTATTGCTGGGTGAACAGAGATAACACTGAGCATCACCTATTTGTACTCGTATGTTGTTCTGATACCGCCGTCGGTGCTGTGCTCATGCTAGACTACAGGTCCTGTCGTGAGTTTTCATCAACTTAAAATAACGCCAAGTGAAGAAAAATTGGATGGAAACAGGATCTACGCCATTGGCAGGGACGTTATGTATAAAACTGTTTTATTAAAAGTCAATTAAGGAGTTCCTGCATTTATTAAAGCATTCTTAATGGAATTTATGAAACATTTCAACTCATAAGCGAATCTTGAATTCTCATCTTAATGATTTTAACATTCAGAATGAAAAAACATCAATGGTGAAATATGAGGGATCAAGTTTCATTATCCGCATGTAGGATTACTTAATAATGGAATGTCAACAATGATTGGTGGTTGGCCCGGTCGAACTTAGTAAGGAACTTGTAAGTTTGATAAATTAATGATGTTAAAGTTTGCTCGGTCCAAATTTAAAGGTACATCTATTTGAAAATGACTGAAAAAGGAAGTTGGATATTGTTAATTTCTTTGAAATTTTTTTGGCAAAATGGTAGTACCTACTCACCATATATGGTTAGAGTTTCTTTTAATTTAATAAGCCGTGTCCTTTTAATGGTGGCATTAAACCCAATTTATGAAGGAAATAAATTACAGACATTATAGTAAATATGTATCTTCTAGTTTATACCATCTTCCGTGATGTTGTAAGAATATATTGTAGCTGACATATGCTAGAGTAGCGCTATAAACCTTTGATTGGTAGATATATTTCTTTCGTCTAATTGGTGGAATGAGCTTTTTTTCCGTATTCATTCATTAAAGTCAATTAATTAAATCATTGAGTTTATTGTCCTCAAGAAAAATGTAAATCACTGTCGAAGAGGTGCCATCGTGGTCGTTAGGAGTCCATCGTGGCCACGGCCGGCGCGAAACCTTGGTGGCATTGCTCTGCCTCAAGGTAATCTTATTACCTGATCAATACACAGAACTCAATACACTTCTTAATGAGTCAGCTTAATTAAAATTAAAATACGAAGGTGCAGCTCTCGAGTCCCAATCTTGTCCAAAGCAAGCCCCATAAGTCCTTTCAATTATTGGTATCGTTATCCTTCCTTCGCCAAAGGATGAAATTATTATGGGATCCGTTTTGGACGACCCTTTGGTTATACAAACAGCCTCATCCTTTGTTTGGGACCGGTCCCATCAGCACCGGCCATGTTAAGAGCACGTCAACATCACCAAAACTGGTTCTCAGACCGGCAGAGTACTTCATTACGTTGCACCGTCGTTGGACTATTTTCATTCCGCAGTCTATTTATTGAGGTGTTCAACGTCTGACCGGCCTCGAAGGTACCCTCATCTAATATACCTGGTCGACAACAGTAATAAAGCAACTTATGAACAAGACAAGCGAAGGTTGGGCGAAGGCGGTGCTTGGCCCAGGTAGAGCCAATCTCACCTCATCATAACTCGTTCCATAAGCCAATCAGAGAACGCATTCTTCATTGACCAGTCACATAAACTACCTGTGTCACAGGTACTAGTCTCATATACATGCATATGAGTCCGGGCAGTTACTTGCAGTCGGAGTAGTCGCTTTGTGTTATGCTGCACTACGTATTCCCTTGCCATTGTTATCGATGCTATATATCGCATAGGGGAGTTCTTGATTTGTTCCAACGATGTTTACATTAATGGTTTCATTATCAGCCGTGAGGTATTATGCATAAAAAAACCGGACACTCCCCGGATTTTTATACAGGGTGCCAATATTTTACCTCGGTTCTGACACCACGCACAAATACTTGGCGCCATTCAAATTTAAACATCACAAAAAATTTTTCGTTTTCCCACCTCATTAACGTCGGGTTGAAATATTCGCACACATTTTTATTAATTACACCCTGTATAATCCAAAATACGGACGTAAAATTTCGGCTATTTACATTTAATTACAATAGCATATTGCAGGCTATTTTTAAATTGTTTGTATGTACAGGCTATTCGCTATAAAACCGCACAATTTTAAAAGATGTTTATTTAAAACTGTTGTGTTTTTTCTAGGCATCTATAATTAAAATTAACCTTAAACTTAAATTAGCGTACGTAGAAAACTCTTTCATTTTTATTTTTGTCATTATTATGGGTTAAGGTTATTTTATATTAAATTTATTTCTCAATTTTGGCGGCAGATAGTGATAAGTTTTCTAGGATTTCATCTTTCATGTTTTTTTTTTACTTTTGTCTGCATTTCATCTTTGGGTGGTTTTAATTTTTTTCTGTCTGAGGTATTGAATGTTTTGCAAATTTTCTCTGTAAAAGAGTCTTTCTTTTTGCACAGTTTTAACTGGAAAGCTAAACACTTAATTGCAAATTGTTGTTAATTCTAAACAGAATAGTTTTACAGCTTTTTATTTTGTTAGACACATTTTGTCTCGTAAAATGGAAATATTTATTAGTACCTATAAGAAGTTAATGACGCTATAATATAATTTTACAACTCATAACTCTTATTAATGATGGTATCATTATAAATATCGTTTAACTTGAAGTATTACTTAAGTTAAAGTAAAAGCAAATGTCTTGTTTTTACGCTGCTCGTTTAATTTTATTCGTCCATTTAGAGATGCCGCAAAATGGAAAGAGCAAAATAATAATTCTCTTCTTCACGTACTTACACATAAATAATTTAATACACTCCAAGAAGTTTAGCTGTGAAACATGTGTAAATTTTTTGATGTTAAAGAGTTGTTGACCTCTTTTTAACTAATTTGAGTTTTAGGTTAATGTTACTGCATTTTAATTGTTGCAATAAACAGTGCGTATCAGAGATGAAGTTTGAAGTTTGGTTATTGAGTTGGTTCGACTGTGGTCGGTAATTGAAATATTTAAATAGGAATGCAGAATCCTGCATTTATTTAATTGCAACTTCCTGCCTGAAGCTCCGTCAATATCGGTGTGCGATCTGGAATGCCTAAGGTGACTGCGCCCAGATTCCCCAGAATCCGTCCATCTGTTAAGCGCGCTTTTAAAAAATTAACCACATTCACATAGCTTGAGGCAAGACGAGTACGAATTTATCACGATATGAAACATGCAAGCGCTGGTGCATATTGAATAAAAAAATTCACTCAGGACCGACCGGAGTCTGAAAATGGTACTCTCACCTTGCTACGGTCCTGGCGAGTATCCTGTCACATGATCTGAGTTATATGGCAACTGTACTGCCAGCAACAAGCGAAGCAAGGCTTTCAATATGCAAGAAAAATAAATCTCCACGCTCTACCTTAGCAAGCTTTATAATTAGTGGTTTTTAAACAATGCCTGCGATTCTTTCTCTGTCGCCAAAGAAGCGCTCCGAGTTGTCGCCATACTTTCGTTTTGTTTTAGTCTCGCGTTTTATTTCGGTGGGATTCTTTAGGTTTTGATTTTTGACGGAAATTAATTAAACGTGTGAAGTCGGGGATGATGCAAATGTTGGACTGCAGTCGTGACTGGGTTGGGTTTAGCATTCCGTATTAGCTGCAAAGTACCTGCTCGGCCATTGTTGCTACGTGTTACATTTATATTTCTAGTATTGCTTTGTTATAAGCAATTTATTGGATTATTCGGAGAGATACAGCGCCAAATACAACTATGGACCATTGTTCTAGTGGAGATCGATAAATCACGGAAAACGGTTCATTTACACGCGGAGGAATGTGGATTTTTACTTTTGCTCTTGACATTATAAATTCTAGTTGAACAGATTAAGGTTATTTTTAAATGTCAACTCATCCCATGGGAATCGCAATCGATTAACCCTTGAAACAGATTGAACACCATGTGATTGCACTAAATACTTTTATTTTTAACAATGCTTTGTCAATTCAACAGAATTTCTAAAACTTTTTGATAAAAATTTAAAATATTTGGAAATGTACCAAGAACATGTATCAAAAAAATAATATTTTTTAAGTGTTCTTTCATGTTTCTCGAACACACAAAAATCAATTTGCTGGTGCCGCTAGTAAGAAACCGAAAAATTAAACCTCCAACAATTTGGTCTTGACGATTTCGTAAAATGCACCATTACGATCAGTCTGTCTCCCTGAAGCAAAATCTTGTTCGGTTCATGAAACCAGCATTTCAAAAATGTCTTATATCCTCGTAACCTAAACAGTCATCAGTCTGTCTACAGAAGACACAACACACCTTGGTAAATATGTCCTTGAATCCCGCCGCCATATAAAATCCGTATGTTAATAAAACTGAAGATTTGGGGAAATAAATGAAAACACGTCTCCTCATTAAAATAAACACGGGATTCTAAATGTGGTGGGCCACAGTCGTTATGTTGGGTTAGGCTGTTTCCTCGTGCTTATTTATAATGCCTGAAATTTATTTTCGTTGGCCTTGGATGGATGCATTTGGTTTTTACCTAAAAAAGTCAAATTACAGGGTCGAACCGATCAAACTGGCTCGAATCTAACGTAATTGCCTTCAATAAATCATGATATTGCGGGGGTGTAATGAACAGACCACCATTAAAGCATAATACGGCCAGTTGCGCAACTGTCGCCGAAATTTCTGTAAAATGATAATAGTGCAGGGTTTGTACATCTGCCACCCCCCAACGGCACTGTCACATAACTACCTGGCATAATCCCGGGCATATTTAGAACACAATAGCTGCAATGATGACATTACAATGACATAAATATAGACGTTGTTTGTCTTCAAATATCGGCCCGTATTATAAACCGAAGCTTGGAGCTGTGCCTATGCGGTCAGGTAAGGATAAATATCTCGTATTACATTGCGTCGATGCATTCAGAAGACATAAAAGACCACGGGGACAAATTTGTTGCGGTAAAACTAAAGAAAGGAAATGGACCGAGCTCTGTGTTATTACCATCGTTCATTATTTCCACACAAATGCATTCAGATTTTTATCAGGACGAAATTTCTAAAGACAAATCCCATATTTCATAATTACACAATTCACTTACAAGCCATAAAACGGGTAAATTTAGAAGCGTAAATAAATTACTTTTAAAGAACATGAATTCATATTTCTTGCGAACACTGGCCAAAGTATTTGGCTCATAAATTTGTCTTTGGTTGATGATACCTTTCGCGACTTCATTAATCTTTCGTTTAAGATTGTGTTAAAGTCTTGGGCGGATTGGCAGCAAAACTTACCTGATTCATTCATACGTAGAAACACTGCGAATTTTGAAAGCAAATTATACAAAGTCTTGATTTATCTAACATTATAAATTGACTAATCGTCACACTGCGTCGCTGTATAAACCTGTAATTTTAAAAATAAAAGTCTTGTTTTTTATAAAAAGCAGAAAATAGACCTATGAATTTACAGGCGTTGAATTTCAATAAAAAGCGAAACTGAAAAGCAAGATCTCAAGTGATAAAACCTGAAACATAAAAACTAGCAGCACTTGCGGTTTATGGTTAAATAATTTACTGCGACTAGCTTAACAAATTATGTATTTATTATGCAGTGACCTTACAGTGTATAAGCTTGAACTTGAAATCTGATTTTCTTAACAGTCTCTGTGCATGAAATAAAATCAAAAATAAAATTTTAATTGATTTATTAGATGCAATAATTCATTCGTGGAGGCCACACTTTTGATGTAGATTTTATACCTTGTAAATTGGTTAGATTGAAGAATGATTTACGCAGGTGCAATTTAATTTTATAGTTCTTTTTAATAAACAGTTTTATAGAATTCTCTAATTGTGCCCTTGTAAATTAGGCAATAAATTTGGTGGATAATTTATTAGAAACATTTTTTCTACAACCAGAGACTGAAGAGTTTCACATTTCGCTTTGACATTTCCTGAACCGGAGAAGAAAATTGTAGCTCCTTTTAATTATGAAATAAAATGATTAATAGAAAATCGATGTCTATGAAGAAAATGGAAAGGTTAAGTTGCAACAGGAGCCGGTTGCTTTTCATTGGTTAAAGAAAAATCAAACGTTCGTAAGAGTCCCAAGGGGTAAAGATGGGGGTTGGAAAATTGCGTAATTAATTGGAATTGCAAATATCACATCTTCTGGTATCCGTTTTTACGGTTCCGTTTCCCGCGAAACTGGATAACGCATCACTGAACGGCTTCGATATAGAAACGTGATCTGAGGAAGCCTTTATATTACATCCGGCATGCGGTGTTTACGGGCAAAATTGAAAAGTCTGTTCCAAGTCAGCTGAAGTCAGCTCGCGGAAATATTTTATAAACAACCCCTTAAAATTTAGTGAAAAACGGGGACGTTTCCCGTACCGCATTAAAAAAGCTCACCCCTAACAGAATAATAGACGGTGTAATTTAACGGCGGAAGTGATATTTAAAAATGCGGGGAATCCAGCACATATGACAACAGCCTGTTTCCAGCTTTATGAAAACGGAAGCTGGTTTTTCGTCGAGCACGAGCCACGAGTCCCACCATTTGTCTGTCAAACGACCCTCTCCAGATAAATATATCAGGGCCCTATTCGGCCCAAAATGCACGTGCCACAGACATCTATTTATGACGACTGGTTAAATTACCTTGACACTAACGAACTCAATACAATGTACTCTCTGCACCAAAAATAAACCCGAGAAGTTCTACGTTTCCACGAACGCGTAAACGAAAGTCGAAAAAATTTTACGTCACGAGACGCCCTCATCTATCTCTCTCGCTGGATCTCTAGAGACGGCAATGTTGTGAAATATATAACATCTATCTATTGCTGTTTGCGAAATTCTTAGTCGTAAAGCTCTCTGCCGCCCCTGCCTTTATACCGAATTGAATTTCTAACTTGGAAAACCGATCGATCTCGAGTTGACCGCTTTTCATACCTCCCGCGAGGAAATACGCCTAATGGTAAACAAATCTTACCCCGCCAAAAATTGCGTTAAAGCCATATTACCAATATTTGTGATACCTGAGCCTTTTCCAACGCAAAATTGCGTAATTTAAAGCTTGATATTGACACTATCTTCGTGTTGTAGAGAAAACCCAATCGATACCGTTTACTTTAAAATTTATTTTCAAAAGACTAATAAATAAGGTAATTGCATGTAACTACAGGAAATTTTAAAAGGTGTCAAGGTAGTACTTGTCTATTGCAGCATAAAATTGTTTCCACTGCTAAATTAAAACGTAGGTAGTTCAATAATGAGTCTTTTTTTCAATGAAATTTTCATTCATTTATAATGTTGCGCGCTGGAAAAAAGTAATTTAAAAACCCACCCTCACTCCGTTCTAAACATAATTTTTGTCAAAAAGCTGGACCTTTTATCGACTTATGAGTACTACCAGCGACGCGCTCAAATAACAAAGCAGGAGCGTATCGAATTCCTGCTGGTTTCGCTGCCGATAATGAGTTCTCGGCAATAAGTAATAACTTTTATAAGCAATCGATACGGAGAAAACGTCTGGTAGCCAGTTCGGTCCTCGTAACGTATTCAACCGTCAAATCGCGTTACTTCAAATGAATTCCTTTGGGATTCCTCGGTGTCCGGATTCATCGAACAAAGGAAAAACTCTACTGCTGCAACCGACCAAGACTTGTTCCCCACGTTCGCGTTATGGATATGGAATCTGGGCGGTCCCAGGAGGCGGGGATTATGAACGAGCAACAAGTGCGTTATATTTATGAATAGTTAGACACCGCCCAGCTGTCATAACCGGGATTCTGGCTGGTTCGCTACAAGCACTTTGTCATCTCTCGCGCTTGCTCCATCTTCCCCTACATATCATCCCCACCAGTTTCATATCTCATTTAATAATATACCGACCTATGCTAGCGCAGCGCACGCCCTTGTTTATTATTAAGGACGATAGAAAATGAGAACGTGTGGTTCGTAGATCCTTCTTTCGCTCGCGGTCGTTTCCCTTCAGCAAATAAACTAATTCTTCGTTTTAATTGCAGATGAACCTTCAGCGTGTATCGACCGAGACGTATCGTCACAAGATCTCCCGGATGTCTTGATGTGTCAACGATGTCAAGAACAGTTCACCGACGTACAAGAATATTTAACGCACAAAGCTGAATGCGAGAAAAAAGCTATCAAACACGACGACCCTGCCCATTCCGATCCCGAAGACATGGTGGTGTCTGAAGAAGACGATGAAGACGAAGAAACTGGTGGAAAGCGTCTAGAAAGAATGCGACGGCATCGACAAGACGCGGCTAATAACAACAGTGTTGAAGAAAATTCCCCCGATGAAAGCAGTGCGAGGCTCTCTTTTCCCTTTCCGATACCGTCAGCACCTGGCCATGTCACACTGGAAGCTCTGCAAAACACGAAAGTAGCCGTGGCGCAATTCGCTGCAACTGCTATGGCGAATAATTCGGACAATGAAGCGGCGCTTCAAGAGCTCGCAGTGTTGCAATCAACGTTGTTCACTTTGCAACACCAACAAGTTTTACAATTGCAACTGATAAATCAGTTGCAGCAGCAACTTCAGATTGATAGATCGAAAGCTGCGAGTCCTGTGTCGCCGCCACCGTCTGAAAATGACGGGGAAACTGCTCCGGCGGAAGCTTCGCCGCCTCCTCAAAATCTTCCAGTGTCGCGAGAGGCCACTCCAGCGCCCATGGTGCAACCACCGCTTAGTCAATCCACCCCACAGCCTCCACCAGAAAACTCTGAGAATCAAATGACTGAAATCAATGTTCCTTGCTCTCTACCTCTGCAGTCTCAACACTGTTCCATATCGTCAGCGTTCGCTTCAACCATTATCACCCACAATAACGAGCCACCTTCTCTAGACGAACCAAATACTTTAGAAATGTTGCAAAAGAGAGCTCAAGAAGTGTTAGACAACGCCAGTCAGGGGTTGTTAGCGACGAACTTGGCTGACGAATTAGCGTTTAGAAAAAGTAAGGGCTCGTTATCGCCGTACGATTCGAAGGGACGGAATGAACCTTTCTTCAAGCACCGTTGTAGATACTGTGGTAAAGTTTTTGGGTCTGATTCGGCTTTACAAATACATATCCGTTCTCACACCGGGGAACGCCCTTATAAGTGCAATGTTTGTGGTAGTCGGTTTACCACGAAAGGTAATTTGAAAGTACATTTTCAAAGACATAGTGCAAAGTTTCCTCATATCAAAATGAATCCAAATCCGGTTCCGGAACATTTGGATAAATATCATCCGCCGCTCTTGGCGCAACTAGGCCAACAACCCTCGTTGTCACCTGGTGGTCCACCGCATCCTCCACATATGGGTTTCCCAGGAGGTCACCATTTTCCTCCGACTTCTCTGCCGTTGTATAGGCCACATGGACCACCGCCTCCGGACTTGTTAAATAATCGGCTACAACCATCCCCTCACCGACCGCAAGACCCGTCGCAGAGGCTTTTTCCGCCACATGCAATGTTTATGAAGCGGGAAGAACAAGAAGCCCCGGAAAATTTAAGCAAACCTCCGAGATCTCCAAACCAACCCCAAGAAAGTCAGTGCAAGACCGAAATATCCGACGAAAAACGGGAATACGGCGATGACTTACAGACAAATGTTCCTCAGATAACACCAAAACAAGAACCAAATGAAGAGAACGACGGTGATCACGAACCTGAGAGATTCTCTTCGCCGGCACCTTACGATGAATGCAGTATTGACAGCAGTAAGTACAGTAACGACGACATGTTGGGAACGAGGAGTCCTGGCGCAGACCATTCAGAAAACATGCAAGATGAACCAGAGAATCTCTCCAATAAAAGTAGTTCGATAACAGTTCCTTTGAGTATTTCCACTGGTCAAAGACTTCCCGCGAATTTTGCGTTTGCTCAAGTCAGTTCACCGCCCAGCAGTACGTCATCGGGGAGTTTAGGGCCATTTCCAGGAACTGCATTGGTCGATCCAGCTAAAGATCCCTGTATCTACTCGAATTTATTGCCGAGACCCGGAAGCAACGACAACTCATGGGAAAGTCTGATTGAAGTAACAAAAACTTCGGAAACTAGCAAACTTCAACAGCTAGTTGACAATATCGAACATAAACTTTCAGATCCGAATCAGTGTGTGATATGTCATCGAGTGTTGTCGTGCAAAAGCGCGTTGCAGATGCATTATCGAACTCACACCGGAGAGCGACCGTTTAAATGTAAGATTTGTGGTCGCGCTTTTACCACCAAAGGCAACCTTAAAACACACATGGGCGTGCATCGAGCAAAACCTCCAATGCGTGTCCTACATCAGTGTCCGGTCTGTCACAAAAAATTCACGAACGCTTTAGTTCTGCAGCAACATATCCGCTTACACACAGGTGAACCCACTGATCTCACTCCCGAACAAATACAAGCTGCAGAAGTTAAAGATTTTCCTTCTCCTGGAGGTTTCCCGTCGCTCCATAATTCCATTAATCCATTCCTAGGGCAAGGATTTGCCGTTCCTGGATTGTCTCCCTTGGGACATGCAGGACTTATGAGCCAAAAATACGAGAAATTCGACAAAGACGAACACGAATCCATGGATGATGACGATGATGACGATGACGACATAAGCAATTCTGAAAATCAAAATCCCCCGTTTGCTTCATCACCGTCGGATACCCAAGGCGTACCCACCACTGCAGCTTCGCGCTTGTCTGGAAGTGGACTCAGCTGTTCAGCTGAAGATTTGTGCTCAAACCGAACAGTGGCGTCCGCTTCCCCTGTACAAAACGGAGAAAAGTCACCCTCTCAGTCTGGAGTTACTAGTCCAGGAAGTTCGGATATTCGCTCGTCCCCGAATCGTGTCACATCAACTCCCGTCCAGGTAATTAAAAATGTCTTGTCAATTAGATTAGTTGACTTTGTAATTGTTAGGTTCCACGTCCACCCTCTTCGCAGCAAGCTGGCAGCCCGACTCCTTCCGAGTGCAATTCTCTAGGTGCTCTAGACTTAACCCCCCGAACAAATCAGCCCTTAATAACGAGTCCCGGTCCCAGTCCGGGACCTCCACCGTCTTTGTTTTCCACCTTTGGATTGATACCACCAGGTCAAGGTTCCACACCTTTAATGTCGTCGGCACTGTCTTCGTTGACGTCGTCCGTTCTGACTTCAACAGCATTCAGTCCATTGCGTTTAGCTGTTGGCCCACCAGGTAATTTAGTAACTTTATTCCAAGCCATGTGGTTGAATGAACTTTGATTAAAATGTTTTGGTTTTAGGACGTGGGAACACCACCTGTAACTTATGTTTCAAAACTTTCGCTTGTAATTCAGCGTTGGAAATTCATTACAGGAGTCACACTAAAGAGCGTCCTTTTAAATGTAGTGTCTGTGACAGGGGCTTCTCGACGAAGGTACGTCAGATGAACTGTCTTTAAATGCATGTGATTGAATTGAGAAATAAAAGGCGGGCTATTTTTGTATACACAATAGAGTTGGCGACATCTCGAATTAACTGTTGGCTTTGAGCCAGCTATAAGTTATGTCGAATGTCTAAGTGGTCTATTTTTGATTAAGAATCTCACTTTTATATTCGTCTTCATTTTAAAATGATAAACATCGTAATGGTAGACATCCAGGATATCTCGATAAATAAGCACGTGTCATCCGGCTTTCTAACTACGCTTTTATCCAAGACTTCCATCCTTGACCTCGCTAACATTCGATATAACAAGAAATAGTTCAATCCAAGTCACCATTTCTTGTTTATTTCAAATACCATTTCAGGACAGATGTGTGTGCAGAGAGAGGCGTATCCAGGATGAAGATGAGCCTCGGAGAGCATGTAAACGGAAGCCTGCTCTTCGCAAGACAATACCATCGGTATTTCCGCTACCGATGAGCCCTGGATACGCCTCAAACTGGATGCATATCGCGGTAAGAGCCGCCTCTTACCGGCAATTCTTTCCAAATCCTTCATGAAATTGTTTCCTTTTTCAGGGTAATATGAAGCAACACATGTTAACACATAAAATAAGGGACATGCCACAGCATATGTTTGAAAATAAACCTCCTGTAAGCGGAGATGAATCTTCGCAAACCCAAAATTTACCGTCAAGGGATAGTCAAGTTAGCGAAAATGAGCAATCTAATCCACCCACACTACCTCCTGTGAGTGAACAAAGTAAAGAGCAACCGGTTAAGAGGGAACCCACTGAGACTGAACTGCCCTTGCCAAAGCGTCCACCCAGTAAGTAGCGAGCTGATTTCCTTCGGTATTTAATTTTCGAACTTGCCAGTGATTTCATTTTGATTCTAATGAGATGAAGCAGCAAGTTGCTCCATAATAAACCATCAATGGGACGAACATTTATTTCAATTCCTCGACTTTTATTGTGGAAGAACTTGCGCTTTAATTTTTTTATTAAGAATTATTTATTCCAACAATATTTTTTGTGTAAATAAGAGTGACCATAAGCGATACGATTAACCTTGTTGTCATCGCTTGCACTAACTAGCTGGTTGTGGGCTCATGTGTGTTGTGTGTGTGTTTGCAGGCTTACAGGCCAGTAAGCACTTGTGCCACGTATGCAATAAGAACTTCTCGTCCAGCTCGGCCTTGCAGATACACATGCGTACGCACACGGGCGATAAGCCGTTCAGATGCACCGTGTGTCAGAAGGCCTTCACCACCAAAGGAAACCTCAAGGTAAGCCAAACTGCTTGCGCTTCACTAACGCCACTAATTTGGGACCGGAGCCGTATGCACTTTACACTTTTTTTTAAAGCACTTAGTTCATTTAATCTAGCCAGGTCCCTTAAGTCGTGCATTTGTCATTTTACTATTAAGGAATGCATTCTAATGGTTGTCGACTCTCTTCAGGTACATATGGGAACCCATATGTGGAGCAACGGAGCATCTCGACGCGGTCGTCGCATGTCTCTAGATCTTCCTCCCATCCCCATGACACCCAAGGATTCCGAATTTCTGCAACGGAGACCAGACCTCTTTTATCCGTACCTACCGGCTCCATTCCTTAATGGCATGCAGCAAAAGGTAACGCACCAACTTAATCTAACTAATCGTACTAATTGTCTTTATATTCCCAGCTGAATGAGATGTCAGTTGTACAGAATAATCAAAACGGAATGAGTGGAGCAGGCAAGTACAGTGGTCTGTTGGGTTTCGGCTACCCTCCACCAGAGGCGCTGCGGTCGCAGGGTGGTTCACCGGAGCGGCCCGAGAGGCCACCAAGTCGCGAGCCGGAATCTCGGAGTTTATGGGATCTTCATTTCGAACGGAAATCGGCCCCCGAAACCCCACGAGAAGAGCTACTGCCAGCAAGCAGAGAGGGTTTAGCTGCCTGAAACTGGAATGACTGACATGTTCCTATTTCAACTAGTCTAAGAGCGGATCGGGGCAATGCATACTGTGATACATCAGCCGTAAAAGCTGCAGGGACAGCCACTAATACTGCTGTGTCTTCTTAGAGTTATTTTCATTATTAGAACTTGTATAATAATAGCTAAGTGTATATGACTTAATTCGTATATCGTTTGCTGTGTTATATATACGTGTCGAGGCCGCTGGCGATGCCAGTTTCTAGCTTTACTACACTCTGTATATAGTTAGTACATAAATGCATTTGAGAATCACTGTACCGTATGTTTGATGTTGTCCATGAGTTTTATTGAACCCGCTTAGCGGGTAACGTGGCATTCAGTGTATATACCACTCTGTACGATGAGACTGTTTCATATTATTGATGTAATGCTTTATTCCCACCTTTCCTTTCCTAAATAAACATTATTATTTATATTTTTTCTCACATCTTCCGGAATCTGTTTTTTGAGTTCAGTTTAAAACCTGCTCATGATCCACAAGATTAATACGTATCTGGATTGATAGATATTGTTTGTAAACATATGAGATTTATAAAATAATACAGTGTAAATGTAAGTAATTTGAAATGTTTTTATTTCAGGATGAATGTACAAATATTTTTAACTGGTGCGCTATTTAACTATGTCTGTATTTATAAACTCGTACAAACCAGTTAAACTCTGTTTAATTATAAAATATAAATATTTATCACATATAATTCGCACGGTTTTTACTTTTACCTATTTCTATTGAGTGGGCAGTTTTTACGGACCACATCGCACATGAAAGGTGTTATCTACCCGGCGCCTTCACCATTGTGTTATTTTGCCAGTGTGTTATATTAATAAATTTCTCATACTTCGTTTCCAGGGGTGTGTTCATAAAGTGAGACGTCTATTAACGCGTGTGACGTCAGAGTGATGTGATTACCGTTTATGAACGGTTTCCGTGGTTATTTAAATTCATGACAAAAACTATACCAAACTTCTGATATCGATATCTCGCTTATTTTTTCGAGTAAACTTAAGTTATTTACATCAGTGTACGCAGAATTTTCCGAAGATTCCAAATCTGGGATTTAAATTCAGATCCGACAACAAATAACTCAGTTATGGCCGATCAAAGTTTCGGAAAGTTGATTTTCATTTTTCCTAATTTGTCCGATCGATCTCAAATTTGGTCAGTAGATAGATCTCGGGCTTCTTTTTCGATTTAGGAATTTGACCAAAATTATTGGTGCGGGAGAAGCTGGTTGATATTATAAAATCTACATTTTTTTAATAAACAAAAAAGTTTTTAAAAATGTATTTTTTTAAACTAAAAAATTGAAGCACAATTTTTAACGGGGTGCGGAGACCTATTTTCAGGTTCAAAGAGGTGCGGCTTACTTGAAAGGTTAAGAAACAATGATTTATGGCAACAAACATTTGACGTGCATTTGAAATCCAAGACATTGCGCATGCGGAGCGTTTTTCATCAAGTCCGGCGATTTTTGAGCACTCTGTGCGTTTTTAGCGTGGTATTTATGAAACCTCGAGTGACAGAAAGCATTGCGCATCTTTATAAACGCTTTTGTGTCACATTTTACACAAACTTTACATAGAGTGATTTTTTATGAACGCAGCCCTGTTACAAAATAAAATTGATTCATTTGGGTTTACAGATTTCTTTTCCTGTATTTTCGCTATTTATAGCTAGAGACGCTGAAATCGCTCGTAGAAGTTGCCTGTTTTAAAAGTTTGTGATTTCAAGAAAAATAGGAAACTTTCGTTTTGCTTGATATTACCTCTCGTAATTTATTAGATCATTTTTTGAATGTGCCAATGGGTCTTGTTCAGAAATCAAAAATTTTCAAAAAGTTTGTTTATGAACCACAAATTTTGTAAGGTTTTTTGGACTCATTATGATGATTTTAGACCATTTTTTTTTGTTTAATTTTTGGTTGTCTAGGAATAGATTTAAAAATTACGATTATTTGAACGATTGTAGGTCTTTATTTTGGTCGTTTCTATTAATTTTTGCCAGTTTTTTAATAATGGCTAAGTCCAGAAAATTTCTGATATCCGATATTGTGTAGACTCTCGATTAGCCGAGTGCCGGTTATTCGAGTTTCGCGTTATTCTAGCAACCTGTGGTTTTGAATTTCTCCGCGTTATCCGTTCAAATACGGAATTTTATCCGAGTTTTTCTAGAAAATAAATAATTTACACAAAAAACTGCCGTATTTGGTCTGGCGTCTTGATTGTTCTTAGAATTGCAGTTCTGCAATTGCAAATTTAATATAACTGCGATGTAACTGGTAGCCCGGTCAACAAAGACAATGAAATCGACATAATTGTAAAATTTTGGTTAATTGTACAACAAATGAAAACAATAATAAGTCGATTTTTTGTGTAACATTTTTTATTTCAAACAGTTTGCATTATCCCAGTTTTTTCTTGTCCGAGCAAAGCCTGGTCCACATTAACTCGGATAATCGGGAGTCTACTGTACTTAGCATTTACTGCTATTAAATGGGAAGTTCACCATAAAATTGAAGCAATCATTTTTTTCCGCGATCAATACAAATTACTAAGCCGTAAAACAGGCTTCGTTGGAACTAATTTTTGATCCTTAATCAATTGATTCAGCCACTAGAACAGATCAAAGTGTGAAGAAATGCGGACTTATGACAATGAACCGCTACAAAAAAATCTGAAAAGTAACTTTATTAAGTTTAAACTAAAAATTCTCAACTAGTTTTTAGACCATCTTTTGAAATGTTTCTTGTTTAGCTACAAAATATATCAAAATGCTCCAATGAAAAAAAGGTTAAAAGTGATAGGAGTATTACTTTATTGTCTTGTTCTTTCTCTTTTTCAAATTAACTACCTAGATTACCAATTAAATTTTTGTTAGTTTATTATTAAATTTAGCATTGATGTAACCACAATTTGAAGTTTTTTCTTATTGCCCGATACTACCTACACTTACTACTCAAATACCAAATAAGTGGTTGAATAGGAAACTACAGTTCGTTGAATGTTGATTACTATAATGAAACCAGATAGGTGGAATACTTCAATTGATTCAAATTCTATGAGACAACTTTTCAGTATAACTGGCATAGCCTAAAATTGTATTTCGATGATCCGAAAGTGCGATGATATACTGAATTATGATACACCGCCAAAACAAGAAGATTTTAGAGGTACGCTAGATATACGTATTTAACATATGAACATTACATTCCTTGATTTTAGACGATAGTTTGAAATATATCTACTTTTTTAGTTACAAAATATATCAAACTGCTCCAATGAAAATATGCCTCAAAGTGATATTCGCATATTACGTTGTTTTTTCTCTCTTTCAAATTAACCACGTTATCACTAATCCTAATGAAACAGAATTGTTCAAACATGGATCTGAACTGTTACGAAATTTTTATGTAGATAATGTGACTAATTTATTATTTGTGAAAAATTACGCTTGTATTTTTGCAGGCAATGTTCACAATTTTCGTACTAGTTTACAAAAATTGTTTAATTGATGATATATTAGAGTTACTCAAACTATGGAACATAAACGCAGCAGGAACAAAAATTGCCCAAAAAATAAGAAAGAAGAGTAGATGTACCTATTAATGTTTACATAATTTCAATGGTAGTTTTATCGTATTTCTGGACTCTTTTAATTATATATCCTAACGAAGGTGATGTAGAAATCGTTTTTAGTAGATTTTTGTGTGGTAAACTGAGTTGTTCTTGTTCGAGACTTTTAACATGTATTTTAAAAGCAACTGCACTTTTGAGGACTGGCTGTATGTCAGCGCATACTTATCAAGTTTTTTATGCCACTCAAAAAGGCAGATTCCACGGCTACATGTTTCAAAAATTTATTGAAGATATTAATAAAAATTGTAATAAAACCAAGGACATCTTAATACATGACGAAGATTTTCAGTTAGAAGTAGGAAAAAGATTAAAGTTCTTAATCCAAGCACACGGTAACATATTAAGGTAAACACAGAAAATGTTTATCATTCTACTAAAAATATTTTTTGACAGAGGCGTCCAGGGAATTCTAAAATTAATACAGAATCTGATAGTGCCATTTAGTTTAAGCGCATGCATAATTTCCATAAGTATTGCTTTTTCTGTGTTTGAAGTAAAACATTACAATTTCTCGTTTTACAATTAAATTATAATGCCAATTTTTAGATTATCTATAAACCTTCTCTTATATTAATTCTACGTTGTACTTTTTTTTCAATTGTATGTTTTTTTCTGATGGCCAATGTAATTACGGGTGGAGAACAATTACAAACTATGGTAAGTATTGAGCAGTAGGTATAGTCATGAAAAAATAAAATTTTATTTTAGAGTGAAAGTTTATTTCTACAAATTTGCGGAATAGCTTGGTATGACTGGAACTGTAAAAACAGAAAAACTTTTTTGCTTGTCTTAACTAACAGTATTAAGCCTATACGTATTAAATTTACTAGTAATATAGCTATTAACCATCGACTAGGAATGAAGGTAAACAGTCGATGTTGTAACATAATTTTCTTAATGATGGTTTTTAGATATGCAGAACTGTTTACAGTGGAGTGTCTGTCTTTTATCAAAGTTTTTTTTAAGAATTTTAGTTTTATCAAATTTGTAAAGTTAAAGTTTATAAATTTTGTAAGAATATTATTTTAGTTGTATAGTGGACACCCGTTTTCTATAAAAGCACGCTCAAAAGCAGTCTCAAAAAAATTATCCATGTTCATGTAATTAAAATAATGCCAATGGGCATAACAACTCTCGTGGTGCATTCAACATTTCATAGTTTACTTTTTTACTTTTAATCCGATTATTGTTAAAAAACTTAAATTCGGTTTTATGAATCAAAAGACAAGGTTGCTTTGCTTCGTATTTTTAAGAACGCTTTGTGTTAGCAACCGAATTATTTGGAAATTTTCTAAAACGTTTTAGTACGCTGCGTAATGGACGCCGGTTTTCCACAAGCAATAAAAGGAAACCAAAACGAAACACATATGTGTTTTTTGAATTAATTGTAAGATAAAAGCTTTCTTTTTTAAACAATCAAGCTTTATTTGGTTAAAAATTGTATTGTTAGAGATAGATTTTTTAGAGTTAAAAATATTCTGTATTAAAAAAACGAAAAAGGCTATTAAACCAAGTTTCTAAAAGTACATGTTTTGGATTTATAGAAGATTTTTCAATGTTGCAACATTATAACAGAGTATTGTAAAAACGAATAGGTCTAGATTAATTTTGCTTTGGTTTCTGAGATGGTTTAACAAAAAAGGACATGATACTTCTATTATAGGCGTCTTTTATTCATCATCCTGCATAATTTCATTAGAATAAATATAATAATAATATAACAATTAAACCTTTATAATAGGTCTTGTATCCTAGGTATTAGTTGCCAATAATAGTCAAGTAAACCATCAATTTTTATTATGTTTAATGTTGCAATTATAACTATGTAATTGAAATAGTTAACGAAGTGGGTTATTTTTACTTCTAGTGCAATCAATACAAAGTACGTGGATAACTAAAACTTGTTTTAACTTTGATTGGTATAATAAGGTTTCATGACTGCTTGGTTACATCGAGTAGGTTATCAGAATTTAGTCAAAAGTGTGAAGATATGCTGACTTACCATACCCAGCCACCACAAGAAAATCTAAAAGGTAAATGTTTTAAATATGTAACTGAAAGTTAACCCATTGATTTTAGATGATACTTTAAAATATATCTACTTGTTAAGCTACAAAATATATCAAAATTCTGTTATAAAGAAGTGCCTAAAAGTGGTATTCTTGTACTATGTTGTTTTTTCTCTATTTCAAGTAAACCACGTCATCTCAAATCCTAATAAAATAGAATTATTTAAACATGGATCTGAACTGTTCCGAAATCTTTACGTAGACAATGTGGTTAGTTATTTGTGTTAAAAATTATGTGTATATTTTTGCAGACAATGTTTACAATTTTCGTACTTTTGTATAAAAATTGTCTAGTTGATGATATACTGGAATTAGCCGAATGTTGGGACATAAATGTAGCAGGAACAAAAGTTGCCCAGAAAATAAGAAAGAAAAGTAAATACATTAATATTTACATATTTTCAATGGTAGTTCTATCGTACTTTTGGGCATTATTAATGATATATCCGCATTATGGTGACGTAGAAATGGATTTTAGTAATTTCCTTTGTAATCAGTGGTGTCCTTTTTGCTCGAAAGTTGTAACATGTATATTCAAAATGGCTACACTATTAAGAATGGGTTGTATGTCAGCACATGCTTGTCATGTAACATACTTAAGTCATAAATGTAAATTTAAAACGGAGTTATTTCAAACTTTAATTGAAGATGTTAATAAAAACTGCAATACAATTAAAGACGAAGATTTTCAGGTAGAAATAGGAATTAGACTTAAGTTTATAGTCAAAGAACACTGTAACATATTAAGGTAAACATGGTAATATTTTATGCGTTTAAACTAAAAATGTATTTTAACAGAGCTTTACAAGGAACGTTAAAAATAGTACAGAACTTGATAGTTCCATTTAGTTTAGGTGCTTGCATGGTCTCATTAAGTATCGCTTTTTCAGTGTTTGAAGTACTTGGAACAATGCAAATTATTATTCTGCAATTAACTTGTAATTTGTAGCTAATATACGAACCTTCGCCCATTTTGATTCTACGTTGCACCTCATATTCAATTGTATGTTTCTTTTCAATGGTTAATGTAATCACAGGTGGAGAACAAATAGAAATTGCGGTAGGTCTTTAACAGCTAGCATATAAAAAATTCATTTCATTTCAGTTTGAAAGGATATTTCTGAAATTTGCTGGAATAGCTTGGTACAACTGGAACTATGAAAATAAAAAGAAGTTCTTGCTTATTCTAACTAATATGATGAAGCCTAGAAGGATTGAATTTTCGAATAATATAGCCATCAATCATCGACTGGGAATGAAGGTAACAATCAGACAGGTAGACTATAATTTCTTAATGATGACTTTTAGATATGCAGAATTGTTTACAGCGCTGTATCTTTGTTTTGCCAAACACTTTTTTAAGAGATCGGCGTTGTTTTAGTGAAGATGAATTTAATAAAGTAGATCATGTTTTTCGATAGAATAAGTTGACTTGTAAAAAAGCTTATACCTATCGTAAGGCAAATATCACAGTATTTTTTTTTTGCTCTTTTCAATAACTCGAACAATTCATGTGAATTTTAAACGAATGGTAAATGCGCCAGACATGATTTTGATTTAGAGGCGTTCCTTTCATATTATTATAATTTAGGTTAATTTATCGATCAATACAGAGCTATGTTTAATTAATATAATTAGTTTATCGGAAACTGAAAGATCATTTGATTTTGATTGCTCTAATTAACTTGACTGGGTGGAATAATTCTGTTGAACATACAACTACCTGCTTTATATGTACAATCATACAACTTGTACAAGTACTTAAATAATGTTAAATTATAAGTTTCAACTCTAAGAAAATCCCAAAGGTAAAATTCTAGAATATGCTTTAAATTGTAACAATGTATTTTAGACGATCCCTTAAAACACATCTACTTTTTTTGCTATAAAATTTATCAAAATGAAACCATGAAGAAATGTATGAAAGTGATATTTTGTTACCTTCTCATTCTTTCTTAATAAGAAGAGAAAGTAAATATATCAACATCTACACATTTCTGGTCATCATAATTTCTTACATCTGGACCATATTACTTTTATATCTATCTGAAAATTATATAGAAATGGTTTTTAGCGATATTCTTTGTAACAAACGGTGTTCAAGTTGTTCGACATTTCTAGGTTGTATTTTTAAAAGCACAGGTTTTCTGAGAATTGGCTATGCTAGCCAGAAGATCCTTTTCAAATGTTATATGCTACACAATAAGCTAAATTTCAAGCAATCTTGTTTCAAAAATTTGTTGAAAAAATTGATAAAAACTGTGCTACAACCAACGACATCATTAATGAAAATTTTCAAAAAATCGTAGCAATCAGACTCAGGTTTTTAATTAAAAGCCACTTTGCTTTGAAAAGGTAAAATATCAATCAAATTTTTTAAACTACAAAATTTATTTTCTAGAATTTGATTGTACCATTTAGTCTAAGTGCCTGCAGTATTTCTTTAAGTATAGCTATTTCTTTTTTTGAAGCAAAACTTTGTCTTTCTTTCTGCTTTGTTTGTTTTAATGATTTTTTTTAGCTTTTATACAATTCTTTGCCTATAATAATTTTCCGTTGGTCTATCTACTTATTTATTGGATTTTGTGTTATGGTCAAATGATTGAAGGTGGAGACCAAATTGAAACTGAAGTAGGTGAAGCAAACAAAAATATGTTGATTTATTACTTTTTCTTTCAGTCTGAAATTTTTTTTCTACTTTTGTTAGCTATGAATTGGTACAATTACAATTGTAAAAATAGAAGAATTTTCCTGTTGATGTTAACCAACAGCGCTAAGCCTCTAAACTTGAAAATTACAAATATTGTAATAGTCAACCATCGACTTGGGATAAAGGTAAAAAATGTTACTGTTGGAGCAAGACACTGGTCAAATACCTAACATAATTTTTAGATATGCAGGTTTGTAGGTATACAGCGCCGTGTCTTTGTCCTATAACATGGTTTTGTAATTTGTAAAAAATCGTCACACAATGTCACCATGGTTTCAAAATTCACTTTTATTTATTATTACAATTATTCACTTGTTAATAAAATTGTTAGAAAATAATTCGTAATTTTATTTTCTCTTCAGCTTTCAAAGTCTATACAGGTTGTTTCAGAACTCGTGCCCTAGAGAGCAAGGGAGTGTGTCGACAGCAATTCAGATAGTAAATTTAAAATAGTATATTAAAACACCGAATTTCATAAGACAAATTTTAAGGCACGAATCCAAGTTTATAAAACGAGCGGCAAAGCAGCGATTTCTTCTTGTAACAGAGTTATTCTCCCTATTTCTTCATTCGTTTTCAGTGCTATAATATCCCATTTCGATACGCGATGTTATAATAGTTTTGTTTTCATAGCAACATAGGAATCTTTAAAATACAAATTAGAAAAATCATAATAATTGATTTAGTTTTATAGTATTTGAGAACTGATAAAAAATTAACAATCAACCCCAAAAGCTTATTCGAGAAGTGGAGTAAAAGGTCACCCCAGTTTTCTAGGCAACGACAGTCTTATGTTCATCTGACAAAATTTTAGTTCAGAATTGTTGCCGCCATAAGCCTTTTCTCTCTGGGGCGCAAGTGCTGGGACACCTGTATGTATGTATACCATATACAGAGTGCAACAAAAATAAGTACATTAAATTAAACTGGTTGATTTAATTAATTAACAACTTGATTTCCTGAATTATTTTAATTTTAATTTTGCCGGTTTCGAGAACAGATCATTGTTTTACGGAAAGTGTTTGAATCTCAGAAAATGGTTAATTTTTCAAACGTCGAGTTAACCGACATGGTGTTGATTTACGGGGAGGCCGGCCAAAATACTGATTGGGCTCAAAGACTTTACATGGAAAGACAAATTCTAAGAAACCTGAACTATTCAAATATGCATCTGAAATACTAACGGATATTTTTGTATAAAATTACTCATAGTTCCTGTTCAATTTATTATTAAGACCCTGTTTTTTCTGACAATGTTTACAATTTTCGTACATTTCCATAAAAACTGTATGGTTGATGATATATTGGACCTACTCAAACCTTGGGATATAAATGTAGCTGGAAAGAAAATTGCCGATAAAATAAGAAAGAAAAGTAAATACACCAATATCTATATAATTGCAGGAATAAGTTTTTTTTATCGTAATAATTTTATGTTTCTAGCATGTCAATCGAGAAAATTGAAAAATTACTTCATTAGTAAATTCATAATACTCATATATTTGAATGAGAAGGTGTTTTATTTTCCGATAACTTTTAAATGTGGCATCAATCTAAACAATGCATTATTTGGAATAGGTGTAAATTATATTGGCGCTCTTTAAAACTTCAGATTCAAAATATACTTAGGTACAATTCGTTTTTTTTTATAACCTCAAACAAAGTACATAATTTAATATTTTTCAAATACCTACGAAAATGGTGGATGCCAAACCTTCGAGTGGGACGTATCACCTTTCATAATATAAGTGAGGTTAACTTCCCGGTCAATACAAAATTATGTTTTGGTTAATTTGTTTATTGGAAAAACAAATGATTAGATATTTGATTTTGATTGCTCTTATTAACTTTAGTGGGGGAAATAAATCAATAGATTTAACTCTTAGGTCATAAAGAAAGTGTCTGGCTAATACAACTCTGTAATCTCCAACAAAAAAATTGTTGTTATAAAAGTGCGTGAAAATGCTGAACTATCAATTTCAACCCCGAGAAAATCCTCAAGGTAACCTTTGTGAAACATGTGTAATCTAATTAAATTGTAACTACGTACAATTTTTAGACGATCCTTTCAAACACATCTACTTTTTATGTTATAAAATCTATCAAACCAAGATTATGAAGAACTGTCTTAAAGTGTTGCTTTGTTTCTATTTTATTCTTTCCGTCTTTCAGATACACTTTATCACTTCAAATTCTAATAAAATTGAACTTTTGAAACACGGATCTGAATTACTACGAAATATTTATGTACAAAATTACCTAAAATACGTGTTTTTTTATTATTACTCGTAAAGTTTGTTCCAGGTAATGTTCACAATTTTTGTATTTTGGTATAGACACTTTTTAATCGATGACGTGTTGGACTTGCTTCAACCATGGGACATAAATGCGGCCGGAAACGAATTTGGTGATGAATTACGAAGAAAAAGTAAATACGTGAACATCTACATATTTGCATTAATTGCAATTTGTTACATTTGGGCTGTGTTCGTTTTATATCCGCATGAAGGTGACATAGAAATGGTCTTCAGCGATTTTGTTTGCCACCAATTGTGTCCACGTTGTTCAGGATATATCGGGATAATTTTTAAATTGATAAATTTATTGAGAACTGGCTGTTTGAATGCTCATACATTTCAAATGTTATACCTTATACAGAAGTCTAAATTCCAAGCTATGTTATTTCAAAAATTTATTGAGAACATTGATAAAAATTGTGGTGCAACCAAAGACGTATTGATCCATGACCAAGAGTTCCAAAAAATAATAGAGTTCAGACTCAAGTTCTTAGTGAAAAGACACTGTGAATTAATAAGGTAAACTTTTAAAGATTTTTACTCTGAGTTAAATATTTTTCCAGAACTCTTCACGAAACATTAAAAATAATTCAATACCTGATAATACCCTTTAGCGCTGGTGCTTGTCTTATTATATTAAGTCTAGCTTTTAGTGTTTTTCAAGTAAAACTTTGATTCTTTTCTTTCTCAATTTGAGTTTCAATTTTTAGATCATGTACGAGCCTTCACTCATATTAATTCTACGCTGTTTTCTTCACACAGTTTTTAGTTTTTCTGGCATAGTTATTGTGATAACTGGAGGAGAACAAACGGAAATTGAGGTAATTATAATAAAGAAGTCAACTACAAGGTGTTTCTAGTATCAAGGATGGCTCTGGAATTCCTGTCAGGCATTATTTTGCCGCTTTGTTTTTATAATGAGTATAACTATCTTGAAAATTATTTATAATGTCACTTACGCCAACGATGTTTCAGTTACGGTTTTGTGTACAAGTTTATGATTATTAGGTTTCAAACTACAACTAGAACAGTTTTTTTTTCAATACTTACTTTACTCCATGATTGAGGTTAACTACAAATGTCGGTTGAAAAATCTAAACTTACATTTGTAATAAACGGCAAATTTCTTTGAGATTTCATAGATGCTAGAAACATTTATAAACACTTGTTATAACTATATTATAACTTGTTATAACATACTTAATTATTTTTTTAGTCGGAAAGGAATTTCATAACGTTGACGGAAACAGCTTGGTATGATTGGAACTATAAAAACAGAAAAACATTGCTATTATTTCTAACCAATTTAATCAAACCTTTAACTTTAAAATTTTCGAATGAAATAGCTATCAATCATCTACTTGGGATGAAGGTAAATAAATTAAAATATTAATATTTTTTTTTTATAATTGTTAATTATATTTTTTAGATATACAGGATTGTATACAGTGCATTAACTTTGTTTTATAACAGCTTTATATAAAAAATGAGTGTAATTTCGTTTTCAGACGACCACTATAAAATATGCCACATTTCGTACAGTTTTCTCTTAGTTAAAATTTAAAATTGCAAACAATTTCAGCACGAAGACGAACGAAGAGCCATACTCGTGTGCAATGAAAAATTTGAGATCTCTGATTGGCCGACAGCTGTGTGTTTTTATATTGCACACAGGTTGGCACAGATCGGTCATTATCGATATCTAACTTTCCGCGCAACGGCATAATTATTTTGTCCGCGGCTAGAGTGCTCTGCCGAATGACATTTTAAGTTTTTACTTGACGTGTTTTTGAACCGTTATTAGCAAGTGGAAAAGCGTAACCTTATCATAAATTTTAATTAAAAAAATAAATATTAACTCTGCGTTTTTTGTGGTCGTCGGAAAAATATCGTGTACAACACGTGTTGAAAATTCGATTTCATACTCGTTTGCTTAAGGCACTCGCCTACGGCTCGTGGCTCAGTTCTGCAAACTCGTATGAAATCTTCCATTTTCAACACTTGTTATACAATATACTATTTCAATAACTGACGAGAAAAATAAGAATGGAAGAATGAAATTAAACGATTCAATTTGGAGAAGTGCAATTTTAAGTTATTTAAAAAAAACAAACAAAAATATGCACGATGTATTACTAAGTGTTTTTGAGCACTAATAATAATAATAATAATAATTGTAAACATACAGTACACATTTTGATTATAATAGTTATTTGTGTACTAAGGCCAAAAAGTGTTTCTTTTTTGGCCGAGCCTATTTTTAATAAAGAAGGCAAGGGCAAAATGGCATTTTATGGGCGTGATACACATATGATTTTTTAGGCGACATCATTAAATTTACAAGTTAATTAATTTTTATTTATGATTTATTGATTTAATCATTTATAACAATTGAATAATTGGAAATATTTTGGAATCCTTCAGAAAAGTTCATATTTTTTTTATTTACATTTGCCCTTTCGGCATGTGTAGTTTCTCAATTTGTATGAATTAGGTTTGATGTGCTTGTTCGAGATTTGTCGGAGATTTGTCGGATATGTTTTTAAATTATTTGCTTTAGTGAGGACTGGCTGTTTAGGAGCACACACTTTCCAAGTGTTGACCTTTACTTAAATATCCAAATTCTAACCGATTTTGTACTAACAGTTTATTGAGAACATTGATAAAAATTGTGGGACAGTCTATTGTACGTCCATAGAGGATCAAAATTTCTAGGACATAATCGAGATCAGACTCAAGTTCTTAGTGCAACAACACTGTAATTAGGAGAGTGATAAGTGATACAAATTATAACAAATTTAACTAACACAAATAAAATTAATCTATTAATTCTGACTTGTTTTGTTATTTTTTTTTAGACTGACATACAATAAATGGTGGATGCGCCGGGAATATTATCGTCGGTGTTAAAATATAGAGGCGTATCTCATTTTATCATATTTTCAAGGAAAACACTTTAAGAATTTTTTTATTATTTTTAAAACTGCCACTAAAAATCGATGAAAGTAATGAGAAATCTCATGATGTGATAATACGAACTACTATTGGCGACACCGAAATCTGAATGATCTATTCGTTGTCATACATTTTTCTCTTAATTTCCATAATGTAAATCAGGTTTTAAACAGTGGCGTTTTTTTTTAATTTTTCTCTAAAGATTTAGATTAGCAATACAATTCTTACTAATCAGCAGCCATTGCTCTTAGCGACAGGTTTTCTTTAAAATTTGTAATAGCTCTTGGTTTTTTCCACTACAGTTCAATGTCTAGCCGATTTTAACTAACTACTGTCATTAATTGTCATAATTGACAATTAGAGTGCACCTATGATTTAAAGTCAAAATTACGCTAGACAATTTAAGGGATAAGAATTGCTTTTTTAATTTTTGAAGATAAATTAATCCTTAATTTGTCGATACTAAAATTTGTGCTTTAGATTTGGTACTATTATCTTTCATATGTTCTCATTTTGCGATGTATTTACTATTCAATTTCCGGTTTTTGTCTAATCAGCCAGGTTCTTGCAGGTGGAGAAAGCCTAGAAGTTGAGGTTCCTACTTAAATGGGCAATATCTATTATAAAAAAATCGTATTTTAGTCTGAAAATATGTTCTTTAAATTTACTAAATTGGTATAACTGGAACTATAAAAATTAAAAAACTTTGCTGTTGGTTTTGGCAATAGATTGAGCCCCTTAGTGTTAAGTTTACTAATGAAATTGTAATCAATAATCGATTACGAATGAAGGTAAAAAATTAATAGAAATGTTAATCGATGTTGATTTTTAAATTTTTAGATTTGCAGAACTGTTTATTCTGGAATTTCTGTGTTTTATAAGATCATATAAAGACCACATTGTATTTTTTAATATAAAACTGTAAATTTTTCTTATACTTGTTATAAACTAGTTCTAAAATAAATCTGAACGAATTTTAGTGCATTTCATGACCTAAAAATGGTGAATGCGCCAGGATATATACTATAAATATCAAAACTGTTAATTTTAAACACAGTATCTGCTTAACTTTTTGGTAAACCAATCATAGATATAAATAGTTAATTGATATTAATCAATAGATAAATTAATTATTCCTATCCCAAATAATTTCCAGAAACCTGAAATATTCATAGAATATTTTATTAGAGGACCAAAACTTCGGAAATATTGTTTCTCTCGCATTTTGTTTGCTAAGCATTTGTTCTTATATTTTCTGAAATTCTAAAATTATTTTTTTTAGAAAAAAATGTTTCGCACAAAAATTAGATTTTGGTCGATATCTAGCTTATTTTGGAGTAGAGTTCGTGCCAGTTGATTGACGAATTAAGTAGGTACTTATATGATCGAAACGGTTATGAACCATTTCTACGTACTCATTAACTTAAGAACCATGGCTACGTTCTTCAATTTTCAAGCTGAACTCAAAGGTAACTAGTTTAAATTTTAAATAACCCCTCACTTATTTCTTTTAGATGATTCTCTCGCAAGTATCCACTTCTTTAGTTTTAAAATGTATAAGAACAAGACCTTAAAATGTTTACTTAAAATCTTATTCGTATATTACTTTCTACTGTTTTTATTTCAAGTAATCATGTTCATTCAAGGAAAAAACATGATTACAATTTCTAGTCACGGCTACGATTTTATCAGGAACCTATTTGTAATGCTGGTTTACGAAAATTGAATTATCATATTATCTAATTTTACTGCTTTCAGACTATGTTTTGTATTGGCGTAATTTTTTTGAAAAACTCAATGTTGGACGATTTAAAAACATCACTTAAACCGTGGGATATCCACTCTATGGGAAACAAAGTTGCCAAGAAAATCGAAATTGAGAGCAAATTCATAAAAAAGATTTTATGGTCAGCCATTTCTTTTTCTTTCTTATGGGGTGTTTTAGTAATGTACCCACGTCAAGCTGACATAGATCTGATTTTCAGTAATTTTCTTTGCTCTACGAGGTTTTCTTCTTGTCCGAAACTTTTAGGGTATGTTTTCAAATCCACGGCTTTGCTACGAAGTGCTTGCATTGGAGCTCACGGTTTTCAAGCAATTTATGCTACACTAGCGGTAAAATTTCAAATATACTTGTTTAACAGACTTATTCACTATATTGATCAAAATGAAGATGAAACCAAACTGTTGATATATGATGAAAACTTTCAGAAGGACATTGAATTTAAATTAAAAGTTTTGGTGAATCGCCACTGTGATCTTATAAGGTATAAACTTTTGAAAAGTTTTATTTTTTTACTTCTTTTACAGATCACTTAATAGTACCCTTCAGTCTGGGTTGTTGTATCCTTTCTTTAAGCATAGTCCTTTCTGTAATTGAAGTAAAGTATTACCGTATTTAGATATTTAGATTTAGATATTGTCGAAAGCGAGGTAAAACGATAAAACACTTTCAGTCGCATTGAACTGTAATTTTAGTCTGAGCAGATGTATAATTAACAGGTACAAACAAATTGGTACAATTGGAATTGCAGTAACAGAAAGACGTTGGCACTTATATTAATGAAAAGTCTTCGGCCTATCAGTTTTAAATTTACCGAAGAACTTGCTGTCAATCATAGACTTGGGATGAGGGTAAATATAAGCTTTGAATGAGAACATTTGTTTTCAATGGTTTTTAGTTATGTAGAATTATCTATGCTAGCACATCTGTATTTTTTAAGGTTGTATAAAGTGTGGTACAAATTTCACATGTTTAATGATTTTGTAATTAAAGTTAAAGAAACTTTAGCTTCGAGCATACATTTGCCTCTAAGTTTAAAATGTAATTATATTTAGGTATTTAATTGTGAAATAATTAAAAAACAAATATTCCAATAATAATAAAGTTCCTTTTAAATTGGTGTAGTATAGATATTCCTAAATGAACTGATACTGATAAAAATCAATAGAGGCTAAACTGGACACTAGAATTTTTATAGTAACACAATGATATTAAGTATAATAACTATATCAATTATGCACGTCAAGAGAAGGTTACTGGTAAATTATTCATGTATCATTAATTATTTAGATTTTAATACTAAGCTATGTAAATGACTGCTTCAAATTGTTTGAACAAGGTAAATTATCAAATTAGTCGGAAAGACAATAACCACCAATATAAAATCATTTTTATCCGTCTTCAAAAATTGGTCAAGTATAGTAATGAATATTTCATACTAATCAATAATATATATTCTTACAAAGCATTTCCAGAGAACTAGAGAAAAACATTCTGATAAAACGACTACCTGAAAATGTTTGATAACAATTATGTACGCCCAGAAAAATCTGAGGGTAAATAATAATAATAAATTATTCAAGATGTGTTTATCATATGTACTCTGACAATTACTTTCAGACGATTCTTTAGAAACTATCTACTTTTACTGTTATAAAATCTATCAAAATGACTGACAAAATGATGATTAGAGGTCTAAAACTTTTGAAATTAAAGTAACAACATTTGCAGGTAGTAGACAAGTGTGAGATGTGATTCCATCACTTTTGAGCGTCCGTTTTCTCGGCGTGGGGTAACTAGTTACTCCAGTGTGGCCGTAACCGTTGCTCAGCACAGATCTTTTTTTTTCAAATTCATTTGTTTGTGGTGTCAATTGACAAAATAAAGATAAGTTTTTAATATTTTAGTAAAAAAAATCATCATGTCTATTCATGTGAAATAATTCATTTTCATTTTTATATGATATTGTTTATTAAATAAATGCCATAAATAAAAAAAATGACAAAATTCTTTCCAAACAATTTTTTGACTAACAAACTTGCGCGTTTACATTTACGGCAGGATTGCCGAAACCTGGACTCGTGTTTTAATAAGGGTTTTATCAAAACTCGTTTTTAATTTAATATACCTACTATTAGGTGTAGTATTTTTGTAGTAGAGTGTGTATTCATAAAAATTTTAAAGTTACCGCTTCAGTCGTAGGCGTCAGGATGAACCCGTCAATTTGCAATGAAGTTAGAAACGAACACTACTGAGAGACTGCAGAAAACGAAATGCTACAAGACTCTCGAGTACTTTATGGAAAAAATAACTATCTATTACATCATCAATTTTTTTACAATATCAGAGCTATAAAACTACTAGTTAAAGTTTTTACTGGAACCGCTGATCTCTTTGGCTTCCCTTTTTTTGTTTACTTTAGTCTCTTTTCTGTGGCTAAATTCTTGTTTACAAAGCCACCCTGTAAAAATACCAATAAGAAAAAGGCCAGGTGCAGAATATAGTTCCTTAACATCTGAACTGACCGAGCGTGTAAAGAAATGGTTGTTATTTTTGAACATTGGGGAGACAGTCCCAAACCCACAATAAGTTACGGGAGCAGCAGTGAGGAAAACAGTGATACTGAGAGTAATCATCAAGAAGAGAACAAGTGTAAAACGAAAGACAGTTTTAATATAAACTGCAGGAACAGTGAACGAGGCAACAGTAATGTTGTATCCAGGGGTCGTGGAAGAGGTCATTGGGGACGTGGAACAAATATAGAGAACAAAAACGGAGAAAGTGCGAACAGCAGAGGTGGAAGAGCGTACAAAGTTGGAGTCGGAAGAGGGATAAGTTGGAATCCAAAGTAATACATTGTTTTTTTTTTTAATTACAGAAAATAAAAACATAAGTCAGAGCACAGGAACAATTGTTTAAGTTGTAAAAATGCATTAAGTATTAAGTAGTAAGTAAGTAAGTAAGTTAGTTACCAATGTTTAAATGTAGATTTATCTTTTACTGTAAATTTTGGCAAAATAATATAAAATATATAGGAGTAACTTTGGTTATAAATTATGAAAATCAATCAAAAAATATTAATCAAATAAAGTGAGCGTAATTATTAATTACAGCTTCAATTAAGTATTATTAATATACAATCAATAATCACCATAAAAATTCAATAATTTTTTTTTTTGAAAAGTGCGCGTCCTAAGTTCACACTAGTCCGCCTAGTGACAAAACACTTTAAGGTTGGTAGACAAAGTTGGTACACACCATGACATAACCTTATTTAAAAAGTTTCAAGCGCCGAAATGTTTACTTTATCATGTTAAATCCAGAAAATAACGGTAATTTACTGTTGAATACCCCTACAATATAATAACAACTTATTTTTTAGCCTCTACTGTAATAGACATAATTTGTGAGTTTTTTGAAGTGGCAATTCATAACATCTTGTATGTACAAAAAGTGTATCCAGACTCAATTTTTGAATGTAAACGAAAGTACGGCGTTGCAGTTTATCGATCAGTTCATCCAGGAGTCAATGATTACATTCTGAACTGTATCAACAGCATCAGATTTTATTTGATGAAAAATCACCTGAGAGGGGTATTTCTGTGTTTCCGAACAGATCAAAATATAAGAAAGTACTGCTTTGAAATTGCTAAAGTTAACGCTAATCTTGATAGGTAAATGTGCTTGTACTATAACAAACAATTTCTTGATTTCTTGAAGATTGCAGTGATCAGTTTTTATTAAGATTGGAACAATACTTCAGGAATTTTTGCTTGAAATTGCATTCAGCTCAAACTGAAGCTGTGTCAGACGACATTACATTTACCATACAATTATTAGTGACCCAGTACGCTAATCTAGAATTTTGTCAAGATACTTCACATGAGGTAACATTAATTTAATTGTGTACAATATAACTGAATTTTCTTGTAGACTTTTCTGTGGGTGGATGCTCATGAAAGCAAATCAGACAACTCTATAATTATCCCTTTGCAAAACTGTGAAACTGAATTTCTGAAAATGCAAACTTATATTAAACAGCTGTAAAAGTATTTATAAAAATGTGTGACCCTGGAAGCAGAAAAAGAAAACTACGCCCTAACACGTCTTTGGAGAGTTCAAAGACTGTAAAAGGCATTTTTAAAAAGGATGACTTGGATGATTCATTATCAACCTCAGAATGGGGAACTCTAATGAATGATCATGTAAGTGTAGTTTCTATTATTCTAATGACTTGACAGTTGTTTATAGCAATTAAAAAGAAGAAATAATTATGTAAAATTGGAAGAAGAACCTTTAACTTTAATCTGTGAATGGGATAATTGCTGTCAAGCTTTTACTGAATATGTTCCCTATAACAATCATGTGATGCAACATCTTGATGATTGTTGTTTTTTGGAAGGAGATGGTATGTTTATAGTGTTTTTCAAAACCAGTTTTTTGAAAACTATTTTATTTCACATTCTTTTAAACACTGATACGTAACTTTATCGTAACGACGATAGATTAGATTTACCTAAAACAGATTTATGTCTGTCGTAATTATTTTTTTTCAATCACAAGATTGCTAAAATCTTCTCAGAATCTTTCCAGTGTTTTTGGATCGACTGTACTTACACCGCGCCTGCAGTGGCCTTTTTGAGACAACATGCTTGCTATCACGCCTATCATAGCAAGCTGAAATCGGTTGGTAAAAACGTGGAAAATCGAGCAAAACTGCCCAATTGCACTCACGACTATTTCCAAATCCCTGAAATGAAAAATGGGTATCTTTGCGAATGGGAATACTGCCACCAAAGATTTCAAACGATTTTTGACTTCCTAGAACACATTCGTATCCACGTCTACCACAATCCGACTAGTCGTAAAGAAGGTGTCATTAAATGTTGTTGGAAAGGTTGTACCAACCAAGGAAAGTTTCCATCGCAGTACAAGTTGTCGGAGCATCTCAGGAAACATACTCAGGAAAAAATCATAGCTTGTCCTACTTGTGGGAATTTGTTTTCTAATAAAACGAAATTTTGTGATCATCGGCGGAGACAACTACCAATTGATCTTCAAAGTTATTTGTGTTCACAATGTTCCAAGTATTTTCCCAGCGAGCGGTTGTTACGGGATCATATGCGGTTACATATTAACCATTATAAGTGTTCAATGTGCGAAATGACGTGTCCAAAGCCTTCAATTCTCGCGAAACATATCAGATATAGGCACTCGACTGAGAAGCCATACAAATGTAACCAATGTAGCTACAGGTATGAGACCTCTTCTGTAGATTCGTAGTAGTAAAATTGCGTTTAAGGTGCGTCTCAAAACATAATCTGGACTACCATTTGAAGAAACATGACCCTGAGTCCCAGTACCAGTGCAAAGAGTGCGGTTACGAGTGTAGATCCTCATTTGGATTGGAGAGACATCTCCAGAAACGCCACGGAAAAGTAAGACAATTCATAGATTTACAACAAACTAATGTACAGTTCCAGGACTGGAATAATGTCTATGAATGCCACAACTGTCAGAAACGCTTCATCCGTGGCGGCCACCTCACTAAACATTTGATGAAAGTTCACAACTATCACTGGCCTTCTGGTCATTCGAGATTTCGTTACAAGGAAGACCAAGATGGGATTTACCGCCTTCAGACTGTTCGTTACGAAACTCTCGATGTCACCGAGGAGATCATTAAAGGTAAAATGTCGCAAGCTCCTCTGGAAAAAGAGTCCTTCAAGTTTAAGGTCTTAAAACGAGACAGAGTTGATGAAAATGCTGTTGATACGTTTGATATTGTCTTCACGAAAGAGACTGAAGAAGAACCGACCAAAAAGGTTGTTATAACTATCGATGATATTGATTCTAAAGGAAACGTGTTGAAATCGCAGACTATACAGTCTAGTGAGGTAATTTGTAATGACATGAGTGAGATCGCAAGTGATAATGTCACTGATAGTGATAAGATTATAATAGTGAAGCCCACGAACAAGCAGAAGCGACGGGCATCGAAAAGGAAGCGGCGCTCATAGAGTTTTTACGCCTATTTTTTACAAAACGTTTATTGTTCATTTTTATCACAATACCTTACAATAAATAATGGTAATTGCATTTGAGTATGTCTTTAACGTACATTAGCCTTACATATGGAAAAAATGAGTAAAAGGGAGATTCATATTGCAAAACGGAAAGACAAGACGAGGCAGTATTTGGCAGTGGAAAGTCTTGTAGTTACATCCTGCTGTTGCTGCTCTTCCATGTCACACCATTTCTCGGTTGCATTTGTAACGCATTTCTATTGTCGTACTGCTCTTCCTCAAACGCCTTGTTAACGTGTCCGTTCTCAAAGACATCCTTCACCGGGATACTACTCGCGACGCTGTTTCTCTGAGTCCGCATAATGTTGTTATTTCCGTACTCGTTCTTCGCCCCAAGCGTCTGCATGTGCGATTTTCTGCGCTCCGCCATCACAGAATTTACTCTAACTTCCAATGCCTTCATGGTTTCTCTCCTCATTGTCAGTCTTCGACTCAACACAGGCGTGCCTGCATTATTCCCGTTCGCATTCAGCTTAGCAAAGCGTTTCTTGAACGCAACATCTAAAGTTCCAATCTGTCTCTTCTTCTGGGCTGCTCTTTCAAGGTTGTGTATTGTCTTTCGACGACCTATCCGGTCCGGTCCTGAACCAGAATCGTTATCGTAGTCTCCATCATCCAAACCTTGAAGTTTCTGGAGTTGTTTGACAATCTCCACGGCTTGTTTGTCAAGAAGGGCGTTGGGAGACAACTCCTCTTTCTGTAGGGGAAGTTAGCAAGTAAATTGGGGGTTGTGGAGATTGGGAAGTACTTACTTTTTTGGTGCAACATAAGTTCAGTTCAGTTGATGCTAAGATGTGAGCGATTGTTCCGAATCTGTGGAACAACATGGCGGTGAACTGGATGACCAAAATGAGGGCGAAGAAGAAGACGAAGACTAAACCGATTGGTTCGAGTTGGAGGTATTCTTTGGTTATGTGAACCTAAGTAAAACGAGTATTAGTGAAGTGTTAGAGACATGTTTTTCGTGCAATTTGTACAGATTTATAAGGCAGCGCCAGGAAATTTGTATTGTGTTAAATCATTTCCTGTCACTGAATTATAATTGAGAAACTTAAACTACCACACAGATACGTATATTTACAGTGCAGTTGTACTTGGTACACTTATGTTACGGGATGTTGAAGGAGAACAAGTCAGCGGGTTATATGCATACATTAGAACGGTAACTAAAGATTTGATTCTGTTAATAATAGCAATGTACATATACAACCCGTTGCGCTCATTGTTAGGTATAAATTTACATAACATTGGAACAACAGTTCTGGACCGAAAACTGCAAATTATTTATAAGTCAGGAACACAACTTGAAGACACATCAGCGGAATTAAGGACTGAATGGTGTTGACGAGACCAGTCTTAACACAAAATTAGTAACACTGTTATTTTTCCTTGTGTAAATATGTATAGTGCAATCACTCTACCCTTTTAGTCTTATTAAAAGGGTGCATAAGAAACAGAGACAGAACCATTCCCTCAACAACACATCGATGTTATTGCACAAACCAGAAGTGGTAAGACATACACCAAGTGTATTAATTACACGTCATGTGCACTAATCCGTTGTTTACAACACAGAGCCACAGTTATGGTAACCTTCCCGTAAATTCCCAGACCAAGACACTGATTAGTATCCAAAATCCAGAGAGAAGACACTGAATTGACCTTTAAATACCTCGGAGGTTTCCTCAATGTACGTTATATTGGTGCGAACACCAAGAGGCCACTTAACGTGGATTTGATCCTTATTAAGTTGCAACAGGAAGACGACTAATACAAATAGAGCATTGAACATGAAGAACGCAAATACCGATTTATTTCGGAGTTCGATTAACTCCTTTGCTATCCTAGCCTGTAAATGTTAAAAATACATTAGTAAAGCAATCGTGGGGGCTCACATAATTTCCATTGGCTCTGTAAAGTGCAACGCGTAAACCTAAACGAATGAAAATCATGTGATGCCCGTAAAATTACCTCTTGGGAGCTTTCGTCATAGGTAATGTTGGTCTTAACACCGAATGGCCACTTAACATGCAAATAGTCCTTTTTCAGAGTCAGCAGGAACACGATCAGCACGAACAAAGCATTCATCATAAAGAAAGCAAACACTGATTGATCACGTAATTCCTTTAAGTCTGATGCTATACGGGCCTATAATTTTGGAAAATTTATGGGTATCGAGCTAATTCAAGTGCTAAAAACAATCACAAAAACAACTTTACCTTCTCTTCCTTGTTTTCATCAATAGGGTATAGGTACTTATCCAGCAAGTCCTTCCAAAACTGTATCTCATTACTGCTCAAGAATTCGACCTCGCCTTTTCTAACATCGGGGTCTTCTATCCAGTAGGGATTAACCAAATCGTCCCTCTTATTCTGCGGAACCGTCGAGACCGTCTCCGAGTCGCTGTCGTTACCTGACTCATCTCCCATTTCTTCAGTGACAGCTCCGAGGTGATGATGGTCGCCTCTTGAGGACGCCGACATGCTTCGTCGTCTGGAAATGTGGCCAGAGGGATCAACAGTCCTGAAATTTTATCGGTCAATTAGTTGAATCAGTCACAAGATGAAGGTTACTTCTCAATGTGATCCAGACGCTTATTCAACATCTCCAGCGAATCAGCAATGTTAATAAGGGAGGCTTTTTCATCCCCGGCTTTCTGATGAGTACACAACATGCATTTAAACAGTCCGGCTAAAGATATCTCGATGCTTCCTTCATCGTCATCGCTCGTCCCTCCACTTTGCAGGAATCCAAGCAGTGACTTTTGCTTCGCTTTGCGTTTTGCTTCTTCGGCTTGTTTCTTCTCTTCTTCTAATTCCTTTTTGGTTTTCTTAACAGCAACTTCTCGAGTACCCCACGATACGACGTTGAGATTAATTATTGAGTATAGAATTAACAGTAAATACATAGATGGGATTGAAAGTAAGTAGATGATTCCAGGAACAATGCACCAAAATTCTTGTGGATGAAGGCAGGCAGCAATGAAGAAAGACCCTGTCATTGCTATCAAGAATATAGCTGAAGGTGAACCGACACCGTCCTCCCGTAATTGAAGAGCAGTACCAACTATTACTGCCATCATGATTAAAGCGTAACCGGTTGATAATATTTGAGCAACTATCAGTTGAATGTTGGATTTGCAAGTGAAGCACACCAACATGAAGAAGAGGATTGGGATTATGTTGTAGTAGAAACTAGTCCAGTTGTCGATTTGGAAGGCCGCCACGAAGGCACCCACCAACATAAGGAATATAGTTCCAGGGCCCAGAATGGTACCACCCATCAAAAGGATCTAAAAAATTGGGTTAAATTGGAGACAGTTATTATCGATTAGTCTTACTTGGTAGCCAATGTAGGGCATTGATATGTTGTCGTTAATGTCAATGGTTCGTTTGGAATCCATGAGCAAGTCCATGATGTTTGCTATGGTCGATGGTACCCAACGACGACGTTGGTTGTAAAATTCGTTGAATCCTTCAGGGGCATGGGTGTATGCATCGGATGCGGCTGAGTATTCGACTCGGTAGCCTCGTTGGAGCAGCAGTGTACACAACCAACGATCTTCTCCTTGATCGTACTGTACGTAATGTCTCGCTTCCGAAGAACTACAAGAAAGAATCAGAAGTGTAACTTTACATTTGGTTCTCACCTTGTGGTGTATTTTTTCATGACATTGTCGTCCATAAGAGCCTTTCCTCTGAAGAGGGAGAAGCAGCCAGGACTACAAAGTACGCAACCAATGACGTGCTCAGTGGCTTTTTGTAGCCAATGCCCAATAGCGTATTCGAACATTTGGTACCACACCATCGGCCCAGAGCCAACCGGGTGAATGCGCCCACAAGCGGCCCCCAAATTTCTATTTTTCTTCATCAAATCAATTAAAAGCAACACTGCAGAAGGTTGGAAGTCAATGTCTCCATCGAGAGTCAAAAGATATGTATTTTCAGCAATCGTTGCTTTTCTATCGACGGAAATAGGGAGTTCCATGAGGCGGTGTCCAAGCAGGTAGTACATGTACATCACTTGAGACCACCGTTTTCTGTGCCTGATCTTCATTTTGTCTTTCAAATGTGCAATCATCTTAGTCTTTCCCGGAAGAGTCCAAATTAGGCGACCTCCATAAGGAGTGGGAATCTTTTTAGGTGGGCGAATGCGCATGTGGGTTTGATGTACATCAGAAGCAGCTTCATCTATTGTTGCTACTAAAAGTTTGACGAACCTGTTCACTTGAGTTTCGTCGTCGTTGTGGTCGGAGATTTCAAAGGCGTCGTCGAAGAAAATGTGGGCTAAAAAGCACTGTTAGATGTGTTCGTACTCTAAAATCACTTACTTTCAAATTCGTAATAATCCGGGTCTACCACGCGCAGATACTTTTGGGCCACTCTTCTAGCTGACTGGTCCTCATCAAGCCGCAAAATTGACTTCAAGAACTCAATCATTTCTTCTTTGTTCTCGTGCCACATAGTCGCGCATGCATAAATTCTTGTAATGTTATCAGAACTCTTGATGGCCTTCGCTGATGAAGCATCGGTGTGATTGGAAATCGTTTCATAATATTCGTCTCCTTTTTCCTTCTGGATTTCATCCAAGTCTTCCGTTTTCACGTCCGCTTCGTCATCTCTTCGTCTGTTCATTCCCAAGCTCTGATCAATGAGCAGTCCTTCGTACATCGGCGTTACAAACAACTTCTCAGTCCTAGCTAAACGTTCGCATTTTGGAGTCCAAATATGCAGCGTTATCCAAGTTTGAGACAAAAGCCATAACAGCCAAATCCAAGCATGTTGGTGCGAAATAAAATCATTGAGAAAAACTACTGGTGGACTCTCAAAGAAAAGATAAGAAGGTATCGTGTCATGGAAAAAGCAAGGATCGCCACTCCTCAAACCACAAGCTGCAATTAGCATTGAAATCGACACCGGGATTGTTAAATTTACCGGAAAAGCGTAAGAAAATCCTTGAATCATGATCTTACAAGCAAACTTTCCGAAGATATACGCAAAATACGAAGCGAAAACGTTGATCAAAAGCACGTAGATTGCAGTCCAGTCATTTGCGGGGATGATGGTGTCATCGCCAGTCGGTATAATTTCTGAAATGTCAGGTAGAGATGTTCCCCCAAGAACTGGTTTTATCTCAAGTACTTGAATTTGGTGGGCGCCGAAACCTTCAGAGAATTCAGTGAAAAAGAACGCGACTTCGCCTTCTTTAATAAGAGTAATGAAAAGCACCGAGATAAAAAAGAGTAGACACTTCCAGATCGACACAAACATGTAGGTGAAGTATCTTGAGTTTTCCAGTTGTTCTTTGATTTTCCCCAAGTGTTTGATGAACGGAATCGGAGAATGTTTGGAGATGTAGTTTTCCCACCAGCCACATGACACGAGGAAAATTGCAACGGGGATAATCCAAAGATCCGCTCTTTGTTCGATGATGGGCCACACGACAAATCCGGTCGCCTGAGCAGCAATCGCAAGTAAATCAATGATGACTTTGAGGAATCGTTGCGACTCTTTGTTGCTTCGAGACAGTAAACCTAAAACTCCTGGGACGAAGCAGATGCAGTTGGTTAACATTGCGCCTTTAACCACATCGAGATCCGGAAGAATGTAAAACATTAAGAGAGCTATTCCGATTGTATGGAACGTTTCCATTAAAAAAACTATGAAGAAATGAGAAAAAATCGGTTTCTTTGATGATTTGAAGAAACACATTCGGGTAGAACGGAAAAGCGACCCCAATTGAGGTACCCAAAACGCGAAAATCAGACACCACATCCATGCTACTCTTTCAGCTGATGGAAGTTTGACTATAAATTGTTTTTCACGACCTAAAAAGTAAAACTCAGATGTAAGTTCTTGTTGTTTTATAAGTACCTAAGTCTCTGTTGCAATAAACGGTGACTTTGTCTGGCTTTAGTTGTGAGGTCATAAACAGAAGAGTTCCTTTTGATATGACTCCAGATCCTAATACTATTACGAAAGTTACGAGATAAGCTACGACTTTTAAGATTTTTACAGTGATTTCTAGACATTTTTGGTTTGCCATAGAACCGGATTCCTCCTTGGTCGGAGGATCCCGGAACACGTCCCATCCTTTTGTTTCGTGAACTGTTCTAGTGCTATAATCAGGAAAAACAACAATTACAATGTTTCATCGACGCTTCAATGATCGTTTCAAAAGTTAGAAATGAAGATTTGAATTTCGCGCCACGTACATAAACATTTTAATCGAGTAGTCATGGCGCGTCTTCGAACATGGCCGTTTTTCGCGTTTTAAAATTTATGAAAAATGTGAGTTCTTGTGGTTATTGTGCAGTGAAAGTGTTTTTTAACATGTTTTATGCTTTATTTAGAGGACTTGGAACTAGCGATTCAAGGTAGGCTTCTATTTTCAAAATTTAATCAAAGATCCGGATTTTATTGCTTAAAAGTGAACCAAAGTGATCAGAACGTTATTTTTATTATAAAAAATGGTACGAAAGGGTGAGAAATATAATAATAGCGGAAACAAATTTGGTTGTAGGCAAAAATCAGGGGTGCGATTTTGTTTCTCGATCGAAAAAAACTCGATAGCGATAAAATCTCGTATGCTGATTGGTTGACATGATACATTTCTGTCACATTTCTCAATTCTGTCACGAAATCAAGTCTTCATGGAGTGATATTTTCTGGATAGCTCTGAGTGAAGTGATAAATTTTGAAGACATAACCTCGACATTTGTGTCAAAATAGAAGTTCAAAATCGTAATTCTGAGTTATAAGTTCTTAAAATTAAGGTAATTGTAAACTTTTGAGCATTTAATAAGCTTATATGCAAAGAATAAATGCAAACTTATGCATTTAAAAGCTACGATGACATTTATCGCAACTGATACCTAATTTATCACTTCGATCGAGAAACAAAATCGCATCCCAGGTCACAGTGATTTGACGTAATTAAGTTGGTGCCATTGTCTGGTGATTTTTATCAGATTGACAAAAACGCGATCTGTCTTAAAGTTCAAATGTCAAATGGGCATTTTAATCAGTTCTGGTTGATTTCCAGACAATTGTTTATTACAGGGCGTAGCACTTAAAATGCGCTGAAGAAAATAAATGTCAATCAAAATGCCAGTAAATTGCATTGAAACTTTTGGGAGGCATTATTAAAGCCTTTCAACGGTTATTCGCTCTTAACAACGTTGGTTTTGGAACGAGGAACTAAATATAAACAAATTATGAGAACAATGATTTTTATTCCGCAAAGGAAATTTAGATTTCTTTCTAAGAATTTAGCCCGTTTTTGAAGATCCCATTTTCTCAAAATTGTAATTCCACCTTTAAACACAAAGACAACAATAGCCTGCGTCTTAAGCAAGGAACTCGAGCGCCAGGAAAAATGCAAGGCCGTTCCTAGATCCAGTTCAAGTCGTAACAAAATGTGAACGGTACACTTTCGTAATTTTTATTTAATGCGATCTTATTTTAACGTGTTGTAACAATGTAGTTATCTCTCTCCGCGTCTTGTATTTCACTACCAATCGCCAAACTTGTTGTTCTCCTTGGCATTTCACTTTTAATGTAGTACCCACCCGAACTGCTACCAATTTAACTAAATGACATTTTAATGAATCAATGCCTCGTCATGTTAACTTGGGAATTTGAGGGTGATATTGATTTGGATGAGTAACTAGGTTTTGTAATTTTACCTTCCTCCATAAATGTTTTCCGTAAGAGGAGAGCTTTCATCATCGGAGAAATTGTCGTCACTGTAATTGTCATTTCTCAAAACTGCGGAGGTCATAACTGCAACAAAGAAAAATGTGGCGTTATTAAAGAAATTGTAATTTTTGGTGGTTTCATAACGGTTTACAGTTAGGTGCACAAATTTTAACTTTCTTTTAACCGTAATAGCTGTAATAATCGAACTAGTTTACATGAAATGTATCTCATTATACTTAGAAAGTGTACCGCGACGATTTTTATTGGTCTTATGGTGATTTACTTCCTTTTGAATGGTTTTGTTTTATTATATAAATAGATAACACTTGGTATATAGAAAGGTATGCTTTTAGGAAGAAAGATATCAAGGCAAACTATCGCCACACCCAGTGGAGCTGAGACAAAAGTATTTGCAATAAACACGGATATAAAATGGTTCGACAGTAAAACAACTGGTAACATGTCCAAAATATCAAAATATATTATTGTAACGACATGAATAAGATAGCAGCGATAATACCATTAGCATAATTTTTGATTTTGGTAAAAAAATATTTGTCCCGAATATTTTATTTTGTTGTCAAACATCCCACACCTTTGAACTCAAGACATTCACACGGATGTAGCCGTTTTCAAAATTCAAGAAGGTCATCTATTTAAATCTACATCAAACGAGTAATTTTGCGACATTTAGAAAGTTGCAATCACACATTCCTCAGATACATGTGCACCGAAAGAATTAGCTAGTCTAGGCTACCAAAATAACCTTCACATTTACTAAATTTGATTTTCACGTTTTCGATGGATTTGAATGTTAAATGTTTTTTCCCGTCCAATTTAGATTTCTTTGGAGAAAGCCAAATTTGTTATTGAAGGATTTACTGATATCAATCTTTTTGTTTCCCGTTAGCAAACAATTGCGGTAAATGTGAAATTTGTTTCTCCTACGCTAGACATGATTGACAATAAGTGTGGGAGTCAGACGATAACATTTGGAAACTGTAGATTTATTTTGGGATAGTTTTTTGTCCTTTTGTTATCCACTTAAAATCGCATTGATGATTACTTGAACGAATTATAGCAGTGCTGACATAAAGGTGCAAAAAGTGAAGGTCGTCCTACAGAGCGAAACTGATTTATTTTTTGCTTGTTTTTTCCTAATCCTTAATTGAAAACTAAGTCGTTGACATTTTGGGAAGAGCCGTGTTAAACTGGCTTGCGCTAATGGTAAGATAATTGTGGAAATTAGACCTATTGTTTTTACATTGTGTATTATAATTATGCTAATTGTCGAAGGATCTTCGTACAAAAGAAAGTTATTAATGTTAATAATGTAATTTTGCACAAGAATTATACCTATTGTTTAAGCGATATAGGACGATTGAAAATGATGCTGTTTTGGTTATTTTTAGTTGTCTTTTACCTCTTCAGAGTAGCATCAATCAACTAGTGAAATGGTCAATCCGGAAAGTGGTTTCCGACATGGATATTTCACTTCTGTTGCAAAGAACTGGGTTAACTGTGGTACATTTTCTTATAAAATTGTGCCTCAATTTACATTCAAATGTACATTAAAACAGTTCTTGTGGTCTTCAAGGATTATTATTTATTGTTTTACGCAGAAACAAAAAATTTTGACTATAAAATGTGTCGTTAATCTGGATGTTTTATAGCTTTTGACGATCAAGTTGATCAAGTTTTAATAAGTTCAGTTCTCTTTGACAATTTTTTAAAAGTGAAATGTGAAAATCTTTAGTTCAATCTTAAGTTGTTCATAAAAATAAATATTTAATAACTTTATTAAAAAGGTTATACTCAAGAACACGCTATTAAAATTGCGTAGAATTAGCAAGTAGATAAATATCGAATCTGATAATTTACTGGTACTTTGAATGGTACTGGTAACCCACTTTCACTTTATTTGATAGAGATCGGCTGGTAATAAATTCAACTTAATTCATTGTTTAAAATACTGGACTGCAGTTTCCTGCAGCGATAATATTTGACTATTCAACTAGATATTTATAGATTTCCAGATATAGGCAGAGGTAGATTGCAGTTTCAAAATGAATAATTTATAATTTATTGCTCTTTAATAATAACACTGGTCAACAGTGATTTTGTTGCCCTTGATGTAAGAGTGGTTTCGAATACTTCTATGCCAACAATTCACGAAACTATGAATGGTTTTGGAAAATTGGCTCTGATTTTTTTTCAATCTTGATTTTCATATTTTACTAAAAATCTGTAAAATTGAGAAAGAAATAGCAAGTATATTCTCAAATATTTTTTTTTGGAAATTATTACAAATTGTTTCGTTTGAATGATTGATGTACAAAGAAGTTGAAAAAGAAAAAAAAATAAAACTTATGTTAAACTTTAATGAAACGCATTTTATAAGCGCGTCTTTTATATTTTTTATGCCCTTATTTACTGAAAATCTTGAAGCATTCCAACTTTTGTTGGTCACGTGACGTGCACAAAAGCGAATTTTAACATAATAATGAACAGTTTATTATAATTCGTGTTCTGAAGAACCGACTCAAAGTCTAAATTATTAAAAATATAAAATACGCCAAAATCATAAAAACCAGAGCCAACCCAGTACTTTCAAGAATATATTCGAAAACTATGGTCTTGAAAACATAGAAATCCGCAGAGATATTCAGGGCAACAAAAAAAAAATTTTTTTTGTTGAGCTGTGTAATTGGTTTACTAGCAACTTAAATATACCCAAGTCTTTATTTCTAAGTTTGGCTAATTTTGCGATTAGTTTTAACCACATAGGAAATATCTAAAATTAGTTTTTTTAATCTGTAAAAACGTATTACGAAGTTGTCTTTGTTTCAAATGTGACAACAATGAAAATTTCAGTTGTTCATAATACGTGTCTCGTTTTTGCATGAGCTGTATGTATGTTTAACGGTGAAATATCACAAGGAACCAATCAGTCGGGAAGTCCACGAACAGACTTTTAGGTTTTTTGGAGGCTAAATAGCGGCAGGTGTGTCCTGCAATTTTTACTGAATGGTTGTTGCTTATGATAAATTTCGTTTGTTTTCTATTCACATTTCAACACTATAAATTCTATTCTTAATCTATTGTTAGTTTTTTAATTCTAAGGCATAAAATGTTAGTAATTAGCAAAATTATGGAGGTAACTAGTAAGGAAGAGGAACTTCAAGTTTTCTATTTACCTTTGGTGTGTATTATAGTTTACTACATCACGTTTTATTTGAGTAGGTTGTACAATATAATTAATTAAATAATTTACTGATTCACCTTTCGTGATGAATAATAATTTACTGACGTTAATTTCAACATCTAGCGTTCAAACTGTCGAATTCTTTCTATTTCTTCACATTTCTCTTTGACTTAGAAACTTAATTGTATTATCTCACGCCTAACTTCTCGAGGAATTGATTCAGTGCTGTGCCCAAAATTCACCGGTGAGAAAATCAGATTGAACGTTGAGATCTTCATAAGAAAATTAGATTAGAGAGATTTGAACTCAAAATTTCGGATTGCTACATTTCATCTTAAAATGATAAAAAATAAACTAATTTTATGCATAAAGTTTTGCTTTGCCTTTCCCAAAAATTTTTGTGGAATTTATAGACAGATTTGTTGAGTAAGTCGAAGTTGAATTTTCGGAAAGTTACTATGACAAATAAATCTTTGGAAGCAGAGATTCTAGAAATTATGACATTCAAATATAGCAAATTACCTCTCGAGGAGGACAATCTCTGTATTTTTTTAGGTAGAATGAAAGAACTGATGAAACTGATAAAGTTTATTTCAGTTGTGAATAGCTTGACCTCTGACTCATTCTCATGCATAATAAGAGGGAAATTAAAGTTAATAAAAAATGTCACCTGCTGTTTTACTTTTACTGTAAAGTTCATAAGTAGCTTTAGCAGCGTGTGATCCGCAAATTATTGTCAGAAATTTTATTAAGATCCTTGGTTGCAACATTGTAAATTTAAAGACAAAGTTCAGTTAAAAGCTTTAAATTTTACTTTTCATTTTGTTCTAAAAAGCTCATTTAAAACAACAAAATTGTAAGTAATGATCATTTTCCTTTTATAACTATTATGTCTTGTTTAGATTCTTGTTTTTTGTTGATATTTCTTTATTATGTTTCCTCAACAATCAATTTTGATAGAAGGCTATTAAAATTCCAAAAACGTGTTTGTCATCGCAGGATTTCGTGTTAAATTGATTTGAAAAGAAACATAATAATTGTTAATGTTTGTAAATTACGTCATTATGAGATGCCCATATTATAGTGTAACTAATTTGTATTTTGGTATTTATTAAGAAGTCTTATCCTGCGGGTAATGTGTTAATTAAACAGAAAAAAGAACTTTTTGGGTATGCGTATTTTCATTTACAAAATTAACATTAAGTTTCTACAATTAGACCTTGTAACACAACAATTTTTAATTAACAATGGCTGAAATATCCTATGACATTAATGCATAATATTTTCCATTAGGAATTTTTGAGTATTAAGCTATCATTAACTGCCAATTTGTAAAGAACAGGGCGTTTCAATTTATCACTTCTGTCGTCTTAAACTGCGTTCTATCGTAATTAACTGTCTATTTACTCATGCGTGAGCTGAAAGGCAGTGTGTGAAGCCAAAGTAGGAAATTCAGCGTAAAAATGTAGGTTACAATTCCAGTTCCATTGTTTCTATCAGATACGATAGATCCTGTTATGAAATTATTTCATTACGGTACACTACACGCCTACAGTTATAATTAAGGATACAACATCTTTATAATAATAGTTGTGATATTTATTCATGAATTAAACATGATGAGGCAACTATCACGTTAAATCTATAAAAACAGCATCATCCCATGGAAGTCATAAATAGTTTAATGAAACACCATCTTTTGTACTCTTTTCCAACGTAAATACTGCAGAGCACGATTTTTCTCATCAACTTTCACCTACTGTTTGTTAATTTATACGTAATGTGTGCAACATTCGGGCAAAATGAAATTATCTTAGCATTTACCGCGGTGATTTCAACGATACGGCAAACGCTAAGCGATTAGAGATGGGATTTTATCGCAGATTAATTTGAGTGTTACTTGGAGTAAAATGAGATATTTAGTTTATGTAGAGTTAAGTTTTTTAGCGAAGAAAGTTACTTTCTAATTTTATGTACCGAAAACTAGTTTTGATTTGACATCGATTGCAAACATTTTATTAAAACACTAAAGATTTGTTGCTAAATTATCAAACTTAATAATACTTACTGATTTGTTGAATTTTGTATCCTACACGTTTATGTAACTGTACCTACACTTAAAAATTAATTAATCACTTTCACTTGGTTTTTACATTTTTTTTTATAATATAATTTTTGTTCCAAGACATTAATTTATGTTTATTGTTTAAAACATAAAAAAAACCATGCGGAGTTTCGTTTATAACTCGCAACTATTGGCCAAGAACTGACAATCCAAGAAGTTGAATTCCTTTTACCTTAATAATGCGCAAGCGTGTTCTTAGGTGAATGTCTTGTAGAAGGTGTGCTCTCTCCTTCAGAAGTCTTCCAAGACCTAGGTGAATGTACAAAATCAAGAGTTCTGTTGCGGTTTTCGAGCGCCTGAAAGGTGGGCAACATACAATGCTGGTCATGTAACTTTTCGGTTTTAATGTGGAGGCAGTAGAATTAATTTATGTGCATATTATGGAAAATGTAACGATTTACATTTCTGGGCAGAAAAAAATATTTTTGTAGGAGGTACAGTTTTATTTATGTGGAAAGTTTCAGTGTAGGTTTATGGTTGGCGGTTATAATCCGTTATTATATAATTTTCATATGTGTTTTGTATAAATTTATTTCTTAGGATTTAAAGCTAAAAGCAAACAAATATCTCAAAATTCAGAGGTTTAGAATTTTAGTATTTTTTTATACACTCCGGTCTGCGAGTAATAATGAGCCTGATCAAATTCAAACTGCAACCCAAAATACATTTTTTTAACTTTACAACAAAATAGAGTTTCGACAAATTCTTTTACTTAAGATAGTTTCTAATCGCATGTGAAATAGCTCCTCTTCCGACAAAACATTAAACATGAATAAAGAATGTTAAAAATTTTCCAGTCTCTATAAATTAACAGCATAATAACGTGAGTAGATCGTTCTGAAAATTTTGGCGACTTTAAAGTTTAGTTTAAGTACCTACGTCAACTATGAAAATGTATTTTGGGTTGCAGTTTGAGTTCAGCCAGGTTCATTAAACACACAGCTCTACAAAAAAAATGGTTTTGTGCGCCTCCGTCATTTTTCATGGCATTTGTGATACTCATTTGCGCCAAGAAAACCACCTTTTGAATGTCTAGGCAATCAAACGTGACATTTCGAATAGTTGGTTTTATTTTACAAGTTGCCATCGCTGCATAAATGTCAATAGTGTGCAGATTTGGAGGCCAATGACCATCGAAAATAATAAAGGTAAATTAATTAAGTGGAGATTCCACAAAAATTTGCTGAAACAATTTGAATTTACATGAATCTGCAATCGTTTGATTTGAATGGGGTGCTACCAACCTATTTTCCAGCTGATGAAATTCCCCTAAATGAGCGAATGACGTTTCAAATTCAAACCAAAAGTCAAAATAAATAACTATTAATAATTGTCGGCGCACAAAATTTCGTATTTGACACGGCTAGAAAATGTTTTGGAAATGCTCGGAAATTGAAATCCGAGCCCGAAGGGCTCGGATTTCAATACTTTCCTTGCATTTCCAAAGGACCATTTTCTAGCCTATTGAAACAAATAACTATTGTGCTAAAATTTATCTTATCTTTTTCTATTTATTATGCTCAGATGTAAAGAAAAAACTCATATTTCTTAAAAAGTTTGCTTTTGCAGTATGTAGTTGTAATAATAATAAAACTTAGATTTTCAATGTAAATTCTGCATTCTCTTGGATACAAAAGCAAACTTTTTCAAACCATTTTTTTCGTCTAACTGTCGATAAGTCTATCGAAATTTTATACCACAGACAAAATTTGTGTTAACATTCGCGGCTCGTTAGCCGTTGGTGTATATGGCGAAAGTGGCGATTAATTGATTAATTTAAGCTAAATCTTTTTACAGCTGTAAAAAATAAATTTAGTGTTAAATGTGTATAAAATTCATCCAAAATTCTTTTTTTTTTCGAATTTTTTTGATCTCAATGTTGTAGCTTTTTAGAACTCTTTGGGTTCAAGCATCATTAGATTTCTTAACAATTCGAAAAGATTCTACAAAATTTCTGACGATATTTTAGGATTTTTGAGGACTTTTTAGACAATCTGAGGATTATCCCACACTTTCTTTCGAAGGTCGTCGAAACAGAAAATGTTTTCATTTTAGATAACCAAATCACATGTGGTAATTCATTCGTTTTTATTTAAAATCTAATTCTAATTTGAATCTGCAATACATTTTTATCTTCAGGTACGGTCGGGCAGTGCATATCGCTCTCTTGAATGTTTCATCCCCGCGTTTCCTCAGCACTGTTTTCTCCGGGCTTCAAAATAATCTCTTCGAAACGATTTATTCAAATATCCCCCAATTTGCATACGAATCCACACCGGAGGAATACTTGTGAAAAAATACTAAAAAACAATTTATACATAAATTTTTCGAAATCTTTTATATAATCACCTGTATGCCATGCGCCCAATATCCCGTCGATTCATCCATTTTCCCCAAAGTACTAATGGCATGTTTCGCATACGTCGCCGCATCCGGAACAAATAGACTAGATTCTTGTAACCTCGGACTGAATTGATTCATTTTCGTATTAATGAACATCGGTGCTAAATGCTGAATTGTGAGCCCATCTTTGCCATATTCGTAACGAAGCGCTGCAGTAAAACTTTTGATATAGGCCTGAAATATTATAATTTAGGAGGGTCATAAATTAGAATTAATCCTCTACTTTAGTGGCTGCATAAACTGTCATTAGTGGCAACGGCTGCAATTCTGAACCTGAAGAAATATTTACAATGGCACCGCGACCTCGCTTCTTCATATCTTCGATGAAAATGCGGCATAATAAAGTTACGGCTCCTACGTTGATTTTGAGGATGTCCCATAGATCTTTTTCGGGGACTTCGCCTAGGTACATGGGATAGTCGTACTGTTTGCCCACGTTATTAACTAGTAAGAAAACAATAAATTTGAGTGCTAAATTTATTCATGAATCCAGTTTTACCTAATATTCCAATATCTAAGAGTTTTAGTTCTTTTTTTATAATTTCCATAGCTTTGTCACCTAACGAAAAGTCAGTTGATATGATTTTTGTTTTTACGGAGTATTCAGTTTCTGTAAAAAATCTAAAATTAGTATTGTGATAAAGTAGCTGACTGGCTGCAACCAACAATACACTGAGTCTGTGTTGGAAATTATCTATATCAAGCCAAATCTCAGCTAATTAATAAATTTAGTTTTACCTAATTCTCTAGCGGTCTTTTTTAGTTTTTCTTCACTTCGGCTAACTAAAACAATATTAACACCTCGTTTAGCCAGTTCGGCGGCGTATGCTTTTCCAACACCATCGGTGCATCCTGTAATTACTGGAAGCAACAGAATTAATTAATGTGTTCGAAAGTATGCAGTTTCAAGATTTTTACCATTGGTGTGTATCTAATTTTCGTTATTAAATTTAAAAATTAAATAATAGATTAGTAAATGTTTTACTGTTATGAAACTTACATGCCCAAGTTCCGTACTTCTTGACTAGGGAACTTTCTTCATTTTGTAACAAGAATGGAGCTAATATGGCACGAATTGCTTGTAGTAATCCCCACAATGAGCTTAACAAAAAGAAGAATAGGACGCTAGATCCCAATATGGCCAGGGAAAAAATGTACAAGTTGCATTCTATCATTTCTTTCTGAAAAAAGTTTTATTAGTTGTTGAAAAGTCATCTTGGTTTTGCATTTTTAACAGAAGTATAGTACAAATTAATAACTAAATATAAAACTACCAATATTATTAATTTATTTCTACTATAAAAATAATTTGTAACTGGCGCCTCCACCATTTTTGATCGTTTTTTTTTTATAAGTTGAATTAGTTTCTTTTAATTAAAATTGGTCTATTCTCCACTTTATCAGTTCAAAATACTTTTTTCAGTTCATTCTATACTACTTCTGGTTATTTTAAAATTAGATCAACAGCAAGATAATTTGGCTAAACATTCTTCCTGTTGCTATTAATGAAATGTTAGTTGCCTATTTACAAGTGAATTGGCGTGCGATTCTCGATTCTCGCGCAAAACGATTACCGTTTGCAAAATTTCTTTGGTAAATGAGGCAATGTGGTAATGATCACGTTTTGACACCTTTCTAATGAACCTTTGTTGTAAGTTTTGCATAACATTCTTATTTAAAAAAAAAATAAGAATGATCTTTTCACATTCCTAGTTTCCCAAATTCTCATATTCACTCGTAAGATTTGCATATTTTTTGGGCTTTCAGGTTTTCAAATTTTCTTTAATTTGCATAATATTCCCTCTAAAGTAAATTCCTTAAGATGTATTATTGATACTTGATTGATTTATGATTTATTATTGTTACTTTCACTTTTGTTTTTTAATTTACCTTGAAGATGTGTCAATTGCTTGTTATAATCTATTTGAAAACAGTTTACGAGGCTTTTAGTCTTCATCAATTATTCTAATTTCTATTGAAATTTTTTACACAATTTTTTTATTGAAATGACTCAACTTTTTATATGTATCACGTTGTGTTGTAACTTTGTATCGTCCTTGCACTTGTAATGTTACGACATTGGCATCCATGAGAGACAATTTACACTACCTATCCCATTAATCACGCGATCATGTAAATTAGTAAACATTCAACTCCATCCTGCATTACACCTTAATTGCCGCTACTCGTTTTTATTATTTATTTTCCTTGTAATAGTCCCGTTCTTTCAAGGATGTTTCCACAATCTCTTGTTTTGGTGAGGCAATGACACTTGTTACACAAGAAATTTTCGCAGATGGTATTTATTTATTTGCGAGAGTCATGACGACCTCATAAAATTTACGAAATTTCTAATTTTTATACCTGAGTAACACTGGATATTTTCTTTTATAAGACAAGGTAAATTTGCAAGGTATTTCGTATAATTGATGACTCAATGAGTCAGTCACAGTGTCTATTATTGCAATTTCTCTAGAAAATGTTGCAGCATTGTGGCTGGTAGAGATAATAATACTGCTAATTTTTTGTATAATTTGTTGAATTAAAATCTTTCGTCCTGATAAAACACCATTGGTAAAGACATCGTGAGAATAATGTTGAAAAGGGTGTTTTTTTATTAAATTTTACAGCCAATTAAACCGGTACATAAACTACTCACATTTAAAGTAAAAGTCCAACATTATTGTCAATTACTCAGTACCCTATAGGTAATTCAAATGAAGTGAAATCTTCGGTGTTGTAAAAATTCACACAAACCGTTTCCTATATTATTGTCTTCGTAGCCTGAAAATTTATAGGTCAAGAGGAAAGTAAATGCGAATGAATATTGAGTACGACTGTAATTTCTAAAATGATGTCTTTTGACGACTGATTTGATTACCTTATGCATGCACTATGTAAATTACAAAAATGCAGGATGGGGTAATTACTAAAATTGGTTCATGATAATGGAGAACAAATGTTAAAAAAACTTTGGTTTAGAAATAGTTGTTCGTGTATTGTAGTTTCGTGTTTTAACACCGTTGATGTATTACTTCCTCTGTAATTTCTTTAATTCCATTACATTGAGAATTTCACTTTAAATGGGTTCATTGTAGCAAAAAAAGTAAAAACGTGTAATCAGTTGACACTGAATTAATTTTTCTCCTCGTTCTTTAAAAAGGTGAGATGTCTGGGAGATGACATCAGCACAATACGATCAAAAGTAAAAGTTTTGGACCCAGACAATGTGAAGAAATCCGGAGAGAAAATATCCTTCTGATCAAGTCAAATGACAAAATTTATTAGCGGTTTTTTAATTTATCACGGTTTTGTAAACCAGTGTTGTTGCAACTACTCCCACAGCATTTATCATCGAAGGTGAATGTCACTGACGCCATTAAAGTAACAAATTGTTTATTAGATAACAGAGTTTCATCTCAGTTTTTTTTTAATTCAAAATATATTTATTATATAATTTGTGCGTGAGATGCTGTAATGATTATAACTGATAATTTTCATTTAAACACACATATCTAATGCATTTTCGTAACGCAACTCTCATCTTTTTTGCAAAAGTGTCACATTGCTATAGCAACTTTCTTTGTGTCATTAAAACGAGTTTGCGTCCTTATTTTTAAAATTACGTACTAAAATAATTTCACTTTTTTGATTTGAATGCGGATAATTATAGCATGATAATAACTTGTTATTTTTTGACATGAGAGATTCACTGCCTTTGGGGTGTAATTAGTGTATCATTTTTTCTAATCTATTTACATAAATGGGTACTTCATTTTGACGTCAGCGTGTTGGAAATTAAAATTTTTACTGATAAAAGTACAATTTTCAGGTTGTGTACCCACTAAAAGACTGACAGGAAAATAACTGGTAATAATCAATTATTCATTATTATGTTTTTATCTGTAGAATTAGAACGTTGTGGAGTATTCCAGTCATTGAGGTAAATTTTGAAGTTCGGAAAATTAGAAAGATTAACAAAATTTGGCGATATTTAAAAAAATTGTTGCGCCTGCAAATCTGACGTAGGTATAGTAATTCAGAATGTGTAGAAGTTACCATTTTATTATTTTATCTAAAATAAGGTTTATAAATTTTCGATTTTAAGACCAAGCAAAAACTTCTGACATCCGTCACTAAAAATCGTAATTTTGGTCATTTTGGTGTTTTAGCTATGAAATTTTGGGAAATTACTACTTTTGAGTTGTGTATTAACTCAACCAAATTGCAGAATTTTACAGCAAAAACACAAATTTCAGAAATTTTCAATTTTTAAGACGAAGCAGTCTAAGTTCTGTCGACAAAAATCGTAATTTTGGTGATTTTGGTTCTACAACTATGAAATTTGGGCAAGTTACTATTTTTGACTCCAAATTACAAAATTGTGAACCAAAAACAACAAAATTTTAGAAATTTTTATTTTTGAGCCGAAGGAAAAATTTTTGACATCTATTACAAAAAATTGTATTTTTAATAACTTTGGTGCTATAGCTATGAAATTTGTGAAAAATGCTGATTTTATAAAAATTTCGGAAAAAAATGATTTATTATCCTGTTTTTGAAATTTGAAATATCACAGATTATTTTTTATCACTACTTTAAATCCTTTTTTTAGGCTCAACTAAACTGTTTCTGTCATTTCTACTAACTTCAAAAAATAAACACACAGTCATTATCATTTGCATAATTCATACAGTCGTTGACGATTTTATAATTTACGTTGTTATGTCCGGACTCCGCCAACGCTGTAATTATTTAGATATTAAAAATTAATGAATAGAAAATTTCACTGTCTCGTTAAAAAATGCTATCCTATTACAAAATTAGAAACAATAAACCATCGTGCTTCCTATAACATATTCAAATGTTAACTTGACCGCGAAATACTTACGATTAATATTTATTAGCTTTCTTCGACCTCACTGTGGAGTTATGGATATGTCAGTGAAAAGGTTAAATATTTACACAAAATAATTGCACTTTATTTAGCTACTACTTGCCCAATAATAAGAACTTACAACACACCACAGAAAGAGTATTGCGGATTGCAGAAGAAATTGACCCGATTAACTATGACAAATTTGTTGAACTAAACAATGAAGTGAACAGTATTTTGAACTGCTCAGCTGAGATGCGTTTTCTATCAGCTATTACAAAATTAAGTGGTTGATAGTGATAACACGCCAGTAATAATCACTGGAATGTTAGATAAGAATAAATTTTTGCAAAAGTAATTTTCTCAATTAAATAAATTAGCTCTAATAGAATTAACACTTACCAATAATTGTACAACAACACACTATAAATTGGTGCAATTACATTATTAGGTCTCCACTATTGTTATCAACTCCGATTATATTTCAACCTCTACTCGGCCACTATTGTCAAGAATATAAACAATGATGTGTGGTATGTATTCATAATAAACACTAGATAATCCCCTCCTTGTCACAACACGCGTCAACGAAAATGTTAAAACCAAACAATCAAAAGAATAAAACAAAACACCGAAAGCTTTACCGAACACATGCCGTAGGTGTATTGTGTACTCTATGGTACAGAGGAGGGATCGAGTGAAAGTTTTGGAATTTTTAATGTCGAAATGATCTTCTTAAGAATAAGCAGGATACGATTTGGATGCTGGGAAATTCGAAAGCAGACGTTTGGTTATCGATAAAAACGTTTAATTCACGGCGTTATTCATACTAATGCAGAATTTAAGGTATGTCTGTTTATTTATGCTTCACTCATTCAATACTTATTGTGTGGTGGAATTTTAATAAGGATTATAAATATTTTCAATGGATGTCATAGAGGTCGATTCAAATATGTACATGAAATCCATGAAATAGTGTTTTAAATTTACTTAAATTAAAGTAATTAAGGCTGTAATCATGTCATTTCCATTTGTTGGTATGTACAAGTAAGCTATAAAAGATACAATTACCTAATTAATGTCTTAGGTGGGGACATAATAGGTTATAGTAAAATGTGTATAGCGGAAAACTCTTTTTTACACACATTGTTACACATTAAAGTTTTGAAATAACTACGTGGGTTATTTAGATTTGATTTTTAATGCGAACTAAGTACGTACTTGTGCTACCTATTTGCCTATAATAAATAACTAATTCACACAACTTTGCACAAACACTGAGAAGCAGTTAATTACATTTTAATTATCGCAGTTTTCTAAAAAATAGTTGGGGGCAGCGATTGCAGTTTACTAAATGGAAATGAAATTAAAAACCTAATTCCATTGTGTTGCAAGAGTGCAAGTGCTTAGCATCGATATTTTCTAAAGGTTTCATCATTACGTTTTATAAAAACATAAATGCGCAATCTTATTGTACCTACCATGGAATTGAGTATTAATTGAATGAGAACGCTGCTTAATAAGTCAATCTTGAGTTACTAGAAACTTAATAAGTCGTATCTTAAATATCATCATATTAGCGATCTTTTCTTTGGTGTGTGTTCATCCTTAACGAAAGATATTGTGGGCATCATATTAATGTAGCGTAGCGTTCTATCTTCTGTTAATAACATTTTCGATTACAGGAGGGCAAGAAAAACACGTGAGACTCTCTGAAAAACATTTTACTTTCCAATACAATGAATAAATACATTATACAAAGGGATACAGTGTAGTTTTAATATTTGAGATGTATACTAGATAAAAGTTTTATCTGCATGCTTAATGGTTGTTTAGGTAAAGGCCACTAAAGACTATTGATTAACATTATTTTATTGAGATCCCCTTGTATAGAGGGTTCTATCTACATATTGCTAATTTAAATATCACTAGCCAAATTTTTAGACAACGGTTTGACTGCTTTCGTTGTGAAAGATGGGCGACTAGAATAACAGTGACCATCTTTTTTTAAAAACAATCAAACCACAAACAATGCAAAATTCATAGAAACAATCCAGAGGTGGAACTCTGTATTATTAAATTTAATATTTCTATACTAAATATAATATAGTCATGTACCTTGCAAATGGCTGATCTAGGCCGAAGCTTATTATGACTGTTCCCTGGGTAAAAAAGACGGACTAACCCTTGAAATTACGTATATTGTGTATTACTTACACGAGTATAAGAAGGTACCCAAAATTGTATAGAATATTATAAAATAGCATGCATGTTATTAAAGGTAATCGTATTGAAAATAAGTTTTAGTTAGTTATCCTTCTTACATTCATATCCTAACAACTACAATCAGAGGGTTTCTGCTAATTTTATGTCTATTACTATGGAGAACGCCAGTAAAGGTCCTTAAATGACAACCGAAAATTGTATAACTAACCTACCAAAAACTTTCCATATATACAAAAGAATGGGAACATGAAGAAACATCGAATTCCAATGAAATCCATCTCGACACAAAAGTGAATTTCATTATTTGGTCGGACATATTCAGGTGTGAAAATAACAGCTTCTCCAGGTCAATAGAAACTATCATTTTTAAGTTCTCCTGCAGATGTGCGACGGCGAGTTTATCTGTAACCAAATGACAAACTGTAAATTTAAGTAACAAGAGAAGAAACACACTGTAAGCGATGAGTATCTAAGGTAGATAGATATTTTTATTAATAGGCTAGCTGAAACTATTCCCGTCTTTACCCGTTGCTAGACAGACTACTCACACTACATACGATAGGTCAAGTCTAGGGTAATCATTAGTGGTAATATGTAAACATAGAACTCTGGGCCAAAAAATAATCATTACTTCCACTCGCTTAACTACTGGAGGCTTGTTTACTATGGATACGACCTCATCTACGTAAAATTCACATGTACCTAACTCGGTCGTTCTAATATTAACGTGAGATATTTTCAGCGCCGATAATAAATAGGGTTTTTCAAAAAGACACTTATTAAAGTGTTTTTTTTTACTAAGTGGATTTAAAACGTTTTTATAGGGATGATGACATGTGCAGATTTGTACAAAATTTTTGAGTTCAGTCGTAAATTTTACTTTCTGTGGTACTAACAGTATCTTCATTAAATTAATGCTATTTAGGACTATGACATCAAAAGGTTCCAGAAAAAGCTAGAATTAAGTCATTAAAACTGATTTCGAAATGTCGTTTAAATTACTTTGATATTTTTAAACACTATCTTACGTAAGTTTTGTGACATTTGTCATAAGTTGGTAAAAAAATGTGTGCCTATGTATTTATAGCCTAGGAACAATTTTCAAAAGTGACAGAAAGCACAATACATTAAATTGATTAAATTGGTAATTGACAACACAACTGTTTTTAAAATTTCTTTTTATGTGAAGTCATGTTAAGTCTTATAATATTTTATAATAAAGTGGTACAAGTCTTGGACAACATTTTTTCAAAAACTAAGCTACGCTTAGTAAAATACGCTTACAAAGTAGGCATAATCATAATTTTTGTAGGCTTATGAATGACATTAATAAAACAAAAGAACAAATGACAGTACTGCATGTAAAAATAAGCATAAAAATAAGCATATTTTCTTTTACTTTTAAATGCCTCCACTTGTAGGTTAATAATAAATATTCAGGTAGTTATAAAAACATCTAGTGTTTAACAGTTTGATTTCTGATTTGAAATACAATCTTCTAAAGCTGTACCACTTTATTTTGGCCGCCACTGTATAACAAGTCAAAAAACAAAATTTAAAAGATATTAGCGTTGCTGACACAGTTATTTATTATTTTAATATTTCTTTTTTGTTAGGTATATTTTTTTTTCTAACGTTAGTATCCACTAACATTTAAAGTGAAACTGTTAAATGGGACTAAACTGGTGCAATTTTATTGATTTAAATAGAATTTTAAACCACGTTGGGACAATAAATTACAGACTATTTTTTTTTTCGTTAGGTTGGCAGCACAAGTATCATTCTGCTATAAGTACGTATAATTCACGTCAAACCAAATACAATTAACAGTGTCATCCTTCAACAGGTAATTTAAAATCGGTTTCTAAAACAGTTGGAATTCTAAAGAAAAAATATTGTTAAGTGTTAACATGTCAAGAACTGCCAGGTTTGCCAACAGCTTTTGGATTTAATAGAATGGTATTTAAATGAGAATTCAACTCACCATAGATTCGACCAATGAGAGACATTTATTTTTTCAAATAAACCAATCACAGCAAACTTTTCTTGGAAATTTTCACTAGTGAAATTTTCAGTGACAATTCCACACGAAAATACCACGCTAGCTGTCAGTTGCTTGTCAGTTCGTTGAATTCTCATGACGAATACAACTCGGGAGCTCGAAATTGTGGGAAAATTTTCCTCCAGTACTCGTAGTTTGTTTCTCCAGACAATTGGAACTTGTTCGCTTCGCTCACTCGAAAAATTTCCGACAATTTCGAGCCCACTCGTTATATTACTTATGAAAATTGCACGAGACTAAATATTAGCCAATAGAAAAACAGAATTCGGTATGGTTTCTATGACAATATATAAATTTTCCTGGAAGTTATTTGCATCTTGCTAACCCAACAGGAAATTAATAAGCAAACAAGTTGTGTATGTTGTCATAGTTGCATTAATTAATATCATGAAATTTTATTCTCATCTATTTCAAAAACGTAATTAGCCCTCGTGTTCCACTCGGGCTAATAAATACGTTTTTGAAAGGCATTTGAAAAAAGTCCGAAAATAATCAATGCACTAGGGATATTATAAGTAGTGTGAATATTTTTGACCGAAAAAAAGAGCACGTTTTGGAAAAATGATTTTTTCTAGTATACATGAATTTGTGGGAAGGAGATTCTTTAAATTTCTTCACTTATTTTACTGTTTACCCAGATTTGAAATTATTGATCGATCTCAAGAAATTAGTCCCATATTAAATTGAAAAATAAATAATTCTATTACGATTATTAGTTATAAGGCTCCAGTGGATAAATTGGTTACTTGACAATAAAATATTTACGACCACTTAAAGCAAGGGTTATGTATCAAATCCGAAAGACTTTCTCGACATAAAATCTATTTTTGGTAAAGTATATTGGGTTTTTCAATTTAGGTTATGCTCTTTTACTTTTAAGGTTTTTATTAGTAAGGAAGACCGGCAAATCTGCTGTTTCAAAGTTATACATATCAAAAACAGTTCTCTCCTGCTTCGCTAACGTTTATGCATTACTTTCGATTGAGGAATGCCATACAATATTTGGCAAAAATTTCAGCTTTCTTTTCAAGGACTGGGAACATGGTCAAGTCGAACACCTTGCAGAAGAGGTTGCCAATATACGTTTTCAATGGACGGCCAACGCTCCGTTATCGTTTTACACATCCGTAAGGTTGCAATTCTATTTGGCAAGCTATGTTCTAACAGGAGCCAACTAGGGTGCATCCTGCATTCACTACAATGTGTGTGTTTATATACGATGAGCCAACCCCAACTTCCACCATGTAGGTACTTAGAAAACATGACTTTACTGCAAGTTGGTACAAAGTAGTTTACTGGAAGTTCGTGGAATTAAATTAATTAGGCAGCAAATTTAGAGAGGAATTAACATTTTTATCAAATCTAAAACTTGCACTTTAGTGTTGGGAATTATTGTTAATTTACCACAGGAAAGGGTTCGAAATGGACATGGTGTCATCAAGTCTATTGTCATTGTAGTTCCTTAAACTTTGCGTTTTACGTTTTCTACAAATTTATTGTTTTTCAATGTGAAATTAATGAATGTGCTACACTGAATTACAATGCTTTGTAATGTGGTCTCATTTTCATTCCAATTGCACTTTGATATCGATTTTCTCAAGCATTATAAGATGCTCCAAAATTACAAACAACTTGTCAAAAACATCCAATTCATCGTTTTTAAATTGGGAACATTAATTTTGAAAAATTTTAGTAGAAACACATGGAAAATTTGTAATTTAAATAGCATTGTGAAACGTATAAATTCTGCTTAAAAAAGATTAATAAACTTGCTGTGTAATGAATGACAATTAGAAATCTTTTATTGATTGATTTCATAAAGTGATATTGAGAAAGTCATTTATTTTGTTTATTAAAGTTTATTGTAATTCTTATTAAAAAAAATATTTTAATTGGTAGTTAGAACAAAATGTGGACTTTTGTAAACGTTCTTCCAACAGACTTGCAACCATATTTACCGTTTAGCATTTTCCAGTCTCAGTTAATTTAATTTTCTTATTATTATTTAATTGCGACGGGTGTGGTGCATAAACTCTCTCTCATCAAAGTGCACTTAAAATTTGCAATTTGCAAAAATTAAATGGAAATTTGATCTATCCATTCAGGAAATAAATTTTGCTTCATCTGGTAAGCTTGAGAAATTCTCTTCTTCGAGCTTTTTCTTCGTCAATTATGAGAGAAAAAGGACTATATTAGCCTTGATCCTAATATTTTTCCCGAAATATCGAGGGACACGATTAACTAATTTTAGATTGATTCCATAAACTGAAATAATTTTTCATTTAGCACGGTATTTATTGTTAAGTAATTAACTAATTCTAGAAATACGAAATTATGTCGTTATAGGTTGACCAATGTTTTGATAGTGTTTGTTATTTTTGGATTTCTGGTGGTTATCCTTCAGAATTATTTTTGTAAATAACTAATTTTATTACTATTGTTAGTGAGCTTTCAAATAAAACGATAGAAATAGTTTGGGAGTACGAATTTTGGTGCAGTATAACTCATTACAAAACATTTTTAGTTTGTTTTTTCGTCTTTTTCGAAAACGGAGAAAAGACGCGCAATGAAACTAGTACTTACGACGCAAATGCAAATGCAAGTAAAAAAAATCAAAAATATGAATGAAAAAATCATCAAATTTGAATTTAAATAATTTTAATGGAGTTTAACGCTAACGTTAACTCGGTGTTAACGCCTGAACTATTAAAAATAAATGTACTAATTAATCACAGCTGGAAAACTATCTTACATAATTAAACTAAAAAAAACAAATTCAAACCAACTAACCTTACTCAATCTTCCTTCATTTCCCCGTCAGTTGTTATCTAAGGACCCATTGGTTGAAAAAAGTGTCCAGGACAGATTACATTTTTATTATTTTGGGATTTTGAGTAGAATTTGAATCGAGTGGACTAAACCAGTCCTCGTGTCGAACTGTCGCTGCACCGACGTCTGGACGCTCTCCAAGCGTCTGCCCCCCTCGACGCCCTGCGTCTCTCGAACCCCTACATCACAGCAGCGCTGCAGTCTGACCGCGTGCGCCTCCGCACAATATGTATGCATCGTTGTTTATGACTGTGCACCAGTCGTAAGGACTTAAGGCTACAATAAGGATCCACAGACCATGAAATTTCGTCGAATTTAACATATCATAAAAAATGAGTCTAGATTTACCCAAATTTATTTCTATAAATGGGAGCTTTCCCAGTGGAAAGCAAGAATGAAAATTCGTTGTCTGGGAGGAAAGAAGGATGACCACTGTAACTTAACGATGTCACAGGCAAACCCAGCTTTTCATCGCAGTTTCTGACTTTAAAAATTTCGTTTCAAGAACAATAGAGATTTTAGTACACATTTGTTGTTTCATATTCAAATTTCGAACTTTCTACTTGGTGTTTAACATATTTGTTTTCCCATTTAGAACCTTTTTATTGCTTCTTATGTTGTAGTGATAATGATTTCCGCCTTTAAAATCGCTTGAAATCTATGCTAATTTCAACATTTATTAGCAAACTGGAAAATAATTTTCTTTCCAAAGTTTTCAGTATATACAAATTCCTGCATATACATATCTGAGACTTGAGCTTTGGGTGGAATTTCCAATGTCAAGCGAATTACACATGAATTAAATGTTCTGTGAAATAAATGCTCAGAATTGCGCAAGTGCTTTTGATATTATGCCAGAATGTTTATATTAAGTGTCGATTCAATTCTTAACCAAATATTACAAATGTCTTATGGAGTACTGTTATGGTTTTCATTGAGAAAAATAAATTACCATTATTACTCCAACTCCGAATTGACTATTAATTTCGGAAACAAATGAGAGGATGGCTGCCAATTTATTGACCTAGATTTTTATTCAGATTTGTGGCCGAGATATGAAATGACAAACTAGGTAATATTGCATTTTAGGAATTATTGATAATTTGAACTTGGCTTAATTATACATTTTAGCCTCTTCGACATTTTATTTTCTTCGCTTTACATTTTCATATCTCATTTAATGAAAAAAGAATTTTACAATTACAAAATTGCGAAGCAATTTATTTTTCCACTATCCAAAAGATAACTAAGTGGTGCCATCTACAAGTAAAGTAAAACAGATAATGTTCAGTAACAGTACACTGAAGAGTGTGTCGCTGTATAACAAGCTAACCAGCCACTAGAGGACACCATGTATACCAAAAATAGATTTAATTTCTATTAATACATTTTTTCTGGGAATTTGTGTTAAATTTATATTCTCATGGGTAGAATTATTTTATTTGGTTCACAAGCAACAACAAAAAGTTAAAAAAGCATAATATGTGAAACTAAAGACTACTAATAAGCATGAAGTTATTAACTGACATGACAATTAGAAATTATATTAATTTTTCAATACGATTACAGACAAATTTAAGGAGGATAAATAATCCTGCATCACAATTTATCTGAACTTAAGCCACCTATATCATTTCGAAATTAATTATGCCTATAAAACGATAAAATTAAACTCAAATTACTTGAATAAAAAATATCCAATTTAGTAATGGATCAGTGTTATGCACAAATTCAGTAATCTGTCACTGTTTCGAGAAATCATAATTAATATGAGATGGTATATACTTTATTTATTTTCTACTCTAGAATTCAGTTGTCAGTTTAACTTAAATTAATTGTGCAGTAGGTTTATATGCTGCCTCCATTGCTATGCTTGGAATAGAGATTTAAAGTAATTAATTTATGCTGTTGTAAAGGTAATTAAATTGTTAACGGATTAACGTGAAAACAAATACTGCTGTTATATATAGAATTCAATTTGAAGCTTTATCTAGAGCCATAAAATTACATAAATTACCTCTTATTAAGCTTCAAATTTTTATTGACGCCAAACCATTTTTCTTAATGTTCACAGCAGTTCTAGATAAAGCCTCACGGTAAATTGAACCGTGTAAGCCAGAAAATTAAGAAGACTGTTTTCCTTTAAATTTAATTTCCCTGTTGCACCTTGGGCAAATATTCAAATAATACAAGGGAGAGATATGTCGGAAGTCTAAGTAATATGGAAGTTTGCAAGTGCTAGAAGCAACCATTAGATGCTTGGTTGCTCATTTACAAAGGTGTGTTTATCTGGGTGCCTCCTGATCCACACTGAAAAATTTCGTTGTGGATATAAATCATGCCTACTAATTGAAAGGAAATATTCCACAATTGGGAAAATTATGTCCGTCTTAAATAGCTAACTTGGCAGCATGTAATGAGAAAATTCCTGTTAAGAGGTGTCAAATGCCTGTTCACGTGTAATATCGGCAGTCCTCGAATGATCAAAGGAGTATGAACGTGATGTATTATGACGCCACTTCAATATTCTCTCCGATTAAATCTATTTTTCCTCACGGCTTGAACGTGAATTTAAAGTAGTACACGAAGGGGATTGAGTTAAGCACATGAATATCGCTTTTCACTTTATTTTCTGTGCGTTAAAAATAACGCATAAATCTAAATCAAAACAAAAATTCGATTTTTACTTGTCTTAATTACGATTATGGAGCACCCTCGTTAGACCGAATTTTATTCCTACTTCATTTAACCGAACTTGGAAACTCGGAATAGTTTAGACGAGTTTAACTAGCATACCGAAAATTTATTTCAAGTTAGTGCTTTCACAAAATAATTTATTTACGTCAGTTTACTCAGTCTAAGTAATTGATCGGTATATTTATCACTTAACTTAATCTACTAAATGTGTTCTCGAATCGAGTTGGTTTTTTAGCTAGTCCTTCGGTGAATTGGAATTTTATATTATCTTATAAACGCCCACAAAATGCTAGAATTGATGGGTATTTAAATTTCGGTCTATTATACTTGTTATGCAAATACATAATTAAAGTTGTCAACGTAAAATTTACTACGAAACGGTTATTTTAAAGTTTTAATTGAAGTTGATGAAACACAAATTTGAAACGAAGTCTTACAGATTCAGGCAATGATTTGTTGTAATTAGAATGATGAGTAACTCTCGGACGTGAAACACTTTTCCAGGTATTTAGTGCTGTATTTACCTGACCTAGCAATCATTTTCAAGTGCTTTTCAGCGCTTCAAACTATTTAATGTTACGTTGTTGGCCACATTTTGTGGTTAAATACTGCTAAGTTGATTACCTGAAGTAAAATTTATGCTCACAAACACGGAGGTTAACAGATATAGATGCAGTAATTTTATCCACTTATCAAGTTGTTATATAAGCTATTTTGTGCAATTTGTGTTTACCTAGAAAATTGTTATAAGCACCGGCTAGTGAATGTAAGAGTTTGATTAAATTTAAGCTTTTACCTTTTCCAGGCAATAGTGTTTCAAACGGAATTTTAATATCAAAATGCATTAAAACATTTCATATTTTAATATTAGGTATAAGCTTCTGCTTTAAAATCAGAAGCGTTGCACAGAAGATTAGATTATGTTCTTAGAGTGAATGAATAGTAATGTACCTAGTAATAAATTTTCACGAAGAAAAATTTAATAGTTTTATTAATTTTGAACTATGTAAACAGGCCCACATGTTAATTTATGTTAATACTTTATGTTAAATTAATCTGAGCATAAACAAAATATTTATCTAAATATTAAATACGTATTAAATAGTTAAAATTGTTTTGAAAACATTATCTACTTCTACAACAAAACAACTCACTGTAGTTGAATTTAAAGTATCTTTTACAGTAAGTAAATAGTTACTATAAAATTATTAATTAAACAAAAGGTTTGTTTCGGTTGTATAGAGCAAAGGTAATGGATATGCCGAACATTGATATTTATCTTCAATTCCATTAAGGGTGGAAACATTTTCCGAAACTTGTTCAAAATTATATTTGCTTATTTTTTATAATCTTGCCACAAGCTATAACGTTGGTATTGCGATTAATGGTTTTCAACCCCAAATTCAGAACACTAGTTTGATGTGCAAATTAATAACTACAAATTTGTATCGAAATATTAACTTTTGATTAATATCTTCTTTAACTATGCGGGTAGAAAAGTGTTCATAGGTCCCATAGAACTATGACAGTAATTAATTACCGGTGGTTTAAAACAAGTCTGGGTAATATCATTTGGAATTAGACCTGTCGTTTTTATCTACTGTGTTATTTTATTAATATAGAATTTTTTTACCGTTTTTGAAACCATCTTTTTAACTAGCTCTTTATGAGAGATGTAACGACCCAGCATTTGCTGAATTCTGTGCATTTTCCGGTGACCTCTTAAAAATAAAAATATACAATTCTCTTCATTGTAGGTGTGCTTTTCATATGACAAAATTCTTCCAGTCCACCAACAAGCACATTCATGTGAAAATACCAGACGCTTTAAAACAAATAGAAACGCTGTGACGGTTATCAAATACGTTATAAACTCATTCATTATGAAATAACTCTTGTGTTAAAATATTCGTTTTGCAGTACTAGCAACTATTTTTGTTATCTCTTTGCAGGGAGGATAAGCTTTTTTAATGGTGCATTGCGACAAAGCGTATAAATTATGCATGTGACAATTCTTTTGATAGAAAAACTTTGTTTTATAATGTTAATATTTGTGAAAGGAACCACAGAATCGATAAATCAAGAATGTTTGCTAGAGGCTAACTTCACGATTTTTCAACCTTTTTCAAACCGTCTTACACGATGGCGACGCAAGAGTTTGTACAATTTTTTAGATATCGAATTTGTTACAAAAAATTAAATTACTGTGTAATGAATGTATGATGATTTTATACACGATTTCTTACCAATTTTTTTCCCATTGGGCACGAACGCGCTGCGACCAGCTCATGGGACATTGGAGGTATATAAAACAAACGCTTTTCGTTTTTTCGCGCTGTGGTGCTAAGAATTCGGTCTTACATATCCCGAATTCAAAATCTTAATTTTTTTGAACTTTAAACAGTTTTTAATTCATTTTTGAAACAATTTTTGTAAACAAATTTGATACAAGAAATTGTATTAAATCCGGCGGCTTGTAAAGCGGCTGTAATATTAGATTGATTTACCGCTAAATTCATTCACATACTAGTGATATACCCAAAAACAGAATAGCGGTGATTTATAATATTTGTTTGCTTTTTGTTGAAATGTTTGTTCACATTTTGTTAGTATTTCATTGTTAAATGCGTCATATTTGTCCAAGAAATAATGACTGCAAAAGTCAACAAAACCGCTATAGCTTATTGAGCTTATTGAACATCCAACAGACACAAAGGCACAACGAAGCAGAGGCGTAAAGCAGAATCTTGCTTATGGTAAATCGTAACTTAAACGATTTATTATTTTCCGCGAGACATCGCATGTATCGTATTTCGTCGGCAATATTTAAGTACGGCTAAAAAGCTTCGCCTACGCAAAAGATTGTTAATTTCGGTACGGTTATATGGAAATACGGAGATACAGTTTGGGGATTGCAAAGCAAAGGATAAAAAAGGTGAAGGTTACTTTGGTTATCGAATAATGAAGTATGTGAAGGTACGACTGAGTCATAAATCGCCATTTGTAACATTGTGGAATACGAAATAGATGGCACCACCAAAAAACGATTCCATACATTTATTTACGATTTTTTCGTTATTGGTCTCAGTATTCGCGATTGTGTTTGTGTGCCGGTAGGGCTAACGCGCTTGGATACATCCTTTATCCCGGAATAGAGAATCCACCTTTTGTTACCACAGGCATGGCTCTTGATATTATATCCCCGTCATAGAGGAACCGCTTGATTTATTCTCGAATATTATACCTACCTACAAAATACGGGATATGTTTTTATTACACGCATGCATGCGCTGCATAGCTCTAAAACAATTTCGAGCAAGTAATGTGCCAACATTGTCACTTTAACGTAATTTAATTACTTAGAAACGCCAACACTAAAAAACAGCGACTACATAAAGTGAACAACACCGATAAGTTCATATGAGGGTACCCTTTCCGCAGGTATTTATCATCAAATAATTAATGTCTAAAGTGCTAAGAACTTTGTTCCGTTGGCTTAAAACACGCACTTTATGTAACAAAGAATAATAGAAACTGGCAACCCTAAAATTCTTTTCAAAGAAAATTACAACCCATATAATCCTGATGAAGCAACCAATCGTAAAATTCGCTTTTGTAAAACCTCGCTACCTTGTTACACGTCGTCTTAATATATTTTTCGCTTAGTTGAATACCGCCCTAACAATCGTGTTCCTTTCAGTTTTTCCATCTGCCTTGTTTCAAATGTGTACCATTTTTTTACAAGACGTATTGAGTTATTCGTATAAACAAATCTATTGTATTAAAAAGAATATGGGACCGGTTTTACCATAACGCATGAATTGGGATTTAAAACGCAGCCATTAAAACTGATTATTTATTGTTGTATTACAGTAGTCACAATTGTTCATTAATAAATTGCATTTTAATATTATAAGTATATTATAATAGTGTATAATACATACAAATTTGAAATTATTAATTTCAAATTTTTGCATGCACAAAATAGCTTGCGGTAGATCTTCATGGCATGTTTCGTTCCTGATTTGACTATAATATCACTGCGTAATTATTGTTGCCTTATGGGGTTTAAATAACAATTTTCTAATGAATGCGAGCTCTGCCAACGGATTGCAACTAATTTAATTAATTAATTTGACAGGATAAAGAATCACACAGCCCTAATTATGATTAGAGATTATTAAAATTGGTAAGTGCTGAGATTTTTTGAAATCATTAATGTCACTGATAATATTGATTTTATCTCACAAAAATTTCTCATTAGTCTAAAGCGATGGTTCCGGTTTCTAGTGAAAATATAAACTTGAAGTTTTTTGAAAATTCCTCATTTTTTGCTGGAAGTTCATCACCACACAAGCTGAGCATTGTTAATTAGCAGGTGTCCTACCTTAAACATTCTAATTATTTTTTTATATTCGAGTACAGTGTCTATAGGTAATAACTATTTCCCTCTTGTGATGTTACCGACCGGGTTATAAAATTTATATAGGATTTTAAAACGGATAAAAATATCCCAAATATGGAAACTATGCAAATGGTTTGTTTTAACAACTAATGTATTCCTCTAACGTAGTTAAAAAATTTTGATGTGGTGAAGATTAGACTTTAAAGCCGGCGAAGTAAAACTGCTACCCACAGCCTTGAGACCGAAAGCTGTAATTCAGATTTTTTAGTCACAATGTTATTATCTGTCCGAGCTACCGATTTATCGTGATTATTGATCGCTGCTCAAGATTAACTTCTCATTAACGATTACTTGGAATTTGTTCACAAACATCTGTTAGACGGCGAAGTTTGTTAATTTAATTAATCTGAAAGGTTTATAGTTCATTACTGGAATCACAAAATCACTAATTATAATGTAACAATGTAAACATTTATTATAGCCGTGTAAACGACAGGGATTAACGGAAAACCGAAGTTACTGACCAAATTTTCAGTATAATTTAATAAATAATGTGACAAGTCTCTATAGATTTTCCGCCAGTGGGTTAACAATTGCTTATTGTTGTTACACAGCGTTATGCCTTTATTCGTACTTTGGGAAAATCAAGGTGTGTGCGGTGAACCAAATGTTATATTCTAATGCATTATCAATGTTACAGAGCTTTTAAGCTTTAATGCCGCAGACTTTAAAAAGTTCTCGGAAATTCGTTTATGCAAGAATAAATCTTTTTTAATTTGAAACTTTTAAAACGTTTTCCATTGACATTCTTCCTGCGAAAGAGATTAATTTTGTTCTCAACTGAACGAACAAACATGAGTGGAAAATGTAAATTGTTGCAAATTCAGTGTGATAAACAGACGTACATGGAAAGCTTAAAAAAATACAACAGAGTAGAAACAATTTTTATGCTTCAAGTGATCTTGTGCAAAAAACTCTGAAATTCATCACACTCTGTGTGTTTGCAGTTTTTTAAACAACTTCAAGTTATTCCTCTCTCAAAATTGATAACACGTTCAGTTGATATGTTTGCATACAGAACAAATCTTTCAATATAGGAACAGGATTTTGAGTGAATTTAAGATTGAAGTATCAATCGTAAATAAACATGATCTTTACTCGTGAATCCGTCCACATAACGGAAAATTTACAGAGGCGAACATTGGTAGTTGGAGCAGCTTTCATGTTTCCCTCCACTATTGTTGTTATTGTATGTTTAATCATACATAATATTAGAATTTATTGTAGCCTGAAACTTATTATCTTAAGCAACGCCATGAGTAGACCTTAATGTTATTTTATGTGTGGTACGAAAACTCAATAACAGTGATGTGGCAGTAAATTGCGAAATTATTTATGTTGGCAAAACCGAATCCATTTCTTAAATAAGTTCGATGTGTCGAGTTGGAATTTTTATAATTTATTTCTTAGTTGACGAGGAACGTGCCAACTTCTTAGCTCTTGATGGAAGTGAAGGAAAGAGTTAATTAAAATCGATGAGTATGATGAGTCATGTCTAAAACGATAACTTCTCTTAAGTTCTCGAAATACATAGTTTAAAATTGCTGTATTCGTTCCAATGTGGCATTTTTTAATTTTTAATTAGTGATTTTAGAAGGTAGGAGATATGAAAACCTATAGACGTTTTAGAAATTCAAAGAATGTCCAATTTTAAAGACAGAATTAAAAAAAAGAACCAAATCGAATTTTAAATGGGGCATTTTTTCCCACATGGCATAAAACAGCGGATTATTCTTTCTATTTCTGTTGCACTTTGTGTACCTACGTTAATTCCACAACTCTTGAAATAATCCACGTTTAAGTGTGTTATTTGTGATGTTTATCGATTGTGGGATTAGGGACGTGATTTTATTTTAGTGCATTTTTCAGTCAAATCGAGCGCATGTGTAATGATGCCACAAATTGTGCATTACGTTCCACGAATCTCTTGGTATTGCAGGGTTAACATGATTTATCATCGCGTCACGACTGGTCAGTAAATAATAAATTAATTAGATTATAGAGGCGTCTGCGGCGGAAACTGGAGTGATTGAGCACCTGCACAGAAATAACTCATCTTTTAAATTTCTCTGCTAATGCAGGATCGAATCACTTTCACTTTACCAATTTTAAGTTTCCATATCAAAAATTGATCCAACTTGTTGGTCCCAAACAGCTCCCAGATTTCTTTCCTGCTGGAAGTTGGTGTAGTTAGCTGAGGCCGTGGACCTCGAACTCCTTTTCTTCCTTTGGAGTTGCGCACATAAATCGGAGGGGCCAGTTGGAAGCGCGACAGTGTTCGCGAGATAACCCTGACCAGTTACACTCGAGTTACAAAGCAACGTGGAGTTTACGGTTCCAGGAGCTTTCAGTATTATTTCTTAGAATAACGCGTAAACAAGGATTTTCCAGGATGGAATAACAGGGATTTTTGTTGCTTCGAGTCACAATCGATAATGTTGGGATGGTACAGACATTACTCATAATTAAATCTCGGCAAATTTGACTGATCAATGCGTGAACTTTGAGTAACTTTATAGAGCTCTTTTAAGCAGTTTCCGAAGCTTAAGTGTTCGTTGTGCGTTGAGTGGTTTGCTCTAAGTTTGCATGGATTTTTGGTCCTTGCTAAGGATTTAGTTATAAGTTTTTGCGGTAAGCTTAATGTTTAATGTAGAACTTACCGGATACGTGATTGTCTATGATTAATTAGGTGTTCGGCTTATTTAACCACTTTATGCTAGATTCAAGTACATAATAAACTGCGTGAAATTACATGGAAACACCTCCAAGGTGGCCCAATTAAATGCCACCAGAGCCAGTCGTTGCATGATACCGTTGTACGAGTGAGCCGTCTTTGAAATAAGCAAACTCGTACAGAGGGAATACTTTATGTGAAAAATTGATATAAAATGCAAGCAGTTGAAAGACAACATGCGATTGTGGCGAGCTTTGTATTTGTCCACTTTTTACGAAAAATAAAGTTAAATGTGAAAACATGTAGAACGTGGATGGAATATTTTATTCAATTTTCAGTTTTTAGACTGAAATCTGCCCGTCAGTTTGGAAAAGTTAGAATTTAAATGTTGAAAATCCGAATTCAATATTTAAGGAAGAAGTTTGATGGAGTTTTCGGACGATATTAGAAAAAAGTCTTATTTTTGTAATTTTGCTTTTATTTTAATTTATTATAATTGTGCCTTACTTCACTTCACATTGGTTGCCACTTTGAAAAAAATTGAAAACGGAATTTTCAAAATTTTAAAATCTGCAAGTCCGGATGAAGAAAAGAACTTCAAGAATTGGTAGGTAGGTATGTATTTTAATTTTTTTTGTTTATTATCTTTAATCTAAAAAGATAGACCACCTATATAAAATATGAGAAGAAATTGCTCGACAATGTTTGGCGCATCCACCATTTTTCATAAACAGTTTTTCTTGATTTATTTAAGGCTTTTGAATAGATAACATTATTTTGTTAATTCTCTGAGTATTGTAGAATTTTTCTACATGCATTCGACAACATTTACTTAGAAACGGATTTTCCAGATTTGCAGGTCATAAGTAATAATTGACCTAAATTCCATTGTTTCGCCTACATAAAGTACAATAATTACGCCCCCAACACTTCGTCCATGACTTGGAATGAAAAATGATATCATTGTCTGTATTTCAAAACAAATATTTATTTAATTCATCGCATAAAAATAGAAACTTCGTGCGAATCCAGTTTGTTCATCTACATCGTTAGAATAAACGATGAATGACTGATGGAATATTCATAAGAATAACATTATATAATAATTATTTCAATTATGTGCTATATTAATAAGAAGGTGTTGTTATGTAATTTAAAATTTTATAAGCTGTAGTACCGGCTGTACTTTACGACCATGAAGAATAACTTATAAATGCTTAATTAACCAGGTGCACTGTTAAATCAATATGTGCTATAAAGAATACGGAAAAATCATTACTCGCGTGATAAACACTCAAGTATGCGAAACGATTTAATATATCAACTTTTTATGGCGAATTTTTCTCCGATTTATTATCTCGGCTCACACAAATTTTTGTATGGTTTCTCTTACATGCATATTTTAACGACTTTAAGCGCTGTAAATTGTAATAGAAACATGCATGCAATTTGTTCTATTACATATTATTTATTTACAGCAGCTGTAGGATGTCTGTGTACAAAACAAATAACTAAAAATTTTGTAGGTGTTTCATGACGTAATTTTTTAATTTCCTTGTAGGTGTGTACTGTGTACCTGCATTCTTTTTACAGAAAATAAGCAGATGTTTATGTATGTACCAGTGCATAATTAATTTCTGAGAAATGCACGATGTGCGTGTTTTTTATTGACTAATTGCAACATCTTGTAGTTATGTTAATATTGACAATAAATATTTCGTTTTATATCGAACGATTTTGTTTGTTAGAATGTCACTTCTATAGGTACTTTAGGTGTCTATTAATAAGACTGAAGCGTGACAAATATTTAGTATAATCTCGATACAACTTAATATAACATAGTTTCCTGTCGCTCGTAAATACACTTCACATTCATGATAACAAGCGATTATTCCGTTCCTTTATTCTGTTACTATATCGTTGATGGAATGTAATGATTCCATTATTTTCGTACAAAGTGTCATTTGAAGCACCTATTAGAACATCCGTGTTTATGTGAAACAAATTACAGCCCAAATAGTGGAAGTAGTTTAGTGTTGTTTTCCTAATACTCAAGTATTTTTTGAAGAATTTGCATTTTGATGATAGCTTTTACTTTTAATTAAAAACGAACAAATGTGGCTGATATATCGAAACTCGTAACAACAAAATACAGCTATTTTTGTGGATAGCCCACAAATTCTTTGAATGCTTTAGTATTCGGTGGATTCGTGGTGATAATTTAACATCAAACTTTGTGGTAATACATGTAAATTAATAAATTATAAATTCCTACGTTCCAAACAAGTTTGCAAATTCTAGAGTATGTAGACAGATTTTGTGCAACTTTGGTTGTAATTATTCAGATGGAAATAAAATGAATTGCATTCTGGAAAAATGACGAAAAAAAGCGATTTTTGGGTTCAACGCAACTTTTATTTAAATATCCTGTATCGTGTTAAATTTCAAATTTGATGGTGTGAGCAATATTTGCACGCTTAATAAAAATGGATATCGTGTGATAACTTTGTAAAAGTCAAACTAATATTTATGTATAAATATTAATAAAATTATCGAATTAGTTCCAGCAAGAATAAAGTAATAAATTACACCTTTTGGTGCAATTTTATGACGCTCGCAGTAAAGCGATGTTAAAATAAATATGACAGTAGTTTATTTTACATTTTTAAGGATCTATAGCAGCCGCCTTCAAAGAGTTCATATTGCGCTTATAAATTATTGGATAAATTTTTTACAGTCAACAAGTATAATAACAACAGCTTTATACAAGTGTTATTGTTGAACTTTTTGCTTAGAGCTACTCTACAGGGGTGTGTTCATAAAGCGGTTTCCGTGGGTATTTGATTGTTCGACAAATAGGTACATCACCTACATACAAAATGCAATTTTTGCGAAAATTCATGACAAAAACTATACCAAATTTCTGATATCGACTTCTCGCTTATTTTTCAGAGTAATATCTCGGAAACATAAGGAAAAGTTCTTTGATTTTTCTACAGTCGAAATTTGCAAATTTCCTCAAAAATTTACGACTAAAACTATGCCAAATTTCTGATTTCGATATCTCGCTTATTTTTTCGAGTAAACTTAAGTTATTGTACATCAGTTTACGCAGAATTTTACGCAGATTCCAAATCTGGGATTTAAATTCAGATCCGACAACAAATAACTGAGGTATGGCCGATCAAAGTTTCGGAAAGTTGATTTTCATTTTTTCTCATTTTTCGTAATTTTTAAAGTTAAATATCTCGGAAACTATTTGAGATATTGAGATGCGGTTTGCGCCATTCTTTTTCTCGGCCCATTTTACGTTAGAAAATGTTCTCAAAAGCCCAAAATTCGATAGTCGATTTTTTGCGAAAAAAAAATCCGACTCAAACGATGAAAATTTTTCATTTTTTTTAATTTTTGGCCATAGCTTGTAAACTATTTGTCCGATCGATCTCAAATTTAGTCAGTAGATAGATTTCGAGCTCCTCTTTCGACTGATGTGTAACTCAAAGCTATTAAACGTCGTTTTCATGTTGAAAACATTGATTGAAAATCACCCTAAAATGACGTGTTCAAAACAGTTTTTGGCCAATGCCTCGTTTATTTATAAAGCAACCTCAACAAATTTGGGTCTTATTTTACGCAGAATGTCACGCTGAATCCAAAAACATGAGAATTTTTAATTTTCGTCAACAAATAACTGAGTTATGGTCGTTTGAGTTTTTGGGTTGTCGCCAGAGGGCCAAATTTTTGAAGGTTCAAAACAATTCGTGTTCGATATCTCGGAAACTATTTCAGATATTGAGATGCGGTTTGCGCCATAGTTTTTCTCGCAATTTTTTACATAAGAAATTGTTTTTAGATTTTCTAATAGTCGAAAGTTGCAAATTTTCACAAAAATTCATGACTAAAAAACTATGGCCAAACTTCTCATATCGATATCTCGCTTATTTTTTTGAGTAAACTTGAGTTATGATACATCAGTGTACGCACAATTTTACGCAGATTTCAAATCTGGGATTGAAATTCAGATCCGACAACAGAAAACCGAGTTATGGCCGATCAAAGTTTTGAAAAGTTGATTTTCATTTTTTCTCATTTTTCTCAATTTTTGAAGTTAAATATCTCAGAAACTATTAGAGATATTGAGATGCGGTTTGCGCCATCGTTTTTCTCGGCTCATTTTACGTTAGAAAAAGTGCTTAAAAGCCAAAAATTCGATAGTCGATTTTTCGCGAAAAAAAATTACGACTCAAACGATGAAAATTTTTCATTTTTTTTATTTTTGGCCATATCTCGTAAACTATTTGTCTGATAGATCTCAAATTTGGCCAGTAGATAGATTTTGAGCTCCTCTTTCGACTGATGTATAATTCAATGCTATTAAACGTCATTTTCGTTTTGAAAACATTGATTGAAAATCACCCTAAAATTATGTTTTCAAAACAGTTTTTGGCTAATACCTTGTTTATTTATTAAGCAAACGCAACAAATTTGGGTCTCGTTTTACGCAGAATTTCACGCTGAATCCAAAAATATGATAATTAATTAATATTTGTCAATAAATAACCGAGTTATGGCCGTTTGAAATTTTGGGTTGTCGCCAGAGGGCCAAATTTTTGAAGGTTCAAAACAATTCGGGCTCGATATCTCGGAAACTATTTCAGATATTGAGATGCGGTTTGCGCCATAGTTTTTCTCGCAATTTTTTACATAAGAAACAGTTTTTAGATTTTCTAATAGTCGAAAGTTGCAAATTTTCGCAAAAATTCATGACTAAAAAACTATGGCCAAACTTCTCATATCGATATTTCGCTTATTTTTTTGAGTAAACTTGAGTTATGATACATCAGTGTACGCACAATTTTACGCAGATTTCAAATCTGGGATTGAAATTCAGATCCGACAACAGAAAGCCGAGTTATGGCCGATCAAAGTTTTGAAAAGTTGATTTTCATTTTTTCTCATTTTTCTCAATTTTTGAAGTTAAATATCTCAGAAACTATTAGAGATATTGAGATGCGGTTTGCGCCATCGTTTTTCTCGGCTCATTTTACGTTAGAAAAAGTGCTTAAAAGCCAAAAATTCGATAGTCGATTTTTCGCGAAAAAAAATTACGACTCAAACGATGAAAATTTTTCATTTTTTTTATTTTTGGCCATATCTCGTAAACTATTTGTCTGATAGATCTCAAATTTGGCCAGTAGATAGATTTTAAGCTCCTCTTTCGACTGATGTACAATTCAATGCTATTAAACGTCATTTTCGTTTTGAAAACATTGATTGAAAATCACCCTAAAATTATGTTTTCAAAACAGTTTTTGGCTAATACCTTGTTTATTTATTAAGCAAACGCAACAAATTTGGGTCTCGTTTTACGCAGAATTTCACGCTGAATCCAAAAATATGATAATTAATTAATATTTGTCAATAAATAACCGAGTTATGGCCGTTTGAAATTTTGGGTTGTCGCCAGAGGGCCAAATTTTTGAAGGTTCAAAACAATTTGGGCTCGATATCTCGGAAACTATTTCTGATATTGAGATGCGGTTTGCGCCATCGTTTTTCTCGCGATTTTTTACATTAGAAAAAGTTCCTTGATTTTTCTACAGGCGAAATTTGCAAATTTTTGCCAAAATTCATGACTAAAACTATGCCAAACTTCTGATATCGATATCTCGCTTATTTTTTAGAGTAAACTTAAGTTATTATACATCAGTGAGTGATTTTTATGAACGCAGCCCAGCTAAAGTTTCCATGTTCCAATATCAGTGATGTGTGCTTGGAAAACCGTTTTCAAATCTAACCAGATTTTCAAGCTTTTAGCATTTGGACAATGGACAAGAAAATAATTCGGTTTTATCTGTGAAAGAGATTACTCAAACGAAAACAGGATTCGATAAAGGTGAATCTGCGCAACCAAAGGGGGAAAAACCATATTTGGTTATGTGGGACGATGAGATTCTTTTTCACCTCACTTGTTTACTGTTGTTCCTGATACAAGTCTCTTAAATTGTCCAACTTTAGCTTTAGTAATGAGAGGATTATTATTTCACGATGAGGCAAAATGATAGCTTTCTCTAGCATAAATCCGTTTATTCTACAGCTTCTACACGTCTTTATGTAGATTTAAGATCCACGTTGTTTATAATCATGAATATTAATTTTTTTAATAGAGACGTACCGCCGTTATTCCTTGATATATTTTCCCGCACTTCTAACAGATCTACTTTACCTAGTAGATACGGCATCTGCCGCTTAAACCTTCGATTATAACCGAGAATTTCATAGCGGTTTTACTTTATCTGCAGATAATTAAAGTTTTGTAAAGAAGAGATTACAGAATGCATACCCGCGATAATCTTTCCAAGAACGGAACATCTTTTCATTCGACGTCTTTACGGTATTTGCTGTATGAGTGGTGGGCATATTGCAGAGGCTATTGCCGTTGTTCGCATACTCATATGCAGTTGTGAGTGGGTCGAATGGACAGGACAGGTATGGTAAGTTTAATGTTGTACGGCGCCGCGGGGTCAAGCTCTTCGGTCAGTCACATCTCCTCCTAGTCGCTGGATGTTCCAGGTACATACAAGACAGAAAATTTTATAATGTGTTTAACTGAAATTGAAAAAGAAAAATTGCTAAAAAACAAACCTGATTGCATTCTGGCATTTGCATAATGAACTGCAGTCATTCGTGGCGTTGAACTCGCATTTTTATAATTTGATTGATGTTTTTAAATTGTGAAATGAGCTGCGGGTAGTTTTTCTCTCTCCTCGGAAAACAATACGTAAGTAATACGATTGTACTTCATTTCATTACCTCTCTTGTAATAAGTAAACAAAATAATAAATCAAGCTCTCCAGCGACAAACATCTAATTTAATGTTCCCGAATTTTCCCACTTAAGGAATCTTATTCCATTTTCTCTTTAATCATACTATACAGAGCTTATACAAACTTATTACCGCGGATTTGAGAAGGTGACAGAAAAAAATAGCTTCTTTTCTTTAATTGTACGCTTTGGCCAAACAAATTTTCCTAATAACGAAGCGGAGCTCTGCCATCTTGATTACATGAAAACATTCCGCGAGAGAAATATCAAATTCGCACTACATTTCCTCGAATGAAAGAAAGTCTGAGAGTTTCGCATATACGCAAAACAAGAACTCAAGTGGGTAACAGTTCCACGCAGGAAATCTCTGGAGCGTCGAAACACAGAAACACAAAGGGAACAAACAACAAATTGCAAAGACGCCTTCGTTGAAACCAGACTACCATCAAGAGAAATACTGAATTTGAGTTTTTTCCTAAAATGGCTGTTCCAAGGAAATCAAATTTGATTTTTTTTCTTTTTAGATTTCTTGAAAGAATTTTTAATAACCGTTGCAAAGGAAAGTTAAATTAAAATAAGTTCGTGTAAGGTAAAGAAGATAAAGTAAGTAGTTATTTTGCTTTTTCACGTGCACTTATTGATTTCAAGTGATTTTTGTACGTCAGCTACGCGAAGAATTTCAAAGTGTAATGCCATGATTTGCGGAAAAGTAGGAACGAATCGCGAGTATGCAGAAATATTATTGTTAGACTAGTTCACAAGATTTTATAGCCACCGATCAAAATGATTGAATATTGCATAGAACGCGCATTTGAAGTCAGCAAATTTGTGCCTTCAAACTTCACATTTGGTTGTAAAAGCCCTGAAAACAGGTGAAATTAATAGATATCAAACGGAAGTGTTTGTGTCGGTTCTGTTTAATGACAGGAAATCATGTTACATTACTGGTAGTGGCTACGTGTAGTCATTAACACTAAACAAGACAAAAACATAATAAGTAAGGTCTGTAAATTAACTTTGCACTTTATGCCATGTAAAGAGTATATTTATTGCTTGCCAATTATCTTTGGTGATCACTTATAAACATAAACTTTCTTTTTGCTCGTTAAACGCAAATTCTGACTATTAGTTTCAGTTCATTACTTTTTCTTGGGATATTTAATGTTGAGAATAATTATAAAGCAAATGCTCTCTTTACGTCGTAAAAATGCTCCATAAGGCGCAACATTCCGTATTCTACTTTTTTTCCTTCACTAGGAATGAATTTCTTACTACATACATATTTTGTCACTTTATAAGGGGTGTTTTTGAAATGCAGGTACAAAACAGTTTTGTGCTATTCCAAGAGGAGTATGAAGAATGAAAAAGCAATTTTTAAATTAAAAACTAACAATGTAAAATTAACCCCAATCCACGAACTTTTCCTAAACCTTTTTTTTTAATAGGCTCAACTTGTGACAAGGAATTACCACACTCTTTTTGTACATGAATTTCAGAAACACTTTATATAAAAAGTTTAAAAACTCAATAAATATTTGTAGAGATTTCCGTCCCGAATCGAATTTATTACACTTTACAGAAGGTAAATTAAATCTTTAATTTCGATTAAATTCTTAACATCATGTTAAAGTGACAGGTGATCGTTTTTCCGCCAATCAAATGTCAGCAATCGACAAATTAGTTGCGAGATTAACTTAATTTCAATGAATTTATTATGTAAGCCCTATGAATTTGATTTTAAATTTTTTCGCTACAAAATATTATAATGTTGAAGCTTCGGTTGTTTAGGTAATTTTTAGGAAAAAGTTTCTGTTAGGTATATTACGGATATAAAATAAATGAGCTTGTAAGAATTTCTAAGGATTCGAGTTTCAACTGTGCACATTTCGTACATGAAACCCCGACCCATTCGCCTTAAGTTATTCCAGTCTTTCCAGCATGTAACTGAATCTCTCAATCTTCGAATTACCATTAAAAAAATCTGTCAGGCTGTTTATTCAGTTTGACTTGATTTAGTCATCTCGCTAATCTGTGAAAGATTAAGACGCAATTAAATTAAAATCTAACCAATCTATAAAAGCATCGTTCAGGTGTTCGGGAGCCAGTCGAGACAGCTACTGTACAAGAAAAGATAACCTGACTAGATAGAGTCATTTCATCTTGACCAGAGTCGTAATTATAATGACTGGGCCCCTCTCTGAGAACTAATGGAGATCCTCAGTCGCGGTCTGGGTTCACTGCTACCGACCGCAGTCCTCCTCTTTATACACTACTACTAATTAAATTAATAAGTGAGACCTCACAGGGAAACGCGGCTATAGTCTCCTAAAACATACAATTTATTTATTAACCAGAAAAATACCTTTCATCACCGAGAACGGCCGTCTTAAAAGATATAATTTCTTCAAAGGAAACTGAAATTACATAAAATTCAACCGGTAGAATTCTGCCATTATACTGATTTAATTAGATCAATGCGAGACCGTTTCGTGCTGACGAAGACATGAATTTATTGTCGTGGTTGAGTTAACGTGCAACTCTTTTCACAAATATTGGTAACCTATCGACACTAGAATTTCTACAAAAGACGTGTCTACAACGTACTTCTAACACTTCAACTCTTGACATTTAGTACGTGTTCTTTGTTGGGACGTTACGATGCTCTCAGGTCGATATTGTAAAGGACAAGAAGATAATTAGAACCTTCAAGTCTCTCATCTGCTGTTAAATTTTCTCGTACTTTCATATTTTAGCAGTAAAAGTTTACGTGTTGGTCCGATAAGACAATCTTTAACGCGGTAAAGTATTTACTCTTTAAGAAAAGTCGATATTTTTGCTCCTTTTCTTAATAAAGCCGTCATTAAAGATACATAATTGAGTTTAGTCATTAAGCGAGATTTTTCAGATACTTATTTCCTTGTTAATTATAAGACACTTTTAGGGTGAAATCTGCTTTTCAGACATTTCTCCACTTCTAAAAATCTAAATTATTTTTGTAGCTCTGCTCTAATTTAATACTAACAACATGAATCCTTTTCCGGAGTTTGATTTCACATTTTCAGCATATTTAGATTACAAAGTGAGCGATTTAATTAAGAATACATTTTGGAAACGCTGAGCATGTACTGATGTTTAGTATTTATTCCGCGAATGCATTTGAAACTTTTTTAATTAAGCGGACACGATGTTTACCCACGTTTAGGTATCTGTTTGAAGTGAAATGGGCAAAGATAAACGAAACGAACGTGACAAAAAGTAATTGTATGCATATAGCTTAAAAAACAAAATTGCGCTGTGGAATGACGGCAAAGAAATCTGGTTTAATTATTCGCCGGAGCTGCGTTATAACTACTTATTAAAAACCGCTCGAATTACTGGAATTTTACTTGTTTTATGATAATAATGAAGTTACGCAAAAAGGGAGAAGGCGAATATTAAACTTTGTAGTGAGAGAAACTTGTAATCTAAATTTTTCATGGCTGAGATCCCAGATTATACATATTAAAGTCTATTTGATATGAAAGGAAACGGAGCTTCAAAGAAATCACGTTTGAAGTGACGAACCGATTTGTTAGAAGCAATAGTAAAAGTTTCTTGCTTGTATTTTAAAGTTTTGAATGTGTTTCATTTCGTCTATCAATTTTTCATGACAAATGTTGGAGATTTATGCGCTCTTGCAAGCATGAAGTAATCAATATGTTGCACTCCAACCTCGTTCAATAGAAGAAAAGTGCACACTATTCGTCAGATGCCAAAAAAATTAATGCAGTCATTTAGAATTCGAACTTGATGAAATTACAGTGGCGATAAGACTTGAATCAATAGTCAAACAAAGAGCAGCGAATAAAAGAGTAGATAAATAGATAAATTTGCAGCAGTAAAGGAAAATTATTCATTACCCACGTTCTAAAGTAATTTCACTGCAGAGTGTCATTTTCTAGAACCGTAAGAAAAGATCTCACATTTGAAATTTCACTCTGGTCAACTGCTTCCGTTTGAATCCCTTTATCTGCAATTAGTTAAATTGAAAAAAAACTTTATATTCCCATACGGAAGGTCTATTTTCACTGCGGGTATTTCTTATTTCCGCTTGGAGGAGCTAAATTCTCACGGTAGTATTTGTGGCTGCTTAGCATAAACCCTAAATAATTGAAAAGTTATGTTCGTTAAATGTCTAATAAGGTCACGAGCTTTATTAAGCTCATTTTTTGTTTTGAATGCAATAATAATCCAATTTTTAGGATGATTAGAGAAATGTTGGATAAACTTGAACACTCAAAGATCTTTGCCGTTCCTACGAGGCATTTACAAAAGCGTTTCTGATGTTTTCCTAGGAATCCTGGTGCTTTTGAATTGGTAGAGAACTTACATACAAAGACTATTTTGTAAGAAAAATAACATTTTCATACAAATGTTTACGTTTCTAACTCAAATAGATGGCTTTATTACAAAGAAATGTTGCTATTTTTCTTTATGCATTGAAAGCACTGAAGAACTTTTGAAATATTCACTTTATGAAACGTTATTTAGGTAATTTAGGTAAGTTGTGGTATTTTTATATTCCACAGTACACTAACAAAACAAGAAAATAATAATAAATGACACATTTTAGAATGTCTCTAAACTAGAAAATTTTGAAAATTTTTGTAACTTTTTAATGTGCATATTCTTTAAACCATCATGGGTTTCTGGTATTTTTTGGTCATTTTCTCAAAGGCCCAATTTGATGAACTTGCAATACATATGTAATTACCTATGTATACACCATATTTCAACTGAATCTGTGGTCCAAACTTCAACACATGCCCAAATTTTGGGACTGTACACGAAATTGTGTATAGGACTGTAACACCTAGTTACATTTTTACTTTTGTTGGGTTTGCTGTTAATATCTGAAATATTGACAAACACGTCAACCTGTCAGAAACCAGAAATAATTTTTGATTTTGCACAAATTTAGAGACTAATCGTCAATGTTACATGAAGAGCTTTTCCTGTCTTAATATTGTGACTTTAGGTTGGGTATAATGAAACCCCCAATGTAACAGCAAACGGGTTGTAGTTGAACTTAATCTAATCGTGGCAGTTTTTAACACTTTAAGCCTGGAATAGATTAGAGAGAATCTTGCGACAGTTCTTGCGCGAGTTCTTGCTTATGTGTTTACACTGTTTGGAATAAATACTGCAAGTTTCTCTCGCGAGAATCTGGTGACTTCTGGCTTTTGCAATTTCTCACAGACCCCTTATTTGAAAGAACTTGAGCAAGATCAAAAATGCTTGTATACACTGGACAGAAAATCTCTCGCGCGAGAATTTCTGCGAGTTCCAGAGGGTAAACTTGCAGCGGTAGTTATACAAACTCAGGCGAGATTTCTCGCAAGTCTCTAATTTCGCCTTTTGATAAGAAGATGCACTGGGTGCAAGTAATGTTTATATTATGACTTGGCTCATTTCGATTTTCAAATTAAAACCCTTACGTTGCACATGAAACAAAAAGAATCTGTGAAATTTGAGATGTTGATAATGTCGTCTTTTCGTTTTTATTCAAACGTTCCACTTGCTTTGTTTCTAAACTTACGAGCAATTAAACGAATCCAAAACGGTCAACTCGCAGTAAAATTCTGAAAAACACAAGTGTTTTATTTACAATTTTTGTTTTTTAAGTTATAGATCACGCATAGCACATAGTAAAACTTCTTTATTAATCACTTTGCATCGAATGGGACGTAAATCTTTTGCTTTTCCAACAAATTCCTGTTTTGACAAATAATGTCAATAATTGTAACCAAACTAATTTTGACAACTCTCCCACTCTTTAAATCATTACCAATTTTAAATAAAATCACTAGCTGTCCAGATACACTCAGCACTTACATACACTTGTCGCCACCAAAATTGGGGACACAGTTTCAGTTGAAATACCGTGTATTGTTGGCTGTCAAGTGCATATTCTATACTCCTAATTTTTTATTTATTTTGAATACAATTTTAGAGGACTATTACAAGCTTTAATGGCGTCCATAAAATGACATTTTTTCAACATATAGTTAATAGCGGTTTTTGCTTGGTTTACAGACTCTAACTTTTATGGACGCATTTACTGTACGATGGCATACTGAAAGTGACCTTTGTCGACCTATTCTGAATTGTTAACGTCTGTCACAAACTCTATTACTGCTAAAAATGCGTTTATAATTATTTTATTGTATAACCATGTTCGGAGAGCACGTTTTCACATGTAGGTAAATCAATAACAAACCAATTACCGTTTCATCTATTAGAAATGATGAGAATGTAAATGGGGTAAAGAGCTCGGCGACTGGTTCTTTTCTTTTTTGACGTGTCTTTGACTTACCCAGGAGCGATTCTGCCGTGAGAACTTGAACGTCGTTTTCAAGGAAGCGGTATATCTAATAAAGCTACACCTTGATTACGGACAATATTGCGGATTTTGATAAATATGCTGTGGCATTTCGACATAATGACGCCGATGATTATAAGTTTAGCATTTTCCATTACCTCCAGACGGTGTATAGGTCACAGACGGTATGACATTTTAATTTGCTTGTAATTTATATATTAATGAGATTCAAATGAGGTGTGCTGCAAAAATGGAAAATAAAATGTGTGCTTGATCATCATTGTTAAATGAAATTGTAACTAATCCAAAAAAACATTGACATATTTCCAGTTATTACTCAATTCATGTCACTGCGTTTTATCGACTTCAAAGTCCCTGTCGGCGGATATTTTGTTGTCTATTATGCACAACACAACTCTTATAATTACGTTCAGTCGATGATTTACGCTGTGAAAAATTCATTCCAATACGAATTTATTTTCTTTGTGCGCCGCCAGGTACAAAAGAATTAGCAGAATTTCTATTTGAGGCTTGCATGCAAATTATCTTCCACGTTTGTTCGAGGAAGATTGTTTTAAGAATGGAATTTCTCTTTACAATAGATAATGATCACATCGCTTTAAAATTTTGACCTAATTACAACCATGAAGCAATTATTACATTATTTCAGAGCGAACTAATCTAAGGTGATAACGTCAACCCTTTTCTTCATTATAAGAGCTATTTATGGTGCTATAAAAGGAATGAACGGTTTTAAGGGAATGCTCGTCTTAGATAACTTATTGTTTCCGTCGAACATTAGTTAATCCGGTATCGAATGATAGAGCCCAACACGTTGTTAGGTGTAATTATTGATGTTGAGTGTGGGAGTACGAAGACTTAACAATTTTCAAACCACTAGCGTGGGACGATGGCTATGCAAAAGCATTAACTGCATTTTCATTCTTTTCAACGCGGAGGAGGAATGACACAGTGGGTGAAATAGTAATGAAACTGCAGGAAAAACTCTTACGAATGTTTGTAACTTGCGGCAAATCTGTTTGTGAGCTTTTATTAAAGAAAGGTTAATTGCCAAGGTGGTTTTATTCTTATTATCTTATTTAAAGTTAGAATAGAGTTCAGCTTTTTTAATTACTAGCCAAGGAAATTTATAAGGATCACGGAAATGTTGGGACAAGTTCGTTAGAAATGTGCTAAGCAATTTACACTGAAAGTTGGAAAAATTAAAAATAAGGATGAAGTGACGTGGGATTTTATTTCGAGTTGTTTTTCTATAAGTTGATTAATAATTGGTCAATTTTGTTTCGTGCTAGACCTATTGATAGACCTATTGACATTTTTAATTAAAGTTCATGTTTAATTAATTTGAACGTTCCAGCAAAATATCTGCAAGCGCCGGCTTCGGGTATTTTATAATAACTTGTTTGTACTTTTCAGTTGAAATAATTATTTATAAATACTGTGGATTTTATTTTGGTTCTAAATTTTTGGATTTTTCCTAGTTTCTGATACCGGTTGTTGTAAACTCAATGATTTAAAACGTATCATGTTCTTTGAATATCTTCCCGTTTAGATTCATATTGTTTCAAAACGTTAAAACCCTATATTTATTTGTAAGGAGCTTTTAGCAGTGAAAACATATTGACAAAAACGGATGTAGAAAATTCTTTAGGTTTTTTATCGTTATTTGGAGACAGCTAAGATATAGACATTTAAAAAAATAGGTCACTTTTTCGCACATTCCGTTTCAAGAGCATTTAAGTTTCCGCTCGGTCCAAGGAAAGTGTAACATGCTTGAGAACACAGGAAATGAGATTTATATTTAAAATGTTACAAACTTGTTTTATTGCAGATCACAAATTAGAGAAGTTGATTAAAAAAGTTGACGTGTATCCTATCAGATTAACAGCAGATTTTTATTACATGTAGTCTAGATGCATCAACTAATTGCAAAATGCCTAGTACAAAAAACCTTTTATGTAGCTCCGATCATACTACAAAAACATTTCTCTTTATATGTTATTTAATAGAAAACCCGTCACATTTTATCCATTATCTAAACCGAAACATTTTCCATACCAATTTTACTTATAAACTCAGTTTTCCGTTTATAGTGCTTTAAAATTAGTTAACTGCGAAGGGTTTCTTAATGAAATCGCTCCTAGAAAGTTCGAATCCCTTCAGTGAAGTGCTATCAATTGATCATCTCGAAACACACTTTAGGTCAAGACATTTGTGCACTTACTTTGTAACGTGATAACGTGATACAAAGTGTCTTTTGCAAAAGTATGAGTAGAAGTGTACACGTCGTTATTTACGTGACTTCAAAGTGACCCAACTTTAAGTGCCTTTGGTGGAGATGTTTCCAAGTGTGAAGCATCACATGTAAAACTTTAGCATTAATTTGAAAAAGGCGCAAACTCGTGTTGGACTGAAAAATAACATCATAAATATGATATAGTAATGATGCCTATAAATTACGTTAATTACGTTCTGAACATTCTTAGTTAGGTCATAGAGATAAATAATTCTACCTACTTCAGAATGCACCACCACATTTTGGCATTACGCTAACAAATTGCTGAAGGCCTGTTCACGCTGTCGTGGAAAATTGTGTTACATTATGATTAAACAATACCTTAAGTTTTAACACGACATGTGTTGTGCGGATGTCGTAATTGTAACCTACATCTTGCGGCGAAATCGCTGCAGATGTTTTCAATCCAACTTGCGAAAATTTCAGTTTTGTTCTTTTTACGTTGACATGGTATAATAAGATGGTATCGTAAACTGATACCTTTACATTGTAAGTATTACACGTTGCCAGTTTCTTGTCTGCACCTCCGGTGATGGGATGTAGTCTTTGGGATCTAATATTCAAACCAAGAGAGGGTAACCACATTTAATGCTTACCTTACTCAAACCAACTGAGCTTAACTATTAAACTACAACAATACCTCCATTGTTACATTGTTTAAACTATAACAAACCAGTCGCCAGGTTCCATATGTATTGGTCGCAATTATTGAGATATCAGGATGTACGTTGCAAACAAATGTGGGAGAGAATAATTGAAGTCCGAGTCGTGCCAACTGGTTACACTGCGAAATAAAAACAATTGTTGCATGACAAACCGAGACTTTCTGCATAATTAAACATTTTCTAACGTCGACGTGGCTGGAAGCTAAATTACAGTCTAAATCAACTAATTTAATTTAGTATTAGGTACTGCAGCTGTCTCTGTGGGTGGTACTTTTCAAACAAAAATAACAAATTTTTTCGGTATCTTTGACTAAGAAATGAAATTTGTACATGAAAGCTCTGTAATTAACTTCCTTTTGTGCTTTTTGAATATAAGCCTAAAGCGTTCCTTCGTCAGTCATCAAATATGGAAAACGTGTGGTAACCAGCACTTTCACGTAACAGTCTGAGACATTAGTACCGCATCTTCTCCCAACCGCCACATTGAGTTTTTATGCCCATTTACATGCAAACTCGATTTTAATTAAATTGAGTCGAAAACGTTTATTAAATTTGATTAATAGAACAATTGACATCCTAAATCAAAACTCGCTGCACTTTAAATGCAAATTTAAATATAAATGACATTTCACGTTAATTATTTGTGCTACAAGCTATAAACACATGTTTTATATTAATTAAATATTTAATTTATTATTCGAAATCTAGTTTTCAATATAATTTCATAACAGTTGTAGCAACTTGTCTGCTATTTTATGTGAACTCAAAGTGAGAATTTATTGTAAAAACCAGCATCACGTATATTTAATCTCTAATGCTTAAGGGCTTTGAGCCCGTTTTAGAGTTCACTTGATCTTTTATAAGGGTTTTGTTTACATCATTCAACTCAACAAAAGAGTTCAAACAACGGTCCACTGAAGTATCCATTACGTCAAAGCTATGTTGATCTAATATACACAGTACAGCTCTGTAGGGTTAAAAAGTTTTATAAGTACTATCAAGTTACTTTATTTATTTCAGAATTAGTAAAATGAGAGAGGTGTCGGATATGCGTAGAGTAGTCTGTAATTTTAGCCAGTCACTAGCCTATTTTAAATAAAAAAAAAACACCCTGCTTTTCAAATATTGTATGGATTTTCAAAATTTTTTGGTATCTATAGATTCTCAGGTTCTTTGGATTAAAAATTGGTATCTTTGAATGTGTCAAGTCTTTGGAATTTTTTTCTTTTATTTATTTCATTTCTTTGTTATATTCTTCAGTATTTCGGACTTCCCTGGTTTGCTAAATATTTGGAATACATACTTTGGATTCTTTCTTATTTTGAGTTTTTTTTTATTTTTAATTTTGCTAAAATAATTTGTGACAGATTCTTTGGGCTCTTTTTTTGTTTGTTTTGATATTTTGGGTTTTCGATTGTCTTGCAGTTTTGATATATTTATTTATATTTATTTAATAATAATTTATTTTAATTATTATTAATTGCCTTTATTACCTGCAATTTTATATGTTAATTAATATTTAATATTTACAATAAATTAAAAGTAATATTTGTATATTTAGTACTGTTTGTTCATATGTTGTGCATATGAAGGTATGTTTATCACCATAACAGTTGAAATAATTTTAAAAATTTTAAAAAGTTTTAATTAAAAATTTAAAAAACGGCGAAAAAAATTCTAGAAAATTAAGGATTCAAGGGACGTAACTTCGATAACGTCTAAAGATCCCTTCAGGAAAAGAACGAACTAAAAGTACCTACCATAAGTAAATTACCATTTTTTTGTACGTTTGTGCATTTACTAAAGATGTCATTACGAAAGCCGGAAGTTTTCCAATTCTTCGCTTGCACAATTAGTAATTTGCTGACAAGATTTCATACTTTTGAACAGTTTATTGTTTCCAACGTCTAATTTGCTTGAAAGGAACTTCACCGCATCCACCTTCTGCACATGGTAGATTTGCACCCACCTCGTCTTTTTGGCAGATGTGTGCCTGAAGGCACTCTGACTTACGTAAATTTATGGAATTTTGTGCTTTTCAATTGACTGTTTAATAAAGTTTCAAGAAATTCTTTAGAATGTCGGAGCTTTTTATAAACGGCTTGATTGATATTCTCTGGAAACCACTGGTATAAACAGATGGTTTGATAACTGTTATAACATTATTACATCATTAAGAGGTAACAATTAATCTTTGGCTTTCGTAGAGGTGCTTAAAGGGTTAAAGTCATTAACAGACAACTTACATGAGTAAATATAATAACCTTCTGCATTATTAGGGAGTTCGCGGAGAGCACCTGTTATGTTAAAATACCACTTATACAATTTGCTTAAAATAATCGGTTTGAGACTTGATTTGATTGCAGTGCGTCAAACCGTTTGATTGAAGGTACGGCGTTGTCTCCAATAACTATTTTATTATAATATGCCGTTCTGTCTTAAATATTAACACTTTAATATCTCTAAAGACGCCAAGCGGCTAAACACTTCTTTGTTTATTAATGTTAGTAATCATATTTAGTATAACTCGGATACACATGAATCTAACTAATTAAATGTTCGCACAGGCTACAAAAACAGAATGCTCCACATTTAGACGTATTGTTAAACAGTGTCTTTAACGACACGAAATTGCTCTTCCATGGTCGAAACACTTCTTTTAAAAATGGTAATCTTATCGTCTCCCGATAGACCTGAAACATTTTATACTTTTCACAGTTAAGTGATTTTTTGAGTTGCCTGACCAGATTATGCAGATTATTTCAGAATCGTGGGATTAACGACAGAATGTGACAGCCGACAACCCTCACCTGCTTTGGAGAAATTTCTATCAAATTAAGATTGATCGTTTTTTTGACACGATATTTAGTTAAACAGATAAAGCTCACAGTTTTGAGCTTCATTATAATTTTTAGTTGGGGCTTGCATACTAATTGCATACGTGTATAATTACTGTTTATCAGGACTTATCGTGCTGTTATAATTTTAAGAGGTAAATAGATTTTCAACTGACATTTTGCGCTACGCATACATATTCGAGATAATGTATGAAGTTTAGACCGGGCCCGGGCAAAGGTAGTTATCCATCATTCATTTTAAAGTGAAATATTAAAAAGTTAGCAGTATCCGTCGGAATGGAGAGGCGATTTTCAGCTGAGGTCTGGGAAATTTTATGTTAATAGATGTTTCTACAGTTAATTTAAAAAATTATGTTTCTACATATCCAATACCTCAAATTAAATAACTATACTGCACGCCAAAAGTTAGAGACGATGTAGTTATTTTACTACTTTTGTGTTTAATCAAAAATAGAAAAGCAAGAAGCGTTTATAGTACTAAATTTTACACCCAAATTTTGGCGCGCTGTTTAATAAAAACTATTTAAACAATAACTCGCGTTTATAAATAAAATATCACTTATAATTACTGTTGAAAAGTTAACTATCTAGAAAATGATAACACTATTTAATTTGGATTATGGAAACGCTTGCACTAAATTTGTCAGTTCTTCCAGTGTCGGCTTTCATGCGTAAAATACTGGTGACAACAAAAATAAAAATGATTTGTTAGCAGTAGAAAACTGTTGTTTTTTTAAGTTTTTATATAACTTTAATTTCCCTAAAATCAGTAGCGGTTTGATTTATAGAACAAAAACTCTGGAGTCTCTAGTCCGTTATTTATTGCTCTCGCTGTATTATACATGTTAGACCTATTAGAAAAATTTATAGCGTTTAGACTCATGTGTTTGCAAGAAATAAACTAAAATATATAATAAATTATTTGCGGCAGCAGTGCAGAATACTAATTTAATTAATTTACGATTCCAGGATCTAATTTCATAAAGCAAAAGCTTAATGTATCATTATCATAAAGTAATTCTGCATGTTCCAACTAAGCCATTAAGGTAATTAGTGAAAAAAGACTCGAATTTTTGGTTAATATACATACAAAAAACGTCTAATTAATGACTTGGGGAAGCTTGAAAAATTATTTCTCTATCGGTAACAATGATGGCTTCTTGTCTAATTTGTTCCAGTCGTGGAACAATGCTCGGACATTAATATTCATGTGTTTTGATAGTAAAAAATCTAACTATTTTAGCTCCGCCTATTTGTGGAGCCTAACAGAAACTGTCGTTGGCTACGCTCGAAGCCCCAAGGGAATTGATGGGAAACTTCGGTGGTTTTAACGGTCATTTCCTTGCCACCTTGCATAATTAGACACTGAAGGGAATCCATCTTTGTCTTGAATATTTTAATGCATTTAGAATTTATTCACCGCATCCTTGCTGACGAATTAAATATAAATTAATGTAAATTGTTTTACTTTTCACACAGCGAAACTCGTTCTGCTTCCAAGAGAAAATTGTATAAATATGGTTCTCGGATTTTAAACCAATTGTATTATTATAACTACGCTAAAAGCACTTATAGGTGTAATTTCATAATAGGAAAAATGCGGAGAACAGCGGAACTAACTAATTTATAGGATTATAGTTTTTTTGCTGTCATCCACTCCCAAGTGTCCAAAATTTGCGAGTTCGTTGATAACTGAGTAAAAAATGTACCTAGTTAAAATTTTACGAACTATTAGGTACTTCGTATGCATTGAAATTAAAGGCTTATCAGAAATCACATTTAAAATTGAAAATCGATTTGCACAACCTTCAAACTATTTCATGTTGTTAAAATTGTATTGCTTTCGAAATTGGAATCGATTACTAGATTGAAATTGGGTTAATAAAGCTTCTTAAATTGTTGAAAGCTTGTGGGTGAGATGTAATTAAAGTAAGTTTTTTAAGTTTTAATTCTGTAAGAAATAGAAGTAAAACATTATGCAAGAACTGCAACTTTAAATGACTTTCATTACCTCTATGCACAAAAAGATTTTACAGGAAAATATCCGTGGGAGGACCTAATCTAGCATAAAATTGTTCATGACTTTACTTGAGTTATTATGTGCTTATTACTATTCATGTCTCATCTTTTTAAAGAATTACAATTATAACCAAAAAAAAATCTGTAGTTCGAGTACAGTAATTTGGCTTGTTTTACCATCGACCTTTTTGCCAAATTTAGCATAGTGTTACTATAGCATTGTCAATTATAAATCACATCCTTTAAAATATTCACACTTGGCCAAATAAACTAAATTGACATTTACAGTTTTAGTGACGGCTTGAACGAAATGCAATAATTAAAGTAGCACACACTAATGACAAATTCAAATTTTAGATGAGTAATCGTAAAATAATGCAATTACAGATTTTATTAGTCAGTTCAGATAATTTTCTCTTCTCTTAACGGGAATGAAATAAATGTTGGAATATTCACCGTTTTCTTCATGGGGCGTTATTTTGATGGAAATCCATAAATAGTTATTCAACATAATAATATTTTGTAATTTGTTGTAGGTTTAATTATCTTTTCAAATTATGCCTAACCTCAAACAATAAAGTCCGATTTTTAAAGATATAGGTACACACCTTTTTTGTTTTTTTATTGAAGTCTATCTGTAGAAATGCTGCACGAAAATAGAGAAGAAAATCAAAGTTTAAACTACCGGCAAACAATTTGCTCGTGCATCAAGTATAAATTCTATTGAAATTGTGGCCGGCACCGAAAATTTAATAAAAATTTGGTATTGATCCACTTGTTCAAACCATCCAGCATTTACATTGGTGCAGCATGACCGTAAGCTATAATTTAATTTCAATGTGAGATCACCTTTTTCACAAAAAATAAATATTCAACATTACATTATTCTCCAATTTCTCCTTTGATAATAAAAGTTGGTAATGTTTGGGGGCCATTTAATTAATTATACATTGTCATTAATTTTAAATTAGACATCTTTCACTTTGATAAATGAAACACGTCGTAATATTAAAGGCGGTTTTAATTTTTTGGGAACATCAACCATTCTAACATTCGCTTTATTAAGCTCAAAATTAACTGACAGGTGTAAGTTTCAAGTCTTCTGAACCTGACCCCTTTTAAATAAATTGAACTGGTGAATATTTAAAGGGCAATTGGATTGAAATTATCAACTTTCGTTCTTTAAATTGGACAGGTATTTTGAGATAGTTTTTTTGTAGTTGGAAATTGATCAGAAGTTGGCTTTCCGGGCCAAGTGCGGCAATACCTAGGACTTCTCAGAACGTTGTGTACATTGCTACGCTGATGAGCTCAAATAAGGACAAAATTGCAAGCACCGTTTATCCGGTTGACTGACTTTACATTCTCGAGATTTCACACGATGTCGACTCACCACAAACTTAATAAAGCAAAAGAAAGTGCTAGTAATAAAAGATTTGATTATCATTGATTAGGAGATGCGATAATATGAGTGAAGGAAGGGGAAATACCAAAGTGCTGACATCCGAGCGTACAATACTTTCCTGCTCGTATTATAAGTAATGACTTGAATTTACCACAATTTGTCTTTGATCTAGAAAATGAAGTATAATTTTTTCTTATGCGGTCATATCTCGATAATTTCAAGAAATATCGTGTTGGGTAGTCTACTCCAAAGTTTGTTTAGTGGTCTAATAGCGTGTTCAACTGTCATTTTGTGAAGCAACGTTGATACCCGCAGGCTTTTACCTTTGAAAACACTCCTACACCGCATTACAGTTCAGCATAATCATTATAAGAGATACCCTACACTAATAACCAAAGTTTGCCTCATGCAACATGGGTAAATAATTATTTCTAAAAATGTTTGGCAAAGTAAACCCGAAAGGCCGACCAATTTATTGTTAAAATTAGTAACTTCCAAACTTTTATTACAATTGATCGGTACTTTTTCCAAGAGAGTTTTTCTAAAATTAGGACAAAACGCTTTTCGCCTGTTGAGATCGTTGATGGCATTCCCTGAGCGGTCATTGAGGAGTATTGCCCTCAAAAATGGCACCCTGAACATACGGTAATGGCTTGCGAAATTGCTGAAAGTCTAGCGAGAACCTTCCTCCTCTAATAAATGAATGAATTTACGTTCAATTGCAACCATAAACTTTTTACAGCTTTATTACAAAATTTCAACAATGTTATTATCGTCACGGTGTAAAATTTTTTATACTTTGTTGGCCGATATTATTTCAAAGCGGTCATAAAGCCAGAGGATCTATTAAATGCAGTAGTTCTTCTCATGCGAATTTGAAGCTAATTTTTCTTTTTATTTCAGACAATACGGTATGTCACTGTCATACGCAACGGGGGAAAAAGACCACATAACGGGAAAAACCGTCAAGTTTTCCCTTGAAGCGATTTAATATTTTATATCTTAGGTTCACGTCATTACGAATTTCTCTTATACCATTCGTTTTCTTAAGTGTATTAATAATTTATGAAAATGAACGCCAACACCGATATTATAAAACATTTCAGCAATATTCCCAATCGATAAGTCGGAAGTGTTTTCCGGTTACGGCGAAAATGTTTCTTCTGCCTCACTGAAATATGATTGTAGGTTTTCCTTACACTGAAAATCCCTTGCACCAACAAAGGAGATTGCAGTAAGAACTTAATACCGTTTTCTTTCCATCAGATTCATTTTGGTTTGGAATTAATATCAATATTCTTCTGTCTTATAGAAATACGACTGTAATTGTCACATTATAACTGCGTTCACATAATGGCTCTCCAGAGGTCCTGGCTTTTCCACCGCTTGATTAGAATTCATATACCGCAAACTAGGAAGTTGCGGAACGATCATTGAAACTCACTAGTTTTAATAATACCTATATTACTAACAGTCTCATCTAAACTCAAACTCCTATGAAGGCTAGCTGTCATACTAACAAATAGAGGTTAAACGTGCAAGTAGTTCCAAAGTCTAGTTTAGAACAAGATCAGACATATTCTGTTCTAATCAAAAGTTCTTAGCGTTTGAAAAGTTTTCTAATTCCAAGTATGCGAAAAGGATACCATTACACCAGTCAACTTGTCGAACCTTCGACAGACGATGGACTCTTTTGCAACTCTTAAGACTTGAATAAATTTGATTATTGATTACTCTGAAGCTGGAAATATTATGGTTGAAAACCATGGAATGCAATTAGCATCGTTAATCACGCTAATTGCTCGCACTGCAATTCCCATTTCGATGGCTCGTTCTCTTTATTTTATTTCTTACCGGCTGTATGTAAATAAAATATTGTTACATCGCAAAAAAAGACTTCATATCCGTTCTTTAACATATATCATGTTGTCTTGAGACCTGGGGGTTTGTCTACATTAAAATATTTCAGTTTTTGCACCGTTTCTACATTGCAAATTTCAATCAATTTAAGCGCTGAATATCACAACGAGAATATTCGACGATGCGTTATAACCGGAGCGAACATGATTTGGTAGTTTCGCAAAATAATCAGTTCGTTTGTACGATAACAATAATAAGCTTAATGGTGTAGAAAGTAATATACGGCCGATTACAAATCACTTACTCATTATAACTGTAACTACTGTTACTATAAAGCGGCAATTCTTGTGAATCTGAGAAATTTGGTTTATCTAAAGGACCACAATAAAAGTATGACACGTTTTTTGACAAGCACTTAGGGCTTAGGACTCAAGAAAACACTTAGTTCTATCAGACCTGTCCCTTAGTGTGATTAAAAGAGTGATGAGAATTTTAGATTTGTCCTGCTTTCTTTGCCATGGAATTATGTTATTAGATGTTGTTGGTATTCTCAGAGCTTGGGTCCGATCGATTTTATGTGTTGTCGAATTCAGGTGGAGTAGCAGGCTTTAAATATTCGTGGTATAAAAGAAAACTGTATGATAAGAAGACTGGGCGAATTTTCCCTCAACTTTGCTGAAGTTTGAGATCTAGTGTTGTTATTCTTGATTATTTCAATATTTTCAAAAAAGTCAACATTTCGCTACTCACCCAATGCTTTTAAAGTAATTCCGAGCCTTTTGCGAGGGCACGGATAACTGCAGGGGGCTCTTGTATTTTAAATTAACAATCACCACTTGAGATCGTTCACAGAGGGTGCATATGGAATTCCATAGTAGCTACTTTCTTTATGGTATGCACGTTCAATTTTGTTGATTTTTTTTTCTGACTATTAATTATTCGTATGTTTTGCTAAACAAACAGTTTCACATTCAAACGGAAGGAATTCCACATCTAATTTGACGTAAAACTAGTTAATTAGGTGCATGTTCTTTTGATGGGACCTTTGAAGTATGTATACCTACGTGTGAGCATTTTAGTACAAAAAGTGTAGGAAGCCGCTGCTATACATGTTAAGACTAAGAACTACAAACAAAAGATGCAGCTTGTGTATGTAGGTATAACTAACTTTAACAACTAATTATTATTCAACCCTATAACTTATTGTTAGTTGAGTAGCTCTGAATAGTAGAAGCCGACTGTTTTCCATACAATTAACCTTCCTGTACAGTCAGTAACCACATACCTACCTCTAAGATATTTTTATCCAAGTTACCGACAAAGTTAATTAACAATTTTAACTTCATCAATTTTGTATCTTTCACTTACAGCACTTTTAATTTCCACACTTCAACCACTACATGTGTGTACTTAACTATCCAACCCTCGTTGTAAAACTTCATACTTTATTCAGCAATTTTTTGTGTTCGAGCTTCTATTTTGCAATTAATATAGTGGTCCCATATAGCAACTATCCGCATCTTTGAGTTACTTTCATCTTTTCCTTCAGTCGCAGTCTGTTTACGAGACCTCGTCGTATAAATGAATGAATCAAGACGATTTTTCGAAGTTATCGGTGTAGATATAAAGCGAGTGGAGTTAATCGATGAGCGTTGTGTGATGGTGGTAGATCTCTTGACGGTGAAAATCTCCTTTTGGCTGTGCGGCTTCCGGATCTACTGGATCATCCCCGGTGATTCTGTCGTGGTTACGAACATAAATCATTGGGAACTGCGTCTTTTCTTCAACTTGAAAGAAATTTGACACAGATATGTTTTATTGAAGTTGCGTCATCGCGGAATTTTTCTGCAGGCGGTGGTATTATACCTATAGAAATGAAATTTTTTCATCTACACTAATAAATAACTTCAGTTATCATTGGAGCTAAAGCGGAAGCTTTTGTGCAAACAGCGCAAAATGGCGATTTAATTAGCTATATATTACCGCAATTTTCAATGTAAAGATCCGAAATTAGCCATCCCATTCTATAAAAAGCTCTCTTCATATTTACGTAATCAAAATTGTGCGTTAAAAGAGCAAACGCACTGGCATTTCCCATATCGTTAATGAAATGGAAATACCAATGAACATTTGCTGTCCGCTCCACTTCCAATAATGAGAATTAGTCTCCCAAATTTTTTTTCGGTTCGTCCTATTCTCCTCTCCACTCATTACCCTTTCTACCTATCTCGTAAGTACCCTCTTGTTTATCCTATGTTGCTCGAAGCTTAAAATGTGTTTTAAATAGTAGTTGGGGCTTTTTATAATACAACCCTAAACAAGAGGGATTAAACTGCGACCGCGGGCATTTTTAGGATTGAATAAATTTCGAGTTAGTTATCAGATTTCAACATTTAATTTATTGTTCGAAATAGAGTCACTCTCGGGTCTTTGTGCGGTTGATTTATAGTTGTGAAAGTAATTTTGTTGATGACAGTATACCGTGGTTAGAAAAGTGGAGGGCATAACTGATAAAATCAATTACAGAAAGTGTAGTTATTATGTGTATTCTAATCAATTACTAAAGTTTTTTCTCAAAAAGCTACATTTATGTATTTATGTGTAATAATGTCTTCCTCTGGATGCTTAATAATTTAAGTAAGTGAATTTGTTAACTTTTAATTTTCCTTTGACAAATTATTATCACATCCGTCCCTTTAAGCAATCCATCTTTCGCAGCTTCGCCGCTAAATTAAAAACAACACTTCACGTAATGTACTTTTAAACGAGATATTCCGTATTTATTATTGTAGTAGTAAAGCATTCATTGTTTCAGCATTCATTCAGAATTAAGCGGCGCGTATATCTTTTTGATCCTTCCACCTGGGTATAAATTAAGTTTATTTCTCACTTAATTTTGTTGGTTTTAAGCGTATTATTTCAGACTTACTGTCATTCTTATAATCACTTGTTTAGAGTATAAATACTAACCACAACAGACACATTCGGTAGAAATTTAGGCACAATTTTACCATTACCGCCTGAACAAACACGAAAAGACGGAATCAACTTCAAAGACTAATTTATTATACAATTGTGAAGAAATAACGTGTAAACAGAAGCTAATTCATTAAGGGGTTCCAGCCGCATTTCGCTTATGGGAATTGCAATGTAAGCTTATATCGAAATATCTCGAGACTAAATAATTTTATAATGTTTTTTTCTGAATTATATTTAAAAAACGATTGATTTGTCGATTTTCTACAAGAATGGAACTTACAGAACACTTTAAATACATTATATGCAAAATTTTATTTCATAATTTTAAAAATTGTAGAAATAATAGTGTTCAAATTCGATTTTGCTTTCGTTTTTCTTTTTGTTTGCTAAGAATTCGCTCTTACATGGTTCGGAATTCTAAACTTTTCTGACTAAAGCTATGTAGTAAATCCACTTTGGTCGATTTCTCGCCTATTTTCGTAGCAAACTTACGTCAAAGGGTACTCATTTACCGCAGAATTTCTCATAGATTCCGAAATCCGTCCTCAAAATCGACGCACGACAACAAATAACTGAGTTATGGCAGATAAAAATTTTTGGTGCTCCATATTTCCGAAACTACGTTTGATGCGATCGTTTTGCTGTATCAGCATAATAGTTTCATTTCATTGTAAATTTATTTGTTGCATGCACTGCATTCTAAATGTAAAATATTAGTAAAAGCAATTCTTGGTCTTTTTAGTTGGGCTTCCGCATCTGGCGACTAATGAGTTTCTTGTGCTAGCATAAAAAATATTATTGGCGTTGAAATTTGTTCATCTTCGCCCCAGGTTTTCTCAGAGCCGTGCTGTACAAATAAATTCTCTTCGATTACAGAAAATGAAAAAACATTCCGCCAATCCATTTGCCGAATCGATACAATCCGACCATTCCGAGCTGAGTGCGTGATATGATGCGAAGTCAAGCAGCTTGACGATGGTTATTTCACGTCCGCATCCTCTAATTCTACTTCTGCTTGCATTACGTCTCGTCTCTCGGAGGATTTTACTTTTCTATAAAACTTCATTTCGAAACGTGCACCTGGATTCCCAATCAATTTGTAAAAAAAATCACGATATTCCGATTAGTGTGCGGCCTACGTGGACCTATTTCACATGGAGATAATGCGATTACCAGAGTATGACTTTACGTTTCCTCATAAAAGCAACCAAGTCTGACATTTGTTTCAATTGATGTTTAATCCAATTCATGGGGCGGCTTAAGAAGGGCCATACAAGTAAAGAAATCGTTTCGGGACCGACTGAATTGAATTCGTGAAACGGAAAGAATGTTGTCGGTAGTCGGCAATGTCTCTCTGAAGACAGACAGATATGACAGGTAGTTGGAATGCGTTTGCTGCCTTTGGAATTCTTTCACTAATTACTGAACCGTTCACGTTGTTATCTTTTATCAAATATTTGAAATTGTCTCTACGTTATTAACAGGAATTAATTTGAGATGTTCAGACAAAGTAGACCGTTCACATTAACTACAAAAAATCTTAGTTATGTATACCACCTATTAGAAAAGAGTTCTGACTTATAAATATATACTTCTTCAAACGTTAAAATACCTACTTTTAGAGAGAAAACAATTTTCTTCACAAATTATAACTTACTTGAACATATATTTCGAGGGTTGCTACACGCACAATTTCTCCTTCGTTCTAAATTTGTTTCAAGCAATTACACAGATTTGTGTGGCTGCAACGCTATATAATATTTTTTTCTTTAAGTAATTTGTTTTTTATTCTCCTGCTGTACGATTACAAATTTAAGACGGAGCTTTATTTCGCATACACGCGGAAAAACAACACAACGCAACGTCGCAATTTTACGTGTTTATCAAATAAATTTTCTAATTAATTTTTTTTTTTGAATAACAAGCAATATAAGTAAAAATGAAAATATATACGTAAAAAGCTGAAATAAAGTGAACATGAGCTAATAAAAGTGCCTTTCTTAGCTTCTGTAATCAATTTAAAATGTAGAGTTTGTAAGGTATGAAAAACCTATCAATAACAACCTTTGAAAAGTACGTTATGTAAAAGGAGAACTTAATTATAAATTTATTGACACGTCTAAAGTTCCCCATCTTTTAAAGAAGTTTCTTGTGAAAAGATTTGCCCAAAAATAAAGTCAAAAGTAGGTATCTCTAATTTTCTGAATATTAGTAAACGGAATATCAATGAGATATCGTAAAATCACTATAAACTTTTGTAGGTAAATAGCCGCCCAAGAATACGATTCGGCTTCCTTTATGTTTAATTTTATTAACTGCTTTAGTATTCATAAAGAACGATGTGTCTTAAGTCTGCATTATTCTAGAAGCGTCAAGTTGTGTAAGGGGCTTGTTAATCCTTCCGGCTTATAGTGCGACCTGCATCATAAAAATATTCACTTTTGTTGAATGCCTTTTTAAGATTCCGAAATATCCGCTGAATAACAATATCTACCGTGACGTTTTTTTATATCTTTATCAGGAAATTACAGAACGGAAATATTAAACTTTCAGGATTTTGTTAGATTTACTTTATTTTTAGAAAAAGTCCAAGTTTAATTTCGCTCTGATAAGATGTATGGATAAAAAATATTCATAGTGTAAAGTTGAGTTCTCGATTATGAAACTTTTTAAACTTCAGTGTGATTTTTAATTTAGAAATTTAATATGGAAAGTTTCCGTCATTGTAACATTTCGCGTGTTGAGGGAAATTTACGTATTCACATTTTCCAACTTTAGGAATGTTGGAATTAGAACGTACCGAATATTCAATTGTTTTTCAATTGGAAAATAATGGAAGCAACTTAATCTTGGAGGTATTTTATTAATAAGTTTTTGTTTATTTCAATTTCCAACGTTGCAATTCCAGACTCTTGAATTCATGTTTGCTCGTATTTACATTTGAGTGAACATTTCAGTGAAATGAACATCAAGCTGATCTTGACGCAGGTAAGCGACCATTGTTGAGAGAAACTCCAAGAAAAGTAAAACGTTTTTTCTTGTTGGAGTCGCATAATTGATAGGGTCATGGAATTCGGGGATTATTTTTTGACAAAGTGAAAAAACGCGTGTGTGGTACGACTCAACATTTCTACACATGCGAAAAACACATTCAACTTCTAAAAATTGACTATAATTGACGAAGATCGCTAAAAACTTGGAGACAGTAGAAGGATCTCAGGATGATGTATACGTCTCGTTTGTCTTGAATATTTGTGCGGCAATTTCTCGGCCATTATCTCGACTTGTTTTTACTGTCAACTTTTAAATCTTTACTTTGTATATGACCGCTCTAATCTAAATAGTTTAACATTTTTGTGTTTTACGACAACGCCAATTAAATGTCAAACTACCTATTATTTCATTAAAATTGTTCGCGCTTAAAAACCACGTCGGTTAATTCAAAGTAAATACCGTTTTATGGGAGAGATATTTCTTTTGTTTCGTTTATCCTTCGATTGAAAAATGGGAATTCAACATGTTCTTTTGGTTTGAGTTTGAAGCACGATTGCGGACCCGATTCCGTACTATCGATCTTTGGATGTCATTCCATGGCACGTATATTTTCTTTAATCTTTCTAGTCACAGCTGCGTCACTATTTAGAAAATATAAACCTTGCACTAAACTGAAAATGTAGCTACTTATTTGACGTGATAGATGTCAGGGAAATTGTTCTTTAAATTTACATACTGCAGCTGTTGTTAGATTAAAACGAGCATTGTTTATCGGCTACATAAGTCAAGGTGAAATTGTACAACAAAATATGAAATTTTTAATATGATATGGAAGTACGAACTTCATACTCGCTGCATGTGTGCTTCTTACTCATCCTAACACCGCTTGACATCTCCAGAAATTTGTTAATCCATCTCTGTTAAATTACTTTCGTGCAAGTTCAAATTTAATAAATAAACTTCGTTTAAACTTTTACTAATTACTTCTTAAAGCGTCATAATTTTTAATTAGATCGACTAACCACTTTTGGAAATTAAAGTAACAATATTTATAAAAAGACCAAAAGAATTTTTGTGGTCAATATTTCACCTCTCTTCAGCACTTCGTGCAAGTACACTTGGTTAATAAACCTCCAAGTTTGCTTTAGACCCTCCGATAAAATCAAGGTAGAATCACCTTCGAAAATTATTTGCACTCATATCATATACCAGCAGATGGCTGTTTCAATGGACCTCAAATAATACCCAAGTTTTGTGTGTACGGACGTGCCTGAAGCTGTCAAAGCATGTCTTGGATATATTTCGTGTAAGATGATCCCCGGTTTAAGGGGCGGTCAAAGGCGGTTTCGGTCGTCAGGCACAACCATACTATTGTTCATCACAAAAAATAAATAGTCCCTCAGCAACGCTCATATGAGATACAAATGAGATACAAAAGGTGTTGACAAAACTAATATCAGAAATGGAATATGAGTTCCCGAAACCTGAAGTCTGAGCTGGGATTATGCAGTTTTCAATTTTCTAGGACGAACCTTAAATTGAAACTTACCTGCTTTTTTATAAATGTTTTAATTGTTTGTAGAGTCTGTGGTTGGGGTCCTTTAGATCTTACCTTGTGTCTTCCAAGTGAAGTGTTCTCTATAGTGTGATCCCAATCACATTTTGTCGGTGGTTTGATCCCAATGTGGTGGTGTACTGAATATGTGAATGCCTATCCATCCGATCATGCATGTTGATTCAGGTGTGCATCAGGCACGGTCGTGAGGTTTACCAAAGTTTGGCCATCTGTGAGTAACTCACGTATGTGATCATGCACGGGAACACACCGATCGGAAGGATAAGGATGAATGTTTACGAATTTATGTAGATCTTATTCCCTTTTCTTGGAGTGATGGCCTTACACCGAACTAAAAGTGAGCTTAAATGGAACAAAAAAGTTCTCACTGGATGGAATAATTCATCGAGAATAGGGAGGAAGAACGTTTTTAACAATCAATGAAAAAAGGAAGTTAATAATTGATCGAGAGTGGCACCAAGCGAAATTCATCGAATTAAAGAAACGGATTTCGCTAATGGATGGTCCAAAGTTTCTGGAGTACGTAGTCCAAAAATTTCAAAATCTGAATTTGATAATAAAAAAAATATTTATGAGCACCTTTGTTTTATGAACGTCATTACCCGTAAAAAAAGTAATAAAGTAATTTTAATAAAATTTCAGTTTCAGCGAATTGTTCGAATTTTTAATTCCGTTTTCATTTCGCGTGCAATGCGTAAATCTCCATGTCATAATAACAGAACATGTTGATTTACCAAAATTCCCTTTGTCACCTAATAAAATAAACGAATTTATTTAAACTCGTGCGAAAAAGACACCCCGCTATAAATAACAAAATTCCTTTGTCTTGACTCTTTAAAAAACAAAACAGGCAAATTCCTCGTAACTTTTTTATTTCCTTGAGATGTAAATTAATCCCTTCCGTCTAATTTATTATTTACGTTATTCTTGGTCCTGAAACCCTCGAAAATGCTCCTGTTTCTCATTTCTATTCTTCCTGCACAAAATCTCAATTAGTTTTGGATAAAATGTAAAACAATTTATGTAACTGCTGTTGCCTCTGATTCTTTTGTATTTTTTATTTTCGAATCCGACTCCAAAAACAAGCACGCATTAAATTGTTGGAATAAATTTTAATAATGCATGCTTTACTTTATCTTAACGATTTCACGTTTCTTCACAAATTGTAATAGATGTCGACGTGACACGGTCATATAACAGAACTAACTTTATATCATCGATGGTTTAAAGCATATAAGTTAAAATCGAGTGTTCAGACATGGCCATAAAGGAAGCATGTTCAATTTATTTCTCATCAAAAATCTATTGTTGCAAATAATAGCGTCCATATAGTGTATAAAATTAATCGTTTATTGCTTATCACACCGATTACCACAACTATTTCAATTTCCTTTTTTGCCTTAAATCGATTTGTGAACACTCAGATATTCAAGCTTCCGGTCACTTTGTGTGAAGTTAACCATGAACTGTGAGGTCTTCTTGTCAAAACGTTTAATGGATCTTATTAAAACGTACGAAAATAATTTAAACGATTAATCTCTGGAACAAAATATCCACAATGTGCACCAAACTGTGTCATAAACCAATAACCTAGTGCTCTCAAGTATTGTCTGGCTTCCGCAAATAAATCACATTGATGTTTTTATTACAAAATTCTGTCATAAAGCAATTTACTCCCTGCCTAGACAATAACCCCTATCCCACAAAACTCAACTGTCTGCTACCCTCAAACCGCAGCACGAACCCAATATAAAATGTCTAAAACAACAATGCATCTATCAGCAACACAAAAGCGCACATTTTTTTAAGCTCCGGTCAACAGAATCCAGAAATTAAATCGTTGGTCACCGGTTTAGAATAATCATAAATATGCCGAAAGTTTCTCTTCGCCTGTCAAAGTCATAAATAAATACAGAATAGTAAAAGCAAACCGCTGCTGCTGGAAACTCTTTGTTGTCCATGTCGAGGAGAAAATTTTACAACGTCCTTAACCCAAGATGCTCAGTAGTTCGATGACAATTAAAAAGAAAGTAGGACGAGTGGCAGGCGCTGGGGTGAGTTTTGATTTCATTTTAGCACATAAACAACAGCGGAAAATTGTGAATAATAAATGTTATATCCTCTGGATAGTTATATTTTACTGGAGAACAGGAAATAAGTAAGAAAATAAAAAGTCTTTCGACAATGAAGCTGCAGCAATGTGAATGGTTCATTGCTTTTTGTAAATCAGTTTTTTTTAGCTGTGCAATAAATAGGAATGTTCCTTTTGTGTTTGTCTATGAACAGAACGGAATAAATATGTCTTCTATTTACCAAACGCGCATAAAATGTGAATCTATTCAGAGTTGGCACTTTAATTCAAGACGGCAGCGTTATTGCAGAGTAATCAACAAATTGTTTGTCAAATCAAAGACGGTTTCGCATCTTAGATTCTACAGTCAGGAAAACGAAATTGTTTTATTAAATTGAACAAACATACCCTGTATGTGTGTACATCCTCCATACAGTATGTTATAGTTGCATACTGATACGCCCAGCATGTCACATGGCGGTGGCAGTTCCTTCTTAATGACATGCATAATACATCATTAGCTAATATTCACTCCTGCGGTAATTACGTTATAAATATGTGTTCCCGCAAATAAGTACAGAAGATTTAATTAAGGACAATAAATTGCTTCAATTACTAATATAAACTTTAGCAAATTATTCATAGTTGTATCGCTTCGATCCGCATAAACCTGTATAACTAATTAAACACTACTTGAACTGTGGGAAAATCTTGCATCGATGACTACATAAAACTAACGAAGGGGTCGATTTCAAGTGCGACTTGCGTTACTGCAAATCCCATTTGCAACATAGCAACGCCAATCACATTGCTCATACCTTGGCAACGGTTGCAAATTTGCGTTAACGCAGTGACTTGAAATCGACCCGTGAGTTTGTACTTTTTTTAATTTTCTCAATAATCGAGTTTTTCAAAGAGAACGATTTACGAGACAATATAGAATTCGTAATTACGTTCTATATCATGTGACTTAGTTCGCAAATACATAAAATTCGGGGTTATTGCCGCCTCGGGTCCTGCATGCGATTTATTAATTTAAAGAGCCCTTCTTACGACATCTCTTTGTATGTTGGCGGATTTATTCGTTAGAATGCAACGCTATCTCATTATACGGAGTTTTATTGCACTTTTAATTGTGTAAGGAGGAGGGTGGAAATCAATAAATTTTAAACTTGTGCTGATGACTCAGGGGCTGATACCTGACCTTTCGGGGTTTTACTAGTAATTGCAGACTTGTCGATTTTTTAATTGAATCGATAAGGACCACGTGGTCGGTTTTATTTTCTCATAAATAACTCGCATGGCACTTGCTTTTAGTACCTTCTACGGTTACATTTTATATTGTAAAAAATTTGCATTGTTTGTTTGTAAAAGTTGCCAACAATTTCAATTCCATTGACGGTCTAAAACAACATGTGTTATTTAGATAGGCACATGCATCTACTAATGTTAACAATGTGGATTTGTGTTATTGTTTATTTTAAATTTGCAAAAGCTTTTTCCATTCAATTTGTTAAACAAACTAATGAAACTTAATTGAGTTGTAAACTAATAATGCTTAAAACAGCCATCTAATTACAGTTTTCGGGGAAGTTCAAAATTGTTCGTTTGAGAACGCCATAAATTCTTGTATTCTTCTATTGAGGACCTAATTCTAGTAACCGCAAATCACTGATAATTTATTACCCAGTTGTAAATAATATTGGTGACATTTTTGAGGGATTAGTTGTTCCGACCAGGCTGCCGGTGGCGGTCAATACTGTCTCTTTCTTTAGTCCTTTTCTGGTGTCTGTAAATGCAAATCTAACTCCTATTTGAACAGAGATAATTAAAGCGACTTTCAAAATCGATCGTTTAATTGCTTGCAATAAATCGTCATTTTTAGTGAGCTTCTGACCGCAGTCTGACCACAAATTGGGGTTTCTGTCGAAAGAATGCATTAAAAGTTAAAAATGGCTTTATGATTTGCAGAAAACAAATTAAATGTTTAATTATTATTCTTGAAAAAGCGCTTTGTTGTTTAACTTTAATAAGTAATAAATTTTTGCCGTAATGAAACCGTAATTGGGGACAATACTGTGTTATTAAAGAATGTTCAATTTAGACCTACCGTGGTGAGAAAATCTATTTTTCATTAAAGTGAATTGTATTACTGTCATAAAATAAAATCAACTGTAATATTAATGTTAATGAGAATTTTATGATAAAAATATTCCATAAAATTCTCACTGAATTAGATTATATTTCATTTTAATGCCACTTTAGGAAAAAAAATCCAGAAAAGCTTCCTGCATTTTATCTGGCTTAATAACGATTTCAGTAAGCTTTGGAATTTAAAATGTAGTGGTAGCATTGGCTGTCATTACAACAATTAATAGTGTCAAAATCAACAGTGTTGAAAAATGCAGTACTTGCCATATTATTTCATGCAGCTACTCTAAATTTTTTATTAACAAAAAGTGTATTTTTGCTGTTGTGCATTACAAAATTGCTATTTGCTAACTAAATTTGTGATGTTGTTCCAAAGTTAGCTGTAGAACTCAGTCTGATGTAATAAATCAAGCAAAAATCAGTTAAAGCATTACTCTTTTACATATTTAGATAACATTTTTGCAAAGCTCTTGGGTACTTTTTATAAATTAATTATCTAGAATATTGCATGTTGTGAACGAGTGAGTTTTGAACTAAAACAAAGTTTTGAAGATTTTATTCTTGCAAAAATGTGTTATCTAAAAAAAGTAAGTTTGTATGTATGTAGAACGGAAACTTTAAATCGTTTTGTAAATTGAAATCTGCCTGTAGAAATATTATGACTGAAACTTGACGAATTTGAGGCGAACATTTAATTTCCAGCTACAAAAGAATTTCAGCCCCCGAACGGAAATATTTCTTATTTTCTTCAACAAAGAGTCAAGTTGCTCGGGTCCATTCTTGAACTTTACACCTGGTGGTCGTGTTTGTCACTTGATCGAAGCTTCTGAGCAATAATCGTGAAGTTGTGAGACGCTTTGACAGTTTTGGTAGTTTCCGGTCTTCAAGCATAATTATTGCGCGCCCCTTTGATCGCAACCAATAGGATTCAAGTTTGGGATTGTACAGGTAAAGGACATGGTGATGTGGTGGGGACAGCGAACGCATCCGCTGATCCGCTATACCAGAATTGAACCAAGAACGTTGCGTTGTAGTGTACCAGTCTGATATTAGCCGCGGAAGGGAGAGTATGTATTTTGCTCTCAGACGCGTCGTCAATTCCGGGTGCTGTATCTATTTATTAAGTGAAGAATGAGACGGGAAGCTAATAAAGACACGTGATGAGTGAATAACAAATATCTGTTGTTTGATTTCGAAAGTTTCTTAGGTTTCGAGTTTGAGCGCTGGTTTGTTTGTGTTTTCCGGAGTTGCATGGAAATCGTGACCGCTTTGTGTTCCGAAAACATTCAGTGATTTTTAAGACACGTTTTGGATTATTTTCGGAGGCTTTACTGGTAAGGGTGAAGTAGTTTTCTTTATGATGAACCCAGACTTTTCACCCGCTGATTATTCCAAAAATCGCACGGGTTAGTTAAAACAGACGTTTTATTATGCATCGCGTTATGAAATGGAATTAGAAATCCTGTGAAAATACCATTACATTCTTAATTAAAAAGATTACAATCCGCGACTACGCAATTTCCATACCGCTCATATTTTACATACTTTTTTTAATGAAGAGCTTTTTGGATTGTTACCAACATTGATGAAGACTGACATCTTCAACCGGTTTCAATGCTTGCAATACCAACACAATTAAAACATTTTTCGTGAAAAATGCAAAAACCTGACTGATTCCATCATTTGATTTGTAAAAATCTCGGAACTCCGGCGCAACTAAGTTAAATAGAGTTCAATCAAAATGCACTCACCGTCGGATATTTAAATCGAATACATTGGGGTTGTCTGTTACACTTTCAATAAAATTCCCGATTTGAACTACACTGCACTTTGGAGTTTTTGTAACTCTATTTTATCGCCCGACACCTACATTCTGTTGCTTTAACCGGTGTCAATCGGAAAAAATTGACGAGAGCTTTTGGTTCGTAATTCTGTGACGTTCCGACATGTTAAGAAATTACCATACGATCAGCGTCCCAATGACGATCTAAATTTAATTACCAACTATCTCAAGTTTAACGCTCCTATATAGAAACTCTGTTTTCCTACATTTGAATACATTACCGCAATCTTCGAAGGATGTGAAAAATGTGAAAATAAACAAGAGCGCAGAGACTACCATCATTTTTCATTGCATGTGATCGCGAATGTGTATCTGAGTATATTACATATGAAAATACGTTTTAAGAGCTTTTATCATTTTACAACGCATTGAAAAGAATACGTAATTCTGTGTAAATGTCAACAAAGTCGGAATTTTCTTGTGGTCATTACTCTTTAAATAAATTACACATTTCGTCTTTTCTTCCAGTTTAAAGTTACGTAAACCCTTAAAAACAAAACAATTAAACTGGCTTGAAATATTATAATAAAATGTAATCTCAAATGGTTTGAAAGTTATGTGATATTTCAGGATTTTTATGTGAGTCTTGTATTTTGTGATAACGTATCTTAATTGATCACTTACGGTTCATTTTAAACACTTCAGAAAACACCAGACATTGAATGTTAACCGAATTTATCGTGAGAAACTTTCTGTTCTATTTTTAAATAGTTTTGTATAAAACTAATCGTGTCCATAACATACTCGTGCCAATTATGTATAAAATAAATGAATTTTTTATGATCATTCTGTCACATTAAGGTAATAAATTAGTTCCATGTCAAGAATGTAATTTACACTTGATCTGATTAGGTATTTTAATTATTTTTGTTGTTAAGATCTTGCCATACATGAAATATTTCAAGTATCTTAGTGCTTACTGTTTACATGTTATTTAAGAGTTTATTTCTGTTCAGTGAAGTGCAAAATAAACATTCTTGAAGGGTATTAAGTGTAAAGTTTATAGTTATCTAATCCATGTTTGGCTAGATATATTCAGCGGCGCTTGTATTCTTCAAGGAAAGAAAACGAAAATTACAATTGAACTTGGCAGTATTCCGGCTAAAACTGGGTCCACTGAGTCCGTGTGTCTGTGATATTTATGGCTAAGTCAAGTGCACTGCTACAGAACAGAAGTGGCTAGGAGAGCGGAAACGCTGCTTTTGAGCCAAAAGCTCTTCAAAGAAACGGTTTCAACAAATTACTTGCCTAATTGGAAAATGTTATTTAAATACATCCACTGTCCGTAGGCTACCATTGGCAAACAACGACGCTATAAACTTTTTCTTGTTTTAAAAAGATATATGCATTATCCCCCATCAAGTCTCGGAAGTCTCGGGGAAAAAAATAACGTTCTGAAAACTTCGTACCAAAACTTCGGGATAATGCATTTTATGAAGTGTATCCCTTGTTATACCACCGCGTTATAACTTAACTGGTATATGGGCAATTTAGAAGCAATGGTTTGAGACAAAACGACACGCTTGGATCCGCCGTTATTTCAAAAGTACTGCGATTCCAATCCAATAAGTCTCACCGAGCTGAATTAGTCTGGGGATACTTTAACGCAAAGTTAAATCGCTAGGATTGCTTCGGAACTAAAAGTCACTCGAAAGAATCGACTATATTTCAACAGTATTCATTCGAGGCAAAATGAGCATAGAAACCTGTTTCTAACATAATGATTTTTGTCCTGTAAAGGCGACGTTCCACGATCCGTGTTCGACTAGCCATAAATATTTAGGAAAAGTGACATTTCGAGTTATCTACCAATCAGACCTCCTGTGGTATTCTGAAATAATCAGCAGCTACAATTTATGAAGTTACCAACAATTATCCGACTAAGTGCCATTGTTTTAGTAGAGCTTCTGTTTGATTTAGAAAGACAACTTCGCTGAAACTTTGTTTAAAATAACATTATGTAGCGACTGCAGACGAAAAGACCTTATTTTGCTCAAAGTTGGGAACGATAAATACATGCTTTGCACATTTAGAGAGAAGCCACGTTATTGATTACTTCCAACATTATAACATTTCGAGTATGTTAGATTTATAAGAAAACGGATCTTTTTGTCGTCCGAAAGCACGGGAACTTTGCCCTCGAATTTTAACTATTAAAAATTTAACAAGCGCGTGTTTTGTTTTTACCATTATTCTGACTGTCATAGAGATTTTATTAAACGTTGTTGGCTCAATTATTTCTGACAAAAATGGGAATAAATGTTGAAATCTGACAACATTAAACAGTAAAAAATTGCCCTCTCTAAAATATTAGACTATTAGTGGCCACTATAAACGGTTTTTGTACTTTTTAAATTGATTATAGACGAAGACTCGTCGAAGCCTTATTATAAAATGATGGCGCTGAAAAAAGAACATCCCCGTCCAAAGCGACGTAAAACCTTTGATAGACCGTGCCGATAATTTCCCAATCGATACCTTCCATATTTTAAAAGAATGCTGAAACTGTAACAACACTCTTTAAAGTGTGTTTCGTTGTTCCTAATTTCGTAAACATTTTTTTGTTCTCTCACCTACAATAGAGCAGCGGCCCTTCCTGTGAATTAAAAATTAATCTATCAAACGGACGTTCAAACCATAGTGCTGTCTAAAAATGAAAAGATTCTACCTATTATTGTTGGCATCCCAGAACGTTGGGACACAATAGTTCTCCAGAGCAATATAAAAAAACTTACTCATTTCACGGCTGTTATTCATATTGAAAGGAACGTTTTTCACTTCCAAGGTTTTGAACTTTTGTTTTGCTTCATGTAATTAGTGTTAGAATCCTATCGAGCATGCATCCAAACATATCAAAATAAGCTTTTCATTTCGGTCGTTTCGTCTCGAATTTATTGTTTCGGTTGACGGGGGATTTAAGACAAATGTGAGTAATGATTCAATTAGAAGCCGAAAAACCCAATAGCCACTGGTTTAGAACAGAGTCGTCGAAATTTTACAGTTTGATTTTAATTACAATGTTTCTTCTGTCAGCAAGGCGTTTTATTGACTTTTTTCATTACAAATCAAGCGCAACTGGAGAACTTGGATATTTTATTTAAAACGTTTTTATCACAGAGAACTCTTCAACGATTTTGTTTTCATTAGGACGAAACATTTATAAAGTCGTTATCGCCAGGAAGAAACAGCAAGCAAATTCTGTTCATTAGAAATCAATCTCCATTAAGCGATTCAGGATTTTTAAATTTTCAATAAACTTTCCGGATTTGCTTGTTAACATTTTACTTCAAGTTTACCAACATGAGACACTCTGTTTATTTGGTTTTGGTATCTATCTTGTAGAAAAAGTTCCATTGTTCTCTGTTGTTGAAATAGGTAATCAGTTTCGATTCCGCTCATTGTTTCCTGTGCCGATATTGTCTTCCCGTAGGCAGTAATATTCCAATTTGTACGAGACCTATAAAATTTTAATAGTAACAAAACCACTTGTATATCGATTGGACTACTAATCTTTATCGTAACAGAACCGCATTATTATCCTTGCAATAAGCAAATTGACAACTTCACACAATCGTTAATGATTTTCAATTAAACGTGATTGTGCGAGCTGTTAGGTCGATAATTGTGTCAACATCTACCTCCCAACAGTACACATATGAGGAACTATGTATGCTGGCGCTAATTTTTGAAAGCAGGTGATTACGTTAGTAATTAAGGATGAAATAGAATTACAGTAATTAATGAGTTTTTCAAGCCCCGCGTATTTTATAATAGTGCTGTCTGAAGCTGATAGGGCTTAATTGATCCAATTGAAGTGATGGAATCGATTATCCATTAAACGGTACGGTTTGAAACATCGTGCACTATTAACAATGAGTTTTAACTAAGGAGTTAGAGTTGATTGACAATTAGCTTTTTTCATTTGGAGGTTCGTAATAATTGCAAACTCTCCACATTATTAAAACCGAACGTCCATCAATCGTGAGAAATGTCAGACTCAATATTCGAAACGTTCATCAGCTGCGAGCATTAACGTCGGGTTTATATCAATTGATTTTTACACTTTCTTTTTACCGAGCAAATTCTAAAGAACCATCAACTGCTTTCATCAACCTATTGCCGAGCCATCAAAATGATACTCCAAGAGGTTGGCTTAGTCACTGCTCACATTAAAGCTATTACTTAAAGACGAACCCATGTCAAATATGAAGATCCCCACCTGAATCTAAATATGGTTGCCATCTATGAAGCCGGCTGTAATCTATTCATTAATTTCCAGAACCGTCAAAATACAGTATCTTGCAAATCGAAACAGATATTAATCATACACTTAATGTAATTTGCTTAAAAGTCCATTTTTGAACTGCGTTCCCGTCCGGTTCTATACATCATTATGTGAAAATAATTGATTCTGGTCTCGTTTAAATTGCTTTGGGGTAAAAATCGTTAATCTTATTGCGTAAACTTATTAAAGGCCATAATGAAATATGAAGACCCGAGTTTCCTATTTAAATGAGTTACACTAATAGCACACATTATGAAAAGATGTAGGTGTATACCTGAGTTATTACAATATGCAGATGGATGTTTACAGAAAACTAATTTCTAGCATCCGTAGATCATTTTATTTTGACTTTTCGAATAGCTTTTATTCCAAAGAAGAATCACACCTTTCCTCACCCCTTTTTGTTATAAATTAAGCAACAATTTACTGCAGGCAACTTTAAATTTAATGCATAATATATACTTTAATGCTCTCATTTGCACCGTCTGCGATTAACTGTAAGCTTGTAAGTGAGGTTGTTCGCCAAGGAAGTAAGTGTTATAACAATTGTTTCTACGGAAATACGTGTAATCCTTGTCGAAAGTTGCTCGTAAATGGCGTAGTCAGAGCTTTATTGAAGAATTAATACTAATTCAATGTTGCTACTTTACGAGAAATGAAAACTTCTCGGTATTAAAAGTACACATTTTTCAGAATTTGATTACATACCAGGCATTCTAAAAGCCGAAGGACATAAGATATTGAGGGGGAAATTACAGAAATGTACAATTTAATAACCCCTGTTGCTGCTTCGTGACCCAACAAAATACCTTTGAGGTGTTTTAAATAATAGACTTTTTTTTACCTGCACAAATTGTTGCGCCCAATACTTTCAGAGACGTGTTTTCACAGGTGTGTCAAAAATAGCAACGCATTGTCGAGATTCTTTAGTCAAAATTAAGTTTCAGCAATGGAAAGAATACTTACACTGGTAGCAATTTAATTTCTCGCTATTTTGTCTCACAATCAGTATTTGCACGAGAATTACTGAAATTACTTTAAGTACGTCTGATTTTTAAGCCTTTGAATGTATAGGTAAATTGGATCCGTTTATGAATTGGTTGTTAGAAAGTCTTTTTATCTTAAGATCGTTAAAATACGAACCCGATAGACATCAAATTTCGTATATTGATAAATTCGATTGATACCGAAGTTCATCGTAAAATGCGTTTAAATCAGACCACTAAAATCTAAAGATTGCAGTAGCTCGGTCGCTTGGAGAGTAATTTTTATGTTCTTCATACCATTTCATGAGGAATTGAGACATGTCTGAAACGACCGCAGATAACCGGAATTAGACTCATTTAAAATTTAAAATCGCTAAAATTCTGAAGATATCTTTTTTCAAAACTGATCTTAAAGAATAAGGAAATACTGTAAACCAAGAAACAACGACTTAGGCACACATAGAAACGAGGCCACTGCTCCTGCAAGATATAATCTATTGAAGTGTCAAAGAATGGTATTAGAACCGCAGTTGTTCGAGTCATTTCCACCACCAGTTTCTTGCAATTGTTTTTCAAAAACTTCGACCGTAATTTAACGTTTCGCCAAAAAGAATGTGTGCCAAATGTAAATGTAAACGCAAAGATAAATTTGAACAGCAGCCAAACTTATTGATTTTTCCAGAGTTCTTGCTTGCTTCCAATCTGTTGGCTCTGACAAATTTGAGAACCATTAGAAAGACTAGACGATTTTTATGCGGTAAGAAAATTTCGAATTTCTGGAGAGTAACGTTCGTTACACCTGAGTTGCAAGACGACCTAATTGAACAAGAAGTATTGTTAAAATCCAATTCATAGCAAACAATCGAAGTGTGGAATGGAAAATACACAATAGTAAAAATAGTCACAAGAAATTTAAATCTGCAATTTACTCAGCGCGCTCAGAATAAACTGCATTTCATCCGTTAAACCGCAAGGATATTCCAGTTCTGCTCTTTTATTATTACTTAGGAGAAGGCTAAAATAAGCACGCTAGTCTTGAATAAAACAGAAAATTTCCACTTTGGGTCAGTGTCCCTTGAAATCTGAAGTAAATCGACAACCTGATTCCATTGAAAAGTCAACCAAACTTAACCGAATTAGCGTGGAAAGCATAAACGATATCTCCACACTCCACAGTTTCGCAAAATTAGATACAGTTCAACATTGTATTTTATGGTTAGAGAGTGAGGAGCTTGCATTTGAATGCGTCACGGACGCGACAAAAGTAAAATCGAATCAGTCCAAAGTGTTTAAAAGTCGGCCAACCTCGTATGTTATCAAACTAAATAAAAATCTAATTTTTCACTGCAGTAGTTCAGCTTCGTGAACCGACGAAATTTTTTCTTTGTATTTCAGTCCGATTCCGTGTCTTAGCTTTATCGCAAATATAATTAAATACTGCAATTTATTGTCGTTTTATTTAGACGAACAACGCAACTGCCATTCACCTCAGGAGTTTTCATTGAATATCTTTCAAATCGACATGCAATTAGAAGGAAATAAGAAGACTGCATGTACACGGCATAGTGTGTAATTAACTGCAATATTGCGTGCTTACCCACAAACTCTATATTATAAACACGGTTTCGTTAAAAGTATTAGCGTCTGAAACTTGATTGTTACCTTCACAAACAATTCACTTGAACATTATAGCGGTTTTTGTGATTTCAGACGCGTGATATAGCACCTCAACGTCCATTAGTGTTATTACAAACTCAAATCATTTCTACTTTTTTAAGGGCATAACTTGCCTAGAACTGAAAATTAAATCTAGAAAAGTGGAACAGTTTAGCGTGCCATCGTAATGCAGTCAACAATAAAGTTTCTCTATTCTTCTTAAAAGGGAGTTGAAGCATTAAATCTATCGGCACGATCACGGCACAATACTGATGTGAACATAACTGTAATATTTTTTTAGACCAAGCTAGTTATCTGCGATGAATATTATATTTTTGTAGAAATTAGATACAGCTATATATTACGGAAAAGTGCGATCGTGCTAGTTCTTCACCGAAAGGTACGCCTTTGATGTGTGCATGAATACAATTCTTCTCTCAGTCGTGGTAAATCTAGCGTAATTCGGATAAATTGACACGTCTCTGCGATTATTCAAGTCGTTTTCGCATGCCAAGAAATTCTTGACTGTATAATCGGGCAAACTTTAACATAATAGGCTTCCTTAATAATAAATTTAATTTGGTGTTACACAAACGGTGCGTCGGCTGGTGTCGAGTGGATAAGGAGTGGAGAACATAACTGTGTCTAAACTCGAAATAATCCTCTTTCTGTAATGTCTCAGACGTTACCAGTTTCAAGTGAGTATTGTTAATAAAGACCGGTGACAGCAGCAGCACGAGCCCACATATCTCCAACTCGTTGAACAGTTCTCTAATTTCTACAGAGAAACTCTTACAAGGATTTAATTAATGTTGTGGCCTGTTGTTATATTTTCAAAATGTACGTAATTTCGAGCAGTATTTTTCTGCTTGACGTTAACAAGCCAACGACGCGCGACGCGACGTCGTGAAAGGATGAAATATATCATTCATGTCGTAGCTTTATCCTGTCATCACTTTTGCAATATTTAGTGGCTTTTTCTGCTTTGTTTCTTAAGTTTCGCTAGTCTGCAACCGACTTTAATGATTCGTTTGAACCCAGGATGTAGATAAGTGCTCCGCTTGATTGAATTAGGACGTGGAAATTCCCAGGTTTTCAACGTTACGTTGGGTCACTTGGTCACTTTAATTTATCCCGGTTTGAAATTTCTTTTATAAGGCGCTTATTTAAATCATGTGGGCGTTGAAGGCGTGGTGTTGAGAAACGCATGTCTTCACTTCGTCGATACTAAATTGACAGCTAATGACATGACTGAAATTAGGAAATAAGTGTGCGGTTTAGAACGATTAACTGGAAATTGACTTATCAGAGACATGTGTCGCTGAAAGACCAACCTACTTATGTCTTGAATTTTTTAACAATTTTAACTGCTCATTAGAATTAGATTTATGGGAGGTACAAGAAAAGAAAAATAAATTGTGGAATTAAAAAAAAAGCTGTTTAATATTAAAATACGACAAATGGGCGGTAGCAATGATATTGTTATTCGAATTTTTAATTTACCTTGGAATAACAACTAACTAAACATTTTATCTTTACACAACAAAACACTTAAAATAATTGATGATAATGATCGCAATTAACAACTCAATTTTGCTTTGACATTTTTATGAGCTCACTTTTAGCACGAAAAACAAGCGAAAATATTTTAGAGTAAAATTTCTATATATCTGTAGCGATATGTGAAACACTAAAGAAGGCTTGTTAATAAAATTTCAGTAATTTTCTTTATATTAAATGACTCGAGGATTTGGTTTCACCCGAAGACACTGAAAATTTAAATCCATGCAATTTTCATTTGTGGGCTCACAGCAAGCAAGTTACTCAATGTCAAGGAAGACTTCGAAGGCATTAATTTTTCCTAAGTTGCATGATTCAACGGCGTGAGTTTGATTCCGTATTGACCTGAATGACTACCGGTATTGAATTCAGGTCTCTAATTTGACGAGTTTATTGGCGCCCAATGATTGGATCAAAAATACACTCATTTTAGCTTAATGGGACGTAAGTTATTTACTTAATAAAAAATCAGAGTGATTTTTAAGCGTAGACTTTCATAGAAATCAATTGTTCCCCTGACGAGCACATTCTTTAGACTATATATTTCCTTTAAATCTAATTAGCGATGGCGATACCAAAGTGGAAAATCTATTTAGAAAATAAGGTTTCTGGGTCTTCAAAGACGCTTGTCTTGTTTTCCTTCATCAAGTTCAAGTAACGTTAATTTAATTACGGTACATTGTGGATATTGATCTTTGCGAATCTTCATTACATTGTCTAACTTTTCTTCCGTTGAACACGGAATTCAATGGATCTACGTGTTTATCTTTTTGTGGTGTACTTTGTAACTAGTAGCCTATTTTATCTGCAATACAAACTGAGCTGACTGAAAAAAGAACCTCTCTGTTTTCAAAGCAAATTCTGCTGGGGGCGGAGGGCAATTTAGTTTGATTCCCACGACTATTTCTTTTATCATTTTCAATAGGCAAATATTGAATTTAGTGTGATCAAAGTCAAGCTCGGTTGGTATTCTATTTACTATGAGTAGACAGACGTAAACACAAATTAAGAGAAGTCAAAGTCGCTCTATTTCACTGTTTTCCCGTGTCAATCGATGATCAAAATAAAGCTGTTATCGCTTAAAATGTAATCATTTTGCAACGGCAGCACTGTATATAACCGTTGTCAATATTCCGAGTGGTGAACAATCGGTCTGGAAACTACTATCGATTTGTGAGAACGTGATGCTGACAACGAAGAACCTGGGAATCAGAGGGATTCGCTCAAAGGAATTTGCGTATTTATTCAACCTGTTTGTCACTGACGCCGTTATGAGGATAAATATCCAATTAGACATTAGCCATTCTCAGCTTTGAGGTTAAAAATCTCTTTTTGCGGCAAAGCAACGCCCATGATGTACTTTTTTGTCATGTTCTGAAATTCCCGATCCAAGCTAACTCCTTTTTTCGTCTTTTGTGGCGCTGAAATACGACCACATCACAATTTTCGAAGCCCTGAAGATTGCACAAGTTATTTTTGTTGAAAACGTATTTCGAGGATTGTAAGTGGAGGTTTGTGTACGTCCGTCGCCAGAATATTAAAGTTTACGATGCAGAAATAAAATTGGGCTTAAAATATACAAGTTTTACACACGTATGGGCATTCCGTTGTAATTTTAATTTAATTACAAGGTTACGAGATTCCACGTATTAATCACAGCGGCATGACAAAGATTTTTTAGTTATTACTTAGTTACATTGTGTTGTGACCATCCAATAACATGGAACTAATTGATAGTGTGGTGGAAAAATTGTGGGCCGCACAAAAAAGGCCCACTCTTATTAATTCGTTGTAAAGCGGTAAATAATTCTATCAGTATAATGGATAAGACTGAAAAGTGCTATTTCACAGTCTCTGTAACATTAGCAAAACCATTTAGTAATGACGGCCTTCTCAATAATAATAAAACTGAGTGCTTCTTTCTTGGCTTTTGTTAAGACGATCAATTGAATTTTTCTATTGTTCCTTTCGCCTAAGTACTTATATGGTGCAGGTACTTGATTGTTTGTTTCACCGGAAAATTCACGTCTAGACAATGCGACGGCGAGTTCCCCAGACTTAAGTCCATCGGAATTTCTGTGGTGTCCACTAATGCCCTTTCTTTGTTTCAGATGATGGTCCAGTGCATCTAATATGATGGGTTCGCTGTTGGTTCAAGTGTTGAGTGTTTTGTGTGTAGTGCAATATGGAAAAGCTGCGCGATGGTCGCATTCAGCTATGCTAAGCCCAGACTATCGACTTCTTTGGTCGTTAGGACCGGGACCACAAGACATCACCTTTGAATTACAAGTGCGGACTTTGGGTTATGTTGGGTTTGGCTTTTCTAAAGATGGGCGAATGACGGGAGCTGACATGGTCGTTGGATGGGTCGACAAAGGACAAGTTTATTTCCAGGTAGGCTTAATTGACATCGCCTATATTTGAGTGACACGTCCAAGTTAGTATTCGCTAAAATGAACGGGGAAATAAAATCAATAAAACGTTTGTTATAAGCTTTGCCACATGACAACCGTGTAAGTGCCCTTGTCTCTAATTAATAAAACGTGTTTTTTGTGAGATATTAATACCAATCGGTGGTAAAAATTATATTTGCTCTGTAAATAAATCATGCAGGACCATAATTAATTTCTGGCAAGTTATACATCCATGCACATGCTTCATCACGTCTCCTTTATTAGTCAACGTCAGTTTCTACTTTTTAAATGCATTCATTTTTCTCGCACTTCAATGTTTTGTATAAATAAAATTTATTCGAGTAAAACACTGACTAATAATTTTCGAGCTTGAACTAAAAAGATAACAATAACACAATGATTTTAATTTATGAAAAACGATGAATATAATCTAAAGTTTATTCAAGCGACAGGAAAGTAAACAGTCAGTTTCAGGGTGTGTGCTTGTCCACTCATAAATCGCTATAATCTTTTAAATCTGACTGTAAAAAAATTACGCACAGCCAGCGGTGGAGCTTTGTGGTAAAAAATGAATAAAAAAGTGATTTTTATTATGCAAAATAAAGTTGTAATATGAAGTAATTACACGTAATTATTTTGATGGAGATTAGAAGGGAGTAATTGCATCAATTAGGGATTAAGATTAAGTACGGCTATATAAAATTCTCGGGCAAAATGAAGCAGTTTGTGCTAATTTTGCATTCACATTTTTGTTGAATTTTAATGAATTTGTTTACAACGTAAGAATGTCTTATGATTGCGAAGAAAAGGCTTGTTGCGCCATTCTTATGAGACCACTTTTATCCTATTAAACTACCATTTGTCCTAATTCGAAGTTGTTAACAAAATTTCATTTTAGATTTTATTGTTAGATTAGAAAAACAAATGAAAGAACGCCGAAAAAAATAGGAATTCGCGCTCTAAATTAGTCGATAATCAAACATAAAATATGGGAGAAGAGCCATTAATTAATTTATTGTTTAGAATGACCGACATCCGCGAGAAATCGCCTTATCAATAAACAACGTGAACCGTAGAAATTAGTGCTTTGCCTAGTGTTACCATTTTTATGTATGCAAACTAGTTTGGTGAACATTTTACGACTTGATTTAGCTTTTGATAATTTTTATATTCCGGTCTATAAAATCCCTATTTAACCAGTTTAACTATCTACTAATACATCGTTCCAGTGAAAAAAATCACATAAGATTATCTCTGAAGTTCGTGACCGAATGTGGCCCACACCCAACCCGGAAAAGATAACCTCTTATCCTTTTAAAAAAAGTAGGTCAGTTAAGTTGTTTTTAAATTTGTCTTTAATTATTACAGATATAAGTTTGATGGGTGACTGTTAAATCAAGGTACATTCCATTGTGACGTTGGTAAACGTTGCGGTCAAGTTCTGTGTCAACAATACGGAATAAATAATTGATAAACCGAAATCGTTGTTTACGGCTCAAGTCACGCATAAAATTTCGTTTGTTTTAAGTGACAGGCAGATCCTGTTGTTGGAGACAAAGAGTGTTGATGTTGATAAGAATTTTTCTTTGCATGAATTTTCCGTGGGTGTATGTCTTCTTTATCCGGTATATGACCAGGGAGATGGTAATAGCAGATAATCTCTATCCGAATATCGCATAAATAACCGTAAACAGTGCCTCCCAGGACCGGCGGTCATAACCGTATACCTGGTCTGAACACAGCAACAACCGCATATTAACATAACGAGTTTCACTTCGCTATATCATCCGACTGTCATCTAAAACTGTATGCTAATATTTCCATTCCATTGCAAATGCACCTTTGTTTAAACTATCGCTGCGTGTATCACCGATTATAAATGACCACGGTGTAATAATATAATGGGGTAGTGCGTAACACAGGCGCAACAAAAGAGAAAAACACCGAGACTTCACATCCGTCAAGATTTCCAGTCTCCACATCGAGTTCCCAAAGAAGTTTACATAATATTTTAATGTAAGTAGCCCTGGGGGTTTCTAACCAGCTGCTCTACAACAATCGTGGGCGGCTCAGATACCATCAGCACTTGGTCAATAAAATTCCATTGAAGAAATGGGCGGATTATATAGATCACACCGTTTAAATAATTTAGACCATATACAAAGGAAATTGTTTTTTTCATTTACATATCATTAAATTGAGAAGCATGTACATGGATGAGGTGGATCAAAGACCGAAGCGGTTTATTGACAAAGTCCACACGCTAGAATAATTACCATTGTCAGTCGTTTCAAGTACCACGTCACTTATTTCATCAGCGTCGGGAATAATTTAAAAGCCACGTCGAAATAAAAACTTTTGCGTCATATTGATTCTATTCTAGTCTAAGATGACTCGTTCTAAATTATAATTCAATTATTACCGTCAGGATAATTGATTGATATCACCCGTTCACTCAACCGTGAAGTCGCAGAGTCGTATATTTTTCACATTAGATCAAGATATAGTTTAGTACCCTTTTAACGACGTGAAGCTGCTGTCTATTCAGTTAAAAAGAATTCTCTAAGTCGCTGCCTTGTAATTAGCCAATGGAGGAGTTTATGATGAAGGACTGACGCCTTTAGGGTTCATTGTATGTTTCTCATTCGACTCAGCCCGTATTTTATGGCGGCTGTATGATAATGTGAAACATTTAGATCGGAATCTTGTCGCTGCCACTTGTGACCAACGCTGGTACACAAGACCGGCGTATTCCGCTTCACCGAAATACACATTCCGTTGCCAAGTCAATTTTGTTCAACAAACTCTTGCAATTACAAATAACCCAGACAGAGAGGCGATATAAAAAAACTTCAAAATCAATAAACTAACACCTAATTTTAGAATGAATTTATTATGTCTGACGATATGTCACATTTTATTTTAATCACACCCATCCATTCAAATTTCAATTCAATGGAATATCGAAAATTCAAACAAGGGCCAAAAATATGAAAATTGTTTTATTGAATGTTTGCATGAAATTTTTCAATGAGTATTTATTTGGTAATTTAATTTTTTTATAATCGAACTTTTCCGGCAATGAAAAATGTGTGTCAGTTCCTGATCGAGATTGAATAATTTATTTTTTATTGATTAGTTGGAAGTAAAATAACATTACACATTTAAATTTCGCGTTCTAAAATTGTAAAAGTGTCGATTTTGTGATTTTATGGCCATTGTAAATACAGCCATAATTATCAGCTTTTTTAATTACTTAAACATCATTAATATAGATATAATGCAAACAATGGAAAACGTAGCTCGATAAATTCTCAGAATTTTGAGAAGTGCAAAAGAAAAATACTCGCGAGGTATACATAATAAATATTTCTAGAAAATATAAAAAATCCAGATAGGGAAAACTGGTATTAGAGTTTTCAGTCTGGCGACCATTTGTGTCCTACAAAAAATGTATTCAATATAAAGTTTTTAATAAACGGGGTTGTTAAGAGTCTGCGAAGAAACAGGGCTAAAAAACAACAAAATTTTAATAAACCTTGATATTTTTTCTTGTTTTAAAGAACTCCATAGAAATATCTTGGAATTTTGCAACTTCCACTCGTGAAAGGGTTTCGCAGTAATGTAGCCCTATCACAAGTTTTCTTAATCGATTTAATAATTTATTAATTAAAAATTATGGGCTGAAATTAAACATCGCTAATCAAAGTTATGTAAAGGCAATATAATACATTCTTATCAAACTTTACTTGAAACCGTAAAATTTTATGCGTTGCCACACGATCCCATTCGCGATTTCCACAAAATTAAAATTCTACAATCGCCTCGCAGCAGTTTTAAATATTAACGAATTCCACTGAATTTTGCACGATGTTCAAAAAAGTGTTGAACACTCTACCACGGCCATTAACAGTCATTGTATGGGTACAACATGAAGTGAATCAAGGATTAAGCTAAAACCTTCCATATTAAAAAAAGCTTACCGAATTTAATTTGTTTTGTGTAGTTAGGCCGCAGAAATTTTAATTTAGAAGGACCTGAAGGTAAAGCTAGTAATTTATCAGAGGGGTCAACGAAGTTATGTTTCGGTAGAACGTGCCGAGAATTACACCTCTATGTCAAGTAAGAAAATCTCTTTTTAATGAACACCTACATCTCATTAGAATGCGCAGCCTCGGAAATAATCTCGTAATTTGAAACATCATTTGTATTTATTATCTATTGATCCTAGAAGCTAAACATAGACTGTAATAATCTTGACAATTACAAATGATATGCCCATTTTGTATAAGTATACACTCACAAAAGCCTATCAAACATTAATATTCCTTTGACAGGAAGACACGACCTTCCAACTCAGAGACAAAAAATAAGAAGCTAAATACCATACTTGGAAATTGCAGTACTTAAATTGTGGCGTCATTAACTAACTCATTATTATTAGCTATCGAGTTTAATAAGGAGTCTACGATGAAGCATTTTGCATCTAATTAATGCACCTAGAACACATGAGAAATGCCGACTCGTTGCAAACTCCAGACGTTTAAGAGATGCACTTTAAAAATTGATCTCGGAATAATGTGCATATGAATAATGCAAAAGCACTACTCGTATCTTATAAGGAATATTATCTTGAATTAAAGCTGCATTTAGCCATTTTATCTTGACTTGTTTCTGTATTATACCAGTTTAAGAGTTTTTAAATTTAAGTCCTTCCATTGTTCATCAAGCTAAATAAATACATTTATGGAGTTGCTACTGTACCGAGTGTAAATTAAATAAAGAAATCTCGTCTGAGCGGCTGAATAATTAAGCCTTTGGAAGTAACATGGGTCTCTTCTTGTTGTTATTTTTTTAACACTGTCACTCAAGCGTGTAAATGTCAAAATAATTTTTGTTTAGTTGTGTGGGAGTTCAGGTAGGTAGACAAACGTAACTGCTCAGGTAAAATCGAAAACTTAGAATATATGAAGAAAAAATGGAAATTTACACAAAAAGACTTTGGAGCATAATAAATAAAGTTTTCATCAAGTTTGCTTTTTACATTATGAATGTACAGCTTGAAACTGACAATAAAAAAAATACCTAGAACTTCCACAATTTTTGAACGAACCTAATTTGCGTTACTGTTGCATTATTTGTTTTGTGAACAAGAATGAAGAATATTCTTTTCGCCCGTGAATCAGGTAATTCTTGATTATATCTGTGTACTAGTTTTATACTTAATTATGGTTTCCAGCATTGTTGTCAAACACATTTATCTTCAAGTCTAAGTACTAATAACACAGTGCTATTATTCCCGGTACTTAACTTAATTTAGAATTAGTCACATCTGTGATATGTCGTGATAGAGTGCAGCATTTATAAATCTAATAATTTATTATTTGATATAATTAGTTTGAGGACCAGCATAGGGTTTTAAATGATTAATTTAAAGTTAGGAACCCACTTTTTATAATTCTTATGCTTCTATTATCGTCACTGCACTAACCACATAAATCTTGTTTTTCATATTTAAAATTTAAGTGTTCTCTTGGAAGTTTCCACTTGATAAAATGTCACCAGTCACTTCTTACAGCAACCGCTGTTTTTACGTAAAGATCGTTGGAGAGGCTGAAAGCTTGGAGTTGTGCTAAGCATCGGCTTGTGCCTAACGAGTGATTCATCACACTACGTTTAGGGTTTATCTCCAGGGGTTGCCTCGACTTCCTTCGACGCACCACCGCCGCCAATAGCGCCATTATTATCTCAACAGAAATATTTTGGACTAAAGTCGGCTTTTGGAGAGGCTGGCCAGATTTTTTCCGAATGCTTTGCGGTTCCGTTTAATTTACGAGAATTTTCTTGTTTAATTTTTCTTCTCGATTTATAGCTTTTGTTGTTTGCTTTGATAGATATCAAATACCGAGCGCAATATCAAGGAGAAGTGGAGCGCACGAGGATCGATAATTTATAAGGATCTTCGAAGAATGAATGATTTTAGTTAACGCCTCTTTTCCGACCGCTCTGGTTCTAGGTAATGAAAAATTTCGTTCTCGCTGATTTTATGGAGAAATTTGAAATGATTTTAAAGACGTCTAAACACTAGACGATCTTCATAAAATTCTTTTAGTACATGAGTAAGTGCTTTTTAACGTTGTTTGATATTGGATTGGCGTCTACGAAATTATTGCCGATCAAGACTAAGGAGAATTTTTCCGTTAAAGCTTAAATTGTTAACATCGTCTAGGAAGTTTTATAGCATAACTTCGGCATCTAAATACGCAGATGAAAAGGGGCTCTACAATAAATAATTCGTCGGAATTCCATACATTCCGACTTCTACAATTAAGGAGGTTTACATGAAAATTGATGTTAAGTGTCCTATTATACAACATTTTTAGCCGTTGCCCTTTGCCTAATTGGAAAATAAAACAATAAACATAATTAAACCAGCTGCTCTGCCATCCGGAAGCGTTTAATTGATCTCACCAAAATTTTTCTTTGATAGTTTTGGCCTTTAATCCAGTTCAACGTTGCCATAGTGCATAAAAACGTGGTTATTGTAATTATTTTCAAGAATTTTCTGAGACCCTTAGAAATACCCGCACTATTTTTTTCATTTATTATGATGACTATCAGGTCGGATATGTAAATCATGTAATTAATGTTCGAAATTGAAATATGTAATTCGACTGGATACCAACACCACTTTCATTGAAATTGAATTTTTTATTCATTTAAACTGTGGCTTGGACTTGTTAGATATAATTGGATTTTATTACCAACACTCAACTTCAAGTTGAGCTTAATGAAATGGTTTGCGACAATTTAGAAGAGTGTGTAATGTTCCAGAAGTTTTGTGACACTGTTTGGTATTCTACAGAGAAAAGCTTTTTACGCGAAACTTTGTTAAACAAAATATGCGTTCTATACGTCTATATGGGACAATATTGAGAATTAGTAATACTAGACACGAGATTTTTAGTATGCAGGATGTTTACTTGATGGAGAGGAACTTTGCTGGAAGTTGAATACTCGCTTAACGAAGTTGAGACCTGTAAAAAGTAATGTACCGCAAGAACGAATTGAGATTTTAATTCTTTTACTAGCTAAAAATATGAGATACTTATTCGATAATCTGAAGGTCTCAAGATCCTAAATTCACGAAATTAACGTCTACAGTCGCAAAAACAAGTTTTTAATGCACGTTTAAACAGTAGTCGAAAACCGATGTCAGACAAACCGCAACGATGAAATGGTGGTTTCCTTAATTTGTGACCGAGCTTTTTCAAACCAGTTGGTGAAAATTGCCGTATCATATTACAGGTTGCGCCAGCCAAATGTCAACTCATTTTGAAAAAGTAGTTCTTCACCAAAGAAACCACAATTTTATGGTGGTAATTCGTGACATGGTAATGGTAATAACACTAATAAAAGGAACCTTTATTTGGTTGGTTGGGATAACAGACATTTTTAACTAATTTCTGATTAATTTTGTGTATGCAAATAAGGCATCAAAAGCGGTCTCATTATCCGTGTTAATTAAATAATTTAAATTGAGTTAGTTATGAAGTTCTCTCTTGATTGGAAACCGTTACAAGAGGTAAGTTTTTTTATAATGTAGTTCAGTTTTACGTGTGAGATTGGCGGTTTAAGCAGCATATTGTAGCTCCTTTGGGAAATGCTCCCAGCAAAGTAGTTTACAAAGTCGTGTACAGCGAGCTTGGAGTCTGAAGAAAAAGTGCGGCAGCCCAAGTCCATCCATAATGAAAGTTTCATTATTGCTTATTAACGTTGCTCCTCGTTAGTTGTGAAGTGGTTTTAAATAATGAATATCTCGCCCGGCTACTTACCAATAGAAACCAACTGCTTGATTAGAATTTATTAAATTTGATGAGCGCACTTATTTAAATGATATTTCAACACCGAATTCGTTTTGTCACTGCATTAAATTATAACAATTTATCAGTGGTTATAATTTAGATAATTATATTACGTTTCCAGGCAAATGATAATAATTTAAGCTCTATCTGACTATGGGAATCTTGCCACCGACCACAATTTTTAACAAAACCCGGTCTGTAGTTAAGGCAGATTGCAACCAAACAGGTTTATCTAATTGATTATTTTTCCAGAAAAAAACCTTAATTAAATTCCTTATAAATGCCTATTAGATGTTTACCAGTCGCCAAATAACAGGTAGCTTAGGAAATGATATAAATTAACCGTTATCAACGCCTCATATCTTTCCACTCACAGCTTTACTCACCAACTGCACGAGGTGCCAATGGCTTCTTTATTCAAATTTGAGGCTTTGGCATGGGCGAACGAGTCGTTGCAAGGCCCAAACGAACTCATTAGCGGCTACTAACAAAATTTTCTGTTCGATTAACGAATATTTAACGCCGCCACTTTATTTCTTAATTGACCATTTTGAAAAGAAGAACTTGTTACTGCATGGATAATGTGCTACAATAAATGTAGTCAGGTGACGAATTACATTAACCTGTACTAATCGGTAAAACAGAACCGAGTCATGTGAGCAATGCACGCTTACCTACATAACTCCATAATAATAACCTTGTGGCATTGCCCTCCAGCTGCTATTAATCAAACCAAAGACGGCGACTCTTGTACATCATTAATTATAACTTCTTTTACAATTTACTGTTAATTTATTGAATCAAATCAGGAGATCTTTACGCATTCTAACGACACTACTACATGCCGATAAATTTACTATTGTATTGCGTAAAATTTCATTTTTAAACTGACCTGGATTCAGGAATCTGGTCGCTTTGCTTTGGGGAGATTTTATCGCATTTTGACTGAGTACATCTGACAGTATGTTGAGTTTGGTTTCATGCAAGAGGTGGAAGTCGGAATTTCTATTCAAAATTATCGCGTAATAAGTAACTGTCAGAGGTGTAAATGGTTGTACGGACACTCTGCACGTGTAATGTGGGCTTTTTTGGTACTAGAATCGTAGCGTCTTTCTTTGCTAAAAACTAATTAATTAAGTAATTACTCTTTTTATTCTAAAGTTATTGCTCTTGTAACTTTTGTTTTGTTTTTCTGCCGGAAAAACATTCCTACCAGTGCGGGTAGGTTTAACTACTTAATTAACACTTACTGAATAATTACCACCTTAACATTTCTTTCAAGCTTCCGTTTATTAGTACATTTTTAATTACAATAGAGCTAGTCATTTTTAATTGCAGTAAAATTGTGTTAACAAACTGATGGCTTTTAGACTTTAAAGAGTTTGTTTTCATACAAAAAATTTGTTTAAAATTTTACCCTCCTTTAATTATTATCCTTTTTTTCCCAAAGATTAATTAGAAGAGAGCTTTTCTTTGAAAATATTTACCTTCATCAAACGAAGTTGTGGGAGATTAAAATTTCTGCAAACATGCAAGAAAATATATTAATATCTACTACAATTTTTCTTGCTTGAAAAACACTAATAATTGCCATGATGGATATGATACGCAAATTTACGATTTCCGGTTGTTTTCAAAAATAGTTAATTGATTAAATTCGTAAATCAAGAGTGAAGGAGTTATATGCACACAACTGTCTAATAAATTCAAACGATAATACTACTGCATATTCATGGAAAATTGTACATTGAACACTGTCATTTGAAACTAATGTGTTACCTGCTTACAGCTGTAATTAAGCGATTTAGTCAGTTGGTTATCTAGGGAATAAGACTAAGCCATGACAGTGTAGATAATCTACCCTTAACTTTGCATATTATGCATGAAACTAAGAGATCTTCCATGTCAACTGGTTGGTACCATTCATTTAAAAGTGTTTTTATATTTGCATTGTTACCTGCAGATGTTGATGCATCTACCTACATGTGTATGGACCCTTCTGTATCTTGTCCAGTAGCTAAACCACTGGAAGCCACAGACCGTTGTACGTATTATTCTTGTAACGACTATTTAAACAGTGACAGTGCTTTCTTTCGATTTCCATATTCATGCATTCCGCTGTATCCAATCAATCCGATAATAGATGAGGTGTTAATTATTCACTCGTATGTAATTCCATCCTACAAAAAAAGCTGGGTGCTCGTAGTCTTCCCACAAAGTTGCTTCGATCTTGATAAGAGTTCTAAAATTCTGACAACAGTTTTCTAGCCCGGTGGTAATCGAGACAAGTCCTCCTAATCAACTCATTTGAGTCGAACATTCTAGGTGGCCGTAAACTCCAGTGTCAATTATTTCCCTGCAACTTTCTGTGGACAAAAGCCGGTGTCAAGGAGGTAGTAAATTAAGGAGCGGCAGAGGATGGCCACGGACCGCACACGCTAAGCGATCTTGCAAAGATACGCATGCGTGTTTACAGTAATTGAACGTTACTGCAAATAATTGGTTTTAAAAGGTTCCTTTCTGCTTGATTGTCATCAAGGTATATAAGAGGTCACTTCGTGTAAAATGTAATAATTCCGTCGGAGAGGAATGACGTCAAGCGCTGCTCTTTTAGTAGGATTTTTAAATAATTAAATTTAAAGCTTAAGGTCTGAAGCCTCCAAAGTGACAAAGATAAAAACGCTACAATTCGTACACGTCTTATTGTTGGTTTAATTTGTTGTGTCGCAGAGTTTCTGAAGATTCGACCTGATTGCTAGAGTTTGTGATGTAGTAATTAAACGGTTCTTGTTCTAATCTATAGAGTGTGAGCGAGACAAAGTTCTGTTTTCTTATTCCTACTCGAGGCCCTTTTATGGAGGGCTCCGAGACGCTGTTTCAAGCCATTTCTCATTCTAGAGTTAAATCAGTATAATTTAAACTTTGCTCATACTTGGGTTTCCCATGTCGTTTTTTACTCTTAATTGTACAAGTATTCTATGTTTACTTATCTAAAATGTACAATTAGGTGCTTCAATTGGAAAGCTGTTTAGTCAAGAGGAAATTGTATTTGAGAAAAACAAAGGGCAAACGGTCAAACGATTTTACGTGAAACCGTGCACGCTTGAGAGCATTGTTTCAAAGAAAAGTTCTTCTTTGGGGTCTGTGGTAACATCTCGGGGTTCAATTGGATGAAAAGATATGACAGTTAAGAAGTACAGACTAGTTTGTAGCTAACTTCATGATGATTAAGCCAAAGGCATAAAGGAGAGTTTCACAGATTAAACAGCAAAAAAATAGATCAGTGCTACCAAATTGTTCGTAGAAACCAAATTGCTGTATTATTTACTGATAATAATAATAATTAATTAACGAAATTTCCAAGTTTGCTAAGTCTAGTTCGAGAAGCGCTTTGTTCAAGATTTGCAAGTGTGTTTTTGGTACACGCATGTTGGGTATGAACTATGAACTTTGCGGGTGCTTTGAACTGTGCTTTTTCATTTTTTTCCGTTACTTTAATTGCGTAACCGACGCAAAAGCTGAAATGAGGAGTGTCAGATTTCTTTTAAATTTTATTTTTAAATGCTAAACCGTTAAACAAATGTGAATTCGCTGTAATTTGACGTCGCTTTGACTACACATGGAGTTCTAAATAAGGAATTTTATGGATTATGTTGTTGCGTGTATCGTAATCAGACGTGCTAAAAATAACGTAAGAAATAGAAGCCCTAATATGGCATTTATTTATATAGCATCAGGATGCAGTATTGTGTTTAATATTAATATTTTAATAGAGATGTCAGAGGTCGACGGAAACGTTATAGGCCGACATTCTGTCAGTAGATAATGCGTTTTTAATCCTAGTCTTCCATCGTGGGTAGAACCCGAGAAGTTCATCTTTGCTGTGGGAATTAATTAGCACTTAGTAACGTTCTCCATATGGTGCAGAATGATTAGGGTTTTTTGCTAGCCGCAGTTGGCACACTTCACAGTAACACGTATTTAAGCTGTCGGCCTTTATTACCCCAGACTCTCATAAACAACGCCCTTTTCTCATCTGAAGTGAAATCAACGAACTTGGTGAAAACGTAATTAGGACGTACTTAAGTAGGTTATAATATATTAGAAGAAGTAAATCAAAAATCACGAAAACGTGAAGGAACTTGGATAAAATAAATTTTCCTTAGGCAACGAAAGCGGTTAGTTCACTTTAAAGGCTCGGGAATCATTTGAAATCAAATGAACTTGCCTCTTTTTTATAGCCAAGTTGAAGCGGAGAATGTTAAACATCCCTTGTCGGATTGCGTTGCCAAACTGAGCATCAGAACTATTGGATACGCGTCATAAAATAGGTTGTGGTAGCCAATTTGCAGTTTTAGTCTTTGAACTAAAAAAAAAGAAATAGTCGGATAGCGCGGGTAATGAAGGAAGGCTTTATTGCTTTTCTCGATTTTCTTTCGCCGGAGTTTTCTAGATCCTGGTTATCAATTTTTCTCTCCCTAATATCTTGTTATTGTTGCAGGACCGCCATGTTAAAGATTCTCCCGGAAGTTCACTGGATAGAGAACCGGAAGTGGATCCGAGCCAGGATTATCAACTTCTGTTGGGTTATGAGAACAACACACACACTGTGTTACGATTTAGAAGGAAACTCGATACTTGCGACCATCATGACATCCCCATCACGGTAAGCCCCTTTTAATCCCCCAAAATTTATTCTCCGACAAACTGTGCATTTCTTCATCTGCTCAGCAGTACGGCACGTACTTTGCGAAATATGAACAAAATGAAACCCACACGTGAAACGTTCTCGAATTGAGCTTTTCTTAGTTAACGAGTTTTATTGAACGAGCAGAGTTGCACGGACTTTTTTTAATAAAAGAAACATCCGAGAATAGCATAGTGGCAGGGCATAAAGTTGAACATTTAATATATTTGAGGTCTAAATTATGGGCGGCTTGAATATTTAACAGCGTTGTTATGAAAAGTCCATAATACGAGTAATTTCTTTGGTCTAATCCAGTGTATCATTGCATTAGTTAAGGTGACACCTCTGGCAACTTCTCGAAATAAAACTTCAACAATGACTCGAGCTTTCTAATGACAGCTTGATATATTGCTTGAATGCGTTCACATTGTTTCGTCTACCCATTAACATAGACGTAAATGAGGATATTACGAAATGAGATACTGTTCTTTTACAACCGGATTGTGTTTTCCAACTTTAAATGTGAAAACGATGTATGCACGCAGGAAGGTATGCTTAGATATGGTAATTTCCTCCTTTTTACACACCAAATAATGATGGATTGAATAAATAAAGTCATAAATTCATGTACGTGAAATTAGATGATAAAATTACTTTTGATATGGAAATTAAATTCCTAAATACTTGTAGGTACTATTATCTGATTCCAGCTACATATTACCTCATTGTGCCCACCTTAAGATAACGAGTTATTATTTTATTATCGGCTTCATGGAGGGAAAGAATTCTGAGAAATTTTTACGGCCCCGCATATTTGTTTACCACTTTTAATAGCTTTTAGATAATTTATAGACGTCTTCGCACATAAATAAAGCGCTCATGAGTCAATATATTGTTGTTGTAAAAATACTGAAAATTTACGAGATTGTTGATTGACCAAATTAATTTATATAGGACTGTAAATTTGTAGAAGTGTCTTAATAAACAGTTATATTCTTTTATGTTCATTGTTTCCAAGCTCAAATTTAAGCAAAAATCTTTGTTAGAAACCTTACAGAAAAACAATTCCGCAAAATCCTTTTTCTATCCTCTGCTTCTATTAAATTAAGACCCCTCCTAATTTGACCCAAGTAATTCGAAATCTCAGATATCCGATAATGGAAAGAACTCCAATTTATAGAATTTTGAAACATAGCGTTAATTTGCAACAACTATTTTATTTCAACTGGAACCCAGGAAAATAATGCACTATTCATAGCGAGAGCGACATTTCAATTCGAAGATATTGGAGGACCCTTTTTCCTGGCACTCCATTCTCGTCCGTAGCCAAACAAATTCTATTCCTCCTAAGGGGTGATAGAATATGAGAATGAACTCTTTTGAACTCTAATTTTTTCATTCTTTTGTCGCTTCGGTTACATGTAACAGAAGCTTGTTTTATTTCAAGGTTTTCATCGTAGCTTTTCAAAGCTGGAAATGTCAACTTGAGCCCCTCGTATTCATTATTCTTCCACAATTATTGTGTGTACATTTTATCCCAGGTGTTTGTACTTTCCCCAGATCAATGTCTACTCATCCACCCTTTTTAATACGGACAGGGGGAATGCGAACAGCAGAATTATGAAAACAAAGTTGCCGCCACTGTGCAAACATATAAGGAATATCAATTAATGAACTGTGAAAACAAAGAGTAAACAAAATGTCCAGACTTTATGTTGTGTATTATATAAAATTGTCGTAACGGCGCGATAAAAACTGTACATCTGAGACAAAAGAAACTATAAAAGAAATAAAATCCGGAGCAGTCTGATACAATTCCTGTCAGCCGTTTCCTTAATTTATTAGTTTCTAGGAACGATTCAATTAATTAAAGGTTTTGGGAATTACGTTGTTGCCATTAAGTTCCTGTCGTTTCCCTATGTAAGCCAGGATCGAAAGCGGAAACGCTAATCGCCGCCCATGTCCGTAAGAAATACCTTAAATATTTACACAGCATTGAAACCAACCGGAGGCATAATTCTCGCCCAAAACCGATCGTCGTGAACTGGGCAAACAAAGTAATTGGGTAAACCCAAGGGTTGATCTTTCGATCGGGGTGGATTTAATTTAAGTGAATATGTGAACTAGTTTGATACATCCACACATGCCCAGGATACGGCTAATTGTAAGACGACGTAATTGGGTACTTTGTCATAATTAAATGTACATAACTCTTGGTTTGTTACAAGTGACGTTTCTTGTTTCAGAACGACACAATGAGGATTGTGTGGGCTTTTCATTCAGAGGAACCTCTGGGAGGATCTGTAAGTCCCAATTCGTTGCCACAACACACGTCAGAATTCAGGGGTTCCCAATCGTTGTATTTGGTGCAAAGAGCGGATCAAGATGCTCCGGGGCCCGAAGAAACGGCAAGAGTTTGGGAACTGCGGAATCCGTCGGTCGAACCACCGGCGCCGGGGGAAAATTTATATTGGTGCAGAATATTTAGAATACCTGTTATCACGAAAAAACATCATCTGATTAGGGTAAGTCTCCCGAGAAATGATAACGAGATTAAGAATCTGCATTTCTTGTGCAGTCCCCGTTTTTTAAATTCAACGAACACTGCTCAGGAATGTAAATTTTAATCTCAGTGTAGGTAATTACTCGAATCAATTTTGTCTTTGCTTTTTCGTGAAAGAGTCGTTGGAAAGTTTAACTCGAATGCAATTCAAGTAAACTCGATTTCGTTTTTAGATGTGCAGTTGACATTGTTGGCATAATTTTTCGATTTGCAGACTGAAGATAAAAGTTTCCCGGCTGTAACTTTAAAAGTCCCCGGTATCGGACCGTTATTGAAACAATCCCATCCATATGAAGACACCTTTATCCTATTTGTAAATCCCCACAGAGAAAAAAGCGCCGAGACGTTTTCATGTGTCGCTCATGTTCAAATCTCCAAGATATGACATGCAAATTGCTTAGTTTTGAACTCGCTTCACGGATTTGCAAATAGTATTATGCGTACGTCTCCTGCGAAGGGTGCGTCTGTAACATACGAATTCATATGAAATGCTAGGATTCTTTGTTATTCAAATTCGAGATTACTTAAAATCATATTTTCTTTGATGTGCTCGAATTGGTTGCGTTTGTTCAATTATAACAGGGGTGTGAGTTCAAAGACGTGACGGGGTTTACTGCCTAATATTCAAATATTGATTTTTCTAAAAGCACATGAAAGTAACTAGCAACCCCACTTTATGTCGTTTGCGTAAATATTTGCTCTCTGTACGTTTCAAATCCCTTTGAAAGTCAAAGAAAGAGTCAATCAGCCTTCTTGGCATTAAGTAACGTAGATTCTTTGGTTACAGTATGAGCCGTTGCAAGGAATCAAAGGATCCAACGGATTGCAGCACGTGGTCCTTTATGAGTGTCAAGATAGTCCTCAAGTGTCGAAACTCGCAGACACTCCCGGTCGTCAATGCTACGAGCCGAACACTCAACCCTTTGCTTGCAACACAGTCGTCGCAAGTTGGGCACGGGGTTCTGAAGGTTTCAGTTTTCCCCCAGAAGCTGGCTATCCTTTGGAACCCACCACCTCACGTTACTACCTCTTGGAAACTCACTATATTAGTCCGACAGATGGCAGCGTCGGATCCCTTGATGGGTCAGGCTTGAGGTTGTATTATACCCCTGAATTGCGTCGACACGACGCTGGTGTAATATCAATAGGGATGGATCCGAACTGGCGACATATAATACCACCAGGGCAACAAAGAGTTGTCTCTTCAGGACATTGCGTGTCAGAGTGTACCAAACAAGCTTTTCCTCATAATGGCATAAATATGTTCGCCGTTGTCATGAAAACTCACCGAATTGGACGACAACTGGCTCTCAAACATATAAGGGGCAACATCGAGCAGCCACCTATTGCCGCTGATGATAATCTCGACGCCGATTACCAAGAATATCGCAAACTCGGCGTTCCTGTGAAAATCCTCCCGGGCGATCACCTAATTGCCGAATGCACTTATAACAGCTCGGGAAGAAGTGCAATTACGTTGGGTGGCCTCACAAGTCGTGAAGAAACGTGCTTGGTTATGGGGCTCTACTATCCGAAGCAACGATATCTAGCTGCGTGTCACAGCTTACCGAGTTTGCCAACAGTTTTACATTCGTTAGGCATCCAAGAATTGAGTCCGTAAGTATCAAAATCGAGGCTTTATGTCATTTTTTGTTTACTTTCTAAAATATTCTTCTCCTGAGCGATAAATTCAACTAAGTTTCTTTTGTAGTTTGTTTTTCATTCGCAAACCGCGAAATTTATGGAATCGACAAAATCACATAAGTTATTTTTCCTTGCCACAAATTCCATAATGGGAGTATTAAATTTCAACTTTGTCATTTCAGAGGCTCAAATCCTGTTAGAATCGCCGCTCCTCCGGAGCTAGCGGGAATGACTTTAGAATCAAGATTGGTGTCGTACGATTGGGACAATCAGTTTCGTACTTTCCAAGACGCAACGATGAAAGGTTCTTTCAAACCTTTGTGTTGGACGGCGCAGTCCACCATTCTACCAGTAAGTTTTTTATCCATACAAATATTGTTGAATGCCGATTATTTGTTACATGCCAACGTGAATAATTACATTACATTTATCCCAAATAACTATGTTATTAAAAATAGTCGGCATACCAACTTTGATTCAACCGAATGAGGTTTAGATCGAATTTCGAACAAAATCAGCGTCATTATCATTAACGATACAATACTAAAAGATTTAATTATGCACATTTAGATCAAGTTTTGATAATAGATGGGGTGAATATTAATTTCGGAGAAGTAATTTGGGGTTTTGCAGTAAATATTGAAAGCCAGGGCCCCAGTGGCTACACGGCTTTATTGATTTTGTGTCGGCATCAATTAACTGTCATTACTTGGTTCAACAAAGTGGTGTTACTGCTCACGAGAACTATGACGATTTCGTGTTGTTTCATGACACCAAACCTGGCAGTTTCCGTTTTCAATTTATCCGCCTGCTTTCAGTATTTTTTTTAAACTCTTGAAGTTTGCACAAAAAAACATTTCGAGGAAATTAAAATCGTTGTATTACTTTGTCGTTTATTTAGAATGTCTTTTTGTCAATAGTTCTGACAAGTGCATAGTTTTTTATCGAAATTTGGAATCGACGAGGATTATTGAGAATTACAATCAACGAAGTTGAGTAGTTTTTATTAGGTTTGGAAAATTCAATTTGAGACTATTCGCTGACAATCTGATTCACATAGTTGCCAAGCGGTTTCTGTCATCCAATTTTCTCAGATGTTTCGCCAGTTAACAATTTTAAAATTTAGTAGTAAAAAGAAGTTCCCATTTCGGTTTTTGGTTAATTCTCGAACAACCACTTGTCTTGTGGATAATTGTGAGCGTCAGATAATTATCCAGGATCTCCTTTTCAAATGTCTATTTGGAGTTACCCTTCTCTTGGTTTTGGTGATGTGAAATTTAGATTTATCCTGGCTTATAGGAACTTTATCGATTGTTCCGAGCTACAAATTCTAATTCGCTCCAAGCTGATTGTTGTTCTACAATTGAATTCAGTAATAATTGAGACTGATTGGTAAATATTTATTTCAACATTTCGAATCTAGCAAAGAAAAGAACATAACTGACTGGATTATGTTATTAATCTCTAATCCATAGCCGGCGTGGTGTGATTCACCACGTAACGTAATAGCTAAACTCTTGTTTTAATTAAATTCCGACCGACTCCATTTAAAGTTCTATGTTTCCGCTTAAGTTAAGAATAATCTCGTCTAGATGATTTTGCAGTTTGTTACATTGGATGTAATTCTTTGCTTTAGGGTACCGATAAAGAACTGCACTACCCGAACATTACATCGGCGTATGACCGCAACAGTGTCGATCAGTGCAACAGTTACAAAAGGTACAGTACAGAAGGATGGCCAGGAGGAACACCAATAATGGAACTGGATGGGAACCACATAGAAGGAGCAGTCCGTAGTAAAGTTTCTCGTAGTAGCAGCAGCCCAGCAGCCGAAGAGTCACTCGGGTTAAGTAGAGTGAACTCAGCTTTTAGTCATAACTTTCACCAAACTGTGTTAGTGATCTGTGGTTTACTGCTCTGGTTCAACCACTGACTTAGTGATTTAATTTAGTGACGATCGACTGACTCTTTTTATATTTCCTAAGAACATAAGTACGTGGTGATAGCAACGACTGCTGTAGTTTTAATGAACAATTATTTATGTGAATTTTTTGAGTCATATGTTTGCTAGTCCGTTCGGCCAGGTTCATCGTTTTGTGGGTGATTTCTCTGTTTTTCAATGTAATCATAGTAAAGCGAAGAAAGTGCAATAGTTTTCCGTTCTCAGGAAAATCGCTTTGCTGGAAATTTAACGTAGCGGCAGTGAATGCCGAATGGGACAGTTGAATACGCCGCGACAGGTCTGTGATGATAGTAGTAATAAGCATTTTAGATGTTTTGTCCTTATTATTATGGCGTTTTAGTTTGCTGTTGTTGTTAGTTTTACTCTCTTTCGACCCTCGACTTTAGGGTTACATTTGTATTTATATGTAAATTGAATACCTTGTGTACATTTGTAGTCCCGACTGGTGCTATATAGTTTTTATTCTTTTGTATGTCGTCTAATTTATTGTTTCTTTAGTATGATGAAATTTCCTGTACAGTGTAGATAACTCGTGTAATATATTTTATAAATAAATCAATCTTAATGAATAAAAAAACTTGTAAACATTTGTTCGTTTTTGTTCACCACTGACCCCTTTTGCTGAAAATTGAATTATCGTCTGCACATTCTGTAAAATTACTGTCGCCACGCTTATAAATATGGATTGGGTAATAAATGCAGCTGTACGTATTACGGAAGCGGAATACCATCAGGACAATACTGTTGTGATGTGTCATTACAAGAATGCAACTGCAGCCAACGGTCCTTTTAATAGAAATTGAATTCCTAAAAACTCATCGAGACGTTGCGTTGTTTCACATCCTTGGATTTTCTCATAATTCCACTTTCTCTATTGTAGTAATACGTGCCAATTTTGTCATATCAAAGCAAACGGAGTAAGAAAATGACACAAAAACGTGTATGTGGTAAGTATTTGCCTACACGCAGTATTGAATCGACAACACTCGAGAAGATTACGATAGAACGTGGGAGAAGTAATCTTGCAATACTCTTTAGCATAACAGAGAATAAAACTTGACGAGCGAAAAGTGGCGTTTTTTATGAGTGCGCTTTTATAATGTAAATTCAATGACAATTATTGTATGAGTAATTTGCCAAAATATGAATATGAAATTAAATATTTTCGTTTAATTGAAGCGCGTCGTGCGGAGAAAGTTGCCGTTTCAGGTCAGCATGAAGCCTTGACCATCATTAAATGTACAATGTCTTTTTATTCGAAGATATTCGAGCCATGACTTACGGCATTTTTAATGGAATTAATCATTCACAAGCGATAAATTCCTCTTTTTTGAGCACTTTGACTCCTAAATCAAAAGAGAAACTCAAAATTCAAGAGCCTGGACCCTTGAATATTCAGATTACAATCGGAAAGGTGGAGAATAGAGACCAACCCTCGTGAATTCATGTATCAGCTAGTTCTGCTAATCCTACCGCCATGGGCAGCAGCAATTGTGCAACTTCAAGCCCCTGATCCTACAAATCTGTGCTCTGGGCATTATTCCGCATAAGCGTAGGACAGAGAACTAAAATAAGTAGGACACGAATGTAATTAAAATGTACCATTTTACAAAAAAAACGAGAAATTTAATGAGGCAAACCCTCCTACCTTGTAATATCGAACAAAGCCGTTGAAGTTAACATGCGTATCTATGACATTTAGAGTTCAGCGATTAATTAATAGAGTACGATCAAATATCGACTGAGTTGTGTGTTAAAAGATTAGATTGTCTTTGTCGTGAAAAAGTGGGGATGAATTCTTATCTAAATATTACCATTTCGCACCGAGTTCTCATCTGAAAATAAATTCTGTCCACGAAATCAATTTTGCGGGAAAAATTACAGCCGTGTGATAAATTCCGAAAGAGTTAATTACGAAAATAAATGAGCCAAAATACAGGTCCAGAGACGGATATAATGAAGAAATTTCTTACTTTGAGATAATTACGATGTAATAAAAATTTTATTATAGACAGGTGCACTTGCTAAAACTGGCACTTACAGAACGGATACAAGCTAAACTGTACCAAATTATCGTTTTTTTGAACAAATTGTATCACTAATTTACAAAAGTTTGATACCCTTTCACCATCGAGCAAACTATTAATCATCCAGTTACAAACTGCACTGTATCGACAAGACTCGAACAATAATATTTCAAAAGTTCCAATATTTCAGCGCTTGTAAATTTTTTACACTAGTTATCGACTACCGATAGAAAAACTTTATTGCCGCTTTAAATAAGAACAAATGGAACCAAACAATGGTTATTTTGCGGTTCCTCGTGTTTCCAATTAGCACGTAGCAGGGTATAAAGCGAGATCCGTGTCCCTTCTATCGATTTACCGACTGAGGCCCGGGCGTCATGCACTACTCCTGAACCGCATTCGAATTATTGATATTACCTGAAAACTGCCAGTTTTATAGAGACTAACGGCTGGAACGAATTTTGTTCGATGGCCAAACGGATGCCGCTCCAATTTTTGAATAAATATTTATGCTTATAGTCTCCTTTCAACCTGGGTAGGCACAGGATACAGTTTATGCAACTATTTTTCATCTAGCGCTTGCTCGAAACAAAAGTGCCAAATTTATCATTTAGCGAGGTCATTATCCGGACAAACGCTGAGTTACTACGGTTTAAATCTTTTCATTAGGTACCGGAGTTTTGAGTTAATTTTTGACCGAAGAAGCTTTCATTTCCACAGTTTAAAGTGTTATTGGATTATAAATTTATTGCCCTGCTGAACGACACAGTACTAATTTTTTACAGTCCATTCTTCCTGCACAAAACCTCAAATATATAGATTTTACGTTTCATTTTGGTGTCTAATAAATTTTCGAGATCTTAGGTTTTATGACAAGTCAGTTACACTCGGATCATTTGTTATTTCCTGTTTTATAAGTTTTCTTTGAATGCAATATAGTTTCGTCAGATATTTTATCTGTTTCGACCTATTCACAATAAAATTCGGCCGAGATAAAGTTGGACGAAAGAATCTCAAAAACACCCACGTTAATTATATTTACCTCTCATAAATGTCGCATTTTAAGCAGTGTTATTTATATTACATTATAAAATTGACACTAAAAATCCGTGCTATACAAAATAGTAGGCGTAAATTATTCAACCAAGATTTGGTGCTAATTTGAATGAATAAGAAAACCGGTCCCCAACAATATCAAGCAATATTTTATTTTGTTTATGGTAATCGGATTTATATTTATCAGTAATTCATTATTTTTAGCTGCTACCTGAACTTTAAATTTATTTTAAATGGGATAAATATTGCTATAACCGAGATGAAATATTGCATAATTAGGACTAAAGTGGAAACACTACCGTACACAATCGATAAATTATCATCAAGCCCGGATTTTATAAAAAATTCATATGCGTTACATTTTTGCATATTTTATTGAATATGTTTGCAACTAAATCATTCTTTTGCATATTTTCACATTGGCCATATTGCCTTCATTTTTATTTACTGTACTAAAATAATTTAATGACAATAATTACGATCAAATTTAGGATTTAGAGACTAGAGAATGTGGTAAAAGTTTTTAAAACTCCAACGTAGTCAAAAAGTTTGCATATCTGCTGCAAATTTAAAGACGCTTATAACTTTAGATCTAAGAATATCGAGAGAATCTAAAGGAATTTTTTAAAAAACCAGAAGAATGAAAAACAGTGAAAACGATCTTAAAGAATACACATGTTGAAAGGATAAAATGACTTCAAAGAATCGATGAAACCCGTCGAAAGTGAAGCATGTGAAAAATCAAGAGAACGCAAAGAATGCGAAAAAGAATTTAAACATCTTTTTAGGTCAAAATAAAAAAAGATCTTGAATAGTGTAAAGTTGAAATTCTGTAAATAATTTTAATATTTTTGTTGCAAAATTTTCTAAAAAACTCTGTGCTATCTACAATAAATCAAATTTAATTCTGTTCATTAAAATACATGTAGCTAAAAGTGATAACTTCTACCGAAAAACGTGTGTAAATATTCAAACGGTGTAAACCGAGAATCATTCATAAATATGAATTTTCTTTCGGAGTTTTAATGCGCTTAAGCATTGATTCGACCGCAACTGTGGAAAACTGTAACTAACTTCTTCCGTTATTTTACCCCAATTACTGAGGTATGGTGATTAAGCGGTTTGCTTTTACAACTTCCTATTTAACGACTATTTGTTTTTTCCCTATTTAAATAAAAGGGTGCGTCGACGAGAAAACTCGAACTAAACAAGTAAACAACGAGATGATGGAAAATTAAATTAAAGCATGAAAATAAAAGTCGATAATTGACACACCGCAATCATAATTATAATTGATAGGATGAATTATTTTGCTAACCACATTAACCCTTTGATTCTGTGGTTCTGCTGATCTATTTGATCGCTGTATAATATTCAATTATCGCGACGATCTCTATAATTAAATCGACCTAAATAAATTTGCAGATGCCGTATAGTTTAATTCGATTCACCCTCGAAGGAATTAATAACTTATTTTCTATTTTATCCCAGTCTTTCCTGCTGACAAAGTAGGTAGTATCTACGTAAAATATATATCAGGATGCGACAAGTTTTTATTGACAAATTATAAAGATTCGTTTCCGGTGAAGCATAAAGGTGTCAAGCCGCAGAGATTGATAGCCAGTTTATCTATTAAATATAGACTGAAACACGTTCCAACTTCTTTGTAATTTTACCTCACTGCCGAACTGACAGGTAATATTATGATATGGCAATGAAAATATAGGCACCACGCACGAACTTCCCCTGTGACAAAACGTCAAATTAAATAAAATATTACTCCCTCATATTAATATATAATGAAAAATACTTTATTGTGGAGATATACAAAAATACGAGTCTCTGGAGAAAATCCATGGCGGGTTCCATAGAGGAATTTTTATAGTCTGCGGTGGGTAAAGGTGCTAAATGAAATGCTAACATTACGATATTAATGCCACAATGTTGTTTAATCAGTCATTAATGACTTTGAATGGATGTATTATAGAGGACAAATGTGTCTGCTGGAATATTAAGACGATTCTAAAGTCGTAGGTCTGAATAAAAATTAAAAATAAAATTTTAATTGTTCCAAAATTCTAAAAAATTCTAAATCTTTAAGCTAACTGCACTTACAGTAAAAACTTAAAGTTAAAAACCCTCAAATCTACGCAAAGTAAATAAATGAACGCGGTTCTGTTTTCAAATATTTCTGGACAGATTTAATAAAATTTTGGGCTTACCTGAACAGATATAATATTCTCTTACCTGCTTGTCAACACACACTAACACAATAGCGCTAGCACTACCACTATGCAGAAAAAGCCCAAACACAACTTTGAAAAAAAAACACACTACCGCGAGGTTCATTGTAGTTCAATTAAATCTGGGACATTTACATCGATTTTTTATTAATATCGATTTCGCCAAAAAAACATCGATTTTTAATACATATATTTTTATTTTCAATGTGTCATTAAAAATCTATGATTGCGTTTTCGATGTATGTATTTTATTTTACACTCTTGATTTTGGTGATATTTCGTTGTCAACGTACAGAAAGAACCAAGGCGGGATTTACTTGTCTGCGGTCTAAATAAAGAAGACTGGAATTTAATTTAAGCGAGTTATATTTTTGAATTTTGTTTATTCTTATTAATCTCGAATTTGTTTTTTTTTAATAATTTATTTACTTATTATTTTGTTTATTACTAGGTTTTTATTTATTTTTGTTTTTCTCGTATTTGTTTATTATTTTGTTGCTTTATTAAGAATTTTATTTATATTTGTTTTTCAGAAACTAAGCTATATGAGTTTTTCATTTACTATTTTTGAAAATCGATATTTTCTCCGATGTATTGTAGATCGATGTAATTGTGCTCTTGTTAAAATTGAATTCAACATTGATTTTTTTACTTGATGATCCCAGATTCAAATCTCGACTTTACAGAAGAAAAAAAAAAGAAATTGTCCATCGTCGTTTAATATTTATTATTGTACTTGTTTCAGGCCGAATTGCTCGCTGTACGAATTTTTCCTGTACATCAACAAACAACAGAATTAAGAGTGATTGAAATTTCGAGAAAAAATTTTGAAGCTCCGGAAATATCGGTTACTCCAAATCTCCGGAACTCCGACATATAAAAAGATGCGGTTTTCGCCGTTGTTTTTCTTGCACTTTTTGTTCTAAATCCGGACATACATATTCCGATTTCTAAAATTCATCTTTTTTAATTTACAATGTAAATCTATTTCGGTAAATATTTTTTCCGGATTTTTCATTGCCCCGTATTTCCGGAACTTTAGACACATAGAAATGTATGGGTTTTTACCCTTTTACCTCTTTTACCCTTTTATTTTCAGTTTTCGTTACTTTGGGGTAGGTAGGTACATGAAAAAATCGTTAAAATTATTTTTTCTAGGTCAGGTTCATTTATTATTAAAAACACTCTAGAATAAGTGCTATTATAAAACATGTAGAAATCAGTCTCGCATGTTAGGTAAAGCAAATAACTTTTCGATGGTCAAACATAAATCATTAATACTCTTTGGAAAACAACGAAATTATGTGCTTAATAATTCTCAACAGATTTCTTTGATTTTAACAACTCAAAAAATAAAACATCTAATAATGCACCCGTCCCATTCGAACATTTTCAACCTTTCCTAGGTATGCAATAAAACTGGAGCAGTAAAATTCAGTTTTAAAATAGCAACGATTCGTAGTTTCATAGCTGTTATAATTACTTCAGTCGTTCTTATCTATATCTTGTTCAATAACATTTCAGTAGCACTTAATTACAAGGGAAGCCATTAACTTTTCTAATAATAAAACACTTTGGAAAGCAGTAAAAACGTAAAAACAGTTTTAGCAACTCGTCACCCACGAGACGTATTTTTGTGTTGAACTTTAAATAGAGCAACGTCTTTTGAAAAAATAAAAAGAAAATTAGGAACTAGGGACATACACAGAAAATTGTTTTATTGTGCACGTATTTGAAAAATGGGCTGTAACAATCGCGGAATAAAGATGTTGCATAAAACCGGGAACATTTTTAATTATGTAAAGGAACTAGCCACGTTTTATTTGAATGTAAACAAGGTTGTGAGCTTTGCTTTCCCCACAGACTTACAAACTAATTTCCCAATTTTGACTGCATGTATTATGTAATGAGAGACATGCATATTTTGTTGTGGCGGGTAGTTTCATTAAATCATGTCTTTAATAAATTTGTATTGGTAATTATGTGATCACAATGTGTATTCATTTTTAACCATAATTACATTGTAAAAATCAGCCATCGAAGAGGGAGAAAATCAATAATAGAGCCTGTCGTCTGCATAAAAGACACAAAGCGACCACAAAGCCGTTCGAATGAAATAGAGTCACTAACATAGTGTGAAATAAAGTAGAAATATGCTCAAAAGACCAAAGCGAGTTGCTCATCCTTTACAATGTCCTTTTTGAATTTGGAGAAAGTTTGCCTAGAAAAGTAATCGTGAAAATAATTTCTCGGAAAGGGGGAAAGCCGTGAAAGAATGAATGAACATTGTTGCACTATTGTAATATCCACTTCTAATTAATCCGTATTTTGAGCTTAACTGTACATTTCGTGGTTAAAAAACGAAAACCAAGCTGCATTTGAATTTGGGAGCCGACAACTGGAAACAATAGAACATTTCCTTTAGTATAGTGTGCGATACTGCCTTCATGAAGTCGTTGTAATTGCTATTATTAATTTATCCTTAGAGATATTTAGCATAGGTATTCTATAGAGATTCGAGATTCAAATGTAAATGAACCTATTTGTTCAATGTACGTTCTTGTTTAGCAGAAAGTTAAGAGCAATTTGATTTAAATGTTAAGTAGCTTTTGTAAGTTATAACACTCATAAGTTTCTGGTGCTTAAGTGGGCTATTAAAAGTGTGCAAAATTTGATAAAGCCACAACATTTTAGGCGTTTTAATTTCTGCTAATTAGGAAGTTCAATGTTCACATGAAAATGGCGGTTTATGGGAGAGTGGGTAATTGAGGAAATTATAACTGGGATAACTGGGGAGACATGAAAATGTAAATACGAACTCAAAAATGTTAAAATTTTACAAATAGCAGTTCCGTTTTCTAATTTGCACATTTTAATTTTCAAGCACTTGGTTCTTTAAAATTTGTCGATTTTTAATTTATTTTTCACGCTTCTTTAGGGTTCTGGGCCGCCAAGTTCTAAAATTCTTAAAAATGTACTGACTAAACCTCAAGTTTTCTTACAACATCTTTTCTAGAGGCGAAAACATAGTTATTGAGCTTTAGTTTCACACTAAATTAAATATAAAAATAAAAAGTGTCAAAGACACCAGTTTCATTGAAATTGGACAAAATTTTTTTTGGGTTGCTCACTTCACACGGATTTACTCATATTTACACTTTTTTTGATTTCTTTAAATTCAGTTTCAAAAACTAAGAAATTGATGACTAGAGAAACTCTCGGGAACCTGAAAATTGTAAAATCTAGAAGCCTGAAAATTAATATCAAAATCCACATGTTTGAAGAAAGTCGCTCTGAAAACCTGAGACATTTTGCATCTTGGGAAATTTATAGATCTAAAAAACCGAAAACAAATACAAATTTAATGTTTAAAAGCGTCTTAAATTCCATCAGAAAAATTGTTCATAAATTCAGTTCCTTGAACACTGCCAGGATTTTTCTAACACAACAATTTTTCATTTTCATCTCCGTAAATATTTCGAGCAAGTAAAATATTTAAAGAATACGTAGGATCACTTTCGTAAGAATGAATATTCGTTCTTTTATTAATTCAAAACAGAAAGAACGTATTTAAAAAATAAGTTTTTATCAATAATTTTCTAATACCAAGGTACGAGTTTACTTCGACCCAAATAAAAACAAAACATCTGCATTTATTCACAGAACAAGTTAAAGAAAAGCCCGAGTAGGTATTATTTCGTTAATATTTAATTTAGAAGAAACTGCACGAAAAGCTCTGGTTAGATTATTTAATAAAAGTTATATCTAACCTTGCCTGTTTAATATTTAATTACGATTAATTTATAAGGGGATGAAAAATCAATGTAGGACAGATTTAGATTGTAGTAATTGAAAAGATTTATTTTTACTACAAAATCGTGCATTTTGAACCTAAAAATAGACAGTGGCTAAAAATGATTTGTTTCCACATCCTTTTATGAATATTACATCTGACTAATGCTTCCTGCTTGCACATGTCGTCGTGTTTATTATTTAAACTTAAAACCATGTGTTTCATTGTCTTTCAAACGTCCTCCTTCACACTGCAAACTTAATATCTTAATCAATAACACATGGTTCGACTACCGCCTAATGGAAAATTATTTAAATTTACGCACATCGTGAATGAGGTTTTCTCCCTTGAAAGGAATTAATTTCTTTCTTTCCATTGATAGACCTTAACTAGCTTTAGACATGCTAGGTCTGAACGACCTTTATGTAGACAGATCACTGGGAATATTTCACAGTAAATGGGATTATTTCTCACAAGCCTTAAAGGAAATTATAATTCCATTTTAACCGTATTGCACGCGATTTGTCAAACTCTGGCCGTTTCCAATTTTTGCCATATAAAATTGCTGATTTCGCAAAATTACCACAATAGCGTGATTCCTGAACATTTACCCCCACATATCATTTTTGTTACATTAGTGGAACATGTTTGGGGCTACAATGAGGTTTTACAAGTGTAATTTCGAGAAATTAGTATTGAAAAATTATGCACCACCTCGTACGGTGTGAATATTTAATTAATCTGGTAGCGACATGAAAGCACAATTCGAGCCTCAAATTTAGCAGCGAAACTTAAAAAATGCAATATTAATTTTACTTACAGTGAACTCCTTAAAACGTGTTTAAAATTTTAGCGATTACAAACACCAGAAACTCTCGCTAGAAGTCTAATAAATTTAAAACCGTCTGAATATTGTGAGAGTGGCGGTAAAGCCGTTGGAATAACTCCATAACTTCGGTAATGAAACGACAGCTTGAGTTTTAGGTAAAAACTTAACGAGTCTCAAACTTCATATACATGAACTTACAGATGATTGTGTGTACTTTGTGATTAATAGATTGACTTTGGACGCCACCATCTATTTTGGAGAAGTTTTAATCGACATTTTCAACTTGGCTATATAAACAAGTAAGTAGAAATTAATACGGTACCTTTTTGAGTTTATGCATATTTCATTAGTATACACATTGCTTAATTTATCTCTAGCAAAATTTAGTTTGAAATTTCTGAGCGATCCTTTAATCTCGTTGAGCGTACAGCCATTTAGAACAACTGTGAAAATATATAGGTTCCCGTATCTTGCCATTTCGAATAATTTAAAAGCCATAAACTTTTGAAAATAAACAAGATTAACGCAAGCTTTTAATAAGTAACTACGTTTATATTAGTTTATACCTTTGCGTAGAATTTCGATTTTTTTTTGGTGATAATGTATTGCGGAGCAGACTGTGAATGCATGCAGCAAGCATTTGCCATTTCATAAAATTTATTAAGGCAATTTTTATTTCCTTTGTTGCACAAAAGTAAACTTTGCACGTTCAATGTTTGGAGTGGTGACTAGAGTGCAATCTTTCTCACCTGCATTCTGTTGCAGATTTGAATAATTCTTCGCTCAGAGATTTTTATTGATTTGTCACGTACAGCTTCTGAAGCAGTCATGCTCAAGACGTTGGAATTGACACAAATTATTAATTTATGCAAATATGATGGCTGCTTGAAACATTTGTTTTCAAAATTGGCGATTTGTTGACTTACTTTATTTTTAATTGGAAACGAAGTTTTTGGTGCTTCATATCTTCGGAACTATGATAGAAATACATATACGGTTTTCCTCATTGTATTTCTATTGATTTTGTTGCTAAGAATTTGCTCTTACATTATCCCAAATTCAAAGCTTTGAATATGAATTTTTTGACTAAAACTTGTAAATTAGTAAATTTATCTCGGTATTATGGTCGTTACTTTACGCAGATTTTCGCGCAAAATCAAAAGTTACTTTATTTTTTCTGTACGTCAACAAATGACGGAATTAGAGGCCATTGATAATACGGAACAATAATTTTAAATTTCAAATTTATTTTTGGTCCTACATTTCCGAATCTAAAACAGCTAAAAAGATACAATGTCATTTTTTTAGAGTTTTTAGTGCTTAGAATCCGATTTCAACTATTCAAAATACTATTCGAATTTTTTTTGGAAAAAAATCCAACTTAAACGATGGAAAAGTTGATCAGCCAATATCTCGTTTATTTATGAAGGAAACTTAAATTATTGGTACTCATTTAACGCAGAATTTCATGCAGAATTCAAAATTCGTACGTCAACAACTAACCGAGTTACAGTTCACCAAACGATCTAGTGCGGTTATGGCTTTGACTTTTTAAATCTGTTTTTAAGCCTATTTTTTACATAATTTTTAGTTTTTTTTGCATTTTCTTTAGATTTTTGATTTTTTATAATTTCTAGTTTAGATTGTCTTACATTATAAGATCTAAAGAATTTAAGTGATTTAAAAAAACGTCTGAAGTTTTAAAAATGTTCATTGTTTTTAAAAAAGCCAAATGGAAGAAAGCAAAGTGCATAAATGAGTAAAATGTTGATAATATAAGAATGAAAAAATTATAGAAACATACTTACAAAAACAATAAACTTACCATTTTTATTTATTGCTGTTTACTACTCGTTAAATGAAGTTGTAAGAACTAATTTATACACAGCGAGAAATTGTAAGCACGCACACATAATTTAAAAATAATATCAAGATAAATACAGTAACAACACAAAACAAAAATAGCGAATCAGATAAAAAATCATGTAAAAAAATATAAAGTACAATGAAATTTTGTGATTAGAAGCAAACAAGTAGTTTGTACTTTCGCCATTAAAAATTCATGTTAATTGTACTTGAGCGTGAGAAAACTTGGCTCTAATCACAGATAAAAACTGCCCACACCTTAAGTCCTCCCATCAACCCAAACATTGAATGAACGCCTTTTTTATTAATTAAAACGTCAAATATTTAATATTCATCGCAGTGATGAGTCGAAATTACTAATAACACCCTAGCAAGTTTCTCATAAGGAAATCGTTGAATTCAAGTCTAAATAATTAATTAAATTCGGCACGGGATTTATCCTCCCTAAATGGCATAAAAACATCTATTTAATTATTCAAAAGCGACTTGGTAAAATTCAAAGAAACGTTACTAGTTCATTTATAAGCCTTTTAGAAAATGATTAAATTTTAATGAGCAACTTTTACCATTATATTAGACAGGATTATTTAGTTCTCTTTGTGAATATTGAAGTTCGATCCTATTTAGGGTCCCAACAACCAGATTTCGTAAATGACACTTACCGTTGTGATTAATTTGAAGAAGCTTCTGTTTTGAACTTGAGGTCTGTTTTACTTTAATTAATTACAGAAACATCAAAAAGGAGTTAAAATAAATAGTTTTTTCATCGCGCTCTGAAGCCACTGAACTCAAAATCTCACTAATTATAATTTTATTGGTCTTGAAAAATGTTGTGTCAACATAGTTAAAAAACCTGCATATCCTTCGAACTTGCTTTCAAAGTTATATTTGAAAATTAGCCTGTTTAAACTTTATCCATTGTATGAAGGATTTGGAGAAATGAATTCAGCTCTATTATGTTGTGTCAATATAAGCGCATTAGCTATCTCTTCTGTCTAATGCAACGCGACGCTAATGGTGACAAACATTCCAAGTTATACCTACAATACACATTGACAAGATATTTCCATTTCAAATATCGTCTTAGTATCGCGACGAGCGACATCCAGTTTATCTTCTTTAAACAACAAATATTTAACAAACATCAAAACTTCGATGTATCTCTCAACTCATCATATTTAAATTAGAAAAAATCTATGGAAAAAATATGCTTAATTTGTGATTCCACGTACATTTTTGATGATTCGCAGGCATCATTAGAGGAGTAATTAATTATTGATTGAAACGGTATAAGTGTTAATCAATATCGGGCTGATTAAATGACGCTGAGCCTTAGTCCGTGCCATAATTTAAATTTAAACCGTGGAGGAAAATGTTGCTGATTTTGACCATCCGAAAAGTTTTTCTTGTTTGTTGTTACAATCGCAACGATTAGATCTTTGTAATAAATTCCGTTTCTGGTCGTATTGTTACCGAACCAAATTAATAATAAATGAACTTTGAAATAATAATTTCCTTCTGTAAAGTGATTTGTGACCTATATCATTAACCGTTTCGTGACACAATCAAAACGCAAATCGATTTTCTAAAATGTAGGGCACAACCTGCTACAAGAATGAAATTATCTCTTTTCTGAAATGAAAGTTTTTCCGCTTGTCGTGAAACGACTATTATTAGGTAATTAACGAGCAATTATTTATGTGCATATGCGGTGCAACCTGCAATCAATATCCCCCCATAGAAAGGAATTAGAATGATGTAGAAATTGTATTTACCGTCACCTGATTATGTCCAGCAATAATTTAATGTTAACAAGCGCAATCTATATTTTACGATATAATTTTCCACTTTTTTCCATTGCACAACTGAAATAAAGCAATTACTTGCTTCACAAAACCACGCAAAGCTCGCTCGAATTTTTTATGTGAGCACTAAAATGTATTATGAATCTTTGTAGTTCAAATGTTTGTCTGCTAAACCATTTTCTTTCTCGTTAGAAAAACTTTTAAACATTCAGAGCTAGTCGATAGTCGAATACCTGCATTGTTTTCCGAATGAGTTGGATCGCATTATAAACGAATAGAATCGCATACCAGACGAGATGTGCGAACGTTTTGGGAACATCAAAGACACATTTTTTCGGTTTTTAAACTTGTGTAAAGGGAAAAAAACTTGCTCGAAAATGTGTTCTTTTCGGCGGTTATAATCGGGCGCGACCTGTCATCTATCATTCAATGTCCAATGGTTTTCGGGTCTTTTCTTTGCCGTTTTTTTCGCGGACGAGGATCGAAGCGCAGTTATCACACTGTTTAATGGCTAATTAATTTACGAAATTGATTCATTTTGTGCAGGGGATGACTTTTGTACATAAAGTTATTATTAATGAGACTGTAACCGAAATTTCAGACTTTTACTACCTTTAAGTGTTTGACAGAGACGGACTAAGGTCGGTTGAGGCCTTTTCTTTGATTCTGTTTGAATTTGCTAGGTTTTAAATTCTCTCTAGGTTCTCTAGATATACAGGGTCCGGCAACACTTGTGTCCACCCCCAAAATCGTCTTAAATTTTAAAGTTACAATTTTGAAAATTTGCATACGAGTTGACAAAGCTCTAGAAAAGCTCTAGTTTTTTATCACAGTTTGGTTGGCGTCGCGACGCCTAAGAAGTATAATTTTTAGCGATTTTTGGGTTTTTGCAGAAATATTCGCGAATTCAATATTTTTTCAACATAACTGTGATACAAATATCTGAGTTTTTATCTTAAATCTAATGCAAATTGTGTTTAAAATATGCGAAAAAAACGTTGTTTTATCAAGTTAGTTTACAAAATTATGACAGCGCAGCGGCAAACTACGTTTACACCAAAATTTCACAAGTCACTTCATTCACTCTTATAAAGATTAATTTTGATTAACACGGGCATGTTGCACTTTATGGACACCAGAAATCGTTAATTAACATCGACAAAGCGACAATTTCACCAAGTAAGACTTTTGTTACAATCTAAAACGAGCCAAAGGATAAATGTCATTAGTGACACAAGATCTTGACAGATGGGTGTAAACGTAGTTCCCAATTTTGACGTAATGAAATTGGAAACTAACTTGATAAAACAGCATTTTTTTCTCAAATTTTGAAGACAATTTGCATTGAATCTAAAATAACAACTGAGATATTTTTAACACATTTATATTAAAAAAAATTAAATTAGAGGTTGATGTCACAAACTCTCACAATTAACTAAAAATTACATTTTTAAGGCGTCGCGACGCCAAAACTATCGGTGATAAAAAACAAATTTGTGCGTCAGCTTTTAGAGCTTTGTCAACTGTGAGCGAAAAATGCAAATTTTCAAAATTTTATCTTTAAAATATTTAAAGTATACAGGGTCCGGCAACACTTGTGTCCACCCCCAAAATCGTCTTTAATATTAAAGTTACAATTTTGAAAATTTGCATCACTCATAGTTGATAAAGCTCTAGAAGCTGACGCAAAAATTTATTTTTTTATCACTGATAGCTTTTTAAGTTAGATTTTTAAGTTTTTGCGGAAATATTCGCGTATTAAATTTTTTTTCAACATAACTGAGATACAAATATGTAAGTTTTTATTTCAAATCAAATGCGGTTTGATTTAAAAGGGGTTTTGTTTTTTTTTTTTTTAATAAATTACATGTTTAAGGAGTCGTCACGCCAAAACTATGACTGATAAAAAACAAATTTTTCTATCAACTTCTAAAGCTTTGTCAACTGTTGAGCGTATGCAAATTTTCAAAATTTTAGCTTTAAAATTAAAGACGATTTTGGGGGTGGACACAAGTGTTGCCGGACCCTGTATTTCTAGATTGTACAAAATTATTATTGAATTTGCTTTGTATTCACGAAATCTCTATTATTTTTTTTTGGCTTTCCCTAAAATTCTGTTTTCTTGGATTTTTTCTCTACATATATCGTGCTTGTATTTGTCATATATTATCTTAATGTTTAGAATTATCCCTAAACTGTTGTTTTGATTTTTTTGGATTAACTTATTTAGTTTCTGGATATTCTTGAGTAGTTTCCGTAAATTTTTGTTTAAAGTTTTGAATTTTTCTTGCACATTTTTTTTTTAGTGTTTTACATTAAAATTTTTGGTGATACTAAAATGTGTAAAAATTTTTCGTCTAAAATCCGCCATCTGCTAATTTACAAAACTGTTAAATGATCGGGACAGCCTTGCCAAAACTTCAAAATAAAAATTAAATTTTGAAATATTTTAATTGTCAAATATTTATTTTCGTCCCCATTGTTTATCCAAAACCCCAATCACAACATGTATGACCCCAAAATATTAATTAACATAAACATTTTGATTTTAATTCCAATTATTAAAACGGACAGTAGAAACATGTAAAAATGCGTGCCATCATATGGGCACAAAAAATCTCTAAACAATTCATTTGTAATTTTCCGGTCTCACTTCCCTTAATGTAATAAAAGAATGGGTCTAACCATGAAAATTTCTCATTATAGCTCTTTTATGGAAGAAACATCTGTTGATAAGTTATGGAAGGGTTTCTGTCCTCAGCTCTGTTAGACCATAGATAGAGAAAATAGGGTCACTATCTACCTGAATCACGAATTATAGCGTTAAATTTTTTAATAAAACCTCCACGATATTAGAAATATTTTACATTAAGTGTATTTATGTGAAATACATTTGTGACATTCGTTTAAAATGAGTGTTTACCTTGCGTTTATTTATTGCTTTTTCATTTTAATTTATTGCTGTCACGTAAATATAAAAATAACCGCATTTTTAGTTTTAGAACTGTCTGTTATTCATTGATTGATATTTTTAAATCGCGTATGAATAATGTGAAGTTACATCCGTTTGCTTTCTGCAATGTGCGAGTCATGTCGGCACGATTTGTCAAGTAAATAATTATGTTGGGGTAAGGAGGGTAAAATGTGCCGTGTAATTTTGTTTAATTTTCCATTAAGGGACGTTATCGGGAAACAAGAAAGAGTTGAATGATTTGTTGATAAGATGAAGATATCAAAAACCGATTCTGTGTTATAAATCCTAGCTGTGTTAATAATTTTTGTACATCAAATAAATTCTATAATGCGCTTTTATGTATTGTAGAATGATAAATACCCCATTTCGCTCGGTGAAAATGCATTGGTCTTCGAGCTTTTCTTATTTGAATGTAGACCATAAATTGTGATACCGAAGAAAAGAGAATAAATTAAGAAACACGTGGGTTTCAAGTAAATTATATTTTAGTAAAATTGGAAAAGCAGAATTTTAATAAATCTCTCCTTATGTCTACACTAATATTTCGATTATTCTGCATCCGCTTTGATATCGTTTCAATAAGCTACAAAGGAAATAAGAAAATGAAAATCAATATGATTAATCTTTTTGTTTCATTTGTATGTAAATTTTCGTTTTTCATTTGCCTCCTAAATTGGGACTAATAACAATAAAGGACTCTACATTACCTGCCGAGTTGGATTGAGAATTGTTGTTTGTATTAAAATATTTAAAATTCTTGGGGCGTCGCGTACTGATTTCCTCCAGCATCAAAGAAAATTGAAACATTTTATTTCGTGCAGGTATTGATAAAAATTAATGAAACACAAAAAGCTTGGGGCGATTTCGTGATATCGAACGCGTTCTGCGATATTTTATATTTGCTGCTACCACTTGTACACCATAGCACTGTCAATTAAACGTCAAATTTACGATACGAGTACAGACAAACGTTTCCTACATTACAACCACCTTTGTCTGGAATGTTTGTATGTTCGGTGTCATTGGTATATAATAATAACACTCACAATAAACAAACAACGAGCAAATTTATTTCATCGTGCCAAACTACTGAAAAACAATTCTATGACATGACTTATTGTTTTATTTGATTTTGCAAAATAACGCAACTCATGGCTAGGTCGCAGGATCAAACAATAGCAATGGCATTATAGCAACCAGTACCTTTCTGGGGTTACTTCATCACCAATTCATTCACTGGATAAATGTGCAGTTTCTGTGGCCATTGTTAACGAGTGAATAGAGCCGTAATATAAATGTAAACAAACAATCGAAGAGGAGTTCCCGCCCATCGACGCCCAACTCCGAACGAGTTCCGGAACGGAGAACCGCATCCGGTGCGGCCGTCAAATTTAATAATCCGACACCAAAATGGGAGGGCAATGTTATGACAGGACCAACAGCAAGAGTCTTCGTCTGCCGGAGCCAAGCAGGAGATGGATGCTGGGGCGCACATTTATTTGTTTGGATAAGGGAAATTTCAGTAGACGATTTGGAAAAGCGGTACTTCGATTTTCTAGAACACATATTTTAAAATTCTTTAGAATTTCCGCAGGATTTATTTCTAATATCATACTATTTTGAAAAACTGCAAGTTGAAAGCATTTCTGGAATTTTTGCGATACTTTCATTCTGCGGACCTTATGTTTAAAACTCTAGAAAATGCCTTAGGTCTAGAATTTTTCTCTGGTTGTCCTTCAATAGAAAACTCGTCTAATCTCTAGAATTTGCCCAAATATTATGGGCACTGTTTTCCAAGGTTTTGCGAGACATCTTGTGATTTTTTAGGATTTAACAAGTAGTTATTTAACAAAAAAAAATTAAAAAAAACTGTAGGTGAAATGTTTTTTAACAATGAAAAGTTATGCGACCAGTAGGTAATAAGCTAGATAATGTATCTAAACTTTATTTCTGAACAATGTTTAAAATTTCAAAAAGATGCCGTTGTAATAGGCTTTGTTACAATTGACACCTGTTACAATTGACACCGGTTTCCCCTACTTTTCAAGCCAGGACGAAATTCTCGGTTTTAGTAAACGCGAACGGCAAGTCGAGTCACATTCTCCTCGATTTCCACCATAATTATTGCATAATTAATGTGCCATTTTAGCTACAGGAAAACTGCGGTAAAATCAGAAATTTATTTTCGAATAAAAGACGACAGTTAACTAAAAATTCTGTTGCTTACATTATTTATGGATAAAAGCAAAGAGTAAAAAACTACCAAAACATAAACAAAATAAGTTCTTTTTCGTGAATAATGGTGTTGTCGTTACCAGTTTACGAATATTGTAAAAGGAATAATTGTCTACAAATAATGGCTCCCAAAATTAAAAACCTTCGAACTTTACAGATTTTTTGGAATCCTTTAAATTTAGGATATGAGGCCTAAATTCTTTAAGATTGTTCACGACCACCAGGCGATTTTCGGAGAATTTTAGAATCTGCAAGCCTTTTTTAAATGAAGGTTTATAAATTAATTTGTTGTCAATTCTAATAGGTACATTTGATCCATCTTCATTGACAGATAGTCAGTCAGGGAATAACCATAAATAGACAACAAAAATATTTTATCGCTAATTGCCGGATTAGTGGAATTATAAATTTTCCTTTGGGACCACTATATCCATTTACAACAGAACAGCCTACGCGAAAATACAAAATGATGAAGATTACATTTTCAGGAAACTTCGTGTAGCGGATTATGCAAGTTTTCAGAAGTATTTTTTTAAGTTTTAGCTCCTTTTTAAGACGATACCAGGGTAATGAAAACTTTCAATGTTAGTGTAAGCAGGTAGATAAAGCTCTTTTTATTAGCACTAAAATAATACAGAATAGATTTAGATGTCATAGAATGCTCGGCTCGTTACTTTCTATCAGAATAACCAACAATGTAAGTTTAATGGGGCAGTTTAAGTTGAACTTGTTCAAACTTTATAGGACTAGTAAATTACGAGATAGTAATTCTCCTTTATCTTCAAATGTTATACTATCATAATAATTTTATTACGGTTTTTGGAGATGTGTTGAAAATTTTAGTTGCAAAATAGATATTGATCTATACGTGAGTCAAACATTGCAGTAGCTGGTGTGGATTTTCATATTAATATCCAAAAAGCACTTTAGCATAATTCAATCAACAAAGTGTTTAAATTATTAACCTAAAGTTAGTGTTTCAGTATCTTCTCTCTTTAATTTTGCAGATCATTTTCCGTGCAGATTTTCCCTGACGCTTTCAAGACAACTGTAAATAATGTATAAATACTCACTTACCTAAGTGAAGAAGAACGAAAAATAAACAGATATGACGAGACATCCTGACCATTATTTATCTTTTATTGTTATGTTTTATGAGCAAGTTTACGACGCCCATGTTATGGTTTTATGCCCTAAAAATGACTCACGTTAATCATGAATATGGAATTTCGTTAATAGTTTAATAGTGGATGTCTGCTGGAGTTCGTTAATATAATAAAGCACCCTTTGTATTGAATTCAGTGGATTAAAATACCAACGTTGCCCTCCGCAGCCTTATAGAGTCCCTTTTCCTAGTGCTTCTTCCCTGAATATTAAACCAGTGTAATAAACTAACGGCTGAAATCCAATTTTAGAAACTTTATTCGTTCACAACGTCAGAAAAATTCGTGACCACGCAATAACTTCTTCGTGTATGCATGATGCGTTTTTAAACACAGGTATTAACATATCTATCTGCAGGCACATCGCGGACTCGATTTAGCTCCTTCTACATAAAGATATCATCATCCACAAATGCAGGTAGAAATGGAGAAGTCGAACTTACATATTCATAAAGCAGCATTTAACGTCCCAACCATACATCAGATGTTCTTTTAATTAGAGCCTCAGATTTCAGTAAGAACCTTTGATGTTCGGAAGGGTTGGGGTGGCGTCGACACATTTAATCTATCGTTATTAAATTCATTCTGAAAACCCGACGCTATAAAATTCCGTGTTGGAAAAGTTTTCCGATAGTTTTAACAAAATGTGAATGAGCTGGAGCTACATTTTATCGCAATGAAGCGCTAAATTAAAATTTTGTACCAAACCACAAAAACTAGTGACATGTGAAGTTTTAACAGTTATGGGTAATGCTTATGTAGAATGCAAAAACGAATATTAAGTGGATAATTAAATTAGAATTTATATCCATCAAAATCTCTTTATGAGGAAAATGTAAAACCCTAATCAGCTGCGGAACCATTTTGGGAAGGGTTGATATTTATTTTGTCAAATTCGGGGGTATTACCCAATAAAAACCCTTCCTCTGACATACATTTATAATACAACAACGTGAGGGAAATATAAATTCAACACAAATATTCAAAGGAAATTATTTATCTATTGCTTGATTACAGTAAACTGATGTTGATTCACCTTCATCCATTAAACAGTAGTTTTGAAAATTTTAATGCTGCTCTTCACCAAAAGTTCAGGAAATTTGATACAGATATCTAATGCTTCTAATAATGACAGTCCGGATGGTAAATTATTTATGGTGGACGCATTTGAAACAGATTTAGAGCAGGATAATTAGATTAGTTCAATAGGTTAAAATACTATTGTCACCATATTGTTGACTGTTGATTTGAAAATGAATTATAATAATTCATACCTAAAAGTATTAATAGCTTGTACAGATCTATAATTGTTAACTGAATTATTTATCTAGTCGGCTAGTACCCTACGAACGTGTGTCTTAACTTACCCTTATCAGACTTCATTTCAGAAATTTTAAGTGAAGTGAGCCACCCTAAAAAAATTTTATTTAATTTTAACGAAACTTTGCTACCTTCGAGAACGTAATTCGTCTGTTACACATAAATTCTAGAAATAAGGCAAATAATAAATTTTTTGTAAGACTATAACCTAAAATGACATTTTTGACACTCCTTACGAACGTCAAAAGTAGGGCTTTTTCGAGGAGCGTTAATTTTTTTTTTTCACAGCGTGATAAAAAACTTGAACAATAGATTAGAACATGTAATTGTAAATAATTCAAGCTGCAATTAATAATTTAACCATTTTTAATAAGATTTTATTCGACATTCAAGTACAAATATTTAAAATTCTTAATAAAAAACATAAAAACTTGTTAACGAAAAGTAATGTGGATTGTACTATTTTGAACATTATTAATGTTTATTCCTAGAAGTAAAGCTTCCGAGGAGCATGTAATATTAGGGCCACGTATCTCACACTGAGCTGAAGGTTCTGGATCAGGAATATTAACTTCGCCTTCAAATTTCGCTTAATTTTAGCCACTTGTTGTATAAAATACTATTTATTTAAAAAGTATGACACTTAATTTTTTATTTTAAACTAAAGTATTCTTTTCAAAATTATTTTTAGAACCATGTTCGCAAATATACCAAAGTTTTGTTGAAATTAAACCAAATAATTTTTCAGGTTGGCCCATTTCACCTGGATTTTATTTGTACATTACCATTTTAATAGTTGTATTCCATAAATAAGGAACTTCAATCGGTCAGATTCTTTAAATTCTCGTGGTTCCACAAATTTTGTAACTTTTTTCTTCGAGTTTCTTAGATCCTGGAAATCCTTCAGATATTTTGGTGTGAGATTTCAATTTTAAAAATATCAGTAATATAACTTAAAAAAACAGACTTTCTGCCTTGAAATTATTTTTTTAAAACAAATAAATAATACTTCCAATAATTAATTTGTTAAAATTATTGAATTAACTCTCCAAATTGAATAATTGACAAAACAATTCCTGTCAAAGTACACAACTTGTTTATTTATAGTCCCAGAGTACATAAATAAAACTCCACGATAGGTGTCGAAACAAATCAAATCAAGCACAAAAATAGACTCCAACAGTATCAAATTCTAGTCAAACTGGCGATCAGATCGGCTCTACGAATTTTGAAACCACTTAAAAAGTTTAAAACCGATCTGAAATAGGATGACAAATGTAAAATAGAGGAGGGCCCTTCGATGCTCATCAAAACTGATACCCAATCGATACAGGATGAGTTTCAAAAATCTTGGCCGCAATAAACTGAAGCGCACCCGCAGTGGGAAAAAATTAATAAAATTTTCACAGATGTTCATTTTAATAATGCAATGGTCGCGCCATGACAAAACAGTGCACAGAAGGGGATCGAATGGCTCTGTGAAAAAGTCACTCTTGTATTATTTGTTCCTTTCTTTATGAATCACACAAAGGTTTGTCTGTGGATAGAGACACTCACATGTGTGTCTAAAAATAATAAGATTATGGCATATTTTATTCTGGCTCCAGTGTACATTGGGCTAATTAACATCCGTTTTTTTATTCTTTTAATTGAGTAGGGATTTTCGTCTGAAGGAATTCATTAGCATAAAGAGTTGAGCTATCTGGTAACATATGATAGATTGTGTTGATAAGGATATACATATAATAACTGTTATTAAGATGCATTAAAGTCGTGCATTAACTATAATATTTTAATTGACGTTAGCTCACTTAACTATAGAACCAGTAGCGGACAATTAAAGACCGACGAGTATCTTTACGAAGCCGCACATGTCGTCTGAAAGGCGGCAACAAAAAATCTGACTAAAGATAATATTTGATGGAGCACTTACGAGGTGCTTTGAAATGTCAGTAATTATAGCAATTTTTGTTTTTGTTGATACCACAAACCTGTATTTTATATAAAAGACGAATTTGAACAGTCAATAAAATAAAGTCGATGACTGCTCTTGAGAGCACGTAAATTACCGCTAATCCCCTTCTGCAAAGGTTTTACAAAGCAACTTGGAGTATGTAGCTATTTGTTAAACAAAACGTTTCTCAACTTTGCCCACTAATTACAAAAGCAAGTTTCAGGTCAGTTTCTAACGATAATTATAATTCCGTTAATGGATTAAGGGGTTGAACTGTTTCAAAAGTTTTGATTTTAGGCTTCTAGTTTGAATTAGCAACAATGCGCGTGCTGAAAAATTAGACTTTTGATATGATGACAACGGGAAGTTTATTCTGCTTTTTAACCTTTTCATGATATTTGAAAATTGTGGTAGTTAGCGGATTTTTTAGCTTCTCGTGGACATGCCATATACAGATTTTACTAATCTGATTATATGATAAATTTAATAGTGTCGTGACACATGAACTGCGATCCAATTGGACACAAAATAAAAATGTCAGTTATTATTATATTATAAATTGGTGAATAATGAGAAACGTGCAAGGATAACTGCTGAACTTTTCCTCTAACTGCAGCAACTGAATAATTTCAGATCTTTCTTTCAGATTCTTTCCTTCAAGTAAATAAAAATTTGTTCTTTAGATTACTTAACGTTTTCAATTTTTTTAGATCCTGTTCAGTTTGATGAAAATGTGGCCATTTCAGAAACTTCTAATTTGCAGCAGTGGTAAAGATAATCTCCGATTTTAGCCTTGCAACACGCCTAAAGTCTATCTTCCCCATATGTTGTTGTTTGGCGCAAGTAATACCCCAGAATTAATCAAACTAATGCACTATTTTTATTACCAGGCGTTTTAAAAAAAGAATAAATTCTTGATTATGTTTCCTTTGATAATAATAATAGTTGGTGTTATTTACGACACGATAAGGGTTCCCTGCTATTGGGGAGAAAAAACATTTTAGCTTGACACTTCCAATGAAATCGAAGGGGCTAGAAAACTACACCGAAAACGACTTTATCAACATAAACTAAATCAATGTTACAATCAAGTTCGGGTATAAATTATGACAAAGCGAGTAGTGATATTGAGACCGATAAGAAATAGAAGCTAGATGTAATAAAACCTGTCGCAATAAAACAAAGTTATTGTTTAGATAATTGTAATTTTAACTTTGAGAGTTTAGTTCGAAGCAAATTCTATTTAGTTATCAGTTTATAAATTTATCGCAACTTAATATATATGTATAATAAACGCTGCTCTTTAATTAACAAATACAAATGATACCAACCTCCATTTATGTGAAATTTTATTTAAAAATAATGCAATAAAATTGAATTTAATTTATCATTTAAATGTATGAATCCATTGTTTTTTGTGAAAACAAAGATTAATTACAAATTTCCGAAAATTAATTATTTATATTTTTCCACTTGTATTTACAAATTCCATGGACGCGTAAACTGTATCATGTGTAATTCCCGTGTCCCCACCTCCATTACATTTTACAAATTAAATTTGTTGATATAACATTTCCACAGCATTTTATCAGAAAATCAAATAAAATACTCTGGTAAGCATACTGTACAACCCCCATGGGAGTCTCGGCATGCTGAATCCAACCACAATAGTAATCATATCAAAAATAATCTAATCTTGTAGAGCCATCATTGATCAAGTCCCCAAATATTACATTTTGAAATGCAACGAGTGAATCGTTTGTGTGTTCTAATTACATTACTTACAATCATAAATTTCCGGACGACCCTTTCGTTATTAGCACAAAAGCATTCTAAAAGCCACAATTAACGCGACGTTCTGAAAACTCCACAACCATCTTTTAATGTGGAAATAACAGAATTGATATCAGGATCGATGAAATCATTATTTTCGGATAAAGTCTGTCTTATTACAAAGCTTTGACTTGGTCGGTGCGTTTTATTTCGCTATTGCCAGCAATTTATTTCGCTCGGAAAGTCAGAGATTTTTTGCATAATCTCAGTGATTAAAGTGACCATTTAGCAAATTTAGTCGAAGCGCGGGTTTAATTGAAAAAGGTTAAATAAATAAACATTCGTATTGACATTCTCCATTTATTTAGTTGACGGTCATAACCGATATTACCAATTTTAATCTGTTTTTTCTGACTTATGTTAAAAATTGTTTACCCACAATAGTGTTTGGTCAGAATTAAAAAAGCGACACCCGTGCTTTTGTCGTCGTATTTCACACATTTTAGCCACAGTTGTATTTAGTTTGGTATTTAGTATGATAGATCGTGTACTGCAACTCGGCATCTAAACTCGTTTAGTCTTTGGCTTTAAAGAACACCAGTTGTTTTTTATTACAGTTTGTTGTTATGAATCTTCACTTCCACAGCGATTATCTCGCAGATTGTTGCACAGAACGATTCCATAAAATTTAACAATCTCGGTTTTACATACCACTTTATGAGGGCGTAAATTAAGAAGAACAAGATAAAATGTTTCCGTCACTTTCAACTTTGTTTATCAGAAGTAAATCACAAAAAAGACATTCTTTTTTAACAAGACTATTTTAGTACTTTTTGGCAAATCTCATTTCGGCGCGCATTTAGCTCTTAGGTGGAACTTAATGGGTGATTTCGTCCGAACAAGAGCTCTGGAGGAAATGGGTTTTCTTCGCCTAAATATTTTAAGTGCAGCAGAAACATTAACGAAGCTTTTTCCACTCGAAAAATAGAGAGTTATGATCCTTATTTATAATTTGCATGTGCTTAAAGCTCTCCGATAAATATGAATTTCGCAAGAAGTTAGTTTTCCCTGGCACTGTTTTGCGGGACATCAATGCAATGTTTTCAAAACAGAACGAAAAATGAATGAATTACACTTTCCGTTTTGGAATCGCCGCGTTCTGTAATTTCATCAAGCACAACGATTTTGTTTTTGCGATTAAAATCCTCGCTAAATTAAGAAGTTGTTTTTGTCCAAAACGAAATTGCATGGTGATAATGGCCACCTCCAGACCCTTGTTATAACCAGTCCATTGCTCGCCCGATCTCCTTTTTCGTTTTATTTCGCCTCCAGGATGTCTGGGGGCAGTGTGGATTTTGGAGTTTTAACGAACTTTCAAGCACCTTAAAAATTTCACTCTGGATTATCCGAAAAGAATAAGAAATTCGAAATTATAAAGAAACGAACAAATTTGATGGATCTTAAAAATAAAAGCATTAAAATCGATACAAACGTCCTATAAAATATACAAGTAATACACCTAAACATGTAACGACTCCTGCATATGCAAGAACCACAACCACAACAACTAATCCAATTCTAGAGCAAATGATTAAAATTGTAACACACCCGCTCCATGAATCATTAAATATTAAAGCTCCAAACTCAAATGCTGCCACGTCCCTTGCGAGTAAATTTTCTATTTTTCCAAAGGGTGCATTTGTAAGATTCCTTATTGGAAGAGTTAGAAACTTTCTGTAAATTAAACAACACGTTGTGGTTGGAAGTTTGATCGCCATATATTCAGCCAGCGTGTAATAATTCTGTCGATATATTGTTTCCGTGAAATTAAGGGCTATTAAGGAGAAACTGTGCAAGTAAACACACTGTTTGAGACAATAAACGAAATCGGCTTTGTTGTTATAACAAATTGTACTACATTGAGATAAATATTCACACTGATACGTAATAAGACAAGAGAACGGAACAATTCCTATTAGTATTCATCCATAGATACTTTGACCATTTTCTGGAACAACCCGCTCTTTTCCAACAAAACTTGAGGACGATCAAACTCCGCAACTTCACCATTGTTAAGCACCAAGACTTTGTCACAATTCATAACAAACTTCATTTTATGAGTTATATCGATTATCGTACAAAACGAAAAATGTCTGCGTACAACATCATAAATCAGACTTTCTATTTCGGCATCTGCGTTTGATGTAATTTCATCAAACACAACAATTTTGTTCTTTTGAATCAAAATCCTGGCTAAATTAAGAAGTTGTTTTTGCCCAAGACTTAATTTTGAAGCGATTTTGTCATCAAGACTTTGAAAAAGAAGTCTTAGTTCAACGCAGTCGATTGCTTTCCAGACTTCGTCGTCTTGATACTTTCGTTCTGGATCTAGGTTGTCTCTTAGAGTACCATTCAGTACCATGTGGTCTTGTGGGATTACCGAAATGTTGGAGCGAAGAAAATCGAGAGATAGTGTTTTGATATCTTCTCCATCTATGGTGATTTTCCCTTCAAAATCGTACAGACGAAAGAGGGTTGATATTATAGAAGATTTACCACTGCCAGTGCGTCCAACAACGCCAATTTTTTCCCCGGCGTTGATGGTAAAGTTTAAATTTCTCAACACGCTAAACGTTCGTACTGCCGACGTACTGCTTGTACACACGTGTTGAAATAGACCCAATCTTTTTATTTTCCATATAAATATTATTTATAGGATCCACAAGTTGGCCTTCCACGCTTTCATCCCAAACGTCATGCCCATTTACGTTGTTAAAAATAAAACTCGAAAAACTATCCTTGCAAGTTTCCTTCTTCGCTATTTGCCAGTTGTGTTCTACTTCGACCTCACCATTACTTATAGTAATTACATTATCAGCGTGCTTCCTCAAACTTAAATTATCAGTTACCAAAAAAACTATTTTGTTTTTCAAAAACCCCATAATACAATTGGAAAATATAATATCAGCTACTATTGGATCCAAGTTTGAAAAACAATTGTCCAGTAAATAAATATCGCTGTTTTTGTAAACAGCTCGAGCTAAATTAATTCGACATTGCTGCCCTTTACTTAGGTTACTTCCTTGGTCTGATACAATCGTTTCGTCTCCATTTTCTAGCAGGTCCAAGTCGTACTGCAAAGCACAAACATTTATAACTTGGTGGTAGCGCCTTTGGTTAAATTCTTCTCCAAATGTTATATTTTTTCGAATTGTTGAAGGATATAACCATGGCTCTTGTGAGGCGTACGACACTGCTCCTCTTATTTCCAAACTACCACATTCAACCTCAATTTCTTTTAGAATAGTCAGAAAAAAGAGGGTTTTACCACTAGCTGTAGGTCCCAAGAGCAATGATAATCCTCCATTGATATCAAGATTAATATCCTTCAATTCGATACGATTATTCACTGTAACAAGCACGTGCTTGAAACAAATTTTTGGTTTCTTTGTAGTGTCTTCGTATTTAGTAATCACAGTTACATCTAAATGTTTGACTACTTTCTGCAATCTTTTAAGGGCAGCAACCGCTTGAGCTCCCGAAAACGCGCTGTATGGAAAAGCAGTACCAATAGCGAAACTCATCGCCAGAAAAGCACTATAGAGGAAATACATAGATTCTGCAGTTATTGTGATGTCGAGCCAAATACATGTCAACATAATGACGTAAAATGTAATATATTGAACCAGAATTCCCATGGCCAGGACGAGGAAAAGCACGATGCACATTCTCAGAAAGATACTTATTTCGTCTCTAAAAGTGTGTGCTTGTTAAAAAGTCAGTGGTAACAGGTACTCACTTCCGAGCTTGAATTATGATTTTCTCTAGATAATTTTCCCAAACGTACATTTTTGATGCTTTAATATCGGAGAGGATTTTCTGAACGATGTTGATTCTCTCGTCTGTTTTTTCTGAGGTTTTTATTTTTAGTCTTGATATTATAATTCCACAGTAGACTAAAAATGAGAAGTAAATTCGGAGGAAGAGAAGTGAAAGCAGACCTTACCTAGACATGGTAAAAATCCAGCAAAAGCGAGAATTACAACAATAACAGCCATTCCAATTCTCCAGTATATGGTGTAACAGATAATCAAAATTGTAACACCTCCACTGAAACTCTCATTCAATATTAAGAATAATTGCTCAAAAGCAGCCACGTCTCGTGTGAGCAAGTTCTCGATTTTCCCAAAAGAGGCATTTTTCAGTTTTCTTATAGGAAGAGTCAAAAACTTCCTGTAAATTAAACAGGACATTGCCGTCCGAAATTTGATGGCCAAAGATTCAGCGACTAAGAAGTAATTCTGTCGGTACACTGTATCAATGAAAGAGAGACTTATCAGTAGAAAACTGTACAAGTAAACACTCGATGTAGCCAAATTTGTTTGTCCAGGAACAAAAAAGGAAACCAGCTTGGCAATAATAATTGGCTGACAAATACTACAATAATATTATCAAATTTGGAAAACCACGAGTATCCGTACTTTAAAATAATCGAAATCAGTTTCGTACATCCAAGAAGAAGATAATATTTCCCAAAAAGATTCCAGAATAAAACAAACATAGCAGACTTTCGGTGTTTTTGTTTGTTCCATTCATCGACGGCGAGATTTCCCAGAGTTTGAGAGCTATATCCTGGGAGAATTTCATACAAGTCCTTTTCGTCGAGCTCCTTTTTCAAGCCTTTTTTGAACAGGGGTAAAGTATAGCTGAAGAAAATTCCTCACAACAATTTAAGTAACAAGGAGCGACTTACAGGAACAAGATTTTGGAGAAAACATTCGATGTTTGTCTAGGATTTATTTTTCTCTTCTCCATTCTCGTTGAAATGGAAAAATATCTGCGTGCTTTCGTTTTGTACCTTCAAGGGATCAGTTACACAATGCGTGGCAACATGTTTGTTAGGAATAATTAAGCATACATTAGAAGGCTTAAAAAAACTACACGTACGTTTTCTGACAAATGGGTATTATTACTACTATTTATTTGAAGTAGTTGTTTCTCATTGCCGTTCTAATTTTTTAATAAGTTGTTATTACGTCAATTTGCACATTATAATTAATTGTTTTGTTGTTCCGCGCTTTCAGGACAAATAGTTTTTTATTCTTTGTGGCTTGGTCACCACCTCTTTATGATTCAGACCAGGACTCCTACATAATTTTTTGCTCCATACGCCGCCCGTGACTAATTCCAATTTCTTTGGTTGGAATTGGAAGTATTCAATAAAACTGATTGCTTTAAAAGCACATGGGCATTACTGACGTCTTCCCTACAAACGCTCCGGAACATCGATCATGCATAGAAATAGTGGAGAGGGTTCTTTATTTTATTAACCGCAAAATTGACTTATCCTAAGACCCCAACGGCGTGACGCGACGAAATTACTAAACATACAAAGGATCCCGGCGTTGTCGATTCGAATAAACTTCTAATTTCATTATTCGATGCTATCGTCAAGCAACACCCGAATCAGTTGGCTATTATTGAATGCGATAGCCCAAGAAAGACCATATTTGTAACGGCTACTGCGGAAGACAAGAACTAAGCGTTTCATTCAAGGGGAAAAAGAAAGAATTTGTCTAAGACACAATGGAGGATGTTGCGTGTTTTGAGAAGAGAAGAGAATATGTTGTGGAACTGGAGGGCTCTTCGCGTGAGAGTGTGGTCATTCTAAAGCGACTGTCGTAAATGGCATAGTTTAATTGCAAATAGTTTACAGACGTGGAATGGTTTCTGCGGGAATATGGAAGGTATCGCCAAGATTACATTCTGATCATTGTTGGGCTCGTAGTTACAATTACCGAATTATGGTATTTGCATCGAGTTGTGGGAATTTAAGTGTGAACTGTGTTCATTATACTAAAAATATTGTTTCATGCTATTGCGACTTCCAATTAAATGAACGAAATCCAATTTTTTTTATTTTGACGCGTTATCTAAAATTCGTATTTTAGGGCATTTCTACCAAAGCGCTTAATTTGGGGCGTGTCAGTCGTAAAGAGCGTACAAATTAGTAAAGTTCCTTCAAAGACTATTACAATAAGCCTTTAGCCAAAAGTTGTAATTTAAAATACATGTAGCGCTTAATTTATGATAAAATAAATTGTGTTGCCAACTTGCTACAAATACTTAAAATATTCACAAGAATGAAATAAACTTATCCCTTCAGGATTCTCGTTACGACCCTCCCAAAATGCAACAAATTATATTTTTTACAGCCACCACATTGAAATTCCAACATTTTCCTAGTTTAAACATTTCTTTACCCAGCTTGTTTTAATAAAAACGTTTGGAATCGCCAATAAAATGAGGTCGAGAATTTTGATCACGTCTTAATATAGGAAATACTACTGGTCGTTGCGAGTGAAGGTAAGAAACGGACGGAATTGCAGCAATAACGCTGAATTTCTTACCTATAACTTGGCACATAAACGGGAAGTACCTTTGCTATCGGAATTTCCGAGATGCAATGTGAAAACACTTTCGCTGAAAAACGAGTGTAGAAACACTTTTCTGCTTTGCTAATAAATGCCGTTAAAAATAGAACGCTTTAAGTCGGCACTTATCACAAAGATATCGAGTAAAGCACATGGGCGGTTTTAGACGGCTTAATACCACACGGCTAGATATGTTAAACCACTTCTTTACGGTCATTAGTTGAACTTGAGATAATTGTTTTAGTGTTCTGGAGATTTTATAAGACTGGCTATAGATTAATGACGAGAGGGACTTCATAAATATGTATCTATAGTGAAATTAATGCAGCTGTCTGGTTTTTATGACTTCACTCCAATTATGAAATTCTGGGAACGGATTAAGAGCTGCCTCCTAAACCTGTAAAAAGAATTCAATCGCAATGGCTGCATCTCCAAACAATATTTTATCCCTTCGCGAGCAAATCATTTACCTGCCAAATTGTGTTGGCTTGATTTTGACGCGCTCTTTGCGTTCTATGAATACCAAAACACGAAAGATTAAAAAACTAACTCCAACCCCATTCGTTCATTTGCATCCCCTTTTAAATTCTTATCACCCTTTCTACCCCATATTGTTCTTCGTTGACATTTAAACAATGAGAGCCCTTTCACGGCTGCTCCATTTCGGTAAATATCGATCAATTTGCCAAAGACATGGTGTGACAAAAACTAATAGGTTCCAACAATGGTGGTGAGAAGGATAGGAGGGTTTATGCTCCCTCAAGAGAATAATCAGTTATGAGGGATTCTCGTACGCGTTCGATATCTTTATAACGTCTCCCAGGATGGTCTCCGAATGTTGTTTGGTTATGCTTGATTGAATATCGATTTTGATACGATGCGTTTACATTATTTTAACCACCACGTCTTTGTACTAAAAATATTACTTCTGCACGGTAAAGCGTCGCGTCGTTCCAGAAGAGTTTTAAAACAAAACTAAATATCACCTCATTCAGCGGCTGTTCAAGTAGCAGGCTAACACTGTAATGGTCGCATTTGTCTTGAAGATAAGTAGAAATGGCCGGATGAGTCGCTGATATAACGTCGGCACTAGCAATGATCTCAGTGGTCGCTTGCGGTAAGTAGAACTGCACATGCTTCCACACTTGATGCATTGTGTCCATTAAACCACCTACGTAATCACTTGTCTCATGTTGAGCTCAATTCTAACAGCATGCATTACAGTGGTCACGCAATTAGTTAAGCTTACATTGCAATAAGTGGTGTGTTACTCATAACTCCTCATTCTCCTTCAAAATGCACGTACTGCCATTTATTACCAGTCGTCATTCTACACATCGAAAGAAAAATTCTTCTTCAAATTCGCGGTGGCAAGACAGACATCTCAATTCCAGCGAATCTGCCTTTTATTTGTGCATGAATCGTGAAACCGCATCTGGAGAATGGGCAAAATCCCGCTTATGTCGTAGACCATACTCTGAATCAACACCAAGAGTTATGATCTGAACAGCAATTAATTTTAACAGCAGGTCGTCTTCAGTCGTCGTCAGATGCAATTTAAGCGGGCAACGTTTACGCGTATGATGCTCTTGATGGACACATTTCAAATCGTTTTTTTAACACTCTCACAAGACCGTGAAGGGCACAACTTTGGTGTCTCTGATTCGTGACGCTGTAAACTGTTTGTCGACATGAATGTAATTAAAATTGATTGTGTACAAACGATTTTGGATTGAGTAGATTTTTAATAACGCCACTTTATGAGTGCAAAAAAAAGCAAATATAATTACAGCAATTTTTTCATGTCAAATTTTACAAGTTTTGTGCTATAATGAATTAATTTGGTTTAAATTAAATCAAAACTGCACGAAAGAATTAATGAAATGCGCGATATTATCTGGAAATAAACGCAAATGAAACTAGAGTATTGAATACCACCGGCTAGGTACCTACATACTCCATACAGTACAGAAATAAAGATATTATGTAAACTGAAATAGACAGCATGTCATGTCTTTTTATGTCGTGGCTATATAATTTATTTTCATGTGTTAGTTTATTAATATTTAATTATGGTGACATACTTTGCACTACGAGTTATAAAATTATCAGATTTCATTAAAATAAAATTAGATATTGAGTTTGTCCTGTGAATATTAAATTTTAAAACATTTACCTGTTGATCTAATACACTCAATAAACGATTTTAAAGCAATAAGTACCACAAAATTGTGTTGCTTTATTTGTTAAAATTGCCGGAACTATAGAATTTACAATAAAATTTTGGAAATTGAGTTCAACCTCGATAAAAAACGTTCTGAATCTCGTACTTTGTGGTATAGAATCTGTAATTTTTTATAATCGATAACAAACCACTAAATTTCGTTGCTTTATCGTTACAATTGTTAGAGTTGTGAAATTTACACTAAAATTTTGAGTTTTGAGTTTCATCTAAAAATGAAAACTTTTAAATTTTGCCTTTTTTAAAATTCTCTAATTTTCTCTACTCTACTCTACCAAATTTCATTACTGTGGCGTTAAATCTGTTAAACAAACAAAAATTGAATAAAAACGTTAGATTCTAAATTCTACATACAAGTAAAAAATTCTAAAATTCTTAATTTTTGTTCCAATATTCTGTAATTTAGCACACTAAATAAACGCTGCTTAAACAATAAGACCTCCAAATTTTATTGCTTTATCATTAATCATTAGAATTGCCTGAGCTGTGGAATAGATAGATAGAAAATAGATTTTTTTACTTTTTGTTCCACAATTCTGTAATTTTCTATACTCAACAACTGTTTTTAAAAACAATAATAATAATAATAATTTTACCAAATTTCATTGTTGTGATGTTGGATATCTTAGACTAGAAAAAATCGAGAAGTTAGCTACAAATAAAAATTTTAAAATTTTGACTTCTATTCTAGGTATAATTTCGCACATTTAAAAAACGTTAATGCAGTTACAATTTTAGCAAATTTTAGGGTTTTAGCGTTAAAACTGTCAAACTTACAGATCTATAAAAAATGTTGAACTTGAAATTGAAGCTAAACAAGCTAAAAATTTATAAAAATCACATTTTTTCTTGTAAAATTTTGTAATTTAGTACACTCAGTAAACGTCTTTAAAGAAATAAGTCCACTGACGTCAGACGTTGAAAACCGCCAAGTTACATAAAACATATTAACACAATTACGAGCATTATTAATACTAATCACGCAAAATATTTCCGCTCCCTCGCAATGCGAACGAACAATGGCTAATGAGAATGAAACGAACTTACCTCTAAAAATGGAGTGCGTAATAAGTCAATTTATATAAAAATATTTTAAGGATAATGAAGCACGTTGGTAAATTACAGCTTCGTTTCACCGAATATAATTAATAATTATTACACCTGCGAGAACCTCCAGTTGCCACTTATTCCTGTTACAAGTGTCCAATTAATTTGTTCAAGATTTTTTGTCACCGACCATGTGTGGAAAAAGCTAAAAGCCGTGTCAATATAGCAACATGAAAGCAGACAAATTATATTTTGATGAGATTATAATGAGAGCCCGCGGATAACAGCAGAAAATATTAAAGGGCTAGCTCATATCGCACTTTCCGTTCCATTTCCTTTTTAAGAGTTTTTAAATGTGAGTTACCCCAAGCTTCGTTTCATATTAATTGCGTCGCCACTTACATGTTTAATGTTGGTAATTTAAAATGCAAAACTAAAACTAATACAAAAACTACACACCTTTACCCTCTGCACATTGAAAAGTCGCTCGGTATATTACAAAACATTAAATATACACTCGCAGGAAATTGAATAGAATCCTTTCAAGTTTATAAGATAAGATTGGTCCTTAGTATTTATTTGCCGCATTCATGAATTGTGTCGTAAAGAGCCCAGATTCGACATCGCGAGCAGACTGTCTTGACGTTACCACTTCTTATTAAAGGTGCTTTGTAAAAGTCCGCGCATACATTATGTACAGGAGCTCTTGGAGCAATAATTTCTCCGATGGACACACAATAGATCAATATATAATTAAAATTGACTTTATTTTCACTTAAGATTCTTGACATAGCTACAATTTGCATAAGTTAATACACGTCGAAAATTAAAGCGGCAGCCATACCAATAAAACTTTATGGGCTATTACTGATCGGTTTATGTCTCTTAAAAACATTCACATAGGAAATTAATGTTACTCTAGCAAGGGTTGTAGTTCCTGCATAGGTATAAACGTTTTATCGAGTGATTGGAACCGTCGGGAACGGGACAAAAAATTAATAATTCCTGCAGCTCTCAGTTAATTGCCCCAAAATGCTTAGCAACCGAAATTTTCGGGTGACCCTCGTAAAATAATTCGATCCTCCGTCGAAATGCCACGCCTGCGGTCCTCCACTTATTTACGAGAGAGATGCAAGATAATGATTAACATTCAGAAGACATTAGTGTCCTCAGGGATTCAGACACTGACCTCAAGGTTTCCAAATTTGCTTTCAACGCCGCGTTTCGTCAGTTTCTTTTCAGTCGCTTTAAATAAAATCATAAGGACCTAACAGGCTTTAACTTTTTGTGCCATGATATTTTTACTTGCTCTACATTTTTATTTTACTCAACGCGTTCTCGCAATTCTGCGAGCGCGTCTGAAGAGAAATGCGGTTGCCCGGAATTCATTAACTATGATGAAATTACTTCCCCAAAGTTTAGGATTTTATGTGGTTATTGACGTTATATTTGCTAGGGAAATTGGACCGGAGCTTCACCTGTCTTGGTCATCCAGATTTTGCTTTGAGGCTAGTTCACCAACATATGCTAAATAATGAATTCAAATTTTTGATGTGGTGTTCTGATTCGAGTTAAATAACGTCCTATAATTACATAATGACATAGTGAGGAAGAAAACTGAACATGACCTCAAGCAAAATCGACATATGGTTGGGCGGCTGACTAAGAAGCTATTTCGTGACACCCTGGGCTAACTATACGAGGGGTTAAAAAAATTCTTAAAATTGACACTAAAGACAAAGTGGACACTCCGGAATAGAATACATTTAAGTTGATTAAAAATTTAGAACCTCATAAATTGTTCAGGACTGTGTTCCGTACATAAAGAATGAAGCTTGAAATGTTTTATCAATCAATACAAACTTTCACAACCATTACAAAACAAAAGTTGCATTAAAAACCCTGAAAGCTTCGTTCCTGTATGGATTTGAGTACATTAGCAAACTTTCCTGAGCAAATACGAAAAGAATGTTTTAACCAAAATTTACTTCTTATGTTTCCAAACTGTCATAAGTATCTGATATATTTCCTAAACATTTTTTACTTCTATTACCGACTACTTTAGCGGTATTATAAGCTTACCGTTGAAAGGTCCTGAAAAAATCTCCAAAACAGGCTGTTCACACGTATATTAGATGAAGCAACACATCTGCAGGAAAAGAAAAAAGACCCTTTTAAGAAGTCGCTTCTGGTTTACTCATTGTAGGAACTATTTATAAATCGTCTATTTAAAACGAATTGTCTGATGAACGTCTCCACGATTTCATGTTTAAAATAGTTTAGTCAAGTGCTACAATCGACGTACAATTAACACAAAAAGCTCTTCAAATTGTTGCATTTTGTTGTGCACGCGAAACGTGCAGCACACATGTCACTACATCAATCAAGCTTTTTATAACTAAAATATGAAAAGTTTTAATAATACGGATACAAACACAAATGTGTTGAAACGGGTTTCAGCGAAATAAAAATCCCCGGAATGCGGATTATGGTCATTTTTACAATTTTGATTGAGCATCAATCATACAAAATTGTGTTATTTATGCTACGAATGTCAAGGTAAAACACTGATAAATTTGGCGTGAATTTCATCATCAATAAATTGGAAAATAATTGCTCAATTTCCAGACAACAAAGAGAAAGTTTTAATAAACACAAATTTTACTCATAGAAAGAAGAGGTTTTCGGTGCCAACTAACGAAATAATACAGACGGATTCAATTTGCAATATCTAAATTAAATTGTTCTTCAGAGTTACCTTTCCGCGGAAGCTCCCAGAAACAAGTCCGACTTTCGAAAATAAAATTTCACACTTTGCGAGCATTTAGGAGATGAAAATAGATATAAAACGTTTGGTGTCGCGTCAAAGTAAGAGAAACGTATTTACAGTTTGTTGATGTGTAAAAGACAAGTGGCTTGAAACAGTTCCTTCGTCCCCAAATTTATTTTAAATTTGAAGTCAATTCGGGGAACATTGATTCCACATTAAAGATCCGTTTAAGCTGATGGTCCACCATTTGTTACGCCGAGTCACATACCGATTCGGTGGAAATTGAAATTTTGACAAGTGTATTTATCCCGTCGTGGTGGGCTACCGTTCCTATAACCCATTCATCAGAGCCCCGAGTCCGTCGTTGCTCGATTCAGGACTATGCACACATGAATCGAGTCGCATGTAATATTTCATGGTCTTTTCCATCCGAAATCGAAACGAATGTGTTTTCTCAATCACTTTTATCGATTTACTCCAGGTCCACTAAATTACAAAAACACACCGAATCTGCAGTTACAGTCTCCTCGTTTTCATGGGTCGCGCCGAAAAAAAAGGATAAATTTTGCGGCTGAATAATTCAGTGGCATCTAATAAAAATGTAAAATTAAACGAATGAGCATGGTGTGTATCTGCAGTTTCCCGAAACAAAAATACTGTGTTCATAAATCTTCAGAAAACTTATTATGCAGCAGGAACGATTTAACCTGAAAGGTTTGCTTGCATACATTTACTCCACAGATAGTATCGCAATATATGTCGTAAACCAGCCTCGAACCCATTAAACGCGCATAACTGGTAGCGCCTCTGGAACGTCAACTGTCTCATCGTAAATATAGCGCTATAACTGAAAACGATCAGGGAAAAACTCAATAAAAATAAGATCTCAAAAGCGGTTTATGCAGAAAAGCGCGAGTAAACGAAGAACGGCTTTATGGGGATTTTTGTACTTGTAAACATTTTTAAAGAAGACCGAGTCACTCAGTCACTCAGAGTCCTTCCTTTTCCTTCCACTTTGCATCCAGTTCTTCATTTTGCCAGTTTCTCTCTTTCTTTTTGTCTACATTATTGTCCCTTTCTCGACCTTCCAGAGCAGCGCCAAAACTCCAAATAATCTAAAAAAAGTAAAACATTTAAAGAATAGGGTAAAACTACCAATAATCGGCACCATTAGCAGATTTCTTAACTTCCAACGCTGTATAAAATTGAATATTTGTTCTACGCTTGTATGATTGTTGTCATTTTCCTCAGAAAAACTTTAATTTGTTGTAAAAATAGTTGTAAACCTCCAGATAATGTTAAAAACTCGTAAATCTTTAAAATTCACAAGATACAGCATTAAGTTAATTATGGGCAACTATTTTGCCAATAATCGGGACCGCTCTCGACTAATGGTGGGCACCATTTCTAAACACTCTAGAAGATTACCAAAATTGCAAAATTGTAAATTGGTATAATAATAGCTATTATTCTAACACAAATTATTTATTGTAAAAGTCTTTTGTCCTAGTTTTTTTTATTTGGCTCAGAATAGCACTTTTGCTTCCAGTTTCTTTTCTCTCTCAATTTCCTTTGTCTTATTCGACTCTTAGACAATTTTCTTTTTCGCTTTCTTTCCCCAACTGATTTTTTTATAATCAGTAGTTGGAACCTGACTTTGGTATGAAATATGAACACATTACTAAGGAGAAATAGATTTTGACAGAATGTTACTTATCATTTTATCATTCTTTTTTTGAGTACAATTCACCATTTCAAAATAGATACAAACAGTGTTAAATAAATGTTATGTTAATTTTTATTTGAGAATTTTATCATAAGTAGGCATACTTGTTATTCAATAATCGGCACTGCCAGAGGCACTGCCCATTATTAGTTATGTGGTGTGCTGACATGTGGAAGAACACATGGGAAAACAAAATAGATTTTGCAAGTGATTTAGTAAACAACTAAAAGAAAATTAAAAACTTCAAAATCAATCGAAAAATATCGTCATCCAATAGTGAGCCTCCTATACCGACCATAGAAAAATAAGTTGGATTTTATCTAATACTGAAAGCTACAACCTAGGATAACACGTTGTCACGAAGAGCTCAAAAAATACGCATTGCAAGTCAAAAAAAAAAGAAAATATCAAGCAATTTCTTAGCAAACAATTAGAGACTATTAGTAGTTTTACCCTATGCGATCGAATCTAACAATAAGATATGAAAAAAGGAGGTTTTTTGAAAAAAGCCAGCAAAAAGAAGAAGGAATAAGCAAGGAATCGTGTTACATATTTGCATATTGTTTAAACCAGTTTAGAATAAAAACAGCAAGCTTTTAAAAAGAAAGTGAAGCTGGCTCGTAAGCCGCAATTATTTCTCCACTTCTTGGCACCTGCGTGAACATGTTGAATAGTCTTATTGTTTCTAATTTGACGTTTCATTTCTTTTCGAGGCGTCACTTGAGGCGATCCTTACATAACCGAGTTTTTGTATAGCTCCAAGATGTCGAATTCCTGTGATAAATTCTCGTCGAAGAAAATTATATTTAACATTAAAATTATAACGACTAATAATAAATCTGCCCGCGGCAGTGATTTCATGTGAAGAGAAATAGACGCATCGAACCAAACTAAAAAATAAGCAGCTGCGTTAGCGCAACCCCGCACGCACCCAACTAAATTACCATCACCAGAGGGTAGAGTAACGTGCCAGACGTAGGCCAGCAAGGACGTCGGCTCATCATTCATGATAAAGATGGTGATGTTTATTCCGTACGAAAGAAGGAGAAGAGAATAGATCGCTTGGGGCAGAGGTCATGTAGTACTTCCACCCGCACACCCAGGGTTCTCACGCCTCGCAAGCCATCGGATTCAGATGGACATCAGGTGCTTTGTGTTTCGTTCTTTTCTTGTCCGGCAACACACGCCTAGATAAATGTCTTCACTTATAGAAGGATACAAAAATATGTATATCGTTTGGGAGAGAATTACAAGTTCCAATTAACCCGGGCGCGGGCGGTGCACAATGCGCCAAACTTTCTCTAATATATCACACAATTTCACCAACTAAAAATAAAACTACAGATATAACCTGGGCTTTATTAGGGGGAATAAATCATTACGTGCGTCACATTCGAGCACACGAAATTTTCCAATTAAACTGCAACGCAAAACCTTTCATAAATCCATTTAAACCCATTTAGCAGAGAATATATTCCTAACTCGTTTGATGTTATTAGACGTTTTAACATTTCCGACACTTACACCTTACCTTAGACGTTACTACTGATAATTACCAGCATAACTTTAAACATTACTCTTGTCTCTTTTGCCACTTGCTTTGAACAGAGATGACGATAGAAGTTTTATCTTGACAGTTTAGGAAACGCAACTAAATTCAAATTTTAGGAACGAATTTATGAAAGTATGGAAGTACAATTCGGAAAGTTTGCTGTAAAAAACACTTCACTGTGTTAATTATGAAAATTACTAATTTAACTTTCACAACGAAATTTTATTTTTTTAATAAAGCTATTGACAGCAATTTTTTATTTATGAGGAATAAATACTGCAATAAAACGCCCTTTTATGTACTGACACCATAAAAACGGATATTAAAAGCTGAAATAAATATTCTTTTAAATTAAAAATTTAGCAACGAAATTAATGCACGTACAATAGGTACATACATACATACATTTTGGTATATCATGCAGACACTATACAAAGCAGTAGAAATAAAAAAATTAAAACCATTTTAGAATTTTTTTTTCTAAATTTTTCTAATACATTTTTACGTTTATACAAAGAAGTTCAGTTTTGCATTTTATTCGATGTTTAAATTTTTATTAAATCAAATATAGACACCGATGCAACAGTCCAATGCAGAACATTAGAACAATAGAATTAATTAACAAAAAATGCTGTCTGTAATTTCGTTTTCGAAATAAAATTTTCCTCTCATTTTCCATTTTCCCGTTTCCAAAAACATTAAAAAAAAGACGGCGGCCTAAAAATTTTATTGTTTAAAGGAGCGATTCCACTTGCTTGGTCTAGCCCAGACCGGACCAGACATCCAAGATTTTGAGAAACGTTTTTATAATTCTTCAGTCCTTTTCTGCGTAGTCAGGGGTGCAATTGCATCTTAATGTCTTATGTTTTTAACACAGAAAGGAGCTGAAGAATTATAAAAACGTCACTCAAATCTTGGATGCCTGGTCTGGTCTGGGCTAGAACAATCCAGTGGAATCGCGGCTTTAGAATTATAACTGCCCAAGTTATGAACTTTTGCAGGACACGATGGACATTTTTAGTTTGACTAAAAATCAATCGTTTCTAAAAATTCTGTTTCTTGTTCTAAAATTTTGAAATTTAGCACTGTTAAGAAAGAGATCCAAAACAGTAACTGTCCCAAATTTTATTGTTTGGGAATTCAAATTCGCCAAGTTACAGACTTTTACAAAACATGGTAAAATTTTGTAATTTAAATTAAAATCCAATTTTCTAAAAATATCTTTCTTACCCAAAAATGCAAAATTTTTATGTTTTGAAATTTCCAGTTTTATTTTTGTTTCTGGTCTTCAGTTTCTTAAGCAATCGAGCTTACCAGATTTTATAAATTTATTTTTAGGCGACTTAAACTAAAAATAACATTTTTAAGCGACTTAAACTGAAAATGGAATTTTTGGGCTTCAAAAGCGGCCTAAAAGCAAGTCTTTTCTGCCCGCAAACATTTTTGGCCGATCTATGGTGGCGCCATCTATCTATAGTTTTGCATATTACATCAAGATACCGACATTACCCCCAATTTTATAATTATTTGGGTAAAATCAAATCGACAAACTGCTGTAAAGTGCAACAAAAACGTGTTGAATTATTGAAGATGAACATGTCTAGCAGTGCTGCTGCAACAACCTCAAAAAGCATATCTATCCTAATTCATACAAATTGTGAAGCTACACATGCCGAAACTGCAAATGTTAATAAAGAAACTATAAACTTTTCTGAAGAATTCATAAATATTTACAATTATTTCGTTGTTATAAATAATTATATCAATAAATCATAAATAAACATTAATTAACTTGTAAATTTAATGATGTCGCCAAAAAAATCTTGTGGGTATCACGGTCAAATAGTGTCATTTTGCCCTCGGCCATTAAAAAAGGCTTGGCCAAAAAAGAAACACTTTTTGGCCTTGGTACACAAATAACTATTTTTTAAATTATAATAATAAGCTTTTTGGAAAGTGACACTCGGAAATATGATATCCTGGATGCTAAAACGTGTGTAGCCCTGTTTATATCCCTAAACAAATTAATTTGCACCCCTAAAACAACTAATTCTAGACAGCGAAAAATGTTCGCATGCATGCATGTTATTGAATTCTCATTATCCTCCCTATCCATATTTTCAATTTCGTCATATAGGTAATTTAGCTGTTTATGATGCATGATTTATGTTTGACATCACACACAGCTACCAGTTATACCTGCTTATTATTGTTTTGCGGTTTTAGTTCGTTATTAAATATGAATATTAATCCCCAATAGTAAATGTGATGGTTGTCTGGTTCAAACATTCTTAATTCATTTCGAAATGGCTTTATTTAAAATGCATAGATATCAAAATAGTTAATAACACCAGTTCTCTTCAGGGATGCAATTTTGTCGACTTTGTTGCAAGTATCAAGATTACACGAATACATAATTTAGTGGTCATATTCTCATGAGTCTTTTCATTTTTTCCTATTAATTTATGTCAATGTTCCGTAAAATATGTTAACAATGTGTTAAAGAAACGTTCTCGACGTATAAATCATAACACTAAGATAAATCATCTATCATATGTTAGAAAATTCGAGCCGGTGCATCCACACATAATCATTGCGCATTATGTAATGACATATCAAAGAGCCTGCTTATTGAACAACTTCATCATCAGAGTAGCTTGACTATAAATTTTCCAGTTATTTACAATGGTCGTATTTTTTCCTCGCTTCATTTAGAAATGAACGGGAAATTGCTCGAAGCAATTTCGGTAAAATGTAATCACTCAAAAGCTAAACGAAACTATGACAAAGTAATTTAGAGCAACCTTTCATATAGTTCTTTCTGAAAATGCAGGTAAAATTCCTGAAGAGCTAAACTAATGAAGTATTAAAAAGTGACGAAGGATGACAATGGACGAGATTACACGAATTCTTAGTAATTTAAATTTTACAACGCCCCAAGAGATATAGGTAAAGTTTGATAGCACTCATGTGTCGATTTCCGCATTATTGACTCGTTCACTGCCGTGTTAACGATGGCTAAATAGGCCGTCGGAGAATACACACAGTGTATTTTGGAAACTCCAATATGCAAATTTATTTAGAGAAATGAATCAATCAATCACCGTGAAGTGTCTGTGAGTCAGAGCTCTGTTGTCTGTGATAGATGGTGTTACGTTCCTACGCAGAGTTGCCTAACCACGGGGAAATAACGACAATTTCCAACTCTCGTGCCTGTTGTTCTGTCTCGACATGACATGGAAGAGTGTATGAAATGACAGCACAATGTTGAATGGTTAGGGCTGACACGTTTCGGCTTTTACTAAAAATCTGCAGCAGCTACATAACTTGCATTGTGACTTGTCACTTCCAAGGTGGAGGAACATGCAGAAATTACAGCGTTTTTGATTTCTGCAGATAAATATTCAACCATTCGATCCACAGTGAAAAGCTTTAAAACGAACGATCCTACTAACTCGCACCCCTGTATAAAGGTAAACACGATTTTGCTCTTCCCAACTTATGCAAATTTTCTATTTCAGGAAATTATATTTACCACAATTACCGCAAAGTTCTCCTTAATTAACAATTTTTAATGTAACGCATAAATTAGATCTATTGAATTTATAATCACCTGTAAATCTTCATGCAACAAAGTGTGCTAATTACCACTTTCAGCTAAAATGAATCGAAACAAGATTAAATTAACTTGTTACGATAACAACGATCTAAGTTTCTTTATCGCAGCAACCCTAATATCTTTCGGTTCGAAAAGGTTAATGCCTTAATGTAGTAAAGTTTAGATCGAACTGGAAATCTGGTTTAGCTTGGGACCGATCGGTGGCAGCTAGGTCTAAATTCGGCGGAAGTTAAATCATGTATACTATAGGAAACTTTAAATTGTACATCGAAAGTTTTACCAGTGTCTGAGAAAAGTCAGCTCTTCTTCGCTTATTAATATCAGTATCGTATTTAAGAACTAATTTGCATAATTTTTTTACTTATCTCTCTTTACACACGCACTGAGTTTGACTGTGCAATTTTTTCGTCCTGCCCGTTTAATGTTATCAAATTTTATCTCACATTGTTAATGTCGCCAATTTGTTGAAGCTCTTTTTAACGAGCGAATGAAGTGGGAAAAGTGATAGATCGTAATTTACCAAAGTGAACTACTTAATTTTTCTCGCCGGTTTTTCTCTATCGCACGAATTGAAGTCGGGAAAAAATCGATCAGTTTCTAAGAAATCAATTAAACGTAACCCATTTTGACAAATTACTAAAATAAATTGTCCAAAGATGACGAATGTTGAGGCCAGCTGGTCAATGCGCCATCACTCAATCACTATAATGTATGGTAAGTGACGCGTTTTCTTTTCGAGTCAGTTAATCAGAGTTACCTTATAAATCCGTTAACGAATCCAATAAATCATAGTTTGCCGTGGGTGGATATATATCGAATCTGATTGGTACATGGCTTAGGCGGAACCTGCATCCAAGTAAATAGAACGAAATTTATATATCGTCTGGGTGAATTAAATTTTGCCATAAATTGAGACAAATTTCTTTCTAGAAATATTAATAATAAAACATGTAGGCATCTTCGATGTATAAAAGCTTATCGTTGGAACGTGAAGCTTTTATTGCTGTGGAATATTAAACGATTAACCTGAACCTTGTTTTATGTCTCCCTGAAGCTTCATTCATTATTTATAGCCGACAATTTTAGCGATGGAACTTTTTTCCAAAGGGAGCGGATAGACGCGGTTTTTGGGCGAAATTTTATTTCCATAATCACAGGATAGGCACTATCCCGTTTCCAGGTGTGAAAAACGAGCACACAAATCATGGACGGAAAATAAACGTAAAAGAAAATTAATTAAATGACAAAGCTGAAAATCAAACGTGAAATAACTTCATATATTGTATAGGTAGAATGAAAAATGTGACGAAGCTGGAAAACAGGTCGAGCAGCTGGACCAAATCATATAAAATATGCAAGGTGGACGCTAATTATGACATAAATTTGTTAAACCTGTAATAAATTATTTTTAGAGAAAACGGGTTAATTTACACCAAAAGTAATTCGCGTCAGTTTAACATGTTTCCAATATTTCGATTTTTAAACTCCTTGGCTTTCTGGGGCTTCTGCAAATTTTAGAAGTGACTTAGAAGACGTATAACCACCTGTGCCAAAGATCGTAGCTACAACAGTAAAACTACAAAATTTAAGAGCTAAAACTAAAATATTGAAAAATTTTGGTTCGTTTTAAGAATATTTGTAAAATTTATACAGTCTGTTCTATAAATTTGTTATTTTATCAAGTTTGTAAGCACGTCTAAAGCAACAGGGCTTCAAAACCACCAGAAATAGTTTTAAATCTAGAATTGGAAATTGCAAATAAAAATTTCCAGAATTTTTATACTCTGCTCCACAATTCTGGAATTTAATTCTGTTATAAAGCCAATCAAAAGTAATAAATGTTATAAATTTCATTGCTTTCAGAGTACAACCAACAAGATCAGAGAATTTAACAAAATAACATGAAATCTGTCAAAAATAAACACTCAAATCAGAAGAATAAAAATTTTATCTTCAAACTTCGAAATTTAGAAACTGAAATATTTTGAATGTTCAAAACTAAAGAAGAGGAGCATATTTGGGAGTACAAAATCTCAGAAACTACCAAATTTAAAAAAATGTTTTTACCTCAAAATTATCAAATTTACATTTTGTGTACTTTCCAACTGACAATTGCTTAAAAAATCCATCAATATTTCAACCCAAAGGTTGATAACTTCGGTTATCCAAAATAAAAAAAAAAATCCATTCAGAAGTGTTGTTTTTAAATTCATGTACGATGAAATGATAAAATAGCTTCAAGATGAAGTATGACATTTACAGTCTAGTCTGTTGAGCCTTTAATATTCGAATTGGCGTCTGTTGTTGCACCGAACACCAAATGTTGTTAATAAGTCTCCGTCACTTACGTCTGTTGAGTGAATTAATCATACTTGGCCGCAGGCACGACGAACATCTCAGTCGGATTAAAACTCCTAGCGTGGTGGTTTTGCATAAGTTCAAGCAAGCTGATACAAACTACAGACCTTCATTTTTGCATAAATTACTATGAACATTCTTCAGAAGTAGGAGAGTTTAATCCCACAGCCATTTGTTTCATCCTGTTCCTCTTTTAAACGTTTCAAAATAAGTTGAGTGAAATATCGTATAAATATTAGCCACGTTGGCAACGATAATATCTTTGAATTCTGCGAAAGTGGGGCACACGATTATGAATTTTAATTTAAGGGACTGAATAACAACAAGATCGTGCCCGGAGTTGCGTTAGTAATAAGTTTTTATCTCGAGAGGAACTTCTTGTTTGTTCCCCACAATATTAGAGGATCTAATTGCTTGACTGCAATGAGATTAAACGCGCGAAATTATTGATTTAACACACCTTTGGGAATACACAGCTAAATCTTTCTACGCAGTTTTGAGTACATAATATAATGTGCAATAATGGGCCGTTTGTATATCCATATAAATAACACACGTTCATATTTATGGCAGTCATAATCTAGACCCACACACTGTCAATGGGTTCATACATCGTCACATTCCAGTCCAAGGTGAGGTTCGAGCTAAAACGTTCATTCTTCTTCACCCCCCAGCAAGACACTATTGGATCTTTGAAGAGGTCTTTTAATGCGAAAACGACTTTAGACCTGACACCAATGATGATTGAGCAGATCAGAAATACCATAAAAACGCTAATGGATTCTTATCTTGATTAAGCGGTATTGTTCTGCTGGACTTTGGGCATAACGGAATTAAGATGTCCGCAAGGCGCGATTTTAATAGAAACTCGAACATAATTAATTGGTATTAAAAGAGCGCGGCGAGCCACTAAACATGCACCTTTGAAACCATCGCTCTTCCTTTTTATGTAAATCAGCTTGGAGGACTCACGAAAGAGTAACGGTTGGGGCGGATATGAGTAAAAGGATGTTTTGGACAAGTTTTTTCCAACAAAAATAAAATTAAATCTGCCCGGATTCTAAAGTGGTACGGTTGTTGCATGTACAGTGGTGAGCAAAAAAGTTTCGCCATTCCATGCTTCACCTAAAATCTCAAATTATTCTCTCATACATTATGTTTCTACGAATCTTTGTAAGAACAGAGCCTTTAATTTTTTCGGTTACAGAGATCCATAAAAGTGAAACTCATCCCAAACCATTTTTTACTGTTTTAGCCGAAAGCTCCCTCATTCCCTTACATTTTATTGGGTGAAATGCAAACAAAAACCTCTAAAAATGTATGATTTAAGAGCTTATGGTTTCAAATCACAATTTATTCAACTCTCCTTTAATTGCTGTTAATTGGACTAAAGCTTATTGCGGTTTTATTGTTCACGGACCCAAATTTTGAAACCGGGAGCTTTCACCACAGAGCCAAATCAAATGTCAAAGGAATTGAGTCTAATTCAGTAGGTAATTCGCTTTTACGGCCTTAACAGTTGAGTATTTGTCCAGCAATATTTTATTGTAAGTAAGATCTAAATAATTCCTGATACTCTTGAAATCAATGCCGCTGCAGACGGATTTAACGACCGCCAGCGATGTGGACATAAATATCAATGTTCGTCTTGTGGTGCATGATGGCAATAAACAATTAAAACCGAAAATTACAATGTTGAAGGAAAATATTAAAGGTTATTCGTTAGCGGCGTTCATAATCTCGGGCTGTTTATCATTTTTCCTCATAAATAACGTAAAACATTACAGAGAAAAACACATTACGCGCATCTGACGTTGTCGCGTTCTCAGGTAAGAAGTGTAAGCGGCGGCTTCATAAGACAAGACGGGAATCCATTAGCGAGCGCGCCGCACAATTAAACCTCGACGGTAATTAATCTCACCACAGGGGCACCTTGGACCCCGAAATGCAGAGAGGACCGCGGGCGGTAAAGACTCATATTCGGTCAGGACCCATGTTCGTTTTGATTTGTTGTCCTAAGAGATGTGTTCGTTTCGACATTACGGTGAATTACGATGACACCAAGTCATCGCCCGACAAATTATATCATATTTCATATTCGGCTGGGCGGCGTTGGGGGCAGGAATTTAATTTATTTTAATATTTGTTTTGCAAGTAATGTGAAGTTAGCTGTGACAACAATCCAAATACAAAGCCGTTTTATTTATTCATCGCCAACATAATGGTAGGGTTCGAAAACTGAAATTTATCCTGCGTACCTGCATCACACGCTTATCCTTTCTGTTTGGATCCGGGAGCTTTTCCGTTACAAAATCAATAATTACGATACTGTCTCATATAAATACGTAATTTCTTGGGTCGCTTCCAAGCAAGAATTCTTAAATTTGATCCCTGTCAAGCGCGAACAATGAAAGTGTTTTTATAAATGAAATGAATTCAGAATGCCATCTGACCGCATTCATCCATCATTCTTCAGCGATAATTCGTAAAAAATATACACATAAAGGCGACATCCTGCGGCGAAAAGAAATTATAATTCTCTGTATAAGCAGAAAAACTTTCCATTTAAACAAAAAGATTTTCGGATAGTTTCATAGAACGTAATTTATAATACCATTATATTGTAAAATATCGCCGTGCAAACAGGATGTAGCAAAAAAATGCAACCGTAAATAATTAAAGCTTGAACGTCAAAATCAAATTAACATATTTCTCAGAAAACTTTTCTCCGCCATAATTTTTCATATAACTGACCGGTTTTTGCCACAAAATAATGAAAATGCAAAATCAATGACCATCTGGTCATTGAGTCAGCTTAAAATGTTGCGTTGTAATCCTGTCACTTTTTGTACAATTTGCTTTACATTGTACATCAAGTCAAATCATGTTCAAAGTTTCTGCTTCTATTTTCTCTATTTCCGCTTTTATGAAAATGGGGATTTATGTAGCTCTCGTTATTGGAAAGCCTATTAAAAAATATTACGATTTTACTCTCAAGATTTGGACTTTGGCAAGCTTCCAGTAGGCATTTGTATTGAATTCCGTTAAAAATCTCGTAAAAGCTAATAGTATCGTTTCCCCGAAAATTTTACCACAAAGTTTATAATTGTATCATGTAAATTCATGCAATTAAAACCAACAGTATTGCTTCGAGCATTAACAATAAGATCGTTCTTTATTTATCCAAAACTCTAGTGGAACCTCTTAGCAAGTTCCAGATTCATGATTGCTAATACCCAAAACTGCACAACTCCGCTAACAGTTTCGACACTAATACTGTCATCATCAGGCTCAATTTAATTAACGCTGTAACGATGATAGAAGCAGTGCCGCTGTCGAAGCACGTGCCAGTTCGAACCTCAAAACCCAAACGCATTTAATTCGGTTTTTTTTGCAAAAATATCTCGGCTCGCCAGACGTGCAATATTTGACTAAAAGTGTTGTGACATCGCAGATACGATAATTTATGTGACACTATAGATAATTCTCTGTATAAATTCGTCGGATTCTCGCTGGCACATGAAAAACTACTATCCGCAGCATAATTAATTTTCGGATCCAAGCTAAAATGCCGTCTTAAACGACCTCCGTAGACGATTTGTCATATCAGCTCACACATTTGTCGAAATAACATTACGAAAGTCGCGTTAATCGTACTCATAAATCAAATCCAAGGCGCAACTTACTTAATAAATCAATTACTACACAAACAAGAAATAAAACCGATGAGCACCGATCGACTCTGTTACTATTAATTATATTAGACGACGAGGAGGAATCCCTGCAGAGATTGCAACTGCAGGAGGTCGTGAGTGTGGGCAACGTCAATGTCATGCCTACCTTTGCCTTTTGATACATGATAGAGACAAACCACGACAACATTCAATGTTGTTTTAACTGTCGATTAAACGACGTTGTGAGCACGCATTTTTTGTGAGAATGGAATGCATCGACTTGAAATATTTATAATTAATGAGACATCTTTATATAACAATATTTAATTCTTTGTTTGAAACAGTAGTACACGCGGGAAGATCTCAAATTATCTCGCTGATTTAATAGTTGCTGTGCAAGATGCTGCTTTTCTCCAACGGAGACTTCATGTCGAGATCGTCTAAAGCGTGATGGGAAAATGCGCGACAGGAGTCCATCTTTTATTACCTTTACACTCTGTTTTATTCTCTATTTTGAATACAAATCGGACGAGTACAAAAACCGAGTCATGTTCAGTCTTAGAAACCACATGCCAACTCGTAAATTAGAGGTATTATTTGTCGTCGGTTTTCTTAATGATATGACGTCCATTACGGTTTTATGATTCCAGTTCTTTATAAGAAAAATAACACCTTATTAGAAGACATTTAAAATCTATTCGCTCGCCATACCGCCACATGAAATTTCCATATTGTTCATGCAGTCGCCAAACTACTATTTATACTGAAATGTTCACCGAGGAATCGCTCGGATTTCCACAAAAATTTGATCGATTTTGATTTGCATACCTTTAACCAAGCGGTGTAATCTTACAAAAATATAATCCTATAAACAAATCAATTATTTAAAGTGATTACACATTTTTATGAAAAAACAAACGGCATCACCAAACCTAAAAATAAAAATATTCTTTGAATAAAGAATATAACAATGAATAAAACGTTTTTTATTAATTTTTTTTTAACAACTCCACCTCTGCTCCACCAATTTTTTTCTTATGAAGCCAAAATTACAATAGAGATGAGTTCCGGCAGCCGTGATTCGATGCTTGCTGCCAGCTATTTTAATTTTTATTAAATAATAAATATTTATAAAACTCCCATTAATTAAAAATGCAGTTTTGTTGAACGAAAATACGATAATGTTTTATATGGCGCGAATAAAAACTGCATTTTAAATTTAACAATTTTGACTAGATAATGCCAGTATTTCGTTAGCCGTAAAACAAACAAAAAACTAGAAAAACAAATAAAAATGTTTTCACATAGTTAAAAAGTGCTCATTTTTAAAAGTTAGTGAAATCTAAACAAGTCAAAGCTTGAAACAGCTTTCTAACACCGAGCTTACGTGCGTTAATAGAATTTTGGGAAATTGCTGACACAAAAATTTACCACGTTGAAGATACAGAATTAATTTTGGTAAAGGGAAGTGTAATTAGCCTAGATTAAGTGTTTCACCTGTCGACAAATGTGTAATAAAATAACTTTCAACACGCAGCTACATTAGTCAAGTAGGTATGCATGTAATTTACACAGAATACGTGGCTGCACTGTTTGGAAAACCGTTGGCTCATGTTATGTGAATTTATAGAAGCCCGTAATTATAATAAGCACTGGTGATTTAAAAAATATGTTTCATCTTTCGTTGTTGAACTAACAATAAGGCAGAGTTTGAAAGTAATTAGGATAAGTTAGATACCTGCAGTGGATACATGACAATTCTGGTTAATATGTAGATGGCTCCACAAACAAATGTCAACTTTCTTGCTAATCACAAAATATAATGATGCAAAACATAAAATAATAAAATACCTGTTAATTTGCCCTAAAAATAATAAAAACAAGTTTATGAGTAATGCGCCTACAAATTAGTGACAATTTGACAAATGCAACGTTTTTGTTTGATATTCCGCAAGAATCAGCATTGTGCAACTCTCTCTGCTAAATGACCAATCACAATTTTAAACTTGGCGTTATTCAAATTTTACAACTTAATGGAAATAAACCTTCTGCCAAAATTAGAGCAAGTTGCGGAAGAATTTCGGGATTTTATATTCTAAAGGTTGATGATAAAATCGAAAGCATAACAATGATAACAAACAGTCCATAGAAGTCAGAGGGTCAACGAAATTAGAATTATTTCTCATCGAGTCGTAATTAATGTATTTCCACTTTACTTGCAATTTCATAAAAATTACCGCGTGCGTCAGTAGCTTCATATAAAAAATATAATTGTCCTGTTGTTTATTCGAGTGTTTTGCTTTGAAATTAAACTCTGATGACATAACTGTTGAATGGTTGTAAAATGTTGCTTCTTCTTCCAGTGCTCTTCGTATTGTTAACTGTTGGTGTTGTTTGGTGGCTACAAAATTTCTCACGCGTGGCCAGATATGTGAACAAGTTGCCAGGTCCCGGAATCCCGATTTTGGGGGTCTTTTTGGATTACCTCTTTGGAGACCTTGGTAAAGTACCAATTTTCCTACATTAATTCATAACAGTTTTTGTAGAACAAGTCTTCAAAAATGATCGGGATAGGTGTCTCAAATACTCTCCAATTTTTAAAATCTGGATTTTTCACAAATCATCCGTGTTTTTGCAGGATCCTCCTGATATAGAGGTAAGAGTACCTACTTATGATAACTATTCTAAAATCCTGTAGGTCATACTTTCAAGCACGAAACACATTAAGAAGAGCGAAATCTATGACATCCTCCACATGTGGCTTGGAACAGGGCTATTGACTAGTAGTGGCGAAAAGTGGAAGCTCCGGAGAAAGATGCTAACTCCAGCGTTTCATTTCACAATCCTCAAGAGCTTCATTGAGGTGTTCAACGAAGCTACTGAGCACCTCGTCCAGGATTTACAAGAACAGCTAAATAATGACTTTATCGACGTGATACCACCCATTACAGAGTTCACTCTAGAATCCATAGCGGAGACATCCATGGGTACTTCACTAGACATGAAGAAGAAAACTACCAAGAATTACAAAGAAGCCATGTTGGACTTCACAGACGTTGCCATAACAAGACTCAGTAGACCCTGGATGCAAGATGAGAATTTCTTCCGACTGTTTCCAATAAGATACCGAGCCATGAAAAACGTGAAAGTCCTTCACCACTTTACCAGAAACATAATCAATGAGAGAAAAAAAGAGTTTCAAGGAGCATCGTACACGGCCAGAAAAAGACTAGCAATGCTGGATCTTCTCCTGAAAGCACAAGAAGTTGAAAATAGCATTGACGACCTAGGGATCGCCGAAGAAGTGGATACTTTCATCTTTGAGGTACGATTGATATCTAAGAGAATTGTGGTAAATCTACGGTTTTAGGGACACGACACCACCGCCGTCGCCATTTGCCACCTTCTGCTCCTCTTAGCCAACAACCCCCACGCCCAAGTAAGTCGAAATAATTTGTTAATATCTTCTGACTCGGATTTTAAAGAACGAAGCCCGCCAAGAAATCTTAGACATTATTGGAGAATCTAACGCCCCGAGTTACAATGACCTCCAAGATCTATCGTTCACGGAGCGTTGCATAAAGGAGTGTCTCAGGTTGTTCCCTAGCGTACCTTTCATCGGTAGAGACATAAAGGAAGATGTAGAACTACCATCCGGGTACTTAATACCAAAGGGTACAATGGCACATATTTACATTTATGATTTGCACCGAGACCCACGCCTGTATCCTGAACCTTTGAAGTTCGATCCTGACAGATTTTTACCAGAAAACGTCCAGAAAAGACACCCATTTGCGTACATTCCGTTCAGTGCGGGCTCGAGGAATTGCATTGGGCAGAGATTCGCAATGTTGGAGCTAAAAGCGGTATTGTGCGGGGTGCTAAGAAAGTTTATTTTGGAGCCCCTGGATACTCCAGAGAGCGTTGTCTTCCAGTCGGATTTGGTGCTCAGAAGCAGAGATCCGATAAGAATTAAGTTTGTCGAAAGAACCAAACATAAGAGATGAAATTATAACCTATGATGCAATCACAAGCTTGCGTTCTTATTTTAATTCATAAACCATTAGATTCTAGAAACTTACATTTTCAACCTGGTCATAAGAGTTTTCGAAGCAAGACACGTCTGTACAAGAGTTTTATTTAGCGTAAAACCTAAGAAATAAATTTGATGTCGTAAAGTATTGCAATATTGAACCTTTTTCTATATTCAGATTTAATTCCCGATAAAGAAAAAGAATCAGAAGGGCGCTCCGATAACGGTCGGCTTCCTAATCAATATAAAGCTTCAGTCATAAGAATAATCCCAGCAAATAAAAGCAAATCTTAATCTTTATACAGAAAACTATATTTCAAGTTCGTTGGCTCCCCTTCTCAAAGAGATTTCCAGCTCAGATATTCGCCCCCTGCTTATTTAGCTACAGTATATATCACAAAACACAATATTTCTTAAGTGTGAAACCTAATTATTTTCCTGTGAAGTCATAACAACACCGAACCAGAGTGTTGATAATTCAGATAAATGGCGTTATTTTTCATAATTAACCGATAATTAGTCAAGAGGTAAAATTGGAGTTGGATTTACATGCAACGTAACATGCAAGGCGCAACATTCTAAGCAAATCCAGGTGACAATACACGGCTGTAATTACACGAGTTGGTATGTTAATGACCGTCCGTAGGGAACAACCTTTAGTTATTATTTAAAGCGGTTAGCGTTTGTCCGCTGCCATTACGTGGATTGCTTTTCGGGTTTTGTTCGCCACTGAGAAAGCCTTCAAGTCATTTTTCACATTGCACCTGAGGAAAACTACAACGATGACGCTTAGCAATGCGCAAAGTTGAATAGCCAACGTTATCGACGATCAATTTGGAAAAGCACTAATTCAACCGGATCATTCCTGCGCAAATTTATGGGCAATTTTTCAGCACAGTTTGAAAAGAATCCGCCTATTTATTGCCACAAATCGGTAGCATATGTTCAAAGGTTTATAAATTTTCGACAGCGAACAAAGAATATCGTGGCAGATCCTGTATCAAATGTCTTTTGAAAAATCGATCCCTTGCGTAGTTTTGTAATTAGATGAGCCTGACAAACACTCCTAAAATATTTGCTCTTCAGGTAGCTCGACAAACCTGCTCCAAAATAATAAATTCAAATTGACCAGCTCTAAAATACGTCCGTCTTGTGTGACAAGAAACCAATCAAACAAACAACACCACTGCGCTTGTCGATGGCATGCTGCAGTGAATTAATATGCACGGTCATAAAATCGAATCATGACAAGCTACAAGGTACAAAGTTATTTCGCTCTTTAGATTGTAAAAATTTCATGATGATTAACGTTTGTTGTTTGAAACGACAGAACATGAGGTTCGTTAAAAATCCACATTCTAAATTTAAGCTTCATCTGAAAGTTTTGCGGTCGCTGAAAAACTTCTTACTATTTTACAACATAATCAATAAAGTTTATTGTACGAAACCGAATTAATTAAACTTCACGTCGTATAATAAAGCACGTATTGACGAAAGGTAATAAAATACCTAATTTATTTTAACGTATAATAAAATACGTAAAAACCTAAGGATGCTGAATTTTTTAACGTTGATGGATCAGAGAGCCGTTTATGTTCGACTCGGAGACTCGGCCGATAAAGTAAAATTGTAATTAAAATTTTTTTATCACCTCTCAATTTGATATATGTCTCTATAAAATGCAGACGTAACTGTAGTTCCGTTTGTATTTATTCAGACTTTGTGACAGCACTATAAATATTAACGAATTGATTAACATAAATTTGCAAAATTAACATACACAAAACGTTTTAATTAGTGGCTCTCGAAGTCAGTTTTCGCTTTAATAAACCATATTTTATGAATTAGGCCGTTTCGAGTTTGTTCCAAATACTGGATAAACACATCTAATCTAGAAATGGTAATGAAAGACGAAATGCAGGAAAATCAGGCTGACAGTTAACAAAACGATGGTTTAGTTAGGAGCTTTCGTCGGTCCTTTATTCCCGATTCTGCCATCTGCAACTACTTCTTCGTCTTAGCAGTAAGAACTGCTTGATCTCTCCTACTACTTCTTCCTCTGTGTTGTTACTTCTCTTCTTTAATTTTTTGTGTCCATATGACGGTCTAGAAATTTTTTTTTAAAGTCTCCTCTGCCTTAACCCGGTGCTTTAAACTCATTAACACCAAACGTAATTTTTCCCCCAAGTTAGACAAACCTAGTTTTAATGGAAATTGTTTTCGACAAACAGTTAATTACTTAATTATAGAAGTTAAGACTAGCTAAATAAACAGACAACATCCTTTTCAGCCAAACCATACGAGGTTATCCTTGTGCTTGATGTGGGTTTCTACTGTCCTGTTTGTCTACAGATACGACAAACAGATATACAAATCTGCTCTTCATAGCCATTAAGCAAACAAAGAGGGTCAACAGGAGATTAAAATATTATTATAGTTCAACGCATCCTGGACTAAGACAATTTGCGAATTTCAAAGCAATTTACGCACATTCTCAGTTGAGAGGATTATTTTCTAGCCATGGTTGTGTGATGTATGGAGAAAATTACAGTGAAGAAACCACAAACAAATGTTTATCTTACAATTTAATTGCCATACATTAAGATATAAGGAGAATATTTTATGACAGAAAGACATGACATAAATGTTGGCGTCGCACGAGTCCAAACATTCCAGAAATTTTTATACGGGCAGGGAACTTTATGGGGACAATTAAAACAGCAGTGAAAGTTGCACTAGTTGCCTGATTTTCTTTTCGTGATGAAGTTTTCGGAAGAAAAATTCTTTTCTGTTCAATAAACTGAATTGCGTGATACACAAGATTAGCTGTAATTTTTTGCTGTTGACAGCATTACATTTATAATGTAGGAAAATTCAAATTTCGATCGATCGATAAGTAATTTAAGAAATATCGTGATTTAAAATAAAATATATCATTAAGGGTAGTTTAAATCACATACTGGCATGGAATAAATTAGGCCCAGCGCATAATTTGCATACATCTGCTCTCATAAAATCGGTTTAGATTACGTTTCAGTCAACTGAATTTTATTAAAACGTCTTTCTTAAAACCTTTCTCGTGTCTTATCTAGGCTCATAAAACGGTAATGAGACCGTAGACATACAACTATGAGTAATAAAAAGGAGCTAATTAGACATAAAAAATATTTATATTGTTATAAAGTTTTGTACGACCATTTATGGGCAATTTACAGTGCCATTAAGTATTAATTTGAACTATCAAACGCGTTACATTATGACCTTTGTTGAATAATTTACGCACATAAAAACGCGCAGAGTTTGAAGAGGTAAAGCCAGGAATAAAACGAGATTAAAACATTAGTGTTGAAGATCTTCTTGTTAGTTTTGACAGAAGGGTACGCAACTTTAAGCTGTATGGAACTGGATTGTAATCCCTTAATGGAGTCCCCTGCAAAAAACGAGTTAATTGCTCGCCCATACAAGTCATTACAGATATTGCAAACATCTGCGAAAATTTCCCATAAAAAATACATCAATACGAATATATTTCGACCAGAATTATTAATTTTACAAAACTAATGTTTCTACCCCAACATCTGTGGCTCGAAATGTGGCTGAATGGAGATAGGTTTGTTGGTGTATTCCTGATTCTCTCTGAGAAATAAAGGAGTTTGTTGGATAAAGCTGCTTGGCAAATTACAGTTCGCGGGATGAATTCCCGATGAGTTAGATCAGTTATTAGATGACAGGTGTTGGACCACCTATTTAATGCGCTTAAATTTCAGGACAAATACCGCTGATATAAATGCCGCTGAAATGAGAAGCATTGCGTAATTGAGGATTATTAACCGGCGCCCGAAATTCCTGCCACATAATTGCATGGGAGGTGTGCGGGAAATTTTTATGCGGCTTTGGGAACGAAATAGTGCAAATGCTGACCAAGCCTAAGATTATTTTGGCAACGAGCAAACCGCAACACCCCAATTTTTGTTAAGTAAGTCAAATTAAGATTTCGCTGAAGAATAATACAAAGAATAACAAGACGAGGATGCTGACTGAAATCTATCACTGCGAATTTCACAAATACTCATCAATTCGGTGTGAAACCGTTCTGAAAGTATCCATTAACAAAGCAAATGTTAGCTATACCTACCTAAAATGAATGATATCATTATAAAAGCGGCATTTATTCGTAGACAGAAAAAACTGGCAAGCCACAATCTACAATTATATTGACCATAAAATAACATGTCATTATAAATATCCCGTTAACACAATGGGCTATCTGTACAACTCGTCTTCTTTGATTGTATACTATTATCGACTTCATTCCGGTCTCCCAAGGGAGGTACTTGCACACCCTTAAATGGGCTTTGCGATGCCTCATATCTCCAATCTAAGATTGTTCCCGGTTTACTACAACAATTTGTCCTTGGAAGTAATTTGCCCTTTTTGCATTAAGTAAGTGAAGGGGAATACGTAATGAGAATGAATATAGCGAACATGTTGAAATCAAAGTGGTGTAGGGGATGTTACCCATTCATTCAATGGATTACAATAATGGATTTGTTTCATTATTTTCGACCAAACAACGACAGAGGAAATATAATAATTACCCGCAGTTTTGTGATTTATAAAAATTGTAATTTACGGTAAATCGACGGCTTTATCAAGCACCATTTACTTGCTCTCATTTTAGAGCCGGCTTTATCTGATTTACGGCTGTATTTACTCCGTAGAATTATATTGAAACCAATTTTTTGCCTGACATATCAAGAACTAAACGCTCCTGTCTAAAAGGATATAGCCAATAAGCTATATTTCAACCGGGAGATCTGCTGAATATTGCCTAAATCACGTCTGGTCACTGGATAACTTCTCGACCGACATCGTAAATTGTTAAACAATCGTTAAAATGCGTAGGCAAGCAGTGATTTTGATGGGAGAGCTTTCAATAAAAAATATTGTCTACCTATTGACGGTATTGATCTGACGAGCGCGGCTCTAATTCCAACAATTTGTTCATTCCGATGCCCTAAGGAACTGAAAATTGATATTCCTTCAAACCCATTTGTCACCGAAGTGTCCGTTATCGTTAAAAATTGTCTATTTTATAAAACGCCACGTTTACCTGTGACATAAATAAAGTTTGTTTTGAGAATATACGACAACAGTTCTACCTGCATAAATATCATACTTAGGGGTTTTTCGACCACCGACTTAAACATTTTATTAATCCCACCGAACAGGTGCAAGTTTTATAATTTTATAGCGACACCTTTCCGATAGCAACAGTTAACATATTTTATAAAGTCTGTCAGACTTTACTCTATACCTAAACAAATACTAATAAAATGAAAAAGATCCCAATCCATTCCTTTTGTTATTTAGATCACAAAGTGCTCCGAATGATCGGTTCATTTATTATTCCTGCTTGCAGAGGACAATCGGTCAGAACCATGGCTGACCACCCAGTGGACTTGATTAATGCTTCAATAAAGCTTCATATTTAAATTTTTATTATTATGTATATTTGGAGAAGGCCACTTTAATGCTCATTTTTATGTCGCCAAGGGAGAGGAAAATTGTTATTATTGTTTAGCCCCATAGACGATGCTATCAAGACTGGTTTTTATATCGCTATCAAACTAAAATTACATGTTTATGGAACTAATCAAACGTTTATATTGTCTCCTTATCTGAATATTGACGCCTTTGTTGTGGATATTGTTTGGATGCATTGTGTGTTTACAGAGAATTTAGAGGTAATATAGCATAAACCTTTCATATCAGATGTTTTAAATTTGTGGATCTGTTATTTCATAGACTTTTAAGCTTAAAAAAAAAATCTACATATCGCAAAATAAACAATTTAATAAAATTTCGATTTAAAATATGATTTTTCATTTTTGTCAAAAGAATCAAAATTTAAAATTATGTAAGTAAGGTACTTAAAAACAGTTTGTGAAACAATTCAAAAACAGAGTAATATACAGGGGGTGGCATAAATAAAATATTCATAATCACATCTTCTAACTGGAGTGTAAGTATTATCAAAAATTAAAAAAAAATAAATCTAAAAATATGTATAATTTAGAAAATTTGAGAAATTTAAGTTTTAAGTTTAAAAGTTTAAAAACCTAAGAAAACGCAAATATACAGAATTGAATTTTTACAGGATTTTTAAATATATTCGACCCAATTTAAAATTGAGGAATTTGTGGTTTGCGTGTTTTTAAAGTGATTGATCTGATACATAAATTATATTGGATGGATTAAGAAACAACCCTGCCATATGTTTAGATTTGAGAAAAATAGTTAGATATAACATTTTTATAATAAAACTTTTTTGAAATATAATTCTTTTGCTCTGTTATTATTTCATTTTAAAATTAAAAATATTGAAACAGTGCAAACAATGAACTGTTTAATAAATAAACAAACCCAATATATGAGATTTGTTATTTCCTATGAAACCAATAACAGACTTTTCGGTCTTTGAAATATTCATATAAATGAGCCCCACAAGTAAATAATTCAATATAAAACAATATGTTAATACGAAAGCGAGAGAGAATATTTTGATCTTTTGTCTAGATGAGGGTTGATATTGAGTAACGATGTAGCAAAAGCTAAGCCGCGGTAATCTGCTTCAAAAAACCAACGATGTTAACAACTTAGCAGGGATTTTGTAGTATTGTGAGGCGCAGCAGGAGGCTAGTGTTCAGTCTAGTGCGACAGTTATAACTTAAATTCGTTTGTGATTAACAGTGTAATTCTGTTCTCTCTATGTTTTAGTTTAACAAGACAAAAAACATGTATGCAACTTCGCTTCATCAGCATCTTATTAGATATTTATCAAAATAAACAGACGTTGTAAGAGGTACGAAAGCATTCTTGAAATACAAGCAGCTTTTTCTCCCCATGAGACAAGAGACTTCATTTCCAAGTATTTACAAGGAATACCAACTTAATATGCTCCTGTGCACTGCAACCCTCTTCAGCTTGAAAAACTAAATCGCACGAAAAAGATAAATAATGAAGCCAACTGTAACGTCTTGATATATTAAATTAACTTGTGTATACGTTATATTTGATTCTGTTTCGGTTCGCTTCACGTTTGCGCTATTATTTCTTAACAGGCTTAGTGGATTCAAAGATTGGCGAAATTTTCATTGAAGGAAGAGGTGGGGCACATTGTTTAGGATTGATGTAATTCTCTCGTAATTAAAAGGGGTGCGGAAGGACCAACGTTTATTTTGTTAAGGAGATGAACGGCTCCATGTAATGGACTAATTAAAGCAAACGTCAGCTTCGTTAGCTCGGTCGCCATAGGGTTAACATGTTGACCGAGACAGCTTATAGATTTTACATAGCAAGTAAATTACAGCTGCATCATCGTACATGAAATTTTTAATTTAACTTTCGAGGAGAGACGGCGAATGCTTTCCATGAAGAATAGTCCAACTAAAAATAGACACGTCAGAAGCAGTTACCAAAACTCGTGAATGGTGAAGACATGAGCGAAAAAACAGTGTTGAGGAGGCACTAGATTTTCCCCACATGTTGGTAACACTGTTGATTCTTCCGATTGCTCTCATATACGTCCACGAAAATTTATGTATTTTCCATTAAACCCATGTAATACTACTATTGTTTTGCACAGATTTTGCAAAAGCATACCTAACTAAACGAGACAGACCAAATCAGTACGCAATTCTTAACTAATTAGAATTAATGAGATCGTACATGCACTAGTTTCTAGAATTCACCACATTTCCTATTACAATCTCGTGCAGTTAATCCAGTGCTATGCTTTCATGTCTAATTACAGGAAGATTGCAGAACAAGTTCTTTTTCATATTGCATGTCGGTAATTCAAATTAATATAAAATACTCAGTTTGAGATTAATTTCTGTCTTTCTGGTTTAATTAGTCGCAACCAGTAGATTCAGATCATTATTTCCTTCTCAACATTTTAATAAGGCTTACTGTCATTTGTGACAGTTTGTGCAACAAATCAGGATTATCTTTTACCAGTAAAATTTTGTTGTTCTAGAAATTTCAATTTTTAAAAACTTCGTCAGACATTTTCCTTTCTAGAGCGAATGAAATATTCAAATCTATCAACAAAATAACAACCAACTTGGAAAGCAATTTTACGTTAGTTTACTTGAAGTATTGCTCTATTAAAAGTTTGTGTCTGTAGTACTTGACCGGAACACACTCATACAGTGCAATTACATGCAGATTAGTGCAATTAGTAACAATCCGACGAATAATTTACTTACAAAGAGGCAGAACTTCGTCAAAATCTTCCAACGAGAATCCCCGCACCAAGCTCTCTATTATTCGATTAATTTTCTATTAGTCCACATTCTTATTGTGCTGTTAGTTAATTTTCTGCTCTTGTTCGCTAATACTGGCTGTAACGAGGTATGTAGTCGTATTCAAAAATGATTTATAGTCGGCACGATTTAGTTTGATTGGAACCATGAGCTGACAAAACTGTAGAATATTTTAATTAATGAATCCGCTAATGACGATCCAGCTTCTAATTATGTTTAATAAACCATTAAGTTATAATAAGATTTATCGTGACAAGAGATTTTTAGTTAATCGTCAAACATGCCGCTCATTAGATTAGAATAAAAAAAGTGGGAGCAACTAAACTTGCTCCACTTTAATTACACTCGAAATTTTGAAAGATTTTAGGAATCAGAATGAAAATAATGTCATAATGGTCGCGTTCCAGTTCGGATTCCCGCAGGTGCTATAGTCTAAGAACGCAATCTTCTGAAATGAAAATTCCTCCACGATGTGCACTACTAGAATAAATTGCAGGAAACATTAGATTTAAACATTGTCGGGGGCTCTTAAAGTTCAAAAAAATTAAAGTGTTGGTGACAAAGTGTTCTTTCTTCGGGTGTCACCGCGGCGCAATAGTGTTAAAAGGCTTCAACTTATGTTTAGTGTAAAAACACAGCTTTATGGTACTTAAGATCCTCAGGGAAGCGACTTCTGTACAACACAAAGCTGGATGTAGCGACTTTACATTTATGATTAAAGTTATTACAACAAATCAAGCTTTTTTAATCATCCCGTTCCGTTATGAATTGTGCAGCTGTCTGTGGTCTCAAACGAACCATTGCGATTCTCGTGGGGTGCTTTTGTGTTAAATTTGACAAACACAGATGTAAAATATAACTACATAACGACTTTTTTATTCTACCTGACATTTTGGCCTAATTGATTGATGTTGTTTACAATCTAAAGAAAATAAGAAAAGTTAATTAATTTATGGTTCCCAGCACACAGTATCTTTCGATTACATATGAATGTGTAATGTACACGCACGTGTGCTTGCAAAGATTATCATGATGGTTTGGCACGCTTCGGAGAACTAAGGGGAAGCTCCACAAAAGATGGTTTTGAATAGATATAATTTCAAGGGTGGATTCGAGGTTTTTATTTAGTAGGTTATTCATAGTTGCAGTTTCATCTTTAGTTGGGAATCGGATGGCGGTGTTTACGTACAATGAATTAAAAGGTTCGAAGGTTTTATTCAGAAAGAGACAGGGGTCGAATAGTTTTCAGAATTATTTATGAATGTCGGTATGATGAGCGAAAAATTGTCAAAATGATTCTTTTTGTACTGCGTCGACGCAATTTTGCATTAGCAACTTGAAATCGACCCATTTCTTAGTTTTTCCATGAACTGTCATAATTTGAGCAATTACACTTCTGATAGGTAACTTTTGAATTGATATGATGCAGTGTGACCACGAACATTCTAGAAATCAATAAAAATTCTTAAGATTTTCTAAAATTCTAAAATTTTTCTTTCGTTTTCAACTCCTAAATATAAGCTTTGGAAATAATTGATTGAGGTTAAATAAACATTTAATCCCATGTTAAATGACATGTGACTATATTTTTGCTTTTCAGGTGTCAGAAATCATAAAATAAGATACGAGATAAACTTAATTTCAATTATTCTGTAAATTGACCCTTAGTTTAGGTTTACCAAAAATTATAAATTTTAAAAAACTCTTGCCATTTTAAGATGCTTTTTTAAATAAAAAAGCCTAACATATCCGGAATTTTTATTTTTTTTTTGAAATACAATTTTCTGGCTCAAACTATGTAAATCTAATTTGGTCAAAATATAGCTTATTCATGGAGCAAACTTAACTTATTGGTAGGTACTCATTTTAGGCAGGATTTCTCGCAGATTCTAAATCAGGGCTGAAAATCTTCGTACCACAACAAATAACTGAGTTTTGACCGATTACAAATTCAGATAGTTAGTTTTAAACTATTTTTTTAAGCTTAATATCTCCAAAACTAGAAACAGTTAGAAAAATAGGGTAGATCTCAAAATACTCTTTTGATTGATATGCAGGGTCCGGCAAAACTTATGTCCACCCCCAAAATCGTCTTTAATTTTAAAGATAAAATTTTGAAAATTTGAAAACGCTCATAGTTGACAAGACTCTAGAAGTTGACGTAAAAATTTGTATTTTATCACTAATAGTTTTGGCGTCGCGACACGTTAAAAATGTAATTTTTAGGTAATGTGAGGGTTTGTGAAAATATAAATGTGTAAAAATATCTCAGTTGTTATTTTAGATTTAATGCAAATTGTATTCAAAATTTCAGCAAAAAATGCTGTTTTATCAAGTTAGTTCCCAATTTCATTACGTCAAAATTAGGAACTTCGTTTACACCCATCTGTCAACAACTTGTGTCACAAATGACATCTGTCCTTTGGTTCGCTTTAGATTGTAACAAAAGTCTTACTTGGTGAAATCGTCGCTTTGTCGATGTTAATTAACAATTTCTGGTGTCTATAAAGTGCAACATTCCCGAGTTAATCAAAATTGATTTCATACGAGGGAATGAAGTGACTTGTGAAATTTTGGTGTAAACGTAGTTTGCCAATGCGCCGTCAGAATTTTGAAAACTTATCAACTTGATAAAACAGCGTTTTTTTCGCAAATTTTAAACACAATTTGCATTAGATTTAAAATAAAAACTCAGACATTTGTATCACAGTTATGTTAAAAAAAAAAAATGAATTCGCGAATATTTCCGCAAAAACTCAAAAATCGCTCAAAATTATACCTCTTAGGCGTCGCGACGCCAAACAAACCCTGATAAAAAAAACACAAATTTTTCCGTCAGCGTTTAAAGCTTTGTCAACTATGCAAGTGTGCAAATTTTCAAAATTTTATATTTAAAAGTAAAGACGATTTTGGGAGTGCCGGACCCTGTATAACCTCAAAGGTATAAAACATCGTTTTTGCCCCGAAAAAGCTTCTAAGAAATGACACACCCTCAGAAAATCTATTTCAGTTGAGATTTAGTTTATTTGTGGTAACACAATTAGAAGCCATCGAAATCTTAAGTAGCACACAGCAAAAATTTTGAAGCCCAGGAAATACTCGTGCTCCAAATCTCCGGAACTATGACAGATAGAAAGAAGCGGGATTCACCATATCGTTTTTCTAGGATTTTCGTTGTTGAAAATGCGGTAAAATGTATGCCAAAAATGCAAGTTTTTTGAAAAAAACCTATCTGAGATTTGACCTGTTAAAAGATCCTTGCTCTTATCATTAATTGTAAGTTAACAGATCGCCGTTGTTTTCGTCTAGAAAAGTTCCTTGAAAATGATCCCAAATGCCATCCAAAAAATCTAAATAACCCAATTTTAAACTAGATATTTTTTAAGCTAACATAAGGTATACATGAGACATCAAGAATCTGTGCATTTAAATTTTAAAAAATTAAAATTATAAAATTCCTAATACAATAGTTTTAAAATCTTGCAATTTGAGAAATTTAAAACATGTGAAAATACTAATAAAATAGAAACATAATTTAATTTTTCATATTTTAGTTGTAAATTCCATTAGCATTTTTTCTCTTGGTTTATGATTTTATTCCTGTCATTATTTCAAAGTACACAGCAAAATTTGGTTGATGGAAACTACCAACAAACTACCAAAATAACTTCTGTAATAATGGTTGAAACATTAAACAAATTCATCGAGATTTAGTTTGATGTAATTTCTAGCAGTGGAGTACACCCTCAGTGGATTGTGCTGATAACATGTAATTTTGTATACATGCTGTAATAAAGCTCGTACACATGAAAATGACGTTGTTTTGTAGCATTATTCACAAAAACAACAATTACTTCCAATAATAATTATCATAAATAATAAACTTAGTAGGATTTGAGATGTTAACGAATTTTATTGTGTTGCTTTAACACTTTTGTGAAAGTGTGAAATTAACAAGTTAGCGGAAGCGTCTCTTAAATTAAACGTGTTCTTCCATAATTCATCGTTTTTAGAAGGGTCATTAAGAGATAGGAGCTAATTTCGTTTTAAAATTAGACCTCTAATCGCTTAATAATGTCTTTATCTCGGAGGCGCAGAGAACCGGACACTTTGCAAATTTCAGAGAATGATAAGAGTGGTAACGAAAAATTGTCTGGCGTTATTGAAACACTGCATTCTCAGCGGTCAGTGGCTAAAACGTGATCATCAACTTGTGCGTGGATAGCAATACAAAGCTATTTGACACTTGAAAAGATGATCCGTTTAAAAGGATTAATAGTTGACATTATACTCAGCAGGGCAAATCGCGGAAACACGATTTCCTTATCAATTTAGTGTAGCACTTACTCTGAACTCTGTCACCTAATTTTCCTAATGTATTTTCGCCATATCCTTAGTTCGATCACTTGATCCCCAACTGTATCATTTCCCAAGGTTGTTTCGTTCGCACGTGGTTGCGTTCTTGAAGGATTAATCCAAAACCTAAGTGAATGTGGGGAATGATGTGCCCGGGTTAAGATCTCGCGTGTGTTTGCCAGGAAACTTGCTAATTCAATAACTGCTGCGTGAGAAACTGTTCGACTCTCAAAGCTCAACCGTGGGTGAGTTTTTGCATAGGATGATTGACTATAATCGGCGGTCTGGACGCCCTGACAAGAGCTGCACGCACCACATAAATGGTTAGTTTGAATATTACAGACATCCATAAATATGTAAAAACTTATGACCTAAATAGATGAGGGCGGTTAAGCTGAATTGTTTGTAACTTTTACATAATTGATGATCGTGTGGTCTTGAAAAGAATTAGTGTCTGCTCAATGTTTTGTTGGTGAAATTTTCGGCAATTTATGCGGGGAAAATGTAATATTTATGCTAATGATTCTTTAGGGAGCTTAATAATGAAATGTCGAAATTAGCTCCCGCTATTTAAATATTTTCCGTAAACAAACACACAACCATTTGAGTAAAGAAGTGAAACTATCTACTGGAGAATAATCGAGTGGCTCTTTAGTGCAATTATGCTCACAGTATTAGGTACGTTAAGTCTAAAATTTTGTTAACATTTTTAGTGTTCATAATGCATCATTTTCTGTCATTTAGATTCGAAGAGAATTTATCGGAATCAATAAGAACAAACAACGACAAAATCAAATACAAGAAAATAAAATTTCTAAACATATTAAGGAAAGCTAGGAAAAATGTCGAGACGCTAAATGATCCATATGAATGTAAATATACAAATTCAAAGAATTTAACCATTTTGAAATATCCAGAACATTCAAAGCTTGTATAGGATTTTAAAAAACAAAGAATAGCGTTGTCGATTTATGAAATATTTGACTTTGAAATTCCTAATCGGATTTTTAAGTAGATTCAATAAAACTTAAAAAATTTATTAAGAAGCATCAATATCAAAAATTGATAATCCGAATCAGAAAAATTCTAAAAACTGAAGAAGAAATTCAAAACCTGTGCAAATTGATATATTAGAAGGATTCCATACCAGAAAATAAAAAAAGATTCAAACAATATTTCTGGAAAAACTAAATAATTAAAAAAATCAAGTAGTTTGGATTTAAAATTTTAATTTTATGTACTATACATGGTGTCCCAGAACTCATGCCTAGCCGAAAACCGGGGATATCGGGAAAAGGTGTGAATGTGTAAATTGCTGAAAAAAAAGTTCCAGCTCCAACAGAAACTGAGAAAAGACATGACAAAGTTGACCAATCACAAGGCCGCGTGGAGATGGTCTGGAGGATACACTGGCGTGTTGCTAAGAAACCAGTTTAAATTTTCTCCTTTGAATTTTGTATGAACAATCTGGTCCGCTATAAATTTTACTGACGTTAGAATGACAGGCTTCAATAAATCTAACTCATATTGAACTTAGTGTGCAGAAACGGCTCAGCGTACTTTAGAAATTGACTAGAGGGTTGAAGACTACTGGTTGACGAGCGTTGAATGACAAGAGACACACCTGGAGGACAATTGACACAGTGAAAATCCAAGTGGAGTGTGAAACGGCGTTTCTTTTGGTTTCTCTTGCTTGCTGGTTTCAGTTGGTGTTTGGTGGTAACAAATATCCTAAAACGGTTCAGGAGTACTCGGCGGCAGAATGCCTCGAAATGCGTCTTATTTTTGAAGAGTGCTATCGAAATTAGTATTAGCAGCAAGAACGTACCGAGGACGTTTTCCAGGTCGTGATTATTATCCGGACAACAAAACGATTCTTAGTGTTGTTTCTCGGGCTGGACACACTGATCAGTTATTAACAGATCGGCGCGAAGTTGGTGGAGCACCAAGACAGGCCAGAACTGATGAAAATGAAGAAGCCGTTTTGGAAGCGGTTGATGAACACTCCACGCTAAGTATCTGAACTGTGGCACGCCAGTTAGAAATCGGAAAATCTTCTGTAGGAAAAATTCTCGCGACAGATCACCGGCACCCGCACCATGTCAAAGTTTGGTTAGAAGAGCTCATCTGTGTGTCCAAAATAATGGTGGTTTGTTCAAGCATTTGATTTAACCATTACATCATGTGCCTTGTTCTGTTTCTTGTTGTAATAAAAGGTTTCTTTTTAGAACCATCATTGTGTGGTTTTTATCTGTCAAATTGACATTAGATGTCAGTTATAAAAATGTAGTGGACCAAATCAATTTTCCTTTTTAGGATTTAATTATGAAACCTAGCAACGTTAATATTATTTGTGCTTGAGCGTCTGGGATTGGTCAGTTTCGTTAACCAATTTCCCAATTTTAATGCACATCAGGACAAAACAAATTGCATTTTTGGCGTCCTGATTGCTGTCGGCATCCGCCCTTTTTCGGCTAGGCGTGAGTTCTGGGACACCTGTATATACTTGTAGTAATATGTCGGATAAAATATGCAACTGAACAAACCAGAGCGAGATCTAGGCGGAGCAAGACAACAGTGAGATCTTAGCAATAACTGCATATTTAGTCCAAACTCTCCGATATCGAAGGTGAAATTGGCCTCCGCTGAAAAATGCAAATATGGCCAAAGCGACATTTTTGAAATCATTCATTTAATCACCAGACTCTACAGCAACACTAAAATAAACAAACGATGCCGCTTTGACCATTTTTCTATAACTCTGTTCAATTATAACGTGCATTCAGAACACAATTGAACGCCCAGCATCAAAATCCAGCACCATAACTCTAATAAAATTGGTCCTTTAAACACCAAGCTTATCCCTGGCCGCTAAATAGAGACATATCCATTTCCATTAAGCCGGTATAAATAGTCTAAAGTGCTACAATGATTCGTCATAAATTGTGAAGAATAATTCTTTTTCGAATGTGTGTGGCCCAGAGGAGGTGGTCTCATACCTGCACATACCCATTCAAGTTTGCAGGTGTTTGGCTCTAGCTCATTTAGAATATATTACCCATTCATCCAAGCAAAGAAAATGTTTACAAACACAGAAAAGTGAGATGTTTTACCCATACAATGTGTTTTCCATATCAAAGGGGGAGTTTCTTTCACCCACCGACTACGAAATAGTAATCATAATTAATATGCAGGAGAGTTAATAGTCCATTAATAATTTTTATCGTCTGACAGACAATACAATGGCTTTAAGTCATTTGAATACTTGAGCGTAACACAGGATTTATAATTGCTGTAATCGGACCGAGGTAGGTGTATAATTATAGACAAGATGGGTGTAATTAAATTAATTGTATTTAAATAAACTTTTTGCTGGATTTTCACTAAAGCTTACATGTAATTATAAGGCGCGGTTATATTTCATTAACGTGACAGATGTGAATGGAAATTTTGATTAAATGTCCTTCATAATTGACCAAAGCTTGTTTATAATTCCTCCAGTCGAAGTACCTTATAAAGAAATTGCATCGTTATTTTTAGATTTAAGCCGATGTGATTCAATGATAATGAATCTCAATAAAAACCAAGCCTAGTTATAAATTATCGCGAAAGAAACGCTGACAGGACGCAAAGATTATATCTTTTCAGAAGCATAAAGCACTAAATCTGACATCATTACGATACCATCTTTTCGCAACTTGTATGTTTCTGCCATTTATGGACACCTTGTTTTAATTGGGGTTTGTTTTTACTCGAGACAATACTAGAATTATGCAAACTAAAGGGCGCGTATCAATAACAAAGGACAAAAATCGACCACCCTCCAGTTGGACGACGTTTTTGAAAAACGAGCTTGCTCGCCTGATTTCATTACCGATACCGCTCTTTGTGTCTCGATGATTAACAACATGATCATGATACTAAAGACCGTTTTACACTGGAAACCGAAATAAAAGAGACAAGAAATTGTAAGTACCTGTGAGTTTGAATTTAAAATTACAATTAAATGTGGTAACAATGTCTTGATGACTAAACAGTTTGATATTTATATTGAGTACCTACGCTGGTAATATCGTAATTCGAAGCCTATTCTGTAGAAAACGAGTGGGCAGATCCTCTCAACTAAAATAAATTGTGTCTGCACCTACAATATTTTCAACTTTCTGCAACAATGGTTTCATATTACTTTAAGCGCTGCAATTGCGAACAACTTGATTCAATTAGTTCAAAAATCGAGGAACCAGAATAGCTACAATGTTCTTTATCCGGAAGTATAATAATGACTACTCATTCTAACAACACACACACATGATTTATTGGACGTTTTTGTAGCATACATAAAGGAAGCAGTCTTTTCATCGGGATATATTTTCTTATTTCTTTCGTATTTCTTCGAATTTAGACACGCCATGGGGGGTTGAGAAGCTGGTTGAATTACTTTACGATTTATGTCTTTATTTCCAGTAAAACTCTCAGTTCAATTCGGAACTCTTAAGATTTTATCGATGAGTATACGAACTTTAATTAATCATCTACTGACAGGATCATGTAACTAATTATTTCCACATTCGTGGAGCTTGTAGACTAAGAAACTTATTTGGGATGGGAATGTAAAACAAGAGAGAAGAACATCTTCAGCAAAAAATTACATAGATAAACCACTGCGTGTTAATTAATTATCCAATCGTGGTCGAGATTCGTATAAGAACAATACCGTAATTAAGTCAATAAGCATTGTTATATGCGTATAATAAACACCCGCATCTAATGTAGTTTAATGGCCCTCATCATAATCGTAATAAGCTACCATTTTAACAAATCTCCAGGGACACATTACGTTTTGTCACCATGTAAGTTTTGAAGTTGACAGGTTTGATATGAGTAATGGATGAGTTCTTATCAGGACGGTTCATCTACTTGCGGAGATTTTGAATTCACACTATTTGAATGATGTGCATCTTTTAGGGTTTAATTGATTGAAAAGCGAGAAGGGAAATTCCTGTTTAGGTCCTCGTAAAGTGCTAGATAGTGTACGATGCAATTTTCGTAAATTAAATTAATCAAAAATTTAGTAGTTTTATCGAGTTCGTTGCAATAAGACCAAAACAGAAGTTCTTAAATTTTCTTTATAAAATAATAAATTTTCAAAGAATAATTGTGAAACAAAATCTTTCGAAAGAAAGAATCTCCAAAGTTTCAAACAAGTCAAACAATCCAATGAATTTCCGAAAATAACTTAAGAATGAAGAATATGTATATTAAAAATTAAAAGAATCAATACAGAATTACCTTCAAAAAGTCTTCAAATAAATTCAAGAGAAACTCTAAAAAAAAGTAAATAATCTTGTCTATACAATAAACTTTGAGAGAAATTTTAAAAAATGTATAAATTATAAGATATGAGTGAATTGTTTGTCGGTGGTGCGGTATTGCTCAACTAATTAGTAATTACATAATTAAAGGATAAAATGATTACGTAAGACCCAAATTCATGCATTCCTGCACGGTGGCGTGAGATGAGTGTGGAAATTTACACAAAAGACCCAAACAAAAAGCAGAATTTCTAGTAACACGTCAGTCAAATGAATCTTACACACTGTCGCGATTATGAAGTTGAGTTCCAAATGTGCTTTCAAATAAAATTTAAATTGCAAAAAATGATTCCGTCTAAACTACAAAATTCCAAAATTTTAAGAGAAACTATTAAATTTTGTTCATGATATCAGTCAAACGCAGATCTTAGATAAACATACGTTAGAACCAAAAGAGTCTAAATGTATCTAACTTCCTTGAAACTCCTATTGTTACTAAGCATAAACACTCTGTATATTAAACTGCTTTAGTTAATAGTAACGAGCCGAAAAATGGACAATCAAACGCGCCTAAGTTTTCTCTGAACCGAAAACTCTCCAAAATGTCTAGGAATGAATATAGGCTGATACTTTACCTTACAAGATATTTTCTCTGAGCAGCACTCTGTAGCACAAATTTCCGAAACGACCGACTTTATCAAAAGTCAAAACACAACTGATTTCAATAAAGAAATTAATATGTAATTTCCTAATTGCTTATAACTACCTTTTTTGAGCGAACAAAAAATAATCAAAAAATCCGGAGATATGGAGCATTGAAAGTTCAGAAATAAATATCAACCAAAATTTATTTACATTCTTATTTAAAAAATCAAATTAATACACGACTGAAAAGTAATCACTTGTTTTCACGAAAATTTCACGAAAATTACGAGAGTAATTCTAAAATTTGTGTTGTAATTTGGCAGAGTTAATAAACAATTGAAAACTAGTAATTTCCCTAAATTTCATAACTGTAGGACTAAAATTACCAAAGATACGAATTTTAAGGGAGGATTTCTCATATTTCGATTTTGCCTTGAAAATAAAAATTTCTTCTTATCTTAACGTATCGTATCTTAACGAATTTCAAAAATAAAAGAACGTCCAAATCGTAAAGTGTAAAATCTACTTAAGTGTCTTCAATATTTTGGTATTTTTTGGCGTTGCCACCAAATTTACCTCCTAACGTAGAATCACCCATCTTTTATAAAATTTCTAAAAAATCGTATAAAAATCTTCAAAGAAACGGGAAAGAATCTTGAAAGAACAAAATTTACAAGATGCTCCAAATAATCTTCAAAAAACGTACAAAAAGTTAAATACGCTCCAAAGAATGAAAAACAATTTAATACAATTTCTTTGAAAAATCCCATCTGAAGAATCTTATTGCAGAAGATTATTAATTTGGTAAGTTCTAACCATTTTTTTACTATTATCATTTTCAGTTTTTCGTTCAGACATACTCGTATTTTTCACATTGTTGCTCTACGAGAAATGCAAAAGATTTCGAAGCACTCTTTCGATTGGTAACAAATCTAATCAAATTTTCCCACGTTTTCAAGAGCAAAAGAATCAAAATCCTCTTGATCGAAGCTTAAATGGCCTCAACTCTTGCAGAAAAAAAAACAGAAAATTGCATTTCGCATCGAAACAAATTGCCGACTTTCGGAGCGCAGTAAGACAAATGGCGCAACACTAGAATTAACTCTACTTATTTGAAACCAAACTCGAATTACGTAGATTTATGTTCTCTTTGTTTATTATTACAATGTTACTGATAATTCGAAATATATTGAAACCGCAAGGAGCGAATGATGTTCTTCTCCGAAACAAATCACACTGTGCTTACTCACTCGTAACCAATCATAACTCGCAAGCATTACCATAATTTGTTAGAGGAATATTTGTCTCAGTCACTAAGTGCTACTGGTATTCTTGTTTGAAATATAGATATTATAATGAATATTTCACAGTTGTTATTTCTATTAATACTTCTAAGCCACGCTTGTGGTTTCTACGACCAATCAAATGTGTTGGTAAATTAGATATTACACGGTCTTCAAATTAAACACACTTTATTACTCATAATAATTCGTTCCACGGCTATAAAATAATAATACAAGTTTGTATGTAGAATAACGAATCTCCCATGAATAACTGAAATAAACCGAAAGTAGATTCGTGCCAAATAAATTGATTATAATGTATTTGCTGAAAATTGTTAACTATTAATAATAGCGAGATTAAACGTACAGAATTCGTGAAAGTTTGAGTGTTATAATAAAATATCATCGAAATTTATAACAGAAGTTGGGATTAAATGTTTGTCACTGCCACATTTCAAAGCAAAAATTACTACTCTATGAACACAATAAACGTTGTCATGCAGTTGCACAATTTAAAAAATTCAATATATCTGTTGAATACATCAAAGCCGCCCTCAAAACTTAATTAACAGTTTGTGTTGTCTGTGTGATTTTGTTGAAACCGCTTTCTAGTTTTAAATGAAATGGACAATAAAAACTCTTCTCAATCAATCACTCACAGTGAATTTCATCTGTTTTTCTAAATTCCGAGTGTTTATGGCACCTGTTATTAAAATTAAAAACTGCAATAATTTTCCTTCAAACCTCATAATAGGTGATTAATATGAAATATCCCACCCCAAAATATACATTTTCTAAAAGAACCCGCTCGCTAACAATAAAAAATATTATTATCCCTCTCTCTGATTGATGAGCCTCTTCCTGGATCTATAGTAATTAATTTTGCTCAGTGTTTTATCGTAGTAATGATTAATAATGTGTCCGATAAAGAGTTAAAATGGTGCCATTTCCGACAGTCCACGAATATATAAACGTGCGCTATTAGTTCGTTGTGTGCGAGTAATGGATTTGTGCCGATAAAATCACGAGATCTGTGATGGTGAGACCACAAACCAGCCATTTACCACAAATCCGATCATCGACCAATATTATACGAATGCAGCCCCCCAGGATTGCTGATGTCACGTTGCAGTTGTATAAATTGTTAGCTCGCGTTTTGCTGTTAAATTCAGTTTAGTCCAGTTATTTACTGCAAACTTTAAGGCGTTGGATAATTCAATGTGGTTAGCACGCGGAGCTTCACTTCGAATCGAAAACTTTGAGGAAATTGGCGGAAATATTATTATAGGATAACTCAACTAAAATCGGGGAAACAAATTTGTTTTGTTGGGTTTCAACTTTATTTTCATTGCATTTTTGGCCAGAATCACAAATACGGTTGAGTGCCAAATTTAAAAAAAAATGAACGAATCAAACGTGTTCAGGATCAAATTAAGATTCAAGTAACTCTCTTACATTTTAATGTTATACCTAAAAAACAAATTTCAAATTTGGAATATGTGGACCAGATTCTACAACAGCAGTGCCAGAAAAACGATGGCGCCAACTGTGTCTTTCTACTTCTCCTAGTACCCGAGGCAAATAATTCCGGAAAAAATATTTTCCAAAATAGATGTATACATATATTACTAAATTGTACTTTTAACACTGCACCTGATTACATAATTATTTTTTTTCTCAAAAGATGCCATATTTTCTTATAAATCCTTTTATTACCAGGACACATATTTTTATTAATGTGAAACCAAAAATTTTCGCGAAAGAAACATTGTGTGTGTTTGGTAATATGAAATTTATTTTATTGAAGCCTTTTTTTCGCAATAAAAATACTTTCCTTCAAAAGGTCATATTATAAAGAGGATTATATTGCTTTGAGAAGGTTTTATTACTATAAAACATAAAAGTAACAACCTGAAAATTTTTCTGTAGAGCTCATAAATTGTTGCCCGACATAACTGAACCGAGAAAGTTCACATAAACATTCCAAATGTATACTAGTAAAACGTTCTTTTGAGAGCAAACGTTTAGGTGGGCATATATCAAAAAACTCGTATATTTTACTATTAGAACATTTTTCGTCTATTTAGACAAGAGCGACGCAACAAAGTACTATATTTCTACATACTCGTGTGCAAACTCAATTTTTAAGCTTTGATGCACACATTGCAGCTTCTGTCACGTTTGGTGGCTCGTCAAAATTAAATTCAGTTCAATTGCAATAACAGTGTCTGTAATGACTAGTATTATACTTAATTATACCCTTTTTATTACATATAATAATAATACCAACACAATTGTCAAAGAATTAATTATCCAGTTATGTTTTGGCTAGTTAAACTTAATACAAGTAATTAGGTATAATTCGTCCATACCAACCCACATAATTTCTCGCCCTTCCTTCAGCTTAACTTTGTTCATAATTCAAGTAACAAACTCTAAATAAAATAAAAACAGTTTTGTCTAGCGTTTAATTTCAAATTCTTGCACCCATATTTCCTTCAAATATCCCATCAAAATTAAGTTTTCTTTAATGTTGAGTAGATAATTATGAAATTCTCCAGAACGAGAAGAAAAAAAATGAATCGATATAAAAATAGATTTTCCGCATCAATATCCTCAACAAATCTTTTTTATTTGGATTAAGCCCTAATTTGTGACGTCATTAGGGATCGATTTGCAGTAATCTGAGAACGCCGCCGTCAAACCTATATTACTGTAATTAATTGTGTAATTTTATTCGAATATCTCTTGATTTATTAGCTATTTACGTGCGCAATTTCATACCCGTTTTCTTATAAATTCTACGTTACAACATTGAGACTGTACGTTAAAATCAGGAGATAAATTCAAGGCACCAAATCCTTAATTATGGTTTCGCAGTTTCGTGTTTTTCATATTTTCGTTTAATAAATGTAAACAAAGAGACAAAAAACAATCAATAAAGCCCCCAACTTTGCTTGATTGTCATTAAATGAGGGCATTGTGGGGAATAATTAATATCACATTAGGATAATGATACACTCTAATTATATTCTCGGAAAGTAGTTTGTAAAAATTGGTAAGTCACTTTGTCAGTAATATTAGGGTAGAGAGGCGGTCATCAAGAATATTTCTTAAATTATTTAAATTTCGACCATTATCTATTCAAATTCTGCATTAGATTACGGATTTTGAGCGCACATTTTTTATTAAACATAGCATTTCAGTGTTATAACGGAGCAAATTGCTGGTTCTGTCTTTATTGGCCTTTAGACAAAATCGATTCAGGTTAAGTGGTTGGCAATTATATTCTGTCTCAGGTATCAATTTTAGACAATTTACATGATTTTGTGGCCAACTCCAATGCAAGCTTTAACTTGATTCTTTTTAGTCGTTTCGTCTTCTTTGATTTAGTCTTTTTAAATTGGAAAGGTAATAAAAGTATGATCTATTTCTCATTTAAATGACTCTTGCTTGATATTGCGAAACACAATAGGAATACACAAGGAGAATTTAATTCCAGGGGAACTGAGCGTACACAAGTCATGTCGAACTGTAGTCTAGCTAGATTTCTGAATTGGTTGAATATCGTGTCCCGGAAGTTACGAGTTATAAAGAATAAAGGCTTTTCAAAGAATTGCTGAAGGCTTGAAATTTCCTAATATTAATCACATATAAAGTGATTTCAAATAAAAGAGAATTTTTCTCTTTTTCTGCAACAGATTCAACATTATTGATCTCTCTCAAATTAATTAAACTTATAACTTATAAGTTTTACTCTTGGAATACAACCTTTTTTAAATATCTGAGCACTCACAATCAGCTCATGTATATTGGAAATTGGAAACCTTTATAGTCTGGTTAGAACGAGAAAATTCCTGTTTTATAGCAGGACGCATTTTCTAGCAGCGATAAATTATAATTAAGCACACTTGCTGTAAATTTGGCAATAAAGCTATTCCAATCGATTTTGATTCCAATTTTCACGAAAAACAAGAAAAAATAAGTTCAAAGTGTTATTTTAAGAGAAACAAAATTTTGCATTGTTTTGATCTATTTTGCAAGGATTTCCACAACGAAACTAGTCCAGAAAGTTCATACGGCGTAAACTCGATTAACATTTCAATCGCATTAAAATTGACAAATGTTTAAGCGTAAAATGGTCACATCAAAGTCATTGTGTGTGCATAAACAAAACCAGCAAATGGGCTGTGAAAATGGCTAAAAGTCATGTTATTTACATTGAATAATTCAATTTATTTCGCATCAGAGCTGCACCAATAATTTCGACTTTTGTTTTGCATTTTATAGGTACTTTGCAGTTTCAATTGAGAAAAATGAACCATCTTATAACACCAAACTCTTAAAGAAATTGAAAGAAGGATAATTTTATTCCGGAATTGATACCCAAATGAGGTCATTTAGGTGCGAAATCTATTAGTTAAACCACAATAGTGAGCGGGGTCTCATAATTAACCGAGAGGTCAATTCAATCAGAGCTGAATAGTTGCCATTTGATGGCATATCAGGTTAATTCCATGATTATTTGAAACCTATCCAAAACTTTTTATCTTGTATTTTGCTTATGCACTAGAAACGCTCAAATAAAGAGGAAATCGAATAGATACGCCAGAATTTGAAAATACCACGACTATCACCACATAAAATGAGACGCCGCGGCGAGCCGAAAAAATCAGAAATATTTGAAATTGTTGCGAAGCAAAACGTCAGTCTCTCTTTAAACGATTTTTCTCGTCCCATTGTGTAAATAGCGCCGAATCTGTCATTATAAAACGCCGTCGAGTTTAATTGTAGCTGGAAATTATAATAATTAAGCAATTTCTCGGTCAACTGCATTCAATCGGATGAAATATCAGAACGTAGGCAGTTAAATAGCACGCTATAGAAGGGTTGGGTCGGAGGCCCTTCAGAACGTCTTCGTTTCGTAGGCGTGAGAAAGCACGGGTTAATATTTTTTCTATTTATTTCCATTGTCTATATCCATATGTGAATTATTTCGAGGTAATTGAACAATAGTGGGCGTACGGCATCTACCTTTTAAGACGATACATGTAGGTTTGAAAAGTACGTTGTTCGTGCTAGTCCAAATTGAATTTTACCGTTTCATGGCATCTCTACGTATTTGAAAAATTGACCGGCCTGCGGCTGTACTTCTCGCTTGAGATGAAATGAACATTACAAGAGCCTGCTTTATTTCATTTAGAACCCGAGCGGCGATACTGATATGCCTTTGAAATACAAATATTTGAAAGAAGTGTGTATTCGACTTGTAAATTTTCTTTCTATTTGTTTAGAATTTTAAGTACATCCAATTATATTTCGCTAAGATTTCCAATGGGTACCCTTCAGGTTCAGTAATTCGATAATCAGTTCTTTTGTTTGTTATTAATAACCTTTCTTTTGAAAAGGCCCGATTCAATTTCAATTATGCCACTCATCTTGCACTTCGACATCATTAGAATATAGGTAGTACCCCCATTCTCTCCATAACACGCACGATATTTAAAGTAAGCAAATTCAAAACTCCCGCCACCCACCCTGTTGGTAGGCCTGCTTACTGGCGGTTCTGTCATTCTTCATTTTCGTGCCATAACACGTTCACGTTTTTTTCCCGAGTTTTGAAGAAATTAGCCAACAAACGTTAGGCAATGGGAAAATATCGTAAAAGAAGACATCGTGACCACAGTTCGAGTTGCAGTCCGTCCCCAGGAGCGAGAGAGCACAGCGAACTTGGTCAGAAATTTCATCACCTAGAAAATGAGGTTATGTTGCGGCGTCACCGCGGCGTCTTCAGGAATTTGACGACACTCTTCGGACTTTCTTGACTCCAGGCTCGTCCCAGAAAGAACAATTGCAACTGCAGTTTATCCTGTTGATTGCGGTGTACTTTAGCGTATACCTTTCCAGTAGACATCGTGGCCACAGTTCGAGTTGCAGTCCGTCCCCAAGGGCCAGAGAAAACAGCGAACTCGATCAGAAATCTCATCGCCTAGAAACTGAGAAAGAACACAATTGCGCTTTCTTCTTATGGAGATTTGCGTTGCAACTTGCAGTTTATCCTGTTGGTTGCGGTGTACTTTAGCGTATACCTTTCCAGTAGACATCGTGGCCGCAGTTCGAGTTGCAGTCCGTCCCCAAGGGCCAGAGAAAACAGCAAACTCGATCAGAAATTTCATCGCCTAGAAACTGAGAAAGAACACAATTGCGCTTTCTTCTTATGGAGAATTGCATTACAACTGCAGAATATCTTGTTGTTTGAGGTGTACTTTAGCGTATACTTTTCCAGTAGACATCGTGGCCACAGTTCGAGTTGCAGTCCGTCCCTAGGGGCCAGAGAGAACAGCGAACTCGATCAGAAATCTCATCGCCTAGAAACTGAGAAAGAACACAATTGCGCTTTCTTCTTATGGAGAATTGCGTTGCAACTGCAGGTTATCCGGTTGGTTGCGGGGTACTTTTGCGTATACCTTTCCAGTAGACATCGTGGCCACAGTTCGAGTTGCAGTCCGTTCACAGGAACGAGAGAGAACAGCGAACTCGATCAGAAATTTCATCGCCTAGAAAAAGAGGAGTTGCAGCATTTTCAGGAATATTCGGACTTCCTTGGCCTTGAATGAACGCAATTGCGCTTTCTTCTGATGGAGAATTACGTTGCAACTTGCAGGTGTTCTTATTGGTTGCAGTGTACGTTTTTTGTATGACCTAGCAGCGTTGTCTGAGGTGACCTTTCTTCACGTTGCGCTTTCTTCTTATGGAGAAATGCGCTGCAAAATTGCTGATTTCCCTGCTGATTGCGGAGTACGTTTTACGTTACTGAGATTTATCTTCTTCAGAGTTGCTTTCTTGTAGAGAATTGCGTTACAACTTGCAGGTTGTCCTGCTGGTTGCGGTACGTTACTGAGACTATCCTAACGGATGAGGTGAGCCCGAGGATGCGCCTGTTTAGAGCAAGAAGTGTTGTCACTTCTTGTGCAGATTCCAGTTGGGGCGTCAACGATAGGTGATCCTGTTCATGCAAATTTGTCGGCGCGTTGGGCCTCTATTCTAACACAAGGCTTGCCTTCTGTATCTCGCTCCACTTTGGTCCCAAATACCCATTGGATGGTAATTGTCCTTTGTTCAACGCGCAAAAATTTAATCCAGAATCAGTCGTCTCTGTCCCTGAATGGGTAATCTATCGCGACACTCGTTAAGCTGGACTTCAAGTTCAGATGAGGCGGCCCTCTTCAATATCAAACGGTTTTATACCACCTTTTGCAAAAGGAGGGGAGGGGGCGACAATGATGTGCAGATTATAGGATGATTATCGGATGCAGCTTGCCTTTTGGCAAATGTATATCACACTCAAATCTGCTTTCCGTCTAGAATTAATTCTCAAACGTTAAAAAGTCGAATCTCGTTCCCTTTTTTGGCAATAATCTTGAAGAACGACTTTTAGGAAACAAAAACACTTGGAAAGACGGCCTCTCCAAGGGATCTGACTTTGTCAAGGCGTCCTTAAAACTGCCGAGGTTCATACCAGCACTGGTCATCCCGTTTGGGCGCACCAATCAGAAATGGACGAAGAATTTTTACCCAAGAAAACACAACTTAAACGATCCGAACCACAGAAGACCAGTCACGGAAGTTTGAGATTAGCAGTGGCGGCCTCCACTGTAAGATTTGCCGAACGACTGCAGTCTTTTATTGATGCTTGACAGTCCATCACCAGCAACTAGACAAATTTGTCGTTGATTTGGGGTTTTAAAATCCTTTTTTTTTGTTAATCTTCCACACCAAGGTCATCTTCTGCTGAAAGATTGATGTCTGTCTCAGAAAATCAAGCGACTTAGGTCGCAGTTAATGTTACTAAAGAAGGGTGTTATAAATTTATAACCAAGTAAACCAAACCAGTTGAAGTACAATTCGTTACTACTGTTTTACAGTCTGTAAGCCTAATGGTTCTCAGCGACGAATTTTAAATTTAAAACACTTAAGCATTAGGTCTTTGCCCTAAGTTGCTTCTTAGCTTCAATTGATCTAATGGTTGCATATTTCTTTGTTTGATTATTCACACTGATAGGCGATTTCTTCGCTTTTGTTTAAATGGAAAACTATGAATATTCGCCTTTACCCTTTAGGTTAGCGTTGGCTTCTTAGCTGTTCAACAAGTTAAAAACTTGTTGTTCTTTGTCAGTTTTATAATAAGATGACTTATTGCTCTTTAATGACACGATGAATCTTGCTCTGGTATCTCCAAGACTGCTAGAATCTTTCAGATTTCTAATTAATATTAAAAAATCAAGTCCATCTTGCAAGGTCGTGAAAATTTTAGGAATTCTTTTGAATTCGGAACGAATGACTGTAGAGTTGCAACCGGAAAAGAGGATCAAAGTTAGAGCTAGAGTTTTCAAAGAAACTTTCTTGCACAATTAGAGAATATACTAGATTTTACACCCGTCTGTACAGCTGTACAGTATGGCTGGCTTAATACAAGGTACATGGAAAGAGCGAAGGTTTAGCCCTTCAACAATTTTGAGATAAATATGACGCTCGCATGTTGTTTATCTCCCTCTTTAACAGAAGATTATCTTAAGTGGCAGCTTAAAGTTTCTCTATCAGACTGTCAAATAAAGTCGTTTGACTTTTCAACTGAGACTTACTCTGATGCCTCGTGGACCGGCTGGTGAGTTGTAAATGGAAATCAATGGGCGTTTAGACATTGGATGAAGAAAAAGAAGTGTCACTTCCATTATCTTGAATTCCTAGCACCTTTTGGTCTAAGGTGGTTAGCTTCCGAATCACGTCATGCAAAAATTTATTAAGGCTTGACAACGCCACCGCCGCTGTTAATATAAATAGGATGGGTGGTATTCAATTTCCATTACTTTCTAAATTATCCAGAAGGATTCACAATTTTGTGAGCAGCAGAACTATGGATCTTTGCTTCTATGCAAGCTCTTTAAATAAGGCCATGGCTGTTTAGGAGTCCAGAGGGATACTTGCATTAACAAAATGGTAGCTTCAATTTCCAGTTCAACATACAAACAATGGCGTGACGTGGAAGAAATGTAGTCACGGAGCCACTTTTGCGTTAAACGTTATAGTGAAATCAGTAGACAATGTTTTGTCCTTTCTGACATACGAATTTAAGACGGATTTTCGTACGGGAGTCTTAACAGTTTCAATTCGGCTTTGGCCTTTCTTTTTACACCTAAATTAGGTGAGGATCACAGGATTAAACTTTTTTTTTTAAGCATATCTATCACTTGAGGTCATCAAGGCCCAAGTAGGATAAAGTTTGGACCTCAGTGTTGCCTTAGCACACCTTCGCACAATTTCATTAAACGCAGACATATCTCTCTGTTTTTTAACATTGAAGCTTGCACTTCACCAAACGGAGAAGATAAGACGTTTTGTTTTCGTCTTTTTCCAACTTTCCAAAAGAATGCCTCTTTCGCTACAATTAGTCGAGCCATAAAGGATGTTTTGGAAACAGCAGGTGTTGACGCCTCTATTTTCTCGGCAAATGCCGCTAGAGCCTTTAGGAAAGGACTATTCTTAGGATGGTCCAAAAATCCGTTGTGTGCGGCATTATAACCGTTCTATTATGTAAAATAGATGTGGTCCTTTTGCTAAGGTTGTTTTAAATTATCCCTAATATACGTTTATATTAGGTTAGCCTTGTCATTGGAGACACTGACATAGTTTATTTTCTTCTTTTACGTTTACCGATATTTATTCCAGTTTTAAATTGAGAATGGAATAAATAAAAGTCGAGTCGCAACGTACTTTAAACATCTACCTATATTCTAATGATGTCGAAGTGCAAGATGAGTGGCATAATTAACAAGATCAAACGAACTTACCAAGTGAAGTTCGATCTTGATTATGCTATCATCTTGCACAACGACATCACTCCCACCCTTTGCATCTTCAAAAAGATGCAACCCTGATCTTCCCAAGTTGCGACATCGAAGACTTTAAAATAATGACAGAACCGCCAGTAAGCAGGCCTACCAACAGGGTGGGTGGCGGGAGTTTTGAATTTGCTTACTTTAAATATCGTGCGTGTTATGGAGAGAATGGGGGTACTACCTATATTCTAATGATGTCGTTGTGCAAGATGATAGCATAATCAAGATCGAACTTCACTTGGTAAGTTCGTTTGATCTTGTTAATTTCATTTACATATTCTCCACAAAGATTCTGTGATACTGACAATGTCAAGCTATAGAATTCAATATCGGGAGATAATTTAAAAGGAATTTCAAGTTATTTAGCTGCGATTTGGGGGGATGAATCGTCGGTACTTTATATTCATAGATCCAGTGCATATTTACTACAAAAAGTTTAAGAATATACAGCTCAATCCAGACATGTTTGTTTTACGGGAGATGTTCATTTCCCGCAATTTTTTTGTGGAGTGGAATAAAAACTGTGGACGACTTCCTCTTCTTTCTACTTTTTGCGAATTTTCAGCTCCATCTGCAGCGCTCACTTTGTCAAAATAAGCAAAATTAAAATTCTTGCTTTGTTTGCGTTTGTCCTAAAAAACAAGCAAATTAAAAGTAAGAGAGGTGGTAAATTTCATAAATATTTGCTTGTGAACGCTACTTAGCAAATACCAGGTCCATCTGCATAATAACATGCTGGTTCCATTTATATATTAAAGAATTCTCGTTTTAAATTAACAAGTGTGTTTTGCGGAAGATACCCGCCGGATTTGCAGACAGCAATGACGGAAAGCAAATGCTTATGACTAGTAATTTAACTACACCAGTGGCATCTGAATGTGTAACTGGTATGTTAATGAGAGTAATTTACATATGAAGACAGCCATTCTACGAGGTGTTGCACTTTTTACCAAAGTCACTGCGTGTCTGTCCCGGTTGCATTAAATATGTAAATAAATATCCACCAGGTCTTGTACGAATTGTTTAAATATTGCCTGTGCATGACATGTTGAGATGATTTTCTGCATGGTTGGAATTTATGTGCAATGAGATAGTTGCTGTTGTTGAATACTTCCAACTGATTAATTTCTGAAGCGGATCCTCCACCTCCAGCCATTTTTCATCTATTTTAACTTCGACCCGAAGTCAACTTTTGTGGAAGTTTAAAACCTCAAGCTGGAAATTTTTAAAGTTCGTGAAACTTCATACATATGAAACATAAGACTTCATAACTTTTACCTACCGAGTTTCATTATTTCTGCGAGTCTATCTGCGTTACAAACTCGATGGAAGAAAAATTCACTTAGCACACATTTAGATAAAAGCATATTTTTAAATCCTTTATCTGATGTGATAACATCAATGCGGGAATTTCTATTCATGCGACGATATACATTCGGTTTTATTATTAATAATTTAAATACAGATTTGGTCGCATTGTAAAGAATGTGAAGTTTGAATTTCCATCAGATTTCAATAATTAATGGAATTTTAATGTATTGAAAATGTATTGATTGGTCACGACATCCACAGCAATTACGACGAAATACAACACAATAACACAATAAATAAAATATTTATGTCTGCTATTATTTAGTGGTTCTGTCTTTTGCCGCTGCATATTGTACAATAGAAAATATCACACATTAATTGAAAATTTAACTGACTCGATTGACAGTTACAGTACAAAATATTACGGAGTTAGTAATGAATAAATAATTAGTAAAAGCGTGTTTTATTTTCTGAAGTCCAGTTTAACATTATCATATATCAAACTGTATTTGTTCGTTTCCCGAAATGTTATGAAATTTGTTTCACCGGACTTTGCCATAAATTTCTTATCACTTAGTAATACATAAATTATTACAAATTCCACCGCATTACATTTAGCCTCATCTTGTGCAAAATATAATAAAGAATTTAGTGGCATATGCGAAATTCACCCACACGATTGAGAACCTTGAATTTGAAATGTTAGAAAATTGGATTTTAAGCGAATCTTTTAAATTATTGCTCTTAGGGGGAACAAAATTTTGTGTTTCTATAGAATTTAAGATGCTCGTTCAATTGATACGAGATTTAGCCAAATTTGATCATGTTTTCATAAAAAATTGAAAAATTCCAACTTTAGAGTCCTCGGAAGTCCAAAATCGATACCAGCGTTCAAAAAATATTCACATTCAGATACTTTGCGCATTTATATAACTTCGGATTCCACTTTATCACATTAGTACCGTAACTAGAACATTAAATTTCGCTAGGCAGGTGCAGCCACTGCGTTGTGCGTAATTCAGTGCACAGCGGGACCTTTATCTGGACGACAGCTGTTATATCTGCCAACATCAGAGCACACACCTTTTGGCGAAACATGTTAGAAGATGCGTCGATAAGATTGTATCAAAACAAAAATTTCAATTTTGTCAATTTTGTTGTCCTCCAACGATATGCATCCTGGAAAAAATCAGACAATGAACAAGAAAATTGGATACAGCTTTTATAAAAAACCTAAAAGCTCCAAACTCTACATATATTTAACCTTTCCCAGCAGCTTTCTGGAAAAACTTGTGACGTTTTCGTTACTTACCGAGAAAAGACGTTTAAATAAAGTCGTAGGACTCGGTGATGGCGTCATGTCATGGTCGGTAAATCGGTGTCGAGTATCTTTTGCTTAGACTCCAGAGTATAGTCGCATTGTCTTTGCTGTAAAGAGCAGGGCAAGTGGCAGCGACACGGCTCGCTGAGCTCGGTAAAGAAATCGCGTGATCTCTTGTCCTGAGACTTGTGACAGCAACACTAAATGTCAGAGAGCAATAAAAGCAAATTAAATAGTCTTGTAACTACCAATAAGTGCACACGGTACTGTACAAATACCGGACGTTTGTTAAAAATGTGGGCATTGTCGTATGTAACTAGTTGGCGTGAAATGAGAAGAAAAAGTGTTGAGTTAGTTAGTTTATTGTAGAAGGAAGGTCTCGGTATAAAACGTGTAGAACAGGATTCCAGGGAAATTATTTCTGTATTATCGAAGTACATGTTTAAGTTTTAAGTAAATGCTAATTGCACACTAACGCCGGTTGTAATGAGGGATTTTATTTTATCGTAAAACTAGACAGACGAGTGGCATGTTACGAACTGCAATAGCCGTAGGACTTTTTCAATAACTCTTTTAGTGTAATGGCATTTAGAAACAGAAGAAAATAATAATTATTAGAGTGCACTTGGTAAAAATCCGTCCAAGTGAGAAAACGGTCGTAAAATTTGACTACAAATAGATCTTTCTTTTATGACCCCGTGAAGGAATCGATGCAAAAGGATCTGAACACAATGAATACTTAATCTCCTATTTTCCAGATTTGAATTGAGTTTCACTTGATCTTTTCCAGCGTAAAATAAAGCGAGGCTTTGCTTTCAAGACAATACTCATTTCGAAAAGTTTCTACCGATGAAATTAAATTATTTTTCAAGTGAGCTATTGGAAGTTTGAACCAAAGAACACTTCAGCTTTATACAAAATAATTTTTTGTCACAACAGATTTGCAGAAAGTTTCTCCATCAAATCGACATAATTATTTTAGAATAAAAAAATTTGAGGTCGGTCGTATTTTTGTCGGATAATAAAAGCTAAAACGAATTTCGTTCCGAGATTATGTATTTATGGAAATAATGGCAGAAAGTCTCAAATATTCAATTTTGCAAGTTCTTAAGAACGAAGTAGATAAAAGAATAGAATGCTTATTTATTCAGCTCCATTCTCGCAAGACGCGTACTCTCCCAGGATAAAAAATCCCGTCCAGTGTGACCCCTGGGCATTCAAAGGAGATTGGCCAGGATTCGGAGCTCCAGGGCACGAACACCGGATTCAGGCCGTTAACGGGCCCATTATTCACGTCGAAACTGGCCCATTTCGACGCAAATCTACAATCCAACAACAACCACACCAAATCATAGATTCCCCGAGCTGTATAACAATCTAACGACACTAAATTGCTTTAATAAGTTAACTATAAGCCACTTAATCTCGATTTAATTACAACTTCCGGAACACACCTATTTGTTTTGGTTTGTGGACGATAAGATTTATTCTAGACCAAGAATGAAATACGTATCAACAAATTGTGTGAAGTTCGACTGCTACCAAGCAATAAACTCTCGGTAAGATTACCTGACCTCTCGGTCCGAATCGTTTACATATATTACCGAAGTATTGATTCGGACCAATACGATAAATTGAAAACGCGCCGCCACTTTTTCACTGTCTAAATGTATAGGCCTCCGGGGTCCGATCCCGGCCCAGAGTGCATCTCAAGATCGAGTCTTCAAAATAATATCACTCTCAAAATTCCGTCTTGTCAACAACATCGACACTTGAAAAAAATAATAGCATTTGTTACAGTCTACATCACAACCAGTGCAATTTTTTTTCCAGCGACCGAACTAATTGTTCTTTAAACTGTTAAATGCATCCACGACGGTTAACCCAATAAATATCCCAACAGTTTGTGTATAATAAACGACGACAAACATGAATTCCAACCATGTTAGTTCAGGAGTTCACCACTTTGTGGTCGAGCGTTGGGACGACGAATAATTCACAGCAAGCACATGTAATTTCTATTTGACTATTTACCCGAAAAGGTTACTTTCATTTGAACAGTGGTGGCGCTAATGTAAGAAATTTGTATACATGTTCTACTGAGTTTCCTGCATTTGCAAATAGAATAAAATGGGATGAACAAAATACTGTTATCGCTTCCCAAATTCAATTTCCTTGATGTATGGTATTTGAGGAATATTTGATTCATGGCGACATTTTCATTTTAAATCAAAAATATTTCGGGTTTAACTCTCGAAGATGCAAAAATGGCCATTGGTGCAGCACATCCCTTGGAATCATTATGAACTGTCTATCAAAAATGTAGTTGAAGTAAATAAAAGAATACAAGCCCAAAATTAAACACAGTTTTGTAAAAAAAACTTTCGTTTCGTTTAATTATTTTCCCTGTGTCTTAGATCCTTAGGATGTCCAAAATCCTTGGATTCTACTTTGTACCGATTTTTTTTTAATTCTTAAAATGTGTTGGATTTTTCTAGTTTGTTGCTTATTTTTATTCTTCGCATTTTATGGATTTTTTAGGCTTCAAGTTCTTTAGATTATTTAAATCTTTTTATTTACAGAGATCATTATACATATCCCTTTAAATCCCCCGAATTCTTGAAATTCTATTTACACTCAGAAACTTTCTGAAAGTTAAATTTTCTCGTTTTGTATTAATTAATTTCATTCGTTGCACTTTAGAGATTTTCCACGTTCTGTTAATTTTTGAACCGACAAATTCAAAAAATAAAAAGTTTTTTTTTAGATTTCATTGTTTTGTTAGGATAAATACTTAACCTCTTTAATTCGAACTCTATAATAAGAAAACCTAGCAAAATTTGATCCAAATGGAATCTAGAGAATCTTGTTCTCTATCAAACGTCTCTATGACTAATGAAATCGGTTGAAAAATATACAAGCAGGAAAATTATTCAAAATGCCGATTTTTAAACCGTCCCTAAATCCGTAATTTTAAAAATACGACGCCGACGTCAGGAGTTTACACATTATATTAGTGCAAATTTTTAAAAAAATATTTGAAAATATAAGTTTACACTTCCACGATTTGCTCGCTAGGGAAAATAGCCAGCGTAGAGAAAATTTGGTTTCCATTTTTAAATAACTTCAATTGCATTTTTTTATAAATAGTTTATTTTATCAATTGGAATCAAACCATGAATAAATCGTTCACCATTAAGTAAACTACTAGAAGTTATGATCTGCCAGGAGAGAGCAATTTTGAACGGCACAAATGTATCGCGCTGACAATCACAATGCTCTAATAACTGCTGGAAAATGTAAAACAGTCCGTGTATTGTTTATTTCTAATTTTAACTGATATCCAACTACATCTACACTGTACGTACGTTGCACGTAAAATAATTTTTATAACGCTTAGATGAGAAAAACTGAAAAAGCTAAATTTGAAAGAACAAAAATAAATTCGAAAATAATTCATAATAATTAAACTGATAATAATAATTAATTCCAGAACACGTGTGAGAGACACGCCGGAAGCGAGAAACTTTGCCCATACAAACTTATTTTTCAAAAATGTTATCACCACCATTATAGTGATCCTTGTAGAGTACCTCATAATTTTCTTAAGCGTCTTCTGACTACAATTATTATATTTTTAATATTTTAGCACTTTTTGGGGTTGCCACCAAATTTACTTCTTCACGCATAAGTAGAGAATCACCTAAATAAATGCTTTTTTGTAGATTTTCTAGACCATTCTTTTGAAAAACTCCAAATCCTTAAAATTTTTGAAATCCTTTGTTTTTTTTGAAAAATAAAATTATCAAAAACTTGAAATAATTCTTTTCCCATCATTTTGGAGTTTTTTTTTCTTAAAAAAGAATCTATTTTAGTTAAAAACATAATTTGTAGATATTTTCTGGGCATGCATCGAAAAAGCGGAATTCAAAAAGCTTTGCATATTATTTTTTTCAAAGATCTGTACAATTCGAATACAAAATAATTTAGGTGTCCCACTTCAGTCTTGCAAATTAAGTTAAATATTTAATTAGAAAAGCAGTTCTCCCAGTTATGACGACGCAACTATGTTATATTTATGTTGGAAATGCCACTAACGTTTAAGTACCCTATCAAAGACACACGTTGCCAAAGTACTGTTTTACTACAAAGTTGAAATAATTATTACTATTAAGTATCTGGTTTCGTAACGACTACATTCGGTTAACCCTTAGTTATTAAAAAGAAGAAAAAGTTCCTGCATTTACAATATTAGATACAAAAGTTTAATCCTTAAACTTGGAGTTTTATTTCGACGCAAACGTGATTAAATTTAAAGTGAATAATCCGTCTTGGTGGAAAAATCATTGTTACAGCTCTCGATACACAATTAACTACCTACCATAAAAAGCGCAATTCAAGTCTCCATTTTTCATTAAAATATTCGTATGGTGAATTGTGTATTCATCCTCTTTGCATGGCAGCATTGTATTCGCAACATTATCATTACGTGAAGCGGAACCCCGGTGGCCCCATCTCATCTCCCTCTAACCGATGTAGGGGTGCTCGTTCGTGATGTATAGCTTATAGTCCAGGTGACCCGGCTAAAGTTGACAGCGTTTAACCATAGTCTAACTGATTTAATTGTCGCTGTGATTTATGAAACAGCCTGCAATACGCTGTGGCATTGTGTATCGTTCCGTATAATAAGATCGTGAACTGTGGTAACAAAACAGTCTCGCGTAATTTCGCAAAATTGCGCCACTGCTCTCCAAATTATTTATTACAACAAAACAGTGAAAAAAATAAATCGCAACTCCGCGAACCGTCAGAATTAAGTAAAGTAGAGCAGGTGTCTAGGTGGTTTTTATACGGAATTAATCGGGTTATAGCTCGTTAAAGATGAAGCGCGAATTTTAATCGAATCGAGACAAAGCTTTTAACTTAGTTAATTTTTTAAAACGGCTTTTCTGGAGGACACCTGAACCAAGCGCTTAATTATGGATTTTAACAAACCCCTTTTTGATTCGTGTTTGGCTAAATTATTTCGCTGTTGTAATAAAAAGCTCGACGAAGAACATCTTTCTTCGTTCGCTCTTTTTTCAGCACATGAGATAAAAACGCGGAAAATTCTATTCAGCTTCCTTAAATGTATTGTGTACTTCTCATGCTCCACTTCTTCCTTAGTTTTCCCAATTAAGCTCCAAAGCATGTTCCGAATTAATTTGTTTTGGAGTGCGTTTCCACAGATTTATTCCGAGGACGTTCCGTCAAAAAAAAGAGAAACGTCAAGATGTGTGTTTACCTGGATTAAAAAATATAACAAACATGTTTTTACGGAATCAAAAGGAATAAATTCACGTTTTTCCAGATTCTTTAAAAATCAATGCGAATGTTTACAAAATGGTAGTTTCTAGACTCATATTAAGTTTCAAAGTAATTTTAATATTAACGCTGAATATCTCAGATTAGAAAACTTCTTGACGCTGAAGAGTTTGTACATTATGCCCCGACGAAGGAAACTGAAGCTGGAAAATTGTTTAAATAAACTGTTGCTAATTTCCTGGAAATGAAAAGAGTGAAAACAAAATTGTGAAATATGGTTCTCGATAAATACGTTTTCTTCTTGTTTATGAAAAACCACTCAAATTTCGTTGTCATGCCAATTCAGGACGCAGCAATTTAATTAAGTGTGCTTCATAAAGGAGAGCTCTCAGCCTTTTTAATGGTGCATTATAATGAGAAATCGATCGAAATAACAAATTTTTGAGTAATAAATAGACAGTACAAAAATATAAGCACTTATTTTTTAGTTTGGGCTATTTGGAAAGCTCATTGATTACTTAAGTATTTAATCACAAAATGTGCTTTCAAAAGCACATTTAGTTGAATTTAGTAAGCCAGAGGTTAATACAAATGGACCACTAATTAACATCTCCCATAATAAACATTTTAATGAAAGCCAATTTCTGGTTTTAGTTTAATAGCGCGGTTTGCAGATAATGAAAAATTTCCCTGGAACAAATAAAACCGATGTGGAAATCAGTCAGTAATATTTCATATACAATTAAAATTTGATAATTTTGGGCATTTCCAATTATTTATATCCAATCAGTATTTTATTCACACCGTGATTGTATGAACATAACTCGTATTTGGGCGGAATTGCAACGTTGTAATTTAAAAAATATTGAATACAAAGGGGACAATGTTTACAGGTCCTGTACTATTGCAATTACCACTGAAATACGACAATTGTAATTTGGTCATCGGAAGGGTGGTCAGTGATCACCCGCATCATCGTGACAAGTTTTGTGAATTGGGGTGAAAACTATCCACTGTTTCTGTTAGTTCTATGCTACCATGATAAATACAGTTTAGAACAGCGACAGTGACAGGACGAGTGAATGCAATGTGGACTACAAGCCCACCCGTGCGGGTAATGTCAGTCAGAAACACAGCGGGATTCTGCACTTACCCTCGCTATGAAAGCTTAGTTGTCCGAAAAATACGTTATAAAGTTCTATAGTAAAATTTTGTAGCAGCACTACGATGAGATTCGATTGCGAGTGCTTTATGAACCACCCTGTAGAGATAAATTGCAGTGAATGCCTCGCTACTTAATTGAGTGATAATACGCCCCATAATGATCACAATCTAAAGGTTTTCTTTAAGTTCCGCGAATTGTGCCGAACGCAATCTTGTATTGTAATCAAGTTTGAGCCTGCACAGCCCACACTCTGAAGGCTATTAAGCCTAAATACCAGCATTAAATCATACACAAAATGCAGAGACAAGCTGATAAAGTAGATACAATATAGCGTAGGCAGCTGAAGAGTATGTGTGCTCATACTCATACTTCTCCTTTTCAGGTAAGGTGAATTCATAAATCACACAAGTCACTGGGGTACAGCTCACTTCGATTGAGTTGAAATCCCTTAATAGCCCTAAATGGTCACATTTGCAATTGTCCCGTTTCATGGATATACGGCCGAAGCGACTTGAGATCCCTATCTTTCTAACATAAATAGATTCATGGCTGTGTTTAGTGTCAGGTAGATATTGTGACAGCTGCTGTCGGCTGTTATGCAAGTGTTGATTTATCTCTACATACTATTAATATTTCGAGGAATGTATACCAACATTAAAGGAAGAATTTAATCAATAGAACTTTACATTTTATGCTCTCTAATGTTCCACTGCCTAAATCCACGGTTCCCTGAAGAATCCTTATTTAAAAATTTAGTAGCCAAACCCCAACTTTGCTCCGCTACCCTACTTGCTCAAAATAATAGGGCTGGCTATAAACATGTCAGAAAGCAATTGTTATACCGACACCTACTGCGATTTTTAGTGGGTCTGTAAAGCACAATAAGGGCGGTCGTCAGTGGCCGTTTTTCCACACCACCGGGAAATAACCATGAAATTTCGGAAGACTTACTTAAATTGGCAAAATACACCGTGGTCCACGAGTGATAATGAGCCTGACTAAACTCAAACTGCAACCCAACATGCATTTTCATAGCTGTCGTAGATATTTGAAATGAACGTCAAAATTGACAAATTTTTTGGAACAATCTACTCACGTTATTATGCTTTTAATTTATGAAGACTGCTAAGTTTTAGCATTGCTTTTACCTGCTTAAGGTTTCAGAGATTCCACATGCGATTAGAAACTGTCTTAAGTGAAAGAATTTGTCGAAACTCTGACAGCTGTCTTGTTGTAAATATAAATTTGGCAACGAATGCTATGAAAATGTATGTTGGGTTGCAGTTTGAGTTTGGTCAGGCTCATTATGACTCGTGGACCACGGTGTATATACTTCATTAGAAAAGTAAAATAGGTTCCCATAAAAACATTTCTTCATCATGTTGACAAATTGCAACGTCAAAGCAGGCAGCGTGTTTAAAACTTTTAATTTAACGTTTAACCATCTCGTAGAGTAATTACTGCCTGCATTCATTGCCCATGGGTATTATGTTTTTGAAGAATTTCTTAGTTCCCAACAGTTCTTTGTCAGGTATCATGACATTCAGGTTTGGTCAAATCAAATTTTGAATAAAGAATTCAAAGGGCAAACATTTCGGAATTCTATTGTATTTCTGATAGTTTCACTAAATGCACCAGTTTTGGGACAAAAAAAACTACAGAACCAAAAGAGATAAGTAAAGTCCATTTGAATAAATTTGGCCGCTAGCTCTAACTCAGTACGCTATGAACCAAAATTGTCAGACTGACAGATTCAAGTGGCAAAAAATAGTAGTTAAGCCTGGGCTGACCTGGGTGAAATGTATTCGTCAAAAATTATTATTAGTTTATTGTCTTTGCGTTAGAAATAACTACCATTTGTTGAAGTAATAAGTGATGTTACGCAGAGGAAAAGCGAATTTCCTAAAATCCAAAAATTTCCAATGCATCAAACAGGATCACTGCAGTGACAATTTCGGTTCATACGGAGTACTGCGTTAGAGCTAGGGCCAAATTTATTCAAATGGACTTTAAATAATTTGGCAGATTTTTTGTTCGTCCTAGAAATAAAAAAAATCTGTCTTCAGTTCCAAATTTTTGTAATTTAGTGCACTTATTAAAAAAGGTGGAAGTCGTACCTCCTCAAAATTTCATCGTTTTACATGTAAAATTTCGGAAGTTATAGAATTTAATACAAAATTTAAAACATTTTTGTTCCTTGATCTAAAATTCTGTAACGTCGAACATATAGAGTGTTTTTGAACTACGGTACAAAAAATTGAACAAGGTCTTTGGCAGCCTTAAGGAATTAAATTTAGTATTTTTTATTTTTTTTTCTAACGATAAAAACACCTTACTTGGAACACCACAGTCGAAGATTTTTGGTTTGTCCTAGATATGAAAATTTTGTAAAATGCTGTTTCTTGTTCTAAAATTTTTATTTTTCAGTTCACTTATTCAGAGATTGAAGTATTACCTCCTCCAAATTTCATTGTTTTACCGGTGATATTATGGGAGTTATCAAATTCAATTGAAAATGTTTTCGTCCTCAAAATAAAAAAAAAATGTTTCTCGATCCAAAATTTTGTAATTTAGCACAGATATTAAACGAAATGAAATTAGTACCTCCTTTTAATTTCATTGTTTTAACGAAAGTTATTGGAATGTAGGAAAAAATATTGAAGATTTTAGATCCGCTTTTTTAAAATTTTGAAATTCTGTAATTTGGTATACTTAGTAAAACGGTTGAAAATGGTACATCCTCCAAATTTTATTGTTTTTTAGGTTAAAATACAGGAGTCGTGGAATTTGATAGAAAAAATTTAGGTTTGTCCTCAAAATACAAATAATTTCAATATCTACAGGGTCCGGAAAGTCGCGCACCACCGTAATACTGTATCATCGGTCAATGCCATAGATCACCGGTAGAATGTCAAAAAAAAATCATGTCTTCATTTTTTCGAGATTTAGATTGAAGAGGAAAAGTTTAATGCCAAAATTAACGGTTTCTGTGCAATAATTTAAGTTGAAATAAATTTGTTACCTAAAGGACATTTTGTGCAAAAGCATGATGCAAAGAAAAATGAAAAAATCTTGCCAAAAATGCCAGAAAACTGTTAACAAGTCTTTGAAACAACATTCTCGATCAGTTCACATCGTTCACATGAAAGCATAATTAATTACATTACGCGTTCATGAGCCGACCTGACTAAAGCCAACAATACAACAGCAACGTTACTATGGCTTTGAATGTTGAAAATTTAAATTATTGATGGAACAGTTCAGCAATATTGCCATTTTCCTAATTTTCTTTTGATCCTCCTGCGAAAACAGAGAGTGTGAATTTTTTTTACCATTTTTTGATACTCTGGGGGACCACTCAACCCTTTCAAGGTGATGTGCCACTTTCCTGACACTCTGTATGTGTATTTTTGGGAACTAAACATTTTTCCCAATTACAAATTTTATATGTTCACAAGCAGTTTGTCTATTTTTTTTAATTCTGCCAATACTAATCAGACTAATCACCTAAAACCGTTAGACTAAAAATACAATTAGTAACACCAGTTTTAGAGCAAAGCATCCAACGAACTTGCTAAAACCCATTTTGAGAAATAGACTCTACATCGCAACATTAATCAAAGCTAAACCATTACTTTTCCACTTGGTTTGTATCGATTCCAACTTACAGTATTCTCTTTGTCGTAGCTTCGTCCCAAAAAATGTCGTAATAAATAAATCTTAATTATGACGAACAACAAAGCGCAGACTGTTTCCACTTTGCTGTACATTTATTAAATATATCGCAATAGACATTAATTTATCACAGACATGAAAAAAGCAAAAGAAACATTGACAGGATCGAAAACAAGTTAACGACATTATTAATCGCTCTCAGCCCTTCACTGACATCACTGCAAGCTATTCTTTCGTCGAGGTTTGATTGAACAATCCAGAATGACTGGCATATGCTTATCATATTTCCTGAAAAAACGATTTATAACTTTATCGCCCCTTTTAGAATAATACTGATTTTCAATCACTGCGCCATCTAGTAGGGAGATGAGGAGCCTCGTAAATTGTCTCTACCTAATTATTATAAATTAATCCTGGAACCGCTCAACTGAAGTTCCTCTAGTTCCTCTTTCTTATCTGGATTGAGGTTGTTTGTGGCGCAAAAATGTCAATTTGTCTGACCTACATTTTGGGCTAAGCGCGCGTTGTATTTATACAAGGTTCGAAAACATTATGTAAATTTTCCAGGATTACACTGTTTAAAGTCGAAAGTTAAAAGGAAAATTTTAACGAGATTCGGAAGTCATAATGGGAAATTGAAAAACATATTACTCTTGCAATGCTCCGAAAACTACCCAAACAAACAAATCATTATCACGCCGAGTTAATCAAAATTTTATTACGCGTTTCCACTTTGGAATTTTATAATGAACTAAAAACTTTTATCAATTTGTTACACTTTCCACAGGAAAGTTTTTGCTTGACAAGCCAAGTTCTAGATATAAATAAGTTTAGTAAAATATTTTAATACTCGAATTTCACAATGCAAACAGGAAAGTTTCTAACGTTACTCTAAACCAGAATAATCCTTTAAGAGTTCTTTTCCGCTAAACTCAAAAATAAACAATAAACTTGCATTAAGATCATTGAGAAATTCTTAAACATTCTTCAAAGTTTTTATATTAAATTACAAAGTTTGGATCTAGACGTGTTTGCGGATGCTATATCGACACGTTTGCTCGGCCCATCATTCCATTAAATACCACATAACACCGATATTTGCCCCGGTAAATAAGCCGCGAAAAGCTAAAACGTTTATAGCCGCAGTAAAAATATTATTACATACCTTTTGCTGTTTATTGGCTTTATTTGAGCCTCGGTGGTCATTCTTGTAATTGTCTTATAAAATACTAAATAAGTTGTAGCTCGCCGCTCATTTAATAAAAACATCCTTGCAAAATTGATACGTTTAGAATGAATTGAGAATGACAAAATCTCCAATCTCAAAATTTTGCGACCTAATTTTCCCTCGCCCTTTGAGGCCCGAGCCACCATTAACAAAGACTTCAAGAGAAAGCCTGTCGAAATATATCAAGCTGATAATGAGACAATAAATTTCCCAATTCTCATAAGAAATGTCTTCACGTTAATAGTTAATAGTTTTAATTAAAAGGATCAACCACAGTTCTCAAGCAATTAGAAAGACAAACCCCCATTTTAAAGGAAACTTTGTTTGCGAATATCGCCGAACAACTTGGCTAATTAAAATTGTTCTGCTAATTGCGCCTTTTCTCTTCTACGAATTTACTCTTTTACTTTCTCCTCGTTTAAAATATTCATAATTAGTCCAAGAATAAGTTCTTTTTATTGATATTACTAAAGTGCTGCGGTGTTAACACGTCAGGAGAAATATTTTTTCGGATCAAAAATACAGAAACATAAATTTGTAAGGTTCATTATGAATGTATTACCAAGAGTATCACATCGATTTGCTGAAAGCAATAAGAATGTTACTAATGTCAAGTCAGCATGAGTATTCCTCTCAGTTCGTAAAACCTCCTGAATTATTTAGGTCCATAAAAAAGACAAATAAGGAGTTCTAATGGTGCATTACGGGGGCTTCCATAAAACAAATTTTTAATACAAAGTCCCCGCTTTTCCGCTTTGGAAACAATCTTTCAGACATTGACCCCCGTTGTATGTTTATTGATTAAAATCGCGATGTGTTAGAAACGCGACAAAACAACCGTTCAATCACTTCAATATTCGGCATTGATAATTCCACCGAAAAATGCTGACAAAAGGAAGCAGCGGGGATTTGAATAATAGTGAATTTTAATTTAAATTTTGTTTTATTTTCCGGCCTCCAACCCCGTCCGTGATAGCGTTCGAAAGAGCAATTTAACGATGTCATCTAAAGTGGTGGTCAGAACGGTAATTATAGCCGTAATTGGGGAAACGCATCCTCACGCCTTCAGGATCTCCCCGTGACCGATGGTTATTGCTGTAGTAGACCCTCGAAAAACACCCCCATCTTTGATAACAAGCCTGTGTTATATTGGAATGATTCATTCCCTTTATTGGTTTCCACATTCATTCTAGCACCACAAGTGACAATTAATAAGTAAAATTCGAAAATTTCATGCACCCTCACATTCCGGTTTGTTTTAGCATAGAAATTGAAACATCATCAACATATTTTATACGCCATATTATGTATATTTCGTTTATGAAATACTACGGATGAGTTTGCAAGGTGGAAAACATTTCTGGATCGTGAATTTCCTTTGTGGAATGTGAATGACCGCCACCCTTTAATGATTCGAGCCATCAAGGAGGCCGAGCACGATGTGTCAAGTCTGCGTGGGTACTCGCAGGTGTGAATAGCTACCCTTCATCCGATGATTTAATTCTTCCTTCACACGTGAAGCACATAACGAGCAACACTGGTCAGTTCAACTACAACTACGACCCTTTTTTGCTCTTAATGCGCAGTTTTGGTGTTATGTTACTGCTAATGGGATCATACCATCAACCTCCATGAATGTCTTCGAGTGGTTAATTTAATGAGACAAATGCAGTGGGGTGCTACACAGAGAGTATAGAATTTTAATTAATATTTTACTGCCAGAAATTGTCAGTTGTGCAGCCACAAAGTTTGTGAATAAATGAACATCTACATTTAGCCACTCTAGAAACATTAGAATACATGTTTTAACACTTATCTTTAACTGAATTTTAACACGTGTTGTATTAATAATTCAGGACAAAGGAGATGCCAGCAATTGAAGCACGCCAGGAATGTTCTAATTCTTTTAAACGCTCCAAAGCAAAATTAAAGCTCTTACACAATAATTTAAAAACTTGGAAGGGTGCAGATAACTAAAAGGTCTAAAATGAGCTACAAAAAGTGAAGATTATAAGACAAACTCAAAAAAATCTGAATAAAAAAAAACAAATTGAGGACTAAAAAATGGAAAGAAAACAAATCATCCAAAAACCTTTCAAAAATTCAAAGGTTAAATCAAAACAAAATAAAAAATCAAGAGCATTCAAAGGATTCACGTACCTACCTAAACTAGCAAGGTCTAAAAATTCAGTAAAAGAAATAAAAATCCAGAAAATATAATAGTCATTATTATTTGCTTTGATTTGAGATATTTCCCCACGACTTAATTGGCTTTTATCAGTCTTAAACTAAAGCTTTTCACGTTTTAGCTCTCCAGTCCAATTGAAGTAAATATTTAGATTTCAGCCACAAAAAATGCTGCAAAAACGCTTTTCCCACAAAAAACTCCCGCCTTTCTAAAACACTTCAAATTAAAGCGACTAACATTTACTTTGCTTTCCACATTTAACCCATCAAATAATTTTAAGTTTTAGTAGTCTTTCAGCTAGGATAAGCTCTTAGCAGTCGCCTAAAAAGCAACTTAAAACCCCCCAATGCATTCTCTAACGTCAGTTTCAATCATTCTTATACTTCAGTTCTGTATAACGAGGGTAACGTGGCTTTCTTGACAGCATCGACGTCCATCACGTTATTTTTGATGTCGTTAATTTGATAAGTTTGTAATAACAGGAAAATCAACAAAATTAATCACCAGACAAATAAAGGTTCTCATAAATAATTTTGGGTGGAATTTAGCGTATGTCAGTTCAATAATAGGTCCGGCAATTATGTAGTACATGGCGGATTGTTGCAACGACCAAACATTTACATTAATCACATTGTTCCTAGCAATTAAGGCACTTATGTGGATTGTTGTCTAAGTTTTAAGCGATCAGGTGCTACATGGACAGCGGTTGTAATGTAATATTACAAGAAGTGATTACAGGTAAATAACGACCTGCTATTAAACTGGTTAAAGGGGGGATTAAGAAATATTACGCAACTGGCTTCATCAAAGGGGGAAAAATAAAAAATACGAGCGAAACTTTAATCCTATTGGACATCTAAGTAATTAACAGAACAAAATTAATTAATATTGTCACCAATATCGAAAATGGTGTACTTCAATTATGTGTAAATACATATGTGAATCATTGATAAATGCAGTTTCCAATTTAATTATAATTTGAATTATTGAAAGTCACTTTGCCTTTTAGAATTTTAATGCATATTAGTTTATAAAATAATCTGGGAGTCTTTCAGTTTGTGTCAATTAATTGAATTGTCTTGGGTACAAATAATTTTAAATTTTTAGTCCCATTGGTGCAGATAATATTTTTCAAGCGCTTCAATTATTGAGATTTTTTAAAATCAAAGACAAAAATAAACAAAATTATTTTTTTTTAATTTCAAGGTTGCAAAGAAGCCAAAACAGCACAGCTTTTTAATTTCTGATTGTTGTTGTTAGATAATTAATTTTACAATTACTAAATTCTAAAGTTGGTCAGGTTTTATGTTTTAAGCTGACAGTTTCTCGTTAAAAGTTTACATGAAAAATGGTGGATGCGCCAATTAAATAAGATTTTCACTTCAAAACCGAGATGTCTGATTCTAGAAACTGAATTATTACGAATCTAGCTCGACCAATTCTTCCATGAATATAATTTCTTATGGTAATCAAGTCTCGCAAAAAATTTCCCTCGCTGTCTTCCATCTTACTAATAACACTATACTCTTGAGTAATAAATACAAAGGTATTGTTTTCTATTTCAGGAACATGAATAAGCTTTGGCGTCCCTTTGGCAAACTTTCACAATAACTGATAGTGAATTTATGTAAGATATCTACATTATTCGTGATTTATTAGTGGGAATAATTGGTACGCTTAAATTATCCAAAGTTCAACAAGCTTTGTTTGAATACACAAATTCAGACTAGGAAATTCGACAATTATTTATTCATAAAACCAATTGATCAATTTGAGCAGTATCTAATCAAACCATATCCTTTGCATGTTTATATAGTTTTTTAACACAAAGTTGTTTCAATACGGTCGCGCAGAAGTAGAAATTTTAAACTGATTTCAATTTTAATTAAAAACTAGACATTTATTGTGCTGCACAACACAAAGTTTTCCATTCAATTAAAATCGCACCAAGTCAAAATTCCAATTGAAAATATTTTAAAAAAAATTGATGAAACCAAATAATTATTCTATTAACTATTTAGCTTTATTACGATTCATAACAAAAACGCGTGAAACCATTAAACTGGAGCAGCTTGTTTACAAACATAAATTGCCGCATCCATGCGTGTTTTTGAGAATGTGGATAATGACATTTTGTTTTCTAGTTAAATGTAGCGTCCATTGTTGCCATGGTTCATGTCACAGCACATGTGTAAGCCTCAGCATTAAAACAAATGCTCATTTTAGCGTGAAATATCCAGAAGCAATCAAAATCGCGTCAGTCGGTCAAACCTTTTACCAATTTTTGTATTTGAACACGGTAAGAGAAGCAGCTAACGAGGTGAACTGACCCGAAAACGAACCAACCTAGCTGGGCTGATCTGGGAGCGACACACAACACCTGTGCACTTCCGGTGAGGATCACCCCTCTATCCCCAGCGGGATCGCTGACTCACGGACATTACATCTAAGCCCCGAGCAACTGCAGTAAGGGTTTCCAAACTTATTCCCTTATTTCCAAATGAAAACAGAAATACAACCGTCGAAACAAATATATTCTTTTCCGTTATTTTCAAAGGATTTCGAAGAAATTTGTTCGGCTTGGACAGTTGACGGATTGAGAAAATGTCACGGTTTGTCAAATCTGCAAATGGAGGACTATGAGGAAAACGAAGACTTGGGGAGTTTACTCGTCATTTCGTTTATTATTTTAATGTTTTTTCTTCCCTTCCTGGTCATTGTACAACCACTAGCTGCATTCGAAATTATTATGTTATTTCTTCTGTTTACAATTATTGTTTTTTACCCGGTTACTGTCTTATCGACCTCGCAGATACGATTTCTTATGTGCGGGGTTATAGACAATTTTTACTTGTGAAAATAAAACAAGAATTGATCCCGGCGCATCCACCATTTATAACTTTTTTTCGGTTAAATAATGACTCGCAAACGAGCACGCAAAAAACCGTTTGTAATCAAGGCTTTGTAAGTAAGAGAGCAATGCCAATTTCTAGAAATTTATGCGAATTGTTGCCCACGAGACAGATTTAGTTGCCTCAAAACTGCAGCGTTTTTTCCTTATAAGAAATTTAATTTGTTGTTGCTGCTTAGCGACTAAAAATCTGATATTAAAACTTATTTGAGCAAACAAAAAAATGTTTGAAAATCCCACCACCAACCCTAAATTAGACAATTAATTAAAAAAAATGGAACAAACGTCTCACTCTATAATTTAAATGCATTTGGTCCGACGCATCCACCAATTTTTTGAATAGAAAAAACTTATATTCTTAATTTTTAATTTAAATTTTTTTCTACTGTAGTTGCCTGTCTAAATGCATAATTAAACATTTCAATTTCTCATCTTTCAAATTCATTTGCTCTTACTTATGTACCTAGTTAACAAATAATGTTTAAAATGTTCGCTCTTGCTTACGGCAGTAAATGCAAACAAAGTTTGAAATTAACTTGTTTAGAGCGTATGTGGTAGTTTGTTTGAATATTTACGTCAAACTTAATTGTAAGATTTGTAATTCGAATTATGTCATAATTCCTGGAAACTGTCGAGACAACAGACTCTAATATCTGAATAAAGATGTAAGGTTCAGTTTCCGATACAGAGAGAATAAAGTTATTTGCTTGAGAGTACGTCTAATTGGAACATTTTCAACGCTCGAAAGATATTTTAATTATATACTTCTGCAATAACTTGGATCAATTATTTAATTTCGCTTTGTTCTATTTCTCGTGATTTTAATTACGACGGTGCAATTATTTTAAATTTAATTTAAGCCTTTGTTTATTGGAGAGATGGTAGTCGTATATGGTTTAATTCTAGTTAAATTCTTGATGATAACATTACGACAAACAGGTCGGTTCATCCCTTGTTGAGCTCCCATAAAAAGTGCCATAGTTGTGGCGAAAGACCTCTAAAAGCATTTTTCTCTCGGTTTATTTTCCGCTGTGGCTGGCCTTTGTTAAACCCCAGCTTTGAAGTTCAGTAATTATTGTATTAAAAATAAAATTACAAGAAACGATATACGAGTCTCTAAACAAGCAAACAGAAACACTGCGACAAAGCAAAAGATGACATTGGAGATGAAAGCCAAATCATCCTTTTAGAGCTGTAAAAGCTGCATCAGGTCAGTCGTAGGTTTCCAGGCACAGAGCGGTTGAAGAGCTTTACCGCATGGAGTTGACAAGCCGAGACCGAGAAAGCGAGCTTGATGACAGCAGTCGCCTGCGGCGTGAGATGTACGCAGGATGCGTGATGCCGACTTGGTGTGCGTGTCCTGCATTCAGCAACGCCGATTCACCCAAAAATATGTGCACGAACAAGCTAACGTTAGTCTACGTGCGCCACATTCTTAAATGTGGGGTTATTGCAATTAATCTATTCCACACTAATTACCTTGCTTACGCCATTAGTGTACAAATTATAGTTTTTGACGTAAAGTATGTCTCGCTGGAATAATTGTTAGGTTTATGGCAGAGAGAGTTTATGGCTATGTAAATCTTATGCAAGAACGAGTGGTATTGAACGAAGCTTTATGGCTCATGCTATGGAAGACCCGTTTGGCAATAATTACATCGTTTATTTCTCCCTTGTTTTTCTGAACTACTGATTATATTGATATTGATCTCGACACTACTCTCAACCCCTTCGAATATCAACAAGGAGGGTCCATCCTCTTGCCAAAAGTGCATTTCATGCACTAAGGATTCCGTTAATTGTGGCACATATGACTTCACTTTTAATATTTGCATCAGATATTTAGATTTACATTTTCGCAGTCTCTGAAAACATCGAACTTGACATATTAGAAACTAAGAAAGTAAAAAATCTCAGATTGGCAAAACTTTAGAAAACCCTCTACACCATTTCCAAGTGTATTTCAGAAAGCGTCAATTGTAATTCAGATTAGTAAGTTTAATTTCAGAAAACGTTAATTGTAGTTCAGATTAGTCAAGTTAATGTCAGATAATATCAATTGTAATTCAGATTAATAAATTGTATTTCAGAAAAAATCACTTGTAATTCCGATTTGATATAGTGAATTTCAAAACCTCATGCAAAAGATGCCGGTCTACGACGAAATATTGCAATAAAATCTCACTATAGAAAAAAACTATAATTTTTAAGATTATTTAAGATTTTATACTGATTGTGAGTAAATCAATTTGAGATTTGTTCAGATTTTTGAAAAAGAGTCATTAAAACCCTGCAGACTTGTAAATTGACTTGTAAATTAATTGTTAAATGTAGAGACGCAGTACCGAAATTTCACGTTGAATAACAAATTTTATTTTAACCTACATGATACATATTCAAAAATTGAAAAATTTTAAGAAAATTGAAATTCATTTGATCAAATCTGAATTACAAATGATCTTTTCTGAAATACAATTTACTAATCTCAATTACAATTGATATTTTCTGATATTAACTTTGTAATGGTAAAATATTTTAATATGTTAAATTTGCTTATTTAAACTATTGTTTAAAGTCCAACAAAGCGGATAGTTCTCTACCAATTGCTGAGAACGCAATTGAGTAATGAGTTCAATACCCATTACCTTTAGCGAAATACTTCCATATATGATAATGGTTATTGCAGGTAAATCTGCTGATACAACTGAATTTGTTTGTTATAAATAGTTGCCATAAAATGTATAGTTAGTAAGAGTCATCGTCCTCACCATTAATGTATTGTCAATGTGTAAAGAAAGTGTGAATAGAACTTCCCCGTAACTTGACTTCGATTATTTGATACCCGAATCCCATCATCACAACTTGACTAATCCAAACTGCAATTGATATTTTCTGAAATCAACTTGATCCTTTCTGAAATACACTTGGAAATGGTGTAGAACAAAAAACTAAAAAACCTCAATTCTCAAACTTTTAAAATTCCAGAGCTAAAAATAAAAAGCTGCAACTTGAAAAGTACCAAGGTCAAAAATGGGAATCTAAAAGGCAAAGAATCTAAAAACTGAAAACCTAAGACCAATAAAAGTTTGAAAATTTTAAAAATTAAAAATTCTGGTTGTTGAAATGCCAAAACTATGGTAATTTAAAATAAAGGTCCCTTTTGAAATGTTGCTTAGATACCACTCACAACCCACCCAGTAGACAGCATGTCAAAACTGCTGCGCTCTTTTCGTCCAACCCAAATGATCCGCAGCATCGCCCACATCCCCATTGTCGTGGAGCAGTCAGGAAGAGGTGACCGTGCATACGATATTTACTCCCGTCTCCTTCGTGAGCGAATCATCTGTCTGATGGGTCCAATTACAGACTTGACTAGTTCACTAATTATCGCCCAACTCCTGTTTCTTCAAGCAGAATCAACAAACAAACCTATTCATATGTACATAAATTCACCTGGAGGCGTGATTACTTCAGGTTTAGGTATCTATGATACAATGCAGTATATTTTACCCCCTGTAGCAACTTGGTGCGTCGGTCAGGCTTGTAGTATGGCATCGTTAATTCTAGCCGCGGGCGAAAAGGGAATGAGACATTCCCTCCCGAATTCAAGAATCATGATCCATCAGCCTTCCGGGGGTGTGACAGGACAAGCCACTGATATAAAAATTCAAGCAGAGGAGATTTTGAAAATGAAGAGACAAATTAATGGGTTGTACGTCAAACATACTGAAACACCTTTAGAACGAGTGGAACAAAGCGTAGAACGAGACAACTTTATGAGCCCCAACGAAGCGTTACAATTCGGGATTATTGATAAAGTATTAACAAGCCCACCCAAAACAAAGCACGTTTCTGAACTTGACAAGATTTTACCTCAAAGAGGAGATGTTCTTAATCAAACAGTTTCGAATCAATCGGCCGCAAAGTCGTTGTAAAGTCTATTGTAACTTGTTTGTTCATTAAATCTAGCGTATTATTGTTGCATTCTCTTTCTTAATACATCAAACGTCTATCGGATTAAAAGGTCCCCGGCTGACACGTTCCGTTTCCGGTCTTAACTACATCTATACATTTTCACTGAAGTAAGACTAACGAGCTGCAAGCGTGGAAATTTGCAGGCTGAGGGGAACATTTAGTGTCATTTTAGCCCTCCTGCAACAATAGAATTTATAATAGAACTAATCACTGTATAGCGTGTGGCACGTGACCGTAAAGGAACCCACATAGAGAAAACTCAACCCCCTTACGGTTACTTAACTCACAAACGACTCAAAGTTTACAGATTAAACGAATTGTAATGATTGCTTACGTCACAACTCTGCTAAAAGTCAAAAACCGGGGGAGGAAATAGCTTACTTGAGAAAACGCCAACGTGTATAATTTCCCAGTGACTAAAATCAATACTGAAACTTTTCAGGATTTAATTGGACAATATATCGCCATTTCTATACACAAAACCCAAAAATAAGCTTCTAATCCCGGTCACAACCTCAGAGTAATTCGTTGCTTTTATTTCAATAAAAAACTTCCTAAAAGAAGCTATTAATTTTCCTGGATGCGGCCGCGGGTTTTCATCGATCTTATCAACCATCAAAGGTGTGTTAAATTTTAGGTAAGAAAAGGAAATGGCACTTCGTTTTGCATCAGGGAAGATGAAAACAATCGAATAAAAACGACTTAAAAATAGATAGCGTGTCTATAAATCTTTATCTTTGAACTTCGGGATGTTAGGGGAAATGAAAAAGAATGAGAACTAACCATTTGTACGTTAGGAGAATCCATTCAAAGCAAAATTCTTTTTATGTTGTTAACACATTATTTATTAGGGCGCAAATTGAATTCTGGACACATTTCTGGCATCCACGAAAATATGTAAAGTATTTCCTCGGAGGAGAAGTGAATAAAATTCCGAAATTCTCGGGGTGGTAAATATGTGCATACATCAACTATTTTTAAAACTGCTGAAATTAACTCGATGTGCATTACGTGTATCACCGGCAATTCCAACGTTGAATCACCTATTTGTAGTAAGAGCGAACTCGCAGTATTATGCAACCAATTCCTCGGGGTCCTCCTTAAATCTAGTTGAATCCTTCTCGACGTCCTCTACCTAAATATCTTCCGATCGAAGCAGCGCGCTTTGTTGGTTTTCTTCTCTGAAATTTTCACCACAAAAATGATAACTTGATTGTTGGAAAATGATAAACGATCACACGAAGTCACGCAAATTTCCATGCGAGCGAAATCTTCTAATGCTTTTCAATTTAAATGTATCAATTATTATCGATCGCGGCTTTATCACGGTGTTAATCTATTTGTAAAGCACTTTTAATAGTTCGTTCGTGAATAGTGCAGGTAAATTGTTATATAATGATGTTTATTGTGTCTAATTTATACACATTTCTCAACTTATCTTTTTAACAAATGTTGCACAATAAATCGCAAACGAGAAATTTCATGTTAACACGCTAATTTGACATGAGCTGCACAAATTCAATTAGCATAATGCCAAGCATAACCTTAAAAAATGACTTCACTAACGGTGCAAAAAATTTCTCCCCCGATAAATAATGAGGCAATTTGTAAAACTGACCTTCTCGTTGTTCGGGTGATGTATGTGTACAATTCATAATGCAATAAATATGCAACCAAACTAACTACCGAACAACCCTGGAATGTGGAACACAGTATGATTTTCACATTAATCTGGAAAACATAAATTAATTTTCGCTGTAATATCTGCGACAACGAGACATCCATCACAGCGTTATTGCTATTGGCAGTTAATGGTTTTTAATAAAAATAACAGAGCAACACGCTTTTATTGAAGTTACATTGTCGCCGAGTTCATCCAAGGGATGCTTGGGTAAATCCGCTCGTATAAAACGACGTATTTAACAAAATTAAACTTAGAGAGTTGCAACAGGACCTCACGACGTAGAAAATGCAGGTAAAACTTGTTAGAACTATCTTAGAAACTCTGGTTTTGTAACATTATAACTTTAGTCAAAGATTCAGATTTATAGCACACTTCATACACTTATAGAACTTTAACTAGAAATTTATCATGGCCATAATAAAAGGATAAAGAAAAACAACACAATATTTGTTTTTGCAAAAGCCAGACTTTAACTTTTGTTATTATAATAGATAAAAACTCGACTATGCTCGAATAAACAACGCAAAGATAAAATCAATTCACAACGAATATGTGTGCATGCAGATTATGCTGAATTATGTTGAACTGGGTTAATTTCCTGGAAGTTTCATACTACAATTATTCAGTGCAGATGTGTTTAAACTAGTAGAAAATAGAAATCGGCATCGTAAACTTAAATAATTGCTTCAGTTGTAACATTTACTAGACTAAATTCTAATCCTTGCGATATTTTAGTGTTAGTGTCTTTGAGTGCGCATTTCAATACGCTTTCCATAAATACCGTTCAATAATGGTAATCTTCTAGTAAACTAGATAAATTAAACTAATGACTTTATTCATAAGTGCATGTAATGTAAAAGTTCATAGTCATAAATAATTCAGAAAATTCATTGTTCTACTAGTTCACGCGAAGTTAAAAACAATCTTTGTCACGGCGAAATGTAATTTATGAATGAACACTTATAGCATTTGCGTTTTTAACCCGCTTTTCTGCAATTTTTAATTAAAAAATTCTAGGTCTCCAATTAGTAAAAGTTTTCTTGTTATAAGGATCGAAATTTTGAATATTGAATAAAGCTGTCTTTAACCATCGTGTCCCAAACAAAAAGGATTCGACACGGATTTTGTTGCATGCATTTTCTTTGCTAATATTCTCCAGATTCTCTGGATTATCTCCTTTTTCTTTACTTAAGATTTTCGTATTTCTTCGATTCCTTCCTCTGTACATATAAATCCTTTCTCTAATTTTTTTTTATTTTAATTCACATTCTCTGGATATTCTGCTATACATTAATTTTGACATACTGTAGACAGGTTTAAATATATAATGAATTTGATCTTTTGAGTTTATCAAAAAGTAAAAAACTAAGCTTTTTGAATACAAATAATAATGGTAATAGGTAAATTGCAGCCGTTAAATGCGAGGTAAAATCTGATGGTGTTGGATAATATTGCATGCATGAATAATTCTACAGAATAAATGGATTTATTTATTAATTCAAATATTAATATGTACGCATAAAATAAGTACACAAAGCTTTATCAAACATAATGCATTGGCTAAAATTGCCGATAAATAAACAAACATAATAAAATTAATTACTCTATAAATTTAATTTCGACTTGATTAATGCACACTTTATTCATAGCTAAATATAGATTTTAAGTGAAATCCAAATACCAGTCCGTGTTTTATCAAAAATCCAAGATAAATAATAATCGCGAATGTATTCTCTCACAGCTAAATCCGCAGTAATGAACTTGTACGTACCACATTTCCCCCGCATTAAAAACTTTTCTAATTCTATCAAATCCCACTAGGATTTTCAACTAAACTAAAACGACTTAAATTTAGGAAATTCAGTCGACGGACTTGTTTCAACAGATATACTGCAACCCCAACCGAGTGCTAAACTCTTATAATTAGATGTGGTAAAAGCGAATTTAATTTAAAAAGTCAATTTCACTTACCACGACTTCCTAGATTAAGAAAGTCATCAAGATTCGTGCATTTTTAAACTCAGTGTGCATATTCGTATAAATCGAGTCTCTAATAGAGATAAAGCTAACTTTTTAAGTGGATATAAATCTTTTGTTAGTTAGGATATGAGGAAGTTTTCGAGATAAATTTTTAAAACCAAGTTTGTGATGGCAACTTCGTGAGTTTCGAAAATATAAATAACGGAAGGAAACGATACAAACGCTCTTTTAATTAATTTACGTGCGGGTCTGATTCAAAAGTTAAATAAACCACAATTAATTCGCCCGGATTGAATAGGCGCTGATTAATGTCGTTAACATTGAAAGTCTACACCATCGACGCCTTTCACACAAACTTCAACTGTTGATTAAGTTGAGCGACAGAAACTTCTTTTCGGAGATTAAGACTGCTGTCTCATGGAATTTCAATAGTGGTGTGTATTTAGTATATATTCTAACAATTCTTTCTTTAAAAAGGCCTAATGGAGTCATCTGGAATATTTATGAAGATGTCCTTATGAATAATTCTTGTAATTGTTCTCTAATGGGAGGCAGTTTGTGTCTTTTAACTGAGACAAATGTTAAGTTAAGTAGAGAATTGCGTGTTGAAATAGAACTGCTCCCTAACGGTGTTTAGGAAGATAGCATGGCTGTTGTCAATCACCAAAAGCTCTTGGAAGGGATGCTGTCTTATCTGTAACTAACATGCTTAGAAGGATTTCCTCCACTGCAGCCAGAAATTAATAACTTCCTGGAAATTATTCCCTCTAATTAAGCATTGCTGGTAAAAATACCTTGTCGTCAACATAAAACAAAATAATCCTGTTGTACCTTGCTTTAATTATCTCTAGAGTCCGACTAATTAAATGAAGGAAGAAACAAAAAAATAGTAGTGGTTGGCAACAGTATCTCATTTCAAATAAAAAGCTTCAAAGAGCGGGAATTTTGATTAATGGAGAATTAAACTAAAACTCAAATAGAGAGAACGTAAGCTTTATCCAAACAACGTCCAGAGAATGGTTTTGTGGTGACGATCGTATAAATAAGACGGGGGCGCAGATGTAGCCGCCGGGAGCCCCACGAAAGTGTTAAGCAGGATTAGAGCAGCGCGTGGTTCTACAATCTATAGACGAACTAAAGTCCTCGTCCTGACCGCCAAATATTTCCCTCTTCGAACAGGATAATGCTTTTGCCTCCTTAATGGATTGTTTGGTAATTGGATTGACTGTATTTCCAGAGATTGGGCAACAGCTAACCAAAATCCTTCGGTTTTAAATTATTTTGTGATGGGAAGGTCTGAGAGGTATTTATTTACCAAGTTCTCCGTCGTGGGCACTGCTAATTAAGAGAGGTGGATGTCTGATTTATGGAGTAAAGTCCGAAGGTACAAAACGAATTAAAAATATCCAAAGACTACAATTCCAAAGGAATCAAAGGATCGAAATGTAAAGAACCTAGAAACTTGAATGGATTCAGAGCGGTCAAAAGGCCCAAAGGTTGAAGAAGTTAGATGGATGCGAGATTAATTTCATGTTTTAGTTACACAGCTTCTTAGTTAATAGGAATTAAAAAAACTCCATTTTATTTTGTGTGTGTCCGTTGTTTACTGGAGGCTTTCGAAAGGATAACTGTATATTTATCTCAAACGTGATAGTCCCACCCTCTGCGAGCTCTGATTAAATATAAGCTCCCATCAGTGTTCAACAAGGGGAAATGTCAGTCAATTTCAAATTCCGCACAATACGTCTGAAACAATTATGCTAATATTTCACTCTTACCACACTCATATATCAAACCATATTGAATTCGATCTCGGCTATATCATGCACATGGTACATTTGCATTCTCTAATATTTGAGGTGGAGTTAATTAAAGCTGTATTAATTAAAGCTCTCGTAGCCATCATTTATTAAGTAAAAACCGGTATTTATCCTTCACCATCGCGCAAACTAGGTAAATATTAATACAACTAGTCTTTTCTGCTGTCACGTTTCCCACATCACTTCAACCAAGCGAACAAAAAGTTTCCTGATCGAAAAGTAGTTAGGCAAGTGACAATTTTCCTTCCGGTAAGGAACTAAAAATTTAATCCTAACAAACACGATGGGTTGGGGTAATGCTCGTGTGAGCGGAAACATTATTAAATTGACGCAGCGGGGTTTTTATGCACTTTATCGTGTCCTGTTAGGGGTGTTCTCGAGTATGAGAAAAGCACCCTCTCCCCTATTGTTCGTAAAATCTAATGAATTGTCGACCATTGTTGCCTCAGAAGTACGATACGTGAGTGACAGGAATAGCTGCCATTTTTGGGTGGTATTGCCGATTGGAAAGAATTATTACAGTTGGAACGACTGGGTGTGGTTTAATTTTATACTAAAATTTTTTGGGTAGAAACTAGAACTGTTCAGTCAAAATTGCAAATTAAAAAGAAAGATGAAGAGGGATTACCTACATATTTTCAAATAAGTAATTTTGGTGGATGCGCCAGGATAAGCCTATTTAGCAATCTTTTTTCTTCTTTGCCTCTGATCTCTAAATCCACAACTCGGAAAACAAGAGTGAAAATCTGTGCAATATCCCCAAACATGCTCCAAGTCAGTTGTGGTAATTAGAAGCGTAAACTTTCATAAGCATTGTTAACAGGATCATCCCGATTTTCCTATTTCCGTAAATTATCAACAAGAAAACTTTGCGTCTATTTTAAACCTAGATCTCTCTTGGGAAACTACTTAGTTAAACATCTAGTTGCTGTAAAGTCGACTTCTCTTGTCTAATACCTGTATAATAGATACTAATTCATAATTTATACCATGGCGATTATTGGGAAAGGATTCAAGTTCCATAGAACATCTCAAAATGATCATTAATTAAACTACTTGGATGCTAATCTTCGCATTTATTCGTTCATGTAATTAAAAAAGTAATAAACGCTTCATTCAAACCTCCTTAGCACAATTTCGAATAAAAAATTCAATTATTCCAGTCAACGTTTAAATTACGCATGAAATTTCCACTCGTTAGTGTCAGTAGTTTCGCTCACTGCTAAATCTAATTCGTTTATCTTCGTTAGTCGTTCATTTACCACTACCAACTTACCCTTCTTTGTTATGTTAAATGTTAATGCTGCTACACATGAAACAAAGATGTAAACTTGCGGGTACACCACAAATGCAAAGTTGGAAAACTCCTAGGTAAACTACAAAGTCAACATGTATTTATTTGCCTTTAATACCAGCTGTGTGCACCTCTTTTCGATTTAACTTTGAAATTAACTTTTAAATTAATTTGTACCAAGTCATGTTTCAAATAACCAATCGTTCTTTGAATGTGGCGAGTTGAAATATTGAATAAGTAGCGGAGTTAGTTTGCGTCAAATCAAATTTCAAGCGGGTTTGTTTCATTTCCTGTGGAGTACTTGTATGGATGGAGTTTATGAATTATTTGAGAATAGTTGGTTTTAGTGCCACGATTTTGGTTGTAAATTCGTGAATGGAACCGCCACGAGTTTAACACTATCCCGGGTTTTAGCTCGCTGCGCTTGCTTGACCATTCAATATTCAGGATATATCATAATTTCTGCAAGTAATTTATTAGTAAATATTTAGATGCTAAATATCCAGATCTACAAATTTCAAATTCTGAATTATAGATGACTAAAAATATTTAATTTCACTTGTTTTACACTTTTGTTCATGTGAAAAAATATTGCAACCAACTTTAGTACTTTTATTCCAAATATGTAAGACGCGAAATTAATTATTAAATTTTTATTATATCGCCGCGTCGATATTAAATATAAAATTAACTTTCAGCTAAAAATGGCTTCTAATAGAAGCAGAGATTTAAGCAAACTCACTTTAAATTTCCGTGTTTAAAATAAAGAAATAAAAATTGATAAGTGTAAGGAATTTAATAAAATAATATTACAAGCGAAAGAAATTTAAGGATTTAATTGGTAAAACAAAAAATTGAGAAAAAAATTAATGTCTTTAAGCTAAAATTTTTTTTCGCCGCCAATGTACGTACAAATCGATATTTTTACCCTTTTGAAGTTAGACTTTTCTCTTTTAGATTACACAAAACACTGTTTAATAAACAAGATAAAGTTGTAATTAAAAATTATAATCAACTTGATATGCCCACCTACACGCACACGCATTTAATTTATTAAACTTGTTTCCACGTCCATGCTAAAATTTGTTAATTAAGGAAATATTAAATGAAAGCCCCTCAAATAGCATTATTGAAAATGTAAAACGTAATTATTTTAGTTTTCCAGCGTGATCTACATAAAATATGACTACAAAATACGTATAAAAAGCTTGATGTGTTTTTAAATCAGACTATTTCAAAACATGTTATTTCATAAACTTAAATTAACGAATGCAATGTGTTTTTACAAAATGAATATTGCATAGGTTTTGCGTCTACTTTGTTATGGCAATCCTTTTAAAGTTAAACTAGAAAAATAGTGAAATGGCAATTTTGATATAAAATTTATGATTCCCAACACTTGTACGAGTTGTATATTGCTCAGTCTGTTGGAAGGTTTCTATAACAACCACGTTACAAACAGCCCGCAGCAAACGTAGCACTTCATAACTTCAAGTTCCCAAAGTAAACAGTATTCCTTGTTTTATTTAGTTTCATTCACAATTAACATTAGGTGAAAATGAAGTTTAAAATATCCCTGCCCAAGAACCCATCGCACAACGCTCCGGTTACTTGCATCGGATGGAGCAGCACTGAAGAAGTTTACTCTGCCGGGTAAGAAAGATGTCTCCCATTAACACAACAAGCACAAAAAATCACCACTTTTTAGCGATGATGGTCAGTTATTATCGTGGTCTGTTTCGAACATGCAGTCCAAAAAAATAGCACAGCTAAACAAAGAACTCTATCCAATCGATATGCAGTTTCTACCTAGAACTGGCGCGCTTGGAAAACACGGCGATTTAATATTAATAACATCAGCTGATGGAAAATTTCATATAATGAATCGCTCGGGTAGAATTGAGAGAAGCGTTGAGGCACATAAAGGAGCTATTCTTGTGGGGCAATGGGGCAATGATGGGGCAGGCCTTTTGACCGCTGGAGAAGATGGCTGTATTAAGATATGGTCTAGAAGTGGAATGTTGAGATCTATTGTTGTATCAAGTGATAATTCAGTGTATGGGGCCGCTTGGGCTCCTGATAGTCAAAGCATTGCTTATACACAAGGAAAATTCATTGTCGTAAAACAACTAGCACCCAACACTAAACCTTTAAGGGTACGTAATTTGGGAATCATTGATTTTTTATTTGTAATTCAAGCGAAGGAGTTTGTTCAAGAGTTGTTATTCATCGCACGATTTCCGTAATTTTATTTAAGTAGTTTATAAACCAAAAACAACAACTACTTGCACCGAGTGATGAGTTAAGAAAATGCTAATCAGATAAATTCACTGAGTAACTTAACACAATTTTATACGGAGTAACGTCTTCAATTTCCCGATTTATTTAATTTGTTTCAATCGTCAGTCTTATGCGGTTCAAAAGTGTTATATTATTCTGTAGCTTCTCAGATTTACCGTTTTTACTGTTAGTGGAATAACTGATCGATTCTTTGAAATTGCTAATTCTTAATTGCGTATTTAAGAATCGTGCGGAAATTCAAAACTGTAAACCTCAAAATTCAAATTTTAGAAATTTTGTTTTTTTTTGGAAAGGAAAAATCACCACTGTGGTGAAATCAAAATATCCTTATCAGCCCTCATCAGTAAATAAAAAAAAACAAAGAAATCAATTAATAGTCATTTCTCGATTTTTTCAATTTCACTTGATATTTGAATAGCTGAGCAAAACAGGTACATCGGCTTTAAAAGTACGTTTTTACATATATTTGGTAGATAAAACATAACAAATATCACGAAATTGAATTTTAATGTGACTTTTCCACAAATGTTACAAGTGGGAATAAATTAAAGAGTACTTTATGAAATTACAATATCCGCACCGTAATGACTGTGTAAATTCACTAAAATGCGGTTTATAATGTAAAATAAAATGTAATAAAACCGATCGCCGTAACATTTTTAATTAAATAAAATAGTGCCAACAAATTTTGAATATTGAATTAGGTAATCGCGAATTTATAGAGAGCGATGGAAATAAAGAGAATAAATTCGAGCTTTAATATTGCAAAACAACAATAAGCAACACTTTTTAACTGAGCAAAGATAAGAGAAACAGAAAAATTGATTGGAAAATAAAAAGAGAGCAATTCTGAGTAATTCTGTAATGGATTTATTCCTCACTTCGTTCTTAATTGCTTCGTAATGGAAGGACTAAAATTTAGAGCTCTCTTTGAGTTTGAGTAAACTGTTGGTCGGTTTATACAATTTCAAACTTATTTCTTAGCAAAGTACTTTTGAGGAGTGTAAACATCAAGTGGCGGAAACTATTAGTAGTCAATATAACCGTTCTGTTAATTTTCCGCTTTAAATTCACTCGGGTTTTTCTTCCTCAGTGGAAAGCTCACGAAGAGCTAGTTTTATGTCTCGCTTGGAGTGCAGCTTCCGAACTAATAGTTTCTGGTGGTGAAGATTGTCGATACCGAGTCTGGGATAGTCAAGGACGACAATTATTTTCCAGCGGCTTACATGATAATCACATTACATCCATAGCTTGGGCTCCAAATGGAGATCTCTTTGCCGTAAGCTCTTACAACACAATTCGGCTGTGCGATTATTCCGGAGTTAAGTATCTTAGATAATATAATTCAATAATAATTTTTGGTTTGTAGTGGTCAAGATGTCTAGAAAAACCTAATACTGGATGCATCTATAAAATGTCTTGGTCTGGTGATGGTACACAGTTGGCTGGAGCTTGCGCTAATGGACACGTTTTCTTTGCTCATATTGTCGAAAGACACGTTCACTACATGAATTTTACTGCTTCAGTCACTGAACGTAAAACTGTAACTGTTAGAAATGTTAGCGATGACACGTTTGAACAACTCGAATTACCAGAAAGAGTAATACAATTAGCAATAAAATATTCACATTTGGTTGTTACAACACCGACACAATGCTACATTTACAACACTAATAACTGGAACACCCCTGCCATTTTCGACCTGAAAGATGGATCAGTGATTTTATTGCTACTTTCAGACAAGTACAGCCATATTTTAATTTTATGCATTATAAAAACATGTACTTTCAGACACATGCTTCTGGTGGAAAAGAACAACATCGGGATTTATAATTATCAAGGCAGACTTATAGCTTCTCCGAGATGGCCCAACATGAGATTGGATTCTTTACGATTATCTCAGATTAGCTTAGCTCCGGACACATTAGTAGTGAGAGACTGCGTGGATCCTAAAAGTATCTTTTTTAATCTAGTTAATGTTATAATATTGACTCATTTATATTTCAGTTCTTCACGTGATTGATTTAAGTAGCTCTCGAGCTTCAAGTGATACCACATCGACTATTCAACATTCAATGGGAATCATTCAAATCGCTCTAGATCAATGGGGCCCAAGCAACTCGAGGAATTTAGCACTGACGGATAAAACGAAAGACTTGTATGTCGTTTCAGCGCGAAGCAACAACAAGACGTTTTATAAACTCGGTATGAACAATTAAATCGCAACTTGACGTCACACCTTTTTTCAGGGCGCAAAACCGAGTCCTTTCAATGGAACACCGAAGCCAATCTTATAGCTACCATTCAAGATACTCAATTGGTTGTGTGGTATTGCCCAACCGCTGCTTTTAATTCATCCTTACTTAAACTGTGCTCAATGCAATATGGGTCGCCTGAATTGGGGCGTAATCCAAGAATTAACGATTTTGTTGGCAATTCTGTCTCAGTTCGCAGAGCTGATGGATCTTTAATTAATGTTCCTATTTCTCCGTTTCCTTCAATATTACACAGGTTATTACATCTTTTCATTATATGTAAATGTTTCTCGAAGTAGTAAATGGAGCTTAAAGTGCAACGGGTCAAAAGTTTGGATCGGAAAAAATAAATTGAATTTTCTAGTAGCAGCAGTTTTCACCGGCTTTACAACTTGGATGCCGAATTCGGTTCTTTTTCTAATTAAATTTCTGTTTTCAGATATATTCAAGACAGTAAATGGACGAACGCCCTGAATTTATGCAGGTCTGTTAAAGAACAAACTTTGTGGGCCTGCTTAGCCGTTTTGTCTATTCAATCTAATGCTGATGTCATCGATATCGCCGAGGAGGCTTTTGCCAAAATTAATCATTTCGATACAGTTTTCTATATCCAACATGTTAAAGTAAGTATCAAGTTGAGTTGTCCTATTATTTCTTGATAAATAGTTAAGTTTTTTAACCGAGCGAGGCCAATAACGTTGATAAATAAGTGGCAAAAATATTTTAATCCGGGTTCCCCTCATTTTACAGTGCCGATTTTACAGATGCTGATGTTGTGGTTAAGAGCTTTGTACGTACTTGTACACCCTGTATAAGAACAGACTTTCTTTGTGGTTCAATCTCTAAATATCTATATTTTTATAGACGTTACTATCGAAATCTCAACAAAAAGCTGCAATAGCGCTTCTAGGAGGCGCCGCTCAAGAAGCTGAATCGATTCTTCTCCATAATGGAATGGTTTTTCAAGCTATTTACAATAACATCACAATGTATAACTGGGGGCGGTAAGAAACTTACTAAGAATTTAATAATTCATTGCCACGAAAGATGCATATACGAAAGTTAGTGTGCATTTGTGACTCTGTTTTTTCTAAATAATTAAATTCAACATTTTTTAGCGCACATACAAAAAACTCGCGTCCGAGCTCCTAACGAACACACTGCAATTGTAGACTGTAGAAATTAACTTCGTGATTAAAGTTACACCCGTTCATTTGTTTTTATTTAATTCTGTCTGGTCTTTGCTAAATTGGAAAACGTAATTAACTGCAGAAACAATATTTTTGTTTTGAAAATATGGGCCAATTTCGAACAATGTGACAAACATATAATTTTTTGTAAAATTCGCTATGCATATCCGGTTTTTTAGCCTTGTAAATGCAAATCTGTAGAAATTAATTAAAGATAAACATTTACGAACCTGTCCAGCCTGACATGAGCTGATTTATCATTAATGTCTAGTAATCTCTCAATATAATATAAAAATAGAGACAAAAATCTCACCATAAAAGCAATAGAACTTATTAAAAACAAATTCACGATTTTTCACCCATTTTAGGGCTCTAGAGTTAGCGACAAAGCACAAAACGCATATTGATACCGTTCTGTACATGCGCCAGAAATACTTGGAAAACTTAGGAAAATCAGAAACTGATGAAAAATTTTTGGTTATCAAAGATAATGTAAATGCGATCCTCGTAAAGTTAGTTCCTTTCTATTCAAAAATGTTTTTAGGTACAACTTGATGAAGAAAAAATTCATCAAAAAATGAAGATGGAAGTGGAGAAAAAGACATAAAAACAATAAAACTCTTCTTCCCAAACGACATATTTTGTGTTTTGTGTTAAAATATCACATGGTGCAATAAAATTTCACATTAGTCCAGTGTTTTTAGAATATCCTTATACCGTCCCGCCCGTAAAGGATCCAGTTTGATTAATTCTTTGTAGTTGTCACCAAGACACTTTTCTTTGTCCTCGAGTTTTTTAACCACCCAACACTTGCCGAGTACAACCCCTGCAAAAATTTTACAATAAACCCTGTAATCAATATTCAAAGAATTTTACATTTGCAGTCAGGCTCTAAGTCCTGAAGTTGTTCTAAAGCATCCAGCAACTCCTCTAACTGAGTTTGGTTCAGATTAGGAAGAGTTAAAACCCAACTTAAGTAAAACCAAGCACTTGAGTCCACAGGATCAGTGAAGACAGCATTTTGTACCAAAGTTAATTCATTTGAAACGTCTTCTGGCCCAAGAGTGCTCCTGTAGTGCCATGAAGAATAGTTTGAAAAATTTATGTTGATGCGTTCTGTTGTAAAATTCAGTTCATCTGATATTGGAATGCCAATTTTAGCAACCAAAAGACGGCGAAAATCCCAAACATGGACTACAAAAATGTTAAAATTTCGTTACTCTGGAAAATCTACTCACAATTTCTGTCGTCTATAGACAAATACTTGGTACATAAATCAAACTCCCGCTGCCAGTTTGGTTTGGGGTGATGGTTTAAAATCCAATAGCGATGATGCCAAGAACCATAGGACTTTGGATTTGCTATGAGACACTGCTCAGTCAGCCTCAACTCATTTTCACAGAAGGTGATTAGTTGTTCGTCGTCGCAAATTTCGTCTTTTTTACTACCAAAGTGATTTTGTGAGTCAGACTTGAATGGGTGTTGCCCTGTTACCTGTTTTGAATCTCCATGAGGACAACCTCCTTTCTGTAATTCCACAAAGTGTAAATATCAGGATTCACTATGAGGAGTTGGGCACTTAAGGCTAAGGAACTTGGGTCATAATTATCAGCGTTTCGCGTAGAAAGAATCTGTTTCATCCCCATACGATAAGTGGCCAATTTCTTTTGCTGCTCTTTGTGCTTCTGCAATTTCTGTTCTTCAGTGGTACGGACTTTTATTCTTCCATGCTGCAATAAACGTGTTATTTGGATTCGAATAGGAAAATAAATACCATTTTATTAAATTTGTGTACAAAAGTGGCAGTTGACGTTGATTCTAACCTCAATAAATGATTTGACATCTGTCAAAATAAAAAGTGTCCGTCATCGACGTCGAGCACTTTTTTTAAATAAAACAAAAGGGTCATTTTTCTGTACTGAAATATTATACCTTACAATTAACTTATAAAACAAAGAAAATACAATTTAATTTTCAAGAAATGATACAAAATCTGTCAATTTATACAACTGGTCTTCACTACTTGTCTGACCAGAAGTCTCTGAAATTGGTCTAACAGGATGAACCATTCTAGTGTCGGCTTCCACTTGCCAGCCCCTTTCCACGCAAGCAGCTGCACAAATATCAGGTGGCAAACCAGTCATTGCAGAAACAGTATCTAATGTTATTGATGAATAAGCTTGTGCTATTAAATCTACAGATCTACTTCTTGCTCTGTCTAAAAATCCAAAACACACTAAAACGTGGTCACGTCAAATAAATTATTCTACCTTCAACTTGTTTCATTATATTAGCAATAGAATCAGACCAAGTCACCGCGTTCAAGGCTTTATAAATCCCCGGGAAATCCCTCTTCCACATGTGCTGAGCCACAGTCCAAATATTGTTTAGCTCAGGGGTAGATGCCTTAATTGAAGCTGGGATACGCTTCCATAAATACTTGGCATTGCATCTACAATCAATTGCCAGTTATAACATGAAGAAAACCTGTGATACCTACAAGTCGTTTTCGTATAAATAAACAGCTAACAATTGTTCATATACTTGTGGTGTTGCAACCCCATTTTGAGCCTAAAAACAACGTAAATTGCTTTAAAATGACAACTTTTAGGTTAAATTGCCTCGCCATTTAAACTTACTTCCAACTCTTGCTTTTCTAAATCTTCGGCTAGTTTCGTTATATCACTGGACACCATTTTGCGTAAACTTACGCTGAAAGTAATGTTTTAACATATACTTACTGTAAAACTCATAAATACATTTTTCGTTTTTATTAAGCACCAACAAGCCAAATGCCAAAAATCTGAACGGTCGGATAAGATCGTTATGCGACGCCAGCCACGAGCACAGGCGCGGGAATATTTGAATTAAAAAATTTGACGAGTAAAACTTCCGTCTCATCCCAACTTTAATACAAAATTATCATTTCACACTTTAATAGAAAATTTGTTTACATACAGTAAATTAACAGTACTATATCACAGTTGTTTCACGATACATACTGCTAACAACCTACGTCAAGAAAAAAAAAAACGAATAAAGTTGGAAGAAATCCTCTGTAAACAAAACTTTCTTTTCATCAAATTTTAAAATTTATATTCTTATCAATACTCCTAAAACTGCGTCTCTTTGTCTGTAATTAAACCATAAACGTAAAATCTAAATAAGTCATAAAAACACGTAATCAGTAAAATCTACTTGTTAAAATTCGCTGCAATTCTAGTTTTTCTGGGCCCTCCTGATTTGTCATTCCTTTCCTTAGGACTGGCTCCATAACCCTGAAAAAACACATATCTAAGAGTCCTTAAACTTTCAGTTCTCACCTTCGAATAACTCGCGGTTTGAACATTTGACGCTGAATCATTCTTTTCTATTTTTGTACCCTGTGAGGTACCACTATAATTCCTATTTACATTTGATGCAGCTCTGTTACTTTGTTTTTTCTTTAAAGCCTGAAGGGGGATAAAATTTGGATTAGCAACATTCGTACGCGATTTGGGAAAGTTTTGCGCACTGGCGTGACCACTAAAATTAGCCTCTGCTTCTCTTCTAGAGTAGTCACCCATTGACGTGTTTTGATGGGGCCTCATCTAAAAAAAAAAACGATGTAAAACTGCATGAAAACTAAAAAAGAACAACCTGGTAGGACTTGTTTACAAAAACTTGCGACGGCAGCGTGTTTCGTGATTGTGGACCCTGCACCCATTTCGTGGGAGGCACTGGAAATTGCAAGGGAAGTCCCTCTTTCATTGACCGCGATTTTGGCTGTAAAGCAACAATTAAAACGCCGAATTGAATTATTGACGAGTTATTACACTTTGAAGGATGTTTAGTGCATCTTGAGCTACGTTTTCACTGGCTTCTTCTCTTGATACGGCAGATTTGCCAAAGAGAATTTTACCGTTTGGTAAGGCCACTTGTGCTCGAACTCCGTTGGCTTCCTCCAGATATGTGTATATAGGACAACCCAACATATTTGATTGATAAAAAGACAATAATCTCGTGGTGGCATTTGGGCAAGCCTAAAAACAAAAATATTTTTACGAATTAAAATGTGGGAGAACTAACGGGGCTATGATGTGGCTTAGGTTTAGGAGGCTCCCGCGGGATATCTCTTTGTGGAGGGCCACTGTTTGGTTTTGCCGTATTATGGGTGTTCTGAATGTTAAGTATTTTCTTCAGGAAGTCCGTGTCCACTTCAGTTTTTGGCTAAAAAACTTGTTAGTAAAAAATGTGTCTGAAAACGGCACTTACTTTTGAATTAGAAGCCGTAGATGCGCCTCCTATCGCCGGCTGTTGCCTATTCTGACCGTTCGCAGGATTCCTCTAAAAATTTCTCATTACGACTAATTTTTTTCTATTAAACGTACTCTATAAGCCGAATTCTCTTTGTTAATCCTTGGGTCACCCATGGAGAAATCTGTCATATACTGGAACGTGTTCTTATGCCTCTGTTGATCAAATCCAGAGTCTCGTTGTTGATACGTCTTAGGCTGATAATTCTGTTGAAAACCCTTATTATACTGTGGCGTTAAATTAGGTGAAACTTTATTAAACGACGCAAACGCAGAATTTTGTTGTTTGAGATTGAAGTTTCCCGCAGGAAGCGCGGGATTGAAGGGGTTCCCATTATGTCTTTCTTTAGCCAAAGCTCTCAAAGCACCTACCAAACTGTTGTTACAAATAGTAATAAAAAAAAGTGGAATCGAACCTGGAACTCCGGTCTTTTGTTCCATCTGCCTTTTCCCGTACGTGAGATTAATGAACGAACTCTTCGGTAACCGATATCCTTTGTGCTCTGAACAATTTATTACCATTCCTCCGGCAAATGGTTTATCAAATACAATGTCAAACATTTCGTCGGTGTTACTAACGACACTCGACTTGTGGACGGCGATTACTGTACCCTTAGAGCCTAAAGGAACAGTGACACCTTCTCGCACGTTGACGATTCGATCGAATACTTCGGTCCGGGCGAAGGGATCTGGAGCCAAGTTTCCGGTCTGGATTTCCGGCTGTAAGAGTATTTTAGACCTGGCGCATCCACCATTTTGTCTGCTTACTTTGTACAAAAACTGCGGTTTAAGCTGCATTACAAGATCCTTTGAAGCTTCCTGCAACTTCTCATCCACGAGTTGCTCAATTTTTTTTACAACCTCTGGCTCTAGAACGGAACTGCCACAAACTCGTCTTTCGATATTATGCGTTGGCAGTGTTCTCAACCAAACTTGAATACTTTTCACCTTTTCTTCGCTCCTACAAATAAAAAAACTTGCAACACACTTTTTTTGTCTCTTTATACTGACCCTGATTGGAAAATTACATCCGCCATAATCTCGTCATCATTACTGTTGTAGAGATACTCAAACACTTCAGGGTACCTCTCAATGTACGTTCTAACAAGTTTTACAGCTTTATCCGTATAAAACCACGTAGTACCAAGCTTCCTTGTATAGCCGGGCGTTTCCTGATTTTTCTTATTAAATTTCAAATCCAACCCGATATTAACAGACTTGAAACAACCCTCTAAGTTTGGTGTTTGTACGAACAAAGAGCCTGTAATCCTCGAAAACACGTAATTTGAGATCGCCAACTGACTAGCGGCGTTTGTAAGGTTCATGTAGCTGTTTTTTAAGTCTGAGTCAATTTGTAGTGCTGCGGCAAAGTCGGGTTCTTCAAAAACATGTAACTGTACCTTCAGTTGATTGTTTTTAAGAGTTTCCGTGCTGTCCAAGATCTGAAAGCGCGCCATGAACTTTATATTACGTGAGTGGCAAATCTTACTTCGCCCTGGGATCCATAATGAGGATGAGTAAGCGAGAAGCATGTACTTCCTTCAGGAAACACATCGGTGATGTCTGTGAAATTAGATTTGTACTCATCATGCGCGACAATATTGGCGACAACGCTTTGTAAAGGATAGTGCGCTAGTATTCGTGAAAACTGTTTTTCTAGAGACACTCTTCTCCCTGATGTGAAAACGTATTTTCTACCCGACATGAGCTGCACATGTACTAGGAATTCCGTGTCCCCAAACTCTATCCCCATGCGATCTCTATAACTAAAAGAAAACTTACACTTACACCAATGATTCTCAGTTTTATTAAAGTACTTACTGGTGGGTTACCCCTTCTATTTCTCTGTCGAACTGCGTCGGTTCAACTTTATATCCTTGACTCTCATCTTTGGAAAACACGTATCTTTGTTTCTTATCAGAGACTGCAACAACTCTACAAGCGAATATAACGAGACTCTGGCGATTTTAAAAACTTACTTAGCCTCAATGAGATGGGGCCATCCAACCCAAATAATCTCCCCCAAAATCTTAAACGGATCTAAGTCGCACGGTAGAAGCTTCAAAATCATATTTTCATTGCGACTGGCCATTTCAAAAACTTTAACCTTCGCGTTTCTTAACCGACTTTCGTATTTGAGATGCTTGAGAGTTGGGAAACCGGGATAGAAAACATCAAACCGTGCTCCAGGATACGCCCCTTTTATAAGTTTTTCCCGGGGGACTCTAATATCCTCGATTTTAACAGGAGTGCATTTGGCATGGCTCATTATTTTCGGGAAGTACTCAGGAGCTTCGTAAACTCCAAAATTTTCGTCAGAGAATTCATAAATCAACATCGGTCCATGCTGGTTTCGTTTGGCTTCTTCGGGACTTAGAAGCACGTTGCGCGATTTCATAGCATCAAGAAGAGTGTTCTCGTCAATAAAAGGCACTAAAACCACCGCTTCCCACTCTTGTCGTTTCCCGTTCAAGTCAGTTTGAAACTCTTCAGGATAGTACGACTTAATTATAGAATTATCATTGGTCATTAAGTCGTGATAGCATTCGGGTAAGAGATTTTTACTGGCAGTAGGGAGGACGGCTAATAACTGTTCATATGGTTTAAACGGTTGTCCGAGCTCGAAATCAATCTTTAAGTTCGAAAAACCTTTGATATCAGAAATGTACGGCGAGTAATGGTGAGGGTAAAACCAAGACCAAGAACAAACACCGTTATAGTAATAGTTTAAGTTCCACTGAATCGCTCGCACGTAGCCCTCGGCCTGATCTCTCATTACCTCACTAAAAAGAATCATTAATAGTAAAAATGACCGGACACGGGGTAATTACGGGGTGACTTTTTGGAATTCTAGCTTATTTCTGTAGTATTCATCTTTGAAACACTTAAATGCTTCGTCTTCGGTTGTAGAACTCATCTGGTCTGACTCGTCTTCAGAAGACACGTCCTTTAATACGAAATGAAGCTTATTTATGGATAAACTGAAAGAGAACATACCAATGCGTCTGTGGCGGCGATTAAGGCAGCTAAGGCAGAGTCCTTTTTGAATTCTTGGCCGTCGGTGGTGTCATTGTCGTCGTCAGCATGCGGCTTTGTCTGTGGAAGAATAATTTAGATTTTAAATTTCCCGCCTTTCTTCTTGGGTGAAATATTACAAGTGACTCAAGATGCGCATTTCATTTAAAATCAAATAAAAAATTTTGCTCACATGAACGGCAGTGTGAAACGTCTGTTTCCTCCCAGTTTTCATTTCCATGTACAACAAATCGTCTTGAACTTCCTCAAAATTTTTCACATCAATATCTCCCAACTTCTTCATGAATTTCTCAAATCTTTCCAAGTTTAGTGTCCCTGACTCGTTTATATAGCCTACAATTGATTATAAATTAATGTTTCTTGATTCTTAAAGAAACAGACCATCCAGAGTAGGTAAAACCTCCATATAAGCCTTGTACAACAAAGGCAAAGCTCCATTTGCAATATGCAAGTTGGGTAAATTAGGGATAAAGTCATTCCCCACTAAAAATCCCATGAGGATCTAGAAAATACAAGTTTTAACTTAAATAAGCTGACAAGAAGATCTTACCCAGTCGTCAATAATTTTTTCTATATCAAATTTCAGTTGATCTGAATTTTTTAAAACTTCTTTTAATGATGAAAATTCCATTTCTAAGTACTCTCTCATTAGTGATAAATGTAACAGATAAAATCTTATCTCCTCAGGTACATTACTGCGTTTGGCTTTTCTCCCAAACTTGACCTAAAAAAAAAGTTAGCAAAAATTTCAACATTTTGCACAATCTTACTTCTTCACGAAGCAAAGAAAAATGTGGATCATGAGTACATAGACCCAGCATAATGAGATCTGCATCTAATCCATACAAGCAATGTCGCGTGTTTGGATCATAACCAGGCTGAGATCTAATATACCTAATATAATCCATAATTTTATGTTCCCCTTCACCTGGCGTTTCTTGACCTGACAAGATCACCTTACATTTCTTCCATGTTTTGTCAGTGGAAATTTTTTTAACAACAAAATATTTCAACTGTTCATGTAATCTAGCCATAAATGGAGTTCCAGGGGTTATACAGTTTGAATCAAAACGTTCAGCATCAGGTAGTTTTTCCCCCTTTCTCATAGCTTCTTTTTCAAGTTTTTCTGCTTCTTTGGCAGATCGGAATCTGCGCCCTCTTTGCTGGTTCATTTTTGCTCTGGGAGCAACTCCATCCACAGCCATGAAAAATACTTTCTGAGGTTTGATCATAGAAAATAAAACTTCAATGTAGTGAAAGACGTCTGTGAATATCTTCTCTTCGGTAATACGAAAATGGGGATTGTTATCATCTGGATGGGAACACATGTGGATAATCCCGTTCATGTCCAGATAAAGATTGTCAAAGACTGGAATCTGCAAACAAGGAATCAGTGGTGTTTTTTTTTCAATAAAAATGTAAACTTACCTGGTATTCCCTCACAAACTCGCTCAGACATGGGTACCGTTCGCTGATATACCTGAAAAATTTGGGAACCCCCATGGCTACAATTTCCTAGAAGATGTTTTGTTTACTATTTTAGAAACACGACACAACCACTTACCTTAGAATGAACAAAGAAAAGTGAAATTGAAAAAAATAGTCAAACGAAAAGTGCTAAGTACAAATGCTTGGATAACCGTCAACATTACTTTTTTGACATTCACGTGAACATAACCACACAAAAATAACGCCAATGAGAGTTTGACAGGTCAAAACTATGTGGCGCCACTGCTGCAAATTTTGTTTTTGCAAAGACAACTTCGTTCCTGTGAAGATTCAAAAATTGAAATCATATCATATCGGTTTTTTATTATAATACGAAGCCATTTTTTATCCTGAATTTAATCACTGATAAAATAAAAATATGAAACCGAAGAAGTTTCAGTTTGTTTCTATTTCAGTCAATATTAAATTTATTTGTGCAAAAAATTTACCTTATTTAAGCTCATTTTACGTAAATTTCACACTGAATTCAAAACTCATAATTTTTCCCGTTCGTTAACAAAAAACTGAATGAAAAAAGCATTTGAAATTTCGAAGCTCTGAAAATATCGGTGCTCTATTTCTCGGAAACTCCGACTGATAGAGAGATGCGTTTTTTGCCTTCCATTTTCTGGAATTTTTGCTAAAAATTCTTAGAATTCCGAAATCCAAAATTTTTTTTTATTTTTTTTTAACAAATTGTGTATACTTACTGCGGTTATTTTGTCGCTTATTTTCGAGCAAATTGAAGTAAATTATTACACTTTTTTTACGCAGAATTCAAAACTGTCTTAATTTTTCCCGTACATCAAGAAATGAATTAGGAGTGATTAAAATTTCGGATAGCAAATTTTAAGGTAGCAATTTTATATATTAAATAGGGTCTTATAAGGTATTAATAAATTACTTATTAAGTTATTGATACTCACTTTACGCAGGATTTCACAAAAATTATTACTTTAAAAAAATGTATTAAACTTATTTCAGACTGCGAATTTAGTTATAAAACTTTGAAATTTTTATACGCTTGTGTTTATTTGCAAGATAAACTTATGAACACTCACAATGTTTTCCTTATGAAAATGTGAGATTTGTTTTACCTCCAAAATCGACCCCAATGTCCGACCAGCGTAGCCCAGAGCTCGTCCTAGATGGTAACTTTAATTAAAGCGCAATTATGCTTTTTTCAGAATTGTTTTACACGGACAAAAACAAGACACTCTATTTAAATAAACTTTTCTTGAACTTTTATCTTATCGAAGTGAACAAAACAACGCACAAAGATAAGAGAACTGATTCAACTCATAAAGAAACGAATATTATCAAATCATGTTGTATTGGTTATATTGGCTCCTTTTTAATTCTTAATAAGTACTTAATAATAAATTTTTGTACAAATAAAATCAAACATGAATAGAGAAAACATTACATTACAATTTACTACTTCCTGCCAGGGTTTCCCTGACTAGATTTACAGCAAACAAAGACGTCCCTGGAGCTGTCGTTACTCCATACCCTCCATGCCCATAATTATGTACAATTTTCACCCTCCTATTATCCACCATTTTAATCTCTTTTTCAACTCTCACTTCGGCTCTATGAGGTCTCAACCCAACTCTCTCAGCAACAACTTTAGCCCCTTTTAAACTTGGCACCAACGCCTCACATCTTTCTCTAATTGAAAGACTGTCATATTTATTTACATTGAGATCGTACGAATCGTACTGTCGACAACCCCCCAAAGTTATAGAGTCAAATCCTGGAATAATGTATGTGTCGAAATTTCCATAGAAAAATGTCTTAATCCATGGAGCTGCTACTTTAAGAACTTGACCTCTGATTGGCACTAGTTTATTGTCGTTGCATAAGAATTTTGCTCCAAGTCCGGTGCAGTTTACCACCACGTCGTATGTATTCAAATCTGAAAACGTGTCTACTTTCTTAGAAATGACGTTAACTCCTTGTTTTTGTAACTTTGAAGTTATCCAGGGTAGGTAAATAGAAGATTGAATTAAAAGAGTGGTGAAAAAAGACCCATATTTCCAATTTCCGGGACACAAGTGAAGTTCTTCTTCAGTTGCTTGGCGGTACAAAGGAACCAACTTCTCTATATACGCATTCTAATAAAAAGGCTTCAATGCGCAAGTTGTGAAATTAAGACAACTTACTCTAACAATGCCGGCATGTTCACTAGAAAAGAGATATCCAGATAATTGTGTAATTCCTGCCAAGCTTCCTTCACCTGTGTCACGAATGGCATCCCAATAATTGTAAGATTCGTTGATCCACTTCCTAGCAGTTACAAAGTTACATCATAATTTATGATGGCGTGTTACCTGGTGATGTCTTCGGTCGGACCTGTAAAACCAGCTCCTGGTCGAAAAAGTCCTGCAGCCACGTAGCTGGTAGTATCTTCCACAAATTTCTCGGAAACGATGCTAATGTTGGCGTTTCTAAATTCATTTTTTAGCTGAAATGCTGTTGTTAGACCTACCACACCAGCTCCCAAGACGGCTATATTTAGATCGGACATTTTGGAATTCAAACTATCGACCACCGAAAGAGACAGATAATCTGAAGTACTCTCCCACTCCATCTACTGCATTTTCTTTATCAGTGTGTTTGTTAACATTTTGACCTATCAGATAATTGTCATTGACCTTCACAGATCTAGTTACTTAACAAGTGCGCATGACTGATTTCTCAATTTTTTTTCAAACTTATAGGAGTAGTAAATGTTTGTTTCTTGGGTCTATATGTATAAGAGTAGGTCTGATCTACTGCAAATTTCGTTTTTTCTGGTTCGCTTGTTTGGTAAATAAGTAAGATAATAAGATAAGACATTAAGCCACAGATCTAATTTGAACAAAATTAGAGAAAGAAGAAAATGATCCTAGACTAATCAGTGTTGCTGAGGGTGTAAAACCTTAAATATTAGATACGCGTGATGAATAATTAATTAAAATATTTATTATGTTACAAAAATATTTTAACAGAGACCAACAAGTCTAAAAGTCATTTTAAATGCATTTCCATCTGTGAATAAATAAATAACTTAAAAAGAAAACAAATTCGGTATTCGAAACATTTTACAATTTACAATACGTAATTACGCGATACGTACGAAACATCTCGTCCAAGAACAAAAATAAAAATCTATCATAACAATTTCGACGCAACCTTTTTACTTCTTTTAGAACATAATTAACTACTTAAGTAAGGCACGTCGTATATAAAACCTAATCAAATTTATGAGTGATTAATGGAAATCTTACAATACGTAACTGATTTCCGTAATCGCAAAACACGGCGTCTCGTAATAACATTAATTGTTTGATAAACACGAAGGGCGAACGTCCTAGGGCTATAGTTCGGACACATTCCCCTGATCTCACGTCCCATATAACTAAACCTCCACTACGAGCTGTCACCACTAGATGAGGAGCTAACATTAGAACTTGGCTGGAAAAGGTTTGTGGTACATAAATCGTGTTTAGAAGATGCCCTTGGAAGCGCTCCCAGACGCAAAGACGGTCGTCGGAACCCAAGGAAATTACGTAGCTTGCCGAGTAGGTTAGTGAAGTTATAACGCCATCGTGGGCTTGAATGCTGTACATGCAAGCTCCTGTAATACGAAAACTGTCCCTGAATTCATTCACAGGGTGTTTAGCTTACCTGTCAATAAATCCCACACGCAAAGCATCCCATCCTGGGATCCACTCCCTGAAGTTGCCGGACTCACTCTATCAATAAATAAACAGGTGATTGGCCCACAATGACCGTGAAGAGTATATTGAGGACTTCCGTCTTCTAAACGAAAAACTTTTAATGTGTGATCTTGGCTCCCTGTTAGTATCCTTCCTCCTTCGCAATCCAGACAAATAATCGGTTGTTGATGAGCTTTCAAGCTGAGAACTTTCAAGCAACGAAAATCTTCCTCGAAATCCGGGTCCTGAACAAACAAGAGTAAGAAGAGCTTAACAAAGTTGAGAGATTACCGGTGACATTAGGCTGCTTTGCTCAGGAACGGAACCAACTGAACCAGTTCGGACGTGAGTTCTTCTGTAAGCGCATGTAAAGTTCCAATCGACTGGACGGCCGTGACTGAAAGTTTGGAGTTGAAAGAGCTCCAGAGTGCCATATAAGCGAGACGCCACGATTCTAGAGCCGATGATCTTCAAGTTGTTTATGCCGACTTCCGAACCGTCCTCGAAGATGCACTGAAATGGAGAAATGAGATTTAGAGCAAATTTAAGCTTGTGTTTTAATTTCAATGCTGCAAATCTCAAGACAAAAACTAAAAAGCAATGCGAGAGTAGAGCCCTTATAAATAGAAAGTATTTAATCTTTTGTTACATAATACTATTATTAAAACACAAAAAAAAACCTAAAATAAAAAACTGTATTAACGCCAAATAAAAAATGTTTATGGACTAGTCATTACTTTCCCTGGTAACAATTTTTATCTCGCTTCAAGTTTAGCAACCTATTTGCTTTGTCACGTCGCGTAATATTACAAGGAAAAGTGTTGCGAGTTAGAGAATGTATAAACTGATAAAAATAGTAATGTAAATACCAATTTACGGTGCATACAATACTTTAGATATTCTTTACTATAATAACTGTATTAGGAATGTAGTGACTGTATTATGCAAGTTGAATAAAACAGAAATAAATTAATCTATATTGACGTAAGTGAATGCACTTTACGTAAATATGTACATAACACAAGTCGTCTGTTTATTCCGCGATATAAAAATTCTCTAGTATTTTCACTATTTTCAATCAAATCACGAGTGTTAAATCACAGTAATTGAGTAATCAACGCGTCAATTGCCACTTAAAAACACGACCTATGTACAAAAGTAAAATCAAGCAAACCTACCTTTAATTTCCCGGTGTTTCCTTCCCAGAATTCCAACCGCCCATTCGCACATCCAAGAACAATCAAATTATCCAAGTAATCCATGCACCAAATAGGCGAGAGTTTAGTATTCAAATCTACAGCACCGTCGCTAAGCGCTAGATCACCAAGAGTTTCTAAACTATTTTTTTTAACACTAAAGTTTTGATTGCTTTCACTAAAACTAAGCGATTTACTTTCTTTGGCCCTTTTCATATCCATCATTCTGTTCTTCGCTTTGGGTTTATCACGATAAAAATACAATTCCCGGTAGGTTTTATTAAAATCGACTTTGGCATCATATGAATTAGTCTTGAAGCTATCTCGTTTGTTCGAAAAATTTGTATTAATTCGTTGTTTTAAACTCGGAAACATGTACATTTCGCCCCGAGAAGGTGGCGACCCGGATTCGTAATCCGAAGAATTGTCTTCATCGCACTCTGAAGTCGAGTCGTGCAAGTTTAAGGTGGTTCTAAAATACCTTCAAATTTTGTTATTACATCTCTAGAGCTTTGGTTGTACTTACGATTTGCGGTCGATGTTGGCCATGAGTTCCCCGGTGCCGCTATCCCAGACTTTAATTTGGCCGTCTAAAGAAGAGCTCACGAGACTCACTCCGTCTGTGGCGATACACTCGATGTCTTGTTGGTGTCCGTCCAGGATCACCGGAACTGCTTCAAGAAGAACTTGCTCCTCGCCGCTTTCTTCGTTTCTTTCGCTGCTAAACCAAGACGCCCGCCACTCCGCGTAGTTTCGCGTGCAGATACAACGATAAAAAACGACAAGAGTGTAGGCTAAGACTATTACACTGATGAAACACAGAATTGCGATCAGGATCATCGCAAAAACTGAAGTAGGGTAAAATGGTTGCTCTGATTGCGGGAAGGTGCTTTTTCTTGTACCAGTTTCCATACCATTGAAATCAATTGGATCTAACGCAGCTGCCAAAGCTTGCCATTGGAATTTTTCTCCGTATTTTTCTCTGGGATTTCTTAACAAGATCGCCTGTTCCGGTCGTATAACTTGGGAGATTTTAATTTCCGGTAGGATCGCAATAGTTTGACCACTCAGAGTCAAGTTGTACTTCCGCACAATACTTGACCAATGCTGAGGTGATAGTTTCAACCAAGGCGCGTAATCAGAATGCTTCAAATTTTCAAAATCGTAAGTCTGGTTTTGTTGATACTTGTAATTGATAGGGCTGTGAGTCACGTAACTTATTCTTTCAACAAACGAATCGTTGGTGTTCAATAAAGGAAATAATTTAATAGAAGAGTAATTTTGTTCTAAATCGGCAGTTTGCTTCTCTACATTGTTAGGAAAGTAGTTTTTGTTTAAAACGTAGTGTTCAATAATTCCGCTGTTGTAAGCGATATTACCGATCCACACCACCATGAGAATCATAAAAGATCGATGAAAAAATCGAGTTCTAGTCCAAATATTTACAAGTCTCAGTCTTTTGGGAATTTTTTTCTCTTGGGCCCCTTGAGCTTGACCCGCGACAATGTTAGCAGGAAACGAAGTTAATCTGGGATGTGATTTTGAGCGCCGCATTCCGCTCTCTCGCGTGGACCGATCATAAAAAGCCTGACTTTGGTATAAACTACTGCGGAAATTAAAGTTGCTTTTTTCCACCACGTTGTCTTTCCGTTTTATATCGATGCCTAAAACGGTGGAGAAAAACATCATTTGCATGAAATAATCCGTGACAAGACCCACTATCGCAAAAATACAAAACTCTTGGATCACCGCGACGAAGGTAAAAATCCCGAAAGTTAAAATCGTCAATTCCAACAGAAGATTCGTCGTTATCGACCAACCCTCCTTGCTCAAACCTTGCGCGATTCGTATCTTAATATCAAGATGAAGAGGAGATGAAACGATGCTCTTGGTGAGACACAAGACGTTCTCCAGTCCGACTAACAAAACCAAATACGGAAACACAACTTTTCCTTCGAGATTTAGTGTCAACCCGAAGAAGAAACACAGGCCGTAAGTTATTGTCAAGCTAGCCAACAAAGTGACCACGGAAGTGACGGCCATTCCAAACTTCGAGTAAATAAGTTCGATTTTCCGAAACGAAAAATAAAAATACAGAAACAATATCAAAAAAGACAATGTGATGGGAATAAATTCCACAAAATTGATTTCACCGGGATATTGAATCACGAGAGTATCATTCAAGATAGTTGCGGTGTTTTCAGTTTGGTTTTCAACGCTTTGGTGTAGAGGATACGCCGACTGTAGTTTCAATCGTAAACCATTAATAAAGCTATAAAAATAGAACTAATAAAAGCTGGAGTGTTTTCTAAACCTTACTTTCTGTCGTACTCCTTCAAAAATAGAGTAACTGCGTATTGAATAATCCTGTACCTGTTTCTAAGAGGGTACCTTTTGATACCAGTGTCGTAAACTTTCATTCCAAACATCATTTCAGTGATCGAAGTCTTGCCTTTTTGGAAATTCTAAAAAAGGCGGTCAAACTGATTAACGCCTCATCATTTCTACTTACATGATTGTTAAAAATGGTGGTGAGAAGCGAGTCGTCTTGCGCGAACCGCAAGACATCTTGCTGCCACAAGTTCGCCGGAGACAGCACCAAGCAACTGTACTCCGGCAGGACGTTCTTGTACGTCTCTTTGTGTCTTCGTATTGATTCAACATGGAGACACACATGTCCTAACGTTTTGGCCGAAGTCTCATCTTGGTAATTCCTCACGATCTCAAGTAATTTAAAAGCTTCGTACAGTGGAGCCCTGAAAGCATCAGCGAGATGCAACTCAGGCCCCCAAGGCAATACCGTGCTTTTCAAAACCACTTGTTGGATGTAACCAAATGGTTGTATCGCTGAGCTTGTATTTACGCTCGATGTCCATGTTTGCAGAGGAGAATTTCCAGGGAGAGGCAAATTTAATAACGGATAGCTACAAGTTTATTATATGCAATATATCTAGTTTCAACCTTGAGTTATTATGCAATGTTTACACGTTAATAGGATTCTTGTACTTACCAAGACAAAACAGTCACACAAATGGTGATAAAGACCAAAGTTTTGGGGTAGGTGCTACAAAACAGACCATGGGCGTAGTAAAAATAGGCGACTTTTTCTTGGAGGGTCGAGCTTTTGCCTGAAATTGTACCCCTTGGCCGGGGCTCGTTGCCACGAGTGGACATCTACTACGTTACGTTTTCCATGGTAATAACAACGTAAGAAAAATAATGGAGTTTGGAAGATTAGTCTCTCACCGGTCGCTCTGCAATAAAAAATTATCTAACAGAATAACAAAGATGCGGGGTATGAATGTAATGTTATTAAAGCGAAATGGGAGAGACAATTAAGCGGACTGATAAGTGACTAACCTACACAACATTAAAGTTTTTAGAGCTTGAAAAATATGTTCGTTGTGTTAATTTTGTTCATTGATTGATACGATAAAATTTACACCAGTTTGTTAGCCAAAATTGGTGAAAGTAAATGTGCTTGTCAATAATCGGTAAAAGTTATTATCGTGAAACGATTTCTTAGGTCTGATTAGACCGATTTCAATTAAATAATTAATATTCCAATGACATCTGATGCCCTAACATGATAGCTTTGTAGATAAAGTGGGTGATAAGAAAATCTTATGATGTTGGTTCTAGAGAAATTAAAAATAACATTCTGAAAATGGTGAGGCTGCTGCACCTCCACGGTCATGTTATCTGACGTAATTAATTAAGAAAATTACTTAGGAAGCGAATACAAGCTAAATTATAGTCATTAGATTAATTAACCGCAAAAAATCAAAAACAAAATATGAGAATACAAGAAAAACAGCGCTTCTTACCACCTCATAGTGTGGAATTTAGAGAGCTCAATTGCGAATGTGGAATCAAATTAACTCTAATAAAATGCAGCCACACCAATCTAGCTAATTCAATTTCTTTAGACTCGTAACTGTTCTCCCAGTAATCCCACTATAATTATTTTTATGCTAATTTAAGCATGATTGTTCCACACAATTAGCCTGTCAATACGTAATTAATTATTTGATACTAGAATCTGTAGGTAGTAATCGAGAGATAGTGATACAAATAACATCTTGTCCAACTGATTAAGTGACTCAAAAACACATACCAATGACATTACAAACAAATCACCGATTTTAATAAATGCGCGCAAACTTTATTTGGCGTATTCAATACCGGAATCAATACTGTTCGAAACTTTTTCGAATTGTCCTTTTACAGTGAAAACGGCGATTGTAAAAGTACTACATGACAGATGTTTCAGCTTCATTCTGAAGAAGGACATGTGGGCATCTTTGTAATTAATAAATCATTACGAAATTGCAACACAAACTATTAGCATTATTTTCCTTTGAAATTGCTGGTATAATTATAAGTTAATTTGCATTCATGTTTTACAGCCAATCTAACTAATTCAGACTACACTTCGTTGGGTTTGAGAAGTAATTTTTAACGGTAGACATTCTTTTTATAACTCAATTTGTATTCATCGACCTTCGGCCCTATATCGTTTTATCGCAGATAAAAGTAATGTCTCGCCAAAATTTAACAAAATTTTTTATCAGTGATGGCGCGTCAATCCTGAAATCAGTCCGTTCGGAAAGAACGCCTCAATCTTAGATATCCATTTCAGATCCTGATGAAAACTACTTAATTCAATGAAATTTTGGCTAATTAATTCTAGAAGTGAAAATGCTCATCGCTTCAAGCAATACGAGTGAGTCAACAAAAAAAACTTAATGACGAATACAAAAACGCAAACTAATCAATTTCACTTTTTAGATTTAATCGGCTTCAGAAACGTAAACTAAATTTTTATTCGATGTTCTCATCCTCAGTTCCTTTTGAAGTGACGAGTTATTTTGTCTCTTTGACTGAAAAAAGTCTTGTTTACATCCAGCACTTGACGTCAATCTGATGGTTTTGTAAAAAAATTGATCAAAGAACTTCAAAAGTTCACTTTCGAATCTTAGAAAAATTTGACCTCGTCCAATAGTGTTTTCAGTTTCCGGCTTTTCATTTGAGATAAAGTGATAAAAAATGAGTCGTTTTGGTCACAATGTCACATTTTGTTAAACAAAAAAAATGTTTGATAAAAATTCAAGGACTCTTGTTTACATCCAGCACTTGACGTCAATCTGATGGTTTTGTAAAAAAATTGATCAAAGAACTTCAAAAGTTCACTTTCGAATCTTAGAAAAATTTGCCATGTCCAATAGTGTTTTCAGTTTCCGGCTTTTCATTTGAGATAAAGTGATAAAAAATGAGTCGTTTTGGTCACAATGTCACATTTTGTTAAACAAAAAAAAATGTTTGATAAAAATTCAAGGACTTAAGTTACATATGTACTCTTACGAGCGATAAATTTTGGAACAATACAGTGTCAGCCCCCAAAATTTTATTATCAATAATTAAGCTTTATATTGTCACAGTCGTGTCTGATTTTTTAATGTAATGATCTAAATGATATGAAATAATGATAAATATCTAAATAAATTTAAAAAGATTGTTTTTGTTTAATTCTAAATAAAGTGGTAATGTCCTCAAACCCGTAACTTTTAACAGTAAAATTTAAAAAGCAAGTCATTAAAAATCTGAGACATCTGCAGCCCCACAAATAAGTAATATCCCTACTCAAATTGGTTTACATAACTCAGCATTATCCAACTTCCAAGTGTTAGCATGGAGATAAACTCTTGTAATATCCATAATATCCGTTGATATTACAAGATACAAATTTCTTTTCAATTTTTCATTTATCCACCTACTATTTCTTCTATTAAAGAAAAGTGCACGTCAAGGTTGATATCATTTATACAATAATTATTCCAAAGAGATTGTTAGATAATTCTTCTATTAATCTTGTAAGAGACAAGTCTATTGTTGGTGTAGGCTTCTCAGTAAAAAATAACTTCAACTGACTTACAAAAGCACAGATTGTCATTACATGGCAATAGACATTGCTTCACGCATTGACAAAGGTCATAGAATTAAAAATAACAGATAAATCTCTAGAAGTCACTTTTTCGTACGTAACACTCTTCACAGATAAATCAATTCGACGATAACTATTCACTTGTAAATACTTTATTGAGTCACTCCTAACCTACAATAACTTCAGGTCTAATAGAACTACTTATAGTTATTTAATAACTTACCATAGTCACAAAAATATTAAAACTGACTTAGCTGAATTAACGTCCACTCATAAAACTGCACTCACTCAAAAATTAACCCAATAACCGAATTTGCAAAATTCGTCGCTGATAAATTGCACATAAACACCTACAAGAATGAGTACACATGTAATTTTAGTAGTTTTAGAACGGAATGGTTTGTTACCCTGCTTTTTTACGTCGCTAATATCTATTGTTTAAAAAATGTTATAGATGGCGCTCAACAATTAAACACTAAATTAAAAACCACTGCATCTTTCTTAAGCATAATAACACTACTTTTACTGTTATGTTGTGTGATAATTATAACTGTGTTTGCTGTTTATTTTTGGTCTTTTTTTTAAAATTTTATTTAAAAATTGAGTAGTGCTATCTCGCGGCCAAAGCTTTAACTAACTTAATTTAATTAAGTGCCATCTACCTAAAAAGTACTAAACAACTTTTTGTTTTGTTTGTGTGGTAAGCAACTCTCAATACACGCATTATACCGAGTGTTCTTTTTTTGACGGTCTAAAAATTAAAGCTATTTGCTCAATTGCGTCCATTCTATATTTAGATCATTAATAAATTACTACATATTTTTTAAGTCAATGAAATATATACAATTTCTATAATCATATATGGGTCGGTTCCTCATGCTCTTGTCGGTACTGTTGACGTTCGTTGTGCTTACACTTGCATCCAGCTTCTACTGTAAGTTGTTCTGCAGGTCTCCAACAACCGTTTTCGTTTTTTTGGAAAACTTGCACTGTTTTATACGCTTGCACACATTTATATTTTGAAGTTGATGGTGGTTCACATTCAATGCGCTAAAAATTACAATTCAATTTAAAAAAAGTAGTTTTTGAAGGAAACTCACCCAATTATAGCTTCCGTAATGACTTGATATTGAATGCGATTCGATATGATCAGGCACACACGATATATTGTAGTAACGAGAAGGATAAGAGACGTGTTCATCACCGATTAACTTAAAATCAGATTTATGTTCCACGCATCGGATTTTCTGTGCCTGCAAAGTGTATCTTAATTAACATTGTTGTTGAAAGAACTGCAGTTATTATAAATGTTAAAAATTAAAATTTGAACTAAAGTTTAAGTACATAAATATAAAATTTAGTACCCGAACTACGGGTATTCCCCTCTCCATCTCAACTTTTTCTTCTTCAGAAATGTCTCCTTCGGACTGAAATATATCTTCTTCGTATGGATCAAAATCGCCGGGGAAAAGTCCATTGAAACCTTGCAACGACGAATCATAATAATTACTTTGATCCAGCCGCTGCGCTGTTATGCTTAGAAATAAAACAGCAGTAACCCCCAAAATCTGAAAGAAAAAAAAACTCTTTCTATGCCTATTCGGAAAATATTTTTCCTTAAAATCATTGTATTAATTGGCCACGTACTAATTGCAGCAATCACCTATCACTTAAAATCGTTAGAAAACGTGTCATCCAACTTTTCTGTCGCTTCAATTTGTAAAACTTTCCGCCTCCTGTTAGTAGTTTAACATTGCAAGAGAGTGACGATTCACATCGTATGTCACCTACGTATACACGTACTAATTGATTTTAATGGATAAATTAGACCATTTTCTTCTATGGCCCCTAAGGTCTTGTGTTGAAGCATTAAGTTCGATTAAATGGAAAGAATTACGATTTCAAGTTTGAATTGTTATGTTCTGATTCAAGTCGCTCCAGGTGTGTACCTGCCAGTATCTAGTTTTTATCGCAAAGTGGTAAAGTAAAAAATCTTTTGCAGTAGACAAAACAATGGATTTTATACAGTGTGTTCAGTGGATTTATTGTGTAGTTTGAAATTTTGTGATACCAATTACCATGATTACTTCAGAAGAAGACAAAAACATTAGTATTAAAAGTGAAAACAGGTGAGATTTGTGCGCAACAGGTTAAAGACATATTTCATTAATTATAACGAGTGTTATTAAGCTTTAATTAGTTGTTAAATGCTTGAAAATATACACGTGTAATAAACTAATTGATTCTTCTGACTGAAAGTAATTGGTGCCTCAAAAACCGCTTCTATTAATGCTTTGTCAATTTAATGAGGACAATTTTGTGTTGTTCTGGTTGGCCCTGGATGATGTCACTATCGATTAAGTTTACAATAATGTGAAAATGGAAAAAAAGTAGAAATTTCTTCATCATGTAAATATATTTTATACAATAAAAATGTAAGTAAATGTAAATGTTAAGTGCCTGCAAAGCGTTATCAGCAATAGTTAACTTTGAAATAGCTTTTTTGTAGGTTTGGATTGAATTGTTATCTTTGCAATAAAAAGCGATCGACGTCACAGAACAAATTAAGAAAAAAAATGTTTATTTAAGTTTAAGTGAGCTTGAGAATTTGAATTCTGTTGTTAACTTTAACCGTTCTTTTGGAAATTTAACATTAAATGTTAACAGTGATGACACTATTTTTGGTATGACAGAGTTAACGATAAATTTTAAAATTTACGAATCATTTGAAATCGGCGCACCTACTTCTTCATGTTTTTTTGTTTTGATGTACTTTTTGGTCAATGAAACAACGCCATAATGTTGTTGAAAAAGCCATATTTATTACTGACTTGAAAGTAAACATTTTGTAAACAGTTTAATTGCTTTCTACATAAAAAATTGTTATCTGAACAATAAAATTGATAACAAATAAGTTTAAAACACAATAATATTAGTATTTTATTCATAATGCAATAATTTTACTATTGATATAATTGGTGGAGGTGCCGGGTTTCTACTGCTTCCTTTTAATTGCACATAATCGATTAACCTCCGTGTGCATTTTCGCTTCTAAATTTAAGGTGGCCAATGAAATCAAAACTATTTTTATATAGCTACGCTAAGACGTAAATAGATTTTATATTAATATGACCTTACAAGAACATTAGCATATGAAATAAACTTACATTACTAAATATAGGATCATTTAACAACTTACTTGCACCTAAATTTATTCTTGTTCCATCTATTTATACTTCGCAGCCAAGTTGAGGAAAGCGATACAAAATTGATTTTTTTTTTATTGATTATGATTATCAATTAATGTCTTTTTGATTTTTTCGTTGTAGTACATCTCGAAGAAGAAAGCAAGGAGTGTACAAAATGGATTCCAATGACAGCATAATTTTTGAAAATCATCGATTTTTTAGTACACTTTCTTTAGGAAAAAGGTAAATATTTTAAAACAAGAAAATGTTATGAATGCGTACATTACATTGCATTTTCGCTCAAAAATTAATAAACGAACGCGTCTTTAAAATTTTTTGTAACAGGAGTAGATCAACCAAAACGAATTGTGAACTTACCAGACTTGTTAGCATTGTTGTATATTTCTACTTCTAACTGCATTGTATTATGACAAAACAACTCTTTTATATGACTGTAAACGTATTTGTATTAGCGTTTAATTAAATATTGTAATCGTTCATATTCAATCCTTAACACATTGAATGTGATAAAATTTATTCCGAGTTATCTAAATAGATCATACAAATTACGCGCCAAATTGCAATTCTTTTATTTAGTTTCGGTAAAACGCTAATCCACATATTTTAGATAAAATTAAATTAAATGTAACGTTTGTAGGTATTCTCATAATGTTATATTTATAAAAAAGACTTGTTTGGTAAGCACTTGATGACTCTGTAATTCCGAATTTTTATTTATTTTGAGATTAGCAAAATCCGCGTTCAAAAATAGAGAACAGACGGTAAGAGGATTATGACAAAAAATATTTTTTGCACTTTTTAACAATAAACCATTCTTGGACAAATATTCTTAATTACTATAATATGACCAAATAAACAGTAGATATTGAATTGTGTTAGTCACTTTGTACATTTTTGCCCATTTAACAAAATTATTTATTTTAGGAAGATATCGGAGGATATGCCTCTCGGCACTCAGGGCATTTTCCGGCAAAAGCCGCCAACATTTGAACACAGTTTGTCCTTGAGCGGATATGCCCGAGCCGCTCGACAATCAATCGGTAATATAGGCAACATTCTGTCGAGAAAGATGGCGGCCTCAACATCTCAACCGTCAGTTCCTTGGCCAAATTCCAAGGATGATTACGAATTAGGCAAAGTAATCGGTTAGTATTCACATAGATTTTACTTAAAGAAGAATAGTGCTTCAATTTGATATATAACAAGGCGGGTTTAACAGTAAGTTCCAGACAAGAAACACGGTTTTACGAAATTTGGAGGTTATGTACTTTTTTGGTGTTTTAATTCCGGTTTACGTTTTTCGTATTCCTCGTCGATTAAATCAAAGTGTGGTGATTACTGAAGTAAAAAGTGAATTCCCAGTGTTTCAAGTTTTTAGTTTGTGTAGAAGTATTTTATTTGTGAAACGTACAGAATTTTAAATAATTAAATGTTATCCCGCATTGTAATTGATGACGAACGATTAGCGACTCGCAGTTGATTTCATTTGACCTTATTTTGATTAGGTTAAATGTTATTGGTTGATTTATTATTATAGACCTCCCAAAAGAAAAGTTCATTGTCCATAAAATTGTCTATTGTTTTCTTTCAGGTGTTGGTGCTACTGCTGTGGTTCATGGAGCGTTTTGCAAACCTAGAAATGAAAAATGTGCCATCAAAAGAATCAATTTGGAGAAATGGAATACCTCCATGGATGAATTGCTCAAAGAAATTCAAGCAATGTCAAGCTGTAATCATGAGAATGTGGTTACTTATTATACTAGTTTTGTAGTAAGAGAAGAATTGTGGCTTGTCTTGAGATTGCTTGAAGGTAAGGAAGCTTTCATATTAACCGCAAGATTAATAACGCAACCACATTTCTAATCAGTGAGAAGATTTTTGGATATCCACTTTTTACTGCCTGTTCAAAGATTAAGCTATAAAATTTATGGTTTTATTGCGTGGCTAAAAATGTTACAATTCATTTAAAAAAATTGCAATACATAAATAAAATTAAGAATTATTGCTCAATAACGTAAATACTCGTACTAGCAAATTGAATAGAGTGTTAATTAAACACGAAATTAATTATGTTTGTACTATTTGAACAGACAAAAGTAAACAAAGCGTACTTCTCTGTAGTTTTTACCACAAACATTTAATTGAACTTGTTATAAACGACGCAGTTTTTGTTAAGTTACATCATAATTTCAGAAAAATGTTAATTTAAATGTTTCTTTTTCAATTATAAGTTTTAAATTGATTCAATTCTTCACCTAATTTCTGGAGTTATTGAAAAACTTTCTCTGTGACCCTGATACTAGCAACTTTTCTTTTTTCAATTGTTGATCAAGCGTGGTTGACGTTAAGTCCGTAGGTGTGTATTCGAGTGCTTCACATTAACGTTTCCAGGTTTTACTCTCACTTTAGATCGATTCTTGACAGATAATTAAAAAAATAATCTTCAAATACCTGCAATAAATTACAAGGTTAAGCCGTTGTATAAAAAATGAGGTTGCCAATGGTATTGATTATGTTGTTTTTTACTAACTAATAATCGTACATTTTTCGTTCAAAAATTATACATAAATTTGAAGCGAAAGCACGATACTGAATGCACGAAATTTCATTAATGTTAACTATCTTTAAGTACCAGTTTATAAACAAATACTTTTAAAAGTCTGTTATATTTTTTAACTACGATACTTACAAATGAAACTTCTAATTGAATTTTCATACTTGTTAAACATTAATATTATTTGAAAACCATTGTAAAAATTTTACCAGTAATTTCCATACTTCCACTTTCGTGTTTGAAAATGTTATTAAGCACACGCTAATTTTTCCAGCTAATTAGTTGAACCTTTGATTTCCTGATTTTAAATTCCATCTATGAAATTTATTTTATAGACACTTGATAAGAGCTAGAAGCAATTTCTAATTTTAAACTTATAAAATTTTAGATTTTGACACATCATTTAGTTGTGCAACATTTTCGTCGATCGTGGGAAAATAAGATAAATACCACGTGATTTATTCTCGCAATCTCGCTACGCGTCAAAATTTTTGTTTACATTTTCTCACGTAGAAAATGGTTTAAAATGCAATTAGAAACTAAACAGGATGACCCCATCTAGAACGAAATTAAATATTAGCTATGAGCCACGAGATAACCTCCTTAAAATTAGGATCATTCTAAAAATGAAATGGGAGAATATTTAATAAAAATGACATGGTTCCATAATTTAGTAACGTACACAGTTTAGAATTGAGAATTGGGACGAATAATAATAACTTTGAGTTGAATTTTTTTCAATGACGTTAGAGGTCAATATTTGCTTCAACTGCATGGACCTAACTAAATTGAAATGTTATGGACTTTAAGTTTTTGTTTCCAGGTGGAAGTTTATTGGATATAATAAAACACAAGATGAGAGCTTCTAATTGTAAGCACGGAGTCTTTGACGAATCAACAATTGCCACTGTTCTGCGCGAAGTGTTAAAAGGGCTCGAATATTTTCACAGTAACGGCCAGATTCACAGGTTCGCCTCATCTCGTCAAACTGCAATTCCTTAACTATCCCTTTGCAGAGATATTAAAGCAGGAAATATCTTACTCGGTGAAGACGGTACTGTCCAAATCGCAGATTTCGGAGTCTCCGCTTGGTTGGCGACAGGTAGAGATCTTTCACGTCAAAAAGTGCGACATACTTTTGTTGGTACTCCTTGTTGGATGGCACCTGAAGTAATGGAACAGGTATAATCAGTCGGTGTTACTCTCGTTGTTTGAATAGAAGTTAAAATACTTTTCTTCAGGACCATGGTTATGACTTCAAAGCCGATATTTGGTCGTTTGGTATTACTGCAATCGAAATGGCGAGCGGTACAGCCCCATACCACAAGTATCCCCCAATGAAAGTACTTATGTTAACTTTGCAAAACGATCCGCCGAACTTGGACACCGGAGCGGAAGAAAAAGATCAGTACAAAGCTTACGGGAAAACTTTCCGGAAAATGATAACAGACTGTTTACAAAAAGAAGCGTCGAAAAGACCAACGGCGTCGGAACTGTTGAAGCATCCGTTTTTTAAGAAGGCAAAAGACAAGAAATACTTACAACAAACCCTTGTCGCTATTGGACCAAGCTTAGAAACCAGAGTTCAAAAGGTTCGTTTGTTGTATTTTCCAATTGTTATTTTAGTCCGTTTTTGTAGGCGTCAAAGAGACAACCGGGGGCGTCTGGACGGCTTCATAGAAAAGAAACGGGAGAATGGGTGTGGTCTAGTGAGGATGAAGGTGAAGAAGGAGCTTCAAGTGAAAGTGATACAGACTCAAAACCGATGAATACTTTGGCTTCTGCTGGATCCTCAGGGTCAGATCATGAGAGTAGCGAAGGGGATCCTCCTCCAGTTAATCTAGTATTACGAATGAGGTATTTTAGAGACAATAAATTCATGACTGGTAATAAATAACCGTTTTTAAAGAAATGCGAAGCGGGAACTTAACGACATTAGATTTGAATTCGCAGTGGGTAAAGATTCAGCCGAGGGAATTGCGAGCGAGTTAGTTGGAGCTGGGTTGGTTGATGGTAAGGATATTGAAGTGATCACCCAAAATCTTCACAAACTTATTGAGTCAAGAGACATGATGAAAGTTGTAACTTTTCCATTGGTAAGGATTTGTACCAGCTTGGTTCATTTGTTATGAATTTGTTTTTAGAATTCAGGACTGAATAATAACGAAACTCCAGATGATAAAGCATTGATAGGATTTGCGCAGATATCAATAACTGACTGAAAGAGACTAGAATTCATAATCACATTTACCCCCTGGAATCTACTGATCAAATTGTATATAGGCTAGGTAGGTTTTATAAATTAACTCTAATTTTATGTGCTACCAAAAATAGTTTCTAAAATGTTTCATTTGTTATTTTATAGTCATTTTTAATTGTTCATTTTTTATTTATTTTTGAGAAATTTTATGTGATCAATAGATTTCAAGTATTTGTACTTAATAGTTTCACATAGTACCAAGTTATTTGCAGCTATGTCAATTGTTACAATTTAAAGATTTATTATTATAGTTATTCCAACGTCATGCTTTCAAAGATTTTTATTGAACTGTTAGATTTTAAGAGAGCCGTATTGCCTTTTTTAGGGGACTAGAAAATTAACAGGAGGTTTTGCTTCATACTAAAATATACACTGTTAGTTTTAATTAATTTAAACTGGCCTAAACTATGGGCATGCCAATATATCGTTGCGTGATCAGTATAATAATTTTTACGTGGGTTTGGTAAACTTTGTAAATAGATTATTTATTTATTCCATAATTGTAAATGCAATATCAACAAGTGATCAAAAAAAATCAAGTACTTATCATTGTCTTACTGTTTCTATTACCCAAATTGATCAGTTGGTTGGAAATATGTACTAATAAACAAAAAAATATAGTTCATAAAATGAAGTGCTCAAATTTATTAAAGGTAATCTTCAGCCTTTAAGGTAGGTGCATACACATATGTCGCGACCTGAGAACTATAAGGTTCTAACATTTGCATTAAATTGATCAGTGTTCACTTTATCAGTGATATCTCTTAAATTTATTAAATATTTATGTAAAAAATTACAGGATCTATAAATATCATTTTGACTTGTTAAAGTATTAACTTACTTCTTTTTTATATATTTGATAAAAAATGTTTAAAAAAATCGGAAAATAAATAATTTAAATTCTCACAAAAAATCACTTGGAACCTTATAATTCTCAAGTTGTTATCTTTCAGAACAAGCTGATTTTATGGAAAAAATCAGCATTTAAAAAAAGTTATTAAAAAAAATATGTTACCATCTACGCCCCCGTATACACTTCCAACAATAAAAAAAAAACAACACGATGTGACACTGACAGGTGTCATTTATACATAACCACCAAACGCCGTTTTCACTTGATTTCACTCGATTTTTAAACCTGAGGCCGGGCCTGTATCACGTTACGTCACGTCTGCAAGGGTGTGTTCATAAAGTGAGACGTCTGTTGGAGCGTGTGACGTCAGAGTGATGTGATTAACACTCTGAGATTCGCCAGAGTGTTGTTGCGTTTATGAATGGTTTCCGTGGTTATTTAAATGTTCGACAAATGGGTACATCACCTACATACAAAACGCAATTTTCGCAAAAATTCATGATTAAAACTATGCCAAACTTCTCATATCGATATCTCGCTAATTTTTTAGAGTAAACTTAAGTTATTATACATCAGTGAACGCAGAATTTTAGATTTCAAATCTGGGATTTAAATTCAGATCCGAAAACAAATAACTGAGTTATGGCCGATCAAAGTTTCGGATAGTTGATTTTCATTTTTTCTCATTTTTCCCAATTTTCAAAGTTAAATATCTCGGAAACTATTAGAGATATTGAGATGCGGTTAGCGCCATCGTTTTTCTCGGCTCATTTTACGTTAGAAAAAGTGCTTAAAAGCCCAAAATTCGATAGTCGATTTTTCGCGAAAAAAAATTACGTCTCAAACGATGAAAATTTTTCATTTTTTTTAATTTTTGGCCATAACTCGCAAACTATTTGTCCTATAGATCTCAAATTTGGCCAGTAGATAGATTTTGAGCTCCTCTTTCGACTGATGTATAATTCAATGCTATTAAACGTCATTTTTATTTTGAAAACATTGATTGAAAATCACCCTAAAATGATGTTTTCAAAACAGTTTTTTTTTAATACCTCATTTATTTATTAAACAAACTCAACAAATTTGGGTCTCATTTTACGCAGAATTTCACGCTGAATCCAAAAATATGATAATTTTTTAAAATTTGTCAATAAATAACCGAGTTATGGCCGTTTGAAATTTTGGGTTGTCGCCAGAGGGTCAAATTTTGGAAGGTTCGAAACAATTCATGCTCGATATCTCGGAAACTATTCCAGATATTGGAATGCGGTTTGCGGCATCGTTTTTCTCGCGATTTTTTACATAAGAAATCGCTTTTAGATTTTCCAATGGTCGAAATTTGAAAATTTTCGCAAGAATTCATGACTAAAACTATGGCCAAATTTCTCATATCGATATCTCGCTTATTTTTTGGAGTAAACTTGAGTTATTATACATCAGTGAACGCAGAATTTTACGCAGATTCCAAATCTGGGATTTAAATTTAGATCCGACAACAAATAACTGAGTTATGGCCGATCAAAATTTCGGATAGTTGATTTTCATTTTTTTCTCATTTTTCCCAATTTTCAAAGTTAAATATCTCGGAAACTATTAGAGATATTGAGATGCGGTTTGCGCCATCGTTTTTCTCGGCTCATTTTACGTTAGAAAAAGTGCTTAAAAGCCCAAAATTCGATAGTCGATTTTTCGCGAAAAAAAATTGCGACTCAAACGATGAAAATTTTTAATTTTTTTTAATTTTTGGCCATAACTCGCAAACTATTTGTCCTATAGATCTGAAATTTGGCCAGTAGATAGATTTTAAGCTCCTCTTTCGATTGATGTATAATTCAATGCTATTAAACGTCATTTTTATTTTGAAAACATTGATTGAAAATCACCCTAAAATGATGTTTTCAAAACAGTTTTTTTTTAATACCTCATTTATTTATTAAGCAAACTCAACAAATTTGGGTCTCATTTTACGCAGAATTTCACGCTGAATCCAAAAATATGATAATTTTTTAAAATTTGTCAATAAATAACCGAGTTATGGCCGTTTGAAATTTTGGGTTGTCGCCAGAGGGTCAAATTTTGGAAGGTTCGAAACAATTCATGCTCGATATCTCGGAAACTATTCCAGATATTGGAATGCGGTTTGCGGCATCGTTTTTCTCGCAATTTTTTACATAAGAAATCGTTTTTAGATTTTCCAATAGTCGAAATTTGCAAATTTTCGCGAAAATTCATGACTAAAACTATGGCCAAATTTCTCATATCGATATCTCGCTTATTTTTTGGAGTAAACTTGAGTTATTATACATCAGTGAACGCAGAATTTTACGCAGATACCAAATCTGGGATTTAAATTTAGATCCGACAACAAATAACTGAGTTATGGCCGATCAAAGTTTCGGATAGTTGATTTTCATTTTTTCTCATTTTTCCCAATTTTCAAAGTTAAATATCTCGGAAACTATTAGAGATATTGAGATGCGGTTTGCGCCATCGTTTTTCTCGGCTCATTTTACGTTAGAAAAAGTACTTAAAAGCCCAAAATTCGATAGTCGATTTTTCGCGAAAAAAAATTGCGACTCAAACGATGAAAATTTTTCATTTTTTTTAATTTTTGGCCATAACTCGCAAACTATTTGTCCTATAGATCTGAAATTTGGCCAGTAGATAGATTATAAGCTCCTCTTTCGACTGATGTATAATTCAATGTTATTAAACGTCATTTTTATTTTGAAAACATTGATTGAAAATCACCCTAAAATGATGTTTTCAAAACAGTTTTTTTTTAATACCTCATTTATTTATTAAGCAAACTCAACAAATTTGGGTCTCATTTTACGCAGAATTTCACGCTGAATCCAAAAATATGATAATTTTTTAAAATTTGTCAATAAATAACCGAGTTATGGCCGTTTGAAATTTTGGGATGGCGCCAGAGGGTCAAATTTTGGAAGGTTCGAAACAATTCATGCTCGATATCTCGGAAACTATTCCAGATATTGGAATGCGGTTTGCGGCATCGTTTTTCTCGCAATTTTTTACATAAGAAATCGTTTTTAGATTTTCCAATAGTCGAAATTTGCAAATTTTCGCGAAAATTCATGACTAAAACTATGGCCAAATTTCTCATATCGATATCTCGCTTATTTTTTGGAGTAAACTTGAGTTATTATACATCAGTGAACGCAGAATTTTACGCAGATTCCAAATCTGGGATTTAAATTCAGATCCGACAACAAATAACTGAGTTATGGCCGATCAAAGTTTCGGATAGTTGATTTTCATTTTTTCTCATTTTTCCCAATTTTCAAAGTTAAATATCTCGGAAACTATTAGAGATATTGAGATGCGGTTTGCGCCATCGTTTTTCTCGGCTTATTTTACGTTAGAAAAAGTACTTAAAAGCCCAAAATTCGATAGTCGATTTTTCGCGAAAAAAAATTGCGACTCAAACGATGAAAATTTTTAATTTTTTTTAATTTTTGGCCATAACTCGCAAACTATTTGTCCTATAGATCTGAAATTTGGCCAGTAGATAGATTTTAAGCTCCTCTTTCGATTGATGTATAATTCAATGCTATTAAACGTCATTTTTATTTTGAAAACATTGATTGAAAATCACCCTAAAATGATGTTTTCAAAACAGTTTTTTTTTAATACCTCATTTATTTATTAAGCAAACTCAACAAATTTGGGTCTCATTTTACGCAGAATTTCACGCTGAATCCAAAAATATGATAATTTTTTAAAATTTGTCAATAAATAACCGAGTTATGGCCGTTTGAAATTTTGGGTTGTCGCCAGAGGGTCAAATTTTGGAAGGTTCGAAACAATTCATGCTCGATATCTCGGAAACTATTCCAGATATTGGAATGCGGTTTGCGGCATCGTTTTTCTCGCAATTTTTTACATAAGAAATCGTTTTTAGATTTTCCAATAGTCGAAATTTGCAAATTTTCGCGAAAATTCATGACTAAAACTATGGCCAAATTTCTCATATCGATATCTCGCTTATTTTTTGGAGTAAACTTGAGTTATTATACATCAGTGAACGCAGAATTTTACGCAGATTCCAAATCTGGGATTTAAATTTAGATCCGACAACAAATAACTGAGTTATGGCCGATCAAAGTTTCGGATAGTTGATTTTCATTTTTTTCTCATTTTTCCCAATTTTCAAAGTTAAATATCTCGGAAACTATTAGAGATATTGAGATGCGGTTTGCGCCATCGTTTTTCTCGGCTCATTTTACGTTAGAAAAAGTACTTAAAGGCCCAAAATTCGATAGTCGATTTTTCGCGAAAAAAAATTGCGACTCAAACGATGAAAATTTTTCATTTTTTTTAATTTTTGGCCATAACTCGCAAACTATTTGTCCTATAGATCTGAAATTTGGCCAGTAGATAGATTATAAGCTCCTCTTTCGACTGATGTATAATTCAATGTTATTAAACGTCATTTTTATTTTGAAAACATGATTGAAAATCACCCAAAAATGATGTTTTCAAAACAGTTTTTTTTTAATACCTCATTTATTTATTAAGCAAACTCAACAAATTTGGGTCTCATTTTACGCAGAATTTCACGCTGAATCCAAAAATATGACAATTTTTTAAAATTTGTCAATAAATAACCGAGTTATGGCCGTTTGAAATTTTGGGTTGGCGCCAGAGGGTCAAATTTTGGAAGGTTCGAAACAATTCATGCTCGATATCTCGGAAACTATTCCAGATATTGGAATGCGGTTTGCGGCATCGTTTTTCTCGCGATTTTTTACATAAGAAATCGTTTTTAGATTTTCCAATAGTCGAAATTTGCAAATTTTCGCGAAAATTCATGACTAAAACTATGGCCAAATTTCTCATATCGATATCTCGCTTATTTTTTGGAGTAAACTTGAGTTATTATACATCAGTGAACGCAGAATTTTACGCAGATTCCAAATCTGGGATTTAAATTTAGATCCGACAACAAATAACTGAGTTATGGCCGATCAAAGTTTCGGATAGTTGATTTTCATTTTTTCTCATTTTTCCCAATTTTCAAAGTTAAATATCTCGGAAACTATTAGAGATATTGAGATGCGGTTTGCGCCATCGTTTTTCTCGGCTTATTTTACGTTAGAAAAAGTACTTAAAAGCCCAAAATTCGATAGTCGATTTTTCGCGAAAAAAAATTGCGACTCAAACGATGAAAATTTTTAATTTTTTTTAATTTTTGGCCATAACTCGCAAACTATTTGTCCTATAGATCTGAAATTTGGCCAGTAGATAGATTTTAAGCTCCTCTTTCGATTGATGTATAATTCAATGCTATTAAACGTCATTTTTATTTTGAAAACATTGATTGAAAATCACCCTGAAATGATGTTTTCAAAACAGTTTTTTTTTAATACCTCATTTATTTATTAAGCAAACTCAACAAATTTGGGTCTCATTTTACGCAGAATTTCACGCTGAATCCAAAAATATGATAATTTTTTAAAATTTGTCAATAAATAACCGAGTTATGGCCGTTTGAAATTTTGGGTTGGCGCCAGAGGGTCAAATTTTGGAAGGTTCGAAACAATTCATGCTCGATATCTCGGAAACTATTCCAGATATTGGAATGCGGTTTGCGGCATCGTTTTTCTCGCAATTTTTTACATAAGAAATCGTTTTTAGATTTTCCAATAGTCGAAATTTGCAAATTTTCGCGAAAATTCATGACTAAAACTATGGCCAAATTTCTCATATCGATATCTCGCTTATTTTTTGGAGTAAACTTGAGTTATTATACATCAGTGAACGCAGAATTTTACGCAGATTCCAAATCTGGGATTTAAATTTAGATCCGACAACAAATAACTGAGTTATGGCCGATCAAAGTTTCGGATAGTTGATTTTCATTTTTTCTCATTTTTCCCAATTTTCAAAGTTAAATATCTCGGAAACTATTAGAGATATTGAGATGCGGTTTGCGCCATCGTTTTTCTCGGCTTATTTTACGTTAGAAAAAGTACTTAAAAGCCCAAAATTCGATAGTCGATTTTTCGCGAAAAAAAATTGCGACTCAAACGATGAAAATTTTTAATTTTTTTTAATTTTTGGCCATAACTCGCAAACTATTTGTCCTATAGATCTGAAATTTGGCCAGTAGATAGATTTTAAGCTCCTCTTTCGATTGATGTATAATTCAATGCTATTAAACGTCATTTTTATTTTGAAAACATTGATTGAAAATCACCCTGAAATGATGTTTTCAAAACAGTTTTTTTTTAATACCTCATTTATTTATTAAGCAAACTCAACAAATTTGGGTCTCATTTTACGCAGAATTTCACGCTGAATCCAAAAATATGATAATTTTTTAAAATTTGTCAATAAATAACCGAGTTATGGCCGTTTGAAATTTTGGGTTGTCGCCAGAGGGTCAAATTTTGGAAGGTTCGAAACAATTCATGCTCGATATCTCGGAACTATTCCAGATATTGGAATGCGGTTTGCGGCATCGTTTTTCTCGCAATTTTTTACATAAGAAATCGTTTTTAGATTTTCCAATAGTCGAAATTTGCAAATTTTCGCGAAAATTCATGACTAAAACTATGGCCAAATTTCTCATATCGATATCTCGCTTATTTTTTGGAGTAAACTTGAGTTATTATACATCAGTGAACGCAGAATTTTACGCAGATTCCAAATCTGGGATTTAAATTTAGATCCGACAACAAATAACTGAGTTATGGCCGATCAAAGTTTCGGATAGTTGATTTTCATTTTTTCTCATTTTTCCCAATTTTCAAAGTTAAATATCTCGGAAACTATTAGAGATATTGAGATGCGGTTTGCGCCATCGTTTTTCTCGGCTCATTTTACGTTAGAAAAAGTACTTAAAAGCCCAAAATTCGATAGTCGATTTTTCGCGAAAAAAAATTGCGACTCAAACGATGAAAATTTTTCATTTTTTTTAATTTTTGGCCATAACTCGCAAACTATTTGTCCTATAGATCTGAAATTTGGCCAGTAGATAGATTATAAGCTCCTCTTTCGACTGATGTATAATTCAATGTTATTAAACGTCATTTTTATTTTGAAAACATTGATTGAAAATCACCCTAAAATGATGTTTTCAAAACAGTTTTTTTTTAATACCTCATTTATTCATTAAGCAAACTCAACAAATTTGGGTCTCATTTTACGCAGAATTTCACGCTGAATCCAAAAATATGATAATTTTTTAAAATTTGTCAATAAATAACCGAGTTATGGCCGTTTGAAATTTTGGGTTGTCGCCAGAGGGTCAAATTTTGGAAGGTTCGAAACAATTCATGCTCGATATCTCGGAAACTATTCCAGATATTGGAATGCGGTTTGCGGCATCGTTTTTCTCGCAATTTTTCGCGAAAATTCATGACTAAAACTATGGCCAAATTTCTCATATCGATATCTCGCTTATTTTTTGGAGTAAACTTGAGTTATTATACATCAGTGAACGCAGAATTTTACGCAGATTCCAAATCTGGGATTTAAATTCAGATCCGACAACAAATAACTGAGTTATGGCCGATCAAAGTTTCGGATAGTTGATTTTCATTTTTTCTCATTTTTCCCAATTTTCAAAGTTAAATATCTCGGAAACTATTAGAGATATTGAGATGCGGTTTGCGCCATCGTTTTTCTCGGCTCATTTTACGTTAGAAAAAGTACTTAAAAGCCCAAAATTCGATAGTCGATTTTTCGCGAAAAAAAATTGCGACTCAAACGATGAAAATTTTTCATTTTTTTTAATTTTTGGCCATAACTCGCAAACTATTTGTCCTATAGATCTGAAATTTGGCCAGTAGATAGATTTTAAGCTCCTCTTTCGATTGATGTATAATTCAATGCTATTAAACGTCATTTTTATTTTGAAAACATTGATTGAAAATCACCCTAAAATGATGTTTTCAAAACAGTTTTTTTTTAATACCTTATTTATTTATTAAGCAAACTCAACAAATTTGGGTCTCATTTTACGCAGAATTTCACGCTGAATCCAAAAATATGATAATTTTTTAAAATTTGTCAATAAATAACCGAGTTATGGCCGTTTGAAATTTTGGGTTGTCGCCAGAGGGTCAAATTTTGGAAGGTTCGAAACAATTCATGCTCGATATCTCGGAAACTATTCCAGATATTGGAATGCGGTTTGCGGCATCGTTTTTCTCGCGATTTTTTACATAAGAAATCGTTTTTAGATTTTCCAATGGTCGAAATTTGCAAATTTTCGCAAGAATTCATGACTAAAACTGTGGCCAAATTTCTCATATCGATATCTCGCTTATTTTTTGGAGTAAACTTGAGTTATTATACATCAGTGAACGCAGAATTTTACGCAGATTCCAAATCTGGGATTTAAATTTAGATCCGACAACAAATAACTGAGTTATGGCCGATCAAAGTTTCGGATAGTTGATTTTCATTTTTTTCTCATTTTTCCCAATTTTCAAAGTTAAATATCTCGGAAACTATTAGAGATATTGAGATGCGGTTTGCGCCATCGTTTTTTTCGGCTCATTTTACGTTAGAAAAAGTACTTAAAAGCCCCAAATTCGATAGTCGATTTTTCGCGAAAAAAAATTGCGACTCAAACGATGAAAATTTTTAATTTTTTTTAATTTTTGGCCATAACTCGCAAACTATTTGTCCTATAGATCTGAAATTTGGCCAGTAGATAGATTTTAAGCTCCTCTTTCGATTGATGTATAATTCAATGCTATTAAACGTCATTTTTATTTTGAAAACATGATTGAAAATCACCCTAAAATGATGTTTTCAAAACAGTTTTTTTTTAATACCTCATTTATTTATTAAGCAAACTCAACAAATTTGGGTCTCATTTTACGCAGAATTTCACGCTGAATCCAAAAATATGATAATTTTTTAAAATTTGTCAATAAATAACCGAGTTATGGCCGTTTGAAATTTTGGGTTGGCGCCAGAGGGTCAAATTTTGGAAGGTTCGAAACAATTCATGCTCGATATCTCGGAAACTATTCCAGATATTGGAATGCGGTTTGCGGCATCGTTTTTCTCGCAATTTTTTACATAAGAAATCGTTTTTAGATTTTCCAATAGTCGAAATTTGCAAATTTTCGCGAAAATTCATGACTAAAACTATGGCCAAATTTCTCATATCGATATCTCGCTTATTTTTTGGAGTAAACTTGAGTTATTATACATCAGTGAACGCAGAATTTTACGCAGATTCCAAATCTGGGATTTAAATTCAGATCCGACAACAAATAACTGAGTTATGGCCGATCAAAGTTTCGGATAGTTGATTTTCATTTTTTCTCATTTTTCCCAATTTTCAAAGTTAAATATCTCGGAAACTATTAGAGATATTGAGATGCGGTTTGCGCCATCGTTTTTCTCGGCTTATTTTACGTTAGAAAAAGTACTTAAAAGCCCAAAATTCGATAGTCGATTTTTCGCGAAAAAAAATTGCGACTCAAACGATGAAAATTTTTAATTTTTTTTAATTTTTGGCCATAACTCGCAAACTATTTGTCCTATAGATCTGAAATTTGGCCAGTAGATAGATTTTAAGCTCCTCTTTCGATTGATGTATAATTCAATGCTATTAAACGTCATTTTTATTTTGAAAACATTGATTGAAAATCACCCTAAAATGATGTTTTCAAAACAGTTTTTTTTTAATACCTCATTTATTTATTAAGCAAACTCAACAAATTTGGGTCTCATTTTACGCAGAATTTCAAGCTGAATCCAAAAATATGATAATTTTTTAAAATTTGTCAATAAATAACCGAGTTATGGCCGTTTGAAATTTTGGGTTGGCGCCAGAGGGTCAAATTTTGGAAGGTTCGAAACAATTCATGCTCGATATCTCGGAAACTATTCCAGATATTGGAATGCGGTTTGCGGCATCGTTTTTCTAGCGATTTTTTACATAAGAAATCGTTTTTAGATTTTCCAATAGTCGAAATTTGCAAATTTTCGCGAAAATTCATGACTAAAACTATGGCCAAATTTCTCATATCGATATCTCGCTTATTTTTTGGAGTAAACTTGAGTTATTATACATCAGTGAACGCAGAATTTTACGCAGATTCCAAATCTGGGATTTAAATTTAGATCCGACAACAAATAACTGAGTTATGGCCGATCAAAGTTTCGGATAGTTGATTTTCATTTTTTTCTCATTTTTCCCAATTTTCAAAGTTAAATATCTCGGAAACTATTGGAGATATTGAGATGCGGTTTGCGCCATCGTTTTTCTCGGCTCATTTTACGTTAGAAAAAGTGCTTAAAAGCCCAAAATTCGATAGTCGATTTTTCGCGAAAAAAAATTGCGACTCAAACGATGAAAATTTTTCATTTTTTTTAATTTTTGGCCATAACTCGCAAACTATTTGTCCTATAGATCTGAAATTTGGCCAGTAGATAGATTATAAGCTCCTCTTTCGACTGATGTATAATTCAATGTTATTAAACGTCATTTTTATTTTGAAAACATTGATTGAAAATCACCCTAAAATGATGTTTTCAAAACAGTTTTTTTTTAATACCTCATTTATTTATTAAGCAAACTCAACAAATTTGGGTCTCATTTTACGCAGAATTTCACGCTGAATCCAAAAATATGATAATTTTTTAAAATTTGTCAATAAATAACCGAGTTATGGCCGTTTGAAATTTTGGGTTGTCGCCAGAGGGTCAAATTTTGGAAGGTTCGAAACAATTCATGCTCGATATCTCGGAAACTATTCCAGATATTGGAATGCGGTTTGCGGCATCGTTTTTCTCGCGATTTTTTACATAAGAAATCGTTTTTAGATTTTCCAATGGTCGAAATTTGCAAATTTTCGCAAGAATTCATGACTAAAACTATGGCCAAATTTCTCATATCGATATCTCGCTTATTTTTTGGAGTAAACTTGAGTTATTTACATCAGTGAACGCAGAATTTTACGCAGATTCCAAATCTGGGATTTAAATTTAGATCCGACAACAAATAACTGAGTTATGGCCGATCAAAATTTCGGATAGTTGATTTTCATTTTTTTCTCATTTTTCCCAATTTTCAAAGTTAAATATCTCGGAAACTATTAGAGATATTGAGATGCGGTTTGCGCCATCGTTTTTCTCGGCTCATTTTACGTTAGAAAAAGTACTTAAAAGCCCAAAATTCGATAGTCGATTTTTCGCGAAAAAAAATTGCGACTCAAACGATGAAAATTTTTAATTTTTTTTAATTTTTGGCCATAACTCGCAAACTATTTGTCCTATAGATCTGAAATTTGGCCAGTAGATAGATTTTAAGCTCCTCTTTCGATTGATGTATAATTCAATGCTATTAAACGTCATTTTTATTTTGAAAACATTGATTGAAAATCACCCTAAAATGATGTTTTCAAAACAGTTTTTTTTTAATACCTCATTTATTTATTAAGCAAACTCAACAAATTTGGGTCTCATTTTACGCAGAATTTCAAGCTGAATCCAAAAATATGATAATTTTTTAAAATTTGTCAATAAATAACCGAGTTATGGCCGTTTGAAATTTTGGGTTGGCGCCAGAGGGTCAAATTTTGGAAGGTTCGAAACAATTCATGCTCGATATCTCGGAAACTATTCCAGATATTGGAATGCGGTTTGCGGCATCGTTTTTCTAGCGATTTTTTACATAAGAAATCGTTTTTAGATTTTCCAATAGTCGAAATTTGCAAATTTTCGCGAAAATTCATGACTAAAACTATGGCCAAATTTCTCATATCGATATCTCGCTTATTTTTTGGAGTAAACTTGAGTTATTATACATCAGTGAACGCAGAATTTTACGCAGATTCCAAATCTGGGATTTAAATTTAGATCCGACAACAAATAACTGAGTTATGGCCGATCAAAGTTTCGGATAGTTGATTTTCATTTTTTTCTCATTTTTCCCAATTTTCAAAGTTAAATATCTCGGAAACTATTGGAGATATTGAGATGCGGTTTGCGCCATCGTTTTTCTCGGCTCATTTTACGTTAGAAAAAGTGCTTAAAAGCCCAAAATTCGATAGTCGATTTTTCGCGAAAAAAAATTGCGACTCAAACGATGAAAATTTTTCATTTTTTTTAATTTTTGGCCATAACTCGCAAACTATTTGTCCTATAGATCTGAAATTTGGCCAGTAGATAGATTATAAGCTCCTCTTTCGACTGATGTATAATTCAATGTTATTAAACGTCATTTTTATTTTGAAAACATTGATTGAAAATCACCCTAAAATGATGTTTTCAAAACAGTTTTTTTTTAATACCTCATTTATTTATTAAGCAAACTCAACAAATTTGGGTCTCATTTTACGCAGAATTTCACGCTGAATCCAAAAATATGATAATTTTTTAAAATTTGTCAATAAATAACCGAGTTATGGCCGTTTGAAATTTTGGGTTGTCGCCAGAGGGTCAAATTTTGGAAGGTTCGAAACAATTCATGCTCGATATCTCGGAAACTATTCCAGATATTGGAATGCGGTTTGCGGCATCGTTTTTCTCGCGATTTTTTACATAAGAAATCGTTTTTAGATTTTCCAATGGTCGAAATTTGCAAATTTTCGCAAGAATTCATGACTAAAACTGTGGCCAAATTTCTCATATCGATATCTCGCTTATTTTTTGGAGTAAACTTGAGTTATTATACATCAGTGAACGCAGAATTTTACGCAGATTCCAAATCTGGGATTTAAATTTAGATCCGACAACAAATAACTGAGTTATGGCCGATCAAAGTTTCGGATAGTTGATTTTCATTTTTTTCTCATTTTTCCCAATTTTCAAAGTTAAATATCTCGGAAACTATTAGAGATATTGAGATGCGGTTTGCGCCATCGTTTTTTTCGGCTCATTTTACGTTAGAAAAAGTACTTAAAAGCCCCAAATTCGATAGTCGATTTTTCGCGAAAAAAAATTGCGACTCAAACGATGAAAATTTTTAATTTTTTTTAATTTTTGGCCATAACTCGCAAACTATTTGTCCTATAGATCTGAAATTTGGCCAGTAGATAGATTTTAAGCTCCTCTTTCGATTGATGTATAATTCAATGCTATTAAACGTCATTTTTATTTTGAAAACATGATTGAAAATCACCCTAAAATGATGTTTTCAAAACAGTTTTTTTTTAATACCTCATTTATTTATTAAGCAAACTCAACAAATTTGGGTCTCATTTTACGCAGAATTTCACGCTGAATCCAAAAATATGATAATTTTTTAAAATTTGTCAATAAATAACCGAGTTATGGCCGTTTGAAATTTTGGGTTGGCGCCAGAGGGTCAAATTTTGGAAGGTTCGAAACAATTCATGCTCGATATCTCGGAAACTATTCCAGATATTGGAATGCGGTTTGCGGCATCGTTTTTCTCGCAATTTTTTACATAAGAAATCGTTTTTAGATTTTCCAATAGTCGAAATTTGCAAATTTTCGCGAAAATTCATGACTAAAACTATGGCCAAATTTCTCATATCGATATCTCGCTTATTTTTTGGAGTAAACTTGAGTTATTATACATCAGTGAACGCAGAATTTTACGCAGATTCCAAATCTGGGATTTAAATTCAGATCCGACAACAAATAACTGAGTTATGGCCGATCAAAGTTTCGGATAGTTGATTTTCATTTTTTCTCATTTTTCCCAATTTTCAAAGTTAAATATCTCGGAAACTATTAGAGATATTGAGATGCGGTTTGCGCCATCGTTTTTCTCGGCTTATTTTACGTTAGAAAAAGTACTTAAAAGCCCAAAATTCGATAGTCGATTTTTCGCGAAAAAAAATTGCGACTCAAACGATGAAAATTTTTAATTTTTTTTAATTTTTGGCCATAACTCGCAAACTATTTGTCCTATAGATCTGAAATTTGGCCAGTAGATAGATTTTAAGCTCCTCTTTCGATTGATGTATAATTCAATGCTATTAAACGTCATTTTTATTTTGAAAACATTGATTGAAAATCACCCTAAAATGATGTTTTCAAAACAGTTTTTTTTTAATACCTCATTTATTTATTAAGCAAACTCAACAAATTTGGGTCTCATTTTACGCAGAATTTCAAGCTGAATCCAAAAATATGATAATTTTTTAAAATTTGTCAATAAATAACCGAGTTATGGCCGTTTGAAATTTTGGGTTGGCGCCAGAGGGTCAAATTTTGGAAGGTTCGAAACAATTCATGCTCGATATCTCGGAAACTATTCCAGATATTGGAATGCGGTTTGCGGCATCGTTTTTCTAGCGATTTTTTACATAAGAAATCGTTTTTAGATTTTCCAATAGTCGAAATTTGCAAATTTTCGCGAAAATTCATGACTAAAACTATGGCCAAATTTCTCATATCGATATCTCGCTTATTTTTTGGAGTAAACTTGAGTTATTATACATCAGTGAACGCAGAATTTTACGCAGATTCCAAATCTGGGATTTAAATTTAGATCCGACAACAAATAACTGAGTTATGGCCGATCAAAGTTTCGGATAGTTGATTTTCATTTTTTTCTCATTTTTCCCAATTTTCAAAGTTAAATATCTCGGAAACTATTGGAGATATTGAGATGCGGTTTGCGCCATCGTTTTTCTCGGCTCATTTTACGTTAGAAAAAGTGCTTAAAAGCCCAAAATTCGATAGTCGATTTTTCGCGAAAAAAAATTGCGACTCAAACGATGAAAATTTTTCATTTTTTTTAATTTTTGGCCATAACTCGCAAACTATTTGTCCTATAGATCTGAAATTTGGCCAGTAGATAGATTATAAGCTCCTCTTTCGACTGATGTATAATTCAATGTTATTAAACGTCATTTTTATTTTGAAAACATTGATTGAAAATCACCCTAAAATGATGTTTTCAAAACAGTTTTTTTTTAATACCTCATTTATTTATTAAGCAAACTCAACAAATTTGGGTCTCATTTTACGCAGAATTTCACGCTGAATCCAAAAATATGATAATTTTTTAAAATTTGTCAATAAATAACCGAGTTATGGCCGTTTGAAATTTTGGGTTGTCGCCAGAGGGTCAAATTTTGGAAGGTTCGAAACAATTCATGCTCGATATCTCGGAAACTATTCCAGATATTGGAATGCGGTTTGCGGCATCGTTTTTCTCGCGATTTTTTACATAAGAAATCGTTTTTAGATTTTCCAATGGTCGAAATTTGCAAATTTTCGCAAGAATTCATGACTAAAACTATGGCCAAATTTCTCATATCGATATCTCGCTTATTTTTTGGAGTAAACTTGAGTTATTTACATCAGTGAACGCAGAATTTTACGCAGATTCCAAATCTGGGATTTAAATTTAGATCCGACAACAAATAACTGAGTTATGGCCGATCAAAATTTCGGATAGTTGATTTTCATTTTTTTCTCATTTTTCCCAATTTTCAAAGTTAAATATCTCGGAAACTATTAGAGATATTGAGATGCGGTTTGCGCCATCGTTTTTCTCGGCTCATTTTACGTTAGAAAAAGTACTTAAAAGCCCAAAATTCGATAGTCGATTTTTCGCGAAAAAAAATTGCGACTCAAACGATGAAAATTTTTAATTTTTTTTAATTTTTGGCCATAACTCGCAAACTATTTGTCCTATAGATCTGAAATTTGGCCAGTAGATAGATTTTAAGCTCCTCTTTCGATTGATGTATAATTCAATGCTATTAAACGTCATTTTTATTTTGAAAACATTGATTGAAAATCACCCTAAAATGATGTTTTCAAAACAGTTTTTTTTTAATACCTCATTTATTTATTAAGCAAACTCAACAAATTTGGGTCTCATTTTACGCAGAATTTCAAGCTGAATCCAAAAATATGATAATTTTTTAAAATTTGTCAATAAATAACCGAGTTATGGCCGTTTGAAATTTTGGGTTGGCGCCAGAGGGTCAAATTTTGGAAGGTTCGAAACAATTCATGCTCGATATCTCGGAAACTATTCCAGATATTGGAATGCGGTTTGCGGCATCGTTTTTCTAGCGATTTTTTACATAAGAAATCGTTTTTAGATTTTCCAATAGTCGAAATTTGCAAATTTTCGCGAAAATTCATGACTAAAACTATGGCCAAATTTCTCATATCGATATCTCGCTTATTTTTTGGAGTAAACTTGAGTTATTATACATCAGTGAACGCAGAATTTTACGCAGATTCCAAATCTGGGATTTAAATTTAGATCCGACAACAAATAACTGAGTTATGGCCGATCAAAGTTTCGGATAGTTGATTTTCATTTTTTTCTCATTTTTCCCAATTTTCAAAGTTAAATATCTCGGAAACTATTGGAGATATTGAGATGCGGTTTGCGCCATCGTTTTTCTCGGCTCATTTTACGTTAGAAAAAGTGCTTAAAAGCCCAAAATTCGATAGTCGATTTTTCGCGAAAAAAAATTGCGACTCAAACGATGAAAATTTTTCATTTTTTTTAATTTTTGGCCATAACTCGCAAACTATTTGTCCTATAGATCTGAAATTTGGCCAGTAGATAGATTATAAGCTCCTCTTTCGACTGATGTATAATTCAATGTTATTAAACGTCATTTTTATTTTGAAAACATTGATTGAAAATCACCCTAAAATGATGTTTTCAAAACAGTTTTTTTTTAATACCTCATTTATTTATTAAGCAAACTCAACAAATTTGGGTCTCATTTTACGCAGAATTTCACGCTGAATCCAAAAATATGATAATTTTTTAAAATTTGTCAATAAATAACCGAGTTATGGCCGTTTGAAATTTTGGGTTGTCGCCAGAGGGTCAAATTTTGGAAGGTTCGAAACAATTCATGCTCGATATCTCGGAAACTATTCCAGATATTGGAATGCGGTTTGCGGCATCGTTTTTCTCGCGATTTTTTACATAAGAAATCGTTTTTAGATTTTCCAATGGTCGAAATTTGCAAATTTTCGCAAGAATTCATGACTAAAACTATGGCCAAATTTCTCATATCGATATCTCGCTTATTTTTTGGAGTAAACTTGAGTTATTTACATCAGTGAACGCAGAATTTTACGCAGATTCCAAATCTGGGATTTAAATTTAGATCCGACAACAAATAACTGAGTTATGGCCGATCAAAATTTCGGATAGTTGATTTTCATTTTTTTCTCATTTTTCCCAATTTTCAAAGTTAAATATCTCGGAAACTATTAGAGATATTGAGATGCGGTTTGCGCCATCGTTTTTCTCGGCTCATTTTACGTTAGAAAAAGTACTTAAAAGCCCAAAATTCGATAGTCGATTTTTCGCGAAAAAAAATTGCGACTCAAACGATGAAAATTTTTCATTTTTTTTAATTTTTGGCCATAACTCGCAAACTATTTGTCCTATAGATCTGAAATTTGGCCAGTAGATAGATTTTAAGCTCCTCTTTCGATTGATGTATAATTCAATGCTATTAAACGTCATTTTTATTTTGAAAACATTGATTGAAAATCACCCTAAAATGATGTTTTCAAAACAGTTTTTTTTTAATACCTTATTTATTTATTAAGCAAACTCAACAAATTTGGGTCTCATTTTACGCAGAATTTCACGCTGAATCCAAAAATATGATAATTTTTTAAAATTTGTCAATAAATAACCGAGTTATGGCCGTTTGAAATTTTGGGTTGTCGCCAGAGGGTCAAATTTTGGAAGGTTCGAAACAATTCATGCTCGATATCTCGGAAACTATTCCAGATATTGGAATGCGGTTTGCGGCATCGTTTTTCTCGCGATTTTTTACATAAGAAATCGTTTTTAGATTTTCCAATGGTCGAAATTTGCAAATTTTCGCAAGAATTCATGACTAAAACTGTGGCCAAATTTCTCATATCGATATCTCGCTTATTTTTTGGAGTAAACTTGAGTTATTATACATCAGTGAACGCAGAATTTTACGCAGATTCCAAATCTGGGATTTAAATTTAGATCCGACAACAAATAACTGAGTTATGGCCGATCAAAGTTTCGGATAGTTGATTTTCATTTTTTTCTCATTTTTCCCAATTTTCAAAGTTAAATATCTCGGAAACTATTAGAGATATTGAGATGCGGTTTGCGCCATCGTTTTTTTCGGCTCATTTTACGTTAGAAAAAGTACTTAAAAGCCCCAAATTCGATAGTCGATTTTTCGCGAAAAAAAATTGCGACTCAAACGATGAAAATTTTTAATTTTTTTTAATTTTTGGCCATAACTCGCAAACTATTTGTCCTATAGATCTGAAATTTGGCCAGTAGATAGATTTTAAGCTCCTCTTTCGATTGATGTATAATTCAATGCTATTAAACGTCATTTTTATTTTGAAAACATGATTGAAAATCACCCTAAAATGATGTTTTCAAAACAGTTTTTTTTTAATACCTCATTTATTTATTAAGCAAACTCAACAAATTTGGGTCTCATTTTACGCAGAATTTCACGCTGAATCCAAAAATATGATAATTTTTTAAAATTTGTCAATAAATAACCGAGTTATGGCCGTTTGAAATTTTGGGTTGGCGCCAGAGGGTCAAATTTTGGAAGGTTCGAAACAATTCATGCTCGATATCTCGGAAACTATTCCAGATATTGGAATGCGGTTTGCGGCATCGTTTTTCTCGCAATTTTTTACATAAGAAATCGTTTTTAGATTTTCCAATAGTCGAAATTTGCAAATTTTCGCGAAAATTCATGACTAAAACTATGGCCAAATTTCTCATATCGATATCTCGCTTATTTTTTGGAGTAAACTTGAGTTATTATACATCAGTGAACGCAGAATTTTACGCAGATTCCAAATCTGGGATTTAAATTCAGATCCGACAACAAATAACTGAGTTATGGCCGATCAAAGTTTCGGATAGTTGATTTTCATTTTTTCTCATTTTTCCCAATTTTCAAAGTTAAATATCTCGGAAACTATTAGAGATATTGAGATGCGGTTTGCGCCATCGTTTTTCTCGGCTTATTTTACGTTAGAAAAAGTACTTAAAAGCCCAAAATTCGATAGTCGATTTTTCGCGAAAAAAAATTGCGACTCAAACGATGAAAATTTTTAATTTTTTTTAATTTTTGGCCATAACTCGCAAACTATTTGTCCTATAGATCTGAAATTTGGCCAGTAGATAGATTTTAAGCTCCTCTTTCGATTGATGTATAATTCAATGCTATTAAACGTCATTTTTATTTTGAAAACATTGATTGAAAATCACCCTAAAATGATGTTTTCAAAACAGTTTTTTTTTAATACCTCATTTATTTATTAAGCAAACTCAACAAATTTGGGTCTCATTTTACGCAGAATTTCAAGCTGAATCCAAAAATATGATAATTTTTTAAAATTTGTCAATAAATAACCGAGTTATGGCCGTTTGAAATTTTGGGTTGGCGCCAGAGGGTCAAATTTTGGAAGGTTCGAAACAATTCATGCTCGATATCTCGGAAACTATTCCAGATATTGGAATGCGGTTTGCGGCATCGTTTTTCTAGCGATTTTTTACATAAGAAATCGTTTTTAGATTTTCCAATAGTCGAAATTTGCAAATTTTCGCGAAAATTCATGACTAAAACTATGGCCAAATTTCTCATATCGATATCTCGCTTATTTTTTGGAGTAAACTTGAGTTATTATACATCAGTGAACGCAGAATTTTACGCAGATTCCAAATCTGGGATTTAAATTTAGATCCGACAACAAATAACTGAGTTATGGCCGATCAAAGTTTCGGATAGTTGATTTTCATTTTTTTCTCATTTTTCCCAATTTTCAAAGTTAAATATCTCGGAAACTATTGGAGATATTGAGATGCGGTTTGCGCCATCGTTTTTCTCGGCTCATTTTACGTTAGAAAAAGTGCTTAAAAGCCCAAAATTCGATAGTCGATTTTTCGCGAAAAAAAATTGCGACTCAAACGATGAAAATTTTTCATTTTTTTTAATTTTTGGCCATAACTCGCAAACTATTTGTCCTATAGATCTGAAATTTGGCCAGTAGATAGATTATAAGCTCCTCTTTCGACTGATGTATAATTCAATGTTATTAAACGTCATTTTTATTTTGAAAACATTGATTGAAAATCACCCTAAAATGATGTTTTCAAAACAGTTTTTTTTTAATACCTCATTTATTTATTAAGCAAACTCAACAAATTTGGGTCTCATTTTACGCAGAATTTCACGCTGAATCCAAAAATATGATAATTTTTTAAAATTTGTCAATAAATAACCGAGTTATGGCCGTTTGAAATTTTGGGTTGTCGCCAGAGGGTCAAATTTTGGAAGGTTCGAAACAATTCATGCTCGATATCTCGGAAACTATTCCAGATATTGGAATGCGGTTTGCGGCATCGTTTTTCTCGCGATTTTTTACATAAGAAATCGTTTTTAGATTTTCCAATGGTCGAAATTTGCAAATTTTCGCAAGAATTCATGACTAAAACTATGGCCAAATTTCTCATATCGATATCTCGCTTATTTTTTGGAGTAAACTTGAGTTATTTACATCAGTGAACGCAGAATTTTACGCAGATTCCAAATCTGGGATTTAAATTTAGATCCGACAACAAATAACTGAGTTATGGCCGATCAAAATTTCGGATAGTTGATTTTCATTTTTTTCTCATTTTTCCCAATTTTCAAAGTTAAATATCTCGGAAACTATTAGAGATATTGAGATGCGGTTTGCGCCATCGTTTTTCTCGGCTCATTTTACGTTAGAAAAAGTACTTAAAAGCCCAAAATTCGATAGTCGATTTTTCGCGAAAAAAAATTGCGACTCAAACGATGAAAATTTTTAATTTTTTTTAATTTTTGGCCATAACTCGCAAACTATTTGTCCTATAGATCTGAAATTTGGCCAGTAGATAGATTTTAAGCTCCTCTTTCGATTGATGTATAATTCAATGCTATTAAACGTCATTTTTATTTTGAAAACATTGATTGAAAATCACCCTAAAATGATGTTTTCAAAACAGTTTTTTTTTAATACCTCATTTATTTATTAAGCAAACTCAACAAATTTGGGTCTCATTTTACGCAGAATTTCAAGCTGAATCCAAAAATATGATAATTTTTTAAAATTTGTCAATAAATAACCGAGTTATGGCCGTTTGAAATTTTGGGTTGGCGCCAGAGGGTCAAATTTTGGAAGGTTCGAAACAATTCATGCTCGATATCTCGGAAACTATTCCAGATATTGGAATGCGGTTTGCGGCATCGTTTTTCTAGCGATTTTTTACATAAGAAATCGTTTTTAGATTTTCCAATAGTCGAAATTTGCAAATTTTCGCGAAAATTCATGACTAAAACTATGGCCAAATTTCTCATATCGATATCTCGCTTATTTTTTGGAGTAAACTTGAGTTATTATACATCAGTGAACGCAGAATTTTACGCAGATTCCAAATCTGGGATTTAAATTTAGATCCGACAACAAATAACTGAGTTATGGCCGATCAAAGTTTCGGATAGTTGATTTTCATTTTTTTCTCATTTTTCCCAATTTTCAAAGTTAAATATCTCGGAAACTATTGGAGATATTGAGATGCGGTTTGCGCCATCGTTTTTCTCGGCTCATTTTACGTTAGAAAAAGTGCTTAAAAGCCCAAAATTCGATAGTCGATTTTTCGCGAAAAAAAATTGCGACTCAAACGATGAAAATTTTTCATTTTTTTTAATTTTTGGCCATAACTCGCAAACTATTTGTCCTATAGATCTGAAATTTGGCCAGTAGATAGATTATAAGCTCCTCTTTCGACTGATGTATAATTCAATGTTATTAAACGTCATTTTTATTTTGAAAACATTGATTGAAAATCACCCTAAAATGATGTTTTCAAAACAGTTTTTTTTTAATACCTCATTTATTTATTAAGCAAACTCAACAAATTTGGGTCTCATTTTACGCAGAATTTCACGCTGAATCCAAAAATATGATAATTTTTTAAAATTTGTCAATAAATAACCGAGTTATGGCCGTTTGAAATTTTGGGTTGTCGCCAGAGGGTCAAATTTTGGAAGGTTCGAAACAATTCATGCTCGATATCTCGGAAACTATTCCAGATATTGGAATGCGGTTTGCGGCATCGTTTTTCTCGCGATTTTTTACATAAGAAATCGTTTTTAGATTTTCCAATGGTCGAAATTTGCAAATTTTCGCAAGAATTCATGACTAAAACTGTGGCCAAATTTCTCATATCGATATCTCGCTTATTTTTTGGAGTAAACTTGAGTTATTATACATCAGTGAACGCAGAATTTTACGCAGATTCCAAATCTGGGATTTAAATTTAGATCCGACAACAAATAACTGAGTTATGGCCGATCAAAGTTTCGGATAGTTGATTTTCATTTTTTTCTCATTTTTCCCAATTTTCAAAGTTAAATATCTCGGAAACTATTAGAGATATTGAGATGCGGTTTGCGCCATCGTTTTTTTCGGCTCATTTTACGTTAGAAAAAGTACTTAAAAGCCCCAAATTCGATAGTCGATTTTTCGCGAAAAAAAATTGCGACTCAAACGATGAAAATTTTTAATTTTTTTTAATTTTTGGCCATAACTCGCAAACTATTTGTCCTATAGATCTGAAATTTGGCCAGTAGATAGATTTTAAGCTCCTCTTTCGATTGATGTATAATTCAATGCTATTAAACGTCATTTTTATTTTGAAAACATGATTGAAAATCACCCTAAAATGATGTTTTCAAAACAGTTTTTTTTTAATACCTCATTTATTTATTAAGCAAACTCAACAAATTTGGGTCTCATTTTACGCAGAATTTCACGCTGAATCCAAAAATATGATAATTTTTTAAAATTTGTCAATAAATAACCGAGTTATGGCCGTTTGAAATTTTGGGTTGGCGCCAGAGGGTCAAATTTTGGAAGGTTCGAAACAATTCATGCTCGATATCTCGGAAACTATTCCAGATATTGGAATGCGGTTTGCGGCATCGTTTTTCTCGCAATTTTTTACATAAGAAATCGTTTTTAGATTTTCCAATAGTCGAAATTTGCAAATTTTCGCGAAAATTCATGACTAAAACTATGGCCAAATTTCTCATATCGATATCTCGCTTATTTTTTGGAGTAAACTTGAGTTATTATACATCAGTGAACGCAGAATTTTACGCAGATTCCAAATCTGGGATTTAAATTCAGATCCGACAACAAATAACTGAGTTATGGCCGATCAAAGTTTCGGATAGTTGATTTTCATTTTTTCTCATTTTTCCCAATTTTCAAAGTTAAATATCTCGGAAACTATTAGAGATATTGAGATGCGGTTTGCGCCATCGTTTTTCTCGGCTTATTTTACGTTAGAAAAAGTACTTAAAAGCCCAAAATTCGATAGTCGATTTTTCGCGAAAAAAAATTGCGACTCAAACGATGAAAATTTTTAATTTTTTTTAATTTTTGGCCATAACTCGCAAACTATTTGTCCTATAGATCTGAAATTTGGCCAGTAGATAGATTTTAAGCTCCTCTTTCGATTGATGTATAATTCAATGCTATTAAACGTCATTTTTATTTTGAAAACATTGATTGAAAATCACCCTAAAATGATGTTTTCAAAACAGTTTTTTTTTAATACCTCATTTATTTATTAAGCAAACTCAACAAATTTGGGTCTCATTTTACGCAGAATTTCAAGCTGAATCCAAAAATATGATAATTTTTTAAAATTTGTCAATAAATAACCGAGTTATGGCCGTTTGAAATTTTGGGTTGGCGCCAGAGGGTCAAATTTTGGAAGGTTCGAAACAATTCATGCTCGATATCTCGGAAACTATTCCAGATATTGGAATGCGGTTTGCGGCATCGTTTTTCTAGCGATTTTTTACATAAGAAATCGTTTTTAGATTTTCCAATAGTCGAAATTTGCAAATTTTCGCGAAAATTCATGACTAAAACTATGGCCAAATTTCTCATATCGATATCTCGCTTATTTTTTGGAGTAAACTTGAGTTATTATACATCAGTGAACGCAGAATTTTACGCAGATTCCAAATCTGGGATTTAAATTTAGATCCGACAACAAATAACTGAGTTATGGCCGATCAAAGTTTCGGATAGTTGATTTTCATTTTTTTCTCATTTTTCCCAATTTTCAAAGTTAAATATCTCGGAAACTATTGGAGATATTGAGATGCGGTTTGCGCCATCGTTTTTCTCGGCTCATTTTACGTTAGAAAAAGTGCTTAAAAGCCCAAAATTCGATAGTCGATTTTTCGCGAAAAAAAATTGCGACTCAAACGATGAAAATTTTTCATTTTTTTTAATTTTTGGCCATAACTCGCAAACTATTTGTCCTATAGATCTGAAATTTGGCCAGTAGATAGATTATAAGCTCCTCTTTCGACTGATGTATAATTCAATGTTATTAAACGTCATTTTTATTTTGAAAACATTGATTGAAAATCACCCTAAAATGATGTTTTCAAAACAGTTTTTTTTTAATACCTCATTTATTTATTAAGCAAACTCAACAAATTTGGGTCTCATTTTACGCAGAATTTCACGCTGAATCCAAAAATATGATAATTTTTTAAAATTTGTCAATAAATAACCGAGTTATGGCCGTTTGAAATTTTGGGTTGTCGCCAGAGGGTCAAATTTTGGAAGGTTCGAAACAATTCATGCTCGATATCTCGGAAACTATTCCAGATATTGGAATGCGGTTTGCGGCATCGTTTTTCTCGCGATTTTTTACATAAGAAATCGTTTTTAGATTTTCCAATGGTCGAAATTTGCAAATTTTCGCAAGAATTCATGACTAAAACTATGGCCAAATTTCTCATATCGATATCTCGCTTATTTTTTGGAGTAAACTTGAGTTATTTACATCAGTGAACGCAGAATTTTACGCAGATTCCAAATCTGGGATTTAAATTTAGATCCGACAACAAATAACTGAGTTATGGCCGATCAAAATTTCGGATAGTTGATTTTCATTTTTTTCTCATTTTTCCCAATTTTCAAAGTTAAATATCTCGGAAACTATTAGAGATATTGAGATGCGGTTTGCGCCATCGTTTTTCTCGGCTCATTTTACGTTAGAAAAAGTACTTAAAAGCCCAAAATTCGATAGTCGATTTTTCGCGAAAAAAAATTGCGACTCAAACGATGAAAATTTTTAATTTTTTTTAATTTTTGGCCATAACTCGCAAACTATTTGTCCTATAGATCTGAAATTTGGCCAGTAGATAGATTTTAAGCTCCTCTTTCGATTGATGTATAATTCAATGCTATTAAACGTCATTTTTATTTTGAAAACATTGATTGAAAATCACCCTAAAATGATGTTTTCAAAACAGTTTTTTTTTAATACCTCATTTATTTATTAAGCAAACTCAACAAATTTGGGTCTCATTTTACGCAGAATTTCAAGCTGAATCCAAAAATATGATAATTTTTTAAAATTTGTCAATAAATAACCGAGTTATGGCCGTTTGAAATTTTGGGTTGGCGCCAGAGGGTCAAATTTTGGAAGGTTCGAAACAATTCATGCTCGATATCTCGGAAACTATTCCAGATATTGGAATGCGGTTTGCGGCATCGTTTTTCTAGCGATTTTTTACATAAGAAATCGTTTTTAGATTTTCCAATAGTCGAAATTTGCAAATTTTCGCGAAAATTCATGACTAAAACTATGGCCAAATTTCTCATATCGATATCTCGCTTATTTTTTGGAGTAAACTTGAGTTATTATACATCAGTGAACGCAGAATTTTACGCAGATTCCAAATCTGGGATTTAAATTTAGATCCGACAACAAATAACTGAGTTATGGCCGATCAAAGTTTCGGATAGTTGATTTTCATTTTTTTCTCATTTTTCCCAATTTTCAAAGTTAAATATCTCGGAAACTATTGGAGATATTGAGATGCGGTTTGCGCCATCGTTTTTCTCGGCTCATTTTACGTTAGAAAAAGTGCTTAAAAGCCCAAAATTCGATAGTCGATTTTTCGCGAAAAAAAATTGCGACTCAAACGATGAAAATTTTTCATTTTTTTTAATTTTTGGCCATAACTCGCAAACTATTTGTCCTATAGATCTGAAATTTGGCCAGTAGATAGATTATAAGCTCCTCTTTCGACTGATGTATAATTCAATGTTATTAAACGTCATTTTTATTTTGAAAACATTGATTGAAAATCACCCTAAAATGATGTTTTCAAAACAGTTTTTTTTTAATACCTCATTTATTTATTAAGCAAACTCAACAAATTTGGGTCTCATTTTACGCAGAATTTCACGCTGAATCCAAAAATATGATAATTTTTTAAAATTTGTCAATAAATAACCGAGTTATGGCCGTTTGAAATTTTGGGTTGTCGCCAGAGGGTCAAATTTTGGAAGGTTCGAAACAATTCATGCTCGATATCTCGGAAACTATTCCAGATATTGGAATGCGGTTTGCGGCATCGTTTTTCTCGCGATTTTTTACATAAGAAATCGTTTTTAGATTTTCCAATGGTCGAAATTTGCAAATTTTCGCAAGAATTCATGACTAAAACTATGGCCAAATTTCTCATATCGATATCTCGCTTATTTTTTGGAGTAAACTTGAGTTATTTACATCAGTGAACGCAGAATTTTACGCAGATTCCAAATCTGGGATTTAAATTTAGATCCGACAACAAATAACTGAGTTATGGCCGATCAAAATTTCGGATAGTTGATTTTCATTTTTTTCTCATTTTTCCCAATTTTCAAAGTTAAATATCTCGGAAACTATTAGAGATATTGAGATGCGGTTTGCGCCATCGTTTTTCTCGGCTCATTTTACGTTAGAAAAAGTACTTAAAAGCCCAAAATTCGATAGTCGATTTTTCGCGAAAAAAAAATGCGACTCAAACGATGAAAATTTTTCATTTTTTTATTTTTGGCCATAACTCGCGAACTATTTGTCCCGTGGATCTCAAATTTGGCCAGTAGATAGATTTTGAGCTCCTCTTTCGACTGATGTATAATTCAATGCTATTAAACGTCATTTTCATTTTGAAAACATTGATTGAAAATCACCCTAAAATGATGTTTTCAAAACAGTTTTTGGCCAATACCTCGTTTATTTATTAAGCAAACTCAACAAATTTGGCTCTCATTTTACGCAGAATTTCACGCTGAATCCAAACACGTGATAATTTTTTAATATTTGTTAATAAATAACCGAGTTATGGCCGTTTGAAATTTTGGGTTGTCGCCAGAGGGTTAAATTTTCGAAGGTTCGAAACAATTCATGCTCGATATCTCGGAAACTATTTCAGATATTGAAATGCGGTTTGCGCCATTGTTTTGCCCGCGATTTTTTACATTGATTTTGATTTTTCTACAGTTGAAATTTGCAAATTTTCGCAAAAATTCACGACTAAAACTATGGCGGATTTCTGATATCGATATCTCGCTTATTTTTTCGAACACTTTGTGCGTTCCTAGCGTGGTATTTATGAACGCTCAAAGTCGAGTGACAGAAAGCATTGCGCATCTTTATGAACGCTTTTGTGTCACATTTTACACAGAGTGATTTTTATGAACGCAGCCCAGCAGTTGTGCAGTTGTGAACGTGCCCTAATTTTGTTTTGGGGACACGAAACCGCCGGTAAATAAATATAAAAAAATTTGTATCAAATCAACGAACCACCGGTAATGCCACTTGGCATTGGTTACACAGAAAAATTACTTCTGATACATGGTGAGAGTTTTTACTAAATTTGCTACTTTTCATTTATAACAGACATTTGTTTATAGCTGAAGAAAGGTAAGGACGTCATTGACACGCTATTGATATAACAAACAGCGACGTCTTTGCCTACGTAATAGACAATTGACGATGCCACCAAAGAAGAAGCGTGGGGGGCAAAATCAAGGTGGTGCTAAAGCAAACAAAATGTCAACTAGATCTGGTAAGAAACCTGGTGGTGAACAAAATACAGAAGCCCCCACAGTGGTCCCAGTGGAAAAAACTGTTATGAAACCTCCGACAAAAAAGACAAAAGCCCCGAAAGCGAGAGGTAAGAAGAATGCACCTAAAAAAAAGAAAAATGAGGTTAAGTCGGCAGTTTTGGGAAACGACGCCGATATTGAGGAGTTGTTATCAGAATTGGAAAGAGATGACGATGAAACGCCAAAAACTGAGCCGATTGAGCAAGTTTTTCTTAAAATGGATGATGAATACATGGAGACCACAGAAGGGGATAATGGAGAGACCGAGACTTGTGAGATCAGAGAGCAACTTGAGAATTTGAATGTGGAAGAGCCTTTGCCTGAGATTGAAACGACTGTGAATGAAGCTAACACAGAGAACTTGGAGGTACAAGAAGTGGAAATTGACGGTTGTGAAGAATTCGCTGTTGAATACATTGCTGAAGAGTTGGTTCCTGTTGAGAACACTGAAGTTGTTATAGATGACGAAAGTCAAACTAGTCTCGCCCTAGACAAGGAAAAAACCGACGAAAAAGAAGAACCAGAGGAATTAAAAGCAGCCCTAGAACCTGAAGTTGCTGAAGTAAAAGGAGAAATAGACAACAAAGTACCAGAAGAAACAGAACCCAAAATAGAAACCACAAATGAAATCAAACCAGAAGAACCTCAAGAACCTGAACCGCCTGAAGAACCAGACCCTCCACTGGAAGTTAAACCAGAAACTCCAAAAGGCAAAAAGAAACCAACAAAAAAAGAACCCAAAAAGAACCCTGTTAAGAAAAAACAACCAAAGCCCAAACCTCCCAAGAAAGAACCCAACAATAAAACAGAAGAAGTCCGTCGCTCCAGCAGAATTAAATCAATTAGTGACTCAAAACAACGCTCAAAAGGTCACGGTTTAGTGAAAACTGTAAAAATTGTACCAGAACCTGAAATAATAGAAACCAACTTATCAAATCCTGATAACGAAAAATCTTCAGACTCTGTGATGGTTCCTCCAATGGAAACTGAAAACAAACCTGTTAAGGTGAAGTCACGATGGAGACGCTCGTGCGAGTTGGAAATGAACGTGTTAACACCGGCGGCGGTGGTTATGGAAACCTGTGGAGACAGCGAGAAAATCGCTGAAGCTAACAACTTGTTGGAAAATAAGAAAAAAGATGACCAAGAAGTGGAGTCCAGATTGAAGCAGTTTGTGCATTTGAAAGAAAATTTGTACTTAACTGATCGCATGGCGTGTAAAGAAGCAAAGAAGATGACCTGCGACTGCTTTCTCACATCTGAAGACCTAGAAAAGGGCGAATGGGGTTGTGGAGAAGATTGTTTAAATCGCCTTTTGATGATAGAATGGTAAAATATTCTTCAATGCTGACCTGTTGTAACGTTTTTATTGTAGTGGTGCTTTGTGTCCTATTGGTGACAGATGTACCAATAAAAAGTTCCAGAAGACTCAGTTCGCCCCAGTCGAAGTCTTCAAGACTGAGAAGAAAGGATTGGGGTTGAGAGCCGCCGCCAACATACCTTAGTAAGTCTCCTCTAATGTTCGATAAACAACAATAACGCACAATTTCCAGCGGCGAATTCATATTGGAATATGTTGGAGAAGTTTTGGACCATGAAGAATTCGATTCTCGAGTCGACGACTACTCCAACGACAAAAACAGACATTATTATTTTATGTCTTTACGCGCTGACGCCATAATCGACGCCACCAGAAAAGGAAACATCTCGCGATTCATCAACCACTCCTGCGATCCAAACGCAGAAACCCAGAAATGGACAGTCAATGGAGAACTGAGAATAGGTTTCTTCAGTACTAGAACCATTCTAGCTGGTGAAGAGATAACATTTGATTATAGATTCCAGCGCTATGGGTAAAATCGTTTTGTTCAATATCTTGTTTATTTGATCTTTTTAAATTTAGTAAGGAAGCTCAGAAGTGTTACTGCGAAGCTTCGACTTGTCGTGGCTGGTTAGGTGAAGAACCAGACGATGAGGATGACGAAGACGAAGAAGAAGATGAGGAAGAAACTGAAGAAATAGAACCGAAAGAAGCAGTTCCTGAAAAGCCCGAAGCCTCTGAAAAAATGGAGACTGAGATTGAAGAATCTAAAGAAGTGACTGAAGTCCAGAAGCCTCCCGAAAAAGAAAAGAAGAAGCGATCACCACGGAAGAAACCAAGAAAGGACTTATTTGAAGATTTGGATGTTTGTTTATTTTATTTTGTAATGTTATTTTTACCTCACGTTTTCTATTGTAGCAACTGGACGAAGAAATTGACATGTTAATAACGACAGGCTTGAAGAACCAAGCACACACTCTCAAGTTGAGCAGATTGATGGTGAGAGCAAAGGAACCGGCTCAAAGGGCGAAGTTATTGCGGGTTTTGAGACGAGGAGAACTTCCTTGTAGAAGATTATTTCTGGATTACCATGGTTTAAGATTGATGCATGGATACATGACGGATGCACAGGATTTGGCCAAAACTGACAAAAAATACGAATCTTTACCTCTTGAACTGTTGCAAACGTTAGCTACTTTGCCAATTCCCAACAAAACGATGTTGCAAGACAGCAAAGTTTTGCCCACCGTCGAAAAATGGTCGGTTAAATGTGTCGATGTAGACTCTGACAGCTCTTCTCCGCAACCGGAACAAGAAGTACCACCCACAGAGGAAGAAAAGAAAGAAGAAAAAGATACACCTATGGAAACTGAAGTTAAGGTAGAAGAACCCGAAAAAACGGAAGATAGTTCAGAAATCAGAAAATCCACTGGAATGAATCACCAGGGTGATGTTGCCAACAGTGGATTTTCAAACACCCACGGCAAAGAGCTGGCGGATGAGATCTCAGCGACATTCCAAGATGATGAAGGTTCTTCGACTCCAGACACAAAACCAGTGAAGCCCACAGATGCAAAATCTGAAGAAATGAATTACGAGGAAGAAATTACGGCGCTAGCTCTCAAACTCTTGGAAGAATGGTCTAATTTGAAGGAAGTTTTTAAAATCCCCAAAAAAGAAAGGATAGAACAGATGAAAGAACACGAACGCGAGGCCGATCGCGGATATATCGCTGGTTTGGGTTTGGAACAAGACTTGGACAAAAAGAGCGAAAGTCGTTATCGTATTCTCAAACGTTACAGGTCCATTGAAAAAACTGATACTTCCACAAGAAAAACGATAAAACTCGAAGACCGAACTATTGCGAATTTTCCGAAACTTGGAAAATTGGAACGGAGGAAGATGTTTGCTTTGCAAGTTGAACAACGCGAAGAAGAACGACGAAGGAAACAACGAGAAATGTGGAGGCAACACGAACAGCATTGTATTCTTCTAGGAACTGATCCGAGATTAACAGCTCCGTTTGATCCAAATCGGGGCTATCAGTGCATATGGAATCCCCAAATGGGGCAATGGCAGAATTATCCCATTCAGAACCCAAATGTCATTTACAATGCTCAGAATCCCCCCATTTTGAACGTGCAACCTCCAAATAATCCCAATTATCCGTATTTGCAACCGAATTTACACGCTCCTGGGATGATCCCCAATAGCGTTAACTCCATGCATCCGTTACCAACACTGCCATATCAAGAGGAACTGAAGAAAGAAGAGGATTATTCTCAAGTGAAGTTCATGGGACCGATACCACCGCCAGTGAAATTACCACCAAAGTGGAAAACCGCCAAAGATAAATATGGGAGACCTTATTACTACCATATTAAGGTTCGGAAGAGTCAGTGGGAGCCTCCGCTTTTATCGCAGCCTCAAGAGGAAATGGATGACAGTAAGTTCGTTTAGAGACGAGGCTTTCGTTTATTTATTTTTTTTTAGCGAGTGAAACGACATCCAGTTCGGACACCAGCAGTTTGAGCTCCGATTCTAGCTCAGACGAATCCGACAGTGATGACGATGTGGATGACTCCAAACTACTCCAAGAAGTCCGAAAACAGATGGAGAAGCAAGTCAAAATTTCGTTCCCAAAAACAGTGCCACCTCCTGTTAAGGTTGAAGAGCCTGAGCCGAGCCCGGTAGTGGAAGAGACTGAAGAGAAAGATGATAAACTAGAGACAGACAGTCAAGAATGTGAAGTTGATGAATTAATCCCTTCAGTTGACGCAAGACTGAAAGATATCTTAAAAGAAGACAAGGACCAATCGCCCCCTAATAAGAAAAGACGTGCTGGATTAGTCCACGAAATTATAATTAGTGTAAGTTTTGATTAGTCTAATTTGTTTTTACGACATTTATTCCCATTTTAGCCGCGAACGGAAGAGGACAGGTTACAATTCAGAGAGGATTTAAAACGGTATAAATTGAATAAAGAGAAATTGAAAAAAGAAAAGGAGCTGTTGCAACAAGGAAAGAAACATCCTAAAGAAAAACGCCATAAGAGTACAATAAAACTGAAAATGAAAGAAATGGCGGATTCGAATAGTGAACATGCTAAGAAAATCAAAGAATCTTTCAGGTCTAACATGGCGACTGTGGTCGTCAGTGTTCTCAACGCCTACCGAAAACCGGACTGCAAAGAAGGGAGGATTACAAACACGGACGACTTCAAACATTTAGCGAGAAAAGTACAGTCAAATTTTTGGATGATTATCGTCTAACTTTGTTCTTTTAGTTGACTCATTTCGTGATGTTGAAAGAAATGAAACACATTGAAAAAATTGAAGACTTGGTATGCACAGATAACGTCAAAGCTAAAGCCAGGGAATATATCAGGAAGTACATGAGTAAGTTTGGCGAAAATTATCAAAAACGAAACGATGAACCGGACTTTTAATCGTTTTTTTTACAATATTTGTCTGTGATAAGCTGATACGTCATTTGCGATCCATATGTCTCACGATGAAATTTATTTTGTTTGTGTAATGTGTCGTAGTATAATTTATTTAATTTCTTTATAGTTATGTAAGACTTTATTTCTGTTGACTTGTGAGCAACATGGTATACTTTTTATATTGATTTTGTTACGATTCGTACTTGTATATAATGTATTTGTTTTCCAACCAGAAGAAAAAAACCTTTTCTAAAATGTGCTAAACCTCCAGTTCAACTTTATGAAACTTGTGTTCGAAGAAATAAAGAGTATGATGTTTATTTATTAAAATCTGTTGTATTTTAAACCAATACAAGTAATAAGTTACAGTATCAGCCTTCGTCTTTTTTTTAGTGAACGGGGCGATCATCTTCAAGGCACCTCAATTGAAAGAAAACTCATAAAACATGCAACAAGCTAGTTTTTATTTATTAAAATACGCTTTTCTTTTACAATAATAAGTTACACAATTAATAACAAACATAATTAGAGATTAAAACTTACAGTTTTTTGACTATGATTTTTATTCACGTTATGAAGTACCGCCGCTTCGAAGGCTTGTAACGACTTATTAACCCTAGCAAACAACAAATTTAAATTATTATCATTTTCGGGCGGTTGTAAAGCATTCAGCGCCTGATAAATTTGATCCAAAGACGAAAGAACTTCGTTTTTGCTCAGTTTACGGTTATTTTTATGGATCTCTGTCCACGTCAAACTCCGTAGAAAATCGCCGATGCGTTCAAAATTACATAATTTTTTTACGTCCTTTAAAAGTAGAAAAGTTTGTTTTTTATTTACTGCGTCAACTATGGTAATGGTTGACGGTGAACACCGACACTGTAGCTCATTCTGTGAGCACCACTGTAAAATCTTATCAACCGAGTCCTGTTCCCCTTCTTCAGTTAACACGTCTTCTAATTCTTCCAAGAAGTTTGTTTTATACAACGAAATATCAATGTTGGGATCGACGTATTTCATTATTCTGACTTCCGATTCTAATTCCTCTCTGCGCTTCTCAGATTCTGCTAGTTCTTTCAACTGCAACTCTGTGCTTTCTATGAATTTACGCTTCCAGTTGTTCTCTGCTGCGAGGAGTTTGTCTTCTGCGTGCACCAACTTGTTTCTCAACTCATCCAGTTCTTCGTTATTGCTGACGTTCATGGCTGTGGCAGACGAGTTGAGTAATGAGTGCCGTTCGTAGTCTTGTTTTAGAGCTTTGAGTCTTTGGACCTCTGATTTGAGCTCTCTTATTAAGCGGTCGTGAGGGTTTTCGTTGATTCGGGCTCGATTCACGATGGTCCTCGCTTGGCATGCGTATCTTAGTGTGGCCAAAGTCTCGTCCAGATTCGTGTTGGCGGGGGTAATCGTGGCCAACATGCACGTTAAAGAGTTACCCCCCAAACTTTCCTGCAAATTAAACTGTTAGTTACGTGGCTAGGAGTGTTAATTTGGTTTTACCTTCAGTAACCATGTTAAGACAGAGTCTCTGTAAGGGACAAATTGGTTCTTCTTTTGATCTGCTAGTGAAGAAATAACTTTTCCTAAAGTTAGAAGAGATTTGTTGATGCTCACTCCTTGGCGGATTTTTTCGTCACTGTTATGTGAGCTTCCCAATCTCTCGCTTCCTGCTAGATCTACCAAGCTAACTTTGCTTCTTCTACTGGAGTCACTTTCAGTCAACCCATCGGTAAGGCTCAATTCTATTGAGAAAATGCTGTGGGATCTTGAAGACTTGTCATTCATAGTAGTTGCAGCAGTTGCTCTGTTTTTGTTGCCTAGAATTAACCAGTTTCGTAGTTCTTTGTAGGACTTTACAGTGTGCACGCTTAAATCAACGACATAGGGGCCCCATTCAGGGTGCTCTCTTACTTTCAATGGCAGTTTGTTCATAGAGTTTGAGGTGGCAAGCAAATCGTGGATTTTTTCATTGTAAATTTCAAAATAGCTAACTTCTACTGAGACCGTGCATTTGGGGTTTAGGCACGATATTCTGTCAAAGAGGTCCCTACAAAATCGTGGCGTAATTCCAGAAAAGTCCGCAGAGTCTATGTCAGTTATCTCACAACTGCTGGGTCCCATCATACTGAAACTTTTTCCAGAGCCTGTTTGTCCATAGGCGAAAAGACAAGCGTTGTACCCCCGAAACGCACTGTTTAATAAAGGCTTTCCTATGGCTTCAAAGACATCTCTTTGGCTTGAATATAAAGTATTCACCTCGTCACACGACCAAAAAATATGATCGTACTGAAACACATGATTGAGGCTCATCGACGAATTTCCCAAGGGATTTGAACGAATGATCAACTCTTGATTCTGAACAGTTACAACATCAGCTGCCCCCACACAAGCAAGTTCCCTCGCATTCATCGGCCGAATCCGTACAGCAACTGTTAAATTGCTAACTTCGTCAAACTTGTCTTTGCTGCTTCTTCGTTTAGCCAGCAAATTATTGGGAGTTTCAAACGTGACTGTTGTGAAACATTCCGGGGTGCTCACCACGTTTGTTTTGCATAATTTTGGGGTGGCAAAGTGGTTTCTTGGAGGCGTGGGGGACACAAAATGATCGGGATTTTCACCACGAAGAGTTCGAATTCTTTTAGGTGTTATAAAGTTGGTTTTTGGGGTGGTGGGCAGCGGTAATGCCATTTTTGCACTTCACTATTTCTCACAACATTTCCAAGTAATGTTTGAATTTCAAATAAACCGTTTTAAAAAATGACATATAAATGACGGATGACAGATGGGAGGGGAGGCGACCAATGGGAGCAAGAAAAACCAACGTAACCGTAACGTAACGCAACATCAATCAGCGGTGGGGATTGCGGTCATAACCTCAAAACTCATGTAGTTTTTGAAAAAGAAATGGCAAATTTATCTATAACTCTGACGAAGAATTCGGTTAAGTTTTTAGAAGACAGATTATTGGCTCTCACGTAAGTACTTGGCACCACTTTGTAGTTAATACAGGGCTGTCTTGTAGGATCTCTTACTGCCCCTCAAGAAATAAATGGAATTTTCGTTCTAATAAACCAAAACTGCGAAATCCTACTTGGTTTACTCAAAAGCAACGAACTGTAAGACAAAAAATCCTCAATATTTGCTAAAGCGCTAAAATTTCCTTTGTAGTCTGTTGATGACAATGTAACAGTAGATAACAAGACTTTTCTTAAGGAAGTAGTTGAAGATCGGTACATGAATGTTAAACCTGTGACTCCAACTATTTCAACCGATGTTGTGTGGCGTCCCGGCCTTCAAAGAACGGGTGTCATGGCCAGAAAAATCGGAATCTACCCCATGTGGCTAAAAACAGGCAAAAAGATATCAACCACTCTTTTACAAGTTCTTGATAATCACGTTATCAAATATTACCCCCCTGAAACTCATAACCCGCGAATACAACAAGTTGAAAAAATCTACAACAAGAAAGGTTGCCTTCTGTTAGGGGCAGAGGGCGCAGATCCCTCTACCTTCACCAAAGAATATTGTGGACTCTTTAAAGACTCAGGAGTTATTCCTAAGAGACACCTCGCTCGATTTTTCATCAGTCCAGACGCCGTTTTACCCACAGGAACTTTAATAACGGCAAATCATTTTCAAGTCGGCAATTTTGTAGATGTCAGAGGCTTAACGTAGGTCTTTAAAATCAAATAACAACTCTTTGATGACCTCTTTTCAGAATTGACCGCGGTTTTCAAGGTGTGATGAAACGCCACGGATTCAAGGGAATGCCGGCGTCTCATGGAGCCACAAAAACTCATCGTCGTGGTGGTAATATCGGTGGTGGAGGCGAAAAAGGACGGGTATGGCCTGGAACAAAAATGCCCGGTCATATGGGGAATCGGTATCGAGTACTAAGAGGACTTAAGATTTGGAGAATCAACACTAAGTATAATGTTCTTTATGTATCTGGGCAGAATATTGCAGGGGGAACTAATTCTATTGTGTACGTTTATGATACAAAGTTGCCTCTGAGGCAGCCTGCAAATCCTGTTCCGTTTCCTACGTACTTAGAGACTGAGGAGGAACTTCCTGAGAACATTTTTGATAGTGGAATTCATGAATTCAGTGAGCCTAGTATCATGTATAGTGACAAAAACTAAACTGCAATAAAATAGTCTAGCAATAGTTTTGGTCTTTTGAATTATGCTCAAGACAATTTAATATAATTCTAATTTTTAATTATTGATTTGTTTTTCTTTTAAATGAAATTCGACTTAAATAATAACTTTGCTAAAAATGGTGGATGCGCCAGGTCAAAATCTTGCATAGATCTTTTTTATTATTTAGCTGTATTTTGGTTTATCTTATTAGGAACTTGATAAACTTAGAAAACTCAAGAAATCCAAAGACCTCCGAGAATACTAGAAAATCGTAGAGATTCTCAGATAATGCAAGATTTATTAAAGAATTAACGCTTGCCTTTAAAGGAAGTTTGATATTTGAAACAAATATTTATTGAAAACATGTTTATAAAAATAATAATCAGTAACAGTCACTATTAAAAGTAATAATTTACTTATGCTAATACGCAAGACTAAATAGAAACAATCTAACAACCTATCTCGGATGTTTTTTGTTCCCAACTAAAAGTTGAACACATATTATCTAACATTTTATGCGAACAGGAAGGCATTCAATTTATTTCTAATTTTCATCATATTTTGGTTTTCTACATAGGTACAACGACGTTACACTCAGTGGCGGATTTCGACTTTTAAACGTTGCGACTTATTCGATTTAACTCAAGATTTCAATGTAAATCCGCCACTGTACATTTCTTCATTACATCTACTCGATGACTACAGCCTCTACGTAAATACATCACAGGTCGGGTAGCTGAACAGGATCAGCCATTAGTTATCTAAACTTAATAAGCTTTTGCAATAACAGTACAATTTTAAATGAAAATCAGTAATACAAGCACTTTGTTTCCCGTACAAATTTAGTCTGCTAATTGTGCCCATAACTTCGAATTTTGTGGTTTTATTAGCGCCCACAGTGTCTCTCAATGTGACCTCAAACAGCGCATTTCCAGGTACAGTCTCTAAATTAATCATGTAATCCTTTACATCATGTTCATTTAAGATCTCTTCATGATGCGTCATTACTCTAGCAATGGTGATGTTAGCGAGCGACAAAACAGAACATTGTGCGTATCCTTCTAGTTGTTGGTTCATGTGTTCTACCGCGAAATGTGCAGCTTCGATCACCGCACTGTTATTACTTTCTATTTCAACACTTTGTTGGCACGTACACCAATGACTTGCGATACCTGCATCTGTGCAAGTTCGTTCAGGGGCGATTTCATTAAATAAACTATAACCACGCGAACTGTTCTTTGGTCTGGATGTTAAAGCGTCGTCTGCGATCGAGGAAGGGTTCAAGAGGTCCTTCAAAGTCTCGTGTAAGTCGTAAGGTGTGGTAAGACGTCTTGTGTTTTTCACAAGGTTTCTGTAAGCTTGGGGATATTGTCCTTTGAACCATTCTGGTAGCACCATATAAACGAAAGGAAGTCTTTCTTCTAATCGACCCTGGAAGGTCTGTCTAAATTCCCCCCATCTTATTCCGTGGTCGCTCATGAAGATCATCACAGTGTTGTTCAATCTACCGTATTTCACTAATTTGTTGAAAAAATTGAGGTACGCGTTGTCTCCAAAATGAGGAGTGTTTAAATTGTCATGACTTAGACTAGCTCCCCAGAAGAAACCAAAATAGGGGAGTTTTTCCCAGTCCATTTTTAAAGCGAAATTCCTGATGTAGTCCAATAGGACTTGATAGACGAATCTTGCGCCAATGCACTGAGCTTTGACGTTGAGTCCATTGTCGCAGTTCCCGATGTTGTTCTCCGCCTCTTTATCAAAAGGCCCCCACATGTAATGCGTCGGTTGCTTCACAAACCCTTTTCTCATGTAATTGAAAATTCCCATCCAAGTGGCGTCTTCACCAAACGCGGTAGCAAAACCTCGAGCTTTAAAGTCGTTCCAAATAAAAGGACAAGTGTCGAAACGCTCTTGGGTGTTTTCATTCCAACAGCGCTCTTTCAACTGGTCTTCTGATAGACCTGTCAACACTGGCATTAAATTGGGAAAGGTATTGTCACCGACTTTGTTGTAACCCAACAGTTCTATCGCGGAGATGTTCTGCAGATACTCGGCGGTCTTCGGCATCTGTCTGTGAAAGTTAACTCTAGAGACTGCGTCTAAACCAACAATCAACACATTAATTGGTTTAGTCTCTCTGTCGAGTTTTTCGGTATTCTTCCGTGGTATAAACGAAAAATAGTCTATATAAACCACGTCTGTATCTACATGGCACATCACTTTAATAAACTCGTCTGTGATTCTTGCACTAACATTGAACGGAATGCACTTTTTTGTATACTCTACTTTATTGTCATGGTCGTCATTTTGGGGTTCGACTCTATGAAAGCTTATGTAACAGCATCGCAAAGCATTTATACTTTGATTGGTGTATTTAGACACAACAGATTTTCTAAGGTTGATTGAAGTAAGATTAGAAACGAATAAAGCAGGGATGCCTTGGTTACAAACTGGTTTCTCTCCGTATTTAAAATATTTTTTTGCATTCTCTTCAAATGGATCCATCTCTGGTATTCGACATCCTTGGGTTTTTATTAAAAAGCCTCTGAGAGTATCTTGGTCGAAGATTGGTTCTTCGCTCTGAAGTTGCATACGGTTAATGTTATACGTGATAATCATGTTGTAGCAAAATGTGAGAATGGCAAGGAAGATGAGGAACAAAAGAAATGAGACTTTCCATGGACGTTTTCTCTGGATTTCCATGCCATTCGATAATCTGCAAGAATAATAGTTTCGTTAATTGTGGTACCAAAATGGCATCAATTTGACAAAATGTTCGATATTTAAACAGTCTGCCAATGTCATATTTTCCCTAAGCAATTAACTATTGCATATGGAAGGGATTAAATGCTCCTACTATGGACAACCTATTTTTTATCTCTAATCTAATCTTGAGCAAAAATATTATATTTTTGAAATATTTTTATCTTTTCATAACTGAAGAGGTCAAATGAAGTCAAGAGGATGGTGAAAAAAAATACATATGGATTTTCCTATACTGATAACTTTGTGAAAAATACAAGGTTCCATCAACAAACCGCACGATCTTATCAAACCTCATAAATTATAAGACATTTTGATAATTGCCTTTAAGACTGCTAAGACTTTAAGACTTTAAACGATGTGTACTTTGTCAATAAGATTGGATTTGCGAAATTACAGAGAAGTTAAGTGTGTTTGTGCCAAAGTTTTGTAATTTTTATTTATTTTTACACTGTTTCGCAATTTCAGCTGATGTGTTATTTAACTCAAAGCTCCACAAAATTAAAAATTAAGAAAGTTCACTATAATGTAGATATATTAAATTTCAATATTCACGTGTTAAGTTTTTTTAGGCTGATTCATTTTTTTTAATTGCAACAGAGCAGAATAAAAAAATTGTGTTAAATTGCTCTGCTTTTTAAAACTTGAGATGAAAAAATCTAGTATCGTGGCATCAAGGTACCGAAATCGTAACTTTTATAAATATTTTGTCAAAAAGAAATGTGTAAGCTTTTTCATGATTTATGGCTTATGGAAAAATACACTGCTTGATAAAGATGCGCGACGGATGAATTCTAACAAAAAATTCCGGGTAAATTCGTGAATAAAATCAATATAATATGTTTAATGTTTATATTGCGAAATTGTTTAGCAACATTTAGCTTAGCCAAGAAGATTTTCCTATTTACTTTCCTATTTATAAAAATTTGAATTGGGTAATCGACTTTAATTTTTTTGTTTAAATCCATTTAAATTAAAAATGCAGTTTTTATACTTTACCGAATTAATTGAATGCATGTGGTGTACAAAATCCTCACTTTCTTCAAACTTTAAACGAGATACTTATATTGTAATATCTAGAAAAATTTACATAAAACAGGTGAATTTTGACAGCTCGCTTTGAGGGATGGTTCGATAAGGCGTCGCGACGACAAGTCGGTAGCACACGCGCGAAATTTAAATATCAACTTGCACTGAGCAAATTGTAAATCATTTTATTTTTATAACAAGCGCATCTTTGTTTTTTTGGTTTATATATACAAGATAAACAAAAGATATTGATTGCATTGTTTAAATGATAAGCAAATTTCTCAGTAATTACCATTCCACCAGAAATATTAATTTAGCAATTGTTTACTGCTTTAATAAATTACGCTTAATTTGCAGAAAATAATATTAAGTCTTTTGTTTGACCATTATATCAACTTATATCTAGTGGAAACGTCCTTAACTTTGACGAATCAACTGATTCGGTATTGATTGGTTTTTAAATAAATTTAATCGAACTTCATGAATAATGTCCATGTGTCATTGCTTTAGGATAAATAAAATAATTACCTTGTATTTGATTTAGAATGAACAGTAATATAGTGTTAAGCCTAAGTTAAATCTGTGTAATTTATTAATTTAGTAAGAAGCTTACCTGAAATTCTGCGATAAAAAACGTGTTTAATCGGCACCAGTATTTGTCGCACTGATCAAGGGATCGTGTGATTTTATCGATATGTTATAATTAATAGGAGAGCCTTTTCAGAACACCTAGGTATGAACGAAAGATAAGATTATAATTGAAATTTTATCCAATGTTCTATACAAACTTCTCTATGATCTTTTTCAACATTTTTTATTTCTCTCTTTGGGTTTTGGTTGTGATTTTTGCATTATTAAATAATTCCTTTCTATAATCTTTTAAGATGATAAGGAATGAACCTAATTCATTAGCTGGCAATGGAATCACTTTTATTTTTTAATACAAATAGACGAAGTGTTTTGAAATTTAGCTAAGTCTCATGAACCGAAGGCGAATTTTTACATTTTTAATTGAATGTATAAAAACAGTGGAAAGTCATTAAAATATTTGTTTTTTAAATATACCTTAAAATAGAATAAAATTATTAAAATATTTGCTTTTCAAATATACTTTTCAAAACAGGGCAAAATCCTTAAGAAAGTGTATAGAACATTAGATAAAATCTCAATTATAATCTTATCTTTTGTACATACAACAGACTTGGGTGTTAACAAAAATTTCCATTTATAGAAATAATTAAGTTCAATTAAACTCATTTTCTAAATATGTGATTTTTTTGTGCTTGAGCCATTCAACTAAGATTTCACAAATGGTGGATGCGCCAGGGTAAAATTTTTGATTTCAATTTTATTTACATTTTATAGCGATTTTAATAAAAGATAGTTAGTGTCTATTCAAGTTTTTTTGTTCTTCGTACTTGTAGACTGATATACTTGATTTTCACCAGTATTACAAAAAATTCAACCAATTTCTAGGTCTATAAAAAAATAGCTCTATTATTAGTAGCAGCCAAAGTTAATTTTTTTTGTAAGTTGATATCTTTCAAAATCCGTTTACGCTTATTGGAACAATGTAAGGTGTAAAAAGTAACTTGTTTTTCGCTTTAAGAATCATAGACATACAGGTACGAAAAGTGCTCACCTGAATATTACCCTCTCTTTGACCACTTATCCCCAAAATTTGCGCAACACTAACGCTTGTTGAAATCAGCTAAACAAGTGCACATAAACTAAAGCTTTGCAATATGATAACATATTCATGATACTCCCACACATTGACCATATCCTTTACTTTCTTTATCGCCATTCAAATAAATACACTCTATTATAAGTAGCGTGTAGCGCTATTATAGTGTTAATAAAAACTCGTTTGTGTGCAGGACGTGTCCCATAATATTTATAACGTAATAAAAGACGACTGTAACAATTTATTACAAAATCATGCGAGGAACAAGTCGCAAAGAAAAGTTAGTACTGCGGGAACGAAGTGCGTTTTGCTTCAACACAAAAGACAGAATAACTCTTACCACACTTTCACACTTTTGCTTTTGAACTTAAAAACTTGTGATTGCTTTGAAAATGGTGCCAATTCATAGGTTACTAATTCCAGCTGAAATTTTGGATTAAAATTGGTGGATGCGCCAGGTCAAATTATGTTTCAAACTAGGCGTAAACAGTGTTAAATAAAGTAACAAAAAAGGTAAATACAATATATTACAAAATTCTCCTAAACACTTCATAAGTAACTTAACGGAAAATTGTAAATGGCGTACAAAAGAAATGTTAACTTTGGATTTTGTACACCAACTAAAAATGGATAATAAATTACATAATGTCACAAAAACACTCAAGCACACTTCCACATTTTAGTCTTTGTAATTTATATACAAGAATTTGCCTTTAAATTAGTAACCTCTAAGTCCGTTATATACTTTGTTTTTTGAGCTTTGATTTAAAATCTTCTTGATGGCTACAAAAAAAATATTAGTGTTAGCTGTGACAATCATTCAAAGTTACCTTCTTTATCAGACTCTGACAGCTCTTGTTCAGGGAAATGTACATCAAAGGTGATGTACAGTGTCCCATGAAGATTGTTATTGTCATAGTTAGGCATGCCTTCGCCTTTCTTCTGGATTCTAGATTTAGGTCTCGTGATTTTATCTCTTCTTATTGGAACCATGTGGCCATCTAGGTGTTGTAGCTCCATTGAAAACCCTATTAGAGCATCCTAGAAATGAATTTTAAAACAAAACAGCTATTTTTGATACTGTTTAAATTACCTGTAAGCTAATTGTAATGTTGGTATACAAATCATCCCCTTTGCGTTCAAAAACAGGATGTGGTTGTGTCTTAATCTTAAGTATTAGGTCCCCAGGATCCCCGTCAAGATGTGGTTCTCCTTCAGCAGTAAATCTAGTTTCTTGTCCATCAACCATCCCAGGCTCAACTTCCATCTCCAGCGTGCGCTCTTCATTGACTAGTTTAACATTAGGACACTCATCACAAACTGTCTGTTGCATCATTTGGAACCTTCCAGGTCCCAAATTTCTTGTTATCATCTCCTGCCTACAATTGCATTTTCTTGTTCCTTTAGCTGCTTTCATCACTGGTTTATTTCTAGTAATTTCAATAAAAGTGCCCGTGTACAAGTCTTCCAACGTCACTGCCACGTCCATAACCAAGTCAGCACCTCTTGGAGTCTCATGCTTTTGTTCTCCACCCCCAAAGTGAAACCCAAAATCCCCGAAAAAACTAGCAAAAGGATCCATGCTCCCGTCCATCATCCCATCGCGTTGAAGACAATCTTCACCGCATCTGTCGTACTTTTTTCGTTTTTCGTCATCTGAAAGGACTTCATAGGCGGCACCCAAGTCTTGGAATTTCTGTGACGCTTCCTCGTCGTCTTTGTTCTTATCAGGATGTAGTTCTTTAGCTAGTCTACGATATGCCTTTTTGATCTCGTGCAAACTTGCAGATTTTGAAACACCTAAGATTTTATAAAAGTCTCTTCCTGCTAGAACCGTCGTCACCACAATTAAGGACAGGAGGATCAAAATTGGCCAACAATGCACTCTCATTTTTCTGTCAACTCACTTCACATATTACACGGAATTAATAAAATTATAATTTTCTTTTATTGTGAAGCTTGGAAATCCACACGGCCTTCTCAAAACATGTGGATTGCTACGATTGGTTCGATCCACACCAATGGTGGTTACGTAAAATAGGCAACCAACATTACAAAATAAAAAAGATTGTGTAATCTTGTCGTAATCACGCGTTTATTTGCATCGCTATTTTTTTCATTCTGTTTTATAACTAAATGACTTCTTTATTAACACTCTGTTTAGTCATTTGGGGTTGTAATTGGAACATTTAGAGATGATTTTACCCCTCCACGTTGGCTAGCCTTCCGTTGACATAACAGACATCTGTCACCTATCTGTCAGTTGAGTAATCAAAACCTAACTTCACGCTATGATTGTTGACAGTCCTGGCACAAACTAAACAAGTTTTTTAAACGAAATAGCGAAAATGTTTTGTTGTTTGTGCGACGGCGAGATCATGACAGCAGATTTTGATCTGCAAAAAACCTTCACTTCGACATCGAACACGTCTTTATGGATGCTCCTCCAGGGCTGCGTTTCAGAAGACTGTTTTATAACAAACTACTTAATTTGTAAGCTTTGTTACCTTTTATTGAACGAACTGGACAGTATTAAAGTACGAGTAAAAACGATAGAAGATAAATTAAGAAGTTATCTTGTTAAGTATGAACAAAAATATGAGGAATGTACAGTGTGTCTTAAAAAAATCGACAGTAAAAGTTTCAAGTCACACTTAAAAACGCACGAATTAAATGATTTACAGCCAAACTTTGATTTTGATGAGGTTCATTCAATATCGGAAATAAATCCTTCACTGCAATACATAAATTTGGGCGAAGAAAGTGAAAGGAAAAGCGAAAGTGATGAGAAAAAGAAGACGAAAGACAACGCAAATAATGTAAAACCGTATAGCTGTACAATGTGTCCAAAAACGTGGAAAACCGAAGCTGAGCTTAAAAATCACATGTCTGCTCACAGTAATGTGAGGCCTTTTATCTGTGAGATTTGTGGACAATCATATAAGCGTCAACAAGCGTTGACAATACATGTTGGGATGCATAAAGGCATCAACCCATACACGTGTGTTTACTGTAATAAGTCGTTCACACAGAAAGGGGCTCTGGTCAGGCACACTCCCATACACACAGGTAAAATTTACTTGGAATAACAAATATCACAGTTGCTTTGTTGTAGGTGAACTGCCCTTTCAGTGTGATCTATGTGGAAAAAGATTTGTACACCACACTTCTTTTAACATCCATAAATTGAGCCACACTGGTGAAAAATCCCACAAGTGTGAAGTTTGTGGGTTGTTACTGATTTCTGGATCTCATCTTAAAAGACACATGAGGGTGCATACTGGCGAAAAACGATTCACTTGCGGCACTTGTGGCAAGAAATTCGCGGAGAGATACAACTTGGTAGTGCATGAGAAATTACACCTTGGAGTTTCCAAGAGAAAAAAATATCAGTAAGTTTCTTAGGCAAACTTTTTTTGTGTGTACTCCTTATATCTTTTAGGTGCCACATTTGCGATGGATTATACAGCGGGCAGATAAAACTGGAAGAGCACCTATTAAACGTCCACCAAAAAGTACAGAATCCCAACCCACCGGAAATAATGAAATAAAACTTTTTAAGAAAACATTTTATTCAAAGCAGTCTCATTTAGCCTGAACAACTGCCAGTTTTCCGAAACCGTTAAATTTTCCGCGCCTAAACTATTATAGAAATCACTAGCGGGATTCCACGACAGGACATGGAAATCGAGTCTTTTGCTGGGGGCTTCGTGTGCAATCTTCGCGACTGCCATAAAAAGCTGTTTTCCGACACCATTTCGCCGGTATGCCGGTTGGATGTAGATGTCTTCCAAAAATATAGATTTTCCTAGCCACGTCGAATAGCACGTGTAGTACAAAGCATATCCCATGATGTGACCATCAGACAGTTCTGCAACTAGACAGGTAAATGCTGGATTCTCTGTATCAAAACCGTCTTCCATCAGCACAGAGGCGTCTATTTTAACTTGATGCTCGAGTTTTTCGAATTCTGCAAGGTCCTACAAAGGAAGCCGTTTGATTTTCTTAAAAACATACTCAATGAAAAGTTATTTTTACAAGCAACGTCCCCCAAAAAAATTCAGTCGTGACTCTATTTTTGTACATTTTTTCGAATGTTTTGAGTACAAGGACCGTTTTGTCACTTGATATTGTTTGTATCATTATTTTTTTGTTTTGTTTTACCTTTATCAATTTAAAAACTTGGACCATGTCCTCCCTTTTGGCTTTTCTGATGGTGACGTTAATTTCCGAGCACTTTAACATTGTTCTGGAGAATAATGACTACTTTTCAAGGACACAACGATTGTGGGTTTTTAAAAATAAATCACAGTTTCACAACCACCGCATCTAACTGATAAGATATGATAATCTCACAATTATTAAAACATGATGCTGCTTGTCAAGTGACGGTACAATTATAAATTGTAAGTACCTACATCATAGTTAATTTTGGGTGTTATACTTGTCTATGTTATTAACGCGACTGCATGTCGCTCAAAATGACAAAGTTAATTAACAAGATGGGGCCCACCTTGACGAGGATTTTAAAACGATAAAAAGACACAAAAACTAGTCGGAGTTCTTGACCAAAGGTCAACGATTCATCGAACTTTGAACAATACGTCGTAACATTAGTTAAGGGTATAAATTTGAGTGTTTGAATTATCTAATTATTAAGGTTAACAAGTTGTTGACAATTGTGACGTTTGTTTAAAGTTTAATCTCGTAGTACCAAAATAACCCAAACAAAAGCACTAGACTACTAATTTTTCCGCCCGTCTCTTGTCATTTGTCAACTTCTTGTGCGAACGTTTCGGGACAATGGCCACAATGTTGAGGAGTGTTGTTTTAGCAGAAAACATTCTTCTGAAGAATGGAGCAAAGGCAAGTACCTTAAAAGTAGAAACGTAAAGATTACCTCTTTTGCCCTTGAAAGTCATGACACTTTATTTTTAGCAATTAATGTCAACCTAGTTGAAATTATTTATAAATTAAATCATCTGTTATGTAAGCAAATTTAATTCTAGATTTTGGGCTCCGCGACGAGTTGGCAACCACAGAAACAACAACAAAGGAACCTGAATGTCCATGAACACATCAGTTATACTCTTTTGAGGGATGCAGGCATCCAAGTTCCCAAATTTGGGGTTGCAAAGACAAAACAAGAAGCAAAGAAAATTGCGCAAGAGTTGAACACCAAAGATATCGTACTTAAAGCTCAGGTTTTAGCTGGAGGCCGGGGCAAAGGTCATTTTAAGAATGGTCTTAAGGGAGGAGTCAGAATGGTTTATTCGTGAGTACCCCCTTCTGTTTTTCTATGATTAATTGTAATTGTAGCCCCGAGGAAGCTGAAGATATTGCTGGCCAGATGCTTGGGCAATACTTGGTCACCAAACAAACTGGGGAAAAGGGGCGAATTTGTAACGCTGTCATGGTCACTGAAAGGAAGTTCCCCAGGAAGGAGTTTTATTTTGCCATCATGATGGAGCGCGCGTTCTCTGTACGTCTCTTTAAATCCATTGCTTAAAACTAACGTTCTTGTGTAGGGCCCTGTAATAATCGCGTCTTCCCAAGGCGGCGTTAACATTGAAGAAGTCGCCGCAGAAAACCCAGACGCGATCTTGTATGAACCAATTGACATCAGCAAAGGTTTGAGCAAAGAACAAGCAGAGAAAGTAGCTGTTAAAGTCGGGCTCAGCTCCCAGAAAGACAAAACTGCAGACATGCTCCTAAGAATGTATGATCTTTTCTGTAAGAAAGACGCCCTTCTTATTGAAATCAATCCATACGCGGAGGACGCCGGAGAGACTTGTAAGTCCTCACCTTACCAACCCCACAATTTTATTTAAAAGTTTCCAGACTTTTCTCTTGACGCCAAATTCCGTTTTGACGACAACGCCGGTTTCCGGCAGAAAGAGATCTTCAACTTGCGCGATTGGACCCAGGAAGACGAAAAGGAAGTCGCCGCCGCCAAATTTGACCTCAACTATATCGCTTTGGATGGCAATATTGGTTGTCTTGTAAACGGTGCAGGTTTGGCGATGGCCACGATGGACATCATCTCCCTTCATGGAGGTTCCCCAGCGAATTTCCTGGATGTTGGAGGCGGCGCAACCTCTCAAGCTGTTAAAGAAGCCTTCAAAATCATTACAGCGGATCCTAAAGTATTATCAATCCTTGTAAACATTTTCGGAGGTATTATGAGATGCGATGTGATAGCTGAGGGTATTATCGCAGCGGCCAAGGAGTTAAACCTGAAAATGCCCATTATCTGTCGCCTCCAGGGTACAAATGTCGATGATGCTAAAGTCTTGATCGCTAGTTCAGGCTTGAAAATTTTACCTGTGGATAATCTAGACGAAGCTGCACGTCTAGCTGTTAAATTATCTAATATTGTAAGTTTGGCGCGTGATGCTAAATTAGACATTAATTTCGAAATGCCATTGTAAATCACGTAATAAATTCCAAGCTTTTTCTCTTATGCTAGCAAAAGTGTTTAGATGCACTCATCCATGTTTAAAATTGCAGTTCACTGTATATTGTTGTAATATTTATTTATACAATTGTTAATAAATTATTCCATGCTGCATAAATTATTTGAACTGTCCAGGTGATGGGCCAAAGATGCTGTTACCTTGCTTAGACGCGGCTCTTGAGGGGGCAAAACCCAACAACTTTTGAATGTTTTGTCTGATTGACATGGTGCACAAAATATACAAAAATATGAACGAACAGTCGTAATAATCATCACCCGGTAAATTCCGGTGACTCAAACCTTGAATCCACGTTAAAGGCAGAAACGGGAGACGCGCCACTACTCTTCCATCAAAACTAAAAGAAAGTGTGACCATTCATCAAAGTACACGTTTGGCAACTTACATGCTATTAAACATGCTCAATAGGGCAGTAAAGGCAAAACCGATTGCGAACATCGATTTCATTTTCACCAATGAAAGATCGCGGTTATTATTTTTCAATCGCTCTTCCTCCCTTTCAATTTTCTTTTTGTGTTGTTTATCCAAAGAGTCGCCATGGGCTTCCTTGCGCTTTTCGACTACAACACAATCAGTTTTTGTCACAAAAATAACAAGAACTTACGCTTTTTGCTCTGTCTTTCCACTTCCGTTTTTAGTTTTTGGTATTTTTCTGTGCGGTATACCATCAGCCATGTTAGGCCCTCGCCCAAAAGAGCGGTACATATAGAAATGAAGACGATAAGAAGAGTGTCGGCCCACATTGTACTAATTCATGTGAAATTCCTCTTTTCTTTTTTGAGGTTATCTTTAGATCTTGGAAATTTGACACATGACGTGACAACTTTTTAATGCCAACTCTACAGAGTAATACCCACAAACTTCGGTTTTTGGCTCAACACCAAAAAACCTTGCCCAACATTTAATTTTAGTCACCACAATTATACAACGCTGAATTTTAAACAAATGTCCCATCTCCTTGCAAATGAATCCGCTCTTTTTTTTAAATAAATTTCAGATCTGGTTAATTTATATTGGTTGGGTTGGTACCTCGCTTGTATCCTGTATTGACAGCGAAATCAGCTGCTAAAGAATCTCAAACAATGCTGTTATGACGTTTTTAAAATTTGAATAGAAGTTTTATAAAATAATTCACAATGTTACGTATGTCTCGACTCCATTTCGCGTTACTAGTACTTCTCAGTATTTTAAACGTACCTAGTAATGCGGGTGTAATGCACAGCCATTCTAACGATCTGCACAAAGAAAGGGAATCTGATGGGGCGTATAGCCCTCGCGACCATTCTCATTTTTCCGATAGTGGTGAACATCACAATGAGTTTGATCATGAAGCTATCTTAGGCAGCCACAAAGAAGCAGACGAGTATGATCATCTTCCACCAGAAGAGGCAAAGAGGCGTTTGAGGATTCTTTTGAAGAAGATGGACTTGGATGGTGATGAGAAGATTGATAAGAAGGAGCTCAAAGCGTGGATCTTGCGGTCTTTTAAGTGGGTATTTGGCCGGTTTCACGTTCTATTGTTACAACTAAATTCACTGTAGAATGTTATCTGAGGAAGAAGCTAATGAAAGATTGGAAGATGCAGATGAAGACAACAACGGCGTCGTAACGTGGCAAGAATACTTATCTGACGCTTACGGCTTGGACGATGAAGAGAATCTCTCAATTGGGGATGAAAATGAACAAGTTTGTGCAAGTTCACCTTGATGCTCTTGTTTATTTATTTTTTCCAGTTGATAAAAGATGATAAGGAAATGTGGAAAGCAGCAGACGCTAATAATGACGGTGTTCTAGATAAAAAGGAGTGGACTGCATTTTCACACCCTGAAGAACATCCTTCAATGCTGCCAATTATTTTAGAGCAAACTTTAAGAGAGAAAGATACTGATGGTGATAAATTTATTACTTTTCAAGAATATGTAGGTGACAGAGGGTATGAACATGACAAGGAATGGCTACAAGTTGAAAAAGATAAATTTGATCATGATTTAGATAAAGATGGTGATGGCAAACTTTCCAGTAATGAAATTTTATCATGGATTGTCCCTAGCAATGAGTAAATTTATCTGATAAATTCGATTATCAGGAGTGCTATTCGCATTTTTTAGGGAAATCGCAGATGAAGAGGTCCAACACTTGTTTGGCTCCAGTGACGACGATCATGACGATGTACTTAGTTTTGATGAAGTAGTAGAGCATCATGACACTTTTGTAGGTAGTGAAGCCACTGATTATGGAGATCATTTGCATAATATTCATCATTTTGAAGATGAATTGTGATACCTTACCAATATTATAGTAATCTGTGTAAAATTAGTCCTAGAATGTATATGTTTTGGAATTTCATCAATTTTCATAGTAAATTTTATTTATTTGTGAATTATTTTTATATTGTTAACTCATTTAATTCATCTCATATTTATGTGCCATAATTACCAATAAAACTTAAAAATGAAACTTTTTATTAATAATATTCAAGATTACAAAAAATAGAACTCTGGAGAATGGAAAATGAACTAAGGCTGTGGAGTCTTCCTTATGTAATTTTTACCTGATGGTAAAGCAACAATTGTGAGAAGTGGGAATAAAGTCTTGACTTCTTCATCAGAGACAGAGGGCTGCACCATGACATGTTCATTGGGCTTTAAAACAACAATTTAGTACGTATAATTCTCTTAAATGAAAAATTACCTTCCAATCTACAGGAGTAGCGACTCTGTGCTTGTCAGTCAACTGAAGAGAATCAATCACTCTTAAAATTTCACTACAAAGACAAATTACTAAAAAGAACGATCATTAAAACAAGCTTACTCAAAATTCCTGCCTGTTGTGGCGGGATACAAAATAGACAGCCTCATTCTTTTCTTAGAATCAATAATAAACACAGCCCTTGCTGTTAAAGGAATCCCATTAGCATCCTTCTCATCAGGATCAATCATTTGCAACAAAGTAGCCAACTTCCGCTGTTCATCCGCTATAATCGGATACGGAAAACCTTCAGCGGCGCATCCAGCATACACTTTAATATCATTCAACCATTTTTTATGACTCTCCACTGAATCACAAGACAAGGCAATAACTTTGACTCCTCGCTTTTGAAACTCGGAGTGTAAATTCACAACACGGGCCAATTCCGTTGTACAAACTGGGGTAAAATCAGCGGGGTGTGAAAACAGGATGCCCCAACTGGAAAAAGGAGTTGTAAAAATGGAATGTGGATGCGTTGACTTACGAGTCTCCCAACCACTCGTGGAATTTAATGGGGCCCACAGTGGTTTCCGCTTCAAAATTCGGGAAAGTATCACCTAAATTAACCATTTTGAAGCCAAACAAAAAAACGTTAGTTTAGAGGTTATGAAAAAAAAAACACCGGCGTGATGCGTTCAAGTTCCACGTGAGTTATTGACGGCCACATTGACGACAAAGTAACTCTCTGGGGTGTGTTCATAAAATGAGACGTCTGTTGGAGCGTGTGACGTCAGAGTGATGTGAGATTCGCCAGAGTGTTGTTGCGTTTATGAACTGTTTCCGTGGTTATTTAAATGTTCGACAAATAGGTACATCACCTACATACAAAACGCAAAATTCATGACAAAAACTATACCAAACTTCTGATATCGACTTCTCGCTTATTTTTTCGAGTAAACTTAAGTTATTATACATCAGTATTACGCAAATGTATAAAACTATACTTATATTTGGCCAATGCCTCGTTTATTTATTAAGCAAACTTAACAAATTTCGGTCTCATTTTACGCAGAATGTTACGCTGCATTCAAAAACATGAGACTTTGCCATTTTCGTCAACAAATAACTGAGTTATTTTTGGGTTGTCGCCAGAGGGTCAAATTTTTGAAGGTTTGAAACAATTCGTGCTCGATATTTCGGAAACTATTTCAGATATTGAGATGCGGTTTACGCCATCGTTTTTCTCGCAGTTTTTTACATAAGAAATCGTTCTTTGATTTTTCTACAGTCGAAATTTGCATTTTTTCGCAAAAATTCATGACTAAAACTGTGCCAAATTTCTGATATCTCGCTTATTTTTTAGAGTAAACTTAAGTTATTATACATCAGTGTACGCAGAATTTTCGTCAACAAATAACTGAGTTATGGTCGTTTGAATTTTTGCTGAAAAGGACTACTACTAGGAGATATGGCAGTCCTGGCAAAGTTTTCTCAACCCAACAAAGGAAGAATCAGACCTTAGATAGAGAGTTTCCTGATTCAGAAAAAATTGTTTTGTGCCAATTTACTCCAACACATAGGCCATCAACAATACATCATATGTCACCCGGAATCAGCTGTTATGTGTCAAACTTTCAAACTTCAATTGTGCTTTAATAATTAAAATAAAACTCCGAACAAATGCAATAAACTTTTAAAGTCAACGCTTAAGAATACTGCCGGCTTGAAACTTTGTGTCAAAAGCAATAATTATTTACACAATATAAAAATAGTGCTATTATAATTACGATTGTATTAAGATATTATACCCCAAAAAAGAAAAAAAAGTTTACCATTATTGTTGTTATAATTACATAATAATTGTTCATCGCCACACCGTTTACTAAAGGTAAGCACGTCTACTTTCACTTTCTTTGCAATTCTTAACATTAATGCGTTCACCTTGGCCCTGTGCCCTGTCCACTCTCACTAATCAGTGTGATAATGGTGATTCACGTTGACAGGTATTTGATTTCAATTTTCTTTCTCACAAAATAAATAATCCACTTCTTGTTTTACAGACAAATAAAATATCCTCAAGATAACATGTTACCAAGGACCAGAATTGTAAGTAAATTAATCATGCCATGTTCAAAGTCCATATGGTGATAACTTCCAGTTAGCGTCCTATAGAAACTCTATTGAAAAATACCACAAACTCGACCTTCCACGTCTCACAATGGCCACTGCAGCAGCCCCAACAAAGCAGACTTTGCCACAGTTGCCTGTTCCTAAATTAAGCCAAACTTTAGAGAAATACTTGCAATCAGTCCAACCGTTTTTAAATGAGACTGAACTAAACCATACAAAGAAACTACTCGCTCAATTTCAGTCAGAAAGTGGGCTTGGACCTAAACTACAGAAGCTCCTGGTGGAAAAGGCACAAGGAACTGATAACTGGTTAGCTGATTGGTGGCTCAGTGTTGCTTATTTAGGGTACAGAGATCCAGTGGTTGTTTATTCAAGTCCTGGACTTGTTTTTCCTTTTGAGAAATTTGGGAGTGATGCTGAGATGCTTGATTATGCCGCTAAGATGATTGCTGGGGCTCTTAGTTATAAAGCAATGATTGACAGGTTGGTATAAATGGGTTTGGATGAGAGTAAAATTCGGATTTTAGAGAACAAATGCCTGTTGATATGATGGGGAAAGAGGCTTTGGATATGAATCAGTACAAAAAAATTTTTGGTACTTGCAGAATCCCGGGGATTAAGCACGATAACTTGGAGTTCAATCCACAGTCTAAACATGTGGTGATTGTCAGGAATAATAATGTAAACTAACACAAGTCATTATTTCGTCAATTTTAAGTCCTTTTTCCAGTATTTTAAGCTTCAAGTAATCAATGAAAACGGGCAAATGATGAGCATTAAAGAAATTAATTGCGCGTTGTCTGAAATCGTAAACGAATCCAAAGTCCCCGGTCCTCCCATCGGTATTTTAACCACAGAGAACAGAAATAACTGGGGAAAAGCATATCAAGATCTTACTTCAGGTGATTTTTTTCAACGTTACAGCCTTAAAGCTCATATTTTCGTTGTAGATTTTACAAATTTGAAGTCTGTGAGAGAAATCCAGACTTCCCTCTTCTTGCTTTGCTTAGATAACGTCATTGACAGTGGCGAAACTATGCAAAATATTGCGAGTAAGCAACTGATACACGGTGGAGGAAGTACCGCAAATGCGGCAAACCGATGGTACGACAAAACTGTCCAGGTACTAATCAAAATGAGTTCAAGATCCATTCTAAGCGCTGTTTTTTAGTTTATTGTTTCTCGGAATGGAGTTGTAGGCTTAACTTACGAACATTCACCCGCTGAAGGCCAACCAATTGCTGTTATGACCGATTATGTAGTCAATTACATGTAAGATACAACCTGAAATCGTCTCAATTACTAGAAATATTTTTAGCCATCGCAATGGAACAAGTCAAGAAGACTCTAATTTAAGTACAACGGCAATAAAATTATGTTTCAACGTCGACGATGAGCTTAGAAAAGCTCTTGATTGTGCTGCTGTTAACGTTGACAAGTAAGAATAAGATTAGTTAACGATACTCTCGTAACAACAGAATTTCAGACTTGCGGCTAATTTAGATATGGCATCTTTTAAGTTTGATTCCTATGGGAAAGAATTTGTAAAGTCCCAGAAAATGAGCCCAGACAGTTTTCTTCAAATTGCAATGCAATATGCCTTCTACAGGTAAAACTACGTTATTTTAAGATTCTAGTTAAACGTGGAAGTTTCCAGAGTACATGGAGTCCCAGGCGCTCATTACGAATCCGCGGCGACACGAAAATACATCCATGGTCGAACTGAAACAATCAGATCGTGCTCAAACGAATCAATCGCGTTCGCTAAAACAATGTTGGACCGTTCTAAATCGGACATTGAGCGAGTTTCTGCGTTACAACAGGCGGTGAATGCTCACAAGAAGTACTCAATTGAGGTGAAAGGAGTACTGTCTATATAAACTTTCTTATCTACCTTATTTTAGGCTGTAAATGGGTTTGGTGTAGACCGACACCTTCTAGGACTGAAATTAACAGCAATAGAAAACCAACTTCCGGTACCGGAATTGTTTTCTGACCCTTCCTGGACAAGAAGTACTCATATGAGATTATCAACGAGTCAAGTTGCGACGAACTGTGATGGTTTCATGTGTTATGCGCCGTTGGTATCTGATGGTTATGGGTGTTGTTACAATCCCAGGAAAAACGATATTAATTTTGCAGTATCTGCTTTTACTGACCATCCAGAGACAACTGCGTTAAAGTTTCAGACGGCTTTGGCTGACAGTTTGAAAGACATGCACGATATTTTAGCCAAGACTCAAAAAGCAAAGTTGTAACATGGTTTTGGATATTTTTTAATAAATTCATAATTTTATAAATTAACGCTTTATTTAAGTTTGATTATAATTACGACTTTATAAAAAAAATTGTTACTGTGGAACTATAAATTAAGCGCGTCGTGTGTCTGAAAGAACTCTAACAATGCATCCTACACCTCCAACATTATATACTTTCTCATGCCAAATTAACAAGTGCCCACTGCTTCCTTCTGAAGGATATTCAAAACCTCGATAAATGTATTTCATTAGAACGTCTATCAATTCAGGGGGTAAAGAATTGACAGCTTCTTCAATCTGGGAAGGTTTGATGGATAACAAAACCCTCAAAGTCAAGTTTACCGCATTTTCCTGGAAATAAAGGATTGACGTTGAACGAGACATATGTCCCTTACCTTAATTTGCGGGCTCTTGCTTCCTAAGGGTGCGTTACTTAATACCGATTTCAAAGCGTCTATGTATTTTCCTGTATGTATAATTAAGGAAAAACTGATAAAGCAGGTAAATCGTTAGGTTTTTTTTTCAATAAAAGGATATTTTTGTAGTAGATTGTTGACTTCGCCCTCGTCCGGTCCACCGGGACCGCCCTGATCCACCTCATCCTCTTTAAAATTGTCTTCACAGTACTGATCTACGTCTATTTTTCGGAAAGCTGAGCTTGATGTGTTCTTTGCCATTTTCTCTTGAATTTATAATAAATCACAAAAGACACTTATTCATACAAGAACTTCCTCAAAAACACCGCCCGTGGAAATTGATAAACAGAGTTTACCAAGAGTTGACAGATTTGACAGTTGAGGTTAGTCACAGTTTAGGGACTTTAAATTTTTACTGTCGTTACGCGCTACCAACTTAAAAGCACAAAAATTCTTTCAGTTTGTGTTAGCATAAGTGACTATGGTAGGTTTTTAAAACAAGAATTTTCCGAAAATTGGTGCACCATCGGTTGAATTTTCCGTTGTAATTCCAAGCCTTTATTTCTTTGGTGTCGGGTGCTGACATTATTTTTCACCAATATGTTGCATTGGGCTGAAAATTCGAATTTGTGACATTTTAAGGTTAGGTTCTCACACTGTGTTTTTTAGGGGAAGGTAAAGTGCTCCGAGCTGAGGCTCCGTGACAAGAAAGAGCTCACCAAGCAGCTCGATGAGCTCAAAACTGAGCTCACTAGTCTCAGAGTAGCGAAAGTTACCGGAGGGGCTCCCTCGAAACTTTCCAAGATGTGAGTACCCCAATTTGCAATTTCCGATGTTTATATTGTTTTTGCAGTCGTGTCGTGCGTAAAGCTATCGCGCGTGTGTACATTGTGATGCACCAAAAGCAAAAAGAAAATTTGAGGAAGTACTACAAGGATAAGAAGTACAAGCCTTTGGATTTGAGGCCAAAGAAGACGAGGGCTATTCGTCGTGCTCTAACGAAACACGAACAGCGCATTAGGACGCCCAAGGAGCTACACAAGAAATCAGTGTATCCTCAAAGGAAGTTTGCTTTGAAGGCGTAATTTGTATGGTGAAATAAATAAGTTTCATAAAAGTAAACGAGTTTAATTCTGAGTTTCGTCAGGTACAAAAATACTGGGGTCCTCTGAGTTTGGTGATCTTTTTAAGACAAACATATAGACCACATACAACCCTTTAGGGAAGTTTCTTTGTTTGACTTGTCTGTAACAATCTAGCCCCGCCTTTGCGAAAATTGCGCGGTACAGAGACAAGGGTCTTGTGACTGAAGAGTCTTGCTCATCTTTGTCTATATCATCAGAGGAGGAGATATTTTCTTTTATCACAATCACACCATTTGGCTTTAGACCAAATCTGCAATTATAACTTAATTTTAAGCAAACAAATGGGAAGTACTTACTGACAAGATTTTAAAAAATCAATCAGATCTTCATCAGTTAAGTGCCCTAAAACCCACTGGCTCCAAATTAAATCATACTTGTTAGCTTCAGGTTTAAAGTGTTGTAACCCTACAGGAAAACACTCCCCGATTTTGTCCTCCAATTTTGGTCCTACATATTTCCTAACTTGACTTAAGAACTTTGGGTTTTGTTCAACAAGATCAACTTTACTAAAAAACTCTAGAAGAAGGTGCTTTGTTATTCTACCAATTCCAGCTCCACAATCTAGGACATAGTCTCTTCCAGGCGGTTTCTTCGAGTTAAATAACTGTTTAAGTAGTGCTTTCGAATCTCGAATATCTGTCTGTGATATAAAACCGAAACCCCCAAGCATTCCATCGATAGTAGCGGGAATTTCGGACCAATACTGAACGGCATTCGCGTAGAATTTGTCATCGTTTTCAACGTTTTCAATGACTGGTGCCTTGACTTCCATTGTGAGAATTATTTCTACAAATTGTCTTTCAAATTGCTGCAAAAATAAAAATATCCTTACAGTCAAGTCACATGCTGTTAAAAACAATTTTAAACCTAACCTCACCAACGTGCAATTTGACAGATGCATAGATGACTCTGACAGATATTTGACAGGTGACAATAACCAAAGGGATTAGTGTTATCAATTTGTGAATAAAAATTGTGCAAATATAAACAAATCAGTGGCGGTTTTATCAAAATGGAATTTTTCCCGTGGTATTGGCAGCTATTTAATTGAGACACATCCCGTCGGACTACATGTACCTGAATCTTCGCAGATAAAAATATTTAGAAAGCAATAAATCACTTGTAACATTATTATCAGCGTTATCAATAATGTTCGCACCGATAAATGGTTCGTTTAAAAGTAAACATATCACAGAAACTCCGACTGCCTAAGCAGCTAGAAAATAGGGGGTGTGTCAGTATAAATAGCAGTAAAAATGCGGATACTGGTTAGTACAATGAAAGTGAAAAAATTGCTTCTTCTTGCGACTTGTTCTATCTTCTTTATCTTCATACTCTTCACTGTGTCTCGCAATTCACCCATAAATGACGTGGATAGAAAATTCCGACTGTAAGTATGAACTTTTGTCGCCTTCTCATACTACCTTTCTGTGAACGCAGTGAAAAAATCGACGAACTGATACACTCACAAGCGAGCTCTTTAGCTTGCAAACAACCAAAGCTTCCAGTTTTCTCCCCAGAAATGATGAAGTTTGTACATGAACAGCCCCCAATTGACTGTTCTGCTGCTGGTAAAGACTGGGTCAAGTGTGAAGTATATTTGTCCTTTTTTAAAATATTTTTATTAACTGGAAGTACCCCAGGGGAACGAGTGTAGAATTCAGGAGGAAATCAAGGACAGATATGGAAACGTTAAATGTTCTTTTACTGATATAATTAGAGTGAATGACTTTGAGTCAACTCATGGGGAGACTACTGAGTCTGATTCTTACTACAAATTAGAAGCCAGCGATGTCGTAAGTGGGCGCGGGTTATTCTTTTTATTTGCTTATTTTCATCTTTTAATTTTTTTATTTTCATACTTTTTTAATACAGTAATTGATGAATAGAATTTTTATTTGAAGTTTAACCCGCGAGAACGATTTTAGGTGGGCGTCTCTTGTCACGCAGGCAGCAATCAGTGGTCCGCAACTCTGACTGGAATTCGCTTAGACCCCAATGTTTGGAGAAAATCGAACTGGGACAATCTACCCTCAGGCGCTACAAAATTCAACGTCCTAATGTTCGGTTTCGATTCAATTTCCCGAAACTCTTTCATCAGAAAGTTGCCTAAAAGCTACGATTATTTAACGAAGATTTTGCAAGCTGACATTCTCCAAGGGTAGTATTACTTTCCCTTATAACAGTCATGGACACTGTAATTTTAGCTATAATATCATAGGAGACGGCACCCCCCAAGCTTTAATTCCTATACTAACAGGTCAGACCGAGCTGGAACTTCCCGATACTAGAAAACGGTTCGCCAACACGAAATTTGTGAATTCGTACCCGTTTATTTGGAACGACTATAAAAATGCTGGATACGTCACTGGGTTTTTCGAAGATGTTCCCGAGTTGGGCACTTTTACATATCGTCTCAACGGTTTCAATGTACACAGAACAAAAATAAAATTTCTCGTTGAAGAAAAAATGTTGTAGGAAACACCAACGGATCATTACATGCGACCGTACTATTTACACTCTCTGGGAGAGCGACTAAGGTGGCCGAAATGGTGCACCGGTGAAATTCCCCGCCACCAAGTGATGTTCAATCAGATCACCAATGTGAGTCGTTGAAAAATTTGATCTTACTTAATCTGAGTAGTTTTTCACTGTTTATAAGCAAAAACCGAAATTTTTGTTTGGATTCCACGGAGAGTTGTCTCATGACGATTACAATCTTGTGGGGGCGGCTGATGAAGATATGTACAAGTTCTTACAAAATTTAAATGATTCAGGGTTTCTAGACGATACGATTTTGATAATCATGGCAGATCATGGACACAGGTATTTGCGAGGTCTTGAGAACCCCCGATAACTCTTCATTTAAGGTTTGCGGAAATTCGAAACACGTTACAAGGGAAGCAAGAGGAAAGACTCCCGTTCTTTTCATTTACTTTTCCAGCAACTTTTAAGACTCATTTTAAAGAAGCGTACGAGAATTTTCAGAATAATATCGAGAGATTGGCGACCCCGTTTGATATCCACGCAACCCTGAAGAGTATCCTGAATTTAGATGATGTTGGGGAAGCCGATATCAATTACAGAGCAGCGTCGTTATTTACTAAGGTGAATACAAAATGTGAAGACGTTTTTTTAGTAAAGTTTTTTAGATCCCAAGTGAGAGAAGCTGCGCCCACGCCTACATTGAGCCCCATTGGTGCGCTTGTCTCGAGTGGGAAAAAATCCCAATCGATGCTCCAGTCACGCAACGAATAGCAAACACTTTAATCTCAACTTTAAATAATTACACCGACTCACACCGTCACTTATGCGACGTGCTCCACCTATCTCGAGTTGAATGGGTCATGAAAATGATGCCCAATGAAAATTTAATCAAGTACAACAAAAACGCCGATTTAGACGGTTTTGTCGCTGATTTGTCAGCGAAAATGACGATAAAATCGGATTTATACCAAATTAAAGTGGTTCTAATTCCAGGGAATTCCGTCTTTGAGGCTAGTGTCACGTATTTAACCGATCAAGATAAGTTTACCGTTAAAATGAGTGATATTAGTAGAGTAAATATGTATGGAAAACAAGCGAGATGTGTCGAAAATGACTACCCTCATCTTAGAAAATACTGTTATTGTAGGGATTAGTTGAAGTTGAATTTCAAACGTAAATCGAATTCGTTTTAAAAATTGAAAGACTGATTATACGGCCGCAAATTATTTGAACTGAGTTATATTAGTTAATGTATCATCACGTCCGATCATATGTGTTATGTATTTTTTGTCTTTATGAAACACTTTGTGATTATAAGCAACTAGGTTTGGATTTGTTTAATTTGCTCACTGTAAATTTTTAATTAGGCGAAAACTATTGTTTTGCTAATAATATTGTTTATTTTCGTTTTAAGCCGTTGTTGGAATATATCTATTTTTGAACAATAAATACGTTTATTGTACGCAATTTTAATTTTTAGATCAAATTTTCATATTTTTTAAATTTTAGTTGTTCAGGCAACCAACAATACAACATTATTTTTGAATGGTGCGTGCTCTACTTTACCAACAGTTGTTTTGACAACTATTTTATTCCGAAATTTCCAAAATCCTTTAAATTATTGTGTCTCATCATTTCTAAGGACGATAGAACCAAAACACCCAAAAAATGTCTCGAGCTTCGACACGCTTCGACACAAAAAAAGTGGTACGTTTTCCTTCGTTCCCCATTTTGAGGTTATCAAAAATATTTACAGAATTCCGAACTGGTGACCTTAACTTACGGGGCGTTAGTTGCTCAAATGATAAAAGATTTGGATAACACTGAGGATGTGAGTAAACAACTGGAGAGATTAGGCTACAACATGGGAATTAGATTGATTGAAGACTTTCTTGCAAAAACAAGTACTGGACGTTGTTTGGATTTGAAAGACACCGCCGATAAAATTCAGAGCGCTTTTCGAATGTATTTGGGGGTTCAACCGAATGTAGCTAACTGGAGTGCAGCTGGGGACGAGTTTTCGTTTATTTTAGACACCAATCCATTGACTGATTTAGTGGAGTTGCCTGATGAATTGAAAAATTTAAAGTATTGCAATATCATCTGTGGCGTGATAAGGGGGGCTCTAGAAATGGTACAGTTGGATGTCCAGAGTTGGATTGTGCAGGTAAGACTTCAGTCTTCAAAGTGTTGATTTTCTTACTCTTTTTGTAGGATCAATTGAAAGGAGATCAAAACACTGAAATTCGTGTCAAGTTTATACGGCGATTGGAAGATGCCATGCCGGCAGGAGAAGACTAAACTATTATATTTCTATTTATTTTAAATTTCAGTGCAATGTTTAAATTGTACAGCATTTTCTATATACTTTCCCAAGGCTAAAAGCGTTGGTTCACTCAAGTTTCTACCCATGATTTGTAAGCTTATAGGCATTCCTTTATTAGATAATTTGATAGGTAAAGTGATTGCAGGAACACCTGTAATAATTATGTAAATTAAACGTTCTTCAAAAATATTAATTTCACTAACCAGCCATGTTTGCAGGTTGGGTACAATAGTCTTGTAATGCACACTGGTCTCTGTTAGTTTTTTGTACAAAGTCTTTGTAAGAAGGAGCAGTTGTTAGTGTTGTTGGGGTAAGAAGCACTTGAACTTGCTCCCAGACATTATCAAAGTCCTGCATAATCAAGCGACGGACTTTCAGGGCTTGATTAAAATATTTATCATAGTTTCTGTAATACTATTTTCAGGATACGAAATTTTTCATAAAAAGTATACCTTGTGAGAAGGAAGTAGTTTCCTGTCAAAATTCGATTCCTTACAACTTCGTTAAAACCTAGACTTCTGCTCGTTGCGAATAATTTTTCGGTGGAAGTACTTTCATCGGCGCGGAAGCCAAATTCAATTCCATCATATCTGGCCATGTTACTCGCTACCTCACACTGATTTAGTACAGAGTAGCAGACAATACTGTACTCTGTATGTGGCATTGATACCTACAAACCAACCCTTAGCTTAAACTGAGTCAAACTGGATTAAGCTAAATTAGATGTGACTTGACTAGACTAGCACCTGTTTGATTCTAGCTCCACTGTTTTCCAACAAATTCGCGATTTCGTTCCACACCTCTAAAACTTCGCTACTTAAGTGTTCACAGTGATACTCATGAGGAATCCCAATTTTCAGTTTTTTAATGCTCAATTTACTAGCATCTGGTATTCTAAAAAACAAGTTTAGACGACGTACTTCGTTTTTCTCTCCCCAAATACCTGATTTTTTTGTACGGTTTCGTAAGCGACGTTGAATCCTTCTCATCAAACCCAGCAATGCAATTTAACATAGAAACACAATCATCAACACTCCTCGTCAGAATCCCTGGGACATCCATGGAATTAACCAAAGGAATCAACCCATAACGGGAGACCAACCCATATGTTGGTTTCAACCCAACGAGACCACAATACGACGCTGGGTTTCTTGTACTCCCGCCTGTATCAGACCCAATACCACTATTCAACACTCGGTATAATTCTAATATAATTAACTCACGCGAAACATGTCCCTGTAGCGACTGAAATCGCGCTCCCGCCGCTGCTACCACCAGAGATATAAAAATCGTCGTCTTGATAGCCCCAGTGGTTTTTTGCGGGGCCGAAAATTGAATCAACAGTTCCTGAGCCCATTGCAAATTGATCTAAGTTTGTTTTTCCAATGAGTATAGCCCCAGAATTGAGTAAACGGTCGTAAATTGTCGCGTTGTAAGTTGGGGTGAAAGTTTTTAACATGTTGGAAGCACATGTTGTTTTAATATTAGAAGTGCAAAAGTTGTCTTTGATGGCTATAGGGATGCCGTCAAGCTCTGAAAGGGACTTTTTCTGGGCGTAACGATCGGCGGATTCAAGGGCTTTTTCAGAGGCTTGTTTTTCGGTTAGGGTGATAAAAGCGTTGAATTTTTTTAGACGGTGAGCTTTTTCTAAAGACTGTTTTACCAGATCAGGGACTGTTATTTTACCTTCCAGTAGCAACTGAGAGACCTGAAGCCAAAAGGATTTAGCCAAAATAATAGGACAACAAATGTTTAATACCGTTCTAATATTAGAAGACAACATGCTTCAGCCTGATTGTAATTGTTACCGGGCTAAAAATCTGAACTAAATTACATTTTCAAGTAAAATAACAACAAAATTAAACTTAAAAGTCTCAGTATTTATGGGTTAGAATTCATAACCTCTGATAACCTTAAAAAGTCACACGGAGTTGCAAAATTCCACTGAAGATGCGGACAGGCTCCTAATTCCACTGGACTTCCAGTTCTGAGCTCATGCTATTGGTCCACATTTAAAATTTAAAATAGTGGCGCGTAATGCAAGATTTTATACACTATAAAATACATTGATTTGTGCTGAAAGGCCCTTAACACATAGAGTTTTGAGAAGGCGTATCAGTTTTTTTAAAATTCCTGTTAAACTGAAGCACAACCAGTTCGTACGTCACCACAGCACTAGCAATCTACAAAGAAACTAGAAATCGGTCCAAACTCAGCACAGAATTACCTTTAGAATCAAACTTCGTGTGATTCTGAAAAATTTTTTCCCAGTAAGACCAACGTTTATGTATCGTAAACTGTCAATAAAGCGTTCAAACTAAAAGAAATGTGGTTGTTTTTTCACTTTTTTATTTTTCAAATTACCTCTTTATTGGAAATCTTGAAGGAAACAGAGAAAACTATCCCCAACGGTTTTTTACTTTCTTCGTGAATCCAACTTCCAAACAGACACACAGAAGTTAACCGAATCAACAGTAGAGAAAATGAAATAAAAAAATAAACAACCTCCAATGTTGTTGCTCTGTGTAAAGCCACCGTTCCAGACACATGGAAAATAATATAATAAACATTAGTACAGAATGAAAGAAGTATCAATAATGACATCTTTTCATCGAGAAAAGCGCATAAGCAACACAAGCGATTATAATCTGCGCTCACAGCGGCCCAACTTCGTTCAGACTGATCCTTAAACAAACATTATAATTGTTATTAAAAAAAATTGAACACTTTCATGTCTTTTAGAAATCGGAGCTTCCAGTTAACTTGTTGGAATCTCGATGCTAAAGCGCAACTAATTAAAATAATGAAGACATCAATAAAGGTCCAAGAAAACGCCATTCTAGTGTTAACAAACTGAAGATAAATACCCAACCAGGGACTGTAATATGGTTTTATGACTCTGAAAATTTGTGGGAACGACATGTTCACCGAGAAGTGTTCAAAGCCTTTGGAGATGGATCCTCGACATTGTACGGCTACTATTAGTTTGTTAGCTTGAATTGAAATGTGCTCGGCTGAAAGAAACGTTTAAAAACAGAAGTTAGAGTGAAAAACAACCAGCTTCCAGTAGCAAGAAGATCGTTGCTATGGTTTTTAGTTTGCGATTCAAGTCTTTGGGCCATCCGTACGAAGCCATAGCTCTGTCTACTTCCTCCCATTTCAAAACAATGTTTCGCCAGTCTTTGGCTAATTTCATGAAGAAGATGCATGAGAGTGATCCACAAGTGTAGAACATTACACCATCTTAAAGAGACATTAGAAGACGCGTTTGTTAATGGTACAATGGTACAACTCACTCATTTCAAATTGATCGTATCCTGCAACAATCAGTTTGCGGATGTGGCCCAGCGTCACCAACATTCCCGTTAAATAAGTAAGGGTACCCGACAAAACTCCAAAAGAAAACCATGAAAACCCTAAATTCTCTGGATTTGTGGTCAATACTCCTCGGACTGGGAAAAATCCGAAGACCTGAGCGATCACAAGAATAAAGCGCAGCGACTTGTGAATGTTTTCAGTCTCAAACATTTGTTTTTTTAACTTCCAACGAGGGCAGCTTTTAGTCTTCATGACTATAACTATACCGTGTTAATTTAGATAATGCCTTGATTGAACTACGCCAATATGTTTACGCAAGTAGTGCGGAGGATTTTATTAAACGATAAAATGAATGATCGCCCGACAAAAACACTTGTTTTGGAAGTTCATGGTACAAGTTTTTTCGGTTAAAGTAAACATCCTTTGTACAACATGACAAGGTATTTCTTTTCAAAATAAATAGGTGCATATTAAAGAATGTGCAGAGCCGCCGATTTAAAAATGTGATGGATAATTCATTTGTGTTTTGATAAGAGGTTCAATAATAAATAAGAATTTCAATAGAAATTTCTTGGCTAAATGGATGTTTTAATGGACTGCTAACTGCGGTACACAATTCCTCGTATCATACATATAAATAATTGCGTTTGGGTTACCACCACAGGACAAGACCATGACTAAAAAAACAGTGAAGTTCATTGGTACCAGTAGCGTCTTTATTGTGATGCACATAAATCAATGATCAAACTTCACACAAGTAATATTAACAGTCTATAAAAAAAATGATAAAAGTGTACCTTATTCCCATTATGTATCACAAAAATCTTCAACTAATTATCTCTAAGTCGACAATCAAAGGCATGTGATCTGATGGATATACTTCGCTCGGTAGTCCATCGAATTTCGCCAATTCTTCTTCAGTAGGAAACGGCACCATGCTCTCAACCCTCATCTTGTCTTTCTCAATAAAAATATAATCCAAACAGTTTTTGAAATCATCGGTATAATTTGTGTACTTTGGAGTACCACAGGCACTTTCAAACTGAAATCTATGGAACAGTTCAGGCTGATTGCTTGCTAAAAAAGAACACTAAAAACCAAAAAAATTACTACAAGACCTTACTATTTGCAAAAACACTGTGTTTCTTGCTGATGGTTCCTTCCGACAAGTATTCAAACACAGCACTAGTTGGTATACTGTTAAAATCGCCACAAAGGATGACTTTCGCCTCATTATTCTAAAAACAACAGTTGTAACAGAGAAAAAAAACCGCAAGTGATCACCTCAGAGTACTTCTTCTTCAAGGACTCCAGATACGTGGTGGCCATGTTAATTTGTACAATTCTAACTAATTCATGGTCAGGGTGATAAAACAGGTGCGTGTTCCCGATTATAATGCAGTGGTTGTTTTTTGAAGTCTTAAGTTTTAAAACAGTGACATGCAATGAGGTCATTTGTCTCATAAAACACTCTTTCAGGTCAGGATTGTGCTTCAGAAAGTTTGCTAAATACGTAAATAATCTGTCTTTAATCACGTTGCTATAAACAATTTGGTGGTCATCAACTTTCCTATAAAACATTTGTAGTCTTATTACAAAGAAATGTAATTACCTACTTATTTGTAAATCGTGATTTATCGAAAAAACATGCCAAACCTTCAGAGATTTTACCACCTTTCTTGTGGTAAAAACTTATGAAACCTTCTTTTTTGAAGACGTCTCGATAATAATTAATGTACACATTCTGATCAACTTCTTGAAGACAGATTACATCAGCGTGGTAACCTGGTGATAACTAATTAATTCAATGATGTTAATAAAAAATAAAAAGCACCTTTAAGTTCTTTTGATATCAGCTGCTTCCTGTAGTCTATTGACAACGCTTCAGGTGGACAATAAGTGAAGGCATCACCACCCTCAGTGTATCTACTAGATAAAACATTGTAGGAAACCATTCTAAAACTACAAACAATCAGTTAATGAAATTGAATTTTTAACCTACTGACTAGTGTTCTTTAAGTTTTGCAGTTGTAAATTTCTGTCTGTCTTCAAATGGACAAACTGGTAACTCCCCCATTACTACAACCATATTTTCAGAAATTACTTCGGCAGGGACTCCTGTCAAAGTACTGTTACAAGGTACACAGACAAGTTTCAAATAATGTCCAATGTCCTCTTCTAGCAATTTGTATCTAAAACTTTTCGAAATCGGCGTCCACTCCTCTTTATCTTTGGATTTAAACCAAGAAAACTGAGAAACTGAGTGGTCACTAAACAAACAATATACCTTTGGTTGTATAACCGAGTCTGCATATAAAATCAGTGGTATTTTCATCTCCACTACTACTGGTGCATTAATCACGACAAAGTACTCTTGATTAAAAATCTCAAACTCAACATCTCTCATGTTAGACTTGAAAAAATTCTTTAGGATCATTTTTGGGTCGACAGACTTTCGTGTTGAACTGTTTCTTAAAGCTACTTTAATTTCCACGTCATGATTCTCACCAGACTTGTCTTGGAGCACCTTTTTAATCTTGTTTACAATGTGTTGTAGCAATGATTCTACATTGTCTGTGACTCCGCGAACAGCGCGGATTTCCTGGTTAATTAGTCCTACTTGTTCTACTTCTGTCTTTAAAACAAACAACAACTCACATTGGTTAGACTTTTCTAGTTCTCTCAGATATGCTGTTTTCTTGATTGAATCCATGGTCTGCAAGAGGTTATGTTTGAAGAGCATTTACTAAAGAATAATTCAGTCACGCGTCTTACCTTTTCGTGGGCATATTATTTAATTTTATCAATAACTAATAAGTGATAAGGTTTTTTAAAAAAAATCATGGGAATTCCATTTTTCTTTCACAATAACTATGACACACTTTTGACACATGACGTTTGAAGAAATGACAAGTGACAAGACAAGTGTATTTTGTATGGAGAATTTTCACGAGATTACCGACAAGGAGTTGGTAATAAATGGTCGTTAGTTTGGTAGCGTGGCGTCACATTTTGTATTGAAGAGAAATTAATGAAAATTCATTTGTAACTAACGTGATTTGTCATGATCCTAAATACAATGTCCATGTAAAAAGGAGACTAAAAATTTAAATACTAAATCTAGGTCTAACAAGAGGCAACACAGTAACAACACAAGATGTAACAGTAGCATACTATTCTGGTTGTTAGTTATTGAATATTTTTATCTTGATCAAACTTTTCTGAAAAGAACCCAAAAATAAAATTACATACCTTTGAAATTTTAACTTTACTACGTGAATTCTGGTAACAAACTGATATGTATTCTGAAATTGGATAGCGACAGACAAAATAAAAACAATTATATAACACTTTCTTTACATTGTCAGCGATTTTATTGAATAATTGTGTAATTAATTAATTAATCTACTAATATCAACTATTAACTTTTAATGTTTCATTGTATAACAATTATTATCGTTGTACCATGCGTAATATTTAAATTTTTTTTAGTACCTATCTATATAATATATTAGTACTTCATTTCTGAAAATTTCAAATCATATTTTCACAGAATTTTCATCATTTTACCAATGGCACAAAAGCACAGAACAGCTTTCTCAAACTGTCTCCAGCCGCATAGAAACTTAACAATGTTGATGAATAACTTCTATGGCAACAAAGCTCTCAGAAATCAATTTATTCCGTTCAAGAGTTTCCATTTCATCAATCGATCGTTCCTTTGAATTTTATTACATTACAGTTCATTACCGCGTCAACTCTAAATTGTATGCAAAAACCACTCACTGTATATTCAACTCTTCTTAACTGTTTTTGGCTGTTTTTGTCGTTTCCTTTGTGTAATTCGTGTATCTCGTGTCTGGTCTAAATGGGTAGATATTATTACTGGTCATTAACTTGCGACAATTTCCCCAACTACGTCTAATTTCAATGACAGGACCGTACTAAGGTTGATCTAGGTTTCATTATTTTAATACCCACTTATACTAAAAAGTTGTTTTTTTATGTGTTCTGTGGCCGACACTTTAAGGTTTAAATCTCAACGCTTTGTGAATTATTGCAATTTATTTCAATAAATTGCCTCGGGAAAAATGTGGAGTTCTTCTCTGCGTACCTACCAACTGAATAGTTAGTTTTTCGTAAGTTACAAGGCACGTGCACAGTTTTGAATGATTTGCAGATGAAGAGACCTAAAGTCGTAATTTTTGTCGTATTATTTAGTTGAGTCTACTCACTCCCAAATTAATTAATTTCGTCTTTGCGCTCCCATGTTCTTGCAGCTTCTAAAAGAAAGCAATATTAAATTTCTTAAACAGAAAACTTCCATCAAAAGATACATAAAGTAAGATTATCTTTCGTTAAGTGCATCCTGGCCTATCAACCATAAAACTTTCTCTTTTCTCTAACCCTGACTCCAATCGTCTCCAATCAACCCTAAAGCTACATCCATCCACTAACAGGCGACCTTCATATTTTCGGTCTAATTGACCCAAATATCCCGACCCTGTCCCTACAAGAATCCAACTTTTAATCACCTGAAACAAAGTAAGGTGTGTCAAGGTTACAACTCTTCCCGGCATTATTAATTCTGAAATTGGGACACGCATTTTTCCAGGACAAATATTTAATTTGGTCGCAGATTTCCTGTTTTCGATGTAAATATTCAATCCGGGAGCATGTGAGTTGTCATAAACCGGAGCCGAGTTGAATTCTATAAATATTAAAATGAGATGTGTCAGTGATTTATCTATAATTTGAAATATGTTCGTGGCATTTACGCGAACTAGGTTGAGGTTTGTCTGTAGTAATTTCTGCAGTATTTATAGAGAAGTGATACTTTATAAGCACTCATCAATCATTGTAATCCATATAATGAAAACTTTATAGTTTCGAAATTTATTTCAAATACAATGGATCAAATCATAGTTTAAATAAACAAGGTTAGCCCAGTTTCTTGAGTTTTAATGCGAAGTTTAGTAGGATTTTTTTTCTCAGGTTTGTTCACCTTTTGGAACAATAGAGAGGCTGCAGGTTATGAGATAATCTGATTTTGCTTGTTTATTTCCCGAGTATCCAAACAACCGGAAGTCCTACACGTAATAACAAACAAGCAATGCAGTTTATTTCCCTTGTTCGAGTCATAAATGATTTTTATGACAAATTTTTAGCTTGTTGAAAGTCCTGCTTCCAAGGTGATGGTAAAAAACTAATTTCTTTCACTCTCTAAACGTATTCTTAGCCTGTAAATGCAAACAGACGCCCTAGAAAAGCTCCGAATCAAACCTGAAAACTGAACAATTCCCAAGATACAAAAGATCTTATCAACAACACTTCTTCGAATAAGTAAGTAATAATCACACTTGAATTCCCTTCCTTCATAAATGGGCCATCCATCTGTTTGTTATGCGATACATTTCACCAGATTTATCTTTATTGGAATGATCATTTTCAGGGAACATCAGCGGGCGCAGTCTGGAACCAATTTAGGTCAGTCGACTTTTATTGCGTAAATTTGTGACACTGGTAATTGAAACAAGAAACGCGATCATCCATTAAATTAATCGTTAAGGTTCTAAAAAGCAGCTTCCTACGAAAATTTTTAGGAAAAGCGGTTTATTAGCCGCTTATTGCGTGTTATCGTTCTAAACAAACAGCGATTAATCAAATAAAGCATTTTTATCGATTGGCATTTTCAAGAAAACCGTCGATATCATATTCTCCAGTGCAAAGAGGTCAAACTCATTCCGATAATGTGTGAAGTAATTTTCTGATGAGTACTGAAAAATTATTTACGTTTGACGCCCATGGTGGACTGTCCGTGAGGTTTTATGATTAGCACTGTAATTATTGTTATTACGGGAAGAAGATCAAAGAAAAAGCCTTCATGAAGACCCTATTACTTGACAACGGTAAACATGGGAATCCTTGCCATAAAAACGTCTTCTTGGAGTGATTAATTTCGCTAATCGACACGGTTTTCGACGTCTGTATACAACGAGGCATGAACACCTAATTTCCAGAATTACAGATTTTTTGCATCACTTTAGATGATGATGAATGAGGACATGTCTGTGTTTACGTACTTAAACTTTACAAGGAAATACAATCGATTTGGCGCATCCACCATTTTTAAAGCGTCTTTCATTTCATTTTTTGCATACTTAAAAGACAAATAAATTTAAGAATTTGTTGTTATTTAACATTTCAACACTAAAAATGTCTTTTAAAGCACAAGAAATTCTTTTTTTATTAATTGAATGATAAATTATTTTCCGAATATGCCTACTTGCCCCCTTTAGAGATTTTATATTTTTAGCTAAATAGTCTGTGCAGTTTCCACGACTTCTAATTTTAAGAGGCTAAAATATGATCATTAGATTTCACCCCGCATATTTCGTCCATTATTCACCGAGACCTTAAAATTTTCATCGACATATTTGCTTTGTATACATTGAAATAAACAAATACTTCGCCAGAACTCATTATTCTGAAAAAACCACCTCATTAATAAAATAAGGCGTGCCGCAAATAACTCATTCGGAATTATGAAACGTGTAATTTCTTGGCAATAGATCGACTGTACAGAAAAACTATATCAAATTTATAATAGATGGGCTGATATTAAGAGGATTTCAGTCTAATTTTGGTTCTGGGAATTTGCAATGTAACGTTATAACGTATCTCGAAAACTCAAAAAGTTATTGGTGATTTTATGCGGAATTTTACAAATAATCCAAAATTGTAATTTTTTTTTCGGTACGTGAAGAAATAACTGAATTAAAAGTGATAGAAATCTCGGGTAAGCCCCGGAATTTTCGGTTTCCATATCTCCGGAACTGCAACAGAGGTAGACCATTTAGTTGCTTAAAATCCGATCTTACATATACCGAACTTAAAAATTTAATATTCCACTCGTACATACGTGGCAAAAGTCAGAGATAATGAACAATCCTTCTCCTGTTCATATCTGCATACTTATTTAAAATACCCAAAACCTACCCAAGAAATCCTTTAAATTTGTAAAACTTAGAAACCTTCTGAAAATGCAATTTGTGTTTTTGTTTTTATTGTTGTCACTCATAAGTTGGTCTTATTGGGCCGATGGGTTGTTATAATTTTTATGCCGCAGTTGATCATGCTACCGTGTTGTTTTCAATTTTCCGATTATTTTTCGAACGAAATCCTGTCTACGCAGTTTTCTCAATTTATTATTAATCTCATGTCCGACAATGTTAGGCTCGAAAGAAATAAATGGAAAAAATCCTGGAGAGCCGTCACTTTCCTTCGGTCATGACACAAATTTATGATAATCTACCATGTTTTCTAAAGTAACATAATGCATTGACACTGGGAGTCAATAACATTACCTGGTATTGACAGGGCCATCGAAGTCCAGGCCGTTGACTTGTGCACCCCCAAAATACGATTTCGATGATTTATTTATGTAACGAAAGACGTTGGAAAGCTGAATTTAATAAAAGCCAATTTCGTCGAATTTATAGCTTCTAAGCGTAAGAAGGTAAGATTTTTAGAAGAATTGTCCTGAAATAACATTTGTGGCTAATTTTGGCCCGTAGTTTTTTGTTCATAGTGGGAACTCCTGTTGGAATAATATTTGTGGCCAGATTTAAAGACCAAAAGTGCCAATAATAATACGCACATCTGGCACCGACCAAAACACCATAAATATTAATAATAGGAAAATTTGAAGTGACGTTCGCCCATTTTGTGGTTCGTTTTATTTGGTGGAACTCTTTTCTAAAACTATTGTAAAAGCGATATACCTATTTATACAACTTCACTTTGTACATGCCAAACATTTTTTGTCAAGGTTTTTTGAAATGAAAATAAGTTCTCTCATTAATTTGGTTTTATTTCTGTCCAACTTCCGTTTCTTTAGTCAACTCAAGACATGTAAATATCCCCAACTATTTAACTTTGATATTTAGGTTAATTAAATACGTTTTACTGACCTGAAAGCGGAACAAATCTGAAGAAAAAATATTTTGATTCAATGCGAAGTTGGAACTAGGTCTAAATATAATATCATCAAAACTTCGAGATAAATATTTAAATGAAAGGGAGAGTTTGGCCCATTTCTACTACTTAGTCACTGAAAAAATATAGGTTAATACATTTTTGCATCATTTGCAGCTAGTAAAGAATACACTTCAAACGGTTTAATATTGGCATTATTGTTTATACAACGAAAGATTCCAACAATACCAGGTCAAGATCGTTTCTGTCAATACGAAAAAAAAAATTTGCCAAAATTTCGCGACTCGTCAGCTATTTCATCCGGCGCCAAAAATTCGCGTCTCTATTAAAAAATTGAACTATAATTTTTCTACGTCATTTCGACTTGATGAAAATTTTATTCGAAACGTAACTGTTTATTTACTTCTGGGCTCCAGACAAACTCAGATAACTCACAAAATGAAAATCCGACTTGCAATTATTATTGATGCAGTTCATCGAAGTGATTCGAGTAATTTTAAACACACTGGCAACACCCAATAATATTAAGATAGGTCCACGGCTATTTTTAAAAACATCCTGCGGAAAGAAAACGGTTTATTTTGGGTTCCGGTGAATTTTTTCACTCAATCATTAACTTATATGCTGTGTCAACACGATTTGAACGCTGTTTTGATCGGAGGATTCGAAGCACAAGGGGATTGGGGTTGTTTTTTAATAAATCAGAAAAGTTGAGAACATTGACCTACGAATTTGGGAGTGTTGAGTGAAAGATTTACTTGGGAAGTTGCGAGGAGAAAATTACGTAGTTGGAGGAGTCGCGTCTAACTGAAACTCACAGCTTAGTCTCTTAGCCTTACTATTTTTAGAAGACACTGTTGCTGATAATAAAATATTTCGCAAATTATACATGCATTGATGTGTTATAAACATGCATTTTTGGTTAAATTTAGGCGTGCCATACATTCTCCAACTAAATAACCCCAAATTTGTCTCGATATTTTTCCCATCAATATCAGATGTTAGGACGTCTTTCATAAAGTAAATTAGAACGTTTCTAAAACATTTTCATTCTGTATACACATTAAAAAGTGTCCAAGGTTAGAAGAAAAGTAGAATAGCGTAAACTTGTACACGCTTTAATCTCACTTTCTGACAAAAATGTTTAAACTGTGTTGAAACACTGGATCTCTCTACTCCCTCCCACAACTTCCTTTCTAGACAAGATTATTTGGAGGAAAGTCAAAAGTGTACCCGCGTACACATTGCGTCAACTGTTGTTATTTTAGTGCAGCGACCATTTTGAAATCAATTGTAAATACGCCAAGTGGATTAATTAAATTGTTCTTGATAAAGTAACATGCTACACTTAATCACATGAGTGGCTTTTGTTCAGAAACTTTCCCTCCAGACAGTTTGTGGCTGCTTATTCATATCTCCATTAAACTTAATTGCAGTAGAACTAAAATTAAATTGGGAGTTTCTGCACTGGTCGAACTCCCAAAGAAGTGATTTTCCAACCACAAAATGAACAACAAGAAGACGCAATTAACTGAATCCATCCGTAAATTTAAATGGATGTTTAAAATGTCATCAGCAATAACACCACCAATTACCATATTAAGTAATCAAATCCAGAAGTAAATGACGTCGGTAACACTACTGCTCGATATTATTTACGTATTACCTGAAAAACTCCGTCCAATTTAGAAAACAGAAACGATGCGTAAATTCTTCGCAATTGCTGTTAAACTCGATAATTGTTGGAGCGTTTGTCGCCTGAAGAGCCACTGACCTGCAATCAAAGCAACACAACATTTTCGAAAGAAATGTGTATCAATAAATGTATGAAAGTTCAATGCTTTAAAGTTTTCTCCGTTTTGTTGCGCAAATAATGAGGTGTTATTGAACTTGGACGCTTATAAATAAGGGCTCATTTAATTGGAAATAACTTTTATACAACACAAAACAGAGATTTTAAATTGCTTCTGTCTCTGCCGATATCGTGCGCTGATGCCAGCAAGACAAGTTAATTTACAAGAAAATTCGAGTTTTATTACTTTAATCTTGTTTTATCCCGGTCTCGAACACATGACGCATGACGGTCAATATTTCAGATATTTTTTAGGAGTCTCAAATTTATTACAAATTAGTTTCATGCAGATTTTGTACCGAATTTTTGAATTAATTGCATTTCTGTGGAGTCTGTAAAAATAATAAGAAATGAACAATAAATCAAGGATTAAAAATTGGCGGATGCGCCGGTCTCATTTTTCAAGAAAATATAATTTTTGAAAACTTTAAAATGATTAGATTGTTTGTAGAAAAATAAGGAAATTAAAATGAAATTGGCTGCTTGAAACGCTTCAAAGGTAATAGAAAAAAATCTTTCATCTCCACCCTGAGCCGTCAGTCAACATTTTTATGAAGTGCTTGATAAATGTTATAAAGCTCAGGCAAAGTAAACAGATGGTACAAGTTTCCCGGAATTCGCTCTTTAATAAAAACCGTATATGTATCTCACGTAATGGATCTCCCATCTCGGACAATAAAGCCCCAATCTCTCCAGAGACGTTTATCGAAGGTGATGAGACCTACAACTTTTTTATAGCACTTCCGCGTTGCGAAAAGAAGTGAAACGGAAAGGAAAATCAACCCCGGAAATCGGGAGATCAACAGAGTTCAAGAACCTTCCGTTGCATCGGAGATTAAATCCAACTAATGAAATTTCGACATCTTATTATATATTTTCGCTATATAAAACGCCAGGAACATTGTCCCGTTTCTTAATAAAATACCACAAAAGGTGAGTTTATTAACACCCTAAATCACTCATCTTAAAGGGTCAATAACATTGTCGCCAAAATTGAAGTTGAATGATTCCCGAAAGAGAACGTCGATGAAAAATGAATGGACCTAAGAAAGATATTATTTAGGTCTCATTCTTTATACTTTCGACAAGTGGGACTCCGATGTGTGAAATTATTAAAGAGAGTAAATCTGGAAAGAGGTTAATGTTTCTTCGGTTATTAATTGATCCCATTTTACAGCCAAGGATTTTCTGAATTTACATACAAATAATGACTGAAAATTTTCCTATCGACAGTGTTGATGAAAACGTGGAGCCATCAATTATAAAAAGAAAATGTTTCCACTGAAATTCAAATACCTACTTTTCATCATTAATGGATTCAATTATATAACCAATTCTGTAGATTACGTCGTCTACATTTTCCATGTAACGCTAAACCAAACACGTGGACAATAAAACTGACACAGATTTACGACAAAACCTTGCTGGGTAACACGATAATTTAATATCTGGAAATTAGTCCAGAGATAAATTTTGATGAGACAAGTTTTTCCGCGTTTTTACTATTAGACCAACGACCTGCAATTCCCAAAACTCCTATGAAAAGAAAGCAAAAACTCTAATTGTCCTCGTGTCTCTTCTAAAACGCACTGAATTATCATTATCAAATTACAGCATAGCGTGGGCACATTCTCGGGGTGTTTAAATTCCAGTGTCTTATTGGGAAGTTCATTGTACTTAAACCGCACCGAGAAAATCTCCAGAGGGATCAAATAGCAGCGCAATAATAGCCAAAGTACAAAACAGTCATTTTAATTTTACCAGGTACTGTAGATCATAATAAAGAAACTTTAAAAAAGTTATTTGATGGGGATGAGATACAAATCCCTATAAAAACCTCAGGGTGAACGCACTCGGGATAGAAACATGGAAATGGGGGATTTTCTGCTGCGATGCTTTTCGCAAAATGGGGGAAATTTTCCTAGTGAAGGTCGGAAGTAAAATTAAAGTGGTAGTTGTATAATTTATGATAAAAGGTTTAATGGATGATGATTATCCTTCTCGTGTTAATAAACGGGGTCAAGCGTTTAATAAAATCTGGATGTGGGACAAGAAAAAAATTAATTGCTGATCACGTTTTAGCCAGTTAATATTTTATTGCTTTGTCCGACGAGTAAAAAACACGCTTAGTTTTGTAACATGAAGCGAGTTAAAAAAATTTGCACAGAGATTTTTTTTGTAAATTTTTTCCAGTTTTTCTACACTTTCGATTATTTTTAAGACATGTGTTCAGGCTTAAATTGTTTCATAAATAGACAGTTTACGAATTTTTAAGAATTAAAAAAGTTCTGATAAATATAAGTTAAAAAATTGGTGGATGGGCCAGAATGTACATACTAGCATTTTTTAATTGTAATAACCTTACTTCACAAGATGTGTGGATTATTTTTACAACTATAAATTTAATTACACTATTAACTCAAGTTTGAAATAAAAATCAAAGAATCTAAAGTCTGCAAATGTACCAATGTAATTTTTTTAAAATCTTTTTTAAAAAATTTGAGGACTAAATGCCCTTAAGAATTGAGAATGTAAATATTTTAAAAGTAGGAAAAAATTCAAAAAAGATAGAATGATCTGAAAATAAAAATTTGTGAACCTGTATAATAATACACAATCTGAATACCGGAGAACTTGAAAACCTAAAAGATATTAAAAACCCCAGGAGTTTAAACCGAAATTATAAATAAAGAAATCCAACGATTTAAAAATTAAAACACAAAAAAACTAATTGTAAGTGGTTGGAAATCGTTCGATCCTGGAAATTCTGACATTTACATACATACAAAGAAATCTTTGCATATTGTTTAGATGTTCCTATTTTAAGTTAATTTAAATTTCTTTGTTACTCTACTATGAAATAATGGAGCGCAGATTCCATCTTAAGTTTACATCGACGAATAAATTTGTTTAAATCCCGTAGGTTCAATAAACATTTCTATTTACTGCTTAAATTTCAAACTCCAATCGAAAATACGGAATATTTATATTAACTTGAATAATTTTTATAAATTGTATAAAACTGTTAATGAAGCAATGTTATATTGCAAACAAAAGGGAGACTGTTAAAAATAAGATTGTTTTAAATATTCGAATTTCCCAATTTCTTGTCTCTGTTCACACAATTATTCTCCAAATAAGCATAATTTCGTGGTAAATCAGAAGTACTTGTCTTAATGATGATTAAAGAAATACGTGGGGGCGCACTTACGTATAGCAACGTCATTCTATCAGCTATTTTCGCTTATGTAACCACTAATACTATTTTCCCCTTGGAAGTACCCTAAATTGTCGCAATTTCTAATCCAGTTTTAAAATAATAAATCAGATTGCCAACGTCGCAGTTTTGTTCACTGGCTGACTCCTACATGATTTCTTTTCAAAATTTAAACAAAACAGTACGCTTTACAAAAAAATCTGGATTATCTGGAGTTGGATCATTCCCACATCTTGATTTGTTAGTTAGTAAAGCGAATTTTCATAAGACTCAGTGTTGTGTATTATAATTTATAAGATTCTTTTCTTCTACAATCCGCCAATAATCCCCGAAATGTGTCATTTGATTACGCATAACGTTAGCGTCTTTTCCAGAATATTTCTTGATCGATGATGTAATAGACGATTAGACTCTCCCCTAAGGAATTAGGTCAGAATATGTTGAGAGTCAATCAAATGATAAAAATTTAATGTTACCCAACTGAGCTTAAGAGTGAGTTATGATAATCCAAATGAATGTCGAGCTTAAGATTAATGTTTTGCAGTGTTCTTGTTCCCATTAATAATTTTTTAAATCCGAGTGATTCACTAATTTTGGCAAAGAATAGTGGCGGGTACCCCAAAATTGCAACGATATTTCTGTAGATCACGCTGAAAATAGATCCATCACATTGCAGAGGTGCTCGCTCTTGATTCTCTTTATTTATAAATTCTTACCTGTGATGTTATAGGAATGTGAAGTTCCACAGTTTGGTCTGCGGGGCTTCTTTAACATACGCAATTTCTTCGCTTCATTGTTCGGTGTATTTCGATACGATGAAACAAGGTCATATTAGTAACAGAGTGACATGTATTTGTACAAGATGTAGACACGGAGTAAACATCCCCTTAAAAACGATAAGAGTAGGATTACGCCCTGATTTTCAGGTTGATCCACCCTTAAAAAATGCCCTACTTTCTAAGTAGGTTTATTAAAACATTATAACTTTATTAATTTTTCTGGGATATCAAGTAGCGACCTACTAAGAAATTTTCACGTCGTTACCGGCATTTTACACCACCAATTATTACCAGGATCGACTGACAACCTCAAATGTCGGAGGGTTAGGTATATTTATTTTAATTATTTAGTATAACGTGCCGCCCACGACAGGATCATTTTGCATACATTCAGCAGCAGGTATCCTGTCCTACTTTAGATAATTTTATAAGTAGGACACGTCTTAAAACGTATTGAAAAAAAGCGATTGATTTATTAATGAAAACGACGTATTTATGAGCGAAAAATTAACATTCGGCGAAACACAACTTTGCTGCTGGTTTTATTAAATGCTTTCTGGTGTGTTTACTAATAAATGTAGCCGGTAGTAAAAGTGGAGCTTCCCGAGAGCACTACATATTTTTAATTAAAAAGGTGGAAGGTACTCTGCCCACGGCTTTTATGTTTGAATTTCTTTCAATTTTGTACACCGAATTTGAAGAATTTTTAGAGCAACTGAAAATTTTAATTTTCAATTTTATCCAGATTCATGTTTTATTTTACATTGGTTGTAATAATTACGTGGTTCAGATGCATGGTGCATTAGATAAAGGAGCTTTTATATGTTAAAGAATTGAAAATCAAGGAATTTGGGATTTTCAATCTCGAAATATAAAATTAAAATAAACTGAAGGAAACGTTAGAGTCTAAAGGGTTAAAGAAAGTCTTTATTTGAACGAATTAATTTTTTTAAAAACTGTCTGAATTATTTACAATTAAACAACTGAAAAACTATCAACTTAACCAGCCTCGTTGATTCAACAAACTTCATTCTTGACTGCGACATCCTGCCCCAAGTCGTTAGGGCTCATTTCAATATAAAAATCTGAAACTGTAAAATTAAAATTAAAACTTTTAAAACTCAATTTAAGTTAAAGATCTAAAAAAAACTGTTGCCCTCAAAATCTGAGGACAAAATTAATGGATCTTTAGAATCTAAGCATCAAAGTTTAAATTTTTTAAAAATTTTAGTAACCTAAGAAGAATCTAAGATCTCATAGAGACCCTGAGAACATGGAAACCGAAAATCTAGTTCAGGAATATCCTAAAACTTCTGAAATTTTGCTTATTTAATTACATACACTTGTTTTATCGCGGTCATTTCTCGCAGACTGAGATGTCTTCCGCCCCAGCTAAGCTAATTTTATAAATAGGCCACCCCTTATAAATTATTGAAAAAATGTGATTGATTTATTAACCCAAACGACATATTTATGGGTGAAAAATTAGAATTCGCTGAAACACAGCATCGTTGCAGTTTAATTCGGCTAAAAATAATTCGCATCCGTGCAAGTGTGAGTTATGTAAAGAACCGTTAATTGGAAGTAGGGTGGCAATATAGCTTTTTTAAGGTTTTGTTGAGGTTGGATAATGTGTATTGTGCACCAATTGTTGTGAAATGCTTTAAAGGTCAACTCATAATGTCGTTGCGTAAATCTTTCACCCTGTAACGTTTATCTCACAAAATCTTCGAGACGTTGGATAAGCGAGTTTTATCGACAGAATAATTCGCAGTTAATTACAGTTACATTTTTCCAATATTATAACAAAAAGTCAATAATCAGTCTGTTATCAAATAATCACAACTGGATAATCTGCATTTTCGTAAACAATGAGAAGCTCTGGTATCTGAGTGATACCCAATAACAGTTGCGTAAATTGTCAGTTTCAGCAACTACCTATTGATCTACAAATATTGAGATAAGACAGACATAACAATCAAAACTAAGGTCAGGGTTGTTGCCAATGCGGACAGACACATGTAACCAACGGCAAAAAATCAGACGTTAGAATCTACTATTTTTCTCAAGAGAAATCAAACGGATCAATATTTTAATAAGACACGTGAAATTTCTTGCACGTGCTGTTTTTGATGGGATGCATTTACGGAAATAGCAATTTTCCTGATGACCTAAAACTGCTCCTTATTATGACAAGGTAAATAATCACTTGAAAAATATTTTTTCTACGTTTCGCGTCTTTGATCGTTATTATTTTTAAATTATCGATGCTGATGAACTTTGCACAATAAGTGAACGTTAATGTAAGGATTCCAAATTCATTCGTATCAATTTGCGTGACATTGAAAATTCGCGTGTTAAAAGTTTGAAGCCGGTGAAACTTTTAAGAAGCTCGAAAAGGCCACTGGTTAAAGGGAGCGAAAATAAGGATTTACATGGAAAAAGTTAATATTGAGATTTATTGGAAATTGTTGTAGACATTGTACGTAGTCCAAATTCGGAAAGCTGAGAAGGATGTGTGCTCTTGTTTGTAAATGCCAAAGGTTAAAACCCTGGTATGCTGAAAATTCGGGGGACTGGCTTTTTATTTTTAGTCACGGAAGGTATTTGCGCCTAATGATAAATCAATGAATAAAGTTTCATATTAATTTTTCAGTTTTTATTACGTTTTGTTATAATTCAATGAACTTTAGACTTCATTTCGGCAGCGGAAATCTGAAACAGAAACGATCTGTTAATATGGAAACGAACAGGTTTTGTCCCTTGAACCCCAGTGTCGCTGTCGGGGTCAAAAAATTTCTTGATTTGTGATGCGGAGATTCGGTTTCTCTAAGATAAATCCGATGAAATATTTCCGCTAATTTTAAAACGCCACTGGATTTATGGTGGCTTAATTTTGCTGGAAATCAAAAAAATGGATTTTTGAGCCCTGAAAAAATAGGAACTCATAAATTAGTAAAAGGAAAAAATTAAAATTGCATTGTCAAATAAATATGAATTCGCATAAAAGTGACAATTTTACTACAATTTTTAACTTACGGTTGTTAAAAAATGTGGTCAAGAATGCAATAAAAATTAGCATGTTGGCAAAACACCAAACTGAGGCGCTTGCAAATAATCCCGCTTGCGCCGAAAACAAGGAAATTTGTGATGTCTTTCAGTAAAATCAAACTTTTTTGAATCCCCTGGCTTCTAACATTTTGGTTTCCACAATAATATTTTCCATGATTACTTCTGCGAAAATTCAAATTTAATAATCTGACCGGATGCGGTGAATGAATAACCCGAAAAAAATTGAAAACAATTCTCAGCGTCCAGCTGAAATTCGCAATAAGCGATTCACCTCTGAGTCGACATTGCAGCTGAAATGATCAATCTGTTTATCTCCAAGTGCTGAAAACATTCATTTGCAATGTATAAGGATGTGCATTCCACGAGTTAATCCTTTGAATACCATCGAAAGAGGTGGATCTTGGGCATATGTAGAATCCTTGGCACATGCCGACGGCGCGGGACGCTGCACGTTGTCATGACTACCCACAGTTAATATATACGAGCGCGTCGCGACGCCGGTTCATTCAGTGAACGCGACTCGAAGCGTCAAACTGTTTAGAGCTAGTGCAAGTGCGAGACTCTAAGTGAATAAAAAAACTTTTTGAAAATTCTGCTGTGTGCAATTTCGTGGGGCTACGTGTCCGAGCTTATTCAGGTGAGTTTTTGAGAATAAAAAAAAAATAAAAAAGTGTAGCCACAACTTTGCCAAAAGTAAATAAACAAACTTTGGGAAGGTGTGCAAAAGGACAAACTGAAGAAAGGAAAGAGTGTTTATAGTCACAGCTGCAAAAAATAACTATTTTTTTAATTACTTAGGAATTTGTGGTTTTAACTCCCGCAATAATAAATCCACGACTGCATAACCCGAATTAACCACACTGCGTAAGAGTCAAAATTAATTGTCATTGTTTGTCTTAAGACCAAAAAAAATTGTTTGACCCAATTTTCCAATCAAAGCTGCTAATTAAAAATTAAATCTCCAATTACGGTCGACACAGTTTCTCGAATAAAAACAAATATTTAAAAATTCTCTCACTAACGCAATTTAAGCAGAAAAATCCTCGGCATTGTTCTACTAGCAGGAATATTTTCAGAACTCGTGTTTATTTACCGATCATTTCTGTGAGAACGCACGTCGTTGTAATTCTTTATTGATTAATTGCGGTATTACAACTGATCGTTCCCACCTACAAAATGAGCTGTTGTAAATGTTAGAAAAGCATTGTTCAGACCAAATGTCAAAAGTGTTGACCTATAACTTTTACCGCCCACTTGTTTGAGCGGAGTTTCATCCATTTGTCTGTTGGGGTGGAAATATTAGGAATAATTTAAGGAAAAAAACTTGCGGGATATTTTTTTGATGTTGCCGCAACGGTTTGTTTTTACAATTTTTATAATCAAATATTTATATGTTTATAATTATTTGCGTTGAAAGTTTTATTTAGACTGTCTAAAAATAGAGTAAATAGTATCGAAATTTCGAACGGGGCACAAAAGGTGCATTTTGTTGCAAACATTCAAAACCTCATCTAAAAATAAGCCTTGCTCTAGACAGTGAATTTGGTTACATAATTGTTGCATCCATGACAAACAGCAACCTTTGACTTGCAAACTCCCTAAATTGCTAAACTCTGCCATCAACTGCCTTTTGAGGCCTTCTGCTAAAGTGGTAAATAATTAAATTTGGTGGCTGGCAAAGGCACCCTCCGGTTAATCACCCCGTCTGCTTTCCCACGAGCCGTAACGAGTAAATTGGAGCCCTTCATGAAAATTGGTGGATTCGCTTCCGCATCGCCTCCACTTATTTATGTATCACTAGTTTGTTTTCATAGCAAATGGCTTAATCACATATGGAAGCGCTTCCAAGCAGTGGTTTTCTTTTTGCTTGGTCCATGTAACGTGTGATATAGCATCTAGGAATGAAGTGTTGGAATTCCAGTCCGGTTATTTCTGAGCTAAACCGACGGCAGGCGCCGAATGTGGGCGACACGACGCACGACGGTTTGTCGCCCAAAAGATTTACTTTCGGGCATTTTTCACTAGTAATGACAAATGTGGCGATTTTTTCATGCAACACGTGCACTTCTGGAAACTTTTTCGCATCGAGTGTCAATCAAATTGTTAATTAGTTGCAAACAGATTGCGATCGCATAATTGATATGGCTCCGGATAACAAAAAATGACGCAGGGAGATTCCTAGCACCATTTTTGGATCATCAGGGACTCGCAGCGTGATAAATAATCACAGTGCGTGATAAATAATGATAAATATTTACGCGAAAAACCTTTGCTTTGCATTCATTGGCAGTCAAATCCACAAACAAATTCCGGAGGTTATTATTTTGTCACCCAAAATAAAATTTGTTGTCTTTTTTTACAGAAAATGAAAACTGAAGATAAGAACGCTGTGCCGAAAGTCCGATTAGCCGTCATCGGAAAGGCGAACGTTGGGAAATCCGGTAAGTTGTGCCCTGAATTACTCAAAATGGAGTTTTCCAAAACATGAATCAAATTCCGGACTTGTTTGTTTGACGCGGCCAAAAATAACATCGTTAACTCCTTTAACGATCAGTGTTATTGGACGCGAGATAATAATGTCCAGTCGATTCATACTTTGTTGAGTTCAGGAAACTCAAAATTGTCTTGTTTCAGCTCTCACTGTTCGATATTTAACCAGGAGATACATTGGAGAATACAGAAGCAACACAGGTATGTACCTCAGTTATAATTTTAGGTGACAGAGTACCTGCAGTAAAAATAAATTTGCAAAACTCGTAAAGTCTGCTTGTGCAAATAAATGGGAAGTTACATAATCAAGTTTCATAGTGACTTTACAGAAACAATCCTTGTCATACTTTTCATTGATTAGCTTTGAGCGAGTTTATTACGTTATTTTTAGAGGCGGAACAACACCTTGCCTAATAGGAATTTGGAGGTGGAAATTGTAAATGATTGTTTACAAAAATTGTAATAACCGCGCTATTTTAAAATAATGGCAAAAGTCCTCCGTTTGCTAAAGAGAATTATTAAAACCGCTAATATGTCAATGTCGGAACTTAAAAGTTTTAACCATGAAACAGCAGCAAGGATGCTGTATCCTTGACGATCATAATAAAGGTCAAATCAAAGACTGTTCAAATCGTTTATTTATGTTGGAATTTTGTGGCAATAAATCATGTTTTGGCAGACATGTCGACCAAACTTAGTAAATATTTGGCATCCATTTATGGCTAGTTACTAGTATTTAGATTCTAGAACAAGTGTCTATTCACGTCACGCTGACGCAGTCCGAAACAACAGTTATTCACCCATCAGTGATTCCAAACGTCGGCATTACCGAATCGCACATATTTAGCACAAAACAAATCATCCGACTGTTTGCAATTCACTCCATCGTGATCTACCTAATTTTTCAGAATCTATTTCTGGTTTTTGCGAGCAAAAATAGGATTTTTGTACGTATCGAAACAATGTAATTGAAGAGATATTTACCTCAGTTAATAGCGAGCAGTGTGCAAAAATTTTGGCAGTCTAAAAATGACTGACGTTCGTCGGTATAATTATAAAATTTTGTTATTTCAAATGCGTTTTTTCTCAGATCTTTACAACCGCGAGTTTCTTTGCCGCGAGATTAAAGGAGCTTTAATTGCGCCGAGTATGTAATAGCCACGGATTTTGATTTTCTTGAAAATTCGCGATTTGTGGATATCCTTGGCAGCTCAACTAAAAATTTGCGGCCCAGGTTTGAATAAATTTAGATTCAGTCAAAATATATAAATTTGCAACGACGCCAGGTTGGGACAATGTATAATATCGCTCGAAAAGTGTCAGCATCTTCCCCAGAATTTAGGGTCAAGTTAATGAATGTCAGACCGCGTCGCAAATCTAAGTTGAAGTCAACATCTGTGTTACATACCTAAGTCAATTTGGTTCCTTACATAATTCCTGCTCGTCCCACTAACCCAGTCCACTTATCCCATTAAAACGCTCCCTTTCTTCCTGGAAGGCAATCTTGTCAACTCCCTCGTGATTACAAGAAACCACCACAATTAAATCGGAGCTTTCCATGATTGCATCACCTTCCTGACTTGTACGTCCATAAATTCATCTCATGTTGATAATAAAGCCCAAGGCTTTTCCCCTCTCACCTTGATACAGTTTGCGAAAAAGTTCGATGCTTTCCATTACCTGTCATCCGAAATAACCGTGAATCACGCTTCCAATGGTTTATTGTTGAATCAAAGCTCCCCGAAAGAAAGACCTAACTGTAGTTCTGGCATGTAGCAGCTCGGGCTTAAATTAGAGCATTCCATCGCGATGCTACAACAGTTGATTGCTCTCATTATCCAAAGAACTAAATTAGGGCGATGGAAACGCGGAAATTAGCGGATTCATACGGCCTTTCTCCTGAAGGACCACAACCTACACACTTAGTCACCCAGTTCATTGCTTGGACTCGTCCTTTGGCAGGTTCTTGCGATCAGCTGCAATGATGCAACGGTGTGTTTAGACAGAGACGCCAGCGACGCCTTGTCTAAAATATCATTAGGTATTCAGACAGCAGCGTCTGCATAGCTGAGGATCATGTCCCTGGTCTAAAAGATGAACTATTAATAGCGGAGACGAGCAGATTGTCGAAACGATGTTAAATGCCACTTCAACAAACTGTTATAGTTCCGGGTGCCACTACAATGCGGGAAGAAAATCCCACGCCATATTATATAGAACGTCTTTTAATTTAACCTGTTGAACTCTCAATTTCTGCCGTTACCACCACCATTTCCAATCATACTCATCTCATTATCACGAAACTGTAATTAAATTAGACCGGAAGAGATTGACGTGCGTTATAAGGGTACCTTTCCATTTATAGCAGACTTCCCTCGAAACAAAGCGAATCAACCCCCACGAAACCTTGAAAGTTTTCAGGTTCATTGTCCCTATAACTTCTAATTTTTTCCAGATTTACTTTATCGGCAAACTTTAACGGTGAACAACTCAGCTTTGGAAGTGGAAATTGTGGATGTTTGCAGTTGCGATTTGTCTTTATTTCCTGAAGAAGCCATTTATTGGGCCGATGCGTGTGTTGTGGTTTACGATATAACGAATCGATCTTCGATGGCGCATGCTTCGGATCTTCTTCAGCGAGTCCTTCAACTGAGGAGTCAAATGCCTATTGTCCTGCTGGGAAACAAATCAGATCTGGAACATCTTCGACAGGTGAGGCTTTTATTGTAATGAGAACAAGAGAGTAAATCATGTTAATACAACTCGGGCTTATTTATAAAGTGACATTGCTGTCGCAACGTAGATAAGTGTTGTAAACTGTTTTTTGCTGAGAGAGTTATGAGAGTGTTTATGCAGGCGTAATCAGCACGATTGTAGCAAAAACTTTTTGAGACAGTTCACACTTGTGTCCTTAAGGTTAAAACCGTCTAATTTTAGCCGGAAACATTCTCCCATTAATGAACTAGAATGTTTACAAATTGCCAACTTCTGATTGACATCTCAGTGAACGTGCTGTCCTTGATTGCTCAAAATTAGCGCATGACCCCAACACAAACATCCCGCATTCTTCTCCTTTATTTATAGTCGGGTTTGTTTTCAGGTGGACGAAGTGGAAGGCCGCACTTTGGCCATCCAACACAACTCCCAATTCCACGAAGTTTCCGTAGCAGAAAACAGCCCCGCGATTTACACCGCTATAGACGCAGTCCTCAATGAATGTCGCTCTGTGCAAAACACGCAAAAAACCCGTAAATTCTCCGTGTCTAAGATGATCGGGACGTTAATTGGTAACGCGAACGGGAAGGTCGTCCCCAACCCCAACCAAGGAGGAACCGTGGTGGTGTGCCACAAATCTGATTTGTACAAGTCGAGGGTGTTGAGACGAAGACAGAATTTTACAGCGACGGCGTCCCTCTGACTATCGGATAAGGAGGAGCAGGTCGGGACTGCTCGTTGATCAAATTTTCGCTCCATATTTCTCAGTTTTATGAGAAGGGACACGTGCTGTGCAATTGGGATGATCCTTGAGCTAAATGAGTAATAAACTGAAAGGGAAGATCCATTCAAGAAGAAGTGTGCAATAATTTATCTTGGCAGAAAGACTTCCGACAGGGTCAATGCTTGTTCATATCAAGAGGTGCGAAGAGAATTTCGTCAGCTGTGGCGCAAGTTATTTGTGGATTCGGAAGAAGTTATTTTAATAAGTAGACGTAATTTTTATACCCTTTCTTATATTCATGTTGCCAATGCGAAGATATATTCAACTTTCATTACTGCCTATTTTTCAGTCTAATTGTGATTTTTGTTGTGTGTGAGATCGAGAGTTGACTATTTGTTCGCTGTTTATTATAAAACCCCGATGTTTAGGTAATAGAGACCAAATATAATAAGATTGTGTGTGCTATAACGGCTGTGATATTCAATGTCTTTTTGTAATTTAACTAGACATTATTCAAATTCATGTGAATGCATAGATATATTTATGCTAATAAATTTGTACAAACTTTTTCGTCTTCTATCTATTCATAAAAACCATCACCATAACCCTAAATCCTCTATTTATTTGAACACGAATTTATGGAGATGCCACTTTATCATTTAGCGAGAGATCAATTATTTATTTTACGATCAAACAATTGGAGAAGTTACGTAACAATGAAAATTGTCGACAGGAAGGTTAGTATAAAGTTAAGAACTTTGTTTGTAATAAACGCAAAATTATTCAGATTTGATTTAAAGGCTTGAAATAAACTGGAAACTGGAAGATATTAGCCGATGAAAACGGGATTTCAGTCTTGTTTCGTTTTGGGAATTGTAATGTAAAGTTCTAACAAAATATCTCGAGAGGATTTTTTTAAAAGAAAGCTGAAAAAATTCTAGAGGTACAAGAGCCCAATTTTCCAGATTTTCGGTTTTATATCTCCCGAATTAAAAATTTTACTTTTTGGTATTTTGATCGCCACTTGTAAACTATTTGACCTACCGATCTGAGAGTTTACCAGTTCATAGATCTCGAGCTACTCTTTCAATTGATGTATAACAAAAGCATACAATGTCGTTCTGTCCCGAAAATGCTCATTGAAAATGAAAATTTCGGTCAATATATCAAGCAATAACTGAAACAAAAGTTATGTCATAGGTGCTTATTAAACGCAGAATCCAAAACTAAACTAATTTTTCAGGTACGTCAACAAATAATAATAACAAATAATGAATTAGAAGCGATTGAAATTTCGGGTTGTAAATCTATTTTGGCAAATATTTTGCTTATTTGCGGAGCAAACATAAGTTATTGTCCACAAATAACAGAATAAATTAGAAACGATTGAAGTTTTGATTTTTATTTTCGAAATTTTCAATGTTCAATATCTCCGAAACTATGACAGATAGAAAAATGCTGTCTTTAGATTCCGGTCTCATATATCTAAAAAAAAAAACGACTCAAACGATGCAAAAAAATTGAATTGGTGTTTATCTCGAAAACTTGAAAGCAATCGAATTCCAAAAATGTATACACAAGTTAAAAAATTACAAATATACACGCTCGTTTAAATGATCACGTGAAACCAAATCTTCAGGTTTTTAACACAAATTTTAATAGCCTCTTTAGCACTTTTCCAGAATTATACTTTATGTGCCTGAACCACTTTTTCGTGTAAATAAATACAAATTTGTCGTAAATTTAATTGGTGCAAAACTCTTAATATACGCCAAGATTGTTTTTAAGAGAGACGCAATTATTATTCTTTTCGTTATTAGTAAATTGGGCTTGATAAATCCACGGACTCTCAAAACAAATTGATTCACCTTCGGCTAAAAATTGAATAAATAGGATCAACAGTCAATAAAGTTATATAGTTTAAAATCTGTAAACTTGTCGACCTTTATAACTAATAAATTTATTTTATGGATTATAGTGTGTCGAATTCAGAGGTGTTCAAATTTAACCACCGTTGATGTTTTTCAGACAGTTTATGTCTGCCATAAAAATAAGCACAATGCGGCGCAATGAATATTAGTTGTTTTCACATTGGCACAAAGCTTTAATGCATTTCCTCACGATGCGATGTGGTATTTTTGACGCGTTGACTGAGTTTCAAAAACACGCAAACACTCGCTTTGTTTTCTATGAAAGTCATAGCAGAAAATTCAGAATAGAAGAAAATCAAACCATTTTTTTAAATTTATTTTGTTCTCATAAGCACTGGACGTTTTCGGTAGCTTCTTCGAAATCGAAAATTTTTAATTTGAAAGCAGATTTTGCCTTCCATGCGTGTCCATTTTCTTTATTTTTCAACAACGCGAAGTTTTCCAAATAAATATCCAACAATTTTACAAGAGACGTGTACTATATAATTTATCAAAAAACGGATGCAATTACATACCTGTGACATAAGAGCAAAGGTTTGTAAACTCAACGTATTCCCAATGAGACAAACAAATTATTTTCTCACGTTTCCCAACTAATCAGAAAAAAGCTCCGTTTCTAACAACATTTTGTAATACGTGATCTTCTAATTCGCACATTAATGCCATGGAAAATTCAAGCAATTAATTTCATTAGCTAGAGCGCCGTGACGCCATTGAAAATAATATTTTTTGACAGGGGCCACGTGAAGCCTAAATACGATTCCTAATTCGTCTCAAAATTTTAAACTTGTCCCGTGTAGTCCAGTCATCGCCCTTTTGTGGAAACTACTGATTAACTTGTTATTTTACGTAAAATAGCGAGTAGTAAACATAACAATTAGCCAGCACGTGCGACGTTTGTAATACCTTCACCCGCTACAGAAATACAGCGAAACACGTGTTGGAGAGTCTTTCTCAAAACGTTATTACATGATGTTCGATCACATTGCTAATCAGATATGCAAAAGTGTGCACTTGCAGGTGCCAATGTACCTGAATAGTGTCGTCAGTTGTTGAAAATTAATTACGTTGATTTTGTTATCACCACCACTGATAACCTATTAGGAAAAGTCCCTTTCGTTTTTATTGTATGCAATCAGAGCAAGTTATCGATGTCAGTGCCGTTTTTAATAACAGCAAATGTTTGGGAAAATTTTTGCTGTGCTCTAGTAACTCTAGACAGCGGCAGGTCCAGAAAATTATTAGACGTTGACGTAAAGCTTAATATCAGTGTAACTAACATCTGCTTTTTTTTTTTAGTTGGGAGTTTTTGGCACGCCACTAGTGCAAAATTTGAAGGGTTATTAATGTCTAAATAAACGCAATTTGTTATGAGAGGAAGCTGTTTAACTTCAGGAAGTGCTTGTTTAGTGTTTTAATAAATTAGCAGGTTAATCTGATGTATTAATTAATTAATTCCAAGACCGGCGTCAAGTAAAAACAGAAGTTTGAATTTAAAATTAGGATTTTAGGAAAACTACGACTTAGTTTTTAAGGAATCAGATCTAATCATAATACGAACAATTTTATAAATATTAAAAGTTAATGAATTAAAAATTGAAAAAGTTATTTGGGCTTTAGAATTCTACAAATTCACTACAACTTTGTATTTCTAAAGAATGGCTCAATTTTTTGCTAAATTTTATTTGTTGAAACAGAAAACGAAGAGCTTCACAAACGTTCACACAATTTATAAAAATATGAAAAAATGGTGGATGCGCTACTTCTAAGATTTCAAACAAATTTAAATCATTTTATTTTAAGACCTTTTATTTTACAAATTATAGAGTAAAGACAATAAAGACAAAATGTTCATAGTTTTGTAGAATAACGAAAAATTGTGATTTTTGGTGATGTAAAATTCAAACAATTTATTGAATTCGCAAAATGGTTTATTTGATCTTCTTAAATACAAAAACAAGAAATCCTTCAAATATTCACAGAATTTGTGAAATACCTACTAATTCTCCAGTCAATTTTCTATGTCCTGAATCATGAATTTTTCACGAAATACGTAAATTTGGAAAATCGTTCCAAACGGCCATTGACTTGTAAAATGTGCGCGCATTTTAATTTTTTGGCAGAAAATAGGAGCTTTTTTACAATAATATTTTTAATTTTCATTGAAGGTTGCAATATCATAAACTGTGATTTATCCTGTCCAATTCATCTGTCTAGACCAGACACAAAGAACTTTCCAAATATTTACACAATTAATACAAAATAAAATTTTCAAATATATTCAGAAATTAAGAAAAATGCAAATTTCGGATTTCAAAATCACAAACTAAGCATTTCGAGTGTTTACTCCTCCGATAATTTTAACTGTTGCACAACAAGCATAAACACCGATTCTTGAATGTCACCCGTAAACAACGCAATCTTTACTTATGATTGTCACCTGCTAAAATTAATTTTTCGTCTCCACCATTTCTTCCAACAGTTCCAACTTAAAATTAGACAACGACGTCTTAGTAAATCATTCGTTGGTCGCCACAATAAACTATATATTCCTTAATTTTTATGCTTTTAACCTAATTTGTTGGCTCGTGTTAAGTTTCGCACCTACAATTTTATAGTCACTTCATTTTGATTAATGGTGCTTGAGGAGAAATTAGTACAGCTTGTTATTTCAGGAAATAAAAGTCTATTTTGATGATAGACAAACTGGGGTGCTCGGAAGAAGTTTTAACTATTGATCGAAGTGTTTCTTTTCGCGCTTTCGCAAAATATTTACGCTATTCTGGTAGATTTCAAATTTTTAATTATTTTATCAGTGTTTTGTGTACAACTTCACGCTCGTGTTATATTTGATCAGACATTAATATTTCACACGTGAGTGTCAAGGAAGAATGCGCTTTTAAAATAGCGCCTTGATTTTCTCAATTCGCGTTTCAGGAAGCGACAATTCGAATTAATTGGGAACATCTGTCGTAAAATCCAAGTCATTGTTTTTCGATTTTCTTAAAAATAAACCGAATGAAGCAAAAAGTATGGCTGGATTTAGCAAGACGAATTTTATTAGCAAGCACATGTGTGAAATTGCGGCTTAAACCACCTTGAACTTCCACTTTATAGGAGCTTTTAAATTTTCTAGTGCCATAAATATGATTTTTTTTATTTCCATGTTAACAACCCGCGTCTGGTCACTGTTCACGGGAAATGATGCGAATCTCAACTGATTTACAAAGTATTAAATATTTGGCGGAAAGATTTGCGTCATGATAAATAAAAGAACGACGTAACTGTGGATCATTTATTTTGATTCTGGTTGGATCAAACCTACACTTACGGCAATTCGTGACCTAGATAATGTCTCAAGAGACTCCTTTTACTTACATAATTTACTCTGCAAATGTGCGCTCGCGAGCTTTCGTTTAATAAAGATTTAGAAGCAATTAGCAAACACCTGCGTTCTGAGAGTGGTATGCAAAAGTTTAAATACAGACGCCCACATAAACTTACCTTGATTGTAATTAAAATCGGAGCAAATAATTAAAAAAATGTGAAAGATGATCTTAGTTTATGCAATGAATTGAGTTTTCTTGCCATTTTCTTTCATTAGTTTGCTTAGGTTGACCTAGAAAGTGAAGGGTGAAAATTAGGCAATTTTCGCCAGTTTGTGTAACCTCAATTTTATGCAAAGAGGATCCTAATTCGAAATTTCGTGACCAAAGTTCACGTTTTCTAAAAATATCTAAATATGACTTTACATTCAGTTTGTTTTATGATTATCCTGATTTCGCAGATTCATAAGTTTCTTCCATATTTTTTGTCCCCTTAAAAAATTTATTTTAACTTATATCTTTTCTCACATCGAATAGTTTATCGAAAGTTATAGCCACATGGCGCCTAGTTTATTTTCATCCATGGGGTCTTCAAATAATTTTGGCTTCTGTTCTGCCATTTGGCCTTTGAAAAAAATTTAAAGTTACATAAGAGAAAACAGGAATTAGAGTGGTATAAATGGAATTAAAATTATAATGAATTTATACATGGAAATGAGTATTACCACCTTAAAATCGCTAAATCTGACGAGCAACCGCTAAGACTACAAAAAACGTAGGAGCTATTTATTGATTTCTACAAAAAATTTTAATAGTTTTTATTTTTATAAATGATGTTGTTTCATACTCCTATGTTCTAATTACAGGTACCTAACTTTACAACGTAGTTGGAAAACTCTCATTATTTTCTTATTATCTAACAATCTATAACCAAGCGTCTTCAATTTTAATTAAAATGAAGACTTATATAACCCCAAACTTGGTTTAATTTAGCAGTTCTGAAACCCGACAACTTCAATATTTCACTGTAACAAGGAGCAAATTATAAAAACAAAGAGAAACCATAAAATCCTGAGCTTATCATAAAGCTCTCAATAAAATGAGGTTATCAATCAACTCTGAATTGAAGTAAATTTCCACGTGCTTCAGTTCGTTTACACTTTCAGATTAAGGGAAAACGTGGAAAACTCAATAATAGCGGTAAATTACACGTTAGATGCGAAAATGTTTTGTATCTATGAATTATGGTTAATGGTCTGAGACTAAACAGAAAATTTCCTGGAAGTACATAAATTTAAGTGGTGCCACAAAATCTACTGTTAGTAAACTTTTCCTGTCAATGACTTGTTGCTCGCAGTTTCCTCTTGGAACTGGAGCAGTTATAAATGGGTGTCAAGGTGAATTTTCCGCTATTTTGTCGTTTTTGGATCAGTTTGATGGGAAAATAAGGCGCCGAACTCATATTTCTAGGGATTGTGATTTGCTCTTTATTGTTTATTATTAAACACAAAGTGGTGATGGATAAAACTTATTATTTATATCCACGTTTCGTCTTGAAGCTAAAATAATAAATAAGTAGGAAAAGCGGACTTCCGTGATACCGAAAATGCTTTGGACCAGGAAGTCAACACAATATTCCATAGAAGTCGCAGTAAAATTCGTGGAAAACAGAAAGGAATCAGAAAAAAACCTTGAAAAAAATAGTTTATCTATTTAAAATGCATTAATTCAGCGCTTCGAAAATAAATAGATTCGATCGTGATTAATCCACCAAAGCATTTAACCAAAAATAACCGGTAAAGAATGAGTCGATGATTAAGGAGCGAAAAATTCTCTGATGATTTCTGTTATCCCAACCAAAATTTAATTCGAAAAAATGTAATAACTCGAGTGGCAACTTTCAAGAAATGATGTGCGAAAAAGTGTTATGATTACTTAGTCAGTTCATCAAACCAAATTGCATAAACGAAGTTGAATTGTGTGATGACGCAGAAATTGGTTGAAATAACGAAGTGGCTATGTAAGAACTTCGAAAAATCGATTTTATGTTGTGCTAAAATAAAAAAAAATGTGCAAAGACGTTTTTGCGCCAATGAACCTGAGTTCGATCGATTTTAGTTTTTATGGATCCATCAATGAAACGTTTTATTTACGTAAGATACATTAAAGTAGGTCCTTTCAATGTAAAATTTACAAAGAATTAAATCGTTTGAATTTACTAACAAAAAGTAATAAAACAGTGAGAAGTAAAATACGGGTTATTTTGGTTGTTATTACCGGCAATGTTTTGAATTTTTGCCAAAGTGTTATAAACACTTTAAATTTTAACCAACAGTGACATCTACAGCACGATTTCGCGATTCGCTGAAATGAAACCTGTAAGATGAGATAAGAGATAAATTATCTTCGTCCAAATTGTTACAAAACTTGTGATCAATATTGGCGTAAAACGGCCCAATAATAAGGCAGAACGTCGCAAAACGATGTTTACGAATACAATTGATAAGATAACGGTAAATAAACTCACAGAAGAAGTGTGAATGTTATTCACAACTTACTTAAACAAACTTTATTTTATACATCGCATTTACAGTGATTTTTAAATTTAAACATAACTTAACTAAACACTATGAAAAACTATTCACATCAGACTCATACAGCAGTCTAAACAAAAAAGTTTGAATACATCCAACGACTTATGTGCAATTGTCAAATAAAAACATCAAGATGACATGGAATAGAAAAGCGTAAAAAAATAGAATTTAAAACAAATAAACACACAAATTTTATTTTAAAAAAAGAACTCAAAGTCTAAAGTACAAGAAGAGTGGAATTTGCCAGCAATATACGCAACAAAAATCAAACTTTATTGACTCAAAAAAAGGCAATTTGGTATCTGTAGAAATGAATACTATCACGCTTGATATGTTGGAAGCACTAAGACTTAACTTTGCTTGCAATGGCCATACCTACACCAACAATAGCTCCAACAGCTAGGACAACACCACCAGCCATTGCCATTCCAACTAGGCCTTCTTTTTCCATTTTCTTCTTGATGGTTTCTTGTAAACTGATGACTTGTTGATTACCTAAAACCTCCTTTAAACTTTATGCGTCATTTGACCTAAACTAACCTGGCTCAATCAACAGAAATGACCTCACATAATTCAAAGCTTTTGAATATTCCTTCAGTCTCGCACTTCCAATAGCTAAATAATACAAATAGTCCCTCTGTCCTTCCTCATGAGACTTGTACAGATCCTCCAAAAGTATTATCCCTTTGTGAATATCCCCAGGATACTTACTCCTTACAAGACACCAAGCATACTCAAACTGAGCTCTCGGTGTCACGTCGTTCTTGTACAACTGTTCGTGGTAAATCTTCTCGAATTTCTAGAAGTTAGTTTTAATGACTCATCAATCAAATTAGATAAATACAATGATATAGGGATTTTGGACTTACCTTTAGATCAGCCGGCTCCACAGTCTCTGTTAAAATTCCTGCCATCACAATTTGAATCACTTACAGATTTTCACAGAGAAAAACAAAGTGACGTTCAGTGTTCAATGAAAAGCGCATTTAATGACAACGGGAAAACTTCAATATTTACGGTCGCCGCTGTAGCGACCTCTTACGGATTTATCACAAAGTACGTCAACTGTCGAGATAGAAATCTGCATACTTGTCAAACTTGAAACAAAAAAAGAGATTCCTCGAAATTTAGTTAAATATAAAATCTGCGGGTTTTTATTTCATTTTTATATGTGAACAGCGTAAAGTTTAGTAACTTTGAAATGCTATGTAAATGCTGAGTTTAGTTGACAACATTCGGGGTAGATGGCGCATGTCAAGGTCATTTTGTTCAAATTTTTGAGAAAGTTTTGAAAAATTAAACAATCAAAATAATGAAAATAATATTCCAACGGTGTGGTTTTTGAGTTTCCGTTTATTAAAATTTAAAATTTGAAATTTAATTTCGATACATAAAGCACGAAAAGTTGGCAGTCCCATTGCGGACAACGTTAATAAAATTGCTTGATTGAATATTTTTGAGCTCGTGATTTTTGCAGAAATTCCGATGGGTTTCGCACCCTCGTCACAGCCGCAATTTTTTACAGTCACATTCATACATTTCGCTCGCCATCAACTAATTTATTGTGGTGCTCGAGCTGTGCCACATTGTCAAACTGATATCGAAAATTAATGGACATAGTGATAAACGATGTTCTGTTTTATCAGATGTAAAATTCCCTCAGGATTAGTCAAACAATGTTAGAAATGTAATTTCAGACAGAAATGATCTTATTGGAAAGTTTTGATCTCTAGATATAAACTTGCAGCTAGAGGGCTTCAAATCTATTCGCATTATTTTTATACTCACCAAAATTTAAATTTTGCTGCATCCACTTTTCCACATTCACGGATTAAATAGCACACTAATGAACCCAACGAAGAACAATTTCCAACTAAACTATTCACAGTAGGTAACAGTTTTTGTCAACCTTATTTATTAGATTTTCATAGCTATTTTTTATTTATGCAATTAATTTGAAGTAGGTTACTTAATCAGTGACATTCATATGTTTTTTCTCAAACCTTCGTCATAAATTGAACATATCGCCGACTTAAGTCATAAAGTTGCCAAGTCCATTTTGAATTTTTTCAACCGAAATCGAGAAATCTTTATTTTTAACAGATTTCTCAACAAATCTGAGATTTGAAAATTTGGGGAAAGAAAATAAAATGTTTCCTAATTTTGAAATTATAACATATAAAAACATCCAACTCTGTACCTTTCAGTTACCGTTTTTATACAATTGAAAACGCATTTTGTTCAAAAATCAACTTTGCAACTTAACTTAAGCCGACGATATTACTTTAAATTGTTTTGCGACACAGCAAATCAATACTACTTTACGTCACAATTTCCCCAATGACTCGAAAGAAATAATTGACGGAGATGAGCGTGTCACCTTCAAAACAATTAACTACAAATGCGAATTAGCGACTTCCTTAATAAGTACTGACGTAAAACGGTCGTAAAATTGCTACGAAATATGGAAATATCGCTCCGAAAATGGTCAAGCAATATTCACAATCAACATAATTAGTTTCCCAGAAGCGATTGCAGTTGAATATTTTACTGTCTATGAACAATGCAAAAGGTCAATGATTGTAACTCTCGAAGATATTTCTGCGTGCCTCTTTGCGTAGAAGACGTTCTATTTTAACCCTACTTGGTCCTGTTTGTTTTACAAATAACAAGTAGATTCTAATTTTTGAACTAAACAGTTTTAGTTAAGGAACTTCATTTAATTCACATCACGTTCATGTGATTACGGTGCATAACAAAATTACTAAATAGGCCTCGACATTATAACATTAGCAATTAGAATGGAGGTGATAATTTAGCAAGCAAATGTAATAATCTAAAGCCGGCAGCAATGTTTAATAACAATAATTTCGCATGACCAACACAATGATTTTTTCTTAATAGAATTCATACTTTAGAGTTTCCCTCTTTTGTAATCCTCTCCAGGCCAAGAATGTCTGAACAGAGATGAGCTCCGTTAAATATTTATCAGACTATTCAAAAGTATAAATATGAATCTCGAACTAAATATGAAGTTTTAAACAAGTTGGAATAACTCTCATGGGACGGGTTGAAAAGTAATCAGAATGTTCTTAAACGAGTTGGAGAAAAATTTGGGGTAAAGATCTGAAATAGTTTATTTATTGTAAATATTGATAGTTAAGGTTAGAGTCAATATGTACAAAACACTATGTTTATTTACAATATAAAATGCACTTTGTTTTTACACACAAAATTACAAAAAACATTCACTCTCTGTCTAGGTTTAATAATTTAACTATGACTAGTTCAAGAATTGTGTTCAGCACTACACAATTTTGTATACAAAACCTGGAAATGTACGTTAAGAGAATTGGAAATTACTGGTTTTAACACAAACGGTCACAATCACTCAAAATAATTCTCTTGGAATGCAATATTTCTGTTCCGTAATCGATCACCCAATAAAAAATTAATAAATACTCTCCTACGTTCTAAAAATTTAGAATATATACAAAATATATAGAAATATTGCATGGTACATCTATGTACATCGACTTAAATATTTTCAAGTAAGTTGAAAATATCAAATCTACGTGTTATTTCTATGACCGCAACATTTGTCAAAGTTGAGAACGTGCTGGAAATGTAGTGGTCTTGAACACAATAAAGGAATTAAAATCTACCACCGAGTTCTCCCTTCGGCGAAAACGTTAGCAGTCATCAAATATCACATTTTCTTTTAGATTTGTATAATATGATAAACATCACTCTCTTGGTTTCATCATAATTCACGTGTCCAGACACTGGGATAACTTCGCACACTGGAATTACAATGTGAATGTAGCGGATGGACATACAAATATTGAACACGACAACTGGTCACCTCGTAATTGATTTGTATGTCCATGGATGTGGTATAAACCTGCTTTATGAGTCCTCCAAATCTGCAACGTTATGGTCCCTCGTAAAACAGGTTGCGACATGTCAGACATCGAGAAAAATATACTTAAAACCTACTGTACAGTCTATGTATTTCGTAAATCACATTTTGGAATGGATTCATTTATTGCTGAAAAATTGTAAAAACACGCTCGGCTAATGTTGGTAGACGTCCCGGTGACATCGTGGGAATCCGTTCCTGTCAGAATTCAGGGTTCTCAAAGTATGAGCCCTGCACGAGTCGCCGGTTATGTAAGTAAAACCAGTGACGGGAAGAGTGCCCCCCGGTCCACGTGGAGCTCTAGCACGCCTGCCTTCGTCCAAACAAAATACCCCCGAGGGCGGCGCGCTCAGCTCTAGCTACAACTCCGTCACCGGAATCGGCTTAATCCCCTGCTGAGCTGATCGGACGATGTAATCGTCATCAGAGAAGGTTTTCTGGTATTCGTGCTCTTTCCTGCTGATGGCGCGTTTGTTCCATTTGTAGTCTTTTAGGGCTTCGCGCACTCTTTGGCGGTATCTAAAGAGCAACAAGCCCAAACCGCCTAATAACACAACGGCACTTACACATAGTGTCACGAGGATGGCTTGTTGGCGAGGATCGCGGAAAGAACACCCTAAATCGTCGGGACTAAGAGTCCTCAAAGGTCGCTCGCGCAAATCTGGAGGCATTGAACACTGCACGTTACTTAGATTCTTCACAGTCATGAGGTTACTCAACCAGAGTAAGTGGCAGTCGCAGACAATGGGGTTGTCAGTCATTTCCAGGGATCTTAGCTCGTTCCACGAGACCATGGACTCGGAGAGCGCTTTAAAGGAATTGTCCTTCAGCACCAAGTGCTTTAAGTTGGGTAAACCCACTAAAGCACCTTCCTCTAGATCGACCAACTTCTTGTTGCTGGCCAACACGATAGACTCTAGGTTTAAGTTGTCACTAAAAGCACCCTTTTCTATTTTTTGTAAATTAGGAGCGCCAGTTATGTCTAGTTTCCTCAAGTTACTCAATCCTTTGAAAGAGTTTTTTTCCACGGCCGTGAAATCGTTCTGACCAAGAGATAGTTCCTCCAACCGTGAAAGATGACTCAACTGAGCCGTCGGAATACGCTGCAGTTTGTTATCGACCAAATTCAGATTCCTTAAGCCTGTCAACCCTTTAAAAGCGTGTGAGCTGATGTTAGAAAGTCCAGCACTGCTTAAGTCCAACACTGATAGCTTCCCGAGTCCTTTAAAAGCATCGTCTGGTAAGAAAGAAAAGGCATTGAGCCCCACGTGTAGCTCCGCCAGACTTCCCAGCACCGAAAACGACGGCGTTGGCACCGCACTTAACACGTTATCATCTAGATAAAGAACACGCAGCGCCATTAAGCCATCGAACGCCAATGTATCGATCTTGGATATTCTATTTTGGCCAAGATTCAGTTCCTCCAATTTCGGCATTATAGAGAAAAGCCCCTGTGGCAAATCTTCCAAGAAATTCTCTCGTAAATTCAACACCGTCAGCGACTTCAATCCTTGAAACGTCTTATTGTTAATCGACGACAACTTGTTCTTGTTCAAATGGAGTTCCTGCAGTTTCTCTTGATAGATAAAACTCTTCGTCGGAATATTCACCAAATGATTATTGGACAAGTCGACGTATTGCAAGTCTTTGTAGAACTGGAATGCGGCGTCCACTGTTTTGATTTTATTGTTCCTCAACACGAGTCTTTGGATGGCTGGATTTAATGTGATTGGGAGAACATCGAGTTTATTCCTTTCGCAGAGGACGACGTAGGTTTCGTCGTTGCAGACGCATCCCAGAGGACACCCAACGCTCATTGCGGTAATTGGTGTTACGAGGAGCCCCAAGACCAGTAGGTGGAAAACCAAAAGCTGCAAACAAAGAAGAAAATTAATTTGTGAAAGACAGTTTGACGATTATTTTTTTCGGAGACGTAGCATGCGTTTAATGACGCTTTGAAATTTCGGAAGCAAAATAAACGCTAAATTATTAAAGGACACGCCAAGGAAATTGTGCAACAATTTTCTCAAGTTTTATATGCACGCGCACGCCATGTTTTCTGTTGAGACAGCAAGAAACGGAAGGAAACAAGAATTTTTCAGCGAGAAAAAATTCTTACATGTGGCACCAAAATCTAAAACCAAAAATTCAAACAAAAAATGCTTTGGAAAGTTAAAGGTAGAAATGAAAATTCCCGAACTGTTTTTAAGATGGGTAGAAATCAAAGCAAAGCATTCCACTTCTGTCAAGCGTAATCGATCAAACATTCCTCGTGTTAAGACATGTAAATCAACAAAGATCATTTATTGTCTTGACGGTAATAATTTCATTGCCTTAACGACAAGATTAATTATTTCTTTGGAACAATAACTAAAACTGACAGATGATTTGTAAATAATGATGGGAGTAAAATTCAATTGTCGTTAATAAATCTTGTTGAAAGAAATGCCCTAGTTTGTGGACAGCTATTGGGCGTTGAACCGATGTACACCACAACCCGATCAATGTTCGTGATTGTTTCCTCTATTATTTTTAATTCCAAAAGCGGTTCTAATTTATATTCCTGTTTTAACCAACAAGAAACTCGAGCTGGTAACTTATACTGTACAAATTGTGTGGGATTTGGGCAAAAAAAGCAAAATCCGCAACAAAACTCCTTGCATGTCCACATTTCCAATAATAAATTCCATTAGGGAAAGACCGCAGTCGCATTTTTGCAGATTAACGAATGTCGGTGATTCTGAGGCATGTCTCGTTTCGTTCCGGCCTCCCCTAATTGCGTGCTTTGTGGCTGGTGCTCCTTTTATTATTGTTATTATAAACAATATAAAAATTCCTGCAGCGCTTTATGAAATACCGCAGGAGCATTTATCAGTCGTGGACTCTTCGCAATGGTTTTCTCTCGCTGTTATTGTTCTGTTTTTCGTATGTATTTATACAAGGACTACGCCGGATCGGTTTTTAGCCACTTGCAAAGAGATATATGAAGTCTTTTTGTGTACACCACCTCACTTCCATCTGAATTTATATCTCAGCTTTATTTTTCATATTACTTGTATTTTTCGTGGCTTTAAGCGTACACAGAATACGTTATATCCTGCCGAGTAAATTGTGTGTTACAAATACTGATTAGATGCGCTCCCGAAGCCTACGAGGAAAAAAGCCTAATCTAAACGGTCTTCAAGAATCATTACGTCGTCGTCAGACGAGAACGGCGATAAGATCTCTTTTGTAGGTGGCACAGTATTGCCCCTATCCCTCGACATGTTTCCTTTTATTTATGACTGTCTGGTCAGGGAATTAATTTCGCCTCCGATTATTTTTTCCATCGGCGTCTCACACATGTTCTTCGTGTTACTGACTGCAATTAGTGCAATTAACAGAACGCCGCTGTCAGGCCAGACTGCTTTAATTCAATTTTCCAATTTACACTGTCATGATGCCATACAAGCGGACGTTTTGAGGCGAAACATTCTAAAGCCGGACTCGCCGATAAGATCCATCCCGATAATTTAAACACCCGTATCTCCAATTATATTCGTTATTTCCAATTGTTACTAACGAGCCATTTGTACCTCGCGACCATTTTGGATATCTGATCTAAAATTTGAATAATTTGCGACAAATCGCGCCGACACCGTTTGGTCGAGCGAAAACCGCAAATGTGTCCGCGTGGTGGCGAGATTCTTCAAGATGCGGGTGAAATTAAAACGAAATTCACACCTACGGAGTTTCGTCGCTGATTAGATTTGTTTTCGTCTTTGCCGTTGGCACCACTGAATAAACTGTCCTCAAAGTGCCGCCCATGTTGACATAGAGGAATAGAGTGCTTCTCGAAATTCATTTAGAGTCCAGAGTTGGCCTCGGGGAGCGGCTCATGCAAATGTCACCACGGACCGTTTGTAAAAGTAAAAATATAGGTCTGTATCATGGGAAATCTAGAACAGCCCCCGGATGTATGAATACGTTATGGAGGCGTCAAGGATCACGTTTAAGTGCAGATTTTTTATGGTCTGGTTGAGTTTCGGAGAAGAAAAATTGTCGTTATGCCATAGTGCGTACAATAAAAAATCATTGTAATGGTGCAAACACGTCTCGTATTGTGTTATCAGACCAAAATGTGAGCTGAATTTCACTGTACGAACTGTGCTGGCTTCATTTTTATTCAGAAATTGTACATCCTCGAAAAGAGGAACACCGACATTTACATTTTGGTCGATAACTTCTTAACCGCTATACAAATCTCGATTTACCAACAAACGCAACGTGGTAATCTCGGTGTAGAAAATAAAAAGCGTGGGTCGTCTCACTTTTAGCGTCATTTACATTTTTTAATAACGGATTTGTATTTCGCTGTTCATTCTTGGGGGGCTTTCACGTAACCGAGCTCTACCCTCAAGAAATTAAAATTATTATGGCAGGTTTTGCCCGGCCGTAAATTATTTCGAATCCCTTTTAATGTAGTGTATTGTTTCGTCCGCAAAATAATTCATGAATATAAATTAGGATAATTTTTAAAATTAAATTCGTTTATCAAAATTCACGTTTCATTTACCGTCCAGTCGCTCGGAAATCACAAAATAAAGTTACCTAGCCATGCATTCGAGCGAAGTGAAACCGTGAATTATTCAATTTAGCAAACAAAATCAAAAATTTAATTAAATTATATAAGGTCATTGCGGTATTGTTGCCTGGAATCAGTCAACTTTCAATGACATGTCGACATATCTCACTGTTTACCTAGCTCTCACTTAAGTGATTATGATTTATTCGATAATCAAAATACATAATGTATTACGAAGCCAGAGGCGGCACCAGAATAAATGTTGCTTGATTCATATGGATGACGTGATGATTTCACAGCGAATGTCGAAACGTAACACATCAAACATCAAATTTCAGGTGGTCACAAAACCCATAAAAATTATGTAAATCATGGTTGAGAAAACATGATTTGATTATTTGATCAGAACTGAAATAATTTCCATTTAACTGATTCTTTGTGAATTAGACTCAGGAAAAAATGCATGGAAATGTGAGGATCATCCCTGCAGACTAAAGATTCCCAAACTCAACACTTAATTCAATTCCAGAAACACACTCACGTTCGCGGAATTAGAAATAAAGTAAACGATTTCTAAATGAGTTCCTGCTTCGTTCAAAGCTCTCCTCAGGAAATAACGGATTCTCAAGTGATTTACATTATCAAAATGTGAGGTTGTTACGATCTTGGAATCGTTATGGAGTCGTTACTTCGAATATATAAATGTTTCTAATGTATATCTTTCATAGTAACGCCAACGAATTTCCGCTTTTCTCAGTTAATTAATGAATAGCAGAGTTGACGAACGAGGTCTTATTTATCTTCGGGGAACAATAACGGACATCCTGAAAGAAATCCGGCTAACAATAACTATCCTGTCACTCTTCCAGGAGCTTTTCTGCCTCAAAGATGAAATTCCGGATTAAAGTCTGGTTGCCCGGAGCGCTAATTTCTGAACGCTACATGGTCTTTCGTGTTCCACAAATGGAAAGAAATACTCCTTGAAGAGCGATTGCTTTATTTTTGCCCGCATTTAAATTCCGCACGATATTGGCACTTGGAAGTTGCAAACCGCCCCAAGGTTATAAACTCGAAGTTTTAACGGAAACGGCCTCGGGGTGGTTTTTACAAAGAGTTAAAACACAATCATGGCGGATTTTTCCGATAAGACCTGCTCCCATGCGACACGATAACGTTTTGCAACACCCCTGTCCACGGGTCTTCAAAGTTTGAGCATCTTTATCAGAGACAATTAATACAGAATTTTATCATTGAGGCAAAACAAACTTTCAACAGTGGCAAAAACTTTCCCAACAGGGGACACATTCAAATAGCACTAAACGCTCGAGGATGGAGGAGAAAAATAATAGTGGAGATGTGCGGCGGTCCCGGGCCAATCATCGTGGTGGCGGCGGCGTAAGCTGCTTACCGTCCCATTGGGGGACATTACACAGATTGCTGGCAGACACGCACCGCGAACGTAAAGGAAAACGCGAATTATAATGATTTTTAGGAGGTAAGAATTGGACGTCGTTAAAACGACGCCTCGACCGAATAACGGATATTTATGATAATCCTAATTATCTTGGTCCTCCCACAGAATCCGATTATTTCCCACATTTTTTGCGACGCTTTCACCACCAAATGCGGAGAGGTGGACTTTGGAAAACTTACAGTTATGCAATTACGACGCCCAGAAAGCGCTAAATAAATAATAAATCAGGCGCTGAAGTGGATACAGGTGGAATTTTATTAGGTGTAAAATTTTTATGAGTTTACCTAATGGATTTATGATAATATAGGATAGTAAATGATAGTTTGATGGCATTCATGATTGAAGCTCCGCCGTTCTACCAATTTGTGTTAATTTTCGTTAATTTTATGGCTCGGCCTCTGCACACGCTGCAGTTTACTACATTTCATGTTTGATTTGTATCGACTGGTTCAAACAAATTGGATTTTGCTCTGATTTGCCATTGAGCCGCGGCCGAATTTTGGTCATTTCGGCTCTATGTTTGAACGCTGTTTTTTCTATTTAGGGTTCCCTTAATGAGCTGCGGTTAAAGCTGCAAATTTCCAAAAAAAAAATTTTGTTTGCTTTGAAAAACCACCGAAACCAACGCCACAGTGGCGTCTGCAGCGAAGCCGAAAACAGTCAAAGTGCTTAGCTCGGTCGAAAGATTAACGACGCGAGACATTCGCTTAGGTTGGCACTACCTCATCCCGTTTGTTGACTTTGTTGCTTGCAACATCCCCAAAAATTTGTTTATGCTGGTAAAAGTATTGTTACATCATTAATTGACTCCGAAGCCGAATACAATGTAAATATCACTTTGGCATGTCAACAACTTCCTATTTTTCGAAGCGGGTGAAAAACAAATTTTTAATAAACAAACCCCTTCAAAAAAAAAGAGTTTCCCGAAGACGCATTCCCACGTAATTAATCACCGCGTCGTAAATATCGGTGCTTCCGTACCAGGAGCTTTCCCGTCTATTTATCACGATCTGCAAAGTTTGTTGGTCGATATTTAGGATATTATTATCTATGTGTACATTATATTTGCCACGAAAGCTGTGCCAAACATCGAAACTTTAGCGAGGAAAGTTTATGGGGAGCTTCACTTATCATTAACCCAAAAATTGAATCTTTTGGAGAGGCTAGTCACATTTTTGCTTATTGAGTTAGTGCATCTAAAGTACGTGGTTTTATGAAGATTGCTGAGGAAATGTAGTCTAAATTTAACTTTACTGCCTGTTTCATTTTAGATGGAACTAACAGACGCATAAAACCGTCGGAAAAGTCACATTTGTGTAAAATTTCTTATGACCGGTTGTAAAATCTGAAGGCTAAAAATCACGTCGAATATTTCCTTTGATTCTTTACGTTTCGCTTATCCAGGGCCGGCTCGAGACAGGAAGTCGTGTGGAGTTGCTTCGGGGCGCTAGATCAAAGATTCTGGGAACTTCAGTTATGATAAAACTACACAAATATAAGAAATAATTAGCTGAAATCCTGCTGCATAAATCGTCCAAAGAGGTGCAGGTTTTGAATTATTGAATGAACTGTTGTGGACTTTATGTTATGACTATTTTTGATCTGAAAGTCGACGGATATGACAGTGCAAGATCTCGTAAAAGCCACCCTTTGTTTTCCAACATTAGCATACTACAAACGATTTATTTACGATCTCGGACTATGCGGTTTAATTCTGTAAGCGCTTTATAATAATACATAATAAATTATGCATCACCGTCTTTACTGTAATGTAGGAAGCAACGTCTACAAATGTTTATACATGCGGCAAATTACATGGGCTTCGCCTACGGCCAAAAGCTATTCAAGTCGTACCAACTACTTCATTACAATTACAATTTCAGTCTAGCTAACATCCTGAACACTACACTTGACATATTTCAGTGATCGCTAATTACTCCACAACAGATTCGCACCCGTTCGCTAAAATGGAAGCGTTGCTTAAAAGCTTTCGAGTGCTCTTGCGGCAAAAATGGAAACTGTTCAATCTATTTAATGCATTGGATTAAAACTAGCGGAAAATATAGTTGGAAATTTTTGAGAGTCGGTTGAAGGTTCGCATAAAAACAAACAATGTGGGCGAAGAGACAGGTTTTTATTATCTAATTGTTGCTGACTCAATTCCAGAAAGGTTAGACGCGACTTCTTTTTAGTCTGATCTGTGGGAAAGTATTTCCTGCGGTTTCTCCCTCCATAAATCGCAAAACCGAACAATAAATCCTGTTAGTTGTAACCGCTCGTTACGAGGAATCAAATGCTTATAAATTGCACTTTGCACATAACTCTTTGATCATCTCGGCCTTGGTTCGGCATACCTGCTGCTATGTGTTCTGCGTGGCAACACAGCTTTTCCTTTAGCTCTAGGTTATTAGGGGAAACTTTACAAAAATTAGACGGAGGAGTTTCCCCTCACATAAAACCCCAACACTCATCTCCTTCAAATGGAGCTAATTTATATTTCATGCAAAACAAAATCAAAGGTTTTCAAGCATTTGCATTAGTTATTCATATCTGTATGTGGTCTGAGTTAGTTTTCCGGTGCAAATTTATTCAAATTCTCCAATAAAAATACGCATTATGAATGCATGCGACTTTGAAGTCATGTTTATAAATAGCCCAGGTACACGTAGGTGCACCTGCGGATTCCGGGGGAACGAGGAGAGTAGTACAATACGGAAGGCACTAAGCAATTACAATTATCGCTAGTTACGGTCACGCAGATCTCGTTGTTATCGGCAGTTCGCGACATTGCACGACGGTTTCCAACGCAATAAAACCACTGTTGCTCCAAGTGTTCGAGTTATTGTGAATGATCTCAGGACCCTCGCAATTATCCTTGACAATGGAACAAGCCCGGAATTGCTCCGGTGATGTCTTCGGCGCAGGATGCGAGTTATGCCAGATGGGAGGGAAAATAGTTGCCACTTTTCATCGGTATTTGGCTCGGAGACTTTATAAAAATTCACCAAGTCGTGGGGTTCTTTTCCAAACCCATTTTACCTCCTTTGTAACGAAAATTCGCTGATAACAAGTTTCATACTTCGAAAGATCAATTTATGAAAGTTTGAACTTGCAAGAAATGCACATCTAAAAGTGAAACTCGTGTTTGAAAAGTTTTATCAATGAGCGCCAATGAAATATTACAGTGAACTCAACCATTTCTGATATTTTTCATGACTTTAGACCCCGCTGATGTAAAGTTCAAATTTTAAAAGGTAACAGATTAACCCCGATATGTTCCTTCATAATGAAGTGCTCAAGTCGTAAAAGTTTTATTCGCCTTATTATCTCAAGACGTTGCAGAAGTGGCACACGCTAATGGAGCGTATCTCAATATGTGTAATTCCACTGTCCTGACCCCTGATAATGTTATGCTTTTACACTTAAAATGTAATTATTTCTGTAATGAAATTCAAGCACATCTTGGAATATGTGGTGTAATTTACTCCTTCCTGTCAAGAACAATGATACAGTGTCAACGGCTATTAACCGCCTTAAAAAGACATTAATTTCAATCCTCGCCGTTGGGAGGTAAAAAACTCCGTTTCTGGAATATGCGGGATAACAGCGCGTTCGATCAAAAATGCGCTCTAGCTACCGTTTACGTGCCGGTAAATCGAGATCATGCAAGATAAGGCGTTAATTTCGGTGGGATTAATGAACTTACTCACCCAGCCATGTTTCCTATTTACGTATTCCAACTAATTCTATTTAAATCAGCGTGATACCGATGTATCTACATAAAAAAATGATTTGTAATTTAGCTGCGCGTTGGAAATGTAACGCATCCAATCTGGAAGTCATCTTCAGCTCAAGATGATACCATGCTTGGAATAAATACGCTTCAACTCGGTTTATGCATGAAAATTTTCTTGTTGCGCCTTCGCTAAAAATTCCTTTCAGGTCATACATTTTTCATGTGGAATAAATCAAGCCGCCAAAAGCGAGCGCCGCTCTTACCTCATACGTGGTTTGTTTTAATTGTTTATTATCTTCAATTTAATTAAATTATCACGCCTCACTCGTTCTTTCGTATTCTCACAGCGTCGGAGTTCTTGAACTGATGAGCAGAAAAAGTGCTCCAAAAACCTTGAGCTGGCCAATTAATTTTTCCGTGTACAAAACTGATCTGCATGCTCAAAAATAACCCGCCGTGGTTCCGTTAAATTGGCTGATCTAATTCGAAAGCATGTAAACGTGACGTGGTGTTTGAAAGACCGTTTTTGTCCATGTGTTTACCTGTGTTATCACAAACATGGGGTGTATGTAGTCGACCGGTTGATAAACTGGATGACGTAAGCCGACCGTGAGCCGCTTTCGTAAACACTGCAAAGCTCTGTGTTGGTCACATTAGCACATGTCAGATTCATATATTCCAGGCTTTTCCGTTTTTCATTCACGCTGCAAAAGTTATGGAAATTGACGCCACTGAATGAAAGCCAGACTCAAAAATGTTGGTTATGCTCGATTGACTTTTTCGTTTAAGTGGAACGGTGGTAACTGACACCAAGAGCGAACCAGTCTCTTAGAAAACTCATATTAATTTATTGGATGTAATTGAAAACTCGCAGTACTAGTCATGACTACAAGTTCATGTTGCTTGGATTGATTAGTTACGTTATCCTTTCTTGGAGCCAAGGCCACGAAGCGGAATCATAAAGCAAGAAAAATTTTACTTTCCTACGTTTTTGCGGTGCGAATAAAAAGGTCAGTGTAGGAAGGAAAACGTTATGTCTCCAAGATTCTTCGATAAACTTCAAGAGGTGTAGCACGTGGGCTGTCATTGCGATAACAAGTGTTAACAATAAATGAACTAGAATCACTCACAATGGATCTCATGACCGTCTCGCTTCGTTGAATTGCAGGCTGGTTCCTTTCTTAGGAAGTTGAAAGAGTGTGGAATTGTAACTGTCTAGTAGAAAAATTTAAAACCACTAATAACCGCCGCGCTGGAATCTGCTTTCAGTATGTGATATCTCCACATCAGATACAATGTCAAAAGTCAATGTAGAAATCGCGGCGAAGAGAAACGAAAACAAGTAGTGCAAGTAGTGCCAAGTTTCATTCAACCAACTTTCAAAACTAAGTCGTAATTAAACTAATTTAATCAATAACTTTACTGATACTGCGGATAAAAACAATTAATTACAACAAGTAATAAAACTAATGGCACAGTTTTTCGTTGATAAACATTGAGGTCATCAACGATCATTAGTGGAAGCAACAGAATTTCGCATAATTCGTCTTTGGTTAGAACCTACCAAATTACAAACTCTACTGATGCTAAATTAATTCCACTGCATCGAATCAATAACTGAGTTGCTTTCAAAACAATTAGCGATGGACAGGCAATTTTAAAGTTGATATTTAGTTTACTGGTAGTGGGGAGTAACTAACTTCTGGTGGAGATGTTGGTGTAATTGGAATTCGCTGTATTGGAGCCTGTGGATCCCAGCTAATTTATATTGCAGAGCCGAAATAGCCATGGTTCAATTATAGACGAGATTTTGACGAGACAAAAATGTTAATTTTTCCACAAATTTCTTCGATAAATTAAAGCAGATCTTGTCTCGCCATCGCTTAGCTAACTTTTTCCATTTTGAAAGTTGGGTCTAAGTGGTATCTTGTTGCGAATGTTAAGCATCCCACGCACTAAAATTGTTGCTCAGTAGCAAAACGTTCCATGGTTTCAGATTAAACAGATAACTTGAACATGAATGTTTATATTTAAATTATGTGAAAGGTGAAGATACGTAATTTCAACACACAGCCTCTATTAACGCGGACTTCAATAACACTGTAATTGAATATACACAGGTAAACATAACATTACATCCTTTGATAAAAAATCCCTCATGTCGGAGCTGCCGGGTTTCCATTTGATCGACCACTTTTCGTTGCAACTCCCAATATAACGGTGGCATAATCCGTGAAATTATCCAACAGACGCACTCCTTGCCGTCGATAATACATCAAACTAATTGAATTTTTCCATTAATCACGACCCTGTCATTCATTATAGTAACACCGCCGTGTTTTAAAAGGAGCTTTATGGTGTAAAAACTCGAGAAGAGAGCTGCGTTAACGCTCCATTAGCTCACAAGGGCGTCGCCCGGCAATTTGCTTATTAAATCAAACGTAAAAACTCCCCATTCGCGAGACAACTAACTGAAAAATCGCCATTAAGGCTCGGTCACACCGGCGTGCGTGACATTGCCACGCGTTTTCTTAAGCACGCACGTGTGCTTATGTCGAGGGTGAGTCGAACGAAAGCCGAATTAATGTGACAAGTAATTTCCTGCACTATTTTTCGTCGGACCTATAAAGGCGGATTTTTCGGACGAGCTTTTCTCTTTCAATTAGGGCGGACTTCCAGGATTATAACGGGCCGTGAGAGTTGCGGAAGCTGAAGGAAAATTTCTGAGCCGGCACCGTAATCCCGTCGAGCACATTACAATTTTTGCAGTTTGGTTAATATTCCCAGCAAAAAGCTTCCTCTTAAATTTCTAAAGCATGTGCGCAAAGTTGTTTTAAATGTGCTTCCACTTCCACATGTTTTTGCAGATGTTAAAATCATATGCAGTGCTGCACAAATTGTCGGCTGCCGGTAGTGTAAAATGAAATTACATGAGCTAATTGCAAAACGTGGTATGGAAAAGAGTCATCTTTTAAAGACTTAAAAGCGATGTGGATTTTTTTTTCTGTTTATTACGTAGTTTGAATATGAAATAGAGCGGAAAGAAGTCTGGAACTGCTCCTGTGGCAAAAAGTAGTTTTCATCGTGGTTAGGAAAACATCAATATGTAAATATTCCGGGAATCGGGAATAAAAAACTTCAGGCAAAACATACATCCTGTTTATTTCGAAAATGAGCGCCTGAAGTAAATCCTGCTAATCAGTGGGTTTGCTGGGAAAGATAGACGGTAGCTTTGAGACTTCGTCTCTTTTGAATAGTACCTTTTCAGCTACTTTTTAAGAAAGATAAGTAAACATGCTAATGAGCTTAGCGCTGTAATCTTTTAACAGGATTAGTTGTAATAGCTTTATTTAAAGGCATAGAAATCGGTTTGTTTTAGGTATAGAAAACGCTTTGCTGCATGTGATGAGGCGTAAAGGTTTTCTTTATGACTTGAAGTGGCTCGGAAAGAATTAATCAGGCATGATGATGGCGGCATTTTCGTCTACAACAAGAAAAATTAAATGGAGTAATTTAACTCCGGTTTTATCGCACGTCTCGTTAAACGTCGGCATTGTAGTAATAAAGTGGAAGCAACAAAAAGGACGATAAAAATAAAATGCATTCCTCGCGAATCAAGCCCGATAGTAGCGATGTTCTCGGACAATGGTCTTCGGACACTATAAATTCCTTGCGTGGATATTCCATCCAGGAGAATTCTCGGACCCTTGAAGCAGGCCGAATATACATAAACCTGTGTCCCGTTCGGCAGTTTCGGGAGTTTACGGTCACTTAATCCAAAATAAAATTGTCTTAAGTCGTAAACTTGCTGTAATATGGTCGTACGTCATAATAAAATGAACAGTTTGTTGTGTCAACATGCGGAATCCACCCTCCGATGGTACTTAACATATCCGTAATGCATGCCACTAAAAAAATGTATCGCCTATTTAAGGGTCATTATTCGACGAAATTACCCGCATAACGGACGATACCGTGATTATACCGAGTAAGTGAGCCGTTTATCGTCGCCTTGGAATGTGCCCAACAGACAATTCAATTTATTTACCGAAAACCGAATGCCATCAATCCATATTTACCTAATCTTCAAAAACGGCGATAAGATGCGTTATAAATCCACGGCGTTTATGCCGAATGTCGAGAGCAAATCGATTTATTTGTGTCGTTTATTTTATTTATAGTTTCTGTACACTCCCATTTGCAGTTACGTCTACACCCATCCCTGTCAGGATGGAACTATCCAAAGCTCAAACTGTATCCGCTATAAATAACAAAAAGAATCGACGGTCACAATAATTACATTGCTTGGGGGAAGCTACGAAGGGGCTAATAGAAGTGGTGTGGGGGCACAATAGCCCCTTTCCTAGGGGTGTTGTTAGTGCAGATGGTTATCGGAGCTGCGTGCTACAAGACCTAGGAAATGACTCCATATTTTACCGTTAATCTCGGCGAGCAGAATGTGTAAACACTCGGGAAGTCGCACAGGCGATGGCGACGCGGCGACAATTAACCGCGACGATTTTTCCACCGTACAAAGTCCGATAGCTTCCTCGCAAAAAATTGAGATCCCGACTAGTTTATTTGTTGATTGATTGAGAGTAAAATGGTCAAACGCTCCCGTATAAAACGACTGACATACATCTACAACTTGTCTCTGTCACTCGATACACAACAGCTTCAAGAAAGCTTGAAGAATCTCCAATAAATGGTTATTTGAAACTTGCAGCGATAAGATAGATTGTGAAATGCAAAAGAAAAAGTTGAGCGCATTTCAACGTTTTCCGCCTTTCAACCAATTTTCGTGTTATACCGACATATACCACGAAAGCGCGACTCATTAATGGCATAATTACGTTAATTGTTTGATTATTCGTCACACACTCCTTCCGGTTAAGCAATCCTGACATTATAGAATTTAACTGTCATAACATAAACCAGGGATTATCGGTGAGGAATCCGGAAACCTCACTCAGCGCATTTACCGTTATCAAATAATCATAATAATGCGTTTTTATTACGTTGCTTCTCCTGCGGTGTCATCTTTATTTAACTGGAAATCTAAGCAAATATGCACCACTGAAATTAGCGGACTTTTGGAGCGATAAAGGCGCGCTGCCGCTTGCCAAGGCAGAATAACATAATTCGTTCCGGGCGGACGGCCAGTGAACTTTGCCAGAAAATGCAACACATCGGTAAAGGTGGAATCGCTTTTTCCGGGGATTTCGGCGTAGCATTTCACAAGTCGTTTGCAATGATAAAAATACAGGTCAGCAGTTTTAAGCTTGGCATCATGCAAATGCTAAACAGCTCCGTGAACTTAGCTTATGTTGGTTTATCCAATAAATGTCGCGTACAGTATTCCCGTCACGACGTGCCACAATGAATCTATTGTTCTTATTCAAATTGGCTCATTCCCTCCACAATCGAAAAGGGATGCTGGAGTTTGTCTAGGCTTTCCGTATTATTGCACTTGTATTATTGCGTTTATGAATATACATAAGGTGTCACGCTGCGAAACACGCAAAAACGCCGCAGATCCGATGTTAGCTTGCAGGAATGAATAACCCCAAGGTTTAAAAACCAAGCAGGTTCGACGGTGGTGAGAGCTTAGTGAAATTTTATACATTATCGTGTCGCGTCGTTTTGAAATTTTACTGGCTCGTCCTGCTCGCAAAATATGGCCAATAACCATCATCTCTTGGTGCAATAACCGCTAAATTAAAAATGCAAATCTCGCTCTTGCATTCCGAAGAGCATCTTCGATCCTTCCACTCTCGCTCCAGCCTGCCAAGTCCCTTGAACTTGAGCACTTATGATGAATCACTCTACCGAAGAGATTTGCTCTAGGAAGTAACAATTCGGCACGCGATCTCAACTTTTCAACGCTCTAGAAAGCGAAAATTGGAGGTCGTGTTCGCGGTGTGGGTTCGCAGGAAAAAGAACTGGCCTTCTAGTAGGAGTGTTATGTGCGGTTGCAGACTACCCACGGTCTCAGTCACCTGCGTGGTCGATTACTCAACATCGGTCAGTCACAATGTCGCAACAAAATGAGAATGTAAGATGCACGCTCGACTGAGGAAGCTCTCATTGCATGATTTATCACGGTAATTAACCTTTACACTGCTCGGCCCGGAAAAATCCGCAAAATAATAATTCGCTCAAACTGCTCCGAGCGGATATATTCGCATTGATTAACAAGTGGTCAACTGCTCAAAACGTAATTTTTTGAAGACGCAAGTATGGTTATCTACCTCAGAGGAATACATAGTCACAATGGCTTTAATTTTTTTAAATACATTTTTTTTACCGTTCCCTGCTCAGAGCGTATATATCCGTCTACGACTAAAATTCATTTGAAATCTATTCCATGCATCTTTTTATCCACGCAGTTTAAAAGTAGATACGAACTAAGGGCCAGGTAATATTACCATAATAATCAGCTCTCATCTCAATGTTACCTTGTTTAATATATTGACGTTATGGAAAATTAAAATCTCTATGAACATTTGTAAAACTAGTTAATCGGCCAAGTGCTCAAGACGTTAATATGCGCTAAGGCAGATCACCGATCAACTGCTCGGAACGTATATTGTCGCAGGAGCTAACAAACCGCGCAGAGTTACAAAATTTTCCAAAAAACATTGCGCAGTGAAAAGGTTAAAGTATCAAGGCACAGGATGTTGTTAATAACCTTGGATTTTTAACTCACCATTTTGTCCAAGTTTTGGCGAATGTTTCTCATGGTGTGAACGTTCGGAGTGTGGGGAAAAGTCGTCTGGAACAAGAAAATGCAAGTTTGTAATTCGTAATTTAATAACGTGGTCTCGTTGGGCGTCATTTCCTGCAATAATACAAACATTGCTTATCCGGAGAATGAATCACGGCTATTGTGCATAAATAGTCGTTACCCGTTATGGATCAGCATTTTAAAAATGTCTGCTGGAAAAATCAGACAAATCCCACGTACTGAATTGATCCAGATATCGCAGTTTCTGCAAACATCGAATGTTTGTAAGATATTCCATTATCGTACATACAATCATTCTCAGAACTGGAATATTTATTTTAAACATCAGAGCTCCCTAAATAATCCAATTTCTTCAGACACGAAGCGCATTTCCAGATAAAACCTCCGCTCAATCAGTTGAAATCCGACATTACTCCTCGTGTATGTCGTAATCCTGCTCCGGACAGTGGCTTCATTTCCAAAGCCAGAATGTCACCTGCGATCATTTCACACCGGATAGAACACAGCGCAGTGCACAACAATGGAAACAATGACTAAGTAACCCGTTAAGCTGCACGAAAACGAGGCATTAAAGCCATCATGATAAGGCAAAGTTTTTCCTGCCCTTTGGGGGGAGATAAATCACGTGGCTGTAACACACGTAAAGCGGTCATGCATAGCACAACCGTATACTTAAGTGAAGGTACAGAAGATTTATTAAAAAGATTATGAATTGCTTGTTGCATACCGAGAGAATTGAGTTGTATCGTGAAATATGAAACGTGCTGTAACACCTAATTGTATAATTCCCGAGGGGTCAAAAATCTTGGCTTTCTTGGCTCGTGTTAAACGAAGAAACAATATTGACATGGCTTTGTCATCGCCAAACTTCACTGTTGTTCTAACGAATGACCTTTAAGTTTTATTTGGTAACTTGACGCTAACTCGAGTTTTCCTTTGGAAAAATAATATTTGGGCTGCCACTTAGACCGTTTCCTCAAATTCGGAGAGGAAATTTCTCCAAGACGTGAGCGCTGGATGTGTTAATTGGTTCGTCAATAGGCAGTCGACCAAGGAGAGGCTCGTAAACTTTATGGTGCCGTTGTTGATAAAAATACGTCATTAACTTGCAAGAGTTCCCAGCCAATCAAGATATGCTAATAATAAAGAAATTAAAGAATTACGAAAAATCAGTATTGTCGGCACCATCCCTCCGGCACTCGTCGATGCTATCGCTGAAAATAGAGGGGTATAAAATACATATTAATCATATTTTAGTCATGGTGGATTACTGGGCGAATGACGCGATAAGATACGGCTTTTCTAAGTTGGCCGTGGGGGAGTAAAAGCTTGTAAGCTTGGGGGAGATTGAAAGTGGCATACGCTTGATCGATGTCCGCATGTTCCAAACTACTCCCAAGCTCATGTTACAATCTCCTGCAATGATCGTTATCGAATTACCCGAATTACTCTTCCGATTCCTACAAAACAACAGTGATGGGATACATTTTTCCTTGTACCGCCACGAATTAATTACCTCGCCAATTCAGATTTAGGGGAATACAAATCGAGAGTGGGTCGATATTTATAGTTCCAGTAAATCAATGGCTATTGAAATTAATTCATAGTGACCCAAACCTGTGAAAAGGTGAGGCAATACATGGGCGGACCGGCCTGAAATCTCGTCCTCGATTAAACCGTTTCTACTTAACAAATTAAATTTTTATCGGGTTGTGGTAGCTGATTTTTTTGTAATTAGTCTTCGCAGCTAGGCGCTCTGTGAACAAACCGACGAGGCTCGGAGATTTTGAAATTTTTAAACGGGCGGTGCAGTAATTTAGAGCCGGTTCTCGATACCTATAATTAAGGAGTATCGGGAAGACGATTGTACGAAAATTGGGGACAGCAACTGAATTATAATACACGGAAAAATAGCCGAAATTAGCATAACATGCTTGTAACAAAAATTGTTTTCTTCGTACTAGAAGGTGCTAAAAACGGCAGAAAAATTTATGCAAGATATGACATACAATAAAAGTAGTAGTTCTTGTAAATTACATAACCAGTTTTACTTTCAAATCCTAAAAAATCCGCACTTTACTGCTCAAATCTTCGCTCTACGCTAATTAAAAAGATAATCACCAACTACCAATTAACCACTTGAAGAACACACTACGGCCATTAGAAGATGCTTAGATATTTATTATAATTAACATAACGATGTCCCACGAATTAGCAGGCCATAAACACAATCTGCGTTTACACAACTGATGAGCTAATTGAGTCTATCAGTTTATAATATCTCAAAAGTCGAAGAACGTTAACCTCGTCAGCGGTGGCTCTGATAAAGGCCCGATTTGCTTACTATTGATCGTGTGAAAACTGAGCTTTTCCCTATCACTGTCATAATGATTATCTAAATATAAACAAAGGGAGTGTTTGAACCGAAGGATAATAAACAATCGACCAACGTGACGATCTTGACGTTGGCATACGGCTTCTTTGCTTGTAATGAGGATAAAATTACCCGGCGCTATCCATCTACTTCTGTTTCGAAAGGGTAAAAGCGGTCAACGTAATTGGACTTTGACTGTAGACGTTCTCATCATGGACAAATGTGCTTTTAGTCCCTCTTAAATTTTGTTGGGTATTAACGATTGTACTGTTGTAAAAAATTAATTGAACTGTTTGTAACGGTTAAGCATAAATGGGAGTTTAACTGCAAGTCCTCCAATTTTTCTTCAGTTACGGAAATTTATTACAAGCATATTTCATTGTTTGTCGTTGGATAATAATAATGCTTGGAGTCGTTCGTGATTTACTTTTTCCACTATAGCTTTTTAATGATAGTTTACGTCCAAGCCTATTCGTGCTGTTTTTCATTCTCGGTTCCTCAATGGATTCTTCATGTCTACAAAAATGCGCGAACAATTCCAAGGTGCGACTAACGTTATTTGGTACGCACAAGCTCGTCACCACCTTGCTGTGTAACTTCTTAACGTGTCAGAAAGCACTTCCCAAAGCTTAAAAGTAATTTCGTTCATTTCGTCACATAAATTTCTGATGGTACTTTTCGTGATGCCGACGTCACACGCGCTATTATTCGATTTGAATTATAGAAGCTCAGACCGAAATGGTTTAAGTTTCCAGAAACTTGTTACCCAACTTTGATTAGTTTTATCATCTACATGTCTAGGTACGTGACGATAAAATAAGAAAAACTCGACACCAATTAAAGAGGAATTAATCTTGACGAAATAAATACTGATCTGAACCCGACCCTTCCGAGATAAGCCTTGATTCATAAAATAATCGCCTTACGTACCAATAAATTGTTCTCATTTACAGCCCAGTAGACAAATAAGACACTTGACGTTTCGGTCTGCCTCAATGGGAGTTTTGTGAGTCTAAATTAAAATTCGAGACTGCTAACCGGGGCCAAGTTGTAAAACAATGGTTATTCTTGTTCGAATGAAATGTTGATGGATTGTTATGGCTGCTAAAAACAACGGAGGAAACTCATTGTTTAATCTAATGGGTTGACTCGAATTTCTTCGTGAGTAATGAGAAAAGCGACCGGTGGCCGCCACAATAACGGCCCACGACAAGATTTACGACGAATTTATTACATTTTATTGATCCAGTGTTGACGATTTGAGTTCTTACTATAACAAGATAAAATTCCGTGCACTTGCACAAGTGTCTCGTCGGAAAATAAATTGTTCAACTCTAGCTGCCCATTTTTCATGTCGAAATCACGGATTTAGTAATCATAATAATTATTGTCATTAACCTCTGAACTTTCCACGATATTTATTGCCAATTTTATGGTTGTTACCTCATTCCAGTTGTCTGTCAGGACACCCGCGTTTAATCCATCAATGGCTCTGTTTATGACACTTTTATCTCTACATGTGTCAGTCATATTATTATCAACGTTTTAAGAGAAAACTCATGTAAATTATAGTGTTAGTACCCATCATTTCAAAGTTCGATCCGACATCTCAAAAACGGTAATCTCCTTAATCGAGGTGAATCAACCCCAACTTTCACCGGCATCGGTTCTGTTATGATCCCACCGATGATTCATGGACCCATCACTGATCATTATGGCTAATTATGTATGCTTTGCATGACGAAGGTCCATGGGTCTAAGTGATAACAGAACCTATATAATTGTACCCCCAACAGTATTCAAAATCATTCAGTATTCAGCATTCCATATTCCATATTCAGTAATCAGTAGTTAGTAGTTAGTCGATCACGAAGTTAGTCTGTAGAATTAAAGAATATATATATATACCATCTAAAGTTTGTGTCAATCCTCTTCAAAAATTCGACCGGCCCAAAAAGGAGATAAAAAGAACCATCACAAACTGGCGCAGTCGTTAAGGATTTCCAACCGGGAGCAGAAAAACTTGTGAAAAAGGGAAGATACGGTCAACTTTGTTGAAAATCCGCAACCTGATTTCAAGTCTACTGGTCGAAAACGAAAAGGAAGAAACAAACTTCTAGATCCGAGTCATCTTCACGGTAAGTGGAATTATTCTTTTGACCACGAATTTCTAACTTATCTATACGATGGTCGATACACGATCCAACCAAAACCAAAACCAAAATCAAAATCAAAACCAAAATCAAAATCAAAATCAAAATCAAAATCAAAATCCAAATGAAAGTTCTGTCCAAACTTTCAATCTATCTGATATAAGAGCAATCATTTCTGACGACTTTGATGGAAATCGAGAAAAACTCTATGATTTTGTTCAAGATTGTACACAAGCTTGGTCATTATGCAATGATCAACAGAAGCAATTACTACTTCCTTACATTGAATCGAAACTAAAAGGTTCAGCTCGTGCTCAAACAAGAAACAGACGATTCAAAGACTTGCAAGAATTAAATCTCTATTTACTTCAATTATTCGGTGATCGTCGCGATTTATCACAAATTTTAGAAGAACTAAATTTAATTAAACAAAATAAAAATGAGTCAGTTCAAAATTATTTTAATCGTATTGAAAATCTACAAACTATCGCCCTAAACACATCAGCTTTACAGGATGCAATCCAAAATCCAGGTAGAACAGCTATGATAATGGAAATTGCACTTCAACGATTTATTTTACATTCAAATGATGCTATTTCGAATTGTTTACGTAGATCAAAACCGCAAACACTAAATGATGCGTTACGCGAAGCATTATCAGAAGAAAAATATCTCTTAGCCCGAAATCCACATTGCAACGGTAACACTTCTACATTATTTTGTTCCTACTGTAAGAAAAAAGGTCATAAAACTCAAGAATGTCGAAACCCTTCTCGTGATCAATCTAAGTTCCATTATTCAAACTCACAAAGACAAACTAACTCTAATTCTAACTCTAATTCTCATAGTACGACTAACTCTAATCGCCAAAATCAAAATACAAATCAAAACTCAAAATTCTGCAACTATTGCAAACATAAAGGACATATGATTTCAGAATGTCGAAAACGACAATATAATAATAACAAAAATCAATCAAGTTCACACAATTTACCTTCCACATCATCCTCATCAAATTCGGTAAATTTAAACGCCAAAATGTCCGCAATCAGTGTCGCGTTGTTGGACATCCCACATTACTAAAAAGCGATACGCATTCAAGAAATCATAATTTCAAAAAATCAAATCAAATTCATATGCAGAATATCGACAAAGAATTTTTAAATAAACAATCCTCTTATCATATTGATTTATCCAAGTCAAATCTTACATTTGTAAATCTTCCTCATTTCAACAATCAAAAACAAATAATCAATTTCAAATTTCTTGTTGACACTGGTGCAAATGTCTCTCTGATAAAAACCGATAAGTTGAAGACAACATCATTAAATTATAATCCTAACGATACCACCATGATAACTGGTATTGACTCTAATAATGCAATTTTAACTGCAGGCAGTGTTTCCTTAGAACCTCATTTCGAGAATCACGATTTAAAGATCAAATTCCAAATTGTCCAAGGTGATAACGCTATTCCTTACGATGGTATTATCGGTAACGATTTCCTAACCGAACAAGAAGCAGTAATTGATTTGAGTAATTCTGAATTAAAATTAAAATCTTTGCCATTCCCACTAAAACTGTATCCGCATTGTTCCTATTCGATCAACTCTTCCGTACCAACAATTTTAAAACCGCGTTCTGAAACTGTTATTGAAGTCAATATAGTTAACGAAGGAAATTTAAATGTTGGACTCTCACCGGAAATTAAAGTTCACGATGGTGTTTTTTTGGCAAAAGCTATCCTATTTGTAAACAAAGACAAGAAAGCTTTAACAACAATAGTTAACACTACAGACAAATTTGTAAAAATAAATCATATAAATTTACTTCTGGAAGAATTCAGTGAGGACCGCAGTAACATTTTTCTTAACACATCCGAGTCAAATATCACGAATCAAAAACAATACATTAAAACAAGATTGGAAACTCTTGATGCCAATCTTCGACTTGACCACTTAAACGGCGATGAAAAACAATCTGTAATTAGAATTTGTCGCAACTATAACGATATTTTTCAACTACCAGGAGATCATTTAACGCACACAGATGCAATTCGTCATAAAATCATTACAACAAATTCAGAACCAATCAGTTCAAAAATCTATCGCTTTCCAAAAGTACATCAAGTAGAATTATCTAACCAAATTGATAAAATGCTCGATCAAAAGATTATAGAACCCTCAACTTCACCATTCAACGCACCACTATGGATCGTCCCCAAAAAAGTTGATAGCTCTGGTAAACCAAAGTGGCGCATTGTTGTGGATTATCGCAAATTAAATTCAGTTACAGTCGGTGATTCATTTCCAATTCCTAACATCGAAGAAATTTTGGATCAATTAGGTCATTCATGTTATTTTTCAACTCTTGATTTAGCTAATGGGTTTCATCAGATCAAAATGGATGAAAACGATGCCTATAAGACAGCATTCTCGACACACACTGGACATTATCAATTCACTCGTATGCCATTCGGTTTGAAAAATGCTCCATCAACATTCCAAAGAATGATGAATACAGTTTTAACCGGATTACAAGGCTCACAGTGTTTTGTGTACCTTGATGATATTGTCATTTATGCTTCATCAATTGAACAGCACGAACAAAAACTAAAGGCTATATTCAAGAGACTTCGCGAAAATAATTTAAAGCTTCAACCCGACAAATGCGAGTTCATGAAAAAAGAAATAACATATCTAGGACATATTATATCTGCAGAAGGTGTGAAACCTGACCCTATGAAAATTCAAGCTGTTACTAAATTTCCCATTCCGACCAAAGTTCAAAATGTTAAACAATTTCTGGGCCTAGCAGGTTATTATCGGAAATTTATTAAAAATTTCGCAAAAATTGCTAAACCACTCACAAACCTTTTAAAGAAAAATCATCCATTTGAATGGAAAGAAGAACAACAAAAATCATTCGATCAATTGAAACAAATACTAACAACAGAACCCATACTTCAGTATCCAGACTTTGAGAAAACTTTCATCGTAACAACCGACAGTTCAAATTTTGCAATTGGTGCTATTTTATCTCAAGGCGAAATAGGCAAAGACTTAGCTATCTCTTATGCTTCACGCACATTGAATCAATCAGAAATCAACTATTCAACAACTGAAAAAGAACTTCTCGCTATTTTATTTGCTGTCAAGCGATATCGTCCGTACTTATATGGTCAAAAATTCAGAATAATCACAGACCACCGTCCTCTCCAATGGTTATTCAATTGTTCAGATCAATCATCTAGACTTTTAAGATGGAAATTAAAACTCAGTGAATTTGATTATGAAATTGTGTACAAGCCTGGTCGTCTAAACGCAAATGCTGACGCACTGTCACGAAATCCAGTTTTACCCATAACCACTGACGACAGACAGTATTCGAAATTTCTCGAATATCACTACAAAAACGACAAAACAATTGAATTTTCCTCAATAAAAGAAAATATCTTTAACGTAAGTCCTAATGTCTTATTTATAGCCAAAGATCTACATCCAGACAACAAAAATTACGAAACTCTAAATGAAAAATACGATCTAAATGTATTGAATGCAGATAATATTAATCTTCACGATGTTATTGTTTTACAAAACAACAGTTCTAAAACTTACATATTAATCACACATTTAAATCATTTTGATCAACCCACCTACCAAGACATTTACTATTCTCTTATCAACCTCTACGATAAAGCTAATTTAGAAAAGGAAAGGCAACTCTTCATCAAAGATCCTTCCTACTACAATACAAAAATTAAAATGACAAACTTTAACAGCATGCTCTCGTTCATCTTTAGCGATGTAGTCAAAATTACGATAATTCAATCCGAAAAACTAACGCCAACATCTGAAAACGAGAAAATCAAAATTTTAACCGAAAACCACTCAACTTCAATTTCAGGACATACCGGGTTTAGCAAAACTTACAAACGAATAAAAGAACACTACAAGTGGAACGGTATGAAACACGACATCAAAAAATTCATAAAAAATTGCAGAAATTGCCAGATAAACAAAATTAATAGACATCCCACTAAAGCCCCAATGCAAATTACTACGACTTCATCCAGACCATTCGAAAAGCTATTTCTGGATATAGTAGGACCTTTACCAATAACGGAAAACGGAAATAAATTTATTCTCACCTTACAAGATGATTTAACAAAATTTTCTTATGCATACCCATTACCGAACCATGAATCTAAAACAATCGCGGATAAATTTTGTGAATTTATACTAATATTTGGAACACCCGAGAGTATAGTAACCGACAATGGAACCGAATTCACATCAAATTTAATTAAAGAGATCAATAAACTTTTCAAAATAAAACATATTACGACAAGTCCTTACCATCCTCAAAGTAACGGTGCCTTAGAAAGATCACACGCTACTCTTAAAGACTACCTCAAACATTTCGTCAACAAAGAACAGAATAACTGGGATCAATTCATACAAACAGCTATGTTTTCATACAATTGTCAAATTCATTCAACTACACATTTTTCTCCTTACGAATTGTTATTCGGACACAAACCACTACTACCAAATTCAATCACCCGTACACCAGAATTTCGTTACACATATGAAGACTACCATAAACAATTACAACTGAGACTCAACAAATCATTCGAGACCGCTAAATTAAATGCAAATCACTCTAAAGAAACATCTAAAATCCGTTATGACAAAAGAACAAACGACTATAAATTCAAAATCGGTGACTATGCTTACTTAAAAAGCAAATCAACAACTCCAGGAACTTCTCAAAAACTCTCACCACATTATAAAGGACCATTTAAAATAATCAGAGTAAACGCTAACGAAACCGTAGTCCTAAAAATCAAAAATAGAGAACAAACGTACCACAAAAATTTATTAAAACCAACCATTGTTTCAGATGATACGAATCCAAATAATACTACTCCTTGCACTCGCAAAGACATCACCGTCTCTTCCGACGAATAACTTCGAAATAACGCCGATAGAACAAAAGTCAGGACTTTTTTATCAAGATTTAGGCCAAATTCGCATAAGCAACGACCATTTCACTCTTCTCACTTTCAAAAACATTTCGTTTCTCTCTAACAAACTCGCTTATATCCATTTAATTTTTAACAACTCTCAAAATCTATGCGAAACAATCACATCGATCAAATTCCCTTCAGCTTACTGTGTTAACTCAATTCGAATTATGAAAAATCAAATCAAACATTTGCTAGAAAAATCAGATACAATCAGACATCTAGTCGGACACACTCTAACGAATAAATTTAATAGACAACGCCGTGGATTAATTAACGGAGCATCAACAGTTTTAAAATTTCTTTTTGGTACCCCCGATGCAACGGATGCTCAAAGATATGATAATGCTATAAAGTCACTAGCAAACAACGAAAAACAAACAGCGATTCTCATGCAACAACAAATTCGAATCATGTCTTCCACAATCGACAATTATAATAAATCAGTTACTACCCTCAAAGCAAACGAAGAAAACATTAATAATAATTTTAGAAAATTTCAACAATTTTCAAATAATGTCTTAGATCGAGTTACTCAGTTAGAACAACTAGACTCTATCACAAAACATTTCGATCTCTTAAACGAAATCATAGTAGAACTTAGTAATGAGTACGATTCCCTCATAACGTCAATAATGTTTGCTAAACTAAACATCATATACCCAAAGGTAATCAATCCTCAAGACCTATGGTCAGAACTTTCAACTATAAAAATTAGTACAGATTTTATTTTTCCAGTCACTTTGAATGACTATAGTGATATCTACAAACTATATTCACTGTGTAAACTTAATGCAATTTATAACAACGAATTATTAATCTTTTCTCTCAAAATTCCATTAGTTGATCATAAAAATTATAATCTTTTTAAAGTCATCCCTCTACCTATTCAACATTACAACTCTAACATATATTCCTTTATAACGCCTTCCTATCCTTACTTGACTATCAGCATAGATAAAGACGAATTCGCTGGATTGAAAGATCTTTCCAACTGCCAACCACTGGAAGAAAGGATAACACTATGTTCTGATGTTATGACATACGCCACTACCTCAAATCCAAGTTGTGAAGTTACACCTAAAGTAGAACATTCGAATGAAGTACCAACAAATTGTCATCTCAACGTAATTAAAGCACAGTTCGAAGTTTATCACAAAATTGGACCCAACGAATGGTTGTATATTGTTTCGAAGCCAACGAGCCTCACCATCAATTGCAAATTCGATAAACAGGACTCTACGGACAAAACCATAGAAAACGTCGGAATCATTCGATTAAGCACAGGTTGTGTGGGTCGCACTATGTCTTCATCCCTTAAACCAAGTTATAACCAAACCGTCATCGTTCATCACTACATCCCTAATTTCGACATAACGAGAAATGTCAAATACCCAGGGAAAATCAAGGAGTTAAGCAGGATGGAAACCAAACCCGTGATGTTCCGAACCGTCGATTTAGACCAACTCCATGATGCCAAACATCAACTCCAGATGTTTTCAGATGTACTACAGGACCAAATCAACAAACCTATCCTAGGAACTTACGTCGACCACTCCGTGATAATATTTTCGTCGCTCATTTTCGTAATCTTTGGTGCCATGATCACTTTCATCTACAGAAACAAATTGGTGCCGAAGTGTTCAAAACGCAAAAGTGAAGTGTCAAGTTTGCAGAATACCCAAACTGTGCAGCAGACTGTTCCACAAAGTGAATTTTTGATTGAAATACCTCAACAAACTAGTAACGAAACTCATAATGTAAATTTCAGAAGCATTTATTAAGTAGTTCTCCCCTTTTTATATCTCCATGTTATCTTTATTGTTTTTTTTACGTTTTTATATATTTGTATTCACACATATATCAAAAAACTTAGGAGGGAGGAGAAGTGTTATGATCCCACCGATGATTCATGGACCCATCACTGATCATTATGGCTAATTATGTATGCTTTGCATGACGAAGGTCCATGGGTCTAAGTGATAACAGAACCTATATAATTGTACCCCCAACAGTATTCAAAATCATTCAGTATTCAGCATTCCATATTCCATATTCAGTAATCAGTAGTTAGTAGTTAGTCGATCACGAAGTTAGTCTGTAGAATTAAAGAATATATATATATACCATCTAAAGTTTGTGTCAATCCTCTTCAAAAATTCGACCGGCCCAAAAAGGAGATAAAAAGAACCATCACAGTTCTTTAAAGTGTAGCTTTACATCGCGTGTGCTTACTTTGAAAATAAACTGAAAAGATGTGCTCTGAACTTGAAGCTTTACATCGTTATACTTTACTCCAACTTCGTACGATTTTTCGTCGACTGGAACTGTCATTTTTCCTCAACAAATATTAATTTACACCACGAAATTCTCGTCCGGTCTTTTATTAAGTTTTAATAATAGGACGATGAAAAGCAGCAAAGAGAGCGAACGCTCGTCCATCACTGTGAGGTAATTAAGTTCAAATATCAGCCCCGATTTATTGGGCTGTAATCTAATAATAACGTCATGTCCAAGACCAAGACGCGGCCTTTGAAAAGATTTTTTCCTGTTTGTTGACGTTCGACCAGTCTTGCTATAAAAGAGTGCAAATGATTTTCCATTATGCCCACACGGAATGGGCGCAAATTGCGAATCCTGATAGCAACAATTAAACTTGTTTTAGTGTCCAGTTTAGGTTACACTTTTAATTAATAACATTAGATGGTCGTTAGATTGCTTAAAAGGGATTAATTGAGGCGGAAGACACGTTTTATGCATTGATCAGACGAGCTGCGTCATGAGGGTAATCGGCTTCACAGATGTCGTAGGCAAAAATCCGCACTGTCTACTTCCAGAATTGAATTGAATTCAATATAGTTATTCATTTTCGGCTTTCTATGTGGCATTTTAATATCCGAACAGCTCCACCTGCCTCGCCAACAACCGTATTATTTTAATACACCATACATTTAGAGTGTTATAATACCATCATAATTCATCGAGATTTATAGCCTCACAGTTTCAAAAATACTGTTACATAAAGTCAAAACAACACCACTAATTTGGAAACCTATAAATCCCGGTCATGCTAATCAAGAATTTCTAAAAAAAAAAGAAACGAGTGGGTGAAATTAGATTCGTTGGAACTAAAAAATCTTTGGTTTATACTGTTTTTTTGGAACTATTACGACAAATTCCTCCATAAATTCCGATCACGATTGAAATTCTTTGAATCTTTGATATGTACTGTTTTAAAGTTAACGAAGACCGATTTGAGTGCTTAGAGTGTTCAATTAGGAGGTCTATAATTGAATTTTAGTACGCGAATCTCGTACTATTTTGCCCATTCTTAGAACCGAAGAGTAAGTAGTCTAATTACACAGCATCTGCTCCCGAATCATTTCGATTTATTCTCTTCATGTGCTGGAAGAAATTTCCATTTACCGCTGAAAATATTTATAGAAACCATTAACACGTCTTTATCACTGGCGAAGGTTAAAACCGAGGCGTCATTAAAGAAACACTGGCATCATTGCAAGCGAATATAATCCTTAGAATTTCGATCTTGTACAGCATAAGGAAACCATTAAATTTCATGATTGCACGTTACTTAACGTCATTAAACAAGATAAGGTGGAATTTTTGCGACCTGGTTTGCAGAATGCATAAAATTTTGTCGGACTCTTTCAATTACGACAAACAAAACCTTGTGCAATCCAACTCAAAGGTGTTTGCTTTTCAAAAGGGGAAAGACTAGTGAATAATCGTAAAATCTCAACAATCAGCCTGCAAACAAAGCTGCCAGACATGTTTCCTCCACATACACATGGCGAGTGTTGAAAGCTTGCAGCAGGAGAACGCATACATTTCTCGGGGGTCACGACGTCGTTTTCTTTCTTCTTCGTGTGCGTATTAACAGTCACGTTTTATCATGAAGAACAAATATTGTAGCTATCGAGGTCGACGAGCGATAACACTTTATCACAAACTCTTTACATGGTGTCTTTCAGGTAATGACACACCGCTCAAAAATTTATAGCGCGGTTATAGTTTTGTCGTGCAGCTGTTGGCACCCTCGGTATCGATCATGATTAACTGTGCAATTTCCAGGACCAATTACGCAAACACCAATTTCCAATGCTCATGGATAATTCATTGGCGCAACAATAAAAAGCACCGCTCATTGCAGCCTTGAAGACTCAATTAGTCCTAAATAATTCTCTTCAGAAAATATTCATACTTGACATTTCGATGTAATAGTAAAGCTGTTTAATAAATAAAGGGGTTTTTCACCCTTCAATAATCGAAACGGATTGCTCACTATTGATTTCGCTGAATTCCGTGAAAGCTATGGATTTTCGTGTTAATTCAATTAAGGCCGATTCCAATAAACAAATCAATTATAGATTAATAACGACAAACATCACAGCAAATGAAACGTAGATTATCGTAAAACAACACTGTGAAGTCCAAGGTCCCACAGAGAAAACATTTCTATAGTTTCGTCGAAAGAGGTGAGTGCTTGCAAGGTGTGCGAGTTCTATTAATAAATCGATTACTTAAACGGGAATTTTTCAACACTTCGCTCTTAATCATGGATTCAGCTCACACTTTGCTGTCGGTTAAATCTACATCCATCATGAAATCAACTGTCAAAATGTAGTTAAACGCCGTTGAAAAAACGAGATTAAGTCATCTCGGTTTCACAAGTGTCAGGTTTCCTTGACTTGAAGCCATTTCTTGGACCAACTTGGAGCGCACAAATAGGTACAGGAAATTTAAATTTTAAATTAAATCGCAATTAAAATCGTATGGGAAGGTCGTCGGAATAATTTGTGAAGAATGTAGATGTAGGTTGTCTAAAAATATTCGTGGATGCTTTGTTGAACTTACCAAAGTTAATAGACTCTAAAAATTTTGTTTGTTTATGTCGGATTTTTGTTGCTAAATCTTCCGAGATTTTTCATCCTTGAAATGGAAAATGTAGCGTTATCGAACTCGCAGTCATAAATTTAGTTCTTGTTTTTCCAGTCAAATCCAAGTCTTAATTCCGGGATTAGAAAACGTGATTTTTCCGTTCTTTGCTCCGACTAAACAGACATTTCAATTCCAAACAATGGTTCTGGAATTCCATCAAGATTTTCATTAGGAAAGGTAATAATACAGATAGCTTGAAGTTTGTAACATTTGCTTCTTGTTTTATTCCCGGCATGACCAAGTGCATGACCAAATATCGTGGCTACTTAAGCATTCTCCTCTTGTTTATAAATTAATCAAAATGAGGAGCATGTTGGTCTACGAAGACTCCAGGTATGTCTAAATGCAGGTGCTCACCTTTGTGACCTCCACCTGAATGGAAGAGAAGCAATACGCGACTCCCCCGTCATAGTTCGACAATAAAACGTTTATTTTATTGTAAACTAAGTATTCTTCTACTCATAAATGTCGTGTAAAATAACTTGAGATATGAAACATAGTTGTGACGGCATTGATATTCAATAGATTGTTTTTATTGGTCACCTCTTCTCGCTTTGTTTGCAGACATATAAAGAGCAGCTACTAAACACTGCTTAAATACAAAATTATTTACACTGTCCTCGATGTATTCCCCAGTCAGCTCTCTTTAATCCATCGTCAAACAACAGCTGCTACTTGTTCATGATTAAAGATGCTTAAAATTGATAAACATTATGTAGATTCTCGCTTATAAATAATGAAGTTGTAGTCACCTGAGATTAGTGAAAATGTAATGTGCTCTTTTGAATGTTTAAACTCTTTAAACTCATTAACTGATTGCATTAGCTCGAAGTTGTAGGAAAGTCGGGATAATTATCACGTTCGTGCCCCTTTTTTCCACAAATGGTAAACACGGAAAGTTAATTTTTATGTCGATAAATATTCAACAATAGCGTGTAGAGTTAATTAATGACGGTGTCCACAAAAATGGGCGTGATTGCAATGTGATATGTGTGCTTTTTTGAAATGTAACTACGGCAATTCTTCCCATTGCAGATGCATTCGGGAATGCAGTCCGGTATACTCCGGATATCATATCTAAATGAGCGCGATCGAAGAAATTCCAGACGTGTCTGATGCACTTTCCGAAGGTAACCTGAATATCAGGTCAACTGTAAAACCAAAAAATCGCACCACGTAGCTGTTACAAATAATAATGAAACGACTTTTCGCCATCTGATACGGTTAAAAATCTACTTACTTTGCTGTTTCCCGATTTTCTGCGAATCTTGTATAGAAGCAATCCGTTTGTATCCATTGTAGCGTTCACAGAAATTAAACGTTAACACCGAAATCAAAAACAAAGCGGAAAAACTGCACACAACGCTAACGTTAAATCATTTTTCACAGGTTTTGATGTTGGCAAAGAACGAATTCGAGCGCAGTCTCTACACAAACGCATATGAACTAGACGAGCGCTGGAAACGAACTGAAGTCTGAAATTCACGAACTGATCAACGGAATTGCTTGCTGTTGCGCGAGACGCCACCACGGTTAAGAACGGAACTAAAACACGAAGGGGAATTTACCCTCGTTTCTATTCAATGCTTCAAGTTTGGGGATGCAATTTCGAAACCTGACTGAACTGCCGGACGATTGTTGGAATGGGAGCAAGACGTTCTTCAAGTTTGACGGGCAAGGAAAAAATGAAGGGGCCGCGAGCTTTCCGGGCTCGGGGGCAAAGCACTCCAATATACTGATTTAGTTCAATAACCGCATACACCGGGTGTTTCATTATTATTATTTTGACATACATTTTCTCTCCTCTTGTTCACATTCCGATCAACCCTCGATAAGTTTGTTTTGCGGCCACGTATACCCAGAAGAGCAATTTCGCGACAGAAATAGAACGACAGAAATGCCATAAATAGCCATTTCGTTATAGCAAGCGATCACTAAGTTTTACGAATGCCCATAGGCCATTAGCACCCAAAGTAACCTCACAGCTATTTTTATGTTTCAAACTTTTGCTTTCATTTTATATTCATAATTAATTCATGATTGAAAGTGGAAATGCCGGTACAAAGTAAAATATTGACAGGATAAAATCGTAACAAATCGATAATTGCACAACATGGTAATCGTAGTGTCGGAGGACCTTTATGGTGTAATCCGAGCATAATCTACAAAGATTGAATTCTTTAAGATACGTCCACATAGGTCACGGACTTGCAGCGTACCCCACATCGATAATTCCGCAGATTCATGAATTATGTAATCCGAAAATACCAACAAATGTCAAATGTTGGTGATATCGATCATCTTGTTAATTTTCAAAGGTATTTTGAACACTCGCTTCTTTTACTAAAAATATATTTATATTTATAGGTCAGAATTCAGACTTTGCCACGAGGGTTACAATTACATAAATAGCTCGTAATTGCTAGGTGCAGGTGTTCAAGTACGTTTTATTTTAACTCAACTGTAAGTACTAAACGCACTCCGTTACGATAATATTCTTAATACGATTTGCAAAATGATGCAACCATTCGATAATGACACCTGTGACATCGTTTTGACGATCAATAACGACGTGTACACTGTCTGAAAATGAACTCACGGCGAGCACTTACGTGGAAATTCTGTATGTGTTAAGTCAACGTTTACTATTATTAGTTGGATGCGAAAAACTCTTTGATGGGGTATAAACGTACCCTAAAATAAAGCTAGACATAAAACGCAGCATAAAGGTTAAAACGGAAAAGTGCACCTGATCGGAAACGAAAAAAACGTTAGATTTCAGGCCGAAAGCTCCCCCTAGAAACCAAAGCTTTTACCTTATGACTGAAATAAATTTTTCAAAGAATTTTTTAATATGCAGAATGAGCTTTTGATAAGAACGTTACAACAGAAAGTCTAGGCGTTGTCAGGGGCATAAAAAGCGAATAAAACACCTAAAACTTTACATAAATATCGGTGTTTGTTAAAGGAAAAGTGGTAAATATCAAACCCTAGCGGCGGCAGTGTAAATGTATGCATTACTTTATTCCCTCAAGCACTCTTAATTAAAACAGAAATGTGAAATCACATTAAAGGTTAATGCCACGTCTTTTATTATATCAAAAGTTTCATTTTTCCGTGTTCTACGCTATTATAATTTTATGGACGTGATTGTTAAGAGCTTAGCAATAAATAAAGTCCGCAATTGTTCAGGTCATGTTCACATGTTATAAAGCCTCAGTAATATTTTCAACCACACCTTTTCAACTGATTTACGATGGTATCAACTCTTTTGCTATAAAGCTTTAGTAATGTTTTTTTCTAAGACGGTGAGATATGACTTGTGGTGAAATTTATTTATGAGTTAGAATATAAAAACACTAGACTGGGGGTCATGAATTATTAAAGATTCTGCACGGATCTTGCAATTCGGAAACAAATTTTGACGGGCTTTTTATGCACGGTCATGAAATTACGATTTGATGAAAGTATTGTTGATTCGGTTGATTAATTATGCAAGGAAAATATGGATCCATCAGTGATGTATCGACGTGTTCTGTAAAATTTATGCGAAATATTTATTTAGCGCTAGCGATAACAAAAAGGTTTTGAACGTTTTGCGAGCTTAAAAAGCTCCATTGTGAGGGAAGGATGAAAGGAAAGAAGTAGAGCTGCACCACCTCTAGTCGGCACCTTTCATACGTTTAATTCGATATCGACCCTGTAAATTGAGCCTTCAAAATCATTCGCCAAAAATGCCACAGAGCTTCAGCTCGAAACCGAAAGAAGGAACCGAATTACGGAATGCCACTGATGAAATTCTATTGTTTGTAAATAAACAAAATGATTAGCGTGCCACCAAAGTTGAACTTCGCAAACTGTTCACCTGCAACGGAGCTCTCCCTAGCCGCAGGGCCGTATTTAGTATGAATTGTACGTTCTACTTGCGGAGGAAGGGTTATAACAGACAAAGTCTGATAAAGGGTGCGAGCGCCCCATTGGAAATACATTACAACTATGTGGAGGTTCCGTATAACCCCATATCGGATACATTTTACACCCTCGGGAATGTGATATTGACTAGACTGCGGCAAATACAAATCGCGTTATACAACTACTCCTGATGGAAACTGATGTTTGTCTACTTCAATGTTGTAATCAGTTATGTTTGATATTCCTTTGTTGCATGTGGTGGCGACTCCTAGCCGATTGTTTTACAAGGGGAGCATGCACGATGGTGGTAGGTACGCGTTTATTAATTCTTCATACGACAGATGGCAGAAAAGGGGAAAGGATGATTGAAAAACAACATGTTTGTATGCTCGTTCGGGCGAAATTTTGGAAACGACAAATTGCCCCAACACTTCAGGGAACTATTTATAATTCACGCTTTAAAACCAAAAATTTGTTGACACAATTTAATCATGCATGCTAGGAAATCGCGTAAACAGATGAGGCACCAAACGAGAATAATTAAAGAAATTTTAACCTTTTAAATGGCTCAACGGAAGAAACTTTCAAACGATTTTTCTCATGCAACACTTTTCAAACAGTCGCAATTAGACGGCTATTTCAATCCCCGTCTTTCCATTTCCATGAATAACGTAAAGCATAATAACAGCGAGACTCTATGTTATCGCAATTATTATGGATAATACAACGACGGAGACAGGTTATTTATACTGGTTATCCTTAATTCCGCATTGTTTCTCCTTTGAAATATTCAATGGAATGTCTGGAGAATCAGAGAAATACATCGACGTCGTAGTTTAGAATCTAATTATATCTTCTTCCGGTAATAGTCGGTGAAAAAGATAGTTTACCGAATGGAAACCCGCTAATGTCACACCTACGGCTAGAAGATGTGCAGACTTTTCTCGATCGATAAACCAATTTTCTAGTTACGATGACATTATTTTATTGGAACCTTTGGCAAATTGGTCATAAAGATTACGATTTATTTAATAGGTATGACAGCATTTCGGTTTCCTTTTAATAAAATTAGCTCCGTTGTGGAGGTATCATATGGACACCATTTTTCTACCATCATGGATTAAAACTACCTCCGTAATGAGAATTCAGGATAATTCAATAATTTCCTGAGCAAAGCTCGTTTTCTCTGTGATAATCCGAATTGTAAAGAGCCATCGAGCCGTGCATGCCTCGTCGCATCTTTCCTACCTGAGGGGCACGTTTTTTATGTTTTTTTTATGGTCCTAATCGTGCCAGGATAAATATTTATGGGTTAACGTAGGGTAGTTGGGAACATTTTTAGTGGTTTATTGTAGCAAATAAAATTTATTGTGGTGTTTGGGTTAAGATTTAGCCGCGCGATGTCGATAATGCTAACAAATGTAAAAAATTAGCACTTGAGCAAAATGGTGGGGTTCGAAGCAAACCACACCTGAGTTCTAGTAATAGCATTTCCTGGCTATAAAACAAGCAGCATGCATCTAATTAGACAGCACCATTTAAGAGCTCGCGGTACTAAATCAGTTTTGAACTAGTCTGAAGGCGCCAACAGAGCGAAAGGGAAGAGTTTTAGTTGTTGCGGTGATTTGTAACTTTATGGCTCGAGTTTTTTGTATTGTGGGCTATAAAAATGGGTATTTTTTGGTGTTAATTCTCAGAAGTTGCACGCCCGTCACAGAAATTAAGATTTCAAAGGGCCACCTGGAAGTGTCATCCCATTTATGACCGAAAGCAGGTATAAGCAAGGTGTTTGCATCAGCGAGGGGGTGCGATAATTCTCTGTGGGAATGGGAAATAAATCACCGACGGTCTGGCTGCGAGTTCTTGCAGAAGTGTGATTTCCGACGCTTTTCCAGGTGTTTGGATTACTTTATGGTGGGATCATAAAACTGCAGTTTACATAACGGATTACCTCCGATTTTCTCCCGTGTTTACGTTACAAACGACCTATTTCCCAATAATTCAATGAAGTCGTGAAAATTCATTGACAAAGTTTATCTCGGCGCCCATCAACAATGGATGATCCACCACGTGGATTCTTGGGTCTCCAAAGGTGGATTTACCACACAATGGAATCGGGGTTTGACAAACCGCATATAATTTTTCTTTGCAGGGATCAAGTTTCCGATGAACTGTAAAAATTCTGTTTTGTCCCTTTTGGTTCATTTGAAACACATTAAAAACCACTGAAACCGGCGTTCTTTTTGTGTCATTCCTTCAGCTTTTGTTGCGTATTCCCTCTGACATAAATTTGAGAGGAACAATAGGGGTTGTAATGATTCTGCGTTATCGGTTTAAGAGAAGCAGTGGCCGTCGATAATTCGCAAACAAATCAGTTTTGCCAACCCTCACGACACAGGAAGAATCGGAGAGCAATTACAAGAAGAAAGAAGTGTTGCAGTTGACAAAGACGAGTCTGGAAGGTCCGACGACGGTCACGACCTCGTCATTTTAGATATCGGGGTCGGACGTAAATTACAGTAACTATAATTTATTGACCAGGGCTTTTCAAACTATTTCAACGATATAATAACACATTCGTTACAACCCCTATGTGTAATCATGAACTAGGAACCTCTCTATAATCAATAAGCAATATCTGATAATAGAGAAAAATTACATCTTTGGGTACCAATTTGACTGGGAAAAAGAATGTTTGTTCATTGCGCCAGAGCAGTTTGAAAAATATCTCACATTTTTTAGTCCCCTTATAAATATTTTACAACCTCTATAAAGGATGAACTAACCGCTCCTCCACAATCTAAATTTGGTAGCAACAAGTTACACATTTTATGTAGGTAGTTATAAAACTGTAGAGGCTACCATCATGTAAATATACTGCAAACTAAGTTAAGTTGATAGTGAGGAAGCGCTTCCACAACGTTTTAAATTTAAATTACGACCATGTGTGACAATTATGTCACAAAATGTAAAATCCGCTTTACTTATTTACCTGTACGCCCTTCATTGTCTGCTTTCATTATCTTTGTTCCTTTGTTATTTCATTACCCTCGTAGCGCTTATTTGTTTTCAGACAATTTGATTTAATGTTAATTTCGCAGTTGATATTGAATTCCAAAGGAATAAAATGATAAAAAATACTTCGATGGGAAACCACGTCTGTGGCTGGATCTAACGCATAAATAACGACTTTATGCACCAGATGATCTAATAAATCTTAAATGATGGTCGATTCTGGAAGTTTTAAGTACTTTGGTGATTGACTGCAGTACATCAGATATCACAAATGTGGCATTAAAACAGAGCAATAAAAATTGTGGGAATTTATTTCAAACCACATCGCGGGTTTCAAATAGGTAGTTTTTATATTAGTGTTTATTTAAAAGTGTTCACGGTGATTGTTTATACATTTTTTGCCCGGTTTCAATTTCAGTTAATATGAGTATTGTTGTGTCAGTTATCAAAGTGATGAAATGGAGTCTAGAGGTTCGATGTACTCAAATTAATGCGTCAGAATGATTGCAGTTTAAACCTCTATAATTAATTCACAATATACATCACATTTTGCGAGGCTTCTCGTTCATCACAATATTAATTAAGAGCAAAATGTGGAAAGTTGGAGAACTAAAATAGGATTAAGTTAAATATATATTCAGATGCCTTTAGGCAAATACATTAAAACACGTGAAAGAGTAGAATTTTAGTGGGCAGAGAAAAAGTAAGAATTGCATTATGAACATTCTCATAAATAATAAACATTAATGTTAAAGTGGAACTAAACAAATATACGAGTTCAAACATTGTTCTTATCTGCTGAGGATTTCAGCCGGATTTTGCTTTTATGGAAATTACATTGCAAAGCTATAACAAAATATATCCAGAACCAAGTGGAGTTATTTTTGTAAATAAAATCTGTAAATATGTATCTAAGTAAATGTTTCAGATTTTGTCTTTTTTGTTATTATTTTTATAGAATTTTCGATTTTCTAGAAAACTGGGTCTCTGTAGAGTATTTTAAGCAAACTGCATTTATACAGAATATCATTTTTTCATTTTATTTAAAAATTGGGAACCTAACAAAGTTTAGACGAAAATTTTAAACTAAATAAACGATACTATTTTCTCAATAATCCTCAATAATATTAATCATCGTTTTTTTTTGCATTTTTGTTGTTAGGAATCAAATAACTGAATTAGAAACGACTAATGCTTCGGATAATCTTAATTTTTCAGTTTCAATTTTTTTTATTTTTTTTTGTATATCTTCAAAACTACAACAGATTGAAAAATACGGATTTTGCGATTGCTTTTCTCAAGCGTTTTCTGATAAGAATCTTACGTATTCCGGATTAAAAAATTCTTCAATGTTTATCAGTTTGTAAATTAGAACATCACAAAGTACGGCGCGATCTTTTGCAAACTTTGTGTGAATTTAGAAGCCCCGTAAAATTCCTAATTATAACATTATTTTCCTACGTGCTTGTAATAAACGTTTTCCGGTTACTTACCAGAACTTCATTACCACACACGTTACAACACAAAAATGGCAATTTATCCTCATTTTTATTCCATTCCACTCAACCGCAGTAAAACCTCCATTAAAATTTATCGATATTACAAGTTTAATTGCACACACTGTTCTAACTCAACTATAATGTATGCAATTTTCTCCGCCCAAACATCGACTTTTTTCCTTTAATTATGATTTTCAATTATAAAACAGCCCATCTCGTAATTAATACATGACTCTGATTGATTAAATACTCAAACTACCCAATAATTGGATCTAAATAGCAAGCTGGCTCGGCTCGTTCAGGAAGCGGAATAATTTATGAAGATTTTCTTCAAATTCTCTTCCTGGGAGTCATTAATTAATTACACGTTCCTTTGATTGCGATTGGAATTAAAATAGTCAGTATTTTATTGCTGCTGGAGGTACATAATCAGAAACTAATTTCAATGAGTTATAGTTGGGACAAGCCGCAGACCAGCCCATATTATTTAAAAGACCTTGAAACTAGGTTCAGGTAAGCAGGTGGTACTTTCGATGTGGACATTTCCCCTTCTAAAATCACCCCTGTAGATCGAAAAAAAACTAATCCAGAACATGTAACATTTCCGTTCTCCAGTTGTTAGGTGACGTGACATTTATATTACGAAATTAAGTCTTAAAAGTCATTCTCTTAATTAGCAGGAAATTAATTAATCAATGATTAAGTTGGGGTACGTGGCGTGACGATAAAATTACGTCCATCATAGCTGCAATTCTAGTAAAGATGCTTGGAAAAATTAAGGGCGGTAAACAATTGTGTCAGATATGAATTTTGTACAACGATTGCCTTCATTATAACTACGCATTGGTTAAAGTCGACTCCATCATTTATTAATAAACTGGAACAGGAAATGTGAAGTAAATTCGTTGAATTTGATGGTATTATTAAAAGAATAATCATCAATAAAGTAAGGTACTGAACATTAAATCGAAATTATCATCATTACGGTCGATGTGTATCTATTATTAAAGCTCTGCCAACTCCTACCGTTTAATGTAAATCATTCGCGATGAATATTGGAAAATACGTCATTAAACTCTCCGTTATACATGAGTGGTTTAGAACCTTTTTTGCGATCGAAGTGGGCAGGTGTCCCTGGACTGAAAGCTCGAGACGTCCGTTTTAGACCACAAAGGAAGGAGGGCCCCAAACAATCAAATTGTAAAGCAAGACGTGCGAGTAATGCTTTTGGGATTGCTTTTACATAGTAGACGCTTCATCTATCATTTACATCGACAATACGAGCAACGGGGCTTAAGGTGACCACCATTTCGCTATTGAGAGGACAATAGCCAATTTTAGAAGTATTTACTTCGCCAATGTCAGTCGTTATGGCAGTGAAAAATTGAAAGAGGCCTAGAACATGTTTATTTCCGTGAAGGCGGCGCGTAGAGGAGAGTGGGAAAAGATAATAATCAGTACAACAAATCAAAAGAAAAATTGTGCATAGAACTCGACCATCAACTGAAATATTTTTTCGTCGAGCCTGCCGAATTGGAAAAAGTTAAATCGCTTTAGTTTTTCCCAAAGTTCTTTGAAATTGGAAACTTAACGTTGAAAAAAGTATAATAGACATTGTATCAAGCGAGGATAAAAATAGGACTACATCTATCGCTGGTGAATTATGGCGGCTATTAATCAATCTCCAAACATTGACGTTTACTCATCCTATAACAATTCATCATGTTTCTGAAACAATGTGAACCACTCACATACGACGACACAAACGCTAAATAAATCGAATCGTGATAAAGCCCTTATCTCTACTAAAAAATGCAGGCAAATCTACCTGTTGTAGAAATCCCTGGACCTTCCGCTAATCGAGTTGTGGTGTACTTTGTATGAATCTCCTCATAACCATAACCGCTTGTGTTTACTCTGGAATGTTTATGGATAACATGTTAATCAGTTTTGCCGTTTACAAATTAAACAAAGCCTAGTTCTAATTTTAAAACAAACAGTCGGTCTGCTGCATGACGAAATTAGAATAATTGCATAATTTTTGTAATTGCTTTTGGCCAAACTCGATTATTTTGATTCAAATGCAAATGTGTAATTGCAAAACTTGTTAATTTTCCTGTGTCCGTTACAGTGAGTTTACATGGACGAAGCGCAAAAAAATTCATAAACGAGTTTCGCCTCGAAAGGTCCAATCACTGTTTTTTCTCCAATATCGTCGCAAATTCACTTATTATACTTTCAATATTGTTCCGCGGAATAATGGCATTTAATAAATCTGACGATAGTGGCTCTGTGAATAATTTCGCCGTTCATCATATGAGGGCCAAGTAGAACATAAGTTTACCACCATAACCGTAAAAAATATGTATGGTAATCTCCCAGCTTCTCCGGGATCCCGTAAATCTTAATAATTAATAAAAAATATGCGGTTCAAGTAAACCACATTCCGTATTATCAGAGAATTATCACTATAGTTCGACTATATTTTTAATCCAATTTTCAAGATACTGAAAGCATTCTCCTGGCAATTAAAATTTAAATTAAATCCCACCAGATCTTCTGAATAATTCATTAATAACTCTCTTGTAAAAAATCACAAAGAACTTCAAAAACCCACATTTCTTTGTTATTAAAACATAATATTTCTCTTTTAAAACCGTCGCAAAGTCGGGGACGAAAAGACAAATTATTTGAGTCCGGCCAAGAGTATTTTATTGTTACGGTCGACTAACCAAATCTCACTCATCATTGTCGGAACCTCGCTCCATCAGATTATTACCTGTTTAAGAACCATTTTAAAGACGTTCACAGAATCCATTTGTTTCGGGTTATGGCGTGGAAGGCGAAAAAAAAATCGAAAGAAGTTTTCCGTTTTTGAAATTGGGAGTAATGTAGTCTGATCCGCAAAGTTGTAAGGGCATGCAGCAAAGGAAATTTAATAAATTTGCGTTGTTTGCTCTTTGAATTTGATAAAACCGCCGTTTTTTCACTAGTTTGTTGGCAACAGTGCGATTTTAATTACATTCCGTCTGTGGCGAGGTGACTTTGTCGTGGAACTGTTATTGTCGGAAGCTAGAGAATCATAAAAATATTTAATTAGCAAAGACGCGTAAACACATTCTCTAGAACGATATTACGCGAATTAACTTTTATTCCTGTTATACCGCAGCACACAAATTCGCATTCCCGAATTACTTTATTAGCTATCCTGTGGGAGATTTTAGCGACTTTCCTGGAGGTTTTTAGCAGAAATTAATGAATCTCCTCTTTGAAAAGGCATTTTCGATGTGGCATTGATAAACCGTTGGCACAAAGCCAGAGCGCGATAAAATGCAACAAAATGAAAATTAAATAACTCTTCTAGAATCCGACGTAAATGAATAATACAAAAACTAATGAATTATATTCGCGATAACAAGTGGAGCACAATAGCCTGTCAAACGCTGTTATTTACACAATAAAACGTAATTTCGTTATTTATAATGGTTACGTTTCACAAAAACAAAAAGCTCGCCCTGCAACAAAATCATATCACTGTCAAAATTGGCCGAGTATCAATATCCATCAATCCCGCCAACATTTTTGGACGAACAAAAAAGTGATTTGTCACGTCCTAATTTCAAACAAGTCTCCATTCATGGGAATGATTGATAGAAGATTTAAGGATGCAGACAAGAGGAGATTTTTTTACCGCCATCACCGCGTGAACACCTTACACAGAAAGACACTAAAGTCTGGAGAAGTAAAATTTATGGACCATTGTTAGACACTCGACTGATTTCCAACGAAATTAAGTTGTAACATTCACCTGCTTAGGTAAAAAATACAAACTCTGGCCCGATTTAACGACTTGGACATAATTTAGCCACAACGAGAACCGAAGACTTTCATGGGGTGCATGAATAAAAGACCTAATAACCGATGCGGTGGTGGGAACGTATTCAAAGACCACAAAAATTCACCAGGTTATAATTTCAAATCATCTGACAAATTAACGAGTTTTTTCCAACGAGAGGTTTCGTTAACAGAGCAATTTCAAAGTTTATATTTACCAAAGTCCGGAAAATACTTTTAAATTGGTGGCTACACAACAGAAAAAGCCTTTCAAAAGTGGATTTTATCCGCAGTAATCCCACAAAATGTTCTCATCTTTAATTATTGCTGAATCAATAAATGGGTAAAAAGACAGCGCTGAAAGTTTGTATCGATTTCATCGGTTTACATATTCTGGGAAAAATTGCACTGGAGAAGCAGGATTTAGAGAATTTTCTGCATAAAAATTTCCTCGTGTATATTAACTCCATCTCCGCGGCGAAGTGTGTTTACCCTAGGGAATTAGACACCATGTAATTCTGTTAGCAAAATTCTTCAAACACCATGAGACAAGAGAGATAACGTTTGGAGAAAGGTTAAGTTGTCAAATATCACAAAAGGCGTCCATTGTAGGCCTACGTTCCCGGAGTTAGTAAATAGCGTTAACTAAAAGACATTTGACAGAGATAAGTTGGTTGTAAACCCAGCATGAAATACCAACGTAATCATACATACAAATACAAGTTGGTTGGAAGTTTTACTAAATTTGCATATTTGCTTATAGTAATCCTGTAGCGCTTGGAGGAACCTCTCTGTGTTTTCACTTTGGCAAGCGTTTAGCACCAGAAAAATTTAATTAAAGCTGGTAATATTCCGTTTAGACCCCGACAATTTTAAAACGATTACAAACATCAAACAACTTAATCAATACCCGGTTCTGTTCTCCGGTAATTTTCACATTATAGACGAGACCTGCAAGTAAGTGGCAATTATTCAAAACTTAATTTGTTCTCTTTCCGCTGCCCACAGAGAGTAAATTAGGTCGTTTTACTGCCCTTTACATCGCCATTGTCCTCAAACTATCATTAAATAAACCAAGTAGGTGTGAAATCAGGTGCCTTGAACTCTAAAACGTACTCTGATTGGATCGATCATCTATTACATGCCTTGCTCGTTTTAAATGTAATTTTGTTAATGTTAATGCACTAGGATTAGTGTTCCAAAGATGGGATTAATGGAGTTCGGTCCATTAAATGGCTTAATTATACGTTTTCTCCTATTGCCGAAGTTTTGGGTATATAACATTGAGATCGAAGAGTGATATGACCAATAACGATTTAGATTAAGACTCGATTGTGTGTATGGGCCACGCTGTAGGGTTGTTTGGGAATTCGTGCAACTGCGAAATAGTCGCATTAATAATGCACAACCCGCAACACAGGATTACAAAAACGCATTTTTCCCACGGAAGTTGGGGTGGATTTACACATGAAACGAAAAGCGGGACTCCCCGTTTCTTTTTTATTGCCTTAGTAAATTCATGGATGTTAACAACTTATAGCCGTAAGCTTCAAACAGTTGTTTGGATATAGTTGCATTTACTGAAATGACTAAAGCACACTCGAAAGTTCCCTGAAAAGTTCTGTTCAATGGAAGCTTTAGCGAAAAGTTTAGTGCATTTAAAGGTAACGAAACTAGCTTAATGGATTAAATACTAATTTTCCATTTGCTACTTGTTTATTGTCGGAGTAATTATCTCCATTAAATAAGCGAGAAACATAAAGGATCTGAGACCCACCTACTTGTTTGCAAATTGATTTTCTAAAAATACTCACTTCACCATCAAATGCTGTGTATTTTTCTCAGGGCACGAAAGAAAATGAAAAAACGAACGTAAATAAATAACTAAATTATTTCAGTATTACCGGAGGTAATTTTTTTATCGATTCCTTATTTTTTTCTCCGCATTATCGCCCACAGCGACAGACCAAATACCAGAGTGGAGACCCCAAAATTGTTCATCAAAGTCAACATTTATTAAAAAACTGGTTATATTCCCCTTTTTATAACTGCAACCCAAGCTGGTATATTACTCATCATTGTCGGCGCAGGTGTGATTAAATTCCTCCCGAATAGAAGCCAAATTACATTAGCCTAAGGTCAAAGATTATTTTGATACTGAGAAAAAACATTCGTTTGTGATGGTAGGCATTATGGAAATTGCCAGGCGTGTGCGAAAATTTTAATACACAATCGCACGCCATTTAAGGTAAACATTTTTTAATATTCTTTTACTGTAGAATTGAAATAAAACAAGAAGCAAGAACCTAAAATAATTTAACCGAGAATCTGAATTTATTTCGTATTGCAATAATCCCATGTTGGTACGCAAATACAAATTAATAACAACCACGTTAGTGTGTTTGAGATTTTTTCTCTTTAAGCTTTTTCAGTCCCTGAAAAATTCAATTTTCTTTATTTGCGGATCAAAGGAGATTACGGTGTTCGGAGAATGTTTGTTAAAAGAAAATTTCCATTAATTTAAAAAAGTTATTTATTTTAAAGCACGTCTTCACCGGAGATGATTTGTAATTATTCCTTTCAGAGCTGTAGGCTCATTACGGCATAATGGCTACATTTTGATTCTTAAGCTCTGACACCTTTTTATATTGAAATTTTCTTGTTAACGAATTGGTCTTTACGTCACTTTGTTTAGAGTTTCACCATTATTGTAACTTCAACAGCTCCACACATACATAATCAGTTTTAGTGGTTATCGATTCAACTTTCCCTGCTGATAGCCACGGTAAATAATAGATCCGTTCTCTTTGTTATTACTAATGAAAGCAGGTATTGCCGGTATCTCACATGTCAAAAATTCATAAACCCGTTTAGGAAACTAATCACAAATTTATCTCGCTAAATACATAAAGTGGAATCTACATTAATTCAAGATTTTTTCATTTTCCTCATATTGAAACAGAATTCCAGGGTAGCCAGGCTTGATTTCAAGCTTTATCCCAATTTCGTGCGTAAAATTCCATATTCTTCTGCACCTTTCGACTAATAATGTTAAATTTTGACATGAGGCAGCTGCAACAGCCCCGCATTCGCCTAACTATGACGTCTCAGTGTGAAGAGAACTCCCCGCAGCCATTATTATGGCCCATTGTATTCAGTTAGACCCATTACACATAAAATACCTATTTAATTACTGCCATTTCGTGTAGCGCTAGACAAAATGAGGGTGAAATTGGAGAATTTCAACAATTCCGATGTTCGCTTCCATGTGACTCACATCGGCCTTTTACATCTCTACTATTATTTCGATTTCCTTCATTCCCCTTAATGCAAAGAGACATTGAAATTGACGCACAATGAACCCATAGAACTCCCTTAATGTGTAATGTTGTTAATTTTTTTTAATTGGGGCTTGGGGGTAAGCTAGCACCCTTTGTCAGAAAATCCAATTTGGAAATTTGTACAGTTGTTCAAAATTATGAAAAACCTAGTTTGCTGTGTTAGCGTCCATCGAAGTTCGGCATTTTAAATATTCAGCAATAAACTGTAGATGGACTTTTGTTGTACCAAAACAGGATCATCGAATTTGACAGCTTTATCAAAATTTGTAACAATGAGAATTATGTAATAATCCATTTATTATTTCAGTGTTTTATTTATGCGCGAACGAACCAACAAGCATAATTTGATTCTGACGACAAAGGACTTAATTTAATGACTACCACATGTTGAATAACAAAGCAACTTTACAAGAACAACTCTGAAGTGATGAAAAGTACATCTTGACATGCAGAAAGGTCACGTGTGAAACAATTAAAAGCTAATTTCGAAAAATCCCGACCTACTCGAAGTTACCTTGTAAAATGCAAGTTCGTGTGACATAAAAAGCATACAATTGCAGGTGTGTCATGCAAAAACAACAGTCATCAGGCTACACCTAAATAATTATGTAAAAATAAGCGGATGAAGACACACCAAGACAAGGCCACGCAGGGAATTTTCTCGTTATGGAAACTGGCTTCGTAGACAAGTAATAAATCCATAAATCAAAGAGCATTGTGTATTTTTAACTCACGTCCTCTACAAGAAGATTTGGATTGGTGCCTATAAATCTGGGCTTTTGTAACTAGTGGGTTTGATATTAAATATCGTGAAGCAATGGAATGGACAGCTAATACAAGATTTTGTGTGGTCGAATTTTATTTGGACAGAGTTGAAATTCGAGCTACAGAAATAAATACAAATTAGTTATTGTAGCAGATATTATACTACACAAACACGACTCGGAAGTTGTGTTTATACCGACGTACAGGGAGTTGTAAATTATCACGTGGAGAAAAACTTCATATTAAGATAACAATAAAAATGAATATCTCGTTGTAATTTAAGAAAGTTCCATTCCCCATCGACAACTTTATGAACCTTGTTGAAAACTTTCCATCATGATATGTAGAAAATAAACTTTTTCCCTTCGGTAAATGTTTTCTCCTCAAGCATTTTATGCACCCCACAGCTCTCAAATTGGTTCCTTAATAATTTCGGCGAAATTTCCAGACCACTTGAAACCCCAAAGCCAATTTTTTAACTGATTATCCTTGGAAGTGACACTAGAGTACAACCATCTGTAACCTCGTTCCGAAATCGTAAAAACTAAACGAAAAGAAGAGGGTTTCTGTATAATAATGTTGACTATCCATAAAACGCCCGTCGAAAATAGGAAGTGGAAGCAACAAAATATGAGAAACTTCCCCATTTCAATTTTAAGATATCATTTTCGTCCATTACGGAGTAAACATTACTTTGGTTACGCTGAATTTAAGAAGTTTCGATGTTCCGTGGTGGCCACATTTGGTCAGTCAATAACAATTTGGCCGCTGACCAAGTCTGTCCAATGAAAATGAAACGGCAACCGACTTACGACATGAAAATGTTTGATGAGCAAATATAAATAGAACAAAGCTTCGAGGTCACGGGTTAATTTTAAGAAAATGGATTTTAAGGCAGGGCCCTTTATTGAATTGACGTCGCTCCCAAGGTGTTATGAGAATGGAGTTCTTGTTCTACCATTAGTCTATTCTTCGGCAAATGGAGTGACATGCACGGTAAATTAATTACACGAGGCATCATTACGGGGAGAAAAATAGACGAAGAAGTGAGGCACCCAAAAACCCTAATGGAATAGGGGAGTTTTCGATATTAGACGACTATTTATTAGTGTCAATTGGACGCAGGTGGTGACAATGATAGGTCACCATGATTTCTCCCCTCAACTAGGAGTGATCAGATTAAGAATTACCATTTTTCAGCTGCGGAGAAAGAGCCTTTAATTAAATGTATAAATCGCAATTATACCTTGTTAAGTTTCTCCATAATAGTAGACACCTCATTATTTGATGCAAGTTATGAAGAAAGCTCAGAATTATTATTACATCCCAAGTATAGTCAGCACGAAGGTCGTATTAAGACGTAAATAATAAATCCTAAGAAGTGCAACTGGGATTAGCATGCGATGGTCGCATCTCCGTCCACAGACTTGGCTTCTGCCAACGAAATCACTCCAGAGGGAGAGAATAATGCAACGAGTCTGATAGGGGTGCATTTTTTATTTCTCTCATAAAAAGACGGGTAAATATTGTTTCAGTGGAGTGCATTTTTCACTTTAGTGGTTACTCGCATGCTGAATTAAGAAGATCCATTCGTGGAAACTTAATTTTGCGGACTCCCCAAACGCAATATTTTTATTTGTTCTTCTAATGGCAGATAACTTTTCTCAGAAAAAGGCAGAAAGGAGGAATTATATAAAAGTACCATTTATACGAACGTCAAAGAAGCATCAACACAGTCATGGAATGGAGGGAACAGCAATAAAAAAGAATATTGCACACGGGGAGAGGGTGTTGCCAGTTAAATTACATCATCACGGTATTTTAGTGGGCAACAACACTAAACTGATCAAAACATTTTTTCTCGCTGAATTTACATAGTGACTAATACTAACTTCAACCCTACAAACTGCTCCTAAGTGATAAAACAAGGTAGTTGTCAAGTTTCGCGTGTTTTTTACTTTTAATTAAGCTCCTGTAATCAACGCCACAACTTTATGCAAAAAAGCACTGATAACAAGCCAGTCATGCAATATGTGTATTAACTCGACTCATGTATAAAATAGACTCCCTTTGTAGCCGATAAAACGGAAGATTTCATTTCGATAAACTTTTTGTGAGTCAGATTGATTGAAACTGAGTTCTAGTTTGAGTTGTAATAAATCACAAATGCTTGGTGCAACAGAAGTTTTATATAATGACACTTGTGATGAGGGTTTGAAAAATGAGCACTTATTTAGGTAAAGTGGAAATTTTCTCAAAGAATCTTAATCGTTGTACCGGCGGCTTTGGCTTACATAACATCATTAAATTTTGTTGTTGAAACCGTACAAAAGCCGCAGCTATTTTCTAGCAAATTAATTAATGAAAGTTATCACACAAAGTTGTTCGAAAACTTGTGGAAGCTCTAATGCCAGTATAATGAAATCTATTAGAAACTACGATTTTAGCTCGAAACTACATTTTATAGTCCATATTTCTATAGAGATCAATATGTTGCTAAATTCAAACATTCGAATTTGTAATTTTGAACTTGAAAATAAATCTTTTCTCTTCAGTGAGGTACGTAAAAAATTGCAACTGTTGCTGCTTCTCTTGCGATTTTATAATCTAAAAGAATTTCTGCTTGAACAATAGATTTATATTTAAAATTAAGTACTTGACGTTTTCTTTCTGAATCGCTGAACCGTGAAAGAATTTATAGATTTTTTTGCTCATGTATGAGATTTATGAGTTTCAGATAAGTTGCTTGTTTCCCGTGCTCCATTAAAGTTGGCGAAGAGGAAATTGTTGTTATTAAGATTATTGAACAGCGAGTTTGTTGTATGGTGAAAATGTCAATACCAGAACAATGTCAATAGTAGTTTGAATCCTGGAGCAATAACATTGCACGACAATCGCATAACAAATACACGAGAAAACCATTGAGATCGTCGTCCATCCAATAATTTAAAAGGAAATAAACAGTTTGGAAAGCGAATCGACAATAAAAGGAGTTATAGCATCCGAACTTTACAACAATTCGTACGTTTAGTGGCACCGTTTCTATTGAAATATGCATCCAAGTCAGTTTATAAAATGCTTTGACAGTTCCAACGTGCATGCTATAAACTACTATAATTTCCTTGGTGGGTGAAGGCGAATATGAAATTTTCTCCTTCCCCTTGACAAGAGGATTTCCTTTATGGTTAGCGTCAGATTAATTTTTCTATGACGGGGGTGAAATCAATACCAGGGGTGATGCGCCTTCAAGCCACGAACTTTTATTGCGTTAATAAATAAACAATTCCGTTGAACGGAAACTTTATAGTTCAGGGGTGACTTAGTATGAAATTTGAATTCTTGGCTTGACAGCTTCATTTCCTCACAATCACGAATAAAGTTTTTTTGTTCAGATGCCGAACGCTTTAAGGCGGCGATTTACCCAGAGCATTCTAGGTTTGCTGTGTCGTTTCTCTGCTGTAATCTTATAGTGTTACACACACATCCATCCCTTCGACGAAATTCAAGGACAGGGTGATGCTTTCGGACACACCGGCAGTACACTAACCATTTCAGACTCGGCAAACGAAGCGTTTTTAGCATAGCATTTTATTAGTTGAACTACAGCTCAGAAAGAGTAGACATTGAAGACAGCGATATAGCAAAAATAATGATAAAACATAATGCATAATATAAAAATAAAAACAAAAAATATAAAAGCAACAACAAACCAATTATTTAATAAAACAAAAAACAAACAAACATAAAATTAGCCGAAATTATTAAAACCAAGGCATTCCTTTGTCGCAACGCGAATTCACAAGCTCGGGTACCAAATTTGTTCAAATTTGATGCAAACTACAGTGAAACCTGTATAAAAAGGAATTGCAATCCGATGTTTACGATGTTTATATAACCTAAAACCTCAGCTGAAGTACAATACGAGGTAAACAATATAAACAAGACAGTCGGCGTGTAACTTGTTTTCTAAACAATTCCCAATTGTTTCTAAGAAAATTTAAAAGAGTAAACAAAAAATTTCACTTTTAAATATGCAATAGTCCGTTTTTTGGCTTCCGTGTTTGCGTAAATTCTGCTGTTTTTTTAAAGGTTTCAGGTCTTTAAAATAGTCAATTTTGTAAAAATCCAAACAGTTTTAGAATAAATATTTAAAATTCTAAAATTAAGTTATAGTAAATACAGACTTAACATAGAGACCGATCTAAGAGCCAAAAATTTGAAAAATTAGATAATGTAATAAATTAATTCTAAATAATATCGTCCATATTTGATAAAAAAAACTTTCAATCCTTTAATAAATTAAAATTGCAAGGCAAGAAATATGTTACGAATACCGGAAAGAAGGTAAAAGAAGAAAAACTAAGTGGAATGTGCGATGTATTTGTCAAGAGCTGTATGCCTTCGTTCTAAAGAATCCAATCTGTAAATAAAAATTTGCTTCTTATCTAACTGGACTGTGAATGAACCGAACAACAAACAGAAAAACTTGATGTTGTCTAAATTCGTAGTAAATCATAAATAAAGCCAAGACACAAATCATTTTTGTTGTTCCTGACACTATGGCCAATGGTCAACCTTCAACAAAGACATTTTTAGTAAGTAATCTCTTCAAATTTTAACACAACGTGAAAGTTATCCTATCACATCTGTTTTAATTTATTCTAATTGTTAAAAGTGTTATAGGTGTATTGTAAATGTGCGCTAGCATTAGCACAATTGAATATAAACAACCAATAAAAATGCAAGCAAAATAACAATCTTCAGCAGATTTTACCATTTATTAAACCTGCCAACAAAGAGTTTTATAAATAAACTTTTAAAAAATTAGTTATTATTTTTACGTTTTTTTAATAAAATTTAATAAAATCATTGACTAATTTGTATTGGTGAATATCTCATTATTTTTAATTAATATCATGGCGCTTAGAACAGTTTTTGAATTTCAACGTCAATAATTTTTTTCTCATTTGTCAAGACGACAATATTTAAGAACTCTCAATATCAAATTGCAAGTTTATTAACAAAGCTTAATAATATAGTTTTTGCAGTCAGGTTAATGTGACAATGTCTACTCGTAGTTTAAATAATTTCTCAAAATATGTGACTTGCCGCTGAGCCCGTTATTTAGGTATGTCAAGTCTTTAAATTTGAATGGACATCGAGTCGATTTCGAGACGAAATGGGCAAAGAAAAGAAAGTTAGTCGTTTATTATCGTACAATTTCGTTCAGCTCACTTCTCGGACACATGTTATTTTTTCCCTCACCATCATGGTCACAGAGGGTTGGTTTCAACCTAAGATGTACGCAATTTATCCACAATTTGGGCGATGCAGGCTTCATGTAAATTTGATCCTACATGATTATAAAAGAATTAACAGTGGAACGAACATGATATTCTTCTTGTCAAAGAATGGTTCTGTGTCGGGACGAAGAGCTTTTTACAAAAAGAATGTTATTTCCTGAGATATTTAGTTCTAAACTTGGCCAAATTTAACGATTTTCAACATTTTTTTTATCATACTGTCATTACTTTTTTTCAAAAAAACTCAACGTCCCGACATTAATTACTATCTTAACTGCAGTTTCACAAAATTTGAACTGATTTTTTTCACAGACAACGGAGTAATATCGAATTTTGTGAGGCCTGAAAACATACATTTTTCTGGAGGTAAATCGCCGCCTTAAATGGTTTCTACCATATTATAGAATTCCTAACTGCTTAGCACAAAAGGCACATGCGAGTCAATACTACCCGGACATAAAACACGAATGGAAAAGTGCCGCTGAAAGAATAAAAGCACTTTTAAATGCATTCGAAGCGGATGCAACCAGAAAAACCAACGGAAATGGGTGAAGCGTCAAAGGTACTTTGTTTAATCTATTTCTGACGAAAATGTAGATTATCCTGAATAAAGAGGAACTCTCAAGGAGGTGTTTTTGCTATATTCATTTCAATCAGACTTTGGTTGATACTTTATTATTCTCCAGCCAAATGGACGATGTTCCCAAGGAACACTTTTCTGACTTTTCTGAAGGCAATTTAAATGCCTATAATACCGATAAATCATGCCCTCGCTCGCAGCGCGTATTTCCATAGAAAAATTTCCAACTTCTATCCCTAGCCAATTGTATGACGTTTAAATGAAGCGGAACCGGAAGATCATGGTCTAGTCAGCACGAAAAGACACGAGCACTCTTTCAGCCGGCTTCCAAAACTTCAAATATATGAGATTACTTTTAAAAATCTGAACTTTAACAAACTCCTCAATTAAGTGATTTTTTCCCAATATTTCATCCTTCCGGGGAAAAATTAACAGATGGTCCATTAAACCCGTCGAAATTTTCACCCGGAAATGTGATTAGTTCATATGAAAATGTCCACTCTCGGAATGGACGTGTTATATTCAAGTCTTGGGGGCGCGAAAACGGCGACGTCTTGCAAGCACGTAATAGACAGGGAGGGAATAATCAATATTTCAAGAAGGGCCCCAGGCTTGCTTCGCCCCTGTCTCCAGAGACCACTGCGTTTGGAATACCGAACACTTTTTAATATTGATATAATGTATCCAGTTTCTATCACGTGCTGCAGTTTTAAGAAAAATAACGAATTTAGCGCCGCGTCATTCACTGGGTGGTGCTCTTTTACAGCGGTGTTAATAATTAATCTCTAAAGGCTTTACGCAACCACCGCTTTTATCAAATGGGTTATCTAAATTAAAAGCGACGGATTAAAACACAATGCCATTACAAAACGAATGTAATGTTGAGGAGTTTAGACGCCGTTGAAGAGGTTTGACCCCGTTTTTGTCTAAGTATTAATAATGACCACAACGCCTCTTCAGTAAACAAAAATTCAGCCATGCTTTCAAATTAGAAGTGCTTTGCTAGACATACGACTGATCTAGAGAACCGCAAAGGCTAACCCATTAAAACTGCATTTGCGCTAATTGCAAAACATATTTGAGCGTTTGATGTTTAAGGAAATTCCGTCTTGACGTTTGACATCCTGAAGCAATTTTTAATATACAGAAGCTTTTCCGCTTTGTTTGTAATCTTGGTTTCTTAAAGACGTCACTCCGGAATTCCTTAAAAACAAATGGACGTGTTCCAGCATGTTGTAAGAGCAACGGTGAAGCCGGTAATCTTCGAGATGCAAAACTTGTAATGAAACTGCGAAAAATTCCGGAAGATGGATAGGCCAATCTTTAGACGCCACGTCAGAAGCGGAGGCGGTACAGTCGGTCATACATCATACCACACATATAAGAACCAGAGCATTTCCTCAATATAAGTTATTTATATCTGCAAGTTAAGAAGACTGGGTCGGCATGTGTTCGTGATGGTTCCGCAATTCGCATTCTTTCGCTCACCACTAATTACTTATTCATCCTTGTTTCCGCAAACTGTTTAATTTTTCCGTGAGCCCTTAATGAAGTCATCAAGTCTGCGAAATGGGGTGTTAATCAGCCACCGCGAATACCGGGGAGGCATGGACCATATATTTGTGTACCTGGTGGTGGCACACATGTGCCATCCCAACAAGGTAGGGCACTGTCGTAATTGAATAATTGTGGCCTAGCCATAATTCACAGTTAATAGGAACGGGGGCATGAAATATGCATGTGCGGAATATGTTGGGGCGACACCCTTCACCGAAAGGGTAGGAAGTGACAATGTTTTATACATCTGGTGAGAGCTTACGCATCTAGGACGCCTTTAATCAGATGCGACGCGTGAAATTTGTCTGAAAAACTAAGCACAAAATTTTCGTTTTTCTATTATAAATTCTGTTCATCTTGACGTGTATAAATAATTGTAAGCTCTGATCCCCGTACTAATTCATAAGCTTTTACGAATCCTCGACTTAAATAAATATGTGCGAAACTTCCACTGAAAGCTCGAGCTTTGCCTGCATTTCCATGAGCTCCGTTTGATAGAAACTCATAAAAAATTGTTGCCCATATACTAAGTCGTTACAATTCTAGCCGATAGGAGCATTGTTCGGAAACGTTAATTTTTTATAAGGCGCTTTTTAGCGTTGTCTTTTATCCCATCCGGAGCTTAATTTATGTATGTTGACGTTAGTACGAGTAGCTTTGACAGGATCTCGTTCATCATATTTATCATTTCTTGAGCACTTTTTGTTGATATAAATAGTTGAAACAAATGTATTTCTTTAGTTTCAAGAGAAAATACCTGTCATATTTCAACAGAGATATTTTCATTAAATTCTAGACATTTCTAAGATTTATAAATGCAACGGGGCAAAAGTTACAAAGCGTTTTTACTGAAACAACGCTGAAAAACAAATAAAAATTTCTCTTTGCTCAACTAACTGTTAGATGAAAGAACATGTACCTGATACACTTTGTTACATTATTGAGGAAATAATTACTTGGTCATATTTGACTCACTGGATTTTTAGAGAAACTGTACTTCTAGTTTGAGATGAGTGCAGTTAAAGCTGTCTGAAGCTCCGATGTATGAGTAAAATATATTATAGAGGGGAAGCAGAGAAAAAATAATTTATAGCAGCCACAGCTAAACGAATTAGCTTGTGTCAAAACTGGTATACTGCGTGCGTTGACAAGGTAATCAAACAGAATATTAAGCTCTACATGAATTAAAAGCTTTTTAAAAGTTAACTCGTGTTTGCGCGAACCCTTTTAAAAACGCTATCTTGTGCTCGCACAATACATATGGTCCCCTCAGTCAATCCCCATCTGTCTGAGACGCTCCAGAGTGCAGACAGACACGAACCCCCTTTTAACTTCTTTGTGACATGAGATCTGATAATTAAAAAACGCCGGGAAAGCGAGAGGTATTCATTCAAAATTTAACAAATAAGGGAAGGCAGCGTCGAATGCCTAAAGCACTTCACCAAAACGAGAAAAAATGAAATAATTGTATACTCACATTCATGATGGCGTGCTCAAAGCTGTATCATCCCAGGATCTGGAAAAGAGAAATTTCATTTAAACTCTGAATTATATGGTGCTACAAAAGACGGTTTCAACCTGGACCAGACCTCACGCCTTTTGTGTGGAAACTTGGAAATTACATGCTACGACCAAACGGACCATTATTCGGAACTTCCAGATATGTATTTAATAGACGACCATACGAGTTTTTGTGACGCCATCTGTCGAGGGCCGACGCATTTACATAATGTCCAAATGCCATGCCAAGTTTAGTTTGCCTGGATTATGCACGACACTTGATGCTGATTGAGATTGTATTACGCTACATTTAAATAACATGCGGGACAGAAGCTACGCTATGCCTAGTTCTGAATATTTAAATTAGACCGACATATAAATTAGCTTTTGTTAGATTCGAAAGTGATAAGGAAACTTTGGTAACATGGGGATTTTTACATAATATCTTGTACATCCGTCATCTGACTGCACCAGAACTGTTTTCACTAAAAATACGCTTAAGGCGGCGATTTACCTCCAGAAAAATGTATGTTTTCACACCTCACAAAATTCGATATTACTCCGTTGTCTGTGAAAAAAATCAGTTCAAATTTTGGGAAACTGCAGTTAAGATAGTATGAAAAAAAAATGTTGAAAATGGTTAAATTTGGCCAAGTTTAGAACTAAATATCTCAGGAAATAACATTCCTTTTGTAAAAAGCTCTTCGTCCTGACACAGAACCATTCTTTAACAAAAAGAATATCATGTTCGTTCCACTGTTAATTCTTTTATAATCATGTAGGATCTAATTTACATGAAGCCTGCATCGCCCACATTGTGGATAAATTGCGTACATCTTAGGTTGAAACCAACCCTCTGTGACCATGATGGTGGGGAAAAAAAAACATGTGTCCGAGAAGTGAGAAATTGTACGATAATAAACGACTAACTTTCTTTTCTTTGCCCATTTGGTCTCGAGATCGACTCGATGTCCATTCAAATTTAAAGAGTTGACATACCTAAATAACGGGCTCAGCAAGTCACATATTTTGAGAAATTATTTAAACTAGACATTGTCACATTAACCTGACTGCAAAAACTATATTATTAAGCTTTGTTAATAAACTTGCAGTTTGATATTGAGAGCTCTTAAATATTGTCTTTTTGACAAATGAGAAAAAAATTATTGACGTTGAAATTCAAAAATCGTTCTAAGCGCCATGATATTAATTATAAATAATGAGATATTCACCAATACAAATTAATCAATAATTTTATTAAATTTTATTAAAAAATCGTAAAAATAATAACTAATTTTTTAAAAGTTTATTTATAAAACTCTTTGTTGGCGAGTTTAAAAAATGGTAAAATCTGCTGAAGATTGTTATTTTGCTTGCATTTTTATTGGTTGTTCATATTCAATTGTGCCAATGCTAGCGCACATTTACAGTACACCTATAACACTTTTATCAATTATAATAAATTAAAATAGATGTGACAGGATAACTTTCACGTTGTGTCAAAATTTGAAGAGATTACTTGATGTAAAAATGTCTTTGTTGAAGGTTGACCATTGGCCAAAGTGTCAGGAACAACAAAAACGATTTGTGTCTTGGCTTTATTTATGATTTACTATGAATTTAGACAACATCAAGTTTTTCTGTTTGTTGTTCGGTTCATTCACAGTCCAGTTAGATAAGAAGCAAATTTTTATTTACAGATTGGATTCTTTAGAACGAAGGCATACAGCACTTGACAAATACATCGCACATTCCACTTAGTTTTTCTTCTTTTACCTTCTTTCGGGTCTTCGTTACATATTTCTTGCCTTGCAATTTTAATTTATTAAGGGATTTAAAGTTTTTTTATCAAATATGAGCAATATTATTTAGAATTATTTTATTACATTATCTAATATTTCAAATTTTTGGCTCTTAGATCGGTTTCTATGTTAAGTCTGTATTTACTATAACTTATTTTATAATTTTAAATATTTATTGTAAAAACTGTTTGGATTTTTACAAAATTGACTATTTTAAAGACCTAAAACCTTTAAAAAAACAGCAAAATTTACGCAAACACGGAAGCCAAAAAACGGACTATTGCATATTTAAAAGGGAAATTTTTTGTTTAGGTACTCTTTTAAATTTTCTTAGAAACAATTTGGGAATTGTTTAGAAAACAAGTCACACGCCGACTGTCTTGTTTATATTGTTTACCTTGTATTGGACTTCAGCTGAGGTTTTAGGTTATATTTTTTTTTATTATATAGCTAACAAGAATTTTACTTCCAAATAAAAATTTACATATTGAGAATTCAGGGCAATGAATGGATGGACGAAAAACATGTTCACTTTAAAAGAATAAATAGAGTTACACCGAGTTCAAGAATGTGATAAAGAAAGTGTTTAACAATTAATAACTCAATTTAAATATGAAAAAAAAAATAAAAATTAGTTTAACGAAAAATTATTTCGGAAAATTTGTGTTACCAAGAACGAAGAAGTAATTAAACTAGTTATATGTATCAGGTCTACTTTTATAATCGCAAACCAAATGTATCGCCGAACGTTTTGAACATCAAAATTTGAAAGCTTCAAATTGTTGGCTGGAAATTTTTTGCGGAAGACATGTCAATGCTTTCAAAAAAAATTGTATAAAAAGGAAAACTGCTTAAATGTAAACATCGGATTGCAATTCCTTTTTATACAGGTTTCACTGTAATTTGGAACATTACTTGAACAAATTTGGTACCCGAGCTTGTAAATTCGCATTGCGACAAAGGAATGCCTTGGTTTTAATAATTTTGGTTAATTTTATGTTTGTTTGTTTTTTGTTTTATTAAATAATTGGTTTGTTGTTGCTTTTATATTTTTTGTTTTTATTTTTATATTATTATTTTTTCTATATCGCTGTCTCCAATGTCTACTCTTTCTGAGCTGTAGTCCAACTAATAAAATGCTATGCTAAAAACGCTTCGTTTGCCGAGTCTGAAATGGTTAGTGTACTGCCGATGTGTCCGAAAGCATCACTCTGTCCTTGAATATCGTGGAAGGGATGGATGTGTGTGTAACACTATAAGATTACAGCAGAGAAACGACACAGCAAACCTAGAATGCTCTGGGTAAATCGCCGCCTTAAAAAAGTAGCTTATCTCACTTTGGCTTGCTGATGTCGTAAATTAAAGTTAATACAATTTTTACGATTTTTAACATAACTCCCTTAAAAAATATTACAATTTTGTAATGAAGTTGGGGTGCTTTTATCTGAAGGAACAGCAAGAGGTCTTAATATTGGGGCATAAATTCTGGGGTCATAAATGGAACAGGTTTCATCGAATGTAATATAGCTAAATATAAAGGGAGGATTTTATGAAAAAAGCATATACGTTAACTTTTGTATATCTATCAGTCTCTTTATTTTACATTTTTTGGATCTTATTCTTTACATTCTTCCATCTTCCGCTCTTTGTATGTAAGTGCCTCATATTTGAAAAGAAAGAACTCTCATTTTTTTATTAGAACATCTCATAAATTTAAGTCTCGCTTTAATTTTACTGTTATTGCAACTGGTGTTAAAACTCCGTCGCAACTATGCACCCCGAAAGAAATAATCAAAAATTTTATCAAGCTTGTAGAGCCCGATTACTTTGGAAACAAACGAAAATGAGCCTTTTAACTGCGATTTTATTGTGCCGTTCCCGTTGAACACGAGTGTATTTCGCAGCAAATTGCATCTTAAAATTCCATATCAGCTCACTTTGCATATGTCGGCAAATATATATATGCAATTGAGTGTACTAAGACCCTCGGCGTAACCGCAACCTTATGTTATTTCAGACTCAATCTCCGAGTCGCCGTTAATTTATACGAAAAATTTATCGACTTTGTGCAAAAGCTTTGAAGTTGGCTACAAAGACGAGAGGTCCGCATCAATTTTCCGTCACTCTATTGTCATTCGCCGAAGAAATTGTTTTGGTGAAACGAGCGAGCAATTTCAAGACCTGGGTTTGAGAGATGATCCTTTCTAAGCAAAAGCGGAAATCTGCATACATCCGTGTTCTAATTTGTAGAAAGTGCACACAATGTGACACAGTCTGGCCAAATCGACCGAGTTGCACACAACGTCACGTTAGTCCTGCTAATTTTCCTGGGAAGGAAAGCTCTTATACCATAAAAGTAAATTGAAGCTCACACAGTATGCGAGTAGTAGCTGAAATCTGGAAAGCTGTAATCCGAAAGAGATTTTAATTTAGGAAAGTCGCCGTGAAAGATAATAAAATCTACTTACATAGCCATAGCGGGGGTTATAAAATGAGGATGTCATAACAAAAACGGCCATTTCAATTTCGACGAATAAAGAAGACTATGGGTGGGAAGATCGTTAGCAACAATTTCGGAGGTTGCTAAGAATATTTTGGAAGTTTCTACATGCATTAATAATTACTTTGTGCGATAATGAAAGACACCACTTCTCCTCAAGTCTTTTGTTATCTTACCAGTAACTTTTGTCACACAAAAGAAATCACCACAAAGAATTTTCATTGGAGTGAAAGTTGTTTTTTGTGCTCATTGAAATATTTTTATCTCTACTCAAATCAAAACTGTACATATTTCACACTCACTCTATATTTTCATTGAACGTCATAATAATTTATGGAAACTGCTTTGAGAATCTAGAGAACAGCTTCAACCCAAACGTTGGCAGCAGCTATCTAATATACCAAGGATATTTAAGCTTTAATAGGAATAATTAATCGTTGCTGTCTTCCGTATTAATACGAACTGGGAAATGTCATTTACAACACATTACCTGAAGGGAGAACTTTCCGCTTTCATTATACGCACTTTTACACGAGATTTACTAGAAACGTGGCTGCACTAATGCACTTTTCGTGTAGACATAATCTCATTAGCGATTTAGTGTAGGTAACTTATGTGGTGTTGAAAGAAAATTACTTTTTAAGCGGAGTCAATAATAAACTAGGTACAAGAGTTCTTGAGCTAGACAATTAGCTTTGTTGATAGGTGCAATATAAATAAATTGATCGCGATTTTTTAAGCCGCTCCTCGACAACACCTCAAGGAATTTCATCTAAGCGTGTTAAAGAATTGAAACAATACAATAACAGCTCAACAGGTTGTGTTGTTTAAACAAAAAATAGAAGCAGAAATAAAAATTTTAATTTACGAGAAAGCGCATCCACCATTTTTGCATGTCTAATTTTTACAAGATCTAAAAAATCTAACAAACTCGAAGAATTTAAAAAGCTCAAATAATTGACAATAAACTTTAAGTATTAGCGAATAATTGAAGAATTTAAAGAACTGAAAATGAAAATCTGTTGCCGAAAGTTCTAAAGAATTGAGTGGAATTTTGAAAAATGGAACAAATATGAAAACAATTTGAGTGGCTCACAGAAGGCAAAGAATCCCATAAAAACCTCTTGCAATAGTTTGCTGCATATTTGTAAGTAAGATTGACGGCCCTAATCGATATTTCATTTCATAATTCCGTATTTTGTTCGAGGGTATTATTGGTGATCTACAATTTCAATTACTTGGCCTGGAGCTTTCAGACAATCTACGAAGTTGAAAGTTCAATCGAGCTACAACAAGAGCATCGATTTTCTGTTGTAAAAGTGCACAATCCCTATATTTAAGTTCCAATGAAGTAACATTATTATCAACGTTGATAACGATGTTATTGTTTCTGAAATAGACGTTTCCATCACGGAAATGCCAAGGTAGACCGAAATGTCATAGTTGGATGTCGGAAATAAATTGCATCGAGCAAAACAGATTACATCATTAATTCCGGAGTACAATGCAATTTAGCGGCTACACATTACAGAGCACATCTAGGCGTAGGCAGAGCCTTTTACCACGTTCGTTAATTATAACCGAAAGAATGTCAACTCGCTCCCATCTCAAGACGAAACTATCCCAAAAGTGAATTATACAACAAGTTAAATTATCGACAGCACCTGAAAGTTCGACTAACTCGATTATGGAAAGTCACATATAATTAAAGCGGTGTGTGTCTTCACGACGTTACATTGTTTAGTGGGATGAGTCGTAAGGGGTATACTCGGTATACCGAGCTAAATTAGGACTGGACTGTTGTTTGAAACGGGGTAACAAGGCAAGCACTGTTGCGAAACTTGGGCTGTGCTGTGTTCTAATTGCGATGCTTATACATACGGCGTTAGCTCATGCATAAACAAAGAGATAAGTGGGAGACGGTGCTGCGATGGGGTTTCCATTAGGCCTAATCAGGGTTGGACACATTCAGATGCCAAATATAAATTTCGTGCTTTTCTAGAATCTGGAACGACCAAATAAATCCAACTTTTTTTTAACCATCGATTTTCGAGTGCAACTACATTACTCGGATTAAAAACCAGTTTTTGGTTTTCATTTTCTGCATCGGCAAATCAGATCAAGCTGGGCTCGTTCGGAGGCTTTCATTATCTAGATTTGATAAATTAAAGAGATACTGGGAGGAGAACCATAAAACAAATGTTGCAACGCTTTAAAGAATAAAAATGATAAAAATCACATTCAGCAAATTTGCATTTCGGTGAAATATGCAGAAGTGAATTTGCATTTAGAAAGAGTCAGGTTTATTGACAGCGGTCACTGGAGAGTACATACAACTTAAATTAGATTACACAATCATACATAGATATAAGATAAAGCAAACTAGGTCAGGAAAAACATTATGTCACAATGTATTCTTCGTGACTTTTTTTCTTAAATTAGTCGAAGGGTCACACAATGATTCTTGATTTTCTCAGAGTTATAAATACTTGCAACTTTATTATCATTGTTATAAATAGCCGCCTCTTCTTAGTATCACAAATCTTAATAAACTCCTTCTTTACTAGCGTCAAGTTTATAGACACCCGAGCTTGAAAGTCATCAACTGTTTGCTAGTAAAATGAGCTAACTTAATAATCACTTTTTATCCTCAGATTCATCAAAAATAAAACATAAAGTTAACAAACTAATTCGTTTCCTTTTGACGAGGCGTCGAAAATTAAAGGAGTAACGTTCCATCGACTTGAAAGAATAATGACTTCCCATAAAACACGTCGTACTATGAAAAATAATTATGAAAATGAATCATGTGAAGTACACACAACACGTACATTATATGGTTTTCTATCTTGCTGGGCGGAATGGTCTAGTTTATGGCACAAAAATAGAATAACATAAAAGTGCTAGTTTTCTGTAATATGCAAAAACATAGAGTGCTATTTATATTCCCTTTGTGGCGCAAGAGTAAACGAAATTATAGTTTGTATAAAATATCCACAACAAAGTGTGCCCATTTTTCTCTGCCCAAAGCTGAAAATGCACATAAAATTTGCATTCGTGTCGAAAACTGAGATCAAAATTGTGCTCAAAAATGCACTTGTTCCGATGGTCGTTAAAAGTGCAGCGCGAACTGTTTATTCTTGTCTTTTCCTATTATTTGGCACGACATAATTTAAAGCAAATGAAAAATGTCTGAGGGATTTATTAGTTTATCTTTCTTTTGTATTACGCCTTTTCGTAATGGACTCATTCATAACGACTTATTCTTTTCTTTCATCCATTCACGAGATATTAAATGAAATTTCGATTGGTATAGGAAACTTTTCGAGTTATCGAAAGCTACGTGAACGAGAAAATGCGAACTGGAACGCTGCTGCCATTAAACACAGTGTGATGTTTAAATAGCGGAACTGCAGAATACACAATAAATATTATCCAAGAACAATAGCTAATAAATATGGCCTTAGTCTGCAAATTATGACCGGGTAAACGTTGCACAAGGGAAGATCGCGAAATTTAAATAAGTGTTCGTTATCGTAAAATAAATTTGAAGTAATTTTATGGGAAGTTTCGATTTGGCGTTAAGACGCCGGATAAATTGGGGTAATTTTTTCCCGACAAGTATGACGATATCATTTTTTTCTGGTACGGCTCTGAGATTAAACTTTTTGCTTTCTGCAAGTTCCGGTGATTGATGACAGGATCTGTTGAGGATCCATCTCACTAACTTATGTTTCACTTCGATATGTGGCGGTGATTTTAGCAATTGATGGCTCTAGACATTAACTGTTGAGATTTCATCTGGAAACTAATAAAAATTGAATTTGTCCCGGCGCGAATAAATATCCATTTAAAAGTGTCTAGAGTGCCGCTTTAAATATGATTAATGCCGGAAAGTAGTGAAGACTCGACCAAGACATAGATCTTCATTTAAACTTTACATTTAAATAGGAAACCCCGTGCGCTCTGGATAATCGGGCGATATACACCTTCACAGTTTTAATGCATTTCTCCGCGGGGTGCAGCCATATTTTATAAAGTCCGCCAGTAATTTAAAGTTTGGCAGGAGAAAATTTTAAAAATTTATAATAAAGTTCATAAAGTTTGAATTTTATTAGGGACGTACGAAGACCGGAATCAATATAAAAGGCTTGGGTGAAATTTACGGTCACGGGCCTGTTTAATTATTCCAAATTTCAATAAGAAAGTACCCTAATCATTCAAAAATGTCTCCCAACATCTTCCGGCAGCGAGCTGACTAATTGTAATGGCAACCCTTACACAACTTTACATAGAGGAAGTTGTCGTTTTTGTTTCATGACGAGAATAGCTTCCAGCTTTTTACACGTCTCCTGAGAATTCAGAAGCAATCAAAATCATTGTTTTAGAACTTTCAGAAGTTACTGCAGAGCTGGGGTAGAATAATTTACTTTAAATCTGCTAAATACCACGAGGATTGTCTGGAAAATCTTCAGTGGCATAGATTAAAGATTACATCGGAAAAAAATCCACGAATAATACCTTCATGTGGCTCTAAATTTCAGTTGCAGAAATTTTCCCTAAACTTCGAGTCCGCAATCCCCGTGACCGCCACCCGGTAATTATTTAGACGAATCCGGGTATTTTATGTGCAAGTTCGCTCTGGTTGTTGCACAATTACTCTCCTTTGTCTAAGTTAGCAATGACAGTTTAACAGACTCGCTACAAGAGGAAACCGTTAAAGTAATCAAATAGTAATGAACGGACTCGCAAACAGCAACAAATACAGACCATTGCAAATGACGGGCCAAGGGAACTTAATGTGGTTTTAGGTCGAAGTTTCAGCACGGCTATGTATTGTACTTTAACGTTCGCAAAATTCTGTCTTTCACGACTCGTCTTCGCCACCAGCAGTATTAACTTCGAACTTAATCTAGACACGACGGACACGTACTTAGATGCATTCTGACGCCGCCGCAATCTTAATTTATGCAAAGCAAACACCGGAAATTCTTCAGCTACATACTCACGAACACGGTGATAAGTGGTAAGCTTTGCGAAATACTTTCGCGTTATGGAGACGGTGTACCAGACATGCTAATATCCTTGCGGATGATGCAGGAAATTTGGTATTTTATGGCCATGCGAAACTCATCTAAAATGCATTTTTCGTAAATTCTTCAACGACGGATTTATCGCCCGCAAACTCGCAAGACAATTTTGATAACAGAGACGCGTCGTAAATTTGGGAGAAAACTAATTGGAGTCCAAGAATTTCAAGAATCAAAGGTTGCGAAATAAATCAAACAGATACTTACACGCAGATTATTTATTACCATTCAAATCTAATAATAATAATTATGATTAAGTACCCATACAAACGCATCCTTGGCAGATGTTTTCCGTCTAGCGAGCAATTCATACTGAGAGCTCTTGCAGTGTGGAACATTTGTAAAACTCTCTGTAACATATTTTGCAGATACATACTTAATTAAATTTCCGAGAATTACTCATCTAGTTGATAGAGCTTTCGCTGTAGGCAGATTCAAAGCTTGTTCCACATTCAAAGTTCTGCATCCGAAACATGTCTGCACTGTAATATTTTTAACGAGTACGTAATTAAAGCCATGGTTGTGACAATTAACTGGAATTACTAATTACTCGTCTATTTGGTAGCGTGATTAACCCAAAACCCGATTATTGTTGCAAATCCTATTAATAACGTTACTTGATGCACACTCTGCATCGCTAATAAAGTGAACTGAATTATCAACTTGATACTGGACGCTGGGAGTTCATGTTAATGATTTTCATCGTTTTTGCAAATGGTTTCAAAGGCGGCCGCTTTCTTTCGGAAAAAATCAATAAGGGACGTCACACCCCAATTATTTTGTTCCACCCTTGGCGCCTGTTGTTACCAATAAGGTCATCATATGGGAGTATCGGATATCGACCTACACGGTCGGTTTCTTGAAGTACATCCAAAACGAGATAAATTTTTCGAACTGGGGTGGTAAATAGTAGGTTATTATTATAATGAAATGGCTCGAGCGTTGTTCTTTTAGAGAACCAGTCATTAGGAAAAACCAGCCCTTAAGGTGCTCTACCTGGTACAGCCCTAATGGGGACACAACTAGTGTTTAGTTCAAATATCCGAGGACTGCTTTTGTCATCTTGGAATTTGGAAGAGAGATAATAAGTAGGCCGTTGATACCTGAAGAAATAATTTATATTTAGCTGTGGAGACCTGTAATATTGGGCGATTTTATAAATGTTAAGAAAAATAAAGTGGAGGGAAAAAAGACGTTGCTCTTTAGATTCTTTTACATATTTTTCGTTATAATTCTTGGGCGAACATGTTTTAAACTCGTATAAAAATGTTGCATTTTCAAATGCGATCTTATTTGCATTTCCGCAAAATTTCGCCCATAACTCTCCCAACTTCTCTTGGGGGGCTCATCCAGCGCGGTCCTTGCACTCCCCAAAATTCAGATGACGACTTGAGGGATTATTTCAGTCGATTGAGTAGGAGTGGGTCTTTTTTCGAAGTCGCTGTTCCAAGCTACATGCTTCAGCTTTTAACGTGTCACCGCAATTTTTCGCTGTTATAAAAGAACAAAATAGACTTTCTCCCTCTGGCAAGTTGTTAACATTGGGATTTAACTCGATTACTCGGCACTGTAGCGAGTGCTTATCTTTTGTCTTTGGATTAAGGAAATTGCTGGCCTGGGATGCCCCCGGTAACATCTTCGGGCAGGTGCGTGTGTGGCAGGTGCACCTTCGCGCGTCCCATTGATTAAGCCACTTATTTTTTACTCTAGAGGATTGAATTACGGGTTCGGAGATCTCTATCTATATTTATACCATCGTTCACGAACGAGGTATTTTGCCCTAGGCGCCTACACCAATTACATGTTTTGGGTACACGAAAATAAGAGACATGCTGGGAAATTATGTGTGGCTGAGGGCAGATACACGAACATAAAAATAAAAATTTGAAAAATTTTACGGTGGAGGAAACGTTGTAAACATTTACACATAACTGACACTTAATTAATTCTTTTCAGACGTTACTACTTTTTCTTGTAATTACAACTGCCACTTTACTGGAGATATTTTTTACGACTAATCCTAAGTAGTTTTTCTTGAAAGCCTTTTAAAATTTTCAACCAGGAGTTATGACAAAGATACGCCTCTAATAATAAAATTAATTAAAATTTTTTAACGTACCATTACTGGGAGCATAAAAATGTCCAAGTACAAGAGAAAGTAAATCTTAATTACCGGTTTTGTTTTATAGTTGGTTCTATAGCTGATACGTGACTTTGTTGTTGAAATATTATTTATCACATCTGTAAAGAGACACGAAAAATGTAAAAAATTTTAAGGCCTTGTTAGTTTTCTGGGTATGAGTAATATCCAAGCTTTGGTAATTAATTTATGTAGTGAAGCAATCCTAGTTTTAAAAAGTCCCGGTTCATTACCCATAATAATAATTCTTACCAAAGAATCTGAAACCAAAAAAAACACGATTGAATTGACAGCTCCTAGACAATAATTGCCGATGTCGCATTCTTTTGATGTTTGCGTATGTACGTTGTAATAGAAAACTGTGTTTGTTTTACCTAAAGAAAAATAACTAACAAACAAATAACAGTTCATAAAGATGTTCCGTTATCTGACGCCGTCGTTGTAAGTACTCGCCCACAAAAGCGCCATTGTTCCATTGTTTGAAAATGTTTGATTAGTGCTTCCAATATTGTAATCAATCACCCACATTTGTTAATTAATTAATCGAAGTAGAAAATAATTATCGCATCCCCGGTAAATGCACTTTTAATTAGTTTACGATAAAATTCACGATGCATGGTTTCTGAAAAATGTCACTAATTTTAAAATTTCCGTGTTGAAAGCCACGAGTCGTTCAGGCTTGGTCGGCACTACAGAAATTCTGAGAATTTTCAACTTTCCGATTTGGTGTTTTAAAGCTTGAGTAATGTTGACTGATCATATTCGTGCTTGTTTGACAATCGTCTTTATTTGATCAAAATAATGAAAGTAAACACGTTTTTGAAATTAGAGACGTGATTTAGCCGAAGGTGGTTTTACCTTCCCTATTTTTCTATTGTATGTACATACATCTCGTAGGATGACCCCATTCAAGGGAATCAAGAGATAAGTTTACTTCCCCTTCTAATCATTTCATTGCTTATCGCTGAAATTGTAAACATAAGGGTAGCATCCTGAAATTTAAGTTTAAGGTGAAATGTTTCCTTTAAACTTTCAGAATCTCATTCCGAAACTGCGTTCATATCTAGTCTTGAAATAAATGCTCGAAACGCTGAAAGGGATTACGTTCTTATCAAGAAATATTGCGTGTGTGATAATAATAACATTTACAGTGTTTGGTGAAGACAAATATTACACATTACCCGTATCAACGTCAACATATTAATTATTAGGTCGAGTACAATGGCAGGATAACTTTGCATAACGACATTAGTCTTGTAACTAAAAAATTTATTTCTAACACAATGAACATCGCAGTGGTTTTTATGAATACATTTCCACTTTTGTTGTGTTCCTCGTTGTAAACTTTTCCTTGATATAGTGCGAGGGGAATGAAGCGTAAAATAAGTAATTAAATTAAAAGTTTCCCAGACACGTTAGGCTGTTTTCCCTATACAGTTGCAAGTGCTAACTGAATTATCAGGAGACGTTGCACCTCACACATCCCACGTGTCTGTCACAGGCTTCATTAGCGAATTTCCGTTTGTTTTTTTACATAGAAATTATAAGTTTGCTAGGTGGTTTTATCTGTCTGAAATTCTCTTTCTGAAAAGTTAGGCTGAAAGGAATCGTGCAAAACATTTAGCCGAATAATGAATGTCCGGGAACATGTGACAGGCCGGCAAGTGGCAGCAGATGTCGCTACCGGAATTCTGAGATATTCCAGCGTCGGAATGTGCCGGATACCGGAGGAAGCTCCGGGATACCGGAGACGCCCCACGTCGCTGAAAGCCCAGATAACTGGCATCGTTTTTGTTAAGCCAAATCAAAAACGTCACACTTTTCAATTACGCCCTCCAAAATATATAAATTTAACGTCACAACAATCCGATTATCGTCTTGCGCTACCGAATTATTTCTCGCTCTCCGGAATGAAACCGCAGGAAATGAAACGCTCCTGCTAGTACCGGAAATGACCTCAAAACTCGCTGTTTCGACCTTTATCATTTTGTCTTCCATTTTTCCGCGATAGGTTTTGTTGGCTTTTTATGTTTCGACTTAATTAATGGTTGCGCCCGCAGGAAATTCGCTACAATTCGCGACGTCAAAGTTAATGCTTAATCCCACAAAGGTGAAGCTAAAATTTTAAATAAGTTTTAGGCGACTTTAAAGTTAAATAGCTGTGTGTAAACTCTAATATGATTTGTGAGTAGAATGGCGGACTGCGTCGCCATACTGGCGAAGTGTAAATCTAAAAAAGTCTAGCGTCGAGACGCCTTCATATAACCCCGGGTCGGGTGAATGCGGTTGTCTGCGATACTTACGTCAATCTACTATGAGCTTTATGCTTTTTTGCTTCCAGCTGTAATGTTATTACGGTTTTTGTGCATTCAGTTGCGAATTCACATGCGTGACGCGTCGATAGGCCAAATACCCCAAGAAATTTCATTACTGTTAATAAACAGATCCAATATATTTCACCTAATACCACTTTGCTATAGATTCTGCACTAACTCTGCGCAGCCATTAAATTACATCCCTATAGATTAGGTCGGCAACATTATCATAAAAAAAGAAACAACTGCGCTTGTTCTCTGCTATGCCATTACCTTCGTCAAGTCTCCTTTTCGCTAGTGTCATTTTTCGGCCCAGATATTTTTGGTTTCCGTGTTTGTCTGTCACTTTTTTCGACTTCCACCGCCTTTCAGCTGTTGTTTACACTACGCCAAAGCTAACAGTGTGGTTGAAAACTTTCGAGACTGCAAAGTAATTACAAAGGCCGGGCTAGCTTATTTTCGAGCCTTTGTATCAAAACAGTGGAGTGACTTTTCGTCGCATTACAATATTTTGTAACTTTCCAGATAAACAGGACGTAGTTTTTAATTTTTGTTTTATAAATGTTCCAGGTAGATGAAATATATCCGAAGCTTTTATGCGTCGGTAAATCATTGTGAAGCAGGAAAAATTGACCCAGTTTCTGAAAGTTGTCTATTTTTTCATAAATGAAAACGCGCCTTTTTATGCGGGTTGTTTTCGCCAATACCCCGAAAAAGAACGGAATCGAAGGTAATATAATGTTTCTTCCATTGTGGGAAGATATAAAAGGCGCTGCTGTCTGAATTAAAACTACTTCCGCCTATTTATTATTTTTCAGGAAGCTTGAGGAGGGCGGATGCGTCGTTTCGCATGGAAATGGCGTGAAATAAAAACTACCATTTGTATATTTCTCTGAATTTATTATGTCTAGACCATTTGCAGCTACTTTATTATCAATTAGCGCGGGCGTTAAAATTTTCAATTTAGCATTTAGTAAGGGCATCCCTTTATTAACGCAGCGGCTTTGGTCTAATTTCGCAATTAAAATGTTTATAGCATCCAGGTAATCCCCAATTAAAATTCGCAACCGGCGAATTAATTGAATTAACCTTTATAATAATCTCTTTCATCTCGCGATATTCGAAGCATCCGAATTAATTACGTTTGATTCGTTTTAGGTTCGATCAAGTTGTAACGTCGAATCGCTCTTTTCTTTCGTTCTTTTGAAGTTTATGGGTGACGCGGCACCTTTCAAAGGTCTGTGAGGTTATTGTTATTTACTCAGCTTCACGCACCGGAAACCCGGACTCTGACGTATCGACCGGAGCGCTAGTTCTGCTTTCGTTCGTCGACAATTTGTTATACGTGCCTTATCGATACGGCCTACATATACTTAGTTTGGAACGACGCAGCTAACCGGGAACGGAACGCCAATCGGACATTATTTACCGGAGGAACGCTTTCAGTTCCTGCTATTTTTCTCGCAAGGAAACGCATGCCGAACGAAAATACAAGAGCCGCAGAAAGAATACAGAGGCAAACCCATATTTTCCTTCATCCCTCACTGTATTATATTATAATATACAACTCGCACACGCAGTGCCTGTTGATCTCCCGATTTTTCTGACCATATTTCCGGAAAGAAAATGCAAGAAAAAAATCAGCCCCATATTAGACTGCTAACTTTGATTTAACACCGAATTCGAAATGAATGAATGACACAAATTGATATATTCTAATGAAGACTTGCCGGTAATGACATGTTCGTTCAAATTTGAAATCCTAGCTGACATGATTTTAATTATGAATTAACGTGATGAACAGTAAATAACATTATTCGGATGAAATTTTCCAAAAATCTGCACAGAGGTATCGTAAAGCACTGATTTGCCTGAAGACGCGATGTGCTTATAAATTGGTGAAGAATTTTATCGTGTTAACTTTATATGATAATCCTTTTTTATATTCATATCAAATTTTGACTTGTACAGAATTTATTATTAAGCTGGGGATGGGAAATGCAAATTTATAGGCCAAAAATGTGAATGGCAAAGATTGCGAATTACAATATAAATACTTTCGCAATAGTTTAAAATTAAAAACGAAATAATTCAGATCGTTAAACCCAATTAACAATTCCTGTATTAATTTTAAATGACCATCAAAAAACAGTCTAGACAATTCTGAATTCTCGTACCATTTTATCTTTTATTGTACCAGTTCACGCCTGATAATGTAGTTTGTCTGGATTTTTTTTCAAAACTTCTACACCACACGTGTTAAATGAACAAATCGCAGTCATAAATTCCAATCTAAAGTGTTCACAACTATCGCAACTGACCTGAACTTCCCAATATTATGCGACCTATAATTACAGTTCATATTGGTTTGAATTGGCCATTAAATGTAAACGATTTCCTCCCATTGCTATCGTTTGCATTCGCCCGTTTAGTTCCTAAACTCCGTATTTTGTATTGAACAACAATTTCTTGTGTCGCGCTGATTATAAAATCGATGCTCTTTTTTGGTCATCCTTCCAAGTCGTTTGGATTATCTTTTTGAACGTAATGTTGTGCACATTTCCTGTTCTTTCTGCACCGTCCGCCTTCCTAATGATAAATTACGGTTTACCTTTCAAAAGGTGGCGCAAAAGGAATTCCAGCTGTGAATTCTAAAAGTCGTCTAAACTGTTTATAATACATCCGTTGTGCAATTCACAAAGCGGTCGAGTTTGTACGCTTGGACGCGTCCATCCTCGTACTTCCTGACAATTATCGCTTCATTTTTGTGTGTAATTAACACTGAAACGACAAGCGTTCGATAACTTTTAGTTAATGGATATATTTTTAATAGGTACTGGTGGTTGTTGTGGAAGTGACAGCAGGTTGAGTAAATATGGAAATTCAATTAAACGTTTATTGACAAACGACATTATTTTAAACAACAAACAAAATTTATTACTTTCAATTATGCATTTTAATTGTGAAAGCAAATCGTTCACTTTATATGCTAATGCAATTTGGTGGAGGTGGTTTAATTAATTTTTTACGTATTACCTATTTCTAAATTGCTCTTCTGTTGACGCTTTTTCCCGATCTAACTGCAAAGTAAATTCTAGCACGAACAGGTGCGCTAACCAATTTTTTAATTTAAAACAAACCATTTCATGGAGATAGAGCGCAAATTTACTTTGTGGTTGGTACAGCGAAGAACTGCAGTACGGACGTATTTACTCTAATGAAAAATTGTGCTCCAAACCGGAGAATTTCAATTTATAGGACACGGTGCAATCAACTTTACAAACAATTAGTTTACAAATAAATAATAGCCACATTACATAATGCAGCTTTGAGGCAGGAAATGTAGTGTTAACTGAAAACATATTCATGCACAGATTTGTTAATTGTACATTTACCTCCTGCAGGTAATTTAGAGCTTGAAGCGTTGCTTTATTTGTCTATTGAGAACGCTAACAATTTGCTAGTTTGAGGTTATTGCTCGAAGTCAATTTACATTTGCAATTGCATTTTTATTTCTTTTCACAGGTGATTATCTCTAATGAAGATAGCTCAATGACGGTTTATAAAATTTACAGTCATTTTTAATTTAAATTGCCAATTATACGTCGACAATGCATTTAATTATAATTACAACTGCTCCATCTCCTGTTCAGTAAAATCTTCCTGCATAAATAATTAATTATCCCGCCTTTTGTGGCGCGACATAAATTGAACCATTTTCATGACACGTTTGCCAAGAAATTGTCGGCCAGAGAAGGATCACCTCGTTAAAAATGTCTGGACAAATTAAAATTCAATCTCCATTTCTCTGTTGCTCTTTACTCAGGCACATAAATCACACAATTTTTACGTCCTTATTGTAACAACCTTTTGAAAGTTAAAGTGCAGGAGCAATAACTCAAACAAACCAACAGTATATTGATGTAGAAGAAAATGGTGCTACTGTAACCGTCAATTTATTTCGACACATATGAAAATTTATATTTATGACGATACCGTGTAATGTGCGTTCTCGAATTTCTGATTTGAATTTCAGTTCGTGTTTTGGTGGAGCGAAATGTTTTGGTCCATTTTGGGGCACATTTAGTGGACTGTCTTGATTTCCTCGTTCGTGTCAAAACTCTTTAAAAAACGAGCAAAAAACTGCCGCGTTGGCATCCAGCTCGTTGGCTTTAGTGGACTGTTTTGCTGGCAAATCGGATTGTTCGTAAACAAATAGTTCTCTGCGGACGAGTGAATTTGTGATCAACATCGCTTTTAATTATTCGAAACAATCCCAGCGTCCATAAATTCAAAATCAATCGGCGAGTGAAGCATCAGTTTCACAATTAACGGTATTATAGTGATATTAAGATTGATTGCAGCTTACCAAGTTTGAGCGGCTCTAACGCTGTCGAAATTAATTTGAATCAGTAAGTGTTAATTCCGACATTTATACCAATTTTAATTCCAAATAAGTTATGATTGCCCTAAATTCGGATTCGGTACTGGATTTATTGCGCCGATTCCCAGCGATGATTTCTCATGTTTCAAAGGCGCTTAAATACTTAAGCTGTGGAATGATAAATACTTCCACGTCGCATTGAATGGTCAGGAACATGTGTTTCCAAGCTGACACTTTATAAATATATGGGAATGCACTACCGTTTCCCCTTGCAATCGGAAACCTGTGGAATTTCACCCGAGCTTTTTCGAGGGATAAAATTGCACCAATTTAAATAGTTGGGGATTGGCTGCTTCAGAGCTCGGATCGTCATGCAAAACGAATGTTTCCAAAACGATCCTCTGTTTAGATGTGTGGTTGCATAAAAATGTTGCATGCATACAACGGGAGCTTTTGCCATAACCTTGTGGCGTTTGTCTGAAAGATTATCTTCCGACTTGTTGTCACCCGAAGACGAACCGACGTCTCAGTTATGTTAATTACGACGTTCTTGAATCAGACACTTTGAAATATGATGTCCTTCAATCCTTCAATCTAATTAGGAAAATACCAGGGTGTTAATTGACTGCAATGGAAACTTTTAATTGAGTTAGCGACTTTTTAAGTCTGAAACCAGATGAAAAATCTTGTAAACAAGACAAGCAGAGGTGCGTATCAATTGGTAATTTAAATCAAAACATTTCATTTAAATTTGGAGTAAATTCACCGGAATCGGGGCGTATAGATTATATATAAATTTCAGCCACTCCCGCATTCGAATTTATCACCGGTTTTAATAACACGTGTGGCTTTTTATGAATACGTGAAAACCAATAAAATGTTTTACGATCAATTCGAGTGTGTCTACATCGGTATTAACTCCTTTGATCACATGCAGAAACTGTTGGTGAATTGAACACAATTTCAAACCCAGTTATCGATTGTGGTCGTTTCTGGGTTATCTAATTACTGTTTTCGTATAATTGTGCGGCATTTACGGTTATTACGACTCAAGACCGCGAGGACAACAAAAGAAGAAAATTTACTTTGGTTAACAAACAAAAATTACCAGTGCGCTTCTCCCGGTCTATAATTTTATTGAGTCGTACTTGTATTGAAACATAATAAGATGTAATTTCGTTTCAATTATCTGTTTGCGCTGTTTTCATAACGACATTTCTTGGGTTTTTTTACTCTGTAATTCTCCGGTGACTATTGTGTTTATTATTCCGTTTAATCAGAGACGATCGATTTCTAGTTAGTGCAATTTGCTGAAATTGGACAATCGGAGACAGTCCAAGCTTTGAAGCCGCGATATAACACAGTTGTCTGTAATTCCCTACAATGGATACATTTTTGTTGCACGAACGTAGATTACCACCCAGAAGTGTAATTTACACGCTTAATCCATCTGTTTTGTTAATGTAAACACCATTCGTGCAACTTAAAATAATCCCCAATTAATGAACGGAATCCGAGCGTGCCGTCGAATTTAAAAGCTTTAGATTACGTTACATATCGACATTTCTATTTGAAGCAAAAAATTGTGTTAACAGTCCCCGGCGCGGTCTTGCATTTTTAACGAGCTCGATGCAGCATTTCTATTTTAATCAAGCAATGTGTACCTTTGGCTAAATTAAAATAAAACGCGCAGCCGGTAATAAAAGCGTAAGGATTGAAATTGACCCGTGCCCCAAGGTTTACTTTATGTCTAATAAAATGTTTAGTATCCGGCATCTTGCATCAGCAGCAGGAATGTTTACGACGCCAAAAGATATTCCCATTCATCCCGTGATGTTTTCTACTCATCTAGGTGCTTCCGAATAATAAGACTTATCGCCAGTTCGGTGTTTATGTGGACGGACCCATCGAACTGATTCAGTATAGAATTTTTAGTTTGGTCGACTTTATCGCCGTTTCACCCGCATCTGGTCTGTTTTTCCGCAAAGTTGATCAAGTTGGTGCGAAATGCTCTGGTCCGAGCAAGTTTGGAAACAGGGCAATTTGCAGGATTACACACAGGAGGCGACATAAATCAACTGGGCCATTCTACACCAAAACCAACACTTTAGAATTGGGTGCTGATTCTCTATTATGTGTGAGTCAACATAATATCTTCTAATAGCCTGTAGAACAGCCACTATCAGCAATTAAGGCCATCTTTCATGAGCCCTCGCAAAATTGCCCTGCAACCCACGCGCCGATTAACAACTCATTTAATTTGACAGTGATTACGAATTATAACCCCATAAAACACGACGGGATCTCGCAAATTCGCGCATAAACTTTTATCCGAGTCGAACGTCCGGAAATATTACGAATATTTATAAACAAAGTTGAGAACAAACAAGCTGACGCCCTGGAAAGCGAAGATGCACAGATGTTTCGATTAAAAAGTAAACAGAGCATTACGGAAAACATGTTAACACATCGAAGACGGTTGTTTATTCGAATATAAAGTTTTAACAAGACTGTCTCCACCGTTTTGCGAAATTGGGGCAGAATTTCCCGTTGAGAGAAACTGGGACAATCAGCATATACTATCACTGTTGAAAATTCGATTACGTGAAATCAAAGAAGTTTTCTTTAAGACATGTTTACCATCTGAGACTCCCCTCGGTTTAAAATCTCTTCAAATGAAATTTATAAGCAATCTGAATACTCCTTAATACACAGCGAGCAATAAAATCCGCATGAATTTTTCCTTTTCCTTTTCGTTCCAACTTGTTGTTGGGCAAGATTGAGCAAGGGCGCTTTTGACGCAAAATTAGTTTAGGGGAGAGCTAATGACTTGCCAAGGAGTCATTCGAACCTGTCTCGTCTTAGCACGAAGTGAAATTATCCAATGGAGGGTTGACGGTTTCCGATGCACAACAACAAGGAAAAAATTCATTTAGTTTTGATAGGAATGTCACCTAGTCACTTCCGGTACGACGCATTCTGATTGGACAAAGCTCATCCGCCAGTAAAATTGCCAACACGACGTATCGGCCCAAGCGATGCAATGAGAAAATCCAATTTCAAATTGCATCCTGAAATCTATTTCACGATCTCTTACGTTGCAGCCGCCGACGGGTAACGAAGAACTTTTTATGGCCACCAGCGACATGCACGTATGCAAAAAGCTGACAATTGCATTAGAACGGGGTGACACATGGAACGGCGGTAAATGAGTCGTAAAGCGCGTTAAATGCACTGAAAATGGGGTTGCATAAAATTGGAATGGTTTCGGCGCGGATTATAAAAGGGGAAGAAATAGTGCGATGATCTAAAAACCTGTTTATGTAAATGCAACTTTGGCCGTGATGGGTCTCTGATCTCGGCATGAATAGAAAATAGCAGCTTGTTGTAATGGGGGCAATAGAACAGAGGTAAACCCGAATTAGTTAAACTGGCATACTGGGAGAAAACGAGGAGAAAGCATTATAATAATCAACTAGGGAATTTGAAGCATTAAAGGTCGGTATCCATTATTATACCAAACACGGGCATTTATCCATTTGCTTTAGACTAGCAATTTCGTCTTTTACTACCAAAGTGGTCTAATTTACGATAGTGATGGAGCTTCAATTATTTAAGGTCAAAGCAAGAGAAACTTAAAAAATTTCAACTATTTATCTCAGTTCTGAGAACCAGATGTTTACTTCCAACCTTACACTGTTAATGAGCATCGCGGCGAATAAAAGACACCCGATAAAATTTTATTAACACCCTCCGTCCAAGTCATGTGTGAAACAGTTAACACATCGCTCGTTCTTGATCATTACTTCGGTTTTATGTGTGTGTATTTAAGAGGTAAAGGCGTTAACAGCGCGTTTAAGCCATCCGACCGCCATCACTGTTAATTTCCTTTTATTTAAACACCGCTCAAAGTGTGAAAAATTTCTTGTGCACTTCCCTCGTATCCGTCAATGTTCCTGACAGTTTTCACTTCATTAATGGATTTAGTGAGTGTACGCCGCATTTCAAAGGAGGGTTGAACAAGAACAAGTGACCACTAATGATGCAAGTTGCGAGTTTTAATTCGTAAAATCAGACAGTGCCATGTCTCCCGAAGAATTACCGCCGCGGTTGTTCTCTATTTAACCAGAAATTTATAGCAGAAAATTAAATGTGTGTTGTGTTGAATTCGGACCGAATTCAATGGCATGCTGCAGGATAATTTACGAGCTTGCGCCAGCGATGGTCGAAAAAATAAATAGTCGATACCGAAATTAAAAAGCTCCGGGGTAATGTCCCCGGAATATTTTATCGAGGTTACACTTGTCCAATCTACCATTAATCCTCCTTGAATTATTCACCCACAGTTGGAACGGTTAATAATGATTCCTCCCTCGGCTAAAGACGTTTTTGTTAAGCACGAGATAACGAAGTGTAATAATCATGTCTATTTAAAGAGAAAAATCTTGGGAAAGCGAAACAAGCTCGGAATGGGTATTGTAAGGCGCTCGGGAACATTGTGTACTTTTACCTTTGATCCTTTTTGTAGCCGATTATAATCTCTTCTCCACCTTTAGAAAACTTGAAAACATCAAAGATTCTCTTAACAACAACTCTGTTTCAACACTCAATGACTGGCGATGACGGCGCACGATTTAAGTTTAATTTATCAGGATTTGTTGAAAATTGAACGCCCTGTGTATGCAACATTTTTGTTGATACAGGCAGGGCGACATTTGGCAATTTATCACGCTATGTAGGTTACATTTTCGAGTACAAATTTTTCTACTCGGAGGAACATGTCGCGAAACTGTGGCATGATTTATTAGATTCGTCGACAAAACTGAACATGCGGGACCTTTTTAATTCGGGCTGGGTTAAAGAGGATAAATTCCTAAAGGTCAGTCCCTGCCGTGTCTCGCGTAAACCCTCAAGTTTATGAAAATTCCCTCGATGTAGAATTTCTTGCATAAAACTTTTTATGGTGACACAAAACAAATTTTAATAAAAGACGTTTTCCCAGAAGCCGCAATAATAATATAAAATATCCCTGAGGTCTTTGTCGCAAACTTCTAGGGCTCCGATGTATACGTTCTTGATTAATATACTGCCCCTTCGTTCAGGAAATCCAAAGGGCCAGATGTCCGTACGATTTATGGGATCCCCGGAGCGATCCCAGGACCGGAGTCAAGATTTTCGGCCGCCGTTAAACCGCTTTAATCCTAAATTAATTACGATAAACTAACCTTCGCTATCCACTTATTTATCTCACTAATAGAGGCGCATCAATTCCGACGGCCAAGGACAAAAATCGTTCGCTTTTAATCGCTAAATTGCCTGGATATCTCATCCATCAGAGCTTTCATTATCGCTAATGTGCACTAAAATTGAATGATAGTAAAACTGGGATTTACTATTTGAACAGTAAACAGAATTTGAGGCCGTTTTGCTCGCATGATTTTATTACTCACTTTAATGGCGCCACATTGAATCTTTTTCTTTGCCGATGCCGTATCGGTTTTATATTCCAATCTGTACGTCACATTCGTCAAAAACTTGTTCAGATCCTCTGGCGTTCATATATTCGAAGGATCATTTGATTAAATTTTGAATATCATAACACGAGAGTCCTTTCACATTTTTTCATAACAGCCTGTCAGATAAGCAAAGAAACGAGGCTCTGCGAAGGGCGCATCCACCATTTTTTAACACGCTAGCTAAGTTATTTCTCTTTACAAATTTATTTAACTTATTCTTGTTTTATCCCGGATTAGAAATTATCGACCCGGCGCATCCACCATTTCTCGTTTTTTGTTGTTGGATTTTTCATTTAAAGTTTATCCACGCGCGGTGACAAAAATTTGCGAGTTGATATTCGATTTGGGTAGAACAATGTCGAAATTAATTTATCGTGGTCGTAACTATTCCGATAAATTCCGGTCAAGTCTTTAACTATTCAGCAAATATTAATGTCCCCCATAATCACACCCAAACAACGTTTTCCTCCAAACTTTAAAGTAATTGCTTTTGAACCCATCAAAACTTTAATATGGCAACTTGAAAACAAGCCTTTAAGTAACACTATGTAATTTAAAGCTTATTAAAAGCATTTATTTCCTTCAAACAAAGCATATTGTCAGCACTTCTCCTTTCAGAAGTGCTCATTAAACATGTTGCATCAAACCACGAAAGTAAAATTGTAATTAAATGTGTCCACACTTCGTTATGCACTTTGTACGAAATCTGTGAACCATTCAAAAACGAACGTATCTCATTAAGATTTTAATTGGTATTATTACTGTTATTGCTCATTCGTGTTATTAACTTCAACAAAGTATATGTTTTGTATATCAGTTTGTGTAAAGAGACGTTAATTAATTTATGTCGCAAACACATCTTTGTACAACCACAGAGATGTGAAGCGTGGATAATGTTCGTAATTGTTCATATAAATGTGTTTTCAGGTAAGAAAAGTTAGAACAACTGTAAAATGTGTGCTTATATTCGTTAAATGATGCTGTTCTGCCTCGTAAATGAAATTAAAATTGGAGAGAAGAGGAATAAAAAGCGCTATTAAACTGAAATCTTGGAATTGTTTCGAATGGGTGAAATCTAGAGGAAATTATGTGCAAGAGCATTCTGTCACGTTCTATTATGAAAACTTTTGGAACATCTTCCATTCTGAAGGTGTAGAGGATTTCAAAGATTTTCCGTGTGTTTGAAGTGGCAATTTATCTAAAACTTTAATTTTAAATAAGTCTGTTAACATCGCAACAATAAAACTCAAATGTCTTTTATTTGGATTCAGGAACATCACGAACAAACGGTAAATATCTTCAACATTTTCCCTGAAGAAACATCTCGACTTGTTATTATTGTGAGTGAAATAGTTGCTCAACTATGATTGGATAAGCTTTCATTCCCGTCGATATCTTGGCGGCAACGTCATATTATGTTTGCGGATCATGTCGAAATTATTTTAACATCTGACCAAGGATCGATCCCCACTCGGCTGAAAGATATTTCCGATATGAGCACCCTCCTAATGCGAAATTCCGCCGCAGAAAAACCGGCCTCGGGTCAAATGATACATTTGGAGTTTCGCCGAGTTTATTCTTTTTGAGGATTTTACTTCGGGCTTTAATATTCATAAAGAGTTCAAAATAAACGTTTATTTTCTGCCAACATGTATCTAATTTGTCGACTTTGGTCTCCGGCACGTGCTATTTTTTTTTTATTCAATCACTCGCAACAAGAATTAGTTAGTCGGAGTTTTTAGATGTGCTCGGGATTTATGTTTTGAAAAGTTTCATCGAGCGACGGTTACTTCTTTAACTCTTCGAAACAAGAAGCGCAGCAAAAACTCACATTAAAGGTCTTTGAAGAATTGAATATAGTCCTACTTTTCAGCCATAGACAATGCTCTCTGACAACTTTTAAACCGCTGGAGTAAACTCGTTTAAAGTTGTTGTAACATTTTCCCAGTTACAGATAAATGCTCTCTGCGACTAACCACTACGGAGTTAATACTGTTCCAATTAAAAGGAGCATTTACAGCTCAACCGATGTTGCAATGGAAGGTAAAAAACAAATCATGTTTTTTTCAGTTTTATGCGGGTTTAACGAGGATGTACTGCGAGTAAATACCGAAATAAGTGATACGAAATTCAAGTTCTTTAACTTGAAAGTTGGTAGTGCTTTGGAACTTTTCATCTAACTGCAATTTTAACGGAAACTTTTAATATGAAATTATTACCAATTAGAACTCTGTGTGGCAGTTTTAAAATTTTTTGTTTGCTCGTTTTCCGTGCCAAACTCACCACGTTCCGCCAAGATTATCTCAGTTGGTAAAAACAGGAGTCTTCTTGTGGTAATATTTCACAGCCATTCAAAGACAAAAGGAGATATACAGTGCGGAGCTTAATCTAATTTACGTAATTACTTTGTGAATGATTAATAATGTTCGACTGTCCATTCCGGAAGTGGCCGCTTTTCCGATTTCCGTATGTCATCGTGTGGGGTGTGCGCAATTTAAAAATGATTCATGTCCTGACCCTCTTAAATGGAGTTGGCATTAAAATTCTACAACCCCGTTAGGGTTGGCGTGTTTATTCATTTTTGGCAGCAAGAGGGTGCAGTTTGCCGTCGATATTACAATATTTTCCGGTAATTAAACTTTAAAACTGTTTGATCTGGATATCCAAATATTGATTTTAACAAAGAAGGCAGATGCAAGAAGCTGAATAATGTCAGGTCGTATTAGGTTCGATGTTGAACGGCTCAATGGGGACTGAGGGTCTTACCTGAGGAGCGAAACAATAAGACCGCGGAATAAGAAAGCAAACAGTCTATTCTTGCTTTTATATTTGCGTTCAACCGCACCTGGTGTGGCTGTTTCGGCTGTTTTATAGATGTGTAATGATCGAGCTAACGTGCTGTGGATAGCACCCGCTGCTGGAATTGATGAAATTGCAATTATATCCTCAGAAATTTCAGAGAAGGTGATGAGCACGTTTCCTCGTTCAAAATTTATTTGCGCTAACGCGCTTTGTGCCAACTTTTTCGGAAAATGATGGAGGTTGACTGTAAAACGTAAAAATTATTCATAATTGGAAAAGTTTGTAATATTTTGATGGCTTTTAAAAGAAAGCTCTAAGAAGCTCATTGGGAGCTTATTCGACGGATCATTGAAAGTTCTTTCTTTCTCAGCGGGCTTAAACGCCGATTTAAATAAAACTCCAAGATTACGATGACGAGGATTACGAGTTCGATCGGTCGATATTTGCAGAAGCGCATTTTTACTGGCTAGAAACACATTGGAAATTGGAAAAGGAAACTTCGCGTTGCTTTCAATTTGTTCTTTTTCTTAGGAACGGGTTTTAACATTATCAACTTTTTTTTAAATACTTTTAACGACACGTCCTGTTATCTGGGGCAAAATTCAGTTTTGGACCCCACTGAAGGCGTTCATACTGCCGCACTGTTCAACAAGACATAAAATACCGCGTCTCTTCATATATTCTAACTTTTATGTGTAGTTTTTCACTTTATTGCAGAGAAAGCGTCATTTGCTCTTCAGGGAGTTCTGAAACACGACTGTTATCTATTGTTATAGCTCCCAGACAGATGTATACAATTGTAGTTTTTATAGACGCATTCTTCATTCATTTAAAAACCACTACAATCAGAGAATTTAACCATTTTCTTTATGCACCGTGTTCGAGAATAAAAATAAAGCTCCATGCTGTAGTAAGTGAGATTCGTATGCAAAACATCTCGCCTTGCAATATCTGTCGAGAAGAAGCGAACACACATTATTTGTATCCGGAACACAATCATGTAGGCAGGTACAAACTCGACTGTGTTCACAGTGCAAGATTTGTCTGTTTGTATGTCAAAACTGTCGGTATTGTGGATATGATCGGCAATTTCCTGTGCCATTGTGTGACAGTAAAAACAGCATAATGCAATATTTCTGTGCATTGAAATTCGGTGCATCTGTATGAAAGCGCTGTGACATTCTATTTTTTACACGTTTAAGAACCATGTAGTGGCTTGTTAGAGTAAATGTTTCCCTCGGCAGATTTGTGCAAAGATGCTTTCAATGTAAATAAATTTTCATAATTAAATATCTAGCCAAATTTACGAAAATGTGACCGTATTTACATTGGAACGAATTTATAAGGATTGGGAAATGATTTAAATCCGCTTCCTCCTTCAGGAGTAATCTAAAAAATTCCCAGTTTTTTTTAATAAAATTTTATTGCCGAAAGCACTTACAACCAATCAAGCCGTGAATTTGCTCTCTGAGAAAGACCTTGAAACATCCAAGGGCGTACAATAAAATACTTCGGTCCATTAGACGGTAGAAGAATTGAGATAAATCAATGGATAAAACGTAACAAAAGAGAAAGGGGTGGATCATTGTTTTGGCCATCAAGACAGTCAAACAATGAAACTTTTAATAATTCTTTCGATGAGTTATCTTAACGAAACCTACGCTCGGTTTAATTTAAATCCCAACAATAGAGAAAACTGTTTTTAGCAGAATTTTTAATAAAATATCAGGGAGTCTGAACTCCGCCTGAACTTGACAGAATGAAGCCAATATTAACGACAGACGCTTCCCACAAAGTATTTACGTAGCGAGTGTATAGATGAGCGTTGCAGTATTTATTTCATTGTTCTGTGGAAACCTTTAAGATAGTGTAAAGCTCTTTCGTGACGGAAAAAATACAGAGCGCGATGCGTTATGAATGGAAGCTCTTCATTTATGTTACTTATTTGAATATCAACATCGAGCATCTAGCCATAAATCCACTCTTATTGTCTCAGTTTCCACTGCAATCTCTTTGAAGCGAAAGCTCCTGCTGCTTTTAAGCCTCAAACTCAACACATATCAAACTGGAAATAACTGTTCTCATGCATTTACGTTTATTTATTGCCGAGATATTACTGTAATTGCATTTTGTAAATTTACAACACACAAGGCGAGCCATCCATCAAACGCTTATTGCACAAAGGACCAGCGCCTGCAATGTTCTTGTTAACATTATGGCTCTAATTAAATTTCAACATCGATATCGAACGAAATGTAATTGACGCCCAAACAAACCTGAAAGCTCTGAAAAATGAGATTTAATATTTGTAAAAAAATCTCATTGCACTTTCTAGAGTCGACTGCGATTCCAACAGAGTAAAGCGTCCGATTTTCCGGATTTTTCCGGCAAAACATCCTAGTCCTCTTGTTCGTCGGTGCGATAAGCGGCTTAAGGAAGGATGACAACGCTGTCATCACGTGTAACGCAATTTGGAATGTCACTGAACTTAAATAAATCAACAGCTCGTTACTTATAGTAACATAACGCTTCCTCAGTGTGAATTCTGTCAGTCAATCCAGCACGCTCCTCAACAATTCAATTATCCTTCGACCTTCTTTTGTTGGTCCCGACGGCGCGCGCGATGACGTCACTAATGGCGAATGCGTCACGACGCTGCAATTCCGCGAGCAACTATAACATAATTCACAAATCGCAAGGGACCGCCCGAAATTCAGTCAGCCATGTCCTGAAAGAATCAATTTAGCTTTACGCAGCCATGGACAAGGGCAGTCGAAGAAAATTCCTGCCAAGATACGCTATTCGACGCCACGAAACAATAACGGAATCACTTTACAGGATAACGCATCAATCAGGATAACGCAAATTTAATATTAGTCAAATGTAGAGACGATTAGGGAAAAGCGCGCGAGAGAAAATACAATAAAAAGCTTGACGAGCGGGAACTCGTTACATAAATCTAGTGGAATTAACAATTTTACACTAGTGCGAGCACGGTTTAATGAAAATTTTTTTGTTCAGATTGCTGCTAGCGACATTTTGCTTTGCGAATTATGGCTTGTTAAACATTTCGAGTGGTTTTTTACGGTCTTTCGTGCGCATTTTATCTTTTTGGATTTACGTTATCCGCTAAAATTAAAAACTTTGTATTGTCAAGTTCCAAACACTGCGGAAGATAAAATATCAGCAAAAACAGTTTTCTTGGCAAACTTGACAAATTGTAAACTAATTAAAATGACGCCACATCCTAAGTTATAATAATTAAATAAAACGTGGCTTCCGACACAATATTTCATAAACTTTAATTAAAATTGGCGGGCACGTATAAACTTATTAAAGCCAAAACTAACGAGGTTTATTAATTCTTGTTGCAAATAACAAGACAATGTAAATTTTTATTAAAATAATTTCGTCGTACCTTATTTTTTAAATAAAAAGCAAACATTGCAAGAGATGGAATTTAATAACACAAGCCGCGTTTTTTGTTTTCAAATAAATTTATTCTTTTATTCTGTTGCTAGTTCTGAAGGCACCAAAAGGGGAAAGTTTGAAAAGAAGTAAAATACTGCCAGGATTGTTTACGTTTATGCCCCGCAACCGTTGGAAATTCTCACTATTTGTCTCTTCCCGTGTTTCATCATTTTCCATCTAAACTTTAATAATCGCAATAACGCTGTCTCGCATAAATCCAAAACTATTTGCAACCCTGGCGACATTTCTACCGGAAGTCGGCCATGTTTGTGTTGAGTTATAAGAGTTGGGCCTCGGCAATCATTCTTTGAAAGGTCGTGAAAGTTTTATTAAGAATAAGTTGCATGAAATATAGAAAAACCCACTCATGTCCGGAAGTTTTTTATATTCTTCAGGCACTTTAAAATATATGCGCGCAGGTAAAAGCTCTTAGAGATTGCTTCAACGATAAACGCAAGTTATTAAAGCTCCTGTTTTAAGCTTCAGGATATGAGGCTTTTCAGGCAACTAATTTCAGACACGTCACGTGTACAGTAGGCTGCAAATCAAATGAGAACGAAATCGCCTCGCCATCTTCATTATCACTTTCATTATTATTCATAGAATATTCCGATTCGGACGTGCACAAAATTTGGAAAACCGCTTAAAAATTGACACTTCGTTTAATCATACTGTACACACGTATTTCGTGAAAATTAGTTTGAGCTAATGACTCTTATCGGTGCAACCGAAGCACGCACCTTCATCGTAAAACACGGAAATTAGGTAAATACAATCGAAGGATTACTTCCGCATTTGCTTAATTCAAAACTCGACCCTATTTAAAGGGTTTTACCCGATAAATAATGCATTTCGTTAATAAAGCTTCGGCCACACAACAAACGCAAATCAGGGATAACATTTAAAGCTGTCAACACTGAAAATTAGGATCGAAAATCACTCACCTGGGGTTTGGTGCGATGTGACAAGGGAGATCAAAGACCGGCTCAACTGGTCCACTATAGGGTAACCTGTCAGACAAACCACAGTGTCAGATTCACATCAAATTCAGATTTACGGAAATAAACACTTTGCTATTTACGGGAAGGCTAATGGGTTCGATTAATTTTACCCCGTAACAACAATATTGATACAAGCATGATTCAAAATTTTATGCAGAAGCAATTTGAATATTAAAAAGGCAACAATCAACAAAATCTACTGAAGCGAAAGCGAAATAATAAACTCCCAATTTTAAAGGTCAAAACAATAACTAAAAGTTCTAAAATTGAAGAACATAAATAGCCCATTTAGTTTTTGAATCGATGCACGTTTTTGTATCGGCTGAATAAAAACGCAATTTGCAAGGTGAATTTCGCGTTCGCCTCAGTAGAGCCATTTTCTCAACAAGTGCACACTTCTGGCGAACACCGAAGAAAGAACTGATTTAAAACTGTCTAGTTTTTCATCCATTGTTATTAAATAAGTGTGAAGCGGAGTGAAAATAATCGGAACAGTCTGTTCTAACTTCTAAAAAATAAAACTTCAGAAAGTGTCTGCTAACTGCATCGTTTAATAGGAAAATTTAAATAAGTTGGTGCACTAGATGCTTCTGATATTTGACTTGATCACGAGTTGTAAAGAAACGGCGTTCGTGCTCTGACGATTTAAAAGAATACGGAGCTTGCCAAATTTTTAATTCGTTGAGACGCCGTCAGCGCCACTGTTCCGGAAACTCCAGCATCTGCTGTTCGGTTGGCTGCCCTGATACAATCATCACCGCAACTTGTACCAACTTAGATATTTCCTTCGTGTTAAATTCGAAAGTTGAAATAAAAAGAATTCATTCTTCTTTGTGCCAAATTAAGTCCACCCCACGTTGAAATCGGTAATTTTTGATGAAATCTGGGGAGCAGCGCCCCGCATAATAATTATATTAGACGCGTCTACATAATCTGGTAAACACTTTGAAAGATGCAAATACCCCCTGTTATAAACGAGCCGTCATTTTTCCTCCCCAACGTATTATGGACGAGTATTAGTTAGAAAATTGCAGCGCTGATGGATTTGGCTCGGTTTAATTAAATTCTACCACTTCCGCCTTTCAAAAAACTTTCCGAAGGTGGTGGCAACACTGCGGAACTCATTATGGAAATAACTCGCGGTGAACCGAGCGAGAAAAAAAGATGCGCGAAAACACGGAGGTCCTCATTAGGTCGTATTAAAAGCGAGTTATGGTGACTTTTTGCCACCGGTTTGTGAATCCACGTTCATCCGAGATCATTGCGGAATTTGAACGGATTTTTTAATGAGTGACATCCTTCAATTATTGAGGGGATGCTTGGAACGAATTTTATGAGAGATGTATTCCGCTCCGGCAAATTATTAGAAGCGGTAATAACTTTTTAATCGTTTTAAATAAATTTACTGACGGACTTTTATTGCTAATCATTTATGCAGTCGGGTTTAAACAGTTTTGTTGGCTTGTAGCGGAAAATCATGTGCTTTTAGCAAAACCATTTATTTGAGTAGAGTGAGGACGTAAAATGGTTTATTCCCTCTTTTAAGCGGAAATATTTCCTTTAAAATAGGGAGATTATTACAATTTAACTGATAAACGCTTAAAATATTGAAATTGTTACACGAGGCGCATCCACCAATTTTAGTTGGTTCAGTTAAAATGTATTTACGCTTTTATTTCATTCTTATAATAACAAATGTGCAATCTAAAAATCTCTTTTATAAATTAAAGATTTAAAAATCCACCAGTAAAGTATCAAGCACTTCAGGAACCTGAAAAGCCTGAAAGACCTGAATCTATAAAATATAAGGTTTGCAGATTCTAAAAAATTATTATGATTTAAAGTTTTTTGAGAATATGACTAGAAAATTTGAAAAGATAAACTTAGCGCATTCACTAATTTTATTTGTTTGAGAACTAGACGATATTAACAGAAGGTTGCATTTTCATATTTCAAATTGAGCAAAATTGTTAGAGAGCATAAGGTATTAAAAGTTTTGTATAATTTAGCTGTAAAATTCTTGCAAACCTGCTTGTACTCGAAGGAAATAAAATTCTGAAAAATGGAGCAGTTTAAGTGTAACTTTGTACTTAATTTAACTACTGCTGAAGACATTTATTTTAATTTGTATTAGAACTGAAAGCTGCGTAAAAAGCTTGGAACGCTTGTTGCGCCTCGTCGGACCACGACAGGTTTCTTTATTGATTATGATTGATCGCATTTAATTAGTCGGCTTCGTATTTTATTACATTACAGAAATTTGTTTTCGTTTCTGGGCAATTCGTTATAATTAAGTTCACTAGCGTTGGAATTTTTAATTAGAGATTATTATGAAAGCGGAAACTGTTTAAATAGACGATTTAGGAAACCTGCAAGAGGACTAACTAACGTAAGAGTTGAATTACAACGCGAGCTTGTTTAAAGTCGATTTACATCGACGTAATACACATGTCGAAGTCCGGATATCTTTGTAATAACATTTATCAAAGTTGAGATGGGAAAAGTGCAAAAACTAGTCTAGCAGTGCCGGCAACCTTCGGAGTTGAGATGGCAAAACAATCACAACCAGGTGGTCATGAAATATAAGGATCGCCGTCGCACGTGTGACACACACAAAAAAACTGAATAAACTTTGTTTTACTGCCGGGAAAGTCGGTTAAAATTTACCCAAGTAAGGAAAAGTTTTATGTTGTGGTACGATGGGTCGCATTTTTTGGGTTTATAGTAGCCTTTCATAAATTTCCGCATCGAACCGTCAATATTATAACACGGTTTCTCACATGGGAAAAGCTCTGCAGGTACGTCCTGAATTTGTGACAAAAGACAGACAAAAAACGACTCCTCCTTCGTAGTTACATTCAAAGCTTTTAGCCAGAGGATTAATGCACAGCTTTTCTGCAGATACGCAAAACGTCTTAATCTAAAATAACCGCATTAAATAATTTATAATGGCAGGTAACGTGCTCCTCGTGATATCCCGGGAAAATTCGCACGAAGGATTTATAGTCGGATAGATTAATTTTAATAGCGGTGCTTCCCAAATTCCTTCTCCTAATTTTTATGAGTTACTGCGGATTCTCGAGCCACCTACAAAATATTATAAATTAAATATGCCGGATCTTCGAACTAGGAAAGTTAAAACGAAAACGCGGTAAGGCAGTTTCCTTTGCGAGCTTTCAATTTATCGCGAGATTCCAAGCTTTCAGCGGAAAAATCACACTATATTGTTTCCCATTTCCTATCGAATATTTTCTAAGAAAATATATTAAACATCTCAGTTTTGTATAGATCTGAAACTAGTTCAAATTTGCTGCCACTTTTTCACAAAACGACAAAACTGTGCATTTATCTTTCGTAATTTTTTTAAAGTTATGCGTTCTTGTATCAGTTTAAGTTGGTAACATTGTTTAGGATGATTACTCCAGTGTTGTATTTCTGCTCTTGAACGTGTTTCTCTGCTATTATTAGAAATTCTTGGAAGTAAACTAGGAACTCGCTCGCTGTAAATAATTTTGCAAGAATTTTTCAAGCGGATTCGTGTTTTACTAAAAAAAATCGGACAGATTAAAACGGGGTTTTAAAATTAAGTCAAAGTTGTAAAATTATATGGTCCTTTTTATTTTGGCAATTCAAACTAAAAATGTTTGTAAAAAAGCGTGGAAGTGTTTCTAAAAAAAAAATGGCAAGATAACATAATAAGCAGCTTATTTTTAAGAAATTACCACAAATTGTAACTCATTATTTCATTTCTATAAAAAACAACGTTACAAATTTCTACTAAGTAAGTATGTAATATGGGAATAAAAAAACCTCACATGTTGAAATATTCAGTAAGAAAATGATATCTTGGATAGTACTTGACGTTAGGAATTATGAGTATTGATTCATTGTAAAATTATTATAAATCCGCTGCTTGATTACACCTTACAAGCGGTCGGCATCTGTAATTTTCGATCGAAAGAAATCTCCAGTTTCCTTGACATAAAATAACAATTTCACGAATATCAAATCAAACATAGCCGATAAAGTCAACGAGCTTGGAATTAATTTCACCTATGCGTGTTTATAAGAACATTGTAACAGCACTACTTAGATTTACGGTGTTATTTGTACAGTCGTCGCGTCTTTATGTTGTCGTAAATTAAGACACGAAGTCGTGTAATGTTAACTGTTATTGTCAATAAATAAGGCCACAAAGTACAAACTTGTTTATTCAACGTCGACAGTATTGATGCGGATTTGAAAACGAAACTGTCATCCAAAACGCATTAACGATCCAGCTTTGTAAGCTCTCCAAATCTGAGCAATTTAATCTGGACTATTTCCGATTGTCGCCGCCTACTTTACACAACATTCATTTTTATTCTAATCCAGTAAAATCCGGTAACTCGTTCCAGATCTGTCTTATCCTGACACTAACCTAATGGCGTTGCCTCTATATGCAATTATATTGATTTTGTATTAACTGAAAACGTGTGGAAACGACACCAATGCAGTTGCGCTTGGGAATTTGCAACGGAGACGTTCGTGCGGATTTTATTGCAAGACATCCGCATTTTTCTTTGAAAGAAAGAAACGTAATTTGGAATTTTACAAGGGTTTTAATTACTTTTGATTCATTATATCAAAGAAATAAAATTACCCCTATAGCTTACAGCCAATAAAAAAGGCCGCCCCTTCTCGGATTAATCCGGATTACTTAATTATGAATGGCGTTTCTTTTGTTATCCTGTTTTCTTTTAGGTGTTTAAAGTGGGGTTATCAAAGTCGCCTTTACAACACGTTTAACATTATTAACAATTTCATTTTATAAATGAAAATTTATTGAAATTACAATTACAGGCTGTTGGCAGAACTCGACAAAAAATTAAATTTCATCAAGTTTCCAGCCGCCAATAACTTTTCATAAAAGCCATAATGAAATTGAATATTTCCCATCAGTAAATTACCCTAGGGCATTTCGCCGTCGAAGGAAAAAATTCAGCATCCTGATGTATCAATTAACTCTTTCTGTTCTGTTATACCCGCTTTTGTTCTCGACGTTATAGAAAAATTCGTGCCCATGACAAATTTCCCTTGGTATTTGAATACATTAAATACAAATTTTATGCGTTCATTTCACCATACGAAACGCCAAATTATCAGTAACAATGGGGGTAAAACAGTATTTTCATTTTTTTTGTTCTTTTAAACGACCCATTAAACCCATGCGGCGTTTGTATTAAAAACGACTTTCTCCCTTTTGGTGACGATACTGCCTTGTTTTAAAGACATATTTTAAAAGTACCTGACATTAAAAAGGGTGTGTTTTTTAAATTGTTGTAAAATGTGAGTAATCCTCTTTGCAATAAAGCGCTGCGAGAGGAAATCGCTTCAACCAAAACGTGTCTTATTTTTTGCAAAAACTAGCACGACTTATCAGAAAAAGAAAAACCGGATTAACTCTAACATAACTAGTCGAAAATTGCGGCGTTTGAGCTACGCAGATATTTAATATTCTCTTTCTGCGTTCTTTGATTCGCACAAAACCAAGTTTTTAGAAGCACCAAAGAGATTTTATAATTTAAAACTTGATTTCATTTTGTTGTAAAGTTGCGGTTATGTCCTGTTTGCACATTTAGAGTAATGAACGAAATAATTCATTAAAAATGTAAAGTTAAAACTCTTTAAGCCAATATTCAAAACATGCAATTCACATTTGCAATTGCAAAGTTCAGATATTATATGAAAGCTGCCGTGGTTATTGCAAAAGGTGATATCAATTTTCTCCAGACTCTCATAACAATTCGTAATCGGGCTAATGGAATGCTGGCATCCACTTTAAAAGTCGCCAATTGATCTGAGTGGTGACGCTTGTCGCCAGTCATGGGCGACCTGGTATACTACTCTGGATTAATTCTGAGCACCCTTAGCGGCGCTGAGTATCATTTCCTGAGGTCTCGGTTACAAACTATCGAGAAAATCGATGGGATAATGTGGTGTTGTTGTACCTAATGATGCATATTTTACATTAAATTTGCGTATTTTAAGCATCTCAAAATGTGGATTTATAAAAATTAATTAAGTTTACTTTACATTATCAAATAAAATTGACGTTTCGGAAAAGATTTGCAGGCGATAAAAAAATTAAAGAAAATGTTAAAAATGGTGGATGCGCCGGGGGTTAATATTTATTTTTAGTTTACATTTTGAAGAGACATCTAAAATCTGCTTTTACATACTAACAATTTAAGACGTACAATTCCTTAATAAGTAGCGTTATTTTTACAAAACTGTGACAGCGGGAGTCTTTCGAGTAAAACATGAAAATTGTCCTTATATGTATCAATTAGTGTTTAAAAACAAATACAATAAAATTCATACTGTAATCCAAATATGACATAACTGCGTGCAATAAATTAATAAATTTTATACAGTTATTGTCTCTAACAATAGCCGCACCACAAATTATAAATCTATTATGAATAAATTTATGAACATATATTTCTACATTAGACTCGCAGGCATAGCAAATTGCAACGAACTATTAATAATATGATTTGTTATTTTAGCCACAAACTCAACAAATTCAGATCAAAATACTATACCAAACACTCGATTTAATTAAACTGCAACCGCTAAAGTAATTATCGTCAGTTGAAAACGTCAGCGATGCAATCCTGATTCCACCATGAAGCGTTCCAATTTTAAGAATTTAATTACATTACAACTAAGCCTTTTCGTTCGATAGCGTGAAATAGTGCTGTACTTTTGAAAAATCCCTTGTTTTCAACACGTAATTAAGTGTCCCCGAGCCTGAGTAGGTTATAAATCTGTCCCAGTGACTTCATTAAACAAAGAGTGTGCTTGAGGAAACTTCATTACGGCGTTGTCGGCTTGAGGTTTCAATTAATATCGATTCGCAGTCGTCGAGATGCGGATTGTTTAGACGTCAGAAAACTAGCTTAAACTGAAGTAACACAGGATGTTGCACGTTACACAGTGTTTTGTGATTACAAAACAATCTACTTGCAAGTTTTTGGCATTACAAGCGGAATTACAAGTAGTTTTAAGTCGGTTTTGAACAATAAAATTTATTTTTGAAATTTTAATCACTACTTTGAACGTGTTATGTGAGAAAAAGGCCATAAAACGGTTTAATCAGAGCTTGCAAACGTTCATAAATATTCAGAGTTATTAACTATTTATGACCAAATGCTCGTGTTGCTGTGTTTATGCAATATAATTAGTGCAATCATCAGTTATTTTCATTCCAAACGTATTTCTGTTGGTGCGATTGGTGTATTTAAGCGTTGGAACAAAATTGGATCGAGTAATGAGAATTGTCGAAATGACTCGTCAATCGCTTGGTCCCAAGAGACAACTTTTGCTTGTTAAAGGACAGTAAAACAAATGCGTGGGCTCAAAATGCACCGACTCTATTTTTAAGTTACAAAAGCTCTGTAGATTTGTAGATATATCTCTAAATTATTGAACTTCAGTGATTCCAAATCGTATGATATTTCACTGCACAGGGAAGTGCATTTATGCATGTAAAATGCTGCAGACGTTCTCGCTATATTTTATTTGTTTATTTATTTATTTATTTCTTAAGTGGATTATTATCCATATAATTTTCATCAAACCATCATAGAAAATTTTACATTTAATTAATTTTATTTGCACGTTTGTTATTATAGGCGTCTATTTAAATGATAAAGGTAACTAACAAAATCTGATACGTAGCAACAATAAAATTATTTAAAATATTGACAATTTAAAACAATTTATTGGATAAAATGGTTTAATTTATTTAATCTGCGCTCTGTTTCATCAAACAAACTATTTTAATTTAAATGTTGAGGCGTAGTTCTGTTGAAATCTTTTTGACTGAACGTATTAAGAGTTAATTCTTCTGTTTGCTTTGGGTCTTTTATAATTCCGCCGGCCAAAGATCAGCCACGTAATTCTGCACCATCAGTGTCCATTAAAAGCTTTGTTTTGGCACCACACTAAACATGTGCACTTAGCAGAACCTATAAATTGGAGCTGCTGTTTGATTTCCTAATGAAACAAACATACCCGGAATACTTCCGGTCGGTAGTTTGGTAGCAGAACAGCGTTTTGCTGGCACTGTTTACAAGTTCCTCTTCGTGTGCTAAAGTTAAGATTGCAGTAACGACTGATCTTGATTGCACGGCAGTTGTAACGAGACAAGTTGGAATTATAAGATACTGTTTATTTCTCGGCGGTTTCTGATTACGCGATTTACGGTAAATTAAGTTTGGAGTTGATTGCTGCATAACAAGTGACGAAAAAGTTTTTACACTTAAGCCAAATTGTGATTATTTAGCTTCGTTTTATGTCCGAGGGTCGGTCTTAAACGTAAAGTTTATTGAAATTTTTATGAGCGTGCCTATCTATCTGACAAATATAACGATCAAGTGAATTCGGTAATTAGCCGCGACCCTCACAAGCTTCCGACTTACAGATGCAATAAGTGCGAAAGGAAATTTAGAGGTAATAAAAATTTTACGATCAATTCGAGACCTCCTCGAATTAATGTTGTGTGGAGTGTAATATTGAGAAATCCCACTTGAAGGCGTCCCTTCAAATTGACTTTTTGCGACCATCTCGCTTTATAATTACCATAACAATATCTGTAGCGCGCGAAATCCAGGGACGGGTTATTTGCAACACTGCTGGAACATGTTTACAATTAATCACACCCCTAGCACGCGTTATCTGTGCGTCCTGGCTGTGTTTCAGAGATATCACATGCGACCTTATTCATCTACTAACGTACACCGTTAAGCCCCTGTAACAAGCGGCGGCGGCTCGACCCATATTCGCGACTAATTACAACCAAGCACATTTGCATCTGTGCAGTGGTGGATAGTTATGGGACTTATGGGACAACAAAGAAATTAAAAATGTTAATAAACAACGCAAAGCGCTCGTGGAGAAAAGAATCACCCGGCGCCTCCACCATTTTTATCCAACACCAAACCTTTTTTGTTTATGTAAAATTTTGAACTTCTAACATTACTACTGTCTGGGATTTATTTCTGTCGTCGTTTTTGCTACTTTAGATATCAAAATGTAACGTATCAACCAGAATTTAAAGTGGCACATTGTCTCTTTGATGGTGGCGTGGGTCTACACGGACTCGACACGTCAAAACACAGCTTGTCACATTTAAATTTTATTTTAAAAGAGATTTGATTTAGAGAGAAGATTGTTAAGCTTAAGGATGCATAAACAGGTCGAGAGAACAAATTGGACTGACATTTTATTCAATTTATTCCTTTGATTTGTTGTCAAAGTTCAACATTTGCTAAATAATCCATGAATACATATTAACTGTCTAAACTGAAATTTACATTGCAAAGGTGGTCAAAATGTTTATTTCTGTCAAAAATACATACTGGTTGACGCAAAATCGGAGCTATAAACATATTTGAAATCGTACAAGTAGCTGTTTGAATAAAAATTTCTAATATCGATTAAAATGTAATAAACATAAACTAGTTCTCTTTATGCATTATTCGAATATTGCAAAACATTGTTTATTAATTATAAGCAGACATTAGCTCAATATGTAATCACATCTAATCAATATTACATATTTGTTATTATTAAATATTTATGGTAGATTACATGGACTTCCATATGATATTATAAAGTGCAGAAATGGAAGCAATACACTAACAAGAGAATTAGAAAAACAGACTTTTTAATCTCGGGAAAAACAAGAAGATGGCAAATATTTACCTCCTACGACCGCGTAGGTGTGACAAACATTCAATCCATTCGCCTGTGAAGTTCACTCGTTTTTAATGAAGAAATTCGACACTAAGTACAAGTTTTAATGGAATGAAAGACCGGAAAATGTGTGGGCGACTTAATTCCGCACGGGTAGTCAGTCAGATTAATTCACCTTAGGTCACCGACTTTTCATTAACAAACAAGAATAAGGCTCTTTCGGAAAGCGGTCGTAAATCTACCGAAAATGAAACCAGAAGCCCTTCTGTACGTTCTAGTTCCACGGGCGATAAATTTTATTGCCTTATGATAGTTGTATCTGATTTTTATGGGGCAAAAACTTGCGATCACAACAATCCATTATCGATGGAATTAATTCTTCTTTGTGATGACTAAGGGTGAATACAACGACCCCACACAGGATAATAAAATTCAGATCGCCACTAAACATATCAATAAATCACCTGATAAAAACAGTATATAACCACGGAGGCAAAGACAGTTTAGTGTCATCGTTCAGCTAAACTCTTGCTGAACCGTCATAACAGTTTACCGTCATGATTGATGATTGTTCGCGTCGTCTGATACCGTTCCATCGAGCTTTCTGTGTCAAAACGACGTCGCCTGTCTCTCTCCGACGACTTGTTATCGTGGTTTCAGGAGCGCGTTTAACGTTCATTTAATCTGCAAACCATTATATCGACTCTAGGATATTGTACTTACGCATCGGTTACGATAATAATACTGGCGCGACAGTTATTGTCATGCTAAATAACTGTGAATTATGTGTGAATGGTTTTATGTGACTGTTGCGTATTTCATGCAAAGACAGGAAATTAACGGCCCACGCTTAAATGAGGGTTAGAACGATCACTCAATCAAAAAGAGTTTGGGTTAATAAAGTGACGAGGTTCGTGACCGGAATGCAAAGTTTCTCGTCAAAGTGGTAAAAAAAGACAGTTTGTTTATTTTCAAAAATAGCTATTAGTCGTAATCGGTGGATGCTTTCAGGCAATGTACGAACGGAACTTTTCAAAGTTTAAATAAGCAATGGGCTATAAAATTTTAGCTTCAAGTAGCAATAAATCCTCCAGACGACAGTAATTTATGTATTAAACATTGATGCGAAACGGAAATATTATTTCAAATTCAAGTTTATAGACCGACCACGTACAGTTGTGTTCATAAGAATCGGTCACTTAAATATAAAGTTCCATAAAGTTGGTATCTTGAGGTCATGATACTTCAAGTACCTAAGCAACAAACTCATTCGAATAAATTAACACTGCTGCTTCCATTTAATTCTCGTCCCGCTTTATTAGACATTCTGGTGCCAAGTGAGACGAAAATGACAATGAGTGGAAAACAATGAAACCAAACCCCATTGAATTTCTCTTTCTTCGTAACATCTCTAAATATGAAACTTAAATGAACAAAAACAGACAAAGTCGTTGCCATTGTCGACAGTACACCGAATCCTCCTGAATGCTGCATCAGTTCGTCTTTTCTCAACTTCTAACCAATTCGCTCCAAAGGACTCCGCACAAATAACAAAGCGAGCCTCATAATCATAATGTATTTCACAAGTGTAAAATCCAGGCGTCTGTAAGCTCTTACAACCATTACCGAGTCATTACCAAGCGACAAAACACTACCACGGTGTGATGACGCACAAGCGTCATTAGCAGACTTGCACGAGTGGGGGTGTGGAGGCGGCGCCCTGTAATGAGACTCATCTATGAGTGACACTTTTATATCTTGTTTCTTTGCGGAGGAAACTAGCCAGTCTAATTACTGGTGAGCCCTTGGGGAAAGCGTGTTCAATATTTCCAGACGCTTTTTCATTTAGTCATAAAAACGCACTTTGATCATCCTCTATTTCTTGTCAAGAAAAACTTTACAGCCATGAGCATTTATCCTTGCTAATAATACCAAATGTAGGGCACGCATGCACTAAAAAAATGAAGCTTTGCCAACAAAACTCAACGATTGATTAAAAAACGCTTTGACAAAGAAACAAGTAAAGTTCTGCTCTCAGTCCCTAGATTAAAGCCCTCTCGGGTGCTTTACCACTGCACGTAAACCCTCGGTAACACATAGCAAGAATCTCTTTCGATCGCCCAGTCAGCGAGTCTTCAGCTGAGATACCGAGGAGTCATGAGCCGTGTACATTAGCTTTATCCTTTCGAGTTACGATTTCCCGGTGAACTTGCACTTAGTTAAGCAGCCCAGTGATTTCTTCCTCCGATCATCCTAAGTATCCCTGATGTTTTACGGCGCCATTCCTTTTGATGACTGTAGTTGGAACTAAACGTCGGTCATTTAACCCCTCTGGCGTGAATTAGAGGAACTAAATCGCTGTTTGGATGCGAACGCGTACGTTGCTTGTCCTAATCTTTCGAAATCGGCTGAAGGCCCGAGAAAGATAGCGAAATAATTACTGTAGTGGCCTACAAGAACATATAAACTCACGCCTAGTAAAATACCGTTTTTATTGCTTCGGTCTGGCACAAATTGCCCAATTTCATTATAAGCTTTTTATCCGGGGAAAGCGGTGGTTTTTCAACCGACGAACGTTCTGCCAAATTATACCTCACGGTGACGGTTGAAGATGTTGAAGCAGAAACGCGAGCGTCTAATATCAATTCTATTGAAACATTTATATGGTGGTCGTTACAGATTTGACCACAGTGGCAAAACGCCAAGAAAAGCAACTTATTTTTCTAGAACTACTCTGCACCAAACTCCTTCAGTATATAAAGGGTTACACTTAATTTGGTTACAACTCCCCTACAACAGGCTCTATTGTAAGACATCGTAAGGCTTTCAATTATCCCCGACTTTCTAAATAAAAGAAAGAAATTGCGAAGAGCGCCGCAAAAAGTCTTTCCTTGCTAAGCAGACAATTTAAATTTTATCGCAAGCTGCCATCGCCGCTTACGAATAACCATAACATTTGTAATTACTCCCTTGGTCAGGAAGTGGACAGAATGATTGTCCGACCAGTGTTAAATTAAATCCGGACCTATATTGCGATTGGGGATTAGAAAAGTTGAAATGAACATTAAATGCAACAGAGTAAAGGGAATCCGAGGCTGTATAAATTTACAATTTAGACGAATAGAGTTCGGTTGTAGCGAGATAATGTAATTAGCCGTATCCTCCGTAACACATCCCCAGTTGTTAAGTTAACGGAGTACAGGGTCCGGGAGGGTAATGAGCCCGGACCGCAGTGGCGGCCCGGTCCTCTGAGGACAAGAGCGTGAAGACCTAGCTGAGAGCAATTAGCATACAATACCTAGAGACCTTCTACAGGGCACAGTCACAGATATGGCGAAGGGACGCGATACTAATTGAGTTACGTGTTGTTGCTCATTCTGGGAAAGTCCCGAAGCAATCTTAATATTGAGCACATGTTCAGCCTTACTCCGGGCTCAATTCAAAGCAGAGGGAATTTGTTTAATTGGGGTCACATTTTGCAGGAAATAAAAAATATGTGCTGGATGATTTGCAATCTAAATACATTCTTCGACGTATGCGCTCTCGCTTTTGATTGAAACTTTCTAAATCTTTTGAAAAGAGTCCAACCTTGAAGCGTATCAATTTCGGCGTGGAAATGCGATAAAGAGACGTTATGTTTGTTCTGTATAAAACCGATCGTAGTTCGGAGAACCTCTGGATTTATTTCTATAATAAAACCGAGTTTACTAAAAAGACATGCTCCACCGAAACCGTCATAGATCACCGTGAATCTCATGTGAAGAGCCCATAAATTATAGAAGTAATATGAGTTTTATTTGTGGAGGAGAGAGTAAGATATTCGGGGGCGGCATCACACCTCACAGAGATTGATATGACGTCACGGCATGCACGGCACACTCAGATCAATCAAGCACACGGCCAGGAGCGTGTTCGGAAAGCACAACTTTGTGCGTGTCTTCGGTTCGTGATGGCCAACTCTGCTTAGCGTGCCATCGGACTTTTAATCCTTCTTACTTATAAACTACATTAGCACCAGCGAGGGAACTTGCTTGAAAATGGCTATGTAATTGATTTAATTGCATGGGTTTTTTGGGGTTTTTCGAGCGGTCGCGTGTGCCATCCTGCTGAGATTGGCAGGAAATCATTTTTCAGACTTCCCCGAAAGCTCATTTATATTAAGGATTTGTGCGTATCTTTCAGCGGTTGCACGTAAATTGCTTTTTTGGATTCTTATTGCGTTCAGGTGATTAATTACCAATGAGATTTTACACGCTTTAACGGCTCCTGTGTGACTCATCCTTTCATTGTATAATTTTACATTTTAAAATCGTTACTCTTCTCAGACTCTCTAAATCCGTGTCTTTGGTGTTATATTAGAATTTAAAATCTAACCAAACTGCAGCTTGGTTGATATCAGATTTTCTCATCATGTTTGAGTTTTTTTAACGCGGTTTTCTTTGCATCACATTGTACTATTCACTGTCCCGCTCTAGCTGGCTACAAGAGCAATAAATTTCTCGTGATTTGTGGTTTTATTTCGTGTCCAGACATGCGACCTTTTATATTCGTACTTTTTTCTTTGCGGCGTTCATTCAATTTTTCTCTAGACTCTTCACCACACACAAGTTTGACAAAGTCTTATTTATTCTATCAATACACACGTCTTGGATGCATCCATCAATTGTAGAAAATATTCCGACTTCAAGTTCAGGCTAGGTAAGCTGAGACCGAAAATAAAACGTATAATGGCAAAATAAACCCAAAGTGTCTGGAACAAAGTTTAGAAAAGATCGCATTGTTGTTTATTTAAAAGAGGATCAGCATCGATTTACGTAAAACTCGTGCCGGCGCAAATGCGGTAAACAAAGTGAATCATGAAGTCTGAAATCCAACAATAAGATATTTGAGTTAGAGACAGTGTCGATAATAAAGATTTGCGCTAAGCGAGGGTGGATTCGATTCCCTTTGGGCGCCTGATCGGAATTTACGGCTGAATCGTACTCGAAATATGGTCCTACCTAGTTTGAATCTTTAAAATAAAATTGCTACGGTCGGTTTCAGATCGAGGTTATTGGCTGCATAATGTAGTTCGCCGAGCTTACCTTGCAAATTTTTCGGCTTTAAAAGGGATCCAGAGAAGTTTTAATTTTATTGCAATTTCCAGAGAAATTTATAGTCTTCATTACGCAGGGGATTTCCCGAACTTTTTTAATCATGCGGCGATAAGGGCACAATCAAAACAACAATAGGGCAGATAATTGAATGTACCTCAATTAAAACAACAAGAAATGGCGTGTTCTTAGATAGTGATTGGACGGAGATGGCAGCAGTCTTCAACATTTCTTTCGACGTGTTTTGTACCTTTTAAAGTGAGCTGTCACTACCTCTCCAAAATGTGATAAATGATGCCAAAATTTAGTTACCATACAATGAGCTCCTCCCTTGTTTATAGAGTGAAGTTTATAATCCAGTTCGTCCATCGGCAAAGTTGTTTGGAACCGCTGCGTGCCCTGTCGTAAGGGCGTTGTTTCAATTAACTCAGATAAACCACCACACTTCTCCACCCGCTGAATCTGGGTTGAGCTTCCTGAAGTCAGCTTAAAGCTTTTCTTCCGGTTTCTTATCAGCATCGCTGCTTGCTCCGTATTTAATCAAAAAATGACACAACATGATTTTAGATAAAACATGTTTCAGGTCATTTACTAAAGTTTTACAGCGACTCGAAGTTAACGATGCAATCAAAATTGTAAATAGTTTGAAACGTCTGCTGCTGATTTTCCTGCGATTTATAACAACGAACCGGAGTCGTATCCAATTAGAAAGATCTTGGGAAAATTTTTGTTTATGACGACTTGAGCGCCGGCCGTAATTGATGTAAGGAAAAGCGTTTCCTTCCACGGCAGGAATTTATTTCCATTTATTTAAGGTTTTTCTCAGTTGGAGTAATCGCGGGATTATAATCACTAGGTTTAAAGGAGGAAGGATAAAATGATTTATGGGGGGCTTTAGTTGCAATTGCCCTAATTATACGCGGAGGAAATTAAAGAGGATAACACATGATACGTTCTAAATCATCAAAGATTCTTCCATTTGCAAAGGGCGCCAAGTCGTCCCATTATTTTCAATCAAAGTCCGTCTGAATTCTGAAATAAACAGATTGCACGCGTATATTGAAATAGATGTCTTTCAAGGCCAAAGTCGAGGGGATTTCAAAGTTTCAATTAGAAGTAAATCTACTGCATTCACCTGAAGTCTGAAAGGAAACGCCTCAGGCCATTCGAGAAAATCATGGACAGGTCGCGTGCTGATTAGTTGAGCTGTCGCACACAAGATGGATTACCAGGATAACGTATACTTGCTTATCATTACCAACGAAGGAACGACCATGTAATTATCGTCGGTGAAGCAGAAAAATTAGAGCAAAAAGTCTGAGCGGCAGGCGGATTATCTGATTGAAAAGTAAAATTCTCCTCTTATCTCACGACTCACCTATAGCGAGCACCACGAATAATTGCGTGAGCCAATTTACACAAGAATGGAATTGGTTTCAGTATAATCATATTCACACCTACCAATTTAAATTACTTCATCATTCCTTTTCACTGATTCACCCTCGTTTATATTGTATAGCGCGGAAGATCACTGCTCCCTTAATGTATCTTTGGCGTGTTTTCATTTACCGATTATGATAATACTTGCTTTTACCGACTCGACAACAGGTTAAATAAAACTAATAACGGGGGTGGAAAAGCTCTTCGCCAACGTACGCAAGATTTTACCTCTCGTGCTTGAAAAATCATTGAGACTTATTATTAATAAATAAAGGTCCCAGAGGCAGCGAAAAGCCTAAAAGCCCTCCCAACGCCACTTCTCATCTAATTAAATTCCTTCGGTGCTTCAGTTCGATTGTCCGAACTTCATATCCTCCAAATCAAACAATAATGGCCATCACTTATTTGATTACCAACCGCATTTCACATTACGCACTTCAATGGGCGTACATCAGCACAAGACTCGTTAACCTCGATGAGCAATTCCATCAGTGGTCTGCATAGTTGCTGCACCTGGCGGATTCATCAATGACTCTCTGCAGGGTCTAGACGAAGGTAACAAGTTCAGAACTTCTTGTTTTGATTTGAGCAGGTGAAAGAATGACTGGTCCAGTGGATCGGACAGGTGAATCACGAGAGTGATACAAGCACCTGCTTTAATCACGGCAAAGACGATGCTGGAGTTAATGATGACTGCGGTGTTTCACCTGCTCGCTCGAATTCTTCCAAGAGGAAAAAAAGGCGAGTTGGTCCAGCGGTTGGAGATTTCACCTGCTAGGAGCGGCGAACAAGTGATCCGGTTCGGAAATACTGAAATTATTTCGGAATTTCGTCGGTAAACCGTCGTGTCGCCTGTATGGAAATTAATTTATTGTGCCTAGAGTGATAACCTCCAGGGGTTTATTGTTATGAGCGACTTTACGACCCATCGGTAAATAATGTAATAATTTCGGGTACCATAACTATATTTCCGGAGGTAAGACATCGCAGCCTATAAATTTAACAGTATCTAAAGTAGTAAAACCCTCCACAAACTGAGTCATTATCATTATCTCTTTGCTGTAAACATGTAAACTATGTCAAAAATAAACGAAAAGCGAGTCCCAAAATAATTTTATTCAAACGAGCGGTTATTTCAGTTCGTATCCCATCCCCTGTAACAAGAAAACAAAAATACCGCAATGCAAACCAAAGTGAGAAATGTCAGAAGCCAAACAACAATTTGTCATCTTTAAGAAACAACAACAAACCTATGTTTATTTTCAATTTTGCAAATGAAATGTATATTCCTTGCACCGACCGAGCTGTTTGTATTGAAGGTTTCATCCTGGGGCGTCGCCTTTGAAATGAGATAACACGATGTATTCGACTTGGGAATGCTTTCTATTTTCGTATCCAAAAATTGAAATATCTCGAACCTTGTTATTTTAGTGCTTATTTCTTATTTTCTTATTTTTGCTCTCGATACGTACGTTCGGGATATCAGTGCAAACAGGAGTAAGTAACGGAGTAAGCAACATTATCTACAGACGCTCAACTGAAAAATATTCCAACTCAATTCGACGAAATTTGCATACTTATGACAAGACCGCAGCAAATTGGTTTTTTACACCACTGCCACCACTTGCCAAAAAAATAATCTTCTAATTTAAATAATGTGATGGGGAATAATTAATTTAGATGCGCTGTGTTTCTGGAAATCTACCACAAAATGCAGCAGCTTCAAGGGTTTTTGCTGACATGCAACGGCAGTCCTAAAATTTCTATTTTACTATGAAACGTGAGGGTATTTTTAGCATCTTGCCCTCTTGCTTTATGGAGTAAATGCCAAACTTGCCGTCAAATCAGTTTCACTGAACATAATTTGGTGTCAACGGGATAACATTCGATTAATCATAGCTGAGGTTGGGTAAGCTAATTGGTGGTTAGTTAAGGTTGAACAGTGTTGACCTGCTCTCGACTTTATTAACCGCAGAAATGTGTTCGGGCCAAACAAGTTGGCCCCAGTTGATTTTTATTGAAATTGAGGTTTTCATTTAACAGATATTAAAACTGAAATCAGGGCCGCGAAAGTCCTAAGAATGAACGTAATTAACACTCGAGAAAATTTTGAATTGTAGATCCGTCCTGCATGAATAATTCATAATTAATTATCATTTGACAGGATATTCAAATAAATTTAACTTAAATAATTTGTATACCAACAAGATACCAATTTACATATTCGAGTGAGATATCTACCTTTGGGGGTGCCACCCAATTTACATTATTAATAAAAATTTTATCCGCATCGACGAAATTCCATATCCATAGAGGCACGCACGCAAAGTAGTCTCCTGTGTCGCAAGGATATAAACTGACAAGCCCCCTACAGGGGACGTGTTCCTCATATTGCTTATTTCCACGTAATGGGGGAAAGTTATAAAAAATTTTACTCTAGCTCCACGTTATTGCGTGCATAACTTGACAACCTCGCGTTTGGAAAAGACAGACCCCATTGTTGTTTTATTGAAAAGAGTGTCAGTATGATAATTTTATTGATTTTATAGGGCCATCAAACCTAAAAAAATAAAAGAAGTACGTAATTGCAAAGAATGAAATTTCTGAAACCACTGCACTTAATCCAGTCAGTACCAAGAGCAAGATTTATGAAGTGAGGCTGTGGAAACCAGTTATTAATCAAGATGTTAATGGAGTATTTGATTCAAATTAGAACCCATAATAAACTGGGCGGAAATTTTAATCAACGATGCAAGACAAAAACAAACAGACCTGCCATCAGTCGTTCGATAAAGCGTTTTTTCTCCACTCGCATTAAAAATTATCTCTCGAAAAGCGAAAAACTAACCGTAAAATCCCATCCAAATAATCTTGACACAAAATTCGCAAAGTTCAACTGGTCTTTAGGTGCTTTCATCCAACGTATTAGCTTAACCTAAAGTAAGATTAAATTTATAGAATGTTTGAGACCAGTATCCAGCGTTATTGTGCTGTGTTGTTTGTTGTTTTAATAACGTGAAAGCTGCAGAGCACCGGGCCAGGATAAGAACACAATGAAACTATTTAAGTTGAGCTTATGAAGTCGTTTTCGTTTAATCCATTTTATACCATGGGAGGACTTTACTCGTATTAAAATTTATAGAAGTTAAAAATGTTATGTAAATAGTCCAAAAGTTCTACAGCGATGCTGTTATCATGAAATTTATGGGGTGAAAAAACAAAACGACGCTTTTTGTTCAATTGGTAATAAAAGAACTTTTATTGCAAATCCATAATTTGGCGCGAGTGCTGCGATCAGCTGATCCGACATTAAACGTCGTTTTCGTCCCGAAAAAGCTTCTTGAAAATGACCTAAACATCACCGAAAATCTATTTTGCTCCATATCTAGCTTATTTGTGAGGCAAATTTAATTTATATGTGTTCGTTTTACGCAGAACTTACTGAGGAATCAAAAACTGCTTTGTTTTTTTCTCGTACAACAACAAATAACTAAATTAGATGCGTTCGAAATTTGGAGTTGTCGCCGGAAGACCAAAATTTTGAAGCGCCGGAAATATCGAGCCTCGTATCTCTGGAATTACCACTCACAGAAAGATACGATTTTTGCCATCGTTTTTTTCCCGCTTTTATTTCTAATAGTCTAACTTATTATGTAATTGGAACTCATTTTACGCATAAATAATTTCTTTAAAAACTTTATTAAACGTATTTCAAACTGCGAATGTAATTATAAGTTTATAAAATTTGTAAACATGCAAAATAGACTTAAAACTTCAATGTTTTCCTAAATGGGAAAGTGAGATTTGTTTTTGTTGTTGATGTTCGATGAGCTGATCGTAGAGCTCGCGGCTACTGGAGAGTATTTATGCAACCACCTACACTTTTGCATTTAATGTGTGGTAGCTATAAGATGCAGTTTGAATTATTGGATTGTCGCCAGAGGGCCAAATTTTTGAAGGTTCGAAACAATTCGTGCTCGATATCTCGGAAACTATTTCAGATATTGAGATGCGGTTTGCGCCATCGTTTTTCTCGCAATTTTTTACATAAGAAACAGTTCTTTGATTTTTCTACAGTCGAAATTTGCAAATTTTTACAAATATTCATGACTAAAACTATGGCCAAATTTCTGATATCGATATCTCGCTTATTTTTTAGAGCAAACTTAAGCTATTATACATCAGTGTATGCAGAATTTTCCGCAGATTCCAAATCTAGGATTTAAATTTAGATCCGACAACAAATAACTGAGGTATGGCCGATCAAAGTTTCGGAAAGTTGATTTTCATTTTTCCTCATTTTTTCTAATTTTTAAAGTTAAATATCTCGGAAACTGTTTGAGATATTGAGATGCGGTTTGCGCCATTCGTTTTCTCGGCTCATTTTACGTTAGAAAATGTTATCAAAAGCCCAAAATTCGATAGTAGATTTTTCGCGAAAAAAAATTTCGACTCAAACGATGAAAATTTTTCATTTTTTTTTATTTTTAGCCATAGCGTGTAAACTATTAGTCAGATCGATCTCAAATTTAGCCAGTAGATTGACTTCGAGCTCCTCTTTCGACTGATGTATATTTCAAACCTATTAAACGTCGTTTTTATTTTGGAAACATTGATTGAAAATCACCCTAAAATGACGTTTTCAAAACAGTTTTTGGCCAATGCCTCGTTTATTTATTAAGCAAACTCAACAAATTTGGGTCTCATTTTACGCAGAATTTTACGCTGAATTCAAAAACATCATAATTTTTTAAGTTTTGTCAACAAATAACCGAGTTATGGTCGTTTGAAATTTTGGGTTGTCGCCAGAGGAGCAAATTTTTGAAGGTTCAAAACAATTCGTGCTCGATATTTCGGAAATTATTTCAGATATTGAGATGCGGTTTGCGCCATCGTTTTTCTCGCAATTTTTTACATAAGAAACAGTGCTTTGATTTTTCTACAGTCAAAATTTGCTAGTTTTCGCAAAAATTCACGACTAAAACTATGCCAACTTTCTGACATCGATATCTCGCTAATTTTTTAGAGTAAACTTAAGTTATTATACATCAGTGAACGATATCCTGGTTCTATAATTTCATTCGTTTCCGGTTCTTTTCCTTTCAAATGTGTTTCCGCCACAGATAAGACCATTTCTCCATTATCAAACGAAACCCATGAACTGTTTAAGCTTCCCTTGAAAATAAAAATAATAGATTCGGGAATAAAAGGACGCAAACGTCTTTCATAAAAAGTCTAGACGAGCGGACAAAAAGCATTGTGGTCTGAAGAGTGTCGCATGTATTCGATTCCTTTGTGAAGAGTCAGTCAAAGTCGCTTCGGCTATATTGACACTGTGAAATCAAACCAATAACATGGAAAATAGATGGACACGGGTCCTATCCGAGAATGCAATCACGCATCAAAGGAGATGTTGAAAGAAAACTCTATACACACTTACTCGAACTGAAGAATTCCGCACGCCTAAACGGCTTTGTGACTGATACTGGATATTGTTTTCTCTACGCTTTTAATTTTTTCTTCTATGATATAATCGGACGTTTGGAAAAATGCCAAAATCGTGATGCGTAATTGACAGCGTTTCGCCAAGTTTTTCAATGCCTTGTCGTTGTTTCTTTCTGTTGTTTTGAGAACGGTAAGCATCAAAGTTTATCTTTTATGCAAAGTACGCCTTTCATAACATTACGCTCTAAGTAACATGTCATAAACACTCACATGGCTCCATCAATGCATCTAATTAATTCCCGCACATTAGCAGAGCCGTACCTGAAATTGTCGCCTCGCGGCAGAAATCTGCATGATAAAGTCCTATTAGTTCCGAAATTTAAATCCGGATCTGAAACGCTCTGCAGCGTGTTTGTTCAATCATAATTTACGATGCATCGTTGCATCGATTCTCTAAAACTCCATTCTTTTATAAGCTCGTTCGTCAGAAAAATATGGAAATGTATTCTGCCGCAACTGAAATTACTTCTATTTTGTACCTACTTCGGATGGGGAAAATGTTTTCCGGTCAGTTTGTTGAAATTAACAGGATGCCTTTCTCTTGGCTGCGCTTTGGCAAACATCTTCTGAATTTCATAGATAGGGTCCGTAATAAATTTCAGCTCCAAGACTGGAGGTTACATGAAAAGTCTTTCAGAATTTACGGCATTTGTTGGTCCATCTGGAAAAGAGTTTGATCCTGCCGTGACCTCTCCAGGACTGTGATGACAATCGGATTTCCTCTGCGGTTTTAATTCGCTGTCACAAGGGGTTAAGAAGTCAGGAGCGTCAGCACAAATAAAACATTAAAGAAATACATCAAAAGGGACAACGGAGCAATTTATATAATATTTCACGATCTCCGGATGGCACAATGTTGAATAAAACAGTAAAGTTTGCCATTGTGTTGGACGTATAAATTGTAATGAAAATGGTTGTACGAGGCTTTGTTGTGTTAGAAGAAGTAGGTCGAAATGTCAGCACTCCGAGTCGCTGAGTTTTTTGGTCTAAGAAAAGAAATTAAAAATGTGTTCTCTAACTTGCATCAAAAAGCTTCATCAGGATCATTTATCATTTAAATTAACATGTGAAATCTTTAAATATCTAAAAATACAGGGTGAACCCGAATAAAGTAGAGAGCTGTTAACCAAACCGTCAGCTAACATTGTAGATTACACAGTCTAACAAAATTTAACTTTTCTATTTTTTCCGAAGAAGTTTCAACGGTTCTTCATAATTTAGACCTCATTATGTAACAATCTGTCGACAGATTTATCACATCAGCTCTGTTTTTTTAATTTTCAATTGTTTTTCCAAATTTTGAAGAAGCGATTTTGGCAACAAGAAAATGAAAATCAAAAGTCTGACTGTTCAATTTAGACTTAAATTATAAAATTTTACATGTTTCTTGAGACCAATTTTTGCGTTTTTGACAATTGTTACTGCATTGTTTGTAGAGTAATATCGATTTTGAATGAATTTGAAAACTTTTTCAAAAAAAACTTAAGAAATACAGTATTTTTTTACAGCTGGTTTAGCCTGAAATTTGACATTAAAGTTGCGCTTTGGTCGAAAACTAGAGCTGATCTTGAAAAACCGATTACTATTTCGTAATTAGAACGCCCTGTATATCCAGAAACCCCATTTACATTTTTGGAAAAAAAGTACTGATGCGCAGTGTTATGACTCTGCAAAATAATTCAAAATTCTGATGGAGCAAACAGCCTCCGATTTCAGTCATTTGTTTATCAGGATTTTTACTCCCTACTGGCTTATCTAATAATTTAATGGTGCACGGCGAAAATTATTTTAACCGCAAAATTGGTCACCACTTTCGGCTTTGTATTTTATTCGGGTTCACACTGTATTTTCAACTTGATGTCATTTGAAAGCGTCTAATTATACCTCGACCGGTTTTTTCATCGCCCCGGTTTGAAAAAGGTAGACCCTGCATCAAATAAGGGTTGAATGGTCGTTCTGTAATAGGATGGACGTGATCTTCGGTCGACATTTGATCCGACTCGGGCGTAACGATATCCAAAAAAGCCAAATCTCGATAAAGCATACAATTCCGAGTCAAGAAAACAATACATTACTGCATCGTGTAAAAGGTGGTTGTCTCTTTTGACCTTTACACTCCTTGGGCTATTTGTGACCCATGTCGTTAAGCTGGGACTTTCAATGTAGTGGAAGTAAAGTCCGCTTGGAGGAAACAGAACGCAAAGATATCCCGACTTAAACCTTTTAATATTATTTGTCAGCGACTTAGTGAGCGAGAAAAAGCCAATTAATTTATAATGAATTGTCTTTTGCGGAACACAAATCCTTGATTTAACACCGCCGGTGATGGTCGTGATAAAACTTTAATTATTTGGCTATCGAGGTTTCAGACAGGAAGTTTTTTATATGCGGTAATTTTCTCCTTAGTATTCCGGGGTAAAAATAGAGTCGATCCCGGGAGAGTCTCTTCGGAAAAACTGAAAAATACGATGGAACAGGCGAGGAAATTATAGGAGGTGTGAAGTTGGAAACGTGATTCTGATCCCGGTCGACTTTAAACTATAAAAGTGGATCCTGTAACGGGGCGGTAAATAGTGGAACAGTCTCAAACGCTGCAACTCACCCTCAAGACCCGAGCTGAATCCTGAAACACTGCCGCCGCTTCGGGACACTAACTGGCCATCCAGACTTACTTACTTTTATGGAGCGCCGGTTTAATGAAAATATTATGACTCTGGTGCATGACTTCATAAACAGAGACTGGATTCGAACCGAAATATTTTCAGCCATTTTCGCTAAAATGATTGAGTTCAGGTTTGGACTTGGCTCCATTTCCTTCAGACGCTTTTATCAATAAAACCTCGCCAGCAGATTCCCGCTTTAGTTTCGCATTGACATTTTTTGATACTTACTGCAAAATGGAACAAGCTGGATCTCTCTCATTTATACTTTAAAATATTGCGCTCTATCCAATGCCATCCGAAACTCGGCAAATAGTACTGGTATTAAATATTGCAAACGTCAATAAGAAACAGCTTGCAGTAGAAACAATAAAATCAAGAAATGGCAGTTTTTTTCCGTTTCAACCTCAAATTTCCGAAGAATCCTAATGAACCCTCTTTATTGCAACATGCCAACATACTTGGCATGCACTTGCATCTTTATGCAGTTACTTTGACAGTTTATGGTTATTAGAAATCTCAAGTTCGTGGGTAATTAATCCAAGATTTCACAGACCATTTTCCTCAGCGATTCAGAAAATTTATGTGGACGCAAGTTGCAACTGGCACGCGGTGCAGCATTAAAACCTCCCAATTCTTATTTTGCGCTAATGAGTGAAAACTCGAACACATGTTGTTGGGGTGCGGTCGTAGTTTACCGCCCCCAGGGTGACACCACCGGCCGTCACGTGCACAAGTTTCCCCTGACAAATGGTGCTGTGGACAAGCAGTTCATGGCACTTTACTCCTAACTGGATGTTGCCCTCTTGCTGGAAAAACTCGCCGTTTTAAGCGGAGACGAGGAGTCATCAATTAAGTAATTGAATTATCTAGAACGGTCTTGAGCAGGGAAAACTTATGTGCTCTACTTACGATGTTCATATGTTAGTGGAAAGAAAATTTTGAAAAAGGTACTCAATCTAAGGCTGAAACTGACCTGAGTTCCGGTTTTTTATTGCGGGCTATTTATTTTGCTGTTTGGTAGATTACATCGCAAATAATTACGCTCTTTCTGGAGATATCGTTATTGATAGCGCATGAGGTATTATAGAATTATGACGTTATCCATTTTCGCATCGCTTAGTTTGTAATAATCTTCATGGTACTTGACGTGAGCAAATTAGACGGAGCCCTTTGGTTCCTTTCAGCCTCAGGTAAGAATGAGCTACATGTGAAAGCATTTCCTGATTTAGGTGCGCTCCGACTTTGCACAAATTAATTAAATTCAATTAAAAGTGATATAAATAGAATTTTCGTAGTTGCATCGTTAACAGAACGCGCATGTATAATATCATTACTGAGTCTCATTATGCCATTATCGCCCTGGAGAAATTTTACAGTAAACCAAGTCTACTAAGGCGAATTATTCATGGCGGCTTTCCCACGAGTTGATTGGAAACTTGGAAGTCTTCTAACTACCTGTCTTACATAATTTATTATATTCTCCAGGATGTATTAAGTTAAGACTCATGACAAAAACTACTTCAAACACGGTTTTACCGCAGGTCTCCCAATTTTTTTATTATTTACAAAACCTATAAACACGTCCCGAACATTCAAAGTTTCTCGGCTTTAATCAATTTTCTTTGATCTTATTCCATACACACACTATTATCACGAACCAATTTGCTGCTACGCCTCCGTTAATTGAGGAAAATGTGGATCAAAGCCCTTCACTTAAATCTGGTTTTCGGCTCATCTCAAGTTTACAATACCTTCTTGACTTTTGGAGACTGTTTCGTTGGGATGCAAGCGCGTTTGTCAATTCTTCGGTAAACATACAAAAGACAAGAGAAAACAAACGAGAAGGTCGGCAAGAGCCAACATAATAAAAATGCAAATGACGACCCTAGTTAGTGCGAGTCAAATATGAATTTTTCATTGTATTTGGCTTTCGTAGAGCCGTTGAATTCGCGCGTCCTGACTTTCATAAGTTGAAAATGTCTGAACGGTTTTTCGTGTCGGAAAATTAGAGGTTCCAGTTTTTTATTGCGATTTTATTCATTTAGCACTCTTGGAGTTCTTGCTTTTTCTCTTCGTAATTTGCCTTCTGGAAAATTTAATTTAAAGTGAACAATCGTTTAGAGGGAATTGAACAGATCGGGGATTACTCAGACATTTCGGAAAAAGGAACAACGCATAATAAATTTTATCTATTCTACTGTTAAGTATTTTCTTCACTTTTTTATTCTTTAAAGTGCATTTCAAAGATTATCATACAAAGGAAGAGTACAACCTTAAAATCGCCGTCTGAAAGCGCAAGAGTCTCTCTGTTGCTACTTAAAGCCCGTTTATAAACAGCAACGTCTCTGGATTTTTCTTATAAGCGCAAGCAGCATGTGCAAAATTGGAAGCTGTGCATGTAGACATAGAAGATGTCTGGGTCAAAATCCCGGTTCCTGAATATTGTAAACATTAGAGTGGGAATTTAGATTGAACAAGTAAAAATGAAGCTGTTAACTTAATCAACGTCACTTTAAAATGCAAATTCTCAACCGAAAAACTAGGATTTGCTGGTGAAAGTAATGCGGAATTTTGTTTCGCGTCAGTCATCAGCTAAATGTCACTCGGAGAGGAAAATTAGGTCGCTGCGGAAAGGCTTAAGTTGGGAGTTAGTGGCATATTTCTGGCGTAAGATGGAGGGGTTAAGTTTAATTGAGTAGAAGCTAAATTGATACTTATTGTGTACCTTGAGTGAATTTTGTCGAGTAAGCGATATTTAGTTCATGTTTAAGTTGTTGAGATGATAAGACCTCTTCTTTCACTGCACCCCATTGTTTAGTTTTATAAAAGATTCTCCCCGAGTGATATTATATACAGTAAACGAGGAAATACTGTCATTGTTTCCTCTTAAAAGGTTTTAGCGATTTTAAATTACTTGTTTTAAAGTTTTATGAGCTCCATTCAGTGCTCTTTTGCAGATATTTTTAAGCATGTTTACAAAATGTTTCGGTCTAGAATGAAGGACAGTGTGGAGACGAAACTTGGCCTAAATTATCTTTACTCCTGCTTACGGTGAATTTACCGAACCAACAGCTCTTTAAAATTTAACTCGCTTTGTGAATTTTCCTATAATCGTGCGGAATATCAAGCCCATCTGGAGCAGGAAACTGTAATGTGGGTGGATCGTCCTTCGAACTAACGGCTAACTTCAAAGGATTAATTCAATTAGTAGATCCTTCATTAATTAACTGGTTTGCACATTTTGATTACTATGCAAGTTCATAAATATTCAAGCAATCCGAATAATATTGTCACAATTTACAATTTAACTAATGAACTGAACACCGCGTTTGCTCTATTTACATTCGTTTCATTCTCTCCGACACGTTATGTTAGCCTATAAATTTTGCAGCAAATGGAATTAATCGACGCCTTTCAAGACGATGACGAAATTATCGCAATAATCCACAGATGCTCAGAGTTGTACTCACCGATAGAAGGATTCTGCGTCCCCGTATCTGAAATCAAAAAAAGTCACAATGAGTCGCCACTTTTTGGAAAATAAAACAGTGCCCTAGTTTATCGAAACAATGCATCATTAATGCAGAAATTCGTCCTAATTAGCTTTTATTTATTCTGGAATTAATAATTTATGATGCGACCCCGCATGTGCTGAACACGCGAATAAACTGGGTAATTCCGTAATTAATGGTAACTAATTTGTTTGCATCAAAGTTGTTATTATAGCGGCTTTACAGTTGAAATATCGGCGGTAATAGATCGAGAGCGTATATTATTATTTTAATATCATTAAAGTTACCAACTTTGGGTCTAAACAATGAGGCGCATATTGTACCACAAGCTCACAAAACAGTTTTATTGATGAGGTGAAATTATCAACTAAGCGCTCTTGGAAACTACATTCATTTCTCTTGTTTGGGAAACGAGCAATGCAATAAAACGAGAATGAAGAATTTTCTTGGGGTGATAAAGAAGTTACATTAAAAATTCAACGCGACAGTTTTTTACAGTAAGCTCTTCTTGAATGGGAAAAGTGAATTCTCAACAATTGAGGTTTTTCGGATTGGAAGCACTTGTTACACTAAAACGCTCAGTCAACATGTTATTAGAGTGACATTGTAGTACACAAACTAATTTGTTTACGAACAAATAATACCACAAAAAGGAAATTACATGCGATCAAGTACAAAATCGTTCCGTGTTTTATTTATTTCCTGAATTTGACACGTGAATTTGATAAAATAACAGTTTGTATTTGCATAAAAAAGTAATAGTTCTCGGTGTTTATTTATTTGACTTTTAGTGGGTTAATGGAAAAGTGTCCAGGAAGCGAGTCTATAGTTTCTGCACAGCACTAATTAAAACTCAAAGTGTATTTCCGGCGGCTAACAACTTGTAACAGAAGCACCAAATTAAAATTCACTTTTTGCGATAGTCGCTCGAGACGGAGTTGTGGCAAAAACCAACTCAAAAAAACCGTAAACTCCAAATGGAAAAAGCATTTATCTGGTCTCTATGGTGATTACAAACCATTTCCATTCTTTTAAAACAAGTCCGGTCCATATCTGCATATGTAAATGTACAATCGCAGTACTTTTCCTCGGCTGGTATGATAGCATGTCCCTAGGCACACTTTTAAATCCGCTATTCAAAAATTCTCCGTCATATCACGCTGACTTTTTATGACGGACCGGAATGATTCTTCCGCGTGGTGGCAGCCTATTGTGACTGGTCTCGATCACCCTCAGGCCATCAGAATCATTCCAGGACCGGCTTAATAGGACGACGGAACACTTTCGACTCAAAGCCGTCATTGCCATGCATGGAAATATTGCGGAAAAATGTATGATATATTCCGAGATGATCGACTCAAAGCTTGCTCGGTAACGAGATATCCGAGTTATGCTGTTTTCCAAACGGAAATGACATGACTGGAAATCATAAATATATAACGAAAAGGGCTTTATCTAAACTGTCATCAGTCTGGATTAATTTCAAAGTTTACAAACGAGAATATTGTTGCTCGATTTATTGGATGTAATAATTGTCATTGGATATCACTTGTTTTGTATTTTATCTTACTGGCACTACACACGTCATTTTATAAAACAGATATGTACTGCCAATCAAAACACTTTTTATCTAGTTTAAATCCACATTGTCGCATATTTTTAAACACCAACAATTTATTGTTGACTCTTTTAAAATTTTCAGTTTTTGCCGTAACAATATGTACCCACCAACTTTATTAGAGCGCCATCATATTTCAACTCATTAAAAATTTAAGCGTGTTTACAGAAGGTTTTCATTAGCCTTGTTTAAATAATTTTAATTAGTAAAGTGCTCAAACAGTGGATAAAATGATACAATACACTGGATTTTCAAAAGTGTCTTTTACTACTAAAGTTTTTTAAATCGAAAAAGTCCAAAACTCTAAGAACCTATAAAACCAAACACATCTAAAGTTTTAAAAAGTCTGAAGAAGAAATATGTTTAATGAAGGAATCGAAAAATTTATTAAAAGATTTAAAATGAAACAATTTAAGAGAAGGAAAAAAACAAAATTGTAAGGAGTCTAAAAACAAATTTTAAAAATTTAGAAAAATTCGAAAATTTAAAAGGCAGACCGAAAAGACCGGTTTGACTGAATTCAGAGTGTTTCAGAATTAGCTCTCTATTTATTTCATAGCTGCTGCCAGTTTTATCAACATTTTTTAATTTTAGTAGTTTAAATTAAAATGAGTATTAAGCCGCTTATTTATGTACCTACTTTTATGAACAATATTAATATAAATTTTTTCAATTTGCGACATTTTGGCTGCAATTTTTCCGATCAAAGTAAATTTGTATGCATTTTCCCTTACAGTGTATTAATTAATATTCCCCAATTTTTGTGGCGGATATTAATTAAAATAAATTTAAACAACCTTCGAGGTAAAGGTTTGTTTGTCGTCGGCAGTCGCTAAATATAAAATTATACGCTACATTTTACCTTGTGTTGGGTAAACAGTAATTTATCTCAAAGCAGTCTGAAATTATTTACAATAAAAAATGTAAATTTGCTCCCTCAAGTGACTTTTAATTTATCACTGAAACACACATCAAACAAAAAAATTTCTGTCGATTTAACCCCTTTTCGGCGGTACTTGACCCGGTGCTGGTTACTCCTTTGTTGCAATAAACTTTTGAATTGTTCTAATTATTCCCACAATATTAATTACGGACACGAACCCAAAGTCACATGATTAAACCTTCCGTCGCACAGTGCGATTAGGTTTCTGGTGCCCATAGGAATCTGATAATGAGAGGATCTTGGAGAAGGTGACTGTAGAGCCCGGTTAAGTCTCCTGAAACTCCCGTAGGCTTCGACGGGGTGGTCCTTGTGGCTCGCTTGATATCCACTCTAATTAATAGCTATTAATCATAGCGTCGCCTAAGGGGCGAGTTTTTGGGGCTGTGCACGCTGCTGGTTCGGTGTCGCATTATTATCAACTAATATCTTGGAACGATTGTGCCAGTCGTTAATTACTAGACTTGCTAATTTATGACAGGTAACTAATGCATCTCCGAGTTTATATCAAAGAAACGACACTTTGTTCCTCTTGTCAAGGACTAATTTTCTCATTATAGTACCGGGGAAGTTCTGTATTCCTTTGAAATAGAAGGGGGCTTTGTTGCACGTTTCAGAACAAGATTGTACTTTAGACATTTCGCATTAATTACACTCGGCATGGATAGAGACAACAGTCGCGGTCCACTAAAAAAATTGTGTGTTCACTTAAAGAGTACGAAACTGGCAAGAGAAGTTATTTATTTATTTTTATTTTATTTTTAAGTCGTCAAATATCAATTGGAGCTTTTACTCTCTCCCATCAGCAAACAAATCCAAATGAAAAATTATCCAAACAAGCTTGTTTTCTCGAAGCCCCAACTCCGCGCATAAGAGTAATGAATACTGATGCCGAACTTCCGCGAAATTTTATTGCGTCTTCGAAAGAAGTCAGAGACGTCTGGAAATATGGGATTTGGAGTCAATTTCTGATTATTGCAGCTTTCAAGAATGAAACTGGTGCGCTTGATAGTAGAGTTATATTTAAAGCAGACTAATTGAGTTTCTCTATTCAAAATTACCTGTACTTTGTTGTAAAGAGGTAGCCCGTTGAAGGTTCAATTACACCCTCGTAAAGCTTAGTTTTCATGCACCTTTTTACGGCGCTATAACTTTGGTAGGGCTTTAATTAGGCGTGATAATACATGGATGTTCCTGGAGGTGTGTTAATGACGTTGTTTCGTTTCTTCGCGATGCAATGTTTTAATGGGAAAACGTAAATGGATCGAGGCTTTATTTGCATTATATCTACAGCTTGTAGAAGCAAATCGATGCAATTGTTGCGTACAATTCTGTAATTTTACAGTCGTTATAGTTTAAGTGCCAGGGGATTCAAGCTTCCCGGTTGTAGAAGCTGTTAGATATTCACATTCGTATTCATTAATCGGGAGGTTTTGTGAATAAAATTTTTATGTCACTTCAAAGTAATAAAAACTTTATTGCGTAACCAACAACGGCAATTTTTATTGTCGAATTAACGATTAGATTTACGGAGGTACGATTTATATTTGTAACAAATTCTCTGCTTCTCGCTTATTATTTTAAAACAATTTTTAATTAAAACTTTGATACCATAAATTCGGAACTTCCACTCTTGGCTATTTCCATGCATTTTAAAAATAATCTATTGCTCTTCTCAAGTTTCAAATCTGCTCCCAACTATACATGCATTCGTAGCCTTGGGAATTTTATGCTTCTACTGTTTAAAATTTTCTTTTTTTTTCATAAAATATGCATTAAATTAATCTTTCATGTTGAATTCTCAAGAGATTTACAACGGAGCCTTTTCATCTCCGATGCAAATCCTTTCGTGATTCAAAAATAAAGCGACGTAATACATATTTTTCTCATGATTATTAATATTTAATCGACCATTACAGAATCAAAGAAAAGAAACCAAATAATTTCGTTATTAAGTTGGCAGCTGACGACATCAAAGAAAAAACACTTCAGTCGATTTATATGGAAAAATGAGAATTTTAAGGGGGAACGAACCAAAAGGACTAAACCTTAAAAGTGGAACAAGTAGGAACACGAGCTTTATGCAGAAAAGTTGCATATGTGCTGTCATTTTTTAAGGAAGCGTGACTTTTCCGGTTCAAAATTTAACAGTCATCTGTTAGATTCGAAATGATGTCGCTCCAAGACCGATAAAACTGCTAAAGATTTTCCACAAGGATGAGCTTGCTACAGTGTATTCTCATCTAGATAAGTCCTTTACCGCGACTTCTGATACCATCACCAACCAAAACGATTTTCTTGGCCCATTTTATTACTGTCATTTCTTTACTTTAGCACCGACCTAGAAACGGAATCTTAAACCTACACAACGTATCCGAGTCTATTTTCGAACCTTTATTACAATTTTACGTGGCAAATATTGAAAATGTCCGTTTCGCTTGATCGGTTTTATCTCAGCCCGCGGGAAATATGAAATTTCTCAGCCCTTTTACGTTCTGTTCCAATTCAAGGCAAATCAAACACAATTGCACGGCAGAATTCAGAGTTAATCAGTTTTAGAGATTTCAAACACTGCCGGCGAGAAATTCACTTTAGAAGGTAATCTATCGATTCTGAACGTGTTTATTTCTTCAGCGAAAACAAATCATTCCACCAATCTAGAAGAGAGGATTTTTCCCCAGGTGATTTAGCTAAAACGGAAGAAATAATAGGGGAATTCAGAAGATGATGCTTTTACATTCAAATTTCGTTATTTTATCCCAACCAATTATCGGGATCACCGAGCTAATCTGCACTTAAAAATAGTCCTCTAGAAAGGGTAAGTTGTTAGATCATTAAGCTTTTAATGACGGTTGCTAGCCACTTAATAAGTAATGGATTTTTATTGTGCCTGTCAAATTTGAGCTGGAGACAAAACCGGAGCAAAAGCACCGAAATAACCGTAAACTGGGAATTATGCACCTTCACTGACAACAAAAGAAAAGCGCGGGGATAATTCTAAAAAGATTTTTCGCGAATAAAAGTTAAAACGTGTACTCAGATTAAATTAAAAATAATACAGGTACGATTACTTCGGTTCAGAAAACCTGAAGATTTAACGCTGAAATTAATTTTTTTTCTCTAAAAACAAAAAATTTGAGCCGCTTTTTTCCTCAGCGTAAACATTTCTCCGCTATTTGTAAAAATGCTAACAAAACACATTAGCCTCCATCTCCGACACACATAAATATGGATTCAATTTACTCTGCGTAAATGTGTTTCGCATTTTACTCTGATACTGCGGTGTATAATAAGGAATAAATAATACTTATCTCTGAAAACGAAATTCAATTTCAGGTCCGGCGACCGCGGTTGTTAGCAGCTAAACCTAATTGTTGAAATTCCTGCAACTTTTTCCGTTTTTGAAGCCTTCCCGGTCCATAAACTTAGTTTTCAGGATAGTTTCAGCGATAAGGATTAGGGTCTGAAACCTGCTTTTTATTTCAGAACCGTCCGGAAATGAAGGCTCGCTCTGCTTACTTTCGGCATTGCAGTCATACAATTTTAATTTCTTTTTAAAACTTTGTTGTTTTGAGGCCACACTTATAAATAAAACATTCCTGCTGTATGTATATCGGAGCATAATTGAAAAACTTGGAATAAAAAAATAAATATTTTAGTCCGAAATACGCGGCAACTTCGAAAAACTACAGGCGAAGAAATTTCAGGATTTTCAGTAGAGACGAAAAACTTACTTCAATCGAGAGCTGGGAGCGTCTATCAACTTTTTGCAAACTTAACAACACACTCTAACAGTGATTTATCGGAATAGTTTGCGAGTTTTAACGAAAACAAATTGCTTTTGAATAATATCACCTCAAAAACGCACAACTTTAACTAATTGGCGCACAAATACACGAGAAAATAAAGTGTAACAAGTATTTTCTCGGTTATCATGCAAAACTAAATTTAACTTGGTGATTAAATAAAACTACAAAGTTTCCAGCAACTTGCTACTTACGTTTAAAATTAACAACTCAAACAGTGGCCCTGGAACAAATGCGTACTTTTAGGCGCATTTTTCAGGAACAATTAATTTTAGAGCATCTTTCAGAAGAGACTTAAAATTTCTAAAGCGGATAATGACTCAAAGTGTTAAAGTTTTATGCACAAAAATAAGTTGTAAAAGAAGTTATTGTAGAAAACTTAACAAATTAACGGATCAAATTTTCAATTGTGTTACATAGACAATTGCCCGATTAATTAGGAACTTACAATTAGAAATAATAGTAATTGAAAAAAAACAAACAATTGAAAAATTAGAGTAACCAGAAAATTTTCGAATAAAATCACTGCGAATACTGATATTAGAATAATAACGTTTTTACAATTAAAAAAGAGGATGAAATTGTAACTGACACAAACAGTACTTTTATCATTATCCATTTTGGTCCAATTAGTTCTGTTCCATTTTAATCAAAAAGTATTAATTATCTAGATCAAAACAATTAGTGTTTTTATTTCGTCAAAATTATAATAAAAACAAAACAATTATTTAATTAAAGCCGAAAACTCAATTAAGCCCGTAATTTGGTAAACATAATTTCATCTTCAAATTTAATTTCCATTATTGCCCACATTTTACCATTACCAATTTGAATCATAATAATAATAATTTAACCTAGCATTGAATAATTTTAGCATTTATCTCGTAAGAAAAACTTTGGAGATTTGAATAATTAGAGCGCAAAAAACACGTCTGGAAGTAATTCCACCTTTTTACAATTGCGCAACTTTTATTTTTCACCATAACAATAAGCAGATCCGCCATGAGTAAGGTAAAACGGGCATTACTTTTTATGTCACATTTACTTTCATTGCACTCAGTTATGCATGGAGCTCTCACCTTGGCGATAAAGTTCTCTGCTTAAGTCCTAGAGGAATTTTAATTGCAAGAAAGCTGCAGTTTTGGTTTTAACGCTAATCATGAATGTTAGTACTGTTTTTTACACTCTGACATTTAAATTGTTATTACGTTATCTTTACAGTAACTTCGTGTAACTGCTGTTTTGTTATGGACGCGATAAAAGGTCGGTAAACGTGTTTGTAATCTTCTCAGGAAATTGTCTATTTCTTTATTCTGGTAGCATGAATATTTTATTTTATTTATACAGGTAGTACCAACCGCATTGCGATATCAATAATTAAAAATGCTAAAGTAATAACAGAGTTTTCATATTCTGATGTTGATTTTGATGATTTGTAAAAACATAGTCAACATAATAAAGTTGGGGCTTTTAAATTGAAATTTCATTATTTGCAAAGCAAAACATGCAACTGTACTGCGGTTGTCGAGTGGATTTTTTGATGAGACACCAGGTAGCGTCTTTTCGCATTATTCACAACACATTACTCACAACCCTAAACGCTTTCACATATTGTGCTCAAACGAAAGACATGAATATTTGATATTCGTTCAAGACTGCCGTGATGCGCTGCTGAAGAGGTCTAGCAGTTTATGTAAAGTTTACAACCGTGACTTTATCGGTCGGAAATACGATTACATAAGTGTTACAAAATAGCGCCCGGAATACCTAAATAATTTTAATGCAATAACAGCACGACACGAGCTTTAAAATTTTATTGCATACACCGCGCGGAAATGCACATATTTCACGGTCTAAAATGTAGACGTTAAATTTTAGTCGTCTGAAATGTGGCCGCGGTTGTGCTTTTCGGAATGCGAGCTTTTTTTAATAATTTGCGTCGAGGCGACATGAAAAACGGGAGCTTTCTCGCTGTTGTTGTTGCATTTATCTAATGCGAAAGGTTTTTATAATCCAGGAAACTATAAACAACGCACGGATATCCATCACTGCCGCTGCTTTTTGTTCTTGATGGATCTCCCAATTAGCTTAGTAGTGTTATTAAAAAAATCGACACTTTCGAAAACCCAATTTATATTTCAAACACTACAAATCACATTTTCAATTAAAAGTCTTGAAATTCCGACTGAAATGTTTGAATTAAAACTGAGGTAAAAGTTGGAGCGTTGGAAGGAACAATTACATGTCACTGAACGTGGCACCAGACAAAACAGGTGAAAGAAAAATGCGTTTTAGCGCTGATAAATCCTGCAATTATTGTGGCGTAAAAATGCAAGTTTTATGAATCATTTCGTCTAGGACTTTTTTTATGGTAATTATATGGTAGGAATTGTAATTTTCATAGTGTTATCGTTTTGTAACCAGTGTGAGCCATAAAGGTTTTTATTGTCTTTTCTCTCACAGTTAGTGCTAGGATTTTACGAGGATGCGCATAAGTTACGAGTGCTACTACGACAGTAAAAAAATGCTAAAAACTAAAAATGAGAACAACAGTTGTACATATTTTTAAGATAACTTCCCGGCGCATCCACCATTTACCAGAAATAATGTTCAGCTTAAAATCCGTTTGGCTTTCATTTATGGATTCGTTTGGGGTTAAAGCAAAGGATAAAATCACACTAATGCTTACTTGCCAAATATCTTCGTTTTGTATGTATAAAATTTCATGACCTTATTTCAATATTTGAACACCGGAATTTCTAGCTAACGTGAACTAGGAATATGAGATTACCACCGAGACCCCAGACTTTAACATCACAAACCTAGATTCAAAGCCATAATATTAAGCTCAAGTATTTTATGGAAAGTTTTATATTAGAGTTGTAAAGACCCGTTTGAGTGACAAAATGCAATACATGTCTACCTTTAAATGTGATAGTTTTGAAGTGTAAGTGCTTTGCTTTGAAGCGATAACGATTTAGAAAAATTGTACCAAAAATTGTTGTCAAGCCACAAAACTTCCGAGAATGTTATTATTACAGATTGTTTCCTCGGCATGTCGACGCCCGCGAAATTTTCATTTCCACTCATAAAATTTGCCGTTCTAACCGAGAATAACAAGTTAAAAATAAAAAATGATGAAATCCCATGTAGTTTCCCGGTATAGCAAAACAGACAACTTAATAAACAATCTCAAGAAAGACTCGTTTATCATAAAAGCACTTATACACTCCGTCTTTTTCACAACGAAATAGAAATTCGCTGCGATTACCCTCCTGCAGCATACACAAACACGTAATACATTTTGTTTTACTATTATTCCTGAAATAAAGAACGACTGTTTCCAAGAACTCCATAATCTTGCAATATTAAAACCAGCACGCTGTAGTCACCCTTTAAACATTGTAGATTCTAGTAAAAATGTGCTCGCTTTCGTACAATCGCACAGCGAAATTACCAGAGCTTTAGCCGGAATTTCAATAGGGTTCAGGTGAAAACCGTTTTCGTTAAGTGTGTCTATACGATAAGTACAACATTTTTATTGATCGGCTTCAATGATCTCGGTTAATGGCGGTAATATTCAGTAAAGAGCCGATAAGTGCCGTTGTGAACTAGCTTAGTTTGGTGTTAAACTTGCAAAAACTTAATTTGGTCAGTGGTGTTTGGCGTGTAATCAGTGTACATTGTGTGTTGTACGATTAGCTTGGATCGTTGCGAGCAATTTCAGTCAAGGATAAAATTTGCAGCTGCTTTCAGTCTTAGCTTGTGAGTTTTATGTTTAGAGCTCCTTGGGTGGATTCTGCTAATTAAGTTAAATTAACTAAGCTGCATTCAATTTGTAAATAAGTTTGACAGAGCCGAGATACTCTCAAGGAGTCACGGTTTAAATACCAAGTAAAAGTAATTTGAATATTTCCGTTTTTACCAATCAAACGCCGTTGTAAAAGTTTCCCAAACAATAACTAAAACTTGATGTATTTGTTTTTGGAAATGTAGTTTTACTGAAGTTTTTCACTTTTATTACTCGAACTGAAAACGACTTCCGTGCTTCTACTTCAAAAGTGATAATTGTGTCATGATATACGGCGAACGTGCATTTTCCGTTTATAAAAATCTGCAAATCACACGAAATAATTTAAACCGATTTCCAACGCCCCCAACATTTTTCAATTAAGCAACCCGTGTAATTGTAGAATCAAAAATAACGTTAACCGGATTCGTTGAAACTTTCCATTGTTACCGAGTTTACATTCAATTCCGCATTTCCCCTCGTTTTAAAAAGTGTATTTTATATGTGTCCTGATAAAAAATGGCGCTAACCGCAATTGTTGGGAATATTTAAAAATGAAGTGAGTTATTCACAACGTGTATTGATTGATAACGTCTAAACAATGACCTTTTGTAATGTTGACCCGGTATTTAATTATCTCATGGAATTTTCACACCTACAAACATGAAAACTCAATCGAAAATTTAATTAAAAGGGAGCTTAATCACTATCTTCCACACAACAGAGCTATTGTTGCACAAAAACTTGATTTTTAAGGTAAAGAATCATTAACTGAGGGAATTGTCTTTATAATAGCGGAACTTTAATAAAATGGATTTCAGCTTTGTACTCCTCGTAACCTATTTATCATGTAAACTCATTTTAAGTAAATAAATTTTATGTGATCAAAGCTTGAAAATGTTAAATTAATGTTACAACCGGTTAATTTGACTGTGACCAACGTTGCGAGATGTAAGCCGTGGCCTAGTCCTGTGGGGTCAGATTTAACCTAATTTATATCGATTTAATACAGTATGATGCAAATTAAATTCCGAAGCTGCTGATGATATCTGTAAGATATCCTGAAACTTGGTTTAGTTTACATTACGGATTCATATAGATATCGATTCCATGTGTACAGTTCTCGAGATATATTACTTTATCGATGAATCAAATAAAGAAACAGCAATTTGTGAAGCGCATTCACCATTTTTATTAGCGCAACCAGTAAATGGTAAACCAATAAGGAGTTTTTTAATAAAACAAACTAACCAAGCATAATACAATGCTAAAGTAGTTTATTAATGTAAACATTATTCCCAATATTGTTGTACAAATTGTGTACTTTGAATTCTAGTGGGTGCTAAATTAATAATAACTTTATACAACATCATACAAACGATAATATTAATTTTCTATTTGATTATAACCTCAAACTGAGCTAAATATAATTGCAACTTGGAATATTCAAGCACATACGAAATCAATAAACAGGATTTGTTGCAGTCGAAAAATTGTCTTCGAATAATTGTTTGCTAAATGCACAGTAACGATGACTCGATTAGTCGTTTATCGTATTAAATATTAACCGCTAAATGAAAAGTTACTTTTGAACTTTAACTATTGATTGCATGATTCAGGCGTCTAACTATTATTAGCAAGTATTTTGCAAATCGATATCGAACTTTTGAAAGTTCAAAGTATGCTGAAACATAAAAAGTGTACATGAAGTCAAGTTTTGCGTTTTAATAAATTATGTCGAATAAGTTCGATTCTTAAATGTCAATCAGAGTCTTCCGCAATAGATAATAAATGAGGTTCACAGGATAATTTTTTATGAACTTTGCGTGACATTTCATGCTTAATAACGGACAATTAGATACCAATAGTTTAAAGTTGAAACGTTAAAGGCGACACTTTGAAAATACAATTAAAATAAGCAGAGCAAACAGAGCTGAAATTATTTTCTCGAATCTTTCCATTAGTGCTGTTTACTCCTCGGTTATAACTCATTCACGCAGGCTTTAAATTGAAAATATTGATGTTTATCCGTATAAGCATCAATTTTTGCGGATATATTTTTCCTTAGAAAGTCTAAAGGGGGGAAAATCGGAGTGAAGAACGTATTATTCGCACCGGATATGGAGTTCCTTATAAGCAAGGATCAAATTGGACGAGTCGCAGTTCATTTCAATTTCAAAAATTAAGGACTCAATTTTCCGCAGAATTTCACACAAAGTTTGAGTTTTTCAATTAATTAATTTTGTGGTAACTCGTACATTAATCAGGTGAAAAGTATCACAGGCGGTGGCTTTCAAATTTACAAACATGTGAATAGCCGAAGTTTGGTAAACTGGGGTGACTAATGAGTGGTTAGTGAATTCATAAATGGTAGTTGTGCTTGAAAATTAACAGTGAGAGTAGTTTTGTGGGTTCATTAAAAATTAACACACCTAACAAAACATTGAGGATTTTCGGTGATTAGATGTAATTTTCATCTAAAATTTACATTATTGTCGGGAAAACTCAAAATAAAAAAGTGTTTCCATTACATTTTTTATAAGAGCGTATTGATCTGTGTGTTGGCATTGAAAATATCGTTTGAATTTATCATCAACAGACATGTTCTTTCGTACCAATTTTCCTAAAATCAGAAGTTGTTCGTCACAGATGAGCAAATCCAGTGTATTAATTTTATTTACGCTTCCAAATGTATGAGTCGTGTTATAAACGCGATTTCCAATAATTGGAATTTCATGGCGCCGCGGCGCGCCGTTATTAATTATTTATAAAGACTTTTGGGAAATAAACATTTGGTAGCATCTTGTGGTGTGTCGATGATCATCCACCACGCTTTTAACAAGAATTGCAAGTGTTTGGTGCTCGTGTTGTGTTATCCTTGTGATTGTACTTACATAGAAGTCTTCGTTGGTAGAAAACTTTAAAGCTTTCAACAGTTTAGAAAAAGTTTGGTGCACTCCACATAAACTCCACAGAGGTCCTAATTAACATAGAGTTCGAAAGTGGCCAGTGGTGAGTGCTTCGCAAAAGTTTGTTAAATGAATGTTATCACGTGTTTGGGTGAGTTATATCCCAACAAAGTTTAGTTACATTTTCAGAACTGTGGTGTTGAGAAGAAAAATTTGGTGTAACATAAAGTCGCAATGTTTACGTCATACGAAAGTCAGCGAGACTAGACAAGAGGCGATTTGAGCCTCTCGTAAGCAGCTGAAACACTGGTGTGTTATCAGGATTCGTGGTCCTTTGAACAGGACAAACGTACGCTTGCGCTGCTGCTTTCCCGACGAAATCCTCCGACCGGAATCGATACCCTCCATATATCCAGAACGATATCCGTCAACCAAAGGACAATTTAAACGCGTCTCGGAGCGGTTCTAAGTGGTTCACTTTTCCTAAATTCTTTCCCAAAACATATTAATTTAATTGAAGTCAGTGACGGGAAATTGTTCCAATTATGTCGCAGCTTTGGGCACAAATTTAAACTTTTATTAAAAGTGTATGGAAAGATATTATGACAACGCACCGGAGCAAAGAAATTGGGTCACGTTCTTCGAGGATCTAATGGGCTTTTTAGCCGCGGGGACACCAAGTTATTGTTGTCATTGCTAAACTGCAGTACATTGTTATGGGTTCATAATGCGCACTATTAGAAGCTGAGGTGAAATAAAAGGAAGACAGTTTTACACGCAACGATGAGTCCGAATGGTTTCTTTTTCTGCAGATATTTTGCCTGAGCTTCATTAATGTTTATGAGGCGTTTTCCATTTTGCTTGACAAATCGGTTAAAAAGAGGCTCTATAAACAAGCACCTTACCGAGCTCTAATTGGACGTGTCGTTATTGAGGAAATTTATTTTACAAGGAACGTTATTATCAAAATTGGACGGCGGGAACATCCATCTACACAGAAATTGTTTGTTACATTTCTGTCATGATGCCTGTTTGTGTATTTTTAGACGCTCGGAAAGCAACGAAAATACTGCAAAAAATTTACATGATTAGACTTGGCAGTTGTACAATTACAATTAGTTTTGAGTTTTACAAATTGCCATACACAATTTTTTTAAACATATCTACTTTATTTACTTAATGTTGCTTGATACGTAAAAAGCTGATTTGATGGAAAATGCGGCAATTTACCATTTTTGTGATTATTTTAATTTGTAAATCAGATTAAATATGACTTTTACCTCTGATTTTTTTTGCATACACAGGATAATTGGAGTTTTGGTTTAAAAAAAAAATTATAAACATTCCAAAAAAAAAAAATCTAAAGGCTTGAAAGTTATAATAATATAAAGAGTTTAACAAAAATGAGTTTATTAATTTTAACTGGTCGTAAATCTCGATATAACTAACAATTTTTTTCTTTGCGGTATTTTAAAATTCTTGAACATTTTTTGGAAAATTTATGAAGTTTTAGTCTTTCTCGTTTGCATACTTATTGAACCTTGTCGACAAAAACGAAATTCGAAAAACATATCTGTTGAATTCACTAAAAAAAACTTTTCTAAACAAGTAAAAAATAATCATTTAAATTTGACTTAAATAAGCAAGACATTCTGCCCTTTTCGTATTGATAAAACTTAATCGATCTAAAAATAAAATTGGAGATTAGAGAACATGTTCAAAGTAAACATCTGGCAACAAAGGCACTTTTACTGTCCTAAAAACAATTCCGGAACCGGCAAAATTACGACTAAATTTAACAGAATCATATAATTGAAATTAACAAAAGCGTTATCGGCCGATTTTTTGCTTGATCGTGATTTGCCGACTAGTGGCAATGTTTATGTTTTTTGTGCACTATAAGTTGAGCTTGAATTTTGACAAAACGCAAAAAAAAAGTTATTGTTTTATCAAATCTACCACACCAGTTAAAATTAATAAACTCATTTTTGTTACACTCTGTATATAACTTACAAATAATTTGAAGAACCTATTTCAATGATTTGTAAAATTACAAATACATGTGTGAAAAATTCAATGTGTTAAAAATCTACAAAGTCAAAATACATTAAACTCTACAAATTGTAAAAATGAATGATTGTGGTTAAAAAAATTCAAATATTTTACGCACAATGATAAATCGATAGGTCTGATTTCTGCTATTGAAAATTTGATAAATCTGAGACAAGATTTTAAGACCCAAAAATATTTTTGAAATAATTTAATAATGTAATTTTAAAAACTAGTTCAATTCACCTATTTCCTAAGAGTCTTACACATCACATCATAGATTCAAATTTTTTTTTTTATTAAATAAAGTTTTTAAAGCTACAAATCTTCAGAACTACGACAGATTCGTAGTTACATATCACAGATTCAACCATTTTTTTTTTCAATTTACAAGTTTTATTTTAGTTTTTCTCAGAAGAGACTAAAATTTCAAATTCGCATAGGTCTGAAACAAAAATTGTTCTTTTGAGTTTCTATTATAAAGATATTGAAAGCAAGTTGGAGTTTTTTAAACGTGTTTACACGTTCTTCCATACTAATGCGATGAATACACATTTTGTAATCGAATTTCAGTCTGGAACTATCCCACGCCTCTATTGCTTCGGAAAAATGCCTGCTATGAGCTGATAGTGGCAATAACTCTGTCTATTGTGTCCTCCTACAACACATAGCTGTCACTACCACATCTCCGTGATTGATTTTCGACACATGCTAAATCCCAGCTTCTCGGAGTGTACTTTGATCAATCACACGCATCGAAACTTAATTTGTAAATTTTCCATTTGTTCTCAAAACGTTGCGTTAATAAAATATTCAGAAAACTCTCAATCATTATTGACTGAGTTTGATGCGCAACTGAACAAACAACTCCGTAACGTGTGCTGCATATTTATATGAGATATCTGGAAATATAGAACCCGGAACGAATCCGGGCGAGGGAGACGACTTGAGAGAATGCATCTGATGTCATGCACTTGTGTCAATAACCCGCTTGCTTATTTCACGCGTACACGAATGGACTGTTAACAGGAATGTCGACCACACGGGATGACCATGTTGGCCAGCTGACGGGATTCATGTATCAGTTTCGACAATGTCTAATTGATTTACCCAACCCGATTCACGCTGCTGAAATCTGTAATTCGAATATTAATGCATGGAGAAGCGAATTATTCGTCCATTCACCTGTAATACCTCAAAATTTTTGTGACCACACATTAGCACATTTTTCATCTAGAAAAATTTCAAGTAAGGCTTAGTTTGCAACGAAGTTATATTCCGAACGTGAGTACAATTTCATGCACGTGAGCGGTAATGACATCCGTAGTCTAGACTTCACGTCTTCTTCATATACAAAAGTTCTATTCACTGTGGTATTCTGCGATCCATGTGACACTTTAAACTTTAAAATTCTCCATACTTGGATTCCCCGCTCGTGCTATAATTTTTAAAAGTCGATCTCTGGTCGCAAAAGACTTGAAAATGTATTTTTCATTGAAACCTGAATCGAGGGAGTAACTAATTGTGGCAGTGAGAAGGCGGCAGCAGTCATGTTGACAACGCAAGACTCAAATTAACAAAGTTTGCCAACTAATTAAGAAAGTAGGATAGTGACCTCCAGAGACTCTCTCAGAATACTGCAACCCCTCCACCAGCAACTATGGATTTGATAGAGTGTAAGAAACAGGGCCATCCGGGATTGATGCTCCTCAAGCTAAACTAGATTAGCCACTAATCCCAGTTCTACCAACTACTGACAAATTCAAATTTAATCTGAGCCCCACTATTTTTGCGAAGCACGAAATTAAACGATTCGTTTTGTGATATTTAGTCTTTTCCATCACTCGCAGTGACCGTTGTGTCAGAATGGTTTATCATATCAGCGATTCATCACCGGAACTGTCTAGAAACCGGAGTAAAGCGTCCAGGATATTTTAAGCGCGCCCTCACAAATGATTTGTAAATACACATGCCGTTCTAGAGTGCGTCGCTTGACTTTGTAATAGAGGCCATTGTTCCATTTACATGCGTATTTGCCTACGGAATATTGTTGTTGCGGGCTTTACTAGAACAACGGAACACCGCCATTGAGTTATTTTGTTCATTTGATCGCAGAAACAAGCTGAGGCTTTCTTGAAAAGGCAAACTGGAATAAATTCTAATTCTTCCAATTAACTTAGGAATCGATTTGTTTCAACGTATTTAGAGCCTGTGATACTATCAAAGTGTGTACATACCCCAAACCCTTACAATTAACGCAGACCTTTGGATGCACATTCCTCTCTGTATTGATTAAATGCACGCACGTCTCTGGGGGCTGTTAAGACCCATTGGAACAGACAGGGTGGGGCTGTCGGCGTCTCGAGAGTGCCTGCTATCACCATCATTCACCGGAATATGGGAGTAGTCGGGTGCATGTAGCTCGAGTTCTGTTCGTGTTGTTTGCACAGAACGTGTGCAATTCATTATTCATGCTTTGATAATTATCAGTGAAAGAACGTGCGGTGAGATTACCACAGTCCTGTGTACAGTAACACTCAGGAGGGACGAGTAACGCCCGCTTTTCATGAATAATTTTCAGCTAAATCGATTTTTTTAAGGAAAACTTTCGCCCAAATTTTAAGTATTTATAATAAAATGAGTGAGGGTTATCCTCACATTTAAAAGCTTGCCGAGCTTTTTAAGCTTTAATGTTCCGTAAAAACGGATAAATAATGGAGAAATGCTTTACCATTATTCTTTCATTTCGCTTAATTATCGGAACGCGGCGGTGGATTAGGCGCTGTAATTACAATGGTGTAATGTGGTCCAGCAATTGGACCGTTGCTAAAACGGTAATACATAGGCATCCAAATACACATTACTGCTGTTATTACATAAGTGGGCAAAGTATAACACTATTACTTACATTACTGAAAGTAAATGTCCATGGAATTGAAGATTTGAGCCAGTTTTTGAAATAGTCTAAAAATAGGAAAAAAATTGCACTAAAGAATATGCACTTCTCAGGTAGTTTTTAGCAAACATTTATCGTGCAACAAAACATTAACGATCTGTAATACATATGCATGTTTTAACAGCAAATATACATTTTTAGATGCATGGGATATTTAACAAATGTACAACGAACTGTAACACAATACTTTACAGTGCCAAATTGTCACCCATTATTTGTTTAGTTCCATTAGCGTTTTAAAAACATCAATATTTAATAACCATCACATTACTTATAAATGGTTGTACTTTCGCATTGATTTTGGAAATCCCACCTACAAATATTTTGATTTATTATAACAGTATCGCTAACCAAATTGAAAAAGTACATAAAACCTTTTCCCGAATTACATTTTGTTGAAATTATTGCACGCGTTTCTAACAATGTAATTTTTCAACAATAGCCGTGGTAGATACGTGTCAAATAAAAATAGTTATTGCATATCCTGCAACCACCGGACATTGACACAGTGTAAATGAAATTTGATGGTTTATCTTCACATCAGATTTAACAAACGTGTTTAATTCATGAAATCCCGTGCACCGATGGTATTTCCCCATCTGGTTTATTTATGTTTGCCATCACTAGTTGTAATGTTCATTGACTCGATGATAATTGTACCTTTGTGTATCTAATGATATAACACAATTGTTTAAAAACTTCACACGGAAACGCAACTTCAAAGTTTCAAAGCTTTCCCCATCTACACTACTGTGTTAATAATTCAATTGAAATTCTAATTAAATAGCAGTCCTGAGTATCTCTGATATCAGGTGTCCTTTGATCCGGGATTAAAGTATTTACAATACGGGCCACAAGCTTGTAGGGATTCGGAGTTAAATAACTTGACCCAGTAGCTTGATATCGTTTTACCTAGTCAAATTTAAACACCTTTAGATATATTACCCATTATTGTATATTAAGCGAAGAACATGGATTTGCACCAAGAGAAGAGCCGATGTCAGAAAGCTTACAAAGCCGTACCGAAGACTAATCTCAACTGCATTAGATGCTCCCGATTTTAATCCTCGAATTCATTACTGTTATTAACGCGATGCCTTGTTAGCCAAATGCGCGGTGGTTATAATTACTCAAGAAAAAAACTTGTTCGACTTGGCACTCAGCTTCATCGATTCATTTCTCTTCGGAATATATTATGGTAATGTAATTTCACCCTCAATGAACCATCTGTACCAGAAGTCGGATGGAAATTATTTCGTTTACAATTGGTTCGGAGGGCGGATAGTAACAAGCCCCTTTGTGATTAATATGATAAAGGATGATTTGCTCGACGACGAGCTCTAAAAAGTAAAATGATGTCGCGTCATTTCTCAGAAGAGCGCGGAAATTACGCTTAATAAATTGCATAATGCATTATTTCTATCATTTCGCAATGGTGCGAGTTTCGACAACTCGTGATGAATGGACAAAGTTGCTGGAAAACCATAAATAATAACAAATCAGCAGTTTTTAAAACGTGACAATAATAATGAAAATTTATGTTTGCGGACATTGCAAATCCATCTTTCTTTCTAATCAATAATGAGCAACCACATTTACCCAAATTTCAACAGCCCCTAATGGATCTTTAAATTTATTCTTGGAATTTTCTTTGATTTTACGAACGTTTTACACCCTCTTAAACTTCGGATTTTGGAGTCTTAGGATCATCTAAATATTTCCCCTGAATTTTCCAGATTTCCACAATTGATTTCTTTTGATTGACTGCAGCATACTTAAAGTTGCAAATCCATAATTATTGAGACATTTTCGAGAAGGGAAGCTAAAATTAGATTTGTCTAAGAATCCCCAACTTCATGTAAATCTGACGTTAAGGGTCCATCGCAGCGCAATAAGGGCCGGCCCTCATCAGTTATTCTGTTGTCCAGTAACTAGCTAATACTTCCAATACCAGGTTAGAGAACAATGTAATAATGGAAGTGTTTGCTTAGGGTGTTTGCGGTAAGCAGACCGTATCTGTGATGGGATCTTCATACGGGTCATGTCAGGTCGAGGGCGCTGTTGACGAACTCAAATCAAGGTCCTGATCCTGATCCGCGGGATTATAAGGGTCAAATTGAAACAAATTTTAAGGGTTCTAAGCTTACACTGTTATCATTTCTACAAAAAATACGACGCGTGTGATGATATTAGAGCGCATATTGGAAAATCGGTTTAAGTTAATCCCTTCAGCTTTTGTCAATTTCTTATCATACACAAGCAGAATGTTATGCTGTACCGGTTTTAATTTCACGTTTGTTTTTTCTGTTCGAACCCCTCTTTGAAACAAAGTGAAGCAATTACCAGAACAGTCAGCTCCATTGCTATTCCGTTTTAGTTATTAGCGCTAAAATAATTACTTTGGAATATTCAAGAAATTCGCCTTTTTTTCAACGACTTCTTTGAAGAAGTGGAGCTTGTGATGTAATTGTATACTTTTGAGCAAAGCCTTGTTCGGAAAGCATAAAAGAGGAATAATTCATAAACTTACTATTCATAACAACATTAAACAGACCAATTTTACGTTCCCGACTTGGTAGCGCGAGGTAACTTTCTGACACGGAGCGAAACTGAAGCAACAAAAAAAGAGTATCCAGGAAACTTCTTGAAATAAAATTATAACATGCACATTAGCACTGTTGTCTCTGAAAGAGGAGCTTCTTCCAGTAATGACGTCAGACGCGATGCGGCAGACTGTGTTAAGTTATCTTCAAGACGTCTCCAGGCGTTACCGTCAACGAACAATAGGGTAAAAACATGACGAGTGAAACCTCTTATCCTTCAAGTTTTTGTTATGTACACACCGCTTCCAAAGAATTATATTTTTCAAATTACGAAACTGCTTGACATGGACGATTTATGTCAAAAGTACACCACGTAGAGAGATTCTGTTAACGTAAAAATTTATATTGCAACACATAAAGCAACGAGATGGTTGTCTTATATGGTGTAAAGAAAAATTAAGACGACGTTAAAAATGGTGGATGCGCCAGGTTTAATTTTTTAAGTCTTTTATAATGCTGTGAAATATGACTACCGAAACGCTCATTTCTCCTGTAATTTATAGTGTTCCAATATAAGCCGATTTTAGTATTTACATGTGTGGATATAAATTATACCCACTAATACGTTTTTAAAATTTATGTATCTCTTCCGTTTTATTCTGATATGCACTTAACTTTGTACACTTGTAAGTCTGGTAAAATCTTCAAAATATTTAAATATTCATATACACAAAGTGACTCCTCTTCATTACGACGCAATTAATAATGTATTTCTACCCTTAGGTACTAATAACGATCAAAGACAAGCTAATTACCGCACACCACTTTTCAATTTAAGATGCAAATATCCGCGAGTAGTGTATAGTAATAAAACCCCAATTTCCACATCTCGTCTACATTTTTGGAATAGTAACAACGTCCAGCCCTGTGTGTCTAATCAAATTTTCGTACCGACGTTTCAAACACTCTCTTTAAATATACACCTATTTTGAATAATTGTATTTGGAAGACATAGTGGCTCGGCGCTTTTGCCGTAAAAGCTTGCATTACACGTTCTTCCACTAATGCGTTTACATATTCATACTTGACACATCTGCAATTCACAAACGCATATTTTTGAAATTAATAGAAATTCGTATATAAACACAAATTTGGAGAGAGAAAGAGGATGGGCAGTTGGTGGTAAATCGCAACATGTTGCATTAATGCTCAATCTCCTATCACCAACAAGAGAAGTGTGCATAACAGGGTCTAATTTAAATATTTCACGGTCCCGTGGGCCGCCATACACACATCTCTCGAATTTTGCATTGTTCCAACAAACGGGAGAAAGAACCCCTACGGTTCTTGCTACAACAGATGGGGTGCACGAGAGTTTTGTGGGCAATTTTGAGACATGTAACTAATTATTGCTTTTTTAGCGACCCTCGATACAAACAGTGGTAAATTTATGACTAAATTATCCAACTAATACAAATTGGATTTGGAAAATTAATTTTGCATTTTAGATCGCAATAAATGCATTATATTTACATTAATTTTAGGATTTGTTTAAATTTGTATAACATTGCTGCTAAATTAAACATAAAAACAAAATTATGTTAACAATATTCAAATTACACTATATTTTTATTGCAATGTCAATAAACATTCGAGTTTGCGCGTATGCGTTTGAAACTGTTTTAAGAAGAAGGTTGCATGCTAAACCGCTATTAATATTCACTTTGAGAAAACATCACCGCCATTATCGATTTCGGGTATAAATTAATTCAGAGTCAAACGTTTTAAAATTCCCTTCCTGATGTTTTTAAATTTCAAAGTATTAACTAGATTGAGTATAATTTCCATAAAGCGTTTATCGACTGTTTAAAATTGAAGAATTTTTAGCAAGACGACGGAGAAGTCGTAAAATATTGTATCCGGGACGCATTTAAACTGTATCTAAAGCTCGAATAAAATGTTTAATCCATCCACAAAGGACAATGTCTGATTAAAATTCTAGCATCATGGTTCTTAATTTTTCAATGGGTTTTTCCAACAGCTTTCATTTTGCAGTGAACGGGCTTATAATTAGAACGAGTGAATTTCTAGTGGTTTTCCACATTGTTATTAAAGCCAGAGCAGCGCGTGTCTCGGAATCGTAATATTTCAAATCTGTATGCATCCCTCGACCTTTCCCAATTGGCCGTGAATGAAGAACGCTATCAATGCCTGAATTTTGAACTCCGCTATAAAAGTTTCTCTTTCATCCACACTACCAAACTGCTTTCCGTTTCCGTTCAGTTTTGATAAGGGAAACACTTTAAGAGGGGCAAAATTACGCTGCGAGGTGGTTGGAACTCATCCCAATCATCGCGGTTTAAAATATGTTTACTTGCAACTAAGTCTGAAGCTCAAAGATAACAAAACTCATCTCAGACGTCATGAAGAAGTTTAAACTTTTTTGCTGGCTTCAACATCTAATTATGACGTTATTTTGTATCAGTGCTTGCCTGCAACACGCAGGGCGTGACACTATCATAGTTTTTCTCCCCTATAACAACCCCATTTTGTCGATTTGGGATGTTTGCGTTTTTTCCAAAGGCTGTTAACGATCAAAGTCCCTTAACGTGCGCAATGTATTTGTCTGATAGGACTGTTCCACTATTTTTCCCAGCTGACAGCTACCATTACAGGGTTATTTTCATGTGCACGCAATACACGTCAACACAAACAAATATGTCATACCATAAAAATTATTACGTTGTCGAAGCTTCACTGGTTTGTATGGATAAAAATTGCACGCCGCTAAATTTTGTACAATGTAATATATGTAGACAGATTATCGCGAAACTAAAGCTCTGCTAGCCGCTTTAGAGCTTTTTGTTTAGCGGAAAAATCTCGTTCTAATCTCTCAAGTATGAAATGCTCGAAGCACAATGAAAATGAGATTAGATCCTAATTATGTTACATCGTTTCGCAATTTTTGCTGCCACGTTAGTGCTGGTGTGTGGTTGAAACCTTATTAAATATTTCAGAAAGCTAATTTTAGAGCTGTGTGAATATGATTAAAATGGCAGAATCGCAAATATTTATTTTATTATAATTGCGTGACGAGAGAATGAATTTGTTTATTTGTTTGAGCATAAAAATGGTAGGGCTGTTTGGCAAAGTAATGAAATGGAATCAAATGTTCAATTAGAGAAATTGCCGCCTTCAAACAAAATTTTTCATTTTCACCTACACCACGAGAGTAATCTATAGAATCGATTTGACGAATTCCGAAATAAAGTCATATATTACCACATTGAATTGTTAAAGTGGAGTTGAGCCTTACAAGTGGCAATAAGAACGCTCGGAAGAAATATTCATTCGTCCTGCACTAAATCTCACTAAATATATTCCAGCTGTAAAGCTCTCAAGTTTTAGCTCAAGTTCTTTATATCTTAATACGCTACTTTAGATCCGGCTACAACCTGAACACGTTACACGTTTCAGGCCTTTTTCCGCCCCAAATATTTATCGCTCGTTATTAATCCCCAACAAGACCAATTTAAAATCTTCAGCTCGGCCTCGACTTCTAGAAAGCGAAGACAATAATCTAGTATAAGGCGAATCCCATCTCTGGAGACCCTGCGAGTATCTTTTGTGTCCTTAACCAAGCACGACCGGCTGTCACCAACAGCTGACCGTTTAACTCGTTTCTTTCTTGTAAACGTGACGGGAAACTCTAAGCCCTCCACGAAAAATGATAGCCATTTTTTATTCACCGTTGTTTACGTTCTGTGTTATATTTCTGTTTTCAACATTTTTTGTGAGATACTCAATTGTACCGCAGAGCTCTTTTATGTCCGTATATTAGGTTTCGAATTCCGCACGCCATTTTGATGCCCAAGCATCGATTGCAACCGTATAAACCAGCGCAGATTTATAAATGAAAAATGTGCATATAAGAGCGACGCAGTTAATTCCTCCCACAGAAAAATAGGTTTTTATGACCGCGAGTTTAAGGATTTACAGATTTCTAAAATTGTTAAAAGGATTTACAAAGTGTCAGAACCCCTAAATAAAGTAAGGTGAAGTGCATTTATTACGCCTTTCATGAGATGCATAATATCCTGACATTAATGCACAGGTGCAGGCAAATAAAAATGTTTGTAATAAAGCACATAGTAAAAATCTGATGTGTCCGCATTAACCGTAAATGCTGGAATATCCTGGCATATTTTTATTTTTATATTTAAAATGAGAGCAGGAAACAGATAAAAACAGACTTAAAAGTTAAATAACACATCTAAAGCGAATAAAGCAGCACAGCAATAGAGAATTACTGCGGAAAAATAAATTCATAGTTCAAACCGTGCCGGATTTGTTAAAAAAGATTGAAGATGAAAGATCCGTTTAATGAAATTAAATTTAACAATGATGTAGCCTGATGAGTGATGCTGCAAAGCCCAATTAATCCACACTTATAATCGATTCGGGGTGGTTCTGGAAATTAAAATGGAGTAAGCTTCAGCGTCCCCTGAACCACCCCTCAGTCGTTTCATCTGTAATAAATTTGTCAATTCAATCCATTTAACTTTGTTTTAGATCTTGTAATGTGGATTTATGCGTTCGAAAACGACAAGTTCTATGGACCCCCATGATGCATAAAAGCTTAATGGGTTATTAAAACTTGTCTGCAGATCAACAAACCGCAACCCTAACTTATTCTAATTAAACTGGCCTTAATGACCGCAATAACATTATCAAATCCATTATGCGATCTCGGCGAGCTGCCTCCTACATTTTAAGTGTCATAACTCAAGACGCTCCACAATCTCCTGATATCGAGATAATGAAACTCGATGAATATCCGTGTCTTTTATTTCGGAATTTTTATACCGTTTCGATAATAAAAGAGTAATATTCCCGTAAAAACACTGGCTATAAACTATGGCATTTTGCTAGCGAAAACCTTAATAAAATGGAAGTAAAATCGCCAGGGCACCGATGCTGCAATCATATATTGAAATTTAATCTGATATTAAACCTTATAAACCCTTCCGATATAATGGCATTACGTCTCTTTGTGCGGAACTGAACTGAGGGGTTATAAGCCGAAATTTTAACAACACTACAATTGAGAATTAAACGGTGTAATTGGACATTGCCGCTGTCAATTGAACCGTGCACGGAAAGCGACCGGAGAGAAGCGCACGACTTGGGCTTAAAATTGATAAATGTTTAGCACAGTATAGCACGTAAACCCAAAAGGGTTGGACTGTTCTTCCTAATTCCCCTCGAGCCCTAACCCTTCTAAATCAGCGCCGTCTACCGGGTAGGTAAACAGTACCAGAAACAATAATATAACAATCACGGAAGCAATTGTAATAATCTCTTCGCGAAGCCCCAAGGGAAAAATAATCCGCACAACAAAGAATTAAAAAAAAAATACTTACCACACGTCACATATGGTCATTCTCATTACATTTTAGGACCCACCAATATGTAAAACTCCTACATGTAAACACGGATAATTATTCAAAGATTTGAATTAAGAGCGGCGTTTGGACTTGTTTGAGTTCCCCAAGATCTAATCGGCGATCAAATCGTAAATTATAGTGTTTTTTCTTTTTACAAAGTCATAAATCTTCATTAATTGTTATCGAACACAACACGCTGTAAAGACCTAGGATAGTTTCTTGTACTAGAAACACGATGATTCCTTGTACGAGATAATCTGAGATAAGACGGAGAATTGGTAATCCGGAGGATTGTCGTGGGTGACAAATGGGGCAATAGATAGCTCTATGATTTTGAAACTCAACACATGGGAATTGGGTTTATAATGGCTATAGATAAGGATCAAATTTTTCTTGCTGACGGCTTGTATGGTATGCAGCCAAACTTGCAGGAATGCATTCACATACATGTTTTCGTCCAAAATCCTGTTTTCTAATTAGTTGTACAAATACTTTATTTACGCTATAATTTATGATATGTTAAACGAACCAGCTACAAAGTTAACCGGTAATGAAAAAAAATCTTGAAAATGTCGTGTTACTTCAGAAAGACATTAAAAACTGAATTTTAGCACACATAAAACATACTATCAACTCGAGTGCAATATTTGCATTCCTAACGTGTCACATGCAACGTTCGTAATCACGCCCTATGCAGTGCAATTTATTATTTTCCGCTTTTTGACATACTACACTTTATATTAAGATATTTTCTCTAATTAACCATGCAGAACACCACCATAAAGTTGTTTTTTATTATGTAATAAAATGCAATAACTGGCCACGTTTTTAGATAACGCTACACCTCAATCCTGCATTATTTATCCAATTACCAAAACAGAAAAGAGTTTCGTCGAAAAAAGTGTAAGAAAAAGCTATAAAGGCTCGATTACTGTCCATATCGGTTTTACAACCCTTTAAATCTAATAAAAGCGTACGTTTTATACCAACCGCAAGCCTACGGACGTCGCAGTATCTAGGATAACAATCTGACAAATTTACGCTATGCCCGTTCCTTAAACTTAGATAAAGTACATTCCTGGGATACTTTTGTAAGTGCAGGGAGCGCAAAACACCTCAGATAAATCAACAGTGTGCCAAGATACCAGGCGGACACAAACTCACACCTACCGAAGGTTGGAATAAGTGCTTTGTGATTTATACACTTTTGAAGGTACGAAAAACAAAAGGAAATTTGCTTTTGTTGCTTTATGAGGTCATTTCGGAAAGGGAAGAAGGGTTTTATGAAAGTAATGAAGTGAAAGTACCCGACGTGCGCCATACAGCCAACCGGAATTTACTAGGATTTTATTGAATTTAGCTATAGGATGGATTCCCGGAAATAACACGACTGAAACACAGTGTAATCAGGCCAAATGTGACAACAGATTTTCGAGTTATTTGATTCCGTCACATTTTAAATTGAAGGGAAAAAAACAGTTTTGAAATAAATCTGTATCCAATTCTTTATCTTTAATGAATCTCCCGTGCAATAAATTCAGTTCTAAGTATGCCTGTTTGGCCAATAGAATATGTAATGACTTACTTTGAATGCTGTGGGGTACGGAGATAGCTGCAGGCTTCAAAGCTATTGGAGAATATACAGGAGGGTACAGAATTTATTGTCAAAATACGAATACTGTAATTACATTAGCCAACGGACGTTTTAGATTCAAGAAAAAATTAAGTTAGAGACACGGTTTAGAGTATTTTGTAACAACTCCCTCAAGGCCGACAAAAATAAATTTGTTCAGAACGTCATATTCATAGAAGTGTAAAATAAGTAAATATAATTATAATTAACTTGATTCAACACTTATATAAGTTTTTTATACTTAAGTACACAATTACGTGACAGAGAATAATCGCACATTTCTGTGCTTACACATTGTTGCACCATTTTAATAATATACTAGAACTCATTTTTTATTTACCCTCGGTTTACCCCAATTTGTCGCATTTAACAATTTTTCATCAAACTTCAAACAAACACGCCTCCTTTGCATACAATTTACTGCAACAATCGATCATGTGAAATCTTTTGGTAAACTTAAAAATCGGTTCATTAAAGCGTCACAAGCCATTTGTAAGCAGTGTCATTTTTTTGAAAAGCTCGTGTTGACAGCACTTGTCTACTTTGTAATCAATTTTGTTTGATTTATCGAGCAATGTTCGGCACACAACAAGGATATTAGGACATTTCTGTAATGGTATCCTGCCGCTTCGAAACGAAGGATCAACACTCGTTGCCCCATTTATTATATTATACACATAATCGATAGGTATTCATAGAAACTTTTATTTCTGTTTGATGCTTCTCATGTCATGACATGATGCAACAAAATGAGTTTGCACAAAAGCAGTGTTATTGTATTTCGATGCTTCGGGTACGAGGAATTATTTGGAGTTGATGGATGTTCTGATAGATTTTTATTAAAAACTTCTATAACAAATATTCGGTTACCAAGAACGAAAGCTCGTTCGCTTCAGCTGCAGCCTCAAAGATCAGAACTTTTAATTTTGGAGCAGTGATGAATGTTTGAAATTTCAATTCAATACTGGGTCACTCATATCGATCATTCTACTTGTTAACAATTAAGGTTGTTCACTTCACCCCACTAACATGACCTACACCTTCACCAAGAGTCAAGTTCACGGCCAAGCAACTGTTAAAAAAATTGGCATATTATACGAGCATTATCCAATCTCTAATTTAATCTCTGCCGCCACCACTACGATCCATCAGTTCGACAATCGTGTCTAATTATGACAAACATGATCATGTAAATAAAGTTGCCGGTGTTACCGTGACGCAGCGATTATTTTTAAAACGTTCCATCAAGTACCGTTAATTCTCATCTAGATAGAAAAATTAACATATCTATGACGACTCTTCGGTTTATCATGTGGGTATTAAAACTGCCATAAATGTTGAAAGTGTTCGGGGTTTGTAACGCTAGCTTGCACCCGCAGAGAGGTGATACTATGAAGTGTTACATAGGGGTCAAACTTGCTAACGGTTTGGAAATTATGTCTTTGTGGTGGTCTTGTAATTACTTGTAATCACGATGAGTTAATGTATTGACCATGTTCATGGGTTTAATTACATTTTTAGTGTTACAGTTCTTGTCCGAGATGATAAAAAGGCAATGTTCTATTGTCTCGAGACTATAAAAGTGATATCTAATGGGGCTTTCAGAGCAAATACTTCGATAAAAGTTCTTTTGTACAACATCGTTCGAGTTTTTGATCACCTCTTGACAATTTTTTAATACTAAAATGGTTTCATTTTAGTTTAAAGTACGGACGTCTCACGTTATTAATAAGACTGCCGTTTATAGCAAAGATTTCAGCTGGTTCTATCCGACAACTCTATCTTAAAACGGAAACAACCCAATTTGTCCTAAAGCTAAGATCGAGTTAATTTTAATATAAAATAATTTTGAGTAAAAAAATCAATTCATACGCTTTACTGTCATTTATAATTGAGCTTTGAAATAATTCCAATGCGAGGCGTTTCAATTAAGTTAAAATTTAAATACGTCAAATGAGGTAATGCGGAAAAAGCTCTAAATTAATTAATTTTGTTTTGCGACTCCACCTGTCAAATTAAATTGTTTCAAGCTTTTAAACAAAAATTGGCTAAAATCCCCCCGACCTGCTCATTACATTTTTTTCTTTTCCCGCTGCCACTGCTATATAAACGCCGCCGAGATGATCGCTCTTCAGTGGTAATAAACTAGCACGGCCATGAATAAGCAAATCGTAGCCGTTACTCTTCTTATAACCATTGCCGTCATTACCACAGCTTACGAGTTTAACGATCCTGTATTTAGTAAGTAAAATTCCATTACCAAAGTGTGTACTTAACTATTCCATTAAAACTCTAGATCAAATTCTCGCTGATGAGTTAGAAGAGTTCAACTCTTTTGACTACCAACTGCAGCACCCGAGAAGCCGTCGAGATGAAGAGGCGGTCAATCAGGATAAGTGTAAGCCGCCTTTTAGAAGGAAGAAGTTTTGCTGCGCTGAAGAAACGTTCGAGGAGCATCACGAGAAGTTGAAGGAGTTGAAGAAGGAATGTTTCAAGAAGGTGGCCCACAAAGATGGGAAAGTTGAAGGCGAAGGACGGGATGGAAGAGGAGAGTTTGATCCTTTCAGGTGCGACAAAGTTGAAAAACATCGGAGGGAGATGACGGTGAGTGGACTTATTTTATATATGAGAAAACATTTTACGTGTTACGGGAAGATTTAATTACATTTTTGTAATGTCATATCGGAAATGTCATTCAGTAGTGACACGAGACACGACCAATAAAGAAGCGCACATGTGACTCAACTTAAGCAAACTATTTGAATGTAAATTTAGGAATGAATGTTTATTAATTTATTTTCTTTTCCAGTGTGTGGCCCAATGCGTCGGTCAGAAGAAAAACATGGTAAGTACAAGTCAAGGTCTAATTCTAGTGAAACTAAATCAGTTATATCCTGTCCATTATAAAAACCGCAATTGCGTTGTACAAAATCTCATTTTCACAACAGAAAATAATCCCGAAAACACAAACCGCATAATCCAACACGCAGTAAATATCCCTGCACTAATCACGTCATTATTTAACAGTTGGACGAGGATGGTAACCCGAAAGAGGCCGAATTTACGGCTTTCGTGAAAGAGACCATGTCGAAGGAATCCTGGTTTGCCTCGATCCAGGACAAAGTGATTCCTGCATGCTTGGCTGAAGCCAGGAATGCCACAGCTAACCGCGATACCTCCGATACTGAATCTTGTAATCCTGCCGGCGTTAAACTTGTGCACTGCTTGTTTAGGGAAATTCAGCTGGCTTGCCCTGCTGAGCAGATAAAAGACCAGAAAGCCTGCAATAGGGTCAGGGATAAGATCAAACGGCATAACGACTTCTTCCCGCCGCCACCGCCGCATTACCTACATGACGAGTAAAAGATGCCGCCAACGAAGTTTTAATATTATTATCGAAGTTCCAATATTGTTTAATAGATGTTTTATAAACTTACTTAATAAACACGTAGATAAGAGACGACAGTGGGGAAATTGTTGTTTAAATATTTCTGGAGTTGGGATATTGTCTACTCCAAGTGGAGGATATAATTTGTTGTTTCTAGATACTTTATCATTAAAGTTGCGAATGAATGCAGACATGAAGTTAGTTTATAACTTTCATGTCTGTCAAATATAATCTCTGTGGATAATTCTGAGATAGTCTAACTTTACCAATTATATTTTTTGCGGTTGCAGTGTAGAAATAATAGATCAAAGAGAGTGATGGAATTGTAAGATAAATTAAACCACATTCCAAATGAGGGAGGTAATCAATTAAAACTGAGACAAGAATACGAGGGCGAGGTCTCAATAACATAAATAAAGCACTTGAGAAATCCGTTGAATTACATTCTTTCTATCGATATGAAAGAACTTTGAGCGGAAATAAATAACCTATTGAATTTTCATAAAAATTCCCAGCAGTATTTACGCTCACCGCTCGATTAAATTAAGCTTAAAAATACCATTTGTAAGATATCTCGTTGTATATTTCTTAAGTACGCTTTGAAAAATATATACCTACACAGGACAAGATTCAGAAATCTGATTTAATTTTTCATGGAGTGAATAAAACATTCGCACAAAGCTTTCGTGAACTAATTTGAGAGGCATTATGTAAGAACGGTGGAATTTCACAAAATTTGAATAAACATTACGTTATAATACTTGCAAATTTTAGAAAGACTCGACAGACCTCTATTAAGTTCTGAACACATTCCCGCTTAAAAGGAAGAAGTTATTTCCGGCTTTCGTGAAGTTCTTAAACGTCACGTCCGGTTATTCGGGGACTGTGTTAACTAAGCCATCTACTGATGTTCTTAATAAACCAAGCAATGAATATTGTATACAGCAGACTCGCTACAAGAATAATAGCAGATCTTTGAAGGAAGAGAGCGAGGTTCCGGACGGCTTCGAGGAATAAGTTGATTGTTTGGCGGAAAGAACGGGAGAAGGATTTTGATTCTTAGTGTAACAAACGGGAAAACATCTTGATTTCTTTTTAGTTTCAACGCAAACATGACTCTGCTTCAATTTTTCACCGCCCCTGGGTCATATTAATAATAGAAAGAACCGTATAATGGATGGACGCTTTTAAAAGAGAGGTACATAAATCTCCCGCTATAGCTACGACACCGAACAAGTTAATTGCAAAAATAACCGAAAGGGCAAAAATTCAAAAAATTCGTCGACACTAATCGCTATTTATGTGCTTTGTTGTTAGCTTAACATAAATCCACTCAGGCAATATTGGCAGGTGTCGGAGGTATCCCAGTAGGCCAGTCTTAATTAGCGGTTCCTAGTTCATTATTCACAGGCGCCGCGGCGCTGGCCACCGTCGCTTTGTCCGACGCTTCTGTCGATTGCCTTGAAATATTTATAGGGTCTCCCTGAACCCCGATGTTTTGTCTCGCTTCCTACAGGACTTGTATATGCCGGACGCAATATCAAGTTAAACGCCGTTGATGAATTGAAATCCTTAATTTATGACTCTTCTTTTTGTGTTAATGAAGAATAGACGACGTTTTTAATGGAATTGGGCGGACTAGAGGATAAAGAGAGTCGAGCATTCTTGAAAAGTGTCCGCATCACTCGAAACTTTCAGTTTAAAAAGATACTTTAGATGAAATATTGCATCTTCCGCGTTTCTTATTGACAAGTTTGAATAACATTATTGATTGGTGCTTTCACTGCTGGAAGTTTCAGGTACGTACTTGACAAATTGGCTGTAATGAAAAGAACGATCGGAAAAAAATAAGAACTTTTATAACTGGGGAAAAAATAAAAGCGCTATAAATGTTGGAAAATAATCTGATTGAGGAACTTCGCGTAAAGGCGCGGGCGTCCTTTCAACAATTATTCTTTCCAACACAAGAAGTATGTTATCTATTTTTAATTTTCCAAGAAACAAAATTCGATAATCAATTACGAGCGCACTGAGTAGATAAATTATGTATCCACAAAGTATATCTTTCAAAAGCTTTATTTCAAGTATTGATGATACACAATTGTGACGATGTCTCAAACTAAAATAGCTAAATTACAGTATTTTGTTCACTGAAACAAATGTAAAGATATGTCTGCCGGAAGACATTTTTATAGGCATAAGTAATTAATTATTAATCAGTCTCTGGTACGTTAAATAATCGAATGAAGTTTGATTGGACTAATCATGAAATTTAATAATTTTGTACAAAAGGATGATTACCACGTCGTGTTAAATACCCCAACTTTGTATTTGCTTGATATGGTTTGTGAAAGCTTGATTATACACTTGATAATTGCATCCTAGAATCCAGAGTATCCTGTACCTGTACGTAAGTATACGTGGTTTGTCGTCAAGCTTCGAGTTTGAATTAACGACTTGACGGAGATGCAAATAATTATACTGATTTCAAAGTGTCAAACTTAGTTATGTGCGAACTTGGTGTTAAATTACAAGATATAATGCATTCACGATCTTTTTAGACCAGAGTAGGCCATGTTTTTTTTTCTTTTTGTTGGCTACAATAACTGACAGAGGTAGTTTTTTTACTGTTACATCTGACATGTGTCTTTCATTCATGCAAGTTTGCCACTTTTCTGATACCGGAAAAATCGTGTGTTTCCTTTTAATCGTGAAAGTAACAGTTTAAAGGCATTATCTTCAAAATATTCCAATAAAATGCTTAAAGTGATTTCGTTTTCGAACAAAAAATGTGCTATTTGCAGTTTCGAAAAGATCGGCTTGATTTAAGACTAGAACAAATGATCTGAGGTGTTACAAATATATTCTTTGAAAGGTACAAAGTCCCGTAGACGTTTATTTTCAAAATATTTTTAGGTGCGGCGTGCAACCGTTTCCAAAGTTCTGGACACCAAAGATGAAAACTTTTGGCTGATAAGCGGCAACAATTAGAATTTTATGCCGAGAAATCAACACTTTTCAAAATTATTAAGTCTATGAGTTACAAACAGAGAAGTGAACGATCACAAGACTTTATGTAAACAAAAACAATTCAAATTCTAAATTGCTGCACTTTTTAGTTAACGAAATTCGCCAAAGTTTGCTTTTAGTGTGAGATTCCATAACATAAAACCCTGGGTCAAATGCTAATTAGATCAAATAAACTACTAAAGGTTTTATGACTAGAATCAAGACCTGGCAGAAGTGCTTCTTGAGAATGGTAAACTTTTTGCCATTGGAATATACCAGCAGTAATGTCTTCCATTATTATTAATATTATTTGTTGAAAAATAATTTCAAAATTTTAGAAAAAAATTCAATAAAATTATCAAGTTCTGAATGTTCGGTTCAAACTGGCAACAGAGGAAAGGTTTCAGATACAATTCATAACCAAAAAAAGGTGACAACTCCAATCGACAGAACGAATGTCAATCATTTTCAGGAAACTTTAGCTCACAAAGGTTGACTACCAACCAAGTTACTAGATTTCCATGGCTTGCCGCGGTCTAGAAAGATCGTGAATGCATTATACAAAAGTTTAATATTTGATAGTAATTTTTATGCCTCATATAAAATAAATATTTAATATTACCTTTAATAAACTTTTGAACATTGACAGCCGTCAATGGTTTTAAAACAATAATTGAGCGTATGAATAATTTAAAGTATGATGAAATTTTTCCAATTGAAATAGCTTTTGTAACAGAAATGTCAATATTTTTTAATTGTGTCGTTAGTTGTAATGGGAATCATAGTCGAGTATTTTAATAACGAGTGTTAATTTTCCACTTTGATGTGGACATGACGATGACAAAAGAAAAATAAACATGAACACGGTAACAGGAGAAACATTTCAATTTGTTTCAAGCTTCAAAGTTGAAGTGTGTCAGCAACGTCGGCCGACTTCATAGTAAAGCTTTATACAAACCTTGTTCAAATAAAACCGAGTTTACAGTCGTTTGAAGTGTTTTAAGTGGACACAGTTTCGAATGTCCAACCTATAGCTTCCTGTCCGACATCCGGTCCAGGGTCAACCCTATGTCAAAGGATTAATTGAAAGCAGGTTTTACAACGCCATCAATCGACCATTATTTGTTTGCGCGTCACTATAATCGATCGTAACGTTTAATTTTCATGGCCATTATTATGTGACTAATCATGAAACGTTTAATTTAATAAAGAGAAAAAAGATAATAATGCAGCGAATTGAAACATCGTTAATTTTCGTGATAAATGGAGCGAGAGCCGACTATCCAACTGACGTCCCCCTTCATCCCAATTATAAAGACTGAAATCCTGAAATTTAAATTAGGAGACTCCCCAACATACATCGACAATAGACTTCCATTAACAAAAACAGCTCCCTGTAGTATTCTCCGGATATTTTTTTTCGATTAGTTCCTCATCCTCTACAATTCAGGCACATAATTCATTTTCGATTCCCCATATGCTTCGACGCCGCAAAAACAATTACTGAGCCAATTACAACACACAGCATTAAAACCAGAAATCAAAGCCGAGAGATGCAATGATTAAGATAATACCATTACTGTTATCTATCTCATAATCCATTAGCGGGCTTTGTGTGGAGCGGACGTGTAAGCGTGACCACGTTTGTTATTCTCATTTCTCCCCCAAACCCCAACACTGGCGCATTTAAAGCACAAGGGGCTCAAACTTTGTAGTGAAAGATCAAAGCTAGCCACAGTGCAATGACAAATTTTAGTTGACGCACCAGTTTATTCATATTTGTGGCCACAAACGATAATGGAAATAAAACTGACATATTCAACAGACAAAAAGACTAAATATGATCTTTTTTTTTGTAATCTCGAGTGTTAGAGTCTTGAAACTTTAGCGAAATTTAAATTTTGTCACAAAATCCCCAGATATAACTTATAGTCGGCGTGCATCTTCGCAAACCTGCTGATGGTAATATAATTCCTGCAGACATATCATCTTACAGATGCACCAAGCCTGCTATTAGAAGCAGTAAAAACGATCAAAACCAGGAGTGAAACTGTAAGTAGTAACGAAATTAAGGCAGTAGTAAACCGGTAGCCAACTTATTCAAGTCTGTTAGGGGCCCATCACCGTAAATCCGTAACTGTCTCAGCGCGCTCAACGATGTCGTTACACTTTACGATGGATGGATTATGGACGTTGGGGGTAGATACGTTAGACCCTTATAAACTGTTACAGAATTAAGGACTTTACATTATTTCTATATTTAAGATTTATCGGCGAGCGTTTGGTGAAATTCTCCCACAGGACAAAGAGTGGGAACATACTTAAAATTCCAGGTTTTGTACTAGTCGTTTATTTCAGTCAATCACGAACTAGAGCTCGGGGTGAATTTTAAGAATCGGCCAGGAATAAATAAATAAATAACATAAAAAGCTGGGTTGGTGCGTTTTTGTTATGTTTTCATGAATAAAATCGCAAATGGGAACACCCAAAATCCGAAAAAAAATATATGTGCAATATTATAGCATTACCAGCCTCATAAGTGGTGCGTTAAAACCTGGATGTGGCCATACTTCATTTTATATCTGTCTAAAGAAACGTTCGCGATGAATATTTTAGATTCTTGCATGAAATCGAGTTGGGAGATTTTTAGTATCAGACGTGCAAAAAAAGCTGCTTTCCAAACTTATCAGGAGAACCCAAATTTTACATAATCTGCCTAAAAAACATAATAATATTCCAAACTTCTAAATTATGTATGAGCAGACACTTTGCAGTTTAGAAGAAATACATTATTTTGTTGGTATGTCTATGCACTTTGTCTTCTTATCAGATTACGTCGCCAATAAAATTCGCAAAGAGCGGGGTCATGCATTGTGGGGTATAACATAACATTTCAACCCAATTTTTCACAACTACAAAGACGAAATGTAAAGCACATTGTGAGACTGTGGGATCGTTAATGGAATATAAATCTAAAAAGATTTTAGAAAATGAAAATCTTTACAACAATAATTCAAAGAAATTACAGAACTTGTTGAGACATGGGAAATTTATATTGTCCGAATCGCCAATATTAAAGTTTAAACACTTCAAAGTTGAGAATAAACATCCCTGATCTTGCGCGTGATTTTTAACCCTTCGAAAGCCTGCATTGATCTTTGCTAATATTATTGTAAACTCCGAAAGTTCGTGACTTCGGTAGTCAAGTCATTAGAATCGTTGCATCTTGTTATAATGCAGTTTACAAAGTCATGTAGCAGTTACCAGATAAGAACTTTGAAAACTAATATTTCGTGCATAATTTATTGAATACATCGTGAATAATTTTGAATATGTTAAGCTCGTGTCTTCCCAAAGTCAACAAAAACTTTTCATTGGATTTTACACGTGTTAGCGACTCTGAAAAGGGCGCAAATTTTTCATTTATCGCAAAGTGCTCTCCAATAGCTCAAACTCGTCGATTATTTCGGCAATTTGGATGTGTTAACGACCCTAAGATCGTTAAATGGAGAGTTGTAGCATAATATTGACGCATGAAAATTTAATTTGCGCTTGAGATCGACAACCGCAAAGGTAAAACGAGGATCGTTAAGATGTTCCTGTCAAATACACAAAGCAAAAAATTGTCTGGATTTTTTCCGAAGAATAATCCCCTGCGACGGTGAGGGATCAGATGAGTGGACGGAGACACAAACCATCTTAGGCGACTCTGTTACAGCCAAATCCATTATAGATGAGCGCACATTTCCCTGGACATTCCAGACTGGACACGGCATGAATTATAACAATTCCCTTCAATCACTACATGTACTTCCAGTCACATGACTTATTCAGCACATCGGAAGCGATTTGCGTGTTGTTTGTTCGATTCGATTTTGATTTCGACTACCCTTAATTACAGGCGAAATCCCCGTCACTACTGACCGCTAATACTTGGGTTACAGCTCAATTCTGCACGAAATCACAACAAAAAAATCTACAGAACGAGATTTTCTAGTGGTGATCGTAACATTTGAGCACTTGTTGACAATCTACAAGTCCTTTTTTTTATTTATCTGTTTATCCTTGGACAACAAAGCTAAAAAACTAACTTTAGAAATTACAATTCTAACATTATGTCCCCCTGAATGCTACCCCAACAACTTTATCTGATGAAAGTCACCACTCGTTAAAGTTTATCTGTCTTTTATGAGAACGAGCGAGCTCCACAGTGTTTTATAATGAATTTTTAGCTATGAAAAACGCCGAGTCGTCTCGAACATACAATTTAAATATTTTTTGCCTACGAAGAAGAGTTTTTCCATTCACCGAAGAAATTAAAATGCAAATTAAGGTAAATCTACTATTCAATCTGTCGCATTCGTTTCCGAGTCAATTTCCGAAACATTTGGCCATCACAGCGCGGTAATAGCTTTACGACACCCTTTCGCTATCCCTGATTGATTCCAGAGGGAAGGGAGAACTCATTATGATTATTCATTGAAGCATTGATTTGGAAGGCACTGCAATTAAATATGAAACCATAAATAACGCAAATAGAAACATTTGGAGTTGTTTAAGTTGGTTTTTACATACAAAATCGTAGAAATTGGAAATTTTTAGGAAAGAAAATTTTGTTAACTCACTTCTAGATTATATTAAAGTTTTCCTCCATTTTTACAATTTCGTGTCTCAAATTTATTATTGTCGTGAGTTCTAAATCATTTCAACTAAGTATTTGAATTATTTTAATTCTTATATTGCATGTAACTTAAAAATGGTGGATGCGCCGGTTTTCTTTCTTGCTATAATTATCATTTTTTCTAGCAATTACTTATATTTTTTTAATTCATTTTACTTATATCATAAATTAAAAAAAAAATTATATTTTTGTTTTTTAGTCTTGAAAAATCACCAATTTTATAAATAAAATTAAAATAAATACATCGTGGTTCAAAATGATTTTTATCTAGTTATTTTTGGAATGTAATTCCTTTTGTGCCACTTACATTGTTTGAATTAGATCTGTCATTTTTGACTTCTGTCAATGGTGTTATTTGTAAACGTTAAAATCGCGAATAGGGAAAGAATTTAAACAACAAACAGAAAAATAAAGAAGAGGTTGAGTCAATTTTATTCCAACGGCGATGCAGTGTCGAATTTTTGATAGTATTTAGAGGGTAAGAAACCAAAGTTTCCAATTGTTTTCTTAGAAAAGCGGCATTTTTTTAATTTGTACCGAAAATCATAGGCGACTAAATAAAAATCTTTTTGAAACACTGTGTATTGTACTTCATTATTCTAAAAATTTGCAAAAATTCTGAATTCATGAAAATAATTTTTTTTAGATGAACTCAAATTCTACAGTATGTCCCCGGATTGAGTTCACAAGAAGGAAAAAAAGTTTATTTTCCATTTTACAAAAAAATGACAAAAAAATAACATTTTTTGCTTATTTCAAAACAGATAAATCTGCAATTATAATTTCAAAATTATTAGTTTGTAGACTTAAAATTAATTTTTTCATTATTTTTATTTATTAAATTTTGTGATGGTATTTAAATAATAGCAGGCTGTGGATTCACAATATCAAATAGTGCGTTAAAGATTAAAGAAAAATTTACCCAATAATGTGTAAGTATTAAAAAAGTGGAAAAGAAATGCAATTGCATCCTTAAAAATAATTGAGAAAATTCAAAAGTGTTAAAGAATTACGAGTTAGAATTGAATTATGTGCTAAAACAGGTAATGGGTTAATCAAATGGTGGAAATTGGTTTGAGTTAAGGAACAATTTTCATCCCTTTGACATTTTTTGCAAAATTAAAAATAAAAAGTTCTTCGTTATTTTTTGTTTTTTTTTCAATTTTGAGAACACAGCTTGATAATATTAAAAGAATTTGAAGATTAAAAATAATGTGAGATTAAAAAATTATACAGAATCTCAAGAACCTAAAGAATGAAGCATTAAAGAAGCTGAAGAATCAAAGAATATTTCGCGCTCCTTAGTTATTAATTTTGATGTGTTAATGACTGCAAAGGATTTCCGCAGATATTTAATTTTCTCTTCACACAAAGTTCTGTTAATTCCAGCGTCGCATTGCAATTATCTCGTCGAGTGTATTAAAGAAATATAGAAGAAGAAATAGCGCATTCCCGGGTCTAAAAGCTTGTTGATGTAGAGAGCTGAAACGTATCGTATGTGCTTCGGCCCATTTAACTTCCGTATAAAACCGCCTCTGCCTTTAAGAACCATGAAATAACCCGTCTGTTTGTTTGATAGATTCGGTGACATGTCAGCTTGATAAATTACACCTTGACGTTTAATCTAGTCGCCGCCTTAAGCCATTTGAGTCGGATTTCTCGTAATTACAGTAAATCCGAAAAAAACGTTTTCTTCTGTAAACTTTGCACGTCCTTTCTATTGTTTGTCAACAAGCTAGGAGTAAATTAAAAAGTTTCGAATTATTCGAAATTACAAATGCATCATTCAAGTTGCTCTGTAATGAGTGGTGCTACTGTGAAAACGAAATCCAATTTCCAATATTACGTAATTACTGGGGAATTCAAGTCCTGATTGATCGGAAAAGTAAATTTATTCGTGCATTCAAATGTAATTCATTTAGCATTGATTCACATCGAACGCGTGTCTTCCGTTGGACATTTCATTATTTATTATGCTCGACGAAATCGGAGGATGTATTAGAACTGTGTTGAGTTGAGTCTTTCGGAAGGAAAACAATTTCCGATTGTATACGAGCTATATTTTATATGCGAATATCTTTTTCAATCGAGATCCTTCGTTGGGATGAGTATACCCGGATCATATTTTTGCTTTCTCTTTCATCTGCCATCTTTCTATTATGATCAATTCCGGTGTTTTCTATATTTTATTCTAACTTTTTAGTAAACACACTTCATTGAGACGTTTGGATGGAAAAGAGTCGTTTCCACACATCCCGATTTTATCGTGCTCTTTACATTATTTGTTTGTAAATTTAATCCAAATTATCTCAATATGACAAAAAACACTTTTATGAAATTCGCTTTAAATGCAAATTTCAGGAACCAACTTCGTTAAATTTAATGCATGTGAATGCATCCCGGACGGTGTTAGTTTTAAAATGCAAGAAAACCACAGCTTTATTTAAATATTGTTGCAAACTTTGAATTTTATCGAACTTTATTCTATAATAAGGAACTGTTATGACAGCGTATTGTATTCTGCTTTCAAAACTTTTGCAAAGAGAACCTGTAATTGCGTTCCTCGGGGATGTTCTTTAATTTAACTTCAACATTCTGTTTTGCAGTGTCTTTTTTACATTGCTATTTATACGTAAAAATTCTCTTTAAAAGAATATCTACTACACCAAATGAATACTATTTTGAAACCGTATTTATTCAAGTCGAATTTATGCAGCGCGGCATTCTTCATTTATGTTTGTGTCGTACCCTGCAACACCGAAAACAATTCGCCAATTATGCTTACTCTCCAAATCAAGCCGCGAAACTGCATTACACACTTGAATAATCGTATGCAAAAATTAATAAACAGCGTTAATAATATCGTGTTTATTCAAAATCAGCGTATTCGTTTTGCATGTAATTTGCTTAGAGCGCTGGGATTTATGCCCCCGAAGGCATTAATAATACCCACCCGATGGTAAAATTGCTTTTAAACAGATGCGTCCTTTCGTGTGTTCAAAATAAAACGGTCTCTGCCACAAGCTTTTATCAACAATAAACTTTTTGTCTCTTTGATTTTTGACGGGTGTCACAACGCACATTTTGTTGGTTGTCTGATGGCTAATGTGGTGTTTTATGAATTATTAACGCAAAATAAACCAAGGCTTTTAGGCTCGGACAATTCTTTGTGAATTTTAAATTAAGTGTCAACGCGAATATTATAGAGACTGATGGTGGATGCAAAATATGATGAAAAGGGACTTTATTTTAAACAAATGGTATTCAATGGACCACAAAATCGAGAATTAAAAATCATATTTTACTTCAGCTAAAACTATAAGCTAGAAGAGTAAAAAATGAACAAACTTTTTACCAATTATTAGCAAAAATGGTGGATGCGCCGGTATCATTTTCCTCAGAAATGAATTGTTCTCATCTGGTATATTTAAATTTCTGTAAAAATCTGACTAAAAGAGAAGACCATGAATTTAATAGATAATTCAAACACGAATAGGCTCTAGCCAAATTGATGGTTAACTGTAGTGTTTATTTGAATCGATCATAACAACATTTTGTGTTTGTTTTGAGTTATCGGACAGAAGGAAAATATTGTTTTTGTAAATAGCTTTAGTCTGTAAACAAATGATTTGTGAAATTTGATAGTCAAGTAACAGAATTCAATATTCGTAATAATTCGTGGTGTAGATTTCATTGAACTGTAACAATATTTTGTGTAAGAAACGAAAAAGCTGGAGTTTCGTTAATAGAATGAAATTAGGCAAAACACGCATTGAAATAATGACAGTGAGAAAAATATAAAGTTAATTAATTTCCCGCTGTAAAAAAGTCGTGACAATTTAGAATCGAGTTGAAGATTAGTGAGATCCTTAAGGATTAAATTAATAACCTCATCAAGAAAGTATAAATGTTTAGATAACTCCAAGAAATGCGCAGTAAAACGTCCCGTCGTTTAATAATTAAAGTAGAAATTTTGAATATTAAGTTTGGTATTTTATGTAGGAAGCATCTGAGGAGATCGATGCGATTCTTCTTTACCTTTGTCTTTGTGAAGTTAATTTCATTACCTTAATTTTCAGATTCAGCAAAAGCAGTTCGCTGGAGATTTCAAACAAGGTCCTAGTTATGAGCAGGTATGCCCTGAATAATAATAACAATAAAAACATTCTCTCCTATAAAACTTTGTTTATTCAGTCGTCTTTTAAGGGACGATGATAATTCCGAGCTTCCCCCTAATTCGTGTTTATTGTCTGTCACGATCAAATATTGTCTTTGAGCCGGTCAAAGATTAACAAAATCAGCAATCATCGAGGAAACTTTGTCACTGATTGAAACGACCCCTGTCCATTCAGCAAGAAGTTAGCCGTTCGGATTTAGCAGGAGACGATGAGTCACTTGACGAAATTTATGACCTCTCTTAACTGATCGCGCCTCCATTGGATTTCATAGGAAGACACGTTCGAGGTCAGCGCATCTGACAATCTTTACTGGTTAGTTAAGTCTTTTGTTCCCTCATAAAGATAAATGAAGGGATTTGTGCTTATTTTATAGGCGACGTGACTTTGACAACTTCTAGGTTACACTTGTTTAGCTAAAAAACAAGGGCGCAGCTCCACCCACTCTACTTCTTCAGTTAATTTATGGGCATACGAGACAGCTTTAAGCGCGTTAATAGTTAAATTGGGGAAGAATCGGTTACACTGTACTTTAAAGCACCCCGTAAAATATGTCTCCATTAAATATTCCAGCGGGATAGAATGTGACAAATAGTTCTTGCCAACACAAGTTGTTAAATAAAAAAAGCACATATCTTATGCATGCTGTGGTTGGAAAGTACTCCAGAGTTGAGTAAGGTAATATTCTCGTCTCCGGACATCGGATTTTAAAGCTTACTCGCTCTTGGATTCAAGTTTCCTTCAAGCTTTGCAACTGAATGTGGAGTTTTAACGGTGCGCGAAAAATATGGATACTCGTTTCTCAACAGTTTTTTGATTAAATAAATTAGTTATTTTTAACGGACTGCAAAGTGAAATAAAACTTTTGAAAACTAAACTTATGCACTTAGGTTAAACTAGTTTGCTTAATTACGTGGGAAGCAATTTCCGAAGCCGTAACTTGAGTTGCGCTAGTTAAGTTGAAAATTATTTTGCATATAAATTGACATTTTGAATGTCTGTCAGTAGAACTTTAAACGTGCTTTTTCCGAATATTAAAAAACTTAGTTCTACATGAGAATCACAACATTTCACCACGTTCCGACAGAAAGAACAGTGTCCTGCTCTCTTTACGAATCGTCACATCTTTATTTTATGACAACAATAAATTAAGTAACGTAGCCTATCCAGTCCGCATCTGCAACTATAAAAAGTCCTCATGATGTCTGACACGGAATTAAACTACGACCTCTTTTCGAATTTACGCCGAGCTCGTCCTAATTCCGTTAAAGTCTGCGGCGAGGACCCAACGCAATAACTTGGAATTCGGCAAGAGGTAAAGTATTTTTTCAGATCCCTGGGGTGTGCTAGTTGTATTTGTATAGCGTAGTTGGCGCCCCTTACACTGCAGCTTGGGCCATTATACAGTTCTGCTGGATCCTGCAGTGAATCACTCTCCTACTGCCTTCCATAATAGTATGTGCCACTTTCGGCCTACATATGAAGTCTTGTTCTTGAAACGTGACCAAGCTTCGGCGATAATAACGTACATTCCGCAGTGTGTTTTATACAGAGTGATTCTTATTAATGCTTTGCAAATTTTTAGGTAGGGCGTAGTACAATTCGCTACTAGTTAAACGTGTTACACATAAGCGTAGAATTGACGGGGGTTAGGGTGCATGTATTAATTAATTATTTTTCGGCAATATTGATCATTAAACTACTGCTACTTGTTATGCACCATTAATACGAACTGAAATGATGAAAATCTAGTGTAGTCCAAGCACATTTTGGACAATTAAAATGAATTTGTTTTACCACGAAATGTTACCATATGATACGCCTTTGGGCTCCAACTTCGCTGTCACTAATCGGTCATCTGTCAAGTCAGGTAGGTGTAAGTGTTAGATTTGCGGATTGCGGTTGTTACAAAACGCATGAACACATTTTGTGAGCTTGTTTCATTGTTCTGTGTGGTGGCAAATAACAAAATGACATTCACCGGTGCTAAACACGCAATTTCTTCTTATTTGAGCAAAATCGTATGGAGAATATTAATAAGAATCACCCTGTATTCGAGAAATTTCTCTATTCATCAGCTTAACTTTCTTCGTAAATAATCCAGATAAAGTACAAAACCGGTGGAAACAAGTAATTACCTGTATTTTCCTGGCGGTAATTTTTTTTGCCTGAAAAATCTGATGTTAGTGAAGAATTATGGCAGCGCTGTGAGCATAATTTATATACATGATGATAAGCCCGCTTTCGAAATTCGATAATAACAGTTAGATAAATTATAGGCTATGTGAAAAAGTGCACGTACAGCTAGGAAAATCTGCATGCGAGCTAGTTTCGTGTCAACTTGCACGAACTTCAAATGCAGGCGTTGTTTGACATGGAAGAATTATGAAAGCATTGGAAAAAAGCAAATACACAAAACTGGTATTTCCTTTGCGCTGGGAGTTAAAATGCTGGTGGGCTTCGAATCCAACTGCACAACGTGCGTGTCGACGAGAAATGCATGGATAAAAAGCAGTACTGGTCAATAATTTAACGACTTTCCTAACCAATCGAACGTTTCTTGAAAAATCGCTGATCAATTTAGTCGTTTCACCGAAGGCACGTTTCAATTTTCCAGAGCCCGTCTCCGGCAACGATAACTAATTACGTTGTCCTAAAGACGTTGCAATTACGTCTCACTTCTCAGTCAAAAGACCCAACGTTCAGCGGACAAATACAATTATCCGGTAGTACAAAGTAAACAGACCACTTTGACGTCAGACTTCTGTTCAGTTTCTTCTGTGGTCTTTATTCGTAATGTTACTCCTCATTGAATTCGTTACGAGCAACCTTTGTCCATTTGCTATACTCAACCACCCTGAAAAAGTGAAATTTTGCAAAGTCTTCTTGATGGAGTGCCTACGCAAACACTCGACCACTTTCGATAAAAAATTCACCCAAGGCTAGCCTCCGAATAGCTCAACAAAGAAACACGGTTAATTATAGGTCCAAGACGAGTATTAGCGTTTCTGCGAACAGGACGATTGTGTTTGTTTAAGGAAGTAATTAAAGAAGTTGGTAGATGTTGTGTGCATTGCACTTCTGCACGTAACCGGAGCTGCAATTTTGTTTCGGTCGCATGCTGACTTCTAAGTGGCACGCTATTAACTAATTAATTTAGTGACGAGAAAAAATGAGAGGTATTTCGAAGGAGCAGGGAAAAAATAGTCATGCGAGGTGTAGTATTACCGTAATTGTTTTGAAAAGTACGGAAGAGGCGAGGGGTTTTAGCTCCATTCTGAGCACGTAGCTTGCTGTTATTTACACCAGAACTAAAGTATTGCTGCTGTTCTTTAGAAAAACGAAAATATGTATTGTGGCAGATGGGAATTGTGTAAGTCGGGTTTATTTACGAGGTAAAGTAGAGCTGGTTATTTATATTCTAATTCAAAAAAAAAGGTGCACATGCTTCGATTTCGTACGAAATTCAAAGATTATTTAAGTACCGAAATTGCAAGTAGCTGACATGTTTCCTCCCACGCATGCAAACGACTATTTTATTTCACTTCTCTATTATGCTAAAGTCTAGTTTGACTCCATATATTCCAAACTGGCAATGAAAATGTCAAATTTGCCTGTAAATGCGCAGACATAGAAAGTTTCCCCTCAGCTCTCAGTCGCGTGCCTCCATCATCTTCTCCTAGATAAGCTCCATATAAACACAAGGGGGTGAAAACTGTCTGACAGCATAATAAGAAATCAGCCGGATGTGCAGCAGTAGTAAGATTATCCAAAGAAAAGTTCCGTAACTGGATAGCATTACAGTTGCACAACACGAACATATCATCAAGGGCTCGTTGGAGCGGAAGCTCGAGGGTGAAACAATTCTCCCTCTAATGTCTTTGCTTGCTGGTATGATAAAACACATAGACGACGGACAGTGACAATGTCTCCCAACTAACTCTCAAAGCCGATAATCACGGACGGACTTCAAGTTGCATTGGAGCAGACATTTCTGATATCAGTGGATTTCGATTGTTGCCTTTCACGCTTGGGTACAAACAAAGGGTTTACAATTAGAGAATTGGTGAGATTATAGCTGCAATTAAAAACTGTACAACTTGCTATTGGAGTTTTAGAACGAGTGCAGCTGCAACATCTTGCAAGTATTGATCAAGTCGAAATTCGGACAATCGTTGGAAAAAAATTACGCTTGTAAATCTCAGCACTTTCTTTGTGATGCACACGTTGCTGAAAATATGCAATATAAATCTCACGTGTAGATAAAATAAACAAGTGTAATAGAGCAATATTTTATGCAAATTTCCTGCTACCTTCATGCTAATAACAGCAGTATTTTCCATGTGCACGTTCGGCAAGAGGTGTATTTTCGATATATTAGCTAGTGTTTATCCAGCACATTATTTTGCTAAGGTTCTCAGCTTCTTTATGTGCAGCAGTAAAGCCGAGCTTACCATCCCCTAGAGGCGCCGCAGGATTAATACGTGTGTAAGTGCAACCGATTGCATCGGCCCAGCAGTTGGAAGATAGAGTCGGCTAAATAATGTAGCTATAAATCAGAGTGGTTATGTCGGTATCCCGGTTTTTGCGAGCATGTTGCTGTCTCCAGTAAACATGAGTGTTGATTCACGGGCTTTTGGGCCGAACAGACTTCTACCGTAGATCATTCTATTGTCAACAAAGGCGAGAAGGGTCGTTAAGAAGTGTTAATAAATCAGGAAATGGACCACAGGTGTTGGATAAACGCCCTGTTTGCCACTCTCTCCATACACCTGCAATTCAACAACGTAAATATTTAAGAAGTTACATTTAGCTACAGGAAGGCTTACATAGAGTCGGCGTTAAAGATGCATGCCCGAAGAGAGTACCGCAATTTGCCACTTAAATAGCCACCCTAAATTTTACCAGAAAAATTCAGTTAACTTTTTTTGTCACTAAAAACAAAGTTAGCTTTTTACAGAAAATAATCACTTTTCAACAATACAACTGGGAGTCAGCAGAGTAGAATTTAAAAACAATTTATTAATATCAAAACAACTTGGTTAACAAAATATGTAGTTTATTATATTTTCGAGTAAACTGAATAGCTCATTTATTTGCTTTCAACATTTCTAGTGCGGTGTGTTGCAAACATTCCAATAAAACGCTGTAAACAATAGATATTTAAAGCGGTAATAAAATAAACCAACTACGGTTATTCAACAAATATTTGTACTTTAAAAATGAAAGAGTAGAATTGGTTGAAACAAAATTTAATTTTTCTAGAAAACGCAACAAAAGGTTCATTGCAGTAATTGAGGGATTCAAATTTTGACAAACAATAAAATTATAACTTATTTTTAGTCGTAATTAAAAGCAAAAACAAAATGCAAAAACTTTAATTAAAACTGTTTTTACATTTTTCACACTTAAATTAGCAGAATTAAGGCCAGTTTACAGAAGCTAAGTTTTATTAAGTAATTATTGTGTAAACCGGCCCTAAAAAATTTGAAAATTAAAACAAACAACATAGGTAAATTAACTGTAAATTGTAAGATTGAAATTTTTATTAACAATCCTTAAAAAGCTCATTTTCACACTCTAAATCCAACATTCATAGAATCTTCGTACTTTAAACATCATGTAAAATGAGAAACTGTAAATAAACAAAACACAAATAGTAATTGCAAATTGGGTCATCCATCAAAGTTTACAAATAAATTAGGTATTCGCAAACATTTCTGAGCTCTTAGAGCTTATTATTTAGTAATAGAAGCGACACAAAGTTAATTCAAGTTGATGTGTGACTGACTAACATAATGACAAAAAACTTACCATACTTTAAATGACAGTAATTTACGTTTTAATAAAAACAATAATTGCTAACTCATAAATTTGTGAACGTGACACATTCTAATTAGTCAAACTATTACAATTACGTGCGAATTTTACATTAACCAAGTCACGTTTAAAATTTGTTTTATGCCACAACAAGCAGTTCCACTTTTTTCTAACGCTAAAGAAAAATGTTAAAACAGTTCTCACTAATAATAATTTTAGTGCTTTTATGTTTCTCGTTTAGTGTTACTCAAAGGAATAATGTTTGCAACAGCCTCTCAGGCTATCTGGACATGGATAACGATGACGACTGTTGGTACGACCCTGACGTCTGCAGCTCTCCTGTACCACAAATGCCAACAACATTCTTGTATAATATCAGTAGAATTCTAGGAACAAATCATTAAACGAAAAGGTTACAACTTCGAAATCCACAGAGTGGTAGCTGAAGATGGTTACCAAAATGTGTTATATCGGGTTCCAAACAATGTTACAGGATGGCCCATTTTGTTGCTCGGTGGCATCGCTGGAAGTTCCTTAACTTTTTTGGAAAGCGGAGACCGCTCCATAGGTACCAATTTTGGTTCAGTTCGAAACAGTATCACTCTGTATAGTATTTTTTCTGGCAAATAACGGATTTGACGTATGGTTAGCCAACAGACGAGGATCTTTTGAAGAAAATCAAAATAAGACATTCTGGGACTTTAGTTTTCACGAAACTGGGTATTACGACGTCATGGCTCAAGTTGACTTCATCCGAAATTTCACTAATTTCCGTAAAAAAGTGATTCTTCTTGGTTTTTCTATGGGAACAACTGAAAGTTACGTGTACGCAATACTAAGAAGAAGACACGCCAAGAAAAACTTGTCTGGGATTATTTCAATAGCACCAGTAGCATTCATGGGTCATTTTACAGGTCTCCTGTCCAAGTTGGCACCCTTTGCTCGCCTTATTGAAGTAAGTACGCCACTGGTTTCCAGTTGATACAAAAATAAATTAAGTGTAGTTTATTTTGAGGATAAACAACATTCACGTTTTGAAAAAGAAAAATACTACCGAGAGAATAACTTTTGGTAAAATTATTTTTCGAAGACGCCTCATGTTTGCAATCGCTGGTCCAGATTCCGGTCAAATTAACACTGTAAGCTGTGGAATAAACTAAGCTGTTCCTCAGTGTTGTTTTTCAGGCCGAACTACCAAATCACTTTTGTGAGGCTATGACTATCACAGTTCAGACTCTTCTTCACTATGCGCAAGAAATCAATTCAGGTGGTAAATTCCAACACTATGACTATGGCCATTGTGGCAATAAAATAGTATATGACTGGCCCACACCTCCAGGTTATAACATATCAAAAATAAGAGTCCCTGTCCATCTTTTTCACGGGGAGGGAGATTTTTTATCAACTCCTGAAGTATAGAAATAGAATTTCAACTTCTTTCACTACTTTCATTTACAGGATGTGATGAAACTCTACAAGACTCTAGCAGTGAAAAACAAATCTTTAACATCAATTTCCACCGACGGCAAGATAAAATTCAACCACGTCGATTTTATGTTAGGTAAAAACATCACCACATTGTTCCACGAAGTGCTTCTAAAGACAATTAAAAAGAAACTGCGAGCCTGAGATGGCGCTTCTTCCCAGTGTCCCTCTTTTTGTCCCAGATAATAAAAAATATAAATAAGTTTGTCTTCTGTAAAAAGCAAAGAACAGACATTATTAATTTATTTTCGGTATAGAATTTGGCCGTCAGAGTGTAATCATCAATCTTCCAGGTCGTTTGTCTCTTGTCGTTGACCGGTGGCGCAGGCCTCTGTGGTCTTTCCGCTGCTGACAACTTGGGTTTTCTTTCCGACAAAAACACAAGAAAATGCTTAATTTATCACAAATTAATTACACGTGAATAATGAACCGCCTTATACCGGCTAACAGCCATAAAAAATTTAATGTAATCATGACCCGGGCAAAAATCAATTTAAAGTTTAAAGGTCTTGGCAAATATTAGACTCCTGATAAATATTAATTGGCTTTTGCATATAAAGTTAATGTTAATTTTCATGGGTCCAAAGAATGTCGAAACCGAATCCGTCCAATCAGCGGTAATTCGATTTGGTTGCGACGCGACGTTGCGCTTGTGGAGAGTTTTAAAAAGTTTTGTCTTAACTTCTTTCTTCTTGTAATAAGTTGGCGATATCAAAGAGTAAATTTAAGAAAATATTGGTTCGAGGATTATTATTGTTTGAGTTTCGAGTCAATCAAGTTACGGACATTTTGTTAAGTGCAATTCTTGAACTTTAAATCAGCTTCATTTTTGTAGGTAAATCTAGGGAAACTCCAGATTCATTTAATGTCAGCTCGTTTTGATTAATTTCAGAAACGTATAAACTGTTTGACGTAAATTTTTATCGAGGGAGCGTAATTCGTCTCGGATTTATTGAAAGTTTCGACGCTGGAGATTTCTGGGTGTGTCAAAGTGTCAAATAAAAGTGAGGAATACTGAGGGTATTGAAAACATTTCCTGATAGGTTTTGCTTTATTTGTTTTCTACAGAACGGTGGTCATAAAAAGTGTAGAATTATTTTGAATTGTAAATCATACCGCTTAATAAAATCAACCGCATGCAGAATTAGACGAAATTAATTTGGGTGTAGTAGTTTATCTAGTACCAATCCGAGTAGGTTATAAATTATTTAGTATTAATAAATTATTGTAATGGGCGTAATAATATAGGAATATGTATACTAATTACTGCTCATAACGTGCAACAATTTGGTTCATATTATGTGTCCATTTTCATGAATATACAATTAAGTAAATTATCATTGTTACCAATATACTAAAACTGTTGTTTGCTTTATCTCACGCAACGAAAAATTACTTAAAAGTGCCGCGACTTTATGTTTAATTTGTAATAATTTTTCTGAATGAAAACGAAATTCAGACAAAACTCTATTTATTCCATCTAAAGAATTTTTTCCTAAAAGAAAATTTAAATATGTTAATATCCCGCTCAACACGCAAAAACTTTGCTTTCATCTATTTAATTAACGTTATCTAAATCTAAATCCAAGTGATTAAAGCGAAACTTACTACATTCATGTTAACACGTTTTGTTGGTTTCTGTTTTGTTTATTTACAAAGCAACAACACACCGTAAATAATCTATTTTAGTTGTAAAGGTTTACGGACAAAATAATTTACTTATGGATATTTTCAAGCGATAACGAAGCTTTTAGCTAATGCTTTCACAGAAGAGTATTGTTTTTGAACCGGATGTAACGTCCATAGGAGCTTTCATAAATATCGCATAAAAGTAAAAAAAACTTGGTCTATTATTAACAATAAATAAATAAAACTTTTTAAAAATTTAGTTAGCGAGAATTTATGACTGCTACTTTTTAACGAGCCATCATGAAACTAAATAAGACATAGAATTACGTTGGAAGTTTTAACAATGAGCGGCGTCGGTGTGGAAAAAGAAAAACACGAAACGAAATAAACTAGAGTAGTGCATTTGTGATGAAAGATATTAATTACTAGAAGGATAGAATTTATTTAAAGAGTGTGCATGAGAAATTGTTAAAGAGAAAGACAGATAAGGGTTTCAGGAGTTGATATTTTAGTTTAGTGAGTAGTTTGGAATGAAGTTTACATATTCAACTCGCGTTTATTTCTCCAGTGCCCCTCAAAGAAGTAATTACAATTCTTGTATCAGAGTTTAACAACACCAAGTGTAAAGTATAGTTTAAGTGAATTAGAAAATTGCAGCAGCTGACGCAAAGCAATTTTCTAGTTGAGAATCCACAATTGTAAATAAAAATAGCGCGGAAAAGAAGATTTAATGGTAAAAACTGTTGGGGTAAAGGAAACGATTTATCACGAAAATAATTCTTTTAACGCTGCAATAACGAGAAAGCAGCAAAAAAAGAATCCACAAAAATGCTCATCACATCACATAATGGGAACGATATAAAAAGAATCCAACTAAACCCGAATGTTGAAATGATAAGTTGCAAGAAGTGACACATTCGCCAAATACTTATGATGAAAAGTGCCCCACATTGCTGCCAACTGTGCCGAAACAAACACGCGTGGATATAATGGGACAACTCATTAGAGACAGAATACGAATTATACGTATCGTACGCACTTATCGTCATCTTTGACATTGCATCACGCTAACAACAAAAACAAATTTAATTAAGCGGAAAAATTCTCACCAGGAAATGCGGGAGGACGAGAAAATCGGTCTTGAGCTGAAAGCGCCAGGAAATGACATGATAAAAACACGACGAAAATACAAGCTAGAAAAAGTATTTTTGTGCATACGAAAATCATTTCAACTGATAAACGCAAAAGCCGATTCAGCTCTTATAATACGTTTAATGACAGCGTCCGAAGTTCATATCTCAAAGCCGTTAAATTGCTTTTGTATCCTTTCGGGAAACATTTTCATGTTCCAACTTCTACTCTGGCGTAATGGTCGCAGCTCTTCCGTTTCCTTCGCAACAATAAACATTCCTCATCATTCGAAGAAATAACGGAAGCCCATGGAGCATTCCATCAGAAGAGCAAAAATTTTAATAACATTCTGGTACGTGATATTAAAACCGCTAAACTCATAAAAAGTAATCCGACTTTTAGAAAAAGCATGTCTCTATGCGTTGTAGAAAATATCGCACTAAAATGCAGTCATTGCATACTCATCAAAGACGAGATTCATTCTTGAAAGTCAAAGGATTCAATTCAAGGTTGCAATTTGGTGGGCATGCAGTTTGCATTTAATTCTCAAATTCTTTAATCAAGTCTACATGACTACATGCATTAATTTACCAGTTGCCTTTATGTAAAGTTAGTTTAAAATTTGCAAAGTTAACTTCTTTAGATATCTTAACCAGAAAGTAAACTAGATTTAAGTTTCCAACAACTTTAGGAACAACTACAAAATCTATCCTAGCGCATCCACCATTTTTGTTTAATAAATAACAAAGTTTTTTGCAATTAGCTATACCGCAATGTCGGTATTAATAAAGTGAAATATTAAAGCAAAATTGTTCAACGCTTACATAAATTTTTATTACAGCTCCGTTGGAATCAAAAACGCACAAACCATTAACTTTTTTCTTGACTTCTAACAAAATTTCTCATTAGTTTTTAGATCCAGAAAGCAAAAAGTTAAAACCGTCCAAACATACAGTTTTAAATTACAATTTGCCACAAAAGCTCAAGTAAAAGGGCTTAATGGCAGCTATCTTTCAGCCATGACCCCCTAAAGCACATAGTTGGCTGGTCCTTTTGTAAGTCCGCCCATTAGCGTTACACTTGTCGCTGCTTAATTACTTTAATAAACCAAAACCATCCTGTTCCCTTTCGCATTACTAAAATATCGAAACAATCTAACTCGACCCAACTAAAAAACTCACTTCACACAGCAAAGGTCTCTACATTAATTAAAATTTAATCAGCATTTTAAATAGCTTCCAGATGACTGGATAAAAGTGGATGGAAAGTAAGAAAGACTAACTTGATAAGAACGTAATTTTAAGTTTGCATGCAGAGGCGTTGCATAACACGAGAAAGGACAATAGCGCCTCTGTGGCCCAGAATTGAATCAGCGGCTGTTTGATTAAAAACTTCCGCGAACTTTAGAACTTCATTGCATAGACCGCTTTAATTGCATCGTATTCATTGTGATTTATTATGCATTTGCGAAGATTCCGTGGTTGACGGTTTATTTTTCGCAAGACAAAACAGCGAAAGTCGGCACCAATTTAAAGGTTACTCGGTGTAATTAATTTTGTGATAACGAGGAACAGAACGAAAGCAACAACTTGTTTAATGCTGTTTTGCCTTCGGAATGAAATAAATTAACAGGAGCCGAATTTCTTCGCAATTGAGTTTTCATTTCAGCAAATACACGAAGTGATAAAGAATCAGAGAGCTGGTTTAAAAATAAGAGTCAGAATTACAGCGACTGGAATAATTTGAAACAAATTTAGAAATTATTTGGCCTGGCGCATCCACCATTTTTATAGTTGTATTTATATGAAACTAGTCAGTTGTGCGACTTATTTTTGAAACATCTAACAAAGGTTTTTAAAGAGACTTTCTTTTGAGACAGCAATAAGAAACAAGAACAAAGCGGCAAACAACTACAAAAATACATACCTCCGACGAGCGAAATTAAAGCAATGTCGAAGTTTTTTAATATAACTGAATTAAAATGCTTTCGGGTGTAGTAGGAATGCTCTTTCGTCAACTTGGTCTAATGACTTTTCTTGAATTACAAAGAAATTAAATCTGCACTGGTAGAAAAACTCGTTTAAAGCGATTAGACGATTTTTTGCAAATTAAATTAATAAGTCAAAGCTGTTCAAACACTCACCCGGAAATTTTGTTAAACCAAAATCTGGAGACATGCTTTATCTTCGTTCAACGAATTCACAGCGCGCACCGTCCTGGAATAAAAATAAAATCGTTAAAAATTAAGTAATGGGAAGAGCGGCAAATAAAATTATATTTATTTTGGGGTTCGAGTTTAAATTAATTTCGTCCCGCGCCAATAAAATAAGCACTAAAAAAATATTTACTCACTTAGGGCTTTCCGTCTAAGAAGACAGTGTCAATATTGGTTGTCTGAATAATCCTCCCAACACAACGAAAGACACTGATTCTAGTCGATAAGCAATTTAAAAGGGATATTTATGAAAATGAAAGTAGGTGTTCGGGATAACAGGCTTTGATATTCCAAGCACGTCAGCAGGGATCCGGGTGGTCCCCGGATTCGCAGATACAAACTGTGCCACTCGATATATTCTCGCTATTTGTGAACCTCGTTCATGGAAATCAGATCTTTCGGACCATTCCAGCTGAATCAGTTAAATTGTTCTGTTTAGAAACGCTGCCTTGCAAGGTCCCGAAAACATCCCCTAACTGTGCCGTTATATTATTTTCTCCCAGCATCTCGTCTGGATTATATTATTACGCAGTATGAGGTGGCTACGTTTCTTGAATACCTTCCACTCCAGAAATGCCTTCTTTCAAGAAATTAATAAACGGATCCAGATTAGAAAACTTTTATGCAACCTTCAACGACGTAATTAATATCAATTGTTTCGCTTGTTTATTATTTGTTCGTCTCGAAACACGAATGAATTTCTGCAAGTTTAAAGTAGTTTGGTTTCTGTTAGACACAACTTTTAACTTTACCGGGAATCGTAACTCGAAAGTGAAAAACTTTGTCTTAGCGATTTTTTTAGAAATTCACCACTGGACACACGGATCCGTCCAAATCTGTTTTTTATGGTTTTGTGGTCGTATATTTGTTTTTTTAGGCTACGTTAGGCATTATTTATACAGAGACACGTTCATCTGTAAACTATTGGAATTGAAATTGATGAAGCGCTAAAAGCTAAATTACAGAATGCTATAATGAACTGACAATAACACTTCTGGATATAATACACCCTAATGAATTTCAAAATCGATATTAATTTCACGTTCTAAAATAAAGAAACGTCACTGATCACAAAGGGTGTTTATTAAATCTATCGATTGCTTTCATGAAAACCTGAATTTTCAGAAAGCCGCCCGTTAAAATCCGGAAATTAACATTTTGCGCTTTATGCTTCTGATTGTTCGCCCGTCTTCTGCTTTTTTGGGGCTACTTTAAGTGATATAATGGCATTCAGAGAAACTTTGTTAAGTCCAGCATCTGCGATTAGAGCCCTAAAGTGGCCGTTGATACGTAACCACATTAATAAAAACAGGAATTATTTGGGTCCCCTAAACTCGGCCATTTTTCGAGTGCGCTCCTCGAAGATGTCAAGTCAGGAATCCGACCACCGTAAAACTGTAATCCTTTTAGTTTTTGTGGGTTTTGAAGTTCCGCTATACGCATTAATGTAATAAATTCAGCACTATTATAAGGGTGGCTTTCTAAAGGAAATCTATATAGGTAGAGGATAGACGGCGGCCATAGGGTATCAGATTAAGGGATTATGGCATTGTCAAATGGCATTAGCTTGGATAACAAAGATTGGGAACCGCGCACCGCCGACTTCAGACTGACAGCTCGATCTAGATCCCTAAAACGAATGGCAATTCTGTTAAAAATCCAGAATTGCAAGTCGAAACGCATGCGTTTACCAAACAGTGCTCAAATCGTTGAAAAAAAGTGAGATTTATGCAGGGATTATTATCATAAAATCCGGCGGCTTCAGAGACGTGTTCCGGAAAGAAAACACAAAACACGGCCAGCTCGTTATATATCCACTAATTAAAATATCATGGTAGGCCGAACTTGCTGAATGCTCACCGCATTTTCTGATTGCATGAATACTGAGAGCTCGGATTTTAATTCCATTGTCGGCTGCTTTGTTAAAGTGTATTTAATTTATTAACCCCGGAACGGAAACACACACGACGGAAATTAACTGTCCCTATTAAATGTTACTAAAACAGACATATATTTTAATTTTCAAAGATGTTATTAATTCACCGCATCGCTTTCCGCAATTATCTGCGAAAACGACTTTCTTTCTCCACTTTTCTCTGTCCTGCATCAGTTCGAACAATAAACTCACAAGATTTTATAACAGAATCTCTGAAAGCTCCTGAAAAAATTTAAGCAATCTTTCTGTCAAAATCCAACAAGATCGTAAACAATGTGATGCCAGAAAGCTTACATGAATTACCACACACGGTGTTAACTTTAAAACTTCAGGGATATTGACGTTTCTGAAGATGCGACACACTGTGGTTTTATAGCACAGACGCAATGGAGACACGTTTGAAATCTACGCACTAAACACAGGTTTAAAACACACCGGAGAATATAAAACAGAACAAAAACTATTTCGGAGTGGTTATTTTTGTGTTCTTGCTCGTAAAATTCCTTTCTTTGGAAACATTATTCTTTTGTGATGTATAAAGAAATAAATTAAAGGATTCATGGCTTGTAGTGACCTAGAATCGTCGCTCTTCTATAATTAAAATAATGCTTTTTATTTAAACATGTTATTATGATGGAGACCACAACATGTGAGCTGACAGAATGTACATTCTGATTTACAGAGGAAAACCGATTAATAATTTTTTGTTATAAATTCAAACACGACCATGACAGAATCCAAATGAAATAATATTTGTTTAGATTTAGCCTCGATTATAGTCATATCTGGTCATAAATCAGAATAATGCATAAACGTTATTTATGCAACTCAGATAAACCTATTTTAGTCGGTCATATCAAAATATTACAGCAATTAATAAATGTAGCTGTGTAGAAAAAAGCTGCATCCTTTGGGCGTTTTCCCCTGATATTTATGATACACTATAAATTAACTCGTTAAAACCATAGATTAAAATCGCATCCTCTAATTGTTAAATGAACAATGATTGGTTCTTTCCCTCAGGATGATGGATCATCACTATTACAGGGACACTAACATGGCCGGGAATAATAGCAGAGCGGATGGTCTTCTGCCGTCGATTATTAATGACGATGGTAGACATGTTTACAGCATTTGGCATTTGGACGATATTGACTTGACAATAAATCCACACTGGAGCGGAGCAACCCTATACGTTTCTTGTTTTCTATCAGTTACAGGGAGCTATAATTCAGCCAAAACACATTTGCTATTGCAAAAATAACACAGAAAGGATTGTGTTCAAGCGAGTGTACACGACAGAGGTTCTTACTTCGTTTTGTCACAACAAAATGGAAAAACTATCCCGGCGCATCCACCATTGAACGTGTCAAAGTTATTAAGCACCTACAGATTATCACCCTCCTGAAGTGTATTTCCGTTCCACACTGCAATAATAACGATAATTACAGTCGAAAGCCGTTCCACTCTCGTAGTGTTAATGCATCAGTTTGGGCATTGTGGTCATACGAGACTCTGGGAATACATTACAACGTCAGCATTCACTATATGCATAATTGAAGTCATAAGTGATCTAAAGGATATAATCTAGCAATATACATACATAACTAAGGGACAATATACCAAGCTAGTTATCCTGTGGTATATTGCAGCAATTTACCATTCCACCCTCTCATCGCACTCGCTGCGAATTTTGATGTAGTCACTCCGCCCAACGCAGATATATCGCAATTCCATAACTCCTCTTTTAATTTCCCATGATAATCTTATATTCCCGAGATATTTTTTATGACAGCTTTCGTGATTTTTTCGAGCCCTGTAACCTAATTTCCTAACCTTCATTTTTCAATCAAGAAGAATGACGTCTTTTCTTCCGGACAACGGCTTGGCACGTCAGCGTCAGTGATTAATTCAGACGTGTTTTTAATAAAGTGCGTTTCGGAAAGAGTGTGAAATATCATCTGAGAGTTAATTAAATGTGGGCACGTCGCCTTTTTGCCGGAGTGTTTATGAAATATTCGAATGCTGGGCGCATTCTACAACTTTATATCACAACGTAGTAGATATTTATGTCGGATGTGACGATGTCACTCAAAAACGTGCTCAGTGTGTTGATATTTACCTCGTTTCTAATGAGCGCCCATCTTTGACTCCACTATTAGTCTGATTATGTTCATAATGACGCTATTATTTCCTGCGATATTCTGGGAGTAACAGCACGCAAATTTATCGATCCAGTCTTTATCGATTTCGCCGGGAAATTCAAGCTTCACTTTTGGTGGATCATTTTGAATTTACCAGTAAATTTAGACAGAATCTCTAATAAAAGCGTAGATAAACAGCCCAGCAAAGATTTAGTGTTTTCCATCGGTTTAAGAGATTAAGTCGTGGTCTTAAGATTCCAGTTCAGCCAAATCAGCCGGGATTTGGTAAAAGCTTCTTTTTGTTTAATGATAAATCGCAACTAAAAGCCGTATATAATAAAATTGGCCCAACAAAGATTTTATTTTTGTTTAAACCGAATAGAGCGTGAAAGCCATTAGCGATAATGTTTAAAAATAAAAACATAAACACGCTTTTTCAGCGCAACAGCACGTAATGTGCGTAATGTTGTATACAAGACCACTAAACAGGGTCGCAATGAAGATTTATTATTACTCTCAATTAGCAGTAGAAAGCTCATGTGTAACATTTGGAGTGTAATAACACACGTCGAGAGAGATGATGTTTTAGTGTAAGGTAGATGACACCATCTGCCTCGGTTATGGAAACTGATTAGTATGGAAAGATGGAGGTCATAAAAGGGGATAGACAGTGATTGACTCCAATTTAATCTACCAGTTGATACCATCTTCACATTACAAATTCACGTTTTCCTGCGATTTCCTTAAAACTGAGGCATATCATGGCAAGCTGTGGAAACTAGCATTTGTCATCTCGCAGCCTACTCTGCTGTCTCCAATCAGCATTTTACGAGCGCCACAGCACACTAGAGCACCATAAACCGATTTCAGCTCACTCGTTTTCTTTCAGCGTTATATAAAACTCAGAGATTTATGCCGGATTTCGCTTACCTTTATCAAGGAAGAAGAATAAACAAGGGGTTAACTAGCCCTCTTTCATCGCAGATAATTTTTTGCCATTTGAACCTAGACGGGCGCCATTTGTCTGATTTCTTCATCGCAATTCTCTAACAGTGACCTCAGATAGGCAGCAGCGTGTGGTTGGAATTTTAAGTCGCCTTGTGACACAATAAAAAAGCTCTAAATCTTGCGCTTTTTGTAAAAGTAATTTTTACTTGTCTTCAATGAACGCGGAAAGACACATAAATCTTGAATATATACGCACTTTTTCTCGACTTCCCTAAATAAATATTCAAACGGAAACAACAACCATCAAAATCGCCCCTGATCCTCCTAGCATTCTTTCTTCGGTGTTAATTGCAGCGGCTAGCTAGTATTTATCAAGATCGAGCAGGTTTTTACAATCTCTACTCTTCTTTACTTGTCTTAAGAGGGATCTGCAGGAAATTGGCTTCGGACAGAGAAATATAAGTTTGTTTTAGGCAGATAACGCTGAGATTATACGAAACTTTTCAGGTCGACCTTTTCCAGCTCTCAAGATACAAGATGTTACGGCGAACTTTCACATGTAAAAAATTTCAAACAACACTCTTGAATTTAAAGCAAGCACGATGGCACTGTTGAAAAGTTACTTTAAATGCAACTACAACTGAAAACGATTTTGTTCCAAGAAATTTCTATTTTAATTGGAGATGAAAGCTTAGTGAAATATACGTTTCTAGTGTATCTAGTAAAATGAGTCTTTGAGAAGAAAATCGGGTTCTTCTCGCAGTCCCTTTGACAGTAGAAATTAAAAGATAAAAACTGAAAAAGTTTAATACTTCTTACATTTACAATTAACATGTGGGTTGGATAAAAACTATTCTACAATTTAAAATTGCATTTGAAACCATCACGACTCGGAACGAGTTTGTTTTAATTGGGAATTGAGCACTTTAGTTTGGAAAATGTTTGTTTACAGAATTCTATAAAAATAAGGTCTGCGTAAGCTGTCTTTTTATAGATTTTTAAAAGTAGCTACCGTTCATAAAATGGTGGATGCGCCATGATTGCGAAAACAGATTTGTAGTGGTTGGTGCCCCCTCTTTAACGCGCCTATTATTCCGATTATCTTGATAATGGCTCGTATTCAGGTAGAGACTATAGAGAGGCGCAAATATTCCAATCTCTTCATTAATCATGTGGATTTATCAGGGGGTTCCTCTTGCTCATATTTCACAGTGATAGACAAGAGCGATAGCGCAAACGTAATTACGCGCCATTTAGATTTAATGCGGCTTTTAATATTTACATGGATACCTCATACGGTAGGGCCAAATTTGAATTCCGTATAACTAACGAATTCATTCATAATTGTATGCACAAATAAAGTGGACATACGGCCATATTTGGTAATTTGGATAAACGTGTTGATTTGGTTGGAGAATTCTATTATTCGATTGTAAATTCGCGTCCTAGTTGTTTAGTCAAAGAAGATATGACAACTGTGGATTTACATGCGATTTACGTCGAACAAACCGCTAAAATTAAATTAATTACGAATCTGTGGATTTGAATGTTAAGTGCACTGACAAATCTAATAGTATCAAGGGTCGTTTCAATAAACTCGGACGCTGTTGCAGTTGCATCGGTCTAACTGATTTCTATTCCAATATCTATAAATTACTCGGCGCACTCGAGGTGCAACAGGGCGCACCTGCCTTTCTCGATGTTCAATTTACTACACTGTGGCGGAGTTAGTTGGTAGGAAAAATGCAGCTTCAAAAACTAAAACTCAAATGTCAGTAGTCCAACAACAATTTCGTTTAAATTAAACAAAATCATTAGTAAAATTTAATATTTTAGAAATCTCATATAATGCGGATTTACATTATAGAAACGTTTATTGTTGTTGATTTAAGATTCAACAAGTTTACAAAACATTTATCTATTCATAAAATATAAAGTCAGTTTATACAATATTTTGGCAAAAACGCTCTGGTTCTGAAGCCTAAATATGCAAAATACTAATAATTTAGTGTTTATTATACGTGCATCATAATCCTAAATTAAAACACGCATAAGTATGCAAAAAAGAGTCTTTAAAACACTAAAGCTTTAAAGTAGTCTAGGTAACAAAAAATAGTGAAATGTCAGGACCAATCTTTATTTATAATATAAATAAACATGAAAATTACAATTACTATTGTTTGAAATTTCAAAGCCCGCCGCTTTAAGCTGGGTTCTATTGTTTCTTGCTTCTAATTTATAACTAGTTTTCATTCTTCTGCTGGACGTCCATAGCTCTTGATGAAGTTGATTTAGCAACCGATATGTTCAGAACACCAGCAATGCGTTTGGAAACAACTATTTTGTTTGAAGTGGATTCTTTAATATAGCCACTAGCCACACTCGATTCACAAACGATTCACAAACAACCTTTGATAATTTTATTGTGTAAATTCACATTTTTTTAATGCGCCTAAAGGATTGTAAATATGTAGGTATAATAAAAAATAGCATATAACACTCGTTTATAAGCGCCTTTAAAACACTTACGACATTAAAAGCACTCCGCTGATGCTGAGGCTTGCTTATAAGCTTGTATTATAATATACTATTAAATCGTATTTGTTTATAATTCTACCCAACGCAAATAAAAGACAAACGATTTATGTTTATGCAAAAATTAACCAAGTTCATGTATTTTCATAAAATCCGCTCTTTATTTCTCAGGAGCGATAAAGACGAATCTAACCAGAAAATCAATCTGAATGAAGACAGAAACTGCAATAAAAATAATATTATCCAACACTTCAATCTGAAAAGTTACGAGAGTATTCCATATTAGAATGTCTGATGTCATAAGTTTTACGACACTTTCAGTTAAATATGTAGCACTTATTACTTGGATTCTACACCTAGGAAAAATAACTTCACTGACTATAAAAAGGAACATCGATTTTATCTTTGGAAGATCTCCAAATGATTCGTCGGAAGTGGTTGCATACGGGTAACGTGCCTCAATGGTAAAAGCTAGCAAGTGACCAATCTTTGTGGGTTTTAGAGTAGTAGTAATTAGGCACATTTCCCCTACCTGAAGTAACCTCCGTTCCATAGCCGGCACCTGGAGCTGTTTACCGGAACAGAGATCACCAATATCTATCACTGGCCTCCGGCAGTTGATTCATGGAACAAACGTGATTGCACCCGATCATCTCTATTAATTATTCAGGATGTGTGATTTATTCGGTCTGTTCTCTCCGTTATTCGAACGTAAGTTGATTGCAATCTGCAATTATTTCATGATGACCCTGCTTGAACACGTTTCGTATAAACACTTGGCGAACCGTGGAATTACACCAAATCGGATTATTCCCGTTTGTATGTAATCAACGACATAATAATGTCGTATTAGCTTCCAAAAATTGAAAAACACACAGTCAATCGGCTTTGTGTGCTGGAATTGACGGGTTTCCCTGTTTATTGACAATTACAAGAGATTTTCCAGCGGAAAAACGATGTTTTCTTTTAGGGACAGGTTTAAGCTAGTTGTTAATTTGTTTATTTGTGCTGTTATCGCACAATGACCCTTATAATCAATGCAACTTGGTCAATACATTTTGAAATAATCATTTGCATATAAAACCAAAAATTAAAATTACAATACTGTTTTATAAACCCCTGTATTATTAATACTACAATCAGTTTCAACATAAAATATTACCCATTTAAACAATGCAAGCATATTTAATTTTATGCATGCTGAATTAGATAGTGATTGTAATAAAAACTGAAATATATCCTATTAAATAATTTCGAAACTAAAAGGGCTTTGACTTTGGCAGATTATTTTTGGAGTTAGAACTCCTGGCGCCACCTATACAAAAAACTAGAGGATAAATACAGCTGGTCTAAAAATCAATAACATGTCTGCAGAGTACTGTTTACTGTTCAAGAGCATGTTATAATTTTCTACACTTTTTGACAAAAATTCTTATCTACCTGAACAACCCCTATAATAAAATGTAAATAATCTGCATTCGAAATTATAAGTCAAAAAAAACTTTTGAACAAAATGTTATCTGTAGCATCGAGAGTTGCAATATGCAGTTTGGAGCAGAACTACCTTCCCAATACTTTAGCTCTCATCTACTAGAGAGCAGCACATGAAATAAACGTAATCAAATGTTAATCTTAATTTACAAAATTAAAATAAGTTTTTTCCAATCGTACTAATAAAATAATTAAAAAACTCTTTGCATAAACGTCGGATTTAAGCTAAAAATTAAGAAAATGACAGAAATTCGACCGCGACAGGACTCGAACCTGCAATCTTCGGATCCGAAGTCCGACGCCTTATCCATTAGGCCACACGGTCTGCACCCCCGAGTTTCCCTGCTAGTTTTCTAAAATGGAAAGGGACATAAGGGCTTAGTAGTTTCACTTGACTGATTGAAAAAGAAATTGAATTTTTACAAAAGAAATTCCATAGGAATGGGAAACCAGAATCCAAAATGAGTCTAGATCAAACGATTACTTCTTGCATTTTTAACTAACTTTACTTGAAATGAAAAAATGGGGAAAATCCAGACGTATTAATTTCAAACAAATTGATATAATAATTATAAATGAATGACTGGCTGCCTGAATGTAACGAGCTTTTCTTCTTTGCACCAAGTTTCGTCGCAACTCCTCCGCCACCCCCTATCAAATTTTTTCCGGTAGAATTACGTATTTAACGAGACCGTTGAAAATGAAGTTTGACATTTTCAGTGTTTTGTAGACGCATTACAAACACCTGAGCGAGATGAGATCGGATGTTGGTCGTGCGCAAGAGGGTTGAAAACGGCGAGCAGACTCGTTGCTTTGTGAGCGAATAAAACAATTATTGTGGCGGAAAGCATTTTCCCTTCCTGGATTGGCCACGGTTCTCGCACAATCACAAATGACGCTCTCTCTTTCTAAAGCTCATATATGAAATATCTTGTTTAGTTCCTTTGATATTAAATGCGATATGGAATTTAATATATGTTTAAGAGTAAGTGCTTAGAGACGGTCGGTTTTTCATTGTCAACCAATTTTAATGGGTGGACGGGTCTGTCATCCATGGTATTGTTGGTATGTCATTACAAGTGTCCAACGGAGATACCACGAGGACTTCTTTTAGAGACGAAAATTTTTATCGATCTATTGATTTTTGCTTGAGTAAGTTGCTTTGTTATGAGTTATGAGCAGAAGTATGGATTAGAGGACAATACAATTATGGATCTTTTATCCTCTTGCGACACGACGTGGAGGCCAAGAAAATTATTCAATTTCTGCTGCAGATTTTGCAAAAATGAAGTTGCTAATCCGAAGGTGGTTTGAGATAAATTTGTGTGAGCTTGAGAAAAGTGTGAGCCCCCGTCGCCATCATTCGCGTTGTCGCCCCCATCCACACCGTGATTATATTATTGTCCATTCGACTGTGAGAACTGCGGCGGATTTCACACCGACTTCACTCGCTAATTACCAATTTAGAGTATCGCAGGTGCACGGTGAATACACGGTATTCATTACAGAATTGCATTGTTGCATATATTCTAGTTAATAACTTAGTTGTCGGTTTTGTACGTCGCCAGTTTATAATATGGCAACGTGAAAGAATACAAGCCCGTAAAGGCACATTCACACAATCATCCGATCATTTCCATCGATTCCAGGAACAACTCAACCTAAATACAGTCTTGCACACCTAGATGGCGATCGATTTCTCCAACACAAATAGGTTTAATATGCAGCAGGAACAGAGTCTCCGGGGAATTTTCTTATCACGCCCCAACAGACACGTGACACCCCATATAATACCCATCTAGACGAGATAAACCGATCACAATACTTCTGTTTACGTCTGCCGGTGACTTTTTTAATTATCGCGATGTGTAATGGGTTTTGTTAATTAAAGCTTTGTTCAGACACCATTTTTTTACTATTGTTTCCAGCGCAGTCCCCTTTTTGCATTCGGAAAATAATCGAACAATTATCACCGCATCGTAAAACACCAAGTCACTAATGACAGTTTATTTAAATATTCACACTATGATGTTACAGGGGTGGAAAATAGACAGGAAGTGAATTTGTGGCTAAATCGTGATAAGCGTAAATTGAAGCAGCTCGGAGAAGAGCTCGATGATGGACACTTTCGGACAATGTCGTGTATGATGGTAGAGTTGGTTGAAAATTTGACTTTTCTGGTTCCTGAGGCCTTCCAGCAAACGATGGGTACGGTAATCGTACACTTATGGGTTCCGGTAGATCCATAGATGGTAGCGCCAGAGATGGTTGGTAATTAGAGTCATACTCCGTTACGGATCTTAAAGAAAATGTGGGCTTTTGGTCCATCATTTGAGCTGATATTACCGATAACGACGTTTGATCAGATTCTGAAAACTTTTTTTATAAATCTTTGATTATGATTTTAAAATTCGGAAGTGCTAAGTTTAAATAAAAAAGAAATTAATACTAAGTGAAGACAAGACGAACAGAGAAAAAATGCAATTGTAGACGTGGTTTCCTCACCATTTAGGACATTCTGGTTATAAAACGCTTTAGTAAAAGCCTGCTGTAAAGGGTCCGCCATCTGGTGCAACCTTTGGGTAAACATCCTGTCTTTTCCTTCAATCTTCGGCTTCCTCCTGGGTCTATATTTATAGTCAGGGTGATCAACCATATGCTGATTTCTAAGTCTTTTAGCCTCATCAATAAACGGTCTTTTTTCCGCTTCTGGTAACACTTTCCACTCAGCCCCTAAGAGCTTGGAAATCTCTGAGTTATGAAGTCTGGGATAATCATTTGAGATGTGTTTTCTTCTTATTCTGGACCACACCATGAAAGCGTTCATCGGTCTTTTAATATGAACGTTATCACTGTCAGCCATGGTTAGTGTTTATGTGTTTGGCACAAACTGACCGATTGAAAGGATGCAGAGCATGTTTAACGCTGTGTAAACATTGATTTAAATCTCTTTGTCCAATCGACAATATGGTATTGTAAAAGAAGCATTGTCGCGTCACTTAAAAAAAATAGGATGGTTTTGTTAATCGTCAGCTGAATTGGATTTTTTCCAGTGACATTGCATTATAACCCACATTGTATATAATTATTTATTTATTTTTGCATTATTGTTATGTTTTCGAGTAGCCTCGGATAATTGGAGCAATTTTCGCGCTTTACCATCCCGGTAAAATACCACATTGTCAATGTCGCTGTATTGTCGTTAACGGAAACGAATGAAAATTATCGTAATTATGTGTGAAAAATTATAAACGTATTAGTGAAAAATGATGTGCAGATGTAGGCGCAAGCTCGTCAAGAAATAATTCGCGTCGAGTCTTTGAATGTATGATCCACCTATTAACGTCATAACGCAATTTCGAGGTGTTGTGCCAATTCATCACAATCCCATTATGATAACAAGCGACCCGAAGAGTAAACGGCCCAAAAATAAATAATCTCGATCGAGTACTGAGCTGGGTCGACTTGGGCGCACGTCACAAATCTTAATACGTGCATTAATATGTCACCAGAAACGCGAAATCAATTTATTTTCACCTTTCAGAACTAAAATCGTATTATCATTTCGAGTTCTAGTGGGGAATTTATCATGCAAATGAATGCGCGTGACGTACACGCTGTTAGAATTATGTTGGTATAGGTGGATGCTGAATGGATACCGTCATAATATACGTCTCTGTAATGAATTTAGAACGCGACGGGAGAATTGAAATTCAGGCAAAAATATAAAGCGAAGAAGAACGCCTTCGGACTTTGTGCTAACTAGAGCTCCGTGTGCAAGAAATCAGGAATGGAAATGATAAAGTCGGAGCATTTAAATTTCTCTTGTCAACAGGTTTAATTTTTAAAATTAATAGTTTTACAGACACATTCTTGAAAACAAAAAAAGTTGTTTTATTATTTTCATTTTTCTTTTTTTGAAATAGCATATTACGCAACAAGAATGATAAGTGCTCGATATCTCGGAAACTATTTCTGACATTGAGATGCGGTTTACGCCATCGTTTTTCTCGCGATTTTCTACATACGAAATATTTTTTTTATTTTTCTGCAGTCAAAATTTGCAAAATTTTTCCAAAAATTCACGACTAAAACTATGCCAAACTTCTGATACCGATATCTCCCTTATTTTTTGGAGTAAATTCAAGTTATTATACATCAGTGTACGCAGAATTTTCCGCAGATTCCAAATCTGGAATTTAAATTCAGATCCGACAACAAATAACTGAGGTATGGGCGATCAAAGTTTCGAAAAGTTGATTTTCATTTTTTCTCATTTTTCGTAATTTTTAAAATTAAATATCTCGGAAACTATTTGAGATATTGAGATGCAGATTGCGCCATTCTTTTTCTCGGCTCATTTTACGTTAGAAAATGTTCTCAAAAGCCCAAAATTCGATAGTCGATTTTTCGCTAAAAAAAAATCCGACTCAAACGATGAAAATTTTTCATTTTTTTTATTTTTGGCCATAGCTTGTAAACGATTTGTCCGATCAATCTCAAATTTAGCCAGTAGATAGATTTCGAGCTTCTTTTTCGACTCATGTATAATTCAAAGCTATTAAACGTTGTTTTCATTTTGAAAACATTAATTCAAAATCACCCTAAAATGACGTCTTTAAAACAGTTTTTGGCCAATTCTTCGTTTATTTATCAAGCAAACTCAACAAATTTGGGTTTCATTTTACGCAAAATGTCACGCTGAATCCAAAAACATGAGATTTTTCAATTTTCGTCAACAACTAACTGAGTTATGGTCGTTTGAATTTTTGAGTTGTTGCCAGAGGGCCAAATTTTTAAAGGTTCGAAACAATTCGTGATCGATATCACGGAAACTATTTCAGATATTGAGATGCGGTTTACGCCATCGTTTTTCTCGCGATTTTTTACATAAGAAATAGTTCTTTGATTTGTCTACAGTAGAAATTTGCAAATTCTCGCACGACTAAAACTATGCCAAATTTCTGATATCGATATCTCGCAAATTTTTTAGAGTAAACTTAAGTTATTATACATCAGTGTACGCAGAATTTTCCGCAGATTCCAAATCTGGGATTTAAATTCAGATACGACAACAAATAACTGAGTTATGGGCGATCAAAGTTTCGAAAAGTTGATTTTCATTTTTTCTCATTTTTCGTAATTTTTAAAATTAAATATCTCGGAAACTATTTGAGATATTGAGATGCAGATTGCGCCATTCTTTTTCTCGGCTCATTTTACGTTAGAAAATGTTCTCAAAAGCCCAAAATTCGATAGTCGATTTTTCGCTAAAAAAAAATCCGACTCAAACGATGAAAATTTTTCATTTTTTTTATTTTTGGCCATAGCTTGTAAACGATTTGTCCGATCAATCTCAAATTTAGCCAGTAGATAGATTTCGAGCTTCTTTTTCGACTGATGTATAATTCAAAGCTATTAAACGTTGTTTTCATTTTGAAAACATTAATTCAAAATCACCCTAAAATGACGTCTTTAAAACAGTTTTTGGCCAATTCTTCGTTTATTTATCAAGCAAACTCAACAAATTTGGGTTTCATTTTACGCAAAATGTCACGCTGAATCCAAAAACATGAGATTTTTCAATTTTCGTCAACAACTAACTGAGTTATGGTCGTTTGAATTTTTGAGTTGTTGCCAGAGGGCCAAATTTTTGAAGGTTCGAAACAATTCGTGTTCGATATCACGGAAACTATTTCAGATATTGAGATGCGGTTTACGCCATCGTTTTTCTCGCGATTTTTTACATAAGAAATAGTTCTTTGATTTGTCTACAGTAGAAATTTGCAAACTTTCGCAAAAATTCGTACGACTAAAACTATGCCAAATTTCTGATATCGATATCTCGCTAATTTTTTAGAGTAAACTTAAGTTATTATACATCAGTGTACGCAGAATTTTCCGCAGATTCCAAATCTGGAATTTAAATTCAGATCCGACAACAAATAACTGAGGTATGGCCGATCAAAGTTTCGGAATGTTGATTTTCATTTTTCCTCATTTTTCGTAATTTTTAAGGTTAAATATGTCGGAAACTATTTGAGATATTAAGATGCGGTTTGCGCCATTCTTTTTCTCGGCTCATTTTACATTAGAAAATGTTCTCAAAAGCCCAAAATTTGATAGTCGATTTTTCGCGAAAAAAAAATCCGACTCAAACGATGAAAATTTTTCATTTTTTTTATTTTTGGCCATAGCTTGTAAACGATTTGTCCGATCAATCTCAAATTTAGCCAGTAGATAGATTTCGAGCTTCTTTTTCGACTGATGTATAACTCATAGCTATTAAACGTCGTTTTCATTTTGAAAACCTTGATTCAAAATCACCCTAAAATTACGTTTTCAAAACAGTTTTTGGCCAATTCCTCGTTTATTTATCAAGCAAACTCAACAAATTTGGGTCTCATTTTACGCAGAATGTCACGATGAATCCAAAAACATAAGAATTTTCAATTTTCGTCAACAAATAACTGAGTTATGGTCGATTGAATTTTTGGGTTGTCGCCAGAGGGCCAAATTTTTGAAGGTTCGAAACAATTTGTGCTCGATATCTCGGAAAGTATTTCAGATATTGAGATGCGGTTTACGCCATCGTTTTTCTCGCGATTTTTTAAATAAGAAATAATTCTTTGATTTGTCTACAGTAGAAATTTGCAAATTTTTGCAAAAGATCATGACTAAAACTATGCCAAACTTTTGATATCGATTTCTTTTTTCTATCTTTCTTCTTTTGATTCTGCAAAATCAAAAAAAATTAACAAATAAAATAAAATTAATGAGAAATACAAAATTTGAAGAATTTTATACGTAAAAACCTGACCTAAAAAGTAATTTCTTCA